>OX596367.1:7507500-10007500 GCA_951394395.1 Colostygia pectinataria | reverse complement strand
TAAATATGTCTGGTTTGAGAGTGAGCGTATTTTCTTGCTGATACGAATATAGTGTCAGGTCTCGACCTTTAAGCATACATTGCTTAGAGAGTTGAATGAGCCCGGCCTTGCTGACTTGGCGGGCTTGTATTTCCTCGTCACATATTATTCTCAAAGAGTAAGAATTACATACGTAATAAAAATAAGTAGATGAGTCATGTAATTGAATCCATCTGTTTTTGCAGCTTTGTTTTATAAAATCACAGCTACCGGATTTTATTGTATCACAGAATCTTTCTTCAGGGTATAGATGTTCGATAGGACCTTGTAGCTGGCAGAGGTAGGTTTGTTCGTAATACTCGCAGCTCTTAAGATCGTTCATGCTCGCTGTTAGATAAGAGTCTCTCCTCAGATTGATAGCCACATACTCTGCAACTGTCTTGACGCTGATCATGTTGTCTTCGACTTGGGTAGGTACAGGTATAAGGTGGTACAGCTGGAAGTTGTCTCTGCTAATTAATGGTAAGCTAATTTCAAAAATAAAATATTCCTTGCTCATTCTTGCTTTAATCTTCAATAGCTTGTAGATTTGATATAAGTTGGACTGTATGCTGTCGATAGGTAAGGTAAGCTCTTTAGATATCTGACCCGAAACGATTTGCAGCTCTTCGCTAAGTTGTTTCGGAGTTATGAGATGCAAATTTAACTTTCCGTGATAAATATCTGTCATGGTGTCAATTAATGTATCTTGAATACGCTTTAAATTTTGTACCATATTGTTGGTAGCTATCGCTGCTAATGCAAATTCTTGTAGAATTGATGCGCCATCACAACCTTTCTGCACTCGTTGAGTCATTTGATCTAGGTAATTCAGATGTTTATTTATTAATTTATGTTGAACTTCAATTGTCTGTTCTGTCCGCTTTAATATGTTGTACTCAGCTTCTACCACTGATGTCTGGTTTCTCCAGAGCTGAGTTAGATGCTGCTGATTGCTATTCACAAGTTCAATGTCACGTTTATATTTTTCTGCAAAGCTTTCATCGAGTACTCCGAACAATGTATTAGCCACGGAGCCAATTGCGTTGATAAGGCCGCGTCGGGTTCTTGACCGCGCGCCGAAATGCTGATTTAGCAACAGCTGATTGTAGTATTGTAGCTCGCTGTAATCGTGTTGTATTTGCAATAAAATCATATGACAATGACTCGGTTCTTTAACCTTTGCACAGGTTTGCTCTAGGTACTTTGTAAATGCATTTACTGCTCTGTCTCCTTGCCAATAGGGTTGCATATTATAATAGGCGACGATTTTCCATTGGTCGCGAATTAAATGCATTTTTCCTATTGATTCAAAGTACAATGATTGATTAGCGTTAAACTGGGTAATGTTGTAGGATGCTTCGCTAAAGCATACGATGCTCATAAAAAATATTAAAGATAGTGCTACGCTGACGAATTTTCCTAACTTCGTCCTGCTTGTAGTCCATTGTTTGCTGCTTGGTTTAGCTTGCTGAATATTTTCCGCTTCCGCTTTTGCTTCATTTTTTTGCTGTGCTACTGCTATGCTTTTTCTTTCTCGCTCTATTGGTAAAATTGATAGCTTCACTATGGGACGCTTTATATACCCGTTCTTTGTTTTTAAAGTTGCCACCCTCACTAAATCGTCCTTTCCTTTATGAACTTCAACTACTCTTCCCACTGGAAACTTTCCTGCTAACATGTTGTCATCGTGTATGGTAACCATATCGCCGATTTCGATGTTTCTCTTGGCTTTTAACCACTTGCTGCGTACTGATAACTGGCTAAGGTATTCTGTTTTCCACCTTTTCCAAAGGTCTTGGAAAATTTTATTTACTAACTGCCATCTGGTTCTGGCGTCATGTGCTGTTTCTATGACGGTCAGACCTGCTCTGTTAGTTAAAAAATGTGCTGGTGTCAGGAAATCTAAATCATCGATGTCGTCTGATATCGGGCATAGTGGTCTAGAATTCAGGCTTCCTTCTATTTGTGCTAATACGGTGCTGTATTCTTCAAAGGTCAACACTTGTTCACCTACCACTCTTTTAAGATGCTGTTTTAAGCTTCTGATGGATCTTTCCCATATCCCCCCAGCACTTGGCCAGGAAGGACAATTCCAATGCCATTCAATATTCATCTCTGTTACTTCGCGGTGAAATGAATCATTAAAGACTTGCTCTAGCTGTTGGTACTCTTCTTCTAGGATTTTGTTTGCTCCTACAAAGTTAGTTCCATTATCGGAGTACATGTGCTTTGGTGCTCCACGTCGCGCTGCCATTCGACGTAATGCTGCTATGAATGAAGCGCTGCTTAAATCGGAAACTAACTCTAGGTGTACCGCTTTCGTGACCATGCAAATAAATAATGCTATGTACCCTTTTGATGTTTTTATACCCCTTCCTTTATTGGCTTTCACTGGTACAAATCCTGTAAAATCTACCCCGGTGTGATAAAACGTTGGTGCCGGGTTAGTTCTATAATCAGGTATATCCCCCATGATTTGCTGTAACTTTCTAGGCTCTTGTTTTTTGCATGTTACACATCTCAGAAGCTGTTTTTTGACTGCTCGATTTCCTTTGACTATCCAGTACTTTTGTCTTAGACAAGACGATGTAAGCCGAGCTCCACCGTGAAATGTGAGCTCGTGCGCTTGCTCGATAAGTAACTCTGTTAACCGACCGCTATATGGAATAATTATTGGATATTTCATGTCGGCGCTAATGTTCGCATTTTGAAGACGCCCTCCTACTCTTAAAATGCCCTCTTGATCAACTTTTGGGTTTAGGTTTAATAGCTTGCTGTCTGCTTTTAAACTGTTGCTATGCAATAAATTATCAATGTCTTGAGTAAATTCACTGCGCTGAATATGTTTTATTATAATAAGTTTTGCTGTTCTAAGCTCATGTAATGTGAGATACTTAGGCTTTTGTTTACTGATAGAAGTCAATGCCCGTAGTATCCATGCTAAAATATGAGTTATTTTTATAAACGAGCTGTGATGATTTAATAACTCGTCTATGATGCTGCTAACTGGTGGACCGCTGTTTTGCACCACATTCGCTTGCTTTTTGCTTTCTTCAGTCGTTACGTACTTTTCTATACGTTCATTTGGTTTGAATTCGGGTGTACTTGTTTTTGCTGAGCTTTCCGTTTTAAATGTAAACAATGCCTTGTCTTTATTTTCTGATCGCTCTAGTTTCTCTAGTAACTCTTGATTATTCGAGGACCACTTTCGTAGAGTAAATCCTCCGCTGCTAAGACAGGCGTTTACTTCTGCTATAAACTTCTTTCCTTCTGCAATGCTATGGGCCCCTGAAACCCAGTCATCCATATAAAATGACTCTCTGATGCTTTTTGATGCGTAAGGAAAGTTTTTTTGTTCATCTTCCGCTAGCTGACGCAAAGTCATCAGTGCTAAAAACGGAGCTGATTTTGTTCCGTACGTGATCGTAGCTAGTTGGAAAGTCTTGATAGGTAGGTTTGGGCTTTCCCGCCATACGATTTGCTGTAGCTTTTGATCTTTTTCATGTACTAAGATCATGCGATAACATTTTTCGATGTCAGCCGTATATGCATAACGATACTGCCTCCACTTCAGTATGATCTCTTGAAGATCTTGTTGTAAGTTGGGACCTTTGTACATAAGATCGTTGATGCTGTAACCTGACGTGGTTTTGGCCGACGCGTTAAACACCACACGAAGCTTCGTCGTGCTTGAGTCCGCTCTTTGAACTGCATGGTGAGGTAAGAAACATTCTGTTTCTGATTTATGATTACTGCTAGACGTTGATGCTTTCATATGCTTAAGCTGCTCATATTCGCTAATAAATTGCTTGTATTGCTTTGCTAAACTTTCTTGCTTGCTAAACTTTCGCTCAAGATTTTTAAACTGTGCTATAGCTATCTCTTTCGAAGATCCTAACTTTTCTTTCATCTCCTGCTTCAAAGGTAGTCTTACGACATATCGACCCGTCTCTAGACGAGTAGTAGTTGCTTTATAAAAATCTAGGCATTCTTCATCTTCTACTGACATCTCATTCTGCTCATGAATATCTTCGATTTTCCAAAACTGTTGGATCTCCTCAATGTTATTCAAAACGACGTTGCATTGGTAGGACGTGTTAACGCTACCGCATAGCAACCACCCTAGTTTTGTATGCTGTGCTAAAGGCTCTGATTGAACTTGACCGCGGATTATTCCCTCCAATATAATTATAGAATAAACGTCGGCTCCTAGTATTAGATCCACCGGGCGACTGATATTATAGTCCGGGTCAGCTAAGAAAATATGGGCTATGTGATCCCACGATGCTGGTTTTTCAAATGTTTTACCTGGTAAGTATTGTATAAGATTATTCATTATCAAAACATTAGTGTTGAACTTGTAATCGGTGTAAGTCGATTGACAAGTGATCGCTAGCTTTCCTTTACACCTGTTTTCCTGCTCACCTATTCCAAAAATAGTTCCATGACATTGCTCTCGCCTTAATCCTAGATGTTGTGCTGCTTTTTCGCTAATCAAAGATACCTGCGAGCCCTGGTCGATTAGTGCTCGCAGCACATGCTGGGTATTATCTGCTGCTGTCACTTTCACTAGTGCTGTCTGCAGTAGTACCTGAGATGTATCTCGCTGAGATACGTAAACACCATTGTTATTGCTGCTAACTTGATCCTTTCGTTTATTTTGAATTTTGTCAATTTTACGTTTTACTATTCCGGACGATTCATTCACTTTTTGCTGCGTGTCAAAACAATCGTGCAATATTGTATGATGATTTTCATCGCACTTGCGACATCTTTTTGCTGAATGGCATTTGAAACCGTTATGATCGTAAATGCAATTTATGCAGTAATTCAGTTGATTTAATAATTTTAATTTATTTTCATTTGAAGATTCGAGGAATTTTTTGCAAAACTGTAAACTATGCTCGGCCAAACAATTAGGGCACTTACTCGCCGACACGTGCATGGATTTCATCACTTCGTGCTTTGAGTTATTTTTCCAATCATTTGTTTTAAAATTATTTCTTCGGTTTTGATGAAATGGTGTTGTTTTGTGATTTTGCTGCTGAGAGGACTGTGGTTTAGAGACCACATCTTGACGTCTACGCGATGACTCTAGCGTCGTAAATTTTATTTCTAAAAAGTTTAAAAACTCTTGTAGTAACGGTAGCTCTCGCGAGTTTTTAAGCGACGCTATGTATTCGGAATAGGACTCATTATCTAATTTCTGCGATAAGAGGTGCACTAGTAACGGGTCCCAAGTGCTGATATCGACGCCTAGCTTTTCAATCGCGTAAAGACTCTCTCGTGTAACGTCATGGAGTCGTTTTATAGCTGTAAACGACTGCTGCTGAATGTTGGGTATGTTGAGAAAGAGGCTAACATGAGATGTAAAGATTTGTTTTTTATTGTTAAATCTATGATTCAAGATTTCCCAACAGCTGCTGTAGTTATCTGCATTAATCGGAAGATGCTGTATCAAACGTTCTGCTTCTCCTTTCACTTTGCACTTCAAGAACTGCATTTTCTGAGCGTTTGACAATGATGGATTGTTGTGGATAGCTTCATCAAACAGATCCTTAAATGATACCCACTGGTTAAAGTTACCTGTGAACACCGGAATATCTATTTGCGGTGTAGATTTATCACGGTGCGATGTTGACCACATCTTTGAGCTGATAGCCTTTTTCATGCTGCTGTATATACCTTCATGTTTAGTGTAGTTAAACTCATACGCTTCGTCTTCTTCTATCTCAGTCATTATTTCCCAATGGGAATTATCTACAGCTGTCCAACGAGTTTGTAAAGTTCGCAGGGCGTCCTCGAACTCCCATTTTTCACGGAATGACTCGATCTCCATGCTCTCCACTGCTCTTACAAAGGCTTTAAAGTTGACTGATTGCTTTCGTAGCATGTCGTCTAATTTACTGTTACTTCTTCTCGCCACGAGAGGAGTTGCTGGTTCTTTGGCCTGCCGCTGTCGACCTTCAGCTGACGGACCTGCTTCTTCATGCTGCTGATAGGATTCTCCTAGCTTAGAGAATGTTGCTGTTTGCTGCTTACCTTTGAGTAGTAATTCATCATAGCTCTCACTAATTAACCTTTCCGCTGATTTATAGACATCTTTTACACGCTCAAACTCTGAATTTACAAAATAATTATGATTAGAAGTCTCATACGGGCGAAGTTTCTCGTGATTGATTTCATACTCTCTCCAATACGATTCTAATAAGTCAAATCTCTTTTGACACGATTCGATGGTCTTACGCTCCCTACTCTCCTTTTTAAAATTAATAAGGATTCTTTCAATGCTCGTTCCTTGCTCGGATTGTCGTAGGTATAAAGATTCCATCTCGCTATAGCTAGTTTAGTATGATACGTAAGGAACGCTCTTACTTGTAAGCCGCTTGACCCACGGCTAATCGTATCCTGTCGCAGGTTGCTCCCCACGGCAGTGCTGTGCTGATGCTAAGGACACGACGCGGGTTGCTCCCCACGTCCGTGTTACGCTGATAGATGCTGGTCTGACACGGGTAGCTCCCCACGGCAGTGCTATGCTGATGCTAAGGACACGACGCGGGTTGCTCCCCACGTCCGTGTTACGCTGATAGATGCTGGTCTGACGCGGGTAGCTCCCCACGGCAGTGCTGTGCTGATGCTAAGGACACGACGCGGGTGGTTCCCCACGTCCGTGTTGCGCTGATTGTTGCTGACCTGTCGCGGGTAGCTCCCCACGGCAGTGCTGATGCTGTTTGTACTGAGGGTAGCCTCAGTACGCTGCTGCTCATCCTCCCTTGAGCTCACTGATAAGCTAAAAGGACACTGCAATCCACTTGCTGCTGATTTGTCGAAGCACTTCACTCGGTGATTAATCACAATACGCGAAGCCTTCGATCCGGCTCGAAGGAAATGTACGGAACCGTACGCGTGGCTCAATGGGGAGGATAATTGATAAGATAGCTAGATAATGATCATAAAGGATTTATTCACTTAGCGCGTAACTCTAAATGATAATGATGAATGCTAATGAGTGCGGACCGTTCGCTGCCCGAATATGCACTGGCTAGGTAAACCGCGCGGGCGCTGCTGGCTCGTGCGACCTACATAGCCTAATTTGCTGGCTAAGCTAAGTGTTCGATGTGCATCGAACACCGTCTAACTCGATTTACAGGCAAATTTATATGGTTGTCTCAAGATACCCCCTGTTTGGGTAACTTGAGACACCATGTTTTTTATTTTTTTTTATTTTCCTTTGTGCCCTAGGTGACTAGGTTACTCCCCCCCAAATGGGTTCTGCCTTGTCGTGGCTGGGGGGCTCAGTAGTCGTAGTGGTACGACGAAGCGAAATGAACCCGAGGAGGCTCGAACGGAGCCCTGAAGAGTCCGGGTAGCGGCGTTGCGAGTGTAGGCGGCCTTGAATGGCTGCGGGACTCGGTCGGCGTCTCGGCCTTATGCTGAGTAGCGGTGACGCGAGTCGGACAGGCCTCTCCGCGCGTTCTCTGATTCAGCAGAGGGGGCAGTGAGACGGGGCAAAGTCCAGGAGTTTGTGGGATGGTAACGGTTCTGGCATAGATATCTGGTGCGAACCACGTGGTGGTCGGAGGAGGAAGAATCATTGGCGCATTGCGCGGATGACGCAGAGTTTGGGCCTGACGTGCGCTTACCCCGCGCCGTCAGGCAGGTAGTGGGGGACATGTCTCCCCTGCCGCCAGCTCGAAATTGTAATCCTGCAACAGTTGCGGATCACGTCTCGTGATTGGAACAGGACCGAGGGTCTTGGCTTGATTGCCCGGGCTGCGAGGAGTAAACCTCTATAAAAAATCCCGAAGGACAAGTGGCGGTGCAGCACGAGGTCCTTTCTCTTCGGAGGAGGGCTGGCCGGTCAAGTCAGTCGCTACTGCATCTAGGCGTTGCGCTTTGGTTAGGTCCACCTAACCCTTCCAGGACACACGTGGGCTCTGTCCTGGTCGTATTTATTACCCCCCGGTACTCGTGGGATTTTATATGGAGAACTTAATAGAAAACCAAAAGGAGGGCGGCCGCCTGGAATGCCGCATCGTAGGAGTAGCTGCAGAGCCTGTACAGGTGTCTGGTGCGGACGCTTCGGCGTCGTTGAGGAGTGTGGACGCTTCGGCGTCAGGGAGTGGTAAAGACGCTTCGGTGTCAAAGGCTGTCGCTAGGGACGCCGTGGTGACCCCAGTGGCAGAAATGCTTGAGAGGACCAGGTGTCCATCCTTGGTCACCAGTCTGGAGAGTGGGGAATCGGACTACAAGTCTATCCCCGACAACCGGCTTCCGGTTAGGTTTTGGAGAAAGAAGCCTGTTTCTTCTAAGAGGACTAGAAGTAGTGGGTCCGACTCAGACCGTCCTCGGAGTGCTCACAGAGACAACTCCAAACAGATGACGACTCGGTCGAAGCGCGGTCGCGGAAGGCCTCCAACCACGGGCCAGTACGTCGGCCTGGCTAAAGCCAAGGCTGAGCTCAAAGCCGCCGAGCGTCAGGCGATGGACTTGGAGTCGGAGAAGGAGGTGGCAGCAGCAACGCCAAAGGCGCGGCCAGATGCTGCCACCAATTACCTGGGTGCCTCGACCTCTTGGGGCTCAACAAGGGAGGCCTCAGCCGTCGCCCTATCTGATAGGGTTAAGGAGAGCCTGACGGCCATAGAATTGGTCGGAAGTAAGTCGGGCAACCTCAAGGGCACTTTCCAAAGTGCCCTGAAAAAGTCCGCGGAAGTGCTGCGGGAGGTGTTTGAGGAGTTGGCCTCTCGAACGCCTGCCAGTAACTTCTAAGTCCAACATCGACTGATTATGAAGCTTTAATTTACTCGGTATGTGATGTGAACTGAACGATTTAACTATCGTTACATCTTAATAATTATTACTTAATATTTAATAATCAAAATAAACTCGCTGTTCCCATATTGAGGATCACTAAATAAGTCAATCTTATAAAAGGCAACTACTCGTAGCTTTGGAAACATTATTATTAACACTCTACAAACACAAACAAATATATGTAGGTACCTACTTAAGTTTTGGGAACGTTTTGAACGGGTTTTTCTTTAGGAAATTAACTTAACTAATTAAATATTAAAATAAAACTAAGTGAATACTTCATGCCGATTTAGAGGCAGTTTTAATAATGAGCAATCTACGGGCGGTGTGACTTTTGTGAACAACAGTTTATAATTCCTAGAAACGCTATGCTTACGCATGCAAAACTTAGCTCTAGATGTAATTCAATACAGAGAGGTGAGGGGTATTCATAACTCCTCCATCCCTAAGAGGAAAATTATCGGTTGGATCGATTTGAGATTTATTCCGATAATTTTGCTTACATGGTATGATGTTCAACAATTCTGCTATATTTTTGCTTCCATATATGTAAAGTCTCTGTGAATTAGCTCGAATATAGTGTGATTCAATTTTAGGAATTGAATTGATAAATTCCTTCACACTCTTTATGAGATTTTCATCAGTTTTGGGTTGATGACCATGACACCCACGATTATCTTTCATTGATGAAATGTTCGTTTCTTTGTTTTTCTTACTTAATGCAGTTGTTATAGGGCGATTATTGATTGCTAGTGTATTTTTAAAAAACAATTTGCCATCCCTTATTTTTTCACCTTTTTCTGAGCATAAATAAAATGCATTGTTGTTGGTCCGCTTCGGTTCTACTACTTTTCCTTCAGAATCCAGTTTGATGTAACGATCTTTTCGACCTACCTCTTCAACAGAAGAAGCAATGAAACTCCATTGCTTTTCTATGTTTTGCAAATTCCAATAATCGCCAAATATTTTACGTCTTAAAATATTTCGTTAGAAAAGTTTTCTCGGCATTTAAAAGCACACGCTTCTTTACAAAGTTCTCTTAGCTTACATTCAGGAACGACCTGTTTTGTTATGTTTGATTGGTATGACTTACCACAGTTTCTCAATTTTTTGGCAACATTTTTTTGCCAGTTGTCAGCATTTCTTGGTCTTTTCTTTCCTTTCTTAGTAGGCGTTGGATCTTCATTGGTGTTCGTTACTAAGACTTCAGAGGTTGATGCTGCTACGTTTTCTATTTCTTGAGTTGGAGTTAACCGGTTTGAAAGTATACTATCTATTGCATTCATCAGTTGATCATCATTTCTTGTACGTTCATTTTGTTGTCTTAAACCTATTTCAGTCTCAACATCCATATCACCGAATGTTTCGTTATCAGTATTTATCACTGGCTCCGTAGCAAGTCTTACTTCAGTCTCAGTTACGTTCTGATCAGTCTTGTCAGCAGGTGCATTTTCTTCTTGGTGTATCGGTAAGCAATGAAACAACCGTCTTACTCGGTAGCTAGTTTATTACTGGGGTTTACCCACAGTTACATACAAGATATAGTCCATCCCTCCAACATTAATTTGGAAACCTGTAACAATGAACAACAATAGTATACTTACTCCACTAGTTAAGAGTACCTACTACCTACCTATTTTATAATCTTGTTACTGCAATAAAACTACTTAATCATATTTCTTATAGCTAACTGGTTTTCTGGACCTCTTAGAGCGCCCGAACTGGAGTTCGCAGAATTTGGATTATTATCCACATTACTCTGAACATCAATATGCTCAGTTGGGCGAGCCTCGTTTTCCAAATCCTCGCATGCCTCCGCCCACTCCTCGTTGTCCGCATCCCTTTGTTCTAATACGATTACATCATTAGCCTTCGCTATACCATTCCCTTCATCATCAGCTGAGGCCCGTGCCTCTCTCTCCTCCATGTCGGTGGCCGATGGAGACGCTGGAGGAGATGCCGACGACGCGGGGGGCTGCGCCGCGGGGAGTGGGGGCTGCGGCGAGGACGGCGGCGGCGGCGCGCTCGTCACCGGTAGCGCTGAGCTGTCGATGTCGGGCGTACCTCCGTTACTATCGCTAATATTTACAGTGGTGAACTTTCTCATTTGATCTATGTGCCTGTTACAGTTAGTATCATAATCTTTAAAATAAATTTCATACATTCGAGTGCCTATAATCTTTTTTACGATTCCTATGCTCCATACACTTTTTCTTGCAATAAACCACTTAGCCCATACAGTTTCCCCTACTTTAAAACACCTGTTAGGTTTTGAAACCTCATTTTCATTTTGCATATTGACAGATTTACTTTGTGGTAAAATTAAGTCTAGCCTACACCTTAGGTTACGTCCTAACATAAGCATAGCTGGCGTTGCACCCGTAGCACAATGAATTGTGTTTCTAAAATCAAACAGAAAGCTCTGTAACTTTTCAAGGACTTCTCTTTGGCCAATACCTTCTGAAAACATGCACTTTATCATTTTTTTACAAGTTTTAACGGAGTTTTCTGCTTGTCCATTGCTAGCCGGGTGATAAATTGGCGAAGTTACATGTTCAATACCATTGACTCGACAAAACGTATGAAATTCTCCTGAGCTAATTTTTACATCATTGTCTGATACAATAACGTTAGGCAACCCGAACCTAGAAAACAACTCCTTAAGTTTTTGAATAAGCGCATATGTAGAAGTGCCCCGATCCATGTGAATACATTCCAGCCATTTAGAAAAGGAATCTACGACAATCAAGTAGACTGCCTGCCCTATAGACATGTAGTTTATGTGGATGCGGTGCCAGGGCGCGGGGGGGCGCGGCCAGGGCGCAGGGGGCGCGCGAGGTGGCGCGCTGCCCACGGCGACGCACGCGCCGCAAGCGCCCACCCACTGCTCGATGTCACCGTCGATACCCGGCCACCACATCCTGCTGCGAGCTGCACTCTTCGTTTTAACTATACCGAAGTGTGCCGAATGCAGTTCCTTTAACATTCTACCTCTGTATATAGTCGGCATCACGATCCTATGACCGCGAAATAAACAGCCATCTATCACTTCCAGGTCCGTTTTGCATTGGAAATACGGTAATATTGATTTACAGTTAATTTTCCTAGGCCACCCGGTATTCATGTATTTAATCACTGTTCTTATTATATCGTCATTAGCTATCGCCCGCTTGATATCACTGAATAATACCGGTTCTACGCTCGCTTCTAGAAACAAAAAATACCTAGAACTTCCTTCATCGGGTTGATCTTCGGTGACCGATAACGGTGATCGAGAAAAATAATCGGCAATCTCATTGTTTTTGCCGTCTACATACTTAACCGTATAGTTATATGCCGGCAGCGGTCACAGATACACCATTACCTTTGCCAAAAATAGATAATAACGGCCTATGGTCAGTTTTTAAAATAAAAGGTTCCTGACGACCGTATAAACGATACCGATTTTTCCTTCATTAGTCGAGAGCAAAAGAAGAGGACAGACATTTTCACGCCTAAGGCATGGATGGATCTCGTGCGTTGCTGTCGAAAGCATAAGCCGTTCATAGTTCGAGACATGGCTGACAAGTTTCTCGACTTTGAAACCCTAACAACTCAATATAAAGACTACCATACTGTTTTTGGAGAAGGTGCGAAGATATCACAAATGCGAAAAATTAAATTCTGCAATGGTTCAAGCATCATGCACTTCAATGATGACTATACTGAAAATTACGAAATGATTGACCTAAAACCTAATGCAACGGATTTAGAGGTATTTCTGTGCAACCTCAGAAATTACGTACCTGCACAGGCCAGGACACCAAAGCCCATATCATACAAAAAAATGCAAGATATAAAAAAAAATCTGAAGTTTGTGCCGCCGGTTCATCATCCGTTCTACCTATCAATTCCGCATATACCTAGAAGAGGGAGGGGCGAGGAGTCTCAGGACGATGAAAACACACTACCTTCCATGTTTGGGGATGATTAAGCTTCATTTACTTCTTTAAGTTCTATTTTTCATGAGGTTTTTCTATGTTAGTCAATTTGAATTTGATTAAACATTTTGTGCCGAAGTGATCCAAGTGATTTTTTTTTTGTATAAACTAACATTTTGTTTCTCATAATAAAAAAAAAATGTAAATTATTGTCATTAACATTTTTTTTTATCATCTTTAACATTTTAGCCATCATTTTATTGAAGATTAAACCATAACAGATCACCTGTATTTTTAAAAGAAGCTCCGACGCGTTTCCTTCATTTTCTTAAAAGTATGAAAACGATACTTGGATCAGCATGGTTCTACCCTCGCCAAATGTTTTCTATCAAACCATACCTACAAAATATAATAGCATAAGATTTTTCATGTCACTATGTTATAAGTAAGTACATAAAAATTACAATAACATTCATACCTTTTGCCACTGCTGCATTGTTTTTATGCAACCACCCATGGAATTGAGCATGTTGCACAATTCATCCCACAGCCTCTTTCCTTGGACTTTTCCTTCAACACTCCTCAATCTCCCTCGAGCTAGATCCCTATGCTCGTCCAAGAAATTGAGGAGTGTATTAATTTGCTCTGTAGTAGCTGAACCCGTATGTGGTGCCATTGAAAACTGAAATTAAAAGGTTATTATTAAAAGAGGCGGTGTTATTAGCGAATTATTTAAGTATCTGTGATGTTTACGTACTTACAAAATTTCCAAAACAAAGAACTTGTGTTGTGAACAAAATGCAAGCTACGTCAGCGCAGCTTAAAACTTTCCAACGAAATGTGTAGCTCCATTGCAAAGTATGTAAAAAAGCACTTGGAAACATTATAAAACCCAACACTTAAAGAGAAAATAACTTCAAAAAACTTTTCAAAGAATCCACTTCACTTCTTATTTACGATGACAACAATCTTGATTAGAATGTTTGTGCAGTGCTGCCAGATGAAAAAATCTAATCAGCGCTGACAGCAGTGCACTAAGCGCTAGATTCGAATATATTCACGAGCTATTAAAGCGCTAAATTCGAACTTTTAACTGAGGCGCTTTTTAGACGATCAGTGTGATTAAATAATCTCCCATACTAAACATGGGCTGTAAACATGAGCTCTTAAAACAATTCTGATAAAATTTTGGAAGCGAGACGCAGATTGAGACTTGTATAAACGCATCGTTTACTGCTCCGTTGTTTTGCTCTATGTGTTTAGTATGGTAGATTGTGTAATCACATTGATCGTGGAAAAAGCGTCATACGCACGACAAAAATAAAATAAAATACGAAGCGATTGTAGTGAAAAACAACTTTTTATTACAATAATAAAGACAACAGAAGTAGGAAGTTCATTGCAGTCCGAAGCCAGTACTAGTATAAATGAAAAAAAAAAACATTATCGCCAAAAATAAACACAGCTCATCTCAGATGTAAACAAGGTATATAAATACTCTTATTTTTTACTTTGCCAATGTCATAGAATTCGTAGTTTCTATGCGCTTCATATAAAGCATCCTTGTTATGATCCAATAACCAAATTTAAATATTTATGTAACCTCGTCGAATATTTATTTTCGTAGGTATCAGCTACTGTACCTCAACCATCGCAAACTATCTCATCTGAACACTTCATGGCACCTGTGACTAATAATGATGAAGGGAGGGAATCTAAATCACCAATACCGTCCGAAATATCATCTCTTTTTAACACGCCGCAGACGTCATTTTTCAAAAGGACCATAAGAAAATGTAACCGAAAATTACAGCTGAAATCAAATCTGGTGCAAAATTTGAAGAAACAGAATGAAAAGCTCAAGAAAAATAATACGAATTTAAAGCAGAGGGCCTAGCCAACCGGCCTTCGCTAGGAAGCGATTCCATTTCTACAGTCGTCTTCGCTACAGCGTTAACGAAGTTCGATTAGAAGACAAAGTAACCTACGCTTAGCGATCGTTTATTCCATTCGTCTGTTCGTTATGAAATGCGTTTAGTCTATGGTCTTTCGTTATCAAACGTCACATGTGTCATTTGAACTCCAAACATTCGATCTGACTGAAGAAGAAGAAGAAGAAGAGAAGGCGTACGAAAGTTTGAAAAGTTAGTGTCGAGTTGTGAAACTTTGATTGAGTAAAATAATTAAAAAGTGAGTAAATTAATAGAGTTACAAGTTAATTTCAATTTTGTAAATAAAGTGTTTGAAACATTTTACAAGTTACAAGTTTAAGTTGCAAAAACAAGAGTGTTACCTACCTAATCTTTGTGCATTTATTTAGATAATGGAATCGACAAGAGCACGGGCCAGTGGAGAGCAATTTTCAACTCTTTTGGAGTTCATGGAAAAGTAAATAATTATTTTACTATACCTACCCAGTACATAAAAGTTTTGTTTTATGACTATTACACTACTAGTACCTATACTTACACGAAATAATTTTAGCTTCAATCTGTTGCATTGAAAAGTACTTAAGCACCTACTAATATAAACAATGACGACATTCATAAACAGTTGGCTTTATTCTCTTTGTTTATTCATATTTCAGCTACGGTGACCTTCCTAGGCCTCAGCCTGGTGCACAGGGTCGTCTAAGGGCCGATCGTTTGTGGCAAGAGCTAGCAAATATATTCATATATATATGACATAACATATATATATAACAATTAAATTCTGTTGGTGGTGGTGTCCACAAGCCTATGGACAAATGGAAAAAGGTACCTACCTATAATAATAATAATAATAAATAGTTTATTCAATTTTAACAAGTATGTATTATGTACCTTAGAACTTTATCAAGCTTAGGTACCTAATAGGCATCATAATCTTCACAATCTAACATGAATAAAATAATTCATACTTACCTGCACTTTGCATGAACTAAAACTCATATAATTTTAAGGTGTGGGCGGACTCTGGAAGTCAATGACAAAAAAAAAAGCTTTGGCTATACGACGTCATGCTAGTGGCACTGGCGGTGGTCCTAATAGCAACCTTGCCCTAACAGCGGTGCGTTGGCTGTGGAAGGCCACTCTAAGATAGAAGAGCAGGGTTTTAATGTTGGTAATCTTTGATTTTGGTAGGCAAGTTTTTATACCAAATAATACCTAATTCAATAGTGTAATTAATTATCATCTTCATATTTTCAGAGACCATCTACTGAACCTCCACAAAATATGCCTGAGAGTGCACATCTTGATTTAGACATTGGTGGTGAAGATGGTATGTATACCATTATCTACCAACTAATTATATTACTTTTTGTAAAATTAATACTCATACCTACACAAATTATTTGACAGGCATCTCTCAGGCAGAACCATCACAGGCATCCACCAGCCGGCGGCAGCTGTCAAATTGTCAATGCCACCGGCGCCAGTGCGCCGCTCCCCTTCAAGGCTTACCAGCCCGCTTCCGCCTGTGCCTACCACTTCTCCGTCCACCAGCACTCTGGCAGCACCATCGTCAAACTCCCCCGTTACCTCGCCTCATTGCCGCCATATAAGAGCGCGTCGAAGACGGGCGCAAACTCCATTTGAACGAGCAACGAGCGAGTTCGTGGCCGTCGAGCAGCTCCGCCTTCAGGTGGAGGAGATGCGGGAGCGTAATAACGCCCGGATAATAGAGGTGGAGCATGAGAGAAATAATCTGCTCAGCCGTTTCTTAGATGCTTATCTGCAAAACCGCTGAGCAGAGCAGAGCTGAAGCCTCTCATCTTCTGGGCATTTTACACAACATTACCTAGCCCCAAAGATTGTGCTCTGTTTTGATTATTAATTAATTATTAATATTTAAAATTATACATAAAAATATATTCTTTGTTATTTCTAGTACTTATGTACTTTTATTATTAACTAATTATAGGCTTGCCAGCAGATTAAAAACCCTGCATGGGTACACCCAAGTGGTTTCATGACAACCTGCTAATTAAGTGATTGAGCATTGCTCTTCCTCGGATTAATTCAGCATGGCTGTCGACATTTAAGGTGCTAGGTTGTGAGCCATGATCATCACTACCATCGTTATTTGCAGCAGGGCTATCACTTGGTGCTGGCAACCGTGCCTTTACTGCAATGTTGTGAAGTACACAACATGCAAGTGTTATCTTGCTAGCAACATAAGGATGGTAGTGAAGAACTCGGTCTTTAAGCAAATACCTCCAACGCGACTTCAGCAAACCGTAGCAACGCTCAATGCAGTTTCTGGTTTGCACATGCCGCGATGTATAAATCTCTTCTCGAGACCCAGGAGCAGCATTTAAAATAGGTGCCATCAGCCAAGGCTGCTGTGGATAACCAGAATCACCTGAAAGCAATGAAATAACACCCAATTAATACATCTATATATTACTTGTCTACTTATTTTAATTAAAAATAAAAGAGTCAATTTATTGCAGTTATTTCAAAAATTCTAGGTGGTAACCTAGAATTTTACCCAGTAGGTATACTGGGGTAGTAAAAAATAACTGCTAGTAAAATAAATGATAGTCTTACCCAGCAACCAAACATGTTCCCCGCTTTCATGAAGTCCGCGCATGTATGACTCCACTATACTCGCAGACCATATGTGGAATCATTTGTGGCTCCACCAAACTTAGAATTAATATTAATTATTTCTAAGTTGTGGTTACATTGAAAATAATTTGAAAGTTTGCAGTTGGACCCATTTCCACAATATCATCAAATTACTCAACATATCCACAGCTGAACCCGCACAAGATATATGCACCAAGTGCAAAACTCATGAAGTCAAGCATAAATCTAAATCTTAATAAAAAAACTTCCCTGCAACTGTGTGGCTAATGATGCCTACAACTTTTATTTTAGCAATTATCTTGACTTGCTGTTGCTACTAAGAAAATAAAGGCGGTTTCATGCTAGGTGATACCAATTATTATGAAGATAAGTAGGTAGGTAGGTACATTGTAGTAAGTAGGTAGATAGTTTTTGAGAGATAATTGGTATCATAAAACTAGGGTCTTATCTACCTACAAAAACTTACGTAAGTACACCTATTTCTATTGGTAGGTAGTATTTTGATAGAAAATTAAAGGTTGTTATGGACCCATTTTATATGCTAACTCTGTTTATTATGTACCTACTGTAGCAACAGATGCCTATCCTACTTACCTACCTACCTACAATGTAAATTTATTTTATACCTACTTACTGTTTTTACTGATTACGAACATCTCTCCGTACTTACTGTAAAAATGAAACGCATACCGCGTGTTTTACGCACAGCGAGCCCGACCGCATTTACAGGTTATTACATAGTATAGCACGGCCGGTTCACGCCGAATACACAAACGCAATTTCCACACAGCTGTATCATTGTTTCGCTGGCGCATGCTCAAAACACACATGAGTGTGCGCCCGCACGGGCGTCACTCGTAAAAAAAACCACATACGGTGCGATTTCAGCAGTCAACGTGGTAAGGCAGACTGCCATTTCTTCGATGAATATTCCTACCAGCACACAAGCAATAGGATACAAACGTCTCAAGGATATTCTTCAGTTCAACCAACCTCGATGCAGGCGTATAGCCAACCAGCCAATGTTGGATATTATACAGGTCCTAGTACATCCAAATATATGGAACAGGTATCCCAAATATATGCGTCTGTAGGACAATCATCTCCGGGTCAACCATCTCCGGGTCAACCATCTCCTCAACATCTATCAACTAACGAACAATATGCTATGTCATCTCCACAAAGTGAATTGTCTGGGCTTTTGGACATGGATGATTATGTTTAAGTTACCTGCAGTATTTTATTTGCCTATGTCATTGATTTAGTTTCTATATAAAAAGTTCAATTAGATACTTACCTTTACATTGTCTTAATGCATTGATGGTTGCTGCACAAACTTCTGGAACGAATTTACTTATAACTTGCTTAGACATTCTGAAGGTATACTGTAAACTAGTGAATGAATCACCACTTGCAAAAAATTTCAATGTTAAAGCCAATTTGTCTTGAACGGGTATCGCTTTTCTAAACCTTGTGTCTCTAGTGCGAATTTGAGATCCAATTAAATTAATTAGATACTTACCCAAAATCTGTACTCAACATACGAGTGAAATTCTTGAAATGTCCACTAATCTCTTGAGACTTCATATCCATTACTAAATTGTTAGAACGATTTCTATCTTTGAAAATTTCACTTTGCCAAAATCGACGTGGGCTTTTATAATTATCTAAAATATTATACATGAATATGAACGCAGCACTAGCCACCATTTGAGACATGTTGTCGGCGCGGCGGCGTGACGTCGTTGCGAGCACTGCGGATCCGGCAGCTCGTAGCGTTACGTGCTACACTGCTAATTTTTTTCCAATTCTAAGATTAAGACTAATATCTTTCTGATGAACTCGTTTGAAAAAAAAACCAAGAGTATTACCGTAAAAGCAGGCAGCTTTGCCTAGTGCAGGTGAATTTGCCTACATAACATAATTTAAATAAATACCTCCAATGCCTACTCACGCTCTACTATTTTGGTACAAAAATGTGTTAGGAGGAAACACTGTTTTATAGATGGCAACACAGTTATGTCACTTGTCGACATACTTTCCTAAATAAAGCTGTCATTTGGTTAGATTTTGTGTGGACGAGATAGCGCGCGAAAAACGGAGCTGAAAGAATAATTTAATTTGACTGCTAGTAATAGTTGTTCTGGTAAGTTCATTGCACTTAGTTTGTAGATAATGCCGAAAATGATTGGTTGTACACTAAATTTCTTATGAATCAATTGTACTTTGTGGCTAAAAACAGCTAGGCAAAGTCAACTCTCTGAAAATTTTAAAAATGTTGGTGACTTTGCCTACAACAGGCAACGACTAGAGTTAGCACTAAATTGATAAATAAGTAAATTCATCATCATCAGCCCGAAGAGGGATGTTTGCAGTCGTGTTTTTTAATTAGGTGTCTTGTTTTAGGCAATGACTAAGCCTAAGTCGAAGCGTAAAAGAAGATTAGTAGGTTGTCGACAATATGCTGTGACGAAATGCTTCAACTTGCTGCAGAAAACGTACGGTCTGGGGAAATGTCTTCCTATGCAGCTCAAAATACTGTACGTTAAACATCGATAGACTATCGATAGTATCGATAGTGGATGGCTATCGATACTATCGATAGGTTTTTAAAACTATCGATCGATTGTTTACACGAGAACTACTATACATCCCTAGAGTCAAGGTATGCACGTATGTAAGTTATTCTCCGGCCATAGTGATAGAGTGCCCGCAAGATAACTCTGCGCGCGACTGATGGCGTACTTAATGTTGCCAACCAAACTATTTTTTGTTTTCCTTAATTTAATCAAAAATAAACTAACGATATACATACAAATTTGATTCATAATTGAAGTATTCTGGCTCGGTTTTAATTCATGTTCTTACTAATTTCTTTCCGATGGCATTTTATCTATCATTATAAAATAATATTTTATTTCATAATGTAAGATAAAATGCCAAAAAATTAATATTATCATTAATAATATTTTATTTTATAATATTAGATAAAATGAAAAAGGAAATTAAATGTCCATGGGAACCTTGCAAGTCTTTTATTGAATACCTAGTTGTATTGGTAAATTTCGTATATGAATGGTCCTGCAGAGGGTTTATGCCTTCCATTTGAACATCTTCATCCGAATCAATTGAATATTCATCAGAAGACTCTGATGATGTGTCACCTGTAGTATTAATTATAAATCTTTCCATTTCCATATCCATTAGCCTGTCTGATTCGAAATATTTGTCTTCTATTTTTTCAACATGAATGCAAACATTCAGCCATTCTTCTGTCGTCACAGTTCTAAACGCCGCCTCGGTAATTGCAGGTATTTCGCTAGGAGCTTGAGCAACATTTTTCTCAGCAATGCGCCTCTTCACAGTTGCCCAAATCTTTTCTATCGGATTTAAATCACAATGGTAAGGCGGTAAACGCAAAACCTCATGTCCATATTCATTTAACATCTGTTCTATTTCATACTGAGGGTCCCCCTTGTGTCTTTTGATTAAAACGTATAATTGCGCTTTTGTCCAACAATCGTCGAATTCAATTCCATTTATCGTAAGCCACTCTTGGAGCTCTGCTTTTCTATTACCAATCGTAGGCGCTTTATTTACCTGTGTGCAGTGGTATGACGCATTATCCATGACTACAATGCTATTTGATGGTAGATTCAGCACAATTTTTTCTTTCATCCACCGCATGAAGTTCGCAGAATTCATATCGTCATGATAGTCACTCGACTTGGTTTTGGACTTGAATAGTAGCAGTCCGTTTTCAACAAACCCAGTTTTACCTCCAGCATGGGCTATAATCCATCTTGCACCGACGCTATCAGAAGCAAGAATACCCGGCTCTTCCTCCGATTGCCAACATTTTTGGAGGTGGTATGAAGCATGTATATATGTTTCGTCAAGATAAATTACGGGTCGATTTTCCTCCCGACGATTCTTGCGCAACCTCTGATTATACCTTGCTCTCCAAGCAGCAATATCGCTGCGTTCCATTAATACTTTTCTTTTAGACTGGCACTTTTTGTATTTGTAGCCCATAGTCTTTAGAATAGTCCTCAAAGATGTTCTGCCATATTTAAAATCAATATCTGCTTTCAATGCCAACCAAAGTTTATTTATGGTAGGAATCTCCTTCTTCACGACGTAAAACGATTGAATTGTATGCCTTATAGCGCACTTATCGAAATCGTCTAATTCATCAATTTTTTTCTTCCGATTCCTGGTTTTCCCCGGAGTCACAATTTTTGACGATGAAGCTGATGCTACATTACCCTCTTGAGTAATTTGGCTGACGGTACGTTCGGAAACACCTAAAACAAAATAACAGCAATGCTTAATACTCTTACAATAATTAAGTACCTACATGATAATTATTATTGATGACACGACGAAAACTACAAACGAATAACGAATCTAGAAAATGCGGGGAGTTTTATTGTTATGGCAGGCAACCCTAAAATTACCTGACAAATACGCAACGCGGGCTCTAACTTTGGAAAACGGTACTGTAGGCCCGTTATTGTCTCGTTCTTCTTCACAAGCACATTTGACCTTCAGGATCATATCCCTGCCAGCACTTTTAATCACTTTCGGCATAGCGATGGCGATTATTTACTTTGAAAACGAATAAAAACACGGAACACAACACCCACTCTTGACACCTCACATAAACGTCAAGATGGCGGCATACTATTAGTTCTGATTTCGGCCGCGCGCAGAGTTCTCTTGCGGGCACTCTAGATGCGTAGGCATTGAGATTTTTCTCTATGGTAAGGGAATTACCGTGCGTATATCATTCATTCATTTGCAAGAAAAAAGTCAGACAGTTATTTCATTGTGGATGTTTTTTCATTTAATTGAAGTTGTTGAAGTTGTGGAGTGTAAAAAACATGAGTAAGTCACGTGTGTGGGATTACTACAAAAAGACTAATGAAAAGTTTGCCAAGTGTTCTTTGTGTAAAAGAGAGTTTAAACTAAGTGGAAATACTACGAACTGGTCATCCACTGTTTCTGTTACTCAAGATGAAAATACCACTGAGGAAATGTGTGGCCCAAGCTCTAAAAAAAGAAATACGTTTAAAAATTATATTGATAGAAGTAGTAAATACCCAGAAGGGAATACTAAACAAAATTTGGATAAAAAATGCGTGCGTATGATTGCTATTGACATGGAACCTTTGCGGAAAGGAGAACATAAGGGATTTCGGGGTTTTGTAAATGCTCTCGATAGTAGATATGAAATTCCTGATACAACAACATTAAAGACGAAATTACTGCCGGAATATTATGAAAACGATTTTTTTTTTTTTATTGGTTATAGACCAACGTTTTACCACTACCTCACCTGATGGGAAGTTTTGGTGTGGTCGATGATGGAGCACGCTGGTTTAGAAAGAACCTGTTCACTCTAGACTTGAAGACCCCCATATTGTAACGTACCGGAAAAACAGAAGCTGGCAACGAGTTCCATTCTTTGCTTGTGCTTACAAAAAATGAAGAAGAGAAGCGTGGAATGTCGAAATGTAAAACAGAAGCTCGTCGTAGCATTATCGAAAGCAGAAAATGTTAGTGTGACTACTCTGCCCTCTTTAGAAGAAAAAGCACAAGTGACAAATTTTGTGAAATTGGGTTACATACATTCCCGGGCTCAGCAAAGAAAATGTGATTTTTCTGTCTAAGAATATTGGCGATATATCCCATAGAAGCCAAGTTAGACAAGCACAAGTGCACTACATTTTCTCAAAAGTACTTCCTGTTAGATAAAGAAAAAACATAACCCTGACATAAGACGCAGTAAACTACATAAGTAACCACAAATGATTTTTATTGGTATGCGATTTGAACGAAATGATCTACTTCTAATATGAAAAAGCATAACATTGAATACTAAGCAAAATAAACATAGATGTGAACAAATGCTTTTTCTTTGTAGTGCTAAAAACAAATTACAATAACTTTCAGAAGCTAAAAAAGCATAAGAACAAAGTTATGGGTTTTCTGATTCGTACAAGTATTATATGCTTTTTTTGCTTAGTAGCCAACGTAATAATATGGACTTGATATGTTTTTCAATACATTTCTTTGTAAGTTATGTTCTTTTAGCTTCGTAGCTCCCCCCCGCCTCTCTACTCCTTGCCCTCCGCTACCCGTTCATTCGTGTCACAAGTTACCGATCAACCGATCGGACGCACGTGATAATTACGCGCGCTTTTGATAAATTTGTGATTTGCTACACGCACGGTGTATTATTTAGAAAGAACGTTCATGCTCGCGTTTGAAAAGTGATCCACTTAATAGATGAAACGATTGGTAAGTTTTTATTTGGTACCTACCTATCTAATTAATTACTTAGAATAGATTTACTGGTTCCGTGTGCACTGAGCGGCTAGCCGCGTTGCTAAGTCTCCGGCTGGCCAAGCAGTTGGACCGGGCCGCATCACAGTGCGAATTAAACTAGTTTTTCGTACCTACATACATATTTTTGATTGCGGCCAGACGGACGGCTGTCCGCAACGCGGCTAGCCACTCAATGTGTAGGTACAGTTCTCTCAGCGGATCTAGGCTGTTGTGAAGTTAGCCGTTTGTGATGCGCAAAGACAATTTAGTTCGAAAAAGCCTCATTGCGCATCGAAACGGCTAACTTCACGACAGCCTAGATCCGCCGTGCGAACTGTTCGTGGCCTTAAAACTTAGAGAGTCTTTATTCACTTCTAACAATAATGTGTAATGACAAATTTAGGTAGGTACATACTTAAAAGGTACATACCTAAAGTTACCTATAAATTAATACCTAGGTACATAAGAAAGTTTGTGTCTTTGTTGCCTGAAAATAACCCAACATTATATGATAATTTTCAATAAACTGCATGTACTTACCTAATAAATACGTTTGCTTTTGGTTGTGGGTAAATTTTTGCATGACTTTTGTTATTAGGTTACAAGACAATGCAGCAGCAACAATCATCTAGATGCAAGAGGTTAATTCAATTAGCTAGAAGCGAAAATAAAGACGTTACAGAAAATGTCGAGCCGAATGTGCTAGCACCACTTCGATTAGCTAGAGACAAAAGTGAAGACGGTAAAGAAAATATCGAGACAAATGAACCAGCACCAGCAGAGTCCCTTTATCCTGATTTGAACTCATATTTAAATGATGAAAACTTGAGAAACATCGATCAACCTGTGCTAGATTTTTTCAATGATTCTGACGATTCCGTAAAAGATAAAAAATATGTGCCACCAGATCTTTTGTCATCGGATTCTGATGATGATGATATGACTGCTAGAAATGTCTTAGCGACTTCTACGCCCATACACGAATTTCCATCTCTTGAACCAGAACCACCGATATTGCAAAGTATGCCAAATGTACCAAATTGCGAAGCAAATCTTACTAAAGCAGGCAAACCCAGACTAAGAAAAAAACTAAGTACCACAGTAAAAGAAAGGGCGGAGGAGAAAATTGAACATCAGAAATCTAAACACCAAGTAATTAATACCGGGGTGCATCGTTGTCGGAAACGTTGCGCTGAAAGTGTTTCAGATCCTATTCGCGAAGACATAAACAGAAATTTTTGGAGTCTGACATGGCGTGAACAAAAGGTTTTTATTGCTGAACGTGTAGTCTCTAAAGAACCGACACGTAGAAAGAAACAGGAGGCCTCAACAACCACGTATTTCTGTGATAGCGGATTTTCTGCTATGTTGTTAATAAAAAACAAATATCGTAATAAACTTAACGTAGATCCTAATTTGCGCTTAAAATTAAGTACAACTGAGCCAGATATATCCTTTCTTGTCTCGAACATGCAGCACCATTTTTCGCACTAAGAATAGTTAATTTTTTTCCTATAATTTGTTTTATTAATAAATGATAATGCCATAAACAGTTGTATCAGTTTTTATTACTTTACCATTTTGAAGGTTTTTTTGACGGTTACAGTTCAGTGGTACGCCACTTATTTTTAATTTCGTGTGTGGTACGCGAAATGAATAGTTTGGGAACCACTGGGCTACTGTATGTGCTTTAGCCAGGAAAGCTCCTAGACCGTACGATGTTGAAGTAGGGGAGCCCGGGATTCGAAGTTCCGGGGGCACGTTGTTCCGATGCAAATTACTTTGGAAAGAAAAGAGATAGCAATAAGTGTGAAGTACGATGCAAGACGTCATACCATCGCGCTATTGCATCAGCCATTTTAGTGTCGCCTTAGCAACGGGCAAGTGTAGTAATCGAACGGAGGCTCATAATTGTCACGAGAGTACCTAAATATTTTCGTGTTGAAACTTTTTGGTCTATTTCGAAGAGTTTTATAGCTATTAATGTATGACTTGCATTTAATTGTTGGAAAATCTATTGGGGATGTTTTATTATTATCATTATTGACGTAATGTTGCCGATCTTAAAAATAATTTTGGAAAGCCTTGTAAATGAAAGTTGGGGCTCTAAGTTCCGCTTGACCGGGGCTAGTTGTTCCGCGGAACTTTGAACCCCGTGATAAAGTAGTAAATTAATTTGAAACAAAAATTGTTTTAGGATGCGAAACTACAAAAGAAAAACGGAACGGGGTAAGACATCGGAACAACTATTGCGGCGGGGAGCTAATGCTGTAATAAAAGACGGTCGGAAGATCAAAACCGTAGCGCGGGAACTAGAAATATGCCATATGACATTATTCCGTTTCATAAAAAAGTTAAAGGCCGGTGTAACTCCAACTGTGGGTTATTACTCAAGACAGGTGTTCAACGCAGACAATGAGAAAATATTGGCTGAATATCTTTTGAAATGTTCATCGATTTATTTTGGTCTGCTTCCAGAAGAAGTGAGGAAGTTAGCATATAAGTGTGCTGTAAAATATGATATGACTAACATTCCAGCTTCATGGCATAAAAATGGAATTGCAGGTGCTGATTGGTTCACAGGTTTCCTGAAGAGAAATCCGTCTTTGTCCATAAGAACTCCTGAGCCAACCACTAAGTATATCGACCTTGTAATAAAAATACTGTAAATGAGTGAGAAAACTGTGATTGTAGAAATAATTAATCGTCGTACAAACGAAAACTGTGATTTTAAAAATAAATGACAAACTGTTATGTTACTTATTTCATACGAAACGTTTTTATATTATATTTTTCGTCAAAGATAAATAATTAAGGCTGATTAGTGTGTAGTAGGTATTTAATTAAAATTATTGTATCTGGGAACTTAATACCGATGCCAATCTATTTACTAAATTAGTAGGTACAACACTTCCTTTTTGAAACTATCAATAAATACAATTACAAATTACAATTTCGTTGTTTTACTTACCCAAGCGTTATGTATAATTTTTCTGCTGGAGATATACCTCTAAAACTTTTTGGATTAATTCCAGACTCTAAATCACTCTTGATAGTTTCTAGAATATAGTCAAAAGTTTCTACACTCATTCTGGTGTAGTCGTAGAATTTATCGGGTCTCTGTTCTTCATAATTTCGATAAAACTCGCCATTTATTTTCCTTGCCCTATAGTAGGGATCCACTTCTTCTTTTGCCCACAATAAATCGAGCGTTAGGAATACATTTGAATCAAAAAGATGTTGTCGCCGATTTTCAGACATTTCGTTTGCGAATGTCGACAACACAACCACGAACACAACCACGAACACAACACTACACCGCTACAGTGCCGCGCGATCTGCCCGCTGGTTTCGAGAACAGGTATGCGTTGCCCGCCCCTCTCCCGCGCCGCCGCCGCCGCCGCCCCGCTGCCCGCAAAATTCGAGACCGAGGCCTTAAGACTTTATTCAAAGCCTCACATACTTCCGGTACAATTTGAGAAATCAATTGAGGCGAAATTTTAAAAAGAAAATGTAGGCTTTCGTAACTGTCTCCTGAAGCCAAGAAGCGCAGCGTGAGAGCCAAACGTATTTTAGCAGGAACAGCTTCACGTAACTGGGTATCTTTTTTTATAATAAATGGGTTAACTTTAGAGAGTAAAACTTCAAAATCCTCTCTTGACATCCGAGTGAACTTGTGAAACTCACGACTGGGTTCGTAAATTAGTTCTGATAATTGTTTCTCCATTGTTTCACTGAAATAAAACCAAACCATGAGTAACACTTTATTGCAGACACATCATACTAATTTCATTATAAATCGAGAAAAAAAAGGTTAATAAATTGGTTCTGTAGGCACTAAGTACATACATTATGTATGTACACTATTTGGTAATTTTTTGTTTGCTAGCTATTAAGTTTCTTGATCAAATAACTCAGTCAAATAGATAAATACATTTATTATACATATTTAAAATTATTTAACTACATAGTAGTTACTGCAGATATTTTTATAAGTTATTCTTTGGGAGGTCTATAAAACGTTTCAAAACCAAAACAATCTGTTCCATACCGCATCTACTGTGTAGTATTAAAATTATATAGATTTTTACCTTGTTCTGTTGCGATGTATTGCTGTCATGCACCATCTTCGTTTTTTCCAACGTCTCTTGATAACTTTTTTTTCTCGAATAAACGTATAATTGTAATAAGCCACAGCACATAATGCTGCAGCGACAGCTGTTTCCACGTCCATCTCGTTCGAGTACCGAGCGCACAAATGCGCGAGCGAGAATGTGGAGAGCTGCTCTCGTCTCGTCAATAGTTTTGGCGAGACCCGAGACAAAACCTCTCGTGGAGAATGTGGAGCGCGCTTTACGCGTTAGAAGAGAGCGGCAATATTTAGGCGAATATCTCGTAGGTAGGTAATGAGTGCTTATGCGAATTGAATTGAACTTTGTTGCTTAGTAGCAAGAGTCGCTATTTCTATGAATTGTTACGAGAATATCCATATTACTCTAACCTACGACAAGTACGTAAAATCCGTGACGGACTCGTGGTCACACCGTTTTGCCACACCAGTGTGACTACGAGTAATTTATATTCCTCGTGGTTACACTACTCTGAAAAGGATCGCACTTGACTGAATAGTAGGTATGTAGTGAAGTGCCCGATAGATAAAATACTTATTCGTAAAATAACTAGTACTTTGAAACTCCTTGATAAATACTTCATGAATCAGGAACTATTTAATAGTGACACGTAAATTGTCATTCTGAATTTTCAAATTATGGTTTAGGTTACGCTTAAATAGCACGAATTTTACTGTTGGGTACATAAACGTAAAATGGGTAAAAGAATCAAAAGAAAACGTGGTGAAGTGCTTTTAAGCGATGGATACCAATACCATAAACATAAAGTTTATGCGAACAAAAATATTATATGGTTCTGTAGCCAACGGCGAAAGCATAAATGTACGGGGTCTGTCACTACTGCCAAGGTAAATAATTGAATACTTTCTCCGTGACTGCATAGGCATCCTTTGTTCATCATCATGAGCCTATATTTGTCCACTACTGGACATAGGCCTTCCCTAATGAGCGCCATAGCATCCTTTTTTTTCTAATGAGATAAAATATCCACTTCGTCCACGTTCGTAAATGAAATGAAATGGTTATGCAACAGTGAAAAAAAATCTAGATACTAAGCAGTTATGAGTGGACGAAGGGGTTATATATTTTCTCCAACTGTTAGTCTTAACTTATTGTGTTTTTAGGATGATAAAATTATAAAAAAAGTTAATCATACCGAGGAGTGTAAACAGAATCACGCCAAAAATGACTTAGCGATGTCGATAGTGAATATGAAGGAGGAGGCTGGTACTTCGGCGGATTCAATGCCTGCTATTTACAAAAATAATTTGAAACCTTTATATGATAAAGGTATTCACTTAGTCACTGAAGTACCGTCGTTTCGCAGCGTAAAGTGCAGCTTATATTCGGCAAGAAAACGTAAGCTGCAAATGGACAAAACAGTTTTTACAAAGCTGAGCGAAGTTGAGATTCCTGCACAATTTAAAAATTCTTTGGTGGCTGATTATCAGTACGAGGACTCCAGATTATTGGTGTTTTGTTTTGACGAAGCAAAACAGTTATTGGGTGAAGTAAAAGAATACTTTTGTGACGGAACCTTCAAAAGTACACCTAAACCATTTCATCAGTTATTTATTATTTACGGTGATTTGGGAAGTTCATCCGGAACAACTAATGTGGTTCCACAAGTATTTGCCCTGATGAGTGACAAAAAAGAAAGCACGTATTCGGCTTTGTTTGACATATTGCAAGCCAAATTTCCCGAATGGAAACCAGATAAGTTCCATCTAGACTTTGAAGTTGCAACTTCTAATGCACTCAAATTAATTTTCCCAAATCTCGAAATAAAAAACTGCTACTACCATTTCACGCAGAGTTTGTGGCGAAAAGCTAAATCTACAGGCATAAAGACAAAGTTGTATCGCCGTTTAGTAGGTTTGTGCACTGCTCTTCCACTGTTACCGGAGAACCAAATTAAAGATGGTTGGGCGTATATACAATTGCAATGTGCTCATTTAAAAAACAATAAAATTAACGCTTTTATGGCGTACATGAAGAATACGTGGCTTAAAAATGATGCATGCATAAGAGATTGGTGTGTCAGCAACGAACGCCATCGAACTAATAATGTCGCTGAGAGTTATAATTCGGTGATTAATAAAAGTATTAACAAGAACTATGTGACAATAAATAAATTATTAAATGTTCTACATAATGACATTAGAGTAGCAAATTTCAACCCAAACGAACGGAGACAAACAGAAACGGAAAAAGACGATTTTATTTTAAATACTCAGATGCAGCTTATCCATAACCAAATAACTGTTGGCCATTTTTTGGAAATTTTACGCTAAATTATGAAGATGAGAAGTCTAATCACTAATAAACGCACTGAAAAGGACAGACACACGATCAAAAGCATGCAATTACTATTTTTGTTTCGATAACTACATTAGTATTTTATTTTTGAGTAGCGTATTGATCGGTACCTACACTGTCACTTTCCCGACACTAGTAGTGTAACCACGAGTCTTATGTTTCACTAATTACTGTTGATCACACCGCACAGTGTGACCACGAGGAAAATAAATTACTCGTAGTCACACTGGTGTGGCAAAACGGTGTGACCACGAGTCCGTCACAGTAAAATCACTGTGCCTATTCCGATCTGTGGTAATAATACATATTTGTATATGGCAATAAAACACGTTTTTTTAACCTAAGTTTCTTATATTAATTTCTTATATTTCTTATATTAATTATCTTACATTTAATCTGTTTTCAATTCTTGTATCTTGCCAAGAGACGGCTCCAACTGTATTAAAGTATCTGCAAAATTCTTCTCTAATAAAGAAACTTTCATTTAAATACGATTGTTTGCCACTTGTCTTAAGTTCCTGTCTGTTGAAACATTGAAATACCTATCTATTCGTTTTTCGATAAAGTAGTTATGTAGGACACAAGTTGCTTTAATGATTTTATCAACCATATCAATCTTACATTCTAATGGTCTCTTGTATACTCTCCAACGAGATGATAGCACACCAAATGCGTTTTCCACAATCCTACGTGCTCTATCTCTATCTAAGTCTGTAGTTAAAAATTCTACGACTCTTTGACAGCATATCTTTAGGATATACGCGCATTAAATTCGGCAACAGCGGAAAGGCTTCGTCGCCAATAAAAACGTAAGGCATATTTAGTCCGCCAGAAGTCAAGGGCTCCTCTTCAGGCAATCGTAATTGACCATTATGTAATCTTTTTCCAAATTCGCTTTGCGAAAAAATTCCACCGTCGCTGAATCGTCCCTTGGATCCCACATCTATAATTGTAAATTTTCGCCTTGCGTCGGCTACTGCGAGTAGCACTATTGAAAAAGTTTAATTGTAATAAAAATAATCAGATCCAGAATTAGCATGTGACTGTGAAGGCCCCACGGCCTTCACAGTCACATGCTTCCCATCGATCGCGCCGCAACAATGATCGAATTGACACATTTCTTTAAAGTCGGTTGCGATATCTTTCCATGTTTCTTGCGTTGGCTCTGATAAAACTTTGGGCTGAAGGTACTTCCATAAAGCATCGCATACTTCTGTTATAATATTAGCCACAGTAGATTCTCCAATTCTGTAACTGAAGGCTATATTCCTGAATGAATCTCCAGTTGACAAGTACCTGTAACATAAACAATTCTATTTACTTTTGTTGCAGTTAAAGAAGCAAAAACTTTATGGAAGAAGCTTAGGGATGGACATCGTCAAGCCACGGGTACTAGAAAGAAAACAACTTCAGGTCAAGCGTCAAATAACACCCCAAAATGGAAATATGAAGACCAGATCTCATTTTTGCTTCCTAATATGAGAAATAGACTTGTATATACAAATATACTCACAAACACAATGAATGAAGGTAGTGAAGCAAGTAATGACTCGGAACTACTTAATGCATCAACCAGTGGAGAACAGCAAACTGCTTCTGTCATTGGCAATGAAAAAAATAACAAATCTATTGTAAACATATTAGAACAGGACGTAAAGAGAAGAGAAAAAAGAGCAGTTGAGAGAGACATGTTGAGGAAACAAATTATAAAAGAGAGTGGAGAGTAATTATAAAAATGTATCATCGAGCAACAAACGCATACACGCACATTCCTCTGGACATCATGTTTATTCAGTACAAAATCCATCACCGGAATCTAATTCTTTAATGACACCGCAGAACACAACTGACATTTCTACTCATGAAGACATCCGTTCCTATCTTGTGAACTTTAAGTTGACAAAATAATAGTGTAATGATTACAATAAGCACTTTACAGTCATTGGAATAAGCGATTAAAAATTTAATGATTATTTTATACTTTCATTTCATTCTTACCTTAAGCACACAGCAAGTCGTTCTTCGGAAGATATACTTTTTCGCATGTGGGTATTTCTTAACATCTTCTATAATTAGATCATGAAGTTCGGAAAAGGTTGATCTTGACTCCCGGAAATAATCACAAAATTTTCCGTCAGATAATTCATTAAATATTTTAAACTCTCCGGAAATTTCCTTATACTTTATGTGATCTTCAATCCACATCGTTCTGTTTTTGGCACATGTGGCAATACGCGCGTCAAAATTACAATCCGAATCATCTTCTGATGAACTATCTAGTAGATCTAATAGTAGGGAGCGAGGGGCTTGTTGTAACAGGGGTAAGTATTAACAGACCTTTTTCAATAGGAATTTAAACTTTATTCACGATTTTTTTTTAACTAGTCTTACAATTATAACGCGCCGCGCCGCTTCATCACAGCCAGTGTCCCGCCAGGCGGCGCAGTGAGTGGGTGTGTACATGTGCTTCGTTATTGCCAGGTAACGTATAACTTTACTTTCGTAAATTTTTGGTTGGCTTTACTATTTTCGACTAATTGGAGCTTTCTGTTTTTTATTTGATGCTAAAATATAACTATTTATGGTGTTGTGTAACAGTTTTTGAGATTACTAAGTTGATTTAATAGTTATCGTGATAAATATTAAGAATTATACCTTGGGGCAAGTTGTAACGAAATCGTGGGGTTTGTTGTAACATGTTACAACTTGCCCCCAGATTGCTGTAAGTTACTGTTATTATACAAGGTGATTGGAAGATGGGTGCAAAGCTGAAAGGGGATGGTAGTCTAGACCATTTAGAACCAATTAGGCCATACTTAAGTTAGACGAAGTTCGACTACTTTTTTTTTACGATTTTTTTTAGTTTTTTTGTATAAAACTCAAAATTTTACAGTTAATTGCTAATAATTGCTAGTTTTTTTTTTATTTTTTTTTTATTAAAATAATGTGTAAGCAATCTAACAAAACATGGTCTAAGCATCTGTGTCATCAGACATTTTTATACAGACACTTTAAGTTACGAAAATTTTCAAAGATTTAAAGAAACAGGTTTTTGACGCTAAGTTAGATTGTCTTTGGCTATCTTGTCAAAACGACATGGATCTTCCCATTTTAATTATCTTTCTCGTGTTATTTTAAGTTTTATTGCGTAAATTTGGTGGCAGTTTATCCAATTTAACTTGTTTACTTAGCACAAGTGTTAGTAATTGAAATGGAGGGGTAATGTTGATTGGTAATTTAGTCAAAGACTTTCCAGGAGAATTTTGAAAGAAAAGTCATCGTTTCTTTCCAAACTTCGTTTGTTTACGTTGCTATGCGACAATCAATCTAATACACTTGACACTGGCAAAATTGTGGCAAACTAGCCACAGAGGCCATAAAACAAAAGAAGAAGAAGAAGAAGACGCTAAGTTAAAAAAAAACGGATGGTGCTTTTTTTGTTCAAACCTTTTTGAATACATGCTTGGTTATTACTCTTTCATTTGAGGTATCATTTACGCGGATATGTTACAAATTAATAAAATTGGGACCTAACAACCAGATTGAGGGAGAAAATTTTAAATTTTAGGCAGAATAATAAAACAACAAAAACTTACTTTATGAGTTCAAAATAATAACTGAGTTAATCAATTCTAAGAATTAGTGCACGTGTTAGAACCATATTGACAGTATTCTCCAATCAAAGACCGCTGCGCGCGGTGCCGCGGCCATAAAGCGACTTTCCAGGAAGCATGCCCAATGAATAGAGAATAGGGATACATTGGTGTATTTTATGTGTTGATGTCTTTTTTGGACAGTTTTGTTTCACCGTGTCCAGTCGTAGCCAATGCCCTAGCTTTGAGCTCCTGCACGTGTTGATCCCGGGCTATTGTGATTAAGTTGAGTTGACATTTAGTGCGCTCCTACGCCGCTTTTGAATTGTGAAGTGACTATGGCTACTTTTTCAAATGAGGATTATGCGGATATCATCTTTATGTACGGCAGAGCAGATGGCAATGGTTCTTTGGCGCGACGGATGTATCAAGAGCGCTATCCGAATCGCAGGGTACCGAATGTCAGAGTCTTTTACAACTCATTTCGTCGGCTTGCTGAAGATGGGCTACACCACAATAAACCTGGTGTCAACCCAGGTAGACACAATCCTAGCATCGAGGAAGACATTTTGGCAGCATTCCAAGCGGATACTCATACCAGCACCAGGGCAGTAGCTCGAAATCTTAACATTTCTCAATGGAAGGTGTGGAGTACAATGTACCATAATGATAAATATCCGTTTCATAGCACGGGTGTGCAAGGTCTGGAAGAGCAGGATCCCCACAGGAGAATTCAATTCTGCCGCTTCATTCTCAACAGAACATTGAAGATGGATGGTTTTTAAAATCAATTTTGTGGACAGACGAAAGCAAATTTTCTAGAGAAGGGATAACAAATTTTCACAACCTCCACCAATGGGCCGACAAAGGCAGCAATCCACACTGGAAGAAACAAGTGTCATCGCAGAGAAAATTCTCTGTCAATGTGTGGGCTGGAGTAATTGGCAGAACGATAATTGGACCCCACTTCTTACCAGATACATTAAATGGAAACAATTATTTGGAGTTTCTACAAAATGATCTTCCAGTGCTTGTGGAGGAATCCGGTGCTCCGATATTTAATTCAGAACGAGAAGTGATCTTCCAGCAAGACGGCTGTCCAGCGCATTGGACGTTAATTGTGAGGGAACACTTAGACAATTGCTTTCCACAAAGTTGGATCGGTAGAGATGGGCCCATCCCCTGGCCCGCTCGGTCACCAGACCTGACCCCGTTGGACTTTTTCGTGTGGGGTCGAGCCAAGGAACTAGTGTACACTAATGTAGAAATAAACACAAAATAAGAATTAAAAGAAAGAATTAATTCAGCGTTTGAAACGATGAAGTTAGAGATGATGTTAAAAGTAACTACAACAGAAGTGAGGCGACGCGCCCGTTCTTGTGTTAGGAATCGCGGCAGTTATTTTGAGCACCATTAAAAGAATAATTTTGAATTAAATTATTCATTTATTGGTGCTTTATTATTCTGCCTAAAATTTAAAATGTTCTCCCTCAATCTGGTTGTTAGGTCCCAATTTAATTAATTTGTAACATATCCGCGTAAATGATACCTCAAATGAAAGAGTAATAACCAAGCATGTATTCAAAAAGGTTTGAACAAAAAAATCACCATCCGTTTTTTTTTTAACTTAGCGTCAAAAACCTGTTTCTTTAAATCTTTGAAAATTTTCGTAACTTAAAGTGTCTGTATAAAAAATGTCTGATGACACAGATGCTTAGACCATGTTTTGTTAGATTGCTTACACATTATTTTAATTAAAAAAAGAAAAGAAAAAAACAATAAAACTAGCAATTATTAGCAATTAACTGTAAAATTTTGGGTTTTATAAAAAAAAACTAAAAAAAATCGTAAAAAAAAGTAGTCGAACTTCGTCTAACATAAGTATGGCCTAATTGGTTCTAAATGGTCTAGACTACCTTCCCCTTTCAGCTTTGCACCCATCTTCCAATCACCCTGTATGTAATATAACATACCTTATTTGTTTTCATTTAGAATGAGAGAGTATAAGAGAAAGACAGAGCGGGCAACACAAAGCCAGGAGGTATACAAGTTAGCTGCAGGCTGCAGCTAACTTGTATACCTGTATAGTGAAGATATCGAAGTTAAATACTCGTACCTATACGACCTAGGATTTTTCATTTGTTTATCCTACTGCAGTGCGGAACAAACAAGGTAAGTTAAAGTGCTTTAATATGTACCTACTAGTATACTAAGCCTTAGTATACTAGTTTTCTATAACTTCAGCTGCAGCCTGCAGCTGAAGTTATAGAAAACAACTGTAGTATTCGGAAGGCGAGTAAGGATTTCGGTCTATGTCACGTATCTCTTTACATATACATTAACCCCTAAGGGATTTCGTGGATCGGATACGGTCCATTAGTTTGTCCTGCCTTCAAGCATCACGTGGATCGGATCCGGTCCATGAGTAGTGTCGACTTTGATTTCAATATATAAGAGTTTAAGGTTTATTTTACTATGAGAAGATTATGACGCATACTTCTTTTTAGACTGAGGTATATTTAGAAAATGACGTCAGCGACACACCATTCAGAATGAACTTGCCAAACGTGTATGAAGTTGGGTTTGTTTGGCGGTCACGGTGCATTGTTTTGTGAACTATAAAATCAGTTTTGTGCGTGTTGTGTTCGTATTTTCAAGGTAAGCTGTGAAATATTATATTATTTGGCATGTATATTATGTGTATTTACAATAGAAATATTGTGAACCACAGAGAAAATTCTCTTATGATAGTCCTAAAGTTGGTGTTTGAATTGAACTCGAATTGAAGAATTTGAACCAAGTTAGGAGTTTCTGTGCTTAGGAATATCATTGTTTACCTTTCTTATCATATTTTATAACGTTTCCATCAATAATCTAAATATCTTTAGTGTAAAAGTAAAGTGTAAACAAACAAAACATTTCGCCTTGAAAACATTTTGTAACGGTTTTTTGCATGGCTTTGGTAAATTGAACTTTATTGTCTCTGCGCGACGGTTCATTTTTATTTGTAACCATGTGCGACTCGTGAGTTGAAAGGCGATGGGGTAAAACGTGTGACTTTATCGATAGCTATTGATGTTTTCATACAAGTGGTCGATGACTTTCTAAATAGTAGAATTTTGATAATTAGTGTAGGAATGTAGGTAGGTCATGGATAAATAAATGATACAAATTTATTTTATGTTTGTTACCGTGGCAGTGGGCTGTGGTTGTTGTCGATGAATGAATGATAGACGTCTGGTTGTGGTGATGATGTTATGTAGTACAAAAATAATATTTTTCGATACGTTTTTCTCAAAAAATGGTCAAGTGCGAGTTTTTATTATTTCGTATTTTTTTTACTTTTTTTTATTTTTCCCTTGTTGTTTTATCGTGGGCTCGCCCCTACTAAGGTTCCGAAGTTCCGTTCATTTCATTTTATCATTTTGTAGATGCCCTGGAGACCAGGAACCGATGGCGGGGCTCCCAGCTCCTTCGTCGATGAACTATACGGTGACATCCAGGAGGATGATCTAGGAGCGGAGCCGGAGCAGGATGACCTGTCTGACATTGAACAAGACATTTTTGATCCTCAGGTACTATTATTACTAATATTAAAATCATCATTTATGTCCCGTAACCGTTTGTTTTATAACAAAAATAAACGTTGCACCTATTTTTTCTAAATTTATTATTATTTTGCAGATGATAGAGTACCTCGATGAGGAATATATAGCCGAATATGATAATAATAATGCTGCGGAGTTGATAGAACAGGTATTTATTGTTATTGTTATTTCATTGGGTTTCACATGGCTACTACTAATATATTACTTAATTTTTTAGATGAATGTGGAGCTTTGTGAAGGTATTGCGGGTGAAGTTGAGGAAGAAATGGCGACGCCGACCTCTCCCATCGTCATAGTCGTTCCTGCAGCGCAGGAAGTATCTTTCACACCGCCTGAGAGGCGAGCAGATCCGGACAGGCCGGAGCAGGTTGACATTGAACAGGACATTTTTGATGCTCAGGTACTAAACCTAATATCGCACGTAACCGTTTGTTTTATAACAACAGAAAACGTTGCACCTATTTTTTTCTTATTTTATTATTATTATTGCAGATGACAGAGTACCTCGACGAGGAATATATAGCCGAATATAATAATCCTGCGGAAATGATAGAACAGGTATTTATTATTGTTGTTATTTTATTGTCTTCTTTTAGAGTTTTACATGGCGACTACTAATATCTTACTTATATTTTTAGATAAATGTGGAACTTTGTGAAGGGAGTGTGGGTGAAGTGGAGGAAGAAGTGGCGACGCCGACCTCCCCCATCGACATAGTCGTTCCTGCATTGGCAGACCAAGAACTATCTCTCATGCCGCCTCCGAGGCGAGCAGGTCCAAGTCCGGGCAGACTGCGCACACGTAGGCCTGTTGGTGGCGGTCGTGGAACAAGGCGAGGTAGAGGTAGGGGAGGGGCGAGAACGGCATCATCGGGTAGGCGCATAAGGAACAATGGTGATCCACTTGTCCAAGTGGGCGTCTTCGCTGATGACGGACTCGCCGATGTCCAAACTGCTGTTGATGGCGGTCGTGGAGCAAGGCGTGGTAGAGGTAGGGGAGGGGCGAGAACGGCATCATTGGTTAGGCACATTTGGAATAGTGGTGATCCACTTGTTCAAGTGTGCGTCACCGAGGAAGATGTACCTGCCGATCTCCGAACCAGGGTCGAAGCATTGGAGCAAAGCCGTCAGCAACAAGCTCAACTCCAGGCTAATCGCGACCAGAGGCGATTAGAGCGGAGTGCGCGCCAGATGGCTGATGCTGAAGAGGAGGAAGATGAACTCGAGGACGCTCAAGAGTTTTTAGGCGCCCGCAACTCTTTTGAGTGGCATTCCATGGAGGGTCGGACTCCTCAAAGGGAGGAGTTTCTACCACAACGCACAGGATCAGTAGATAATCATCCTGATATCTACTCGGCCTTCCGTTCGTTTTGGGACGATGGCATTTTAAATGACATCGTGACCGAAACGAACCGATACGCAGCTGGTATCAACTCGCCTCATTTTAGGATGAATTGAGTTGATACCAACATTCACGAAATCCTTGCATTATTTGCTTTTTGGATGATGCTAGGAATAGTTAAGATGCCCACGATAAAAGCGTGTTTTAGCACTAATACACTCCTAAAAACGGATGTGTTCAGGAAAATTTTCACGTGCAGGCGTTACACATTTTTGTGTCGGGCCTTGCATTTTGCCAACAACGATGCAAGACCGGAAAGATCGTCCAGGCTTTATTGTCTTGGCAACGTTGTTTCGCATTTAAATGAAAAATTTAAAACAAATTACATCCCGGGGCCAAACATCTCAATTGATGAGAGTTTAACTTTGTGGAAAGGGTCGCTTATATTCCGTCAGTATATAAAGACCAAAGCAGCCAGATTCGGCATCAAGACATTCGAGCTTTGTGATGCCGTGACTGGGTACCTGTGGTCCTTTCAGTTATATACTGGCCGGGATAACACTGTCGGACAAGCCACGCTTTTGAAAAGCACGGCAGTGGTCATCGATCTCATCCGACCACTTCTTGATCGGGGTTACCGTGTCTTTATGGACAACTGGTTTAATTCCCCTACTCTTGCCCGCTACCTAAAGGGCAGGAAAACTGATTGCGTTGGGACATTACGGTCATCTCGCCGCGGAGTGCCACCTCTATTGCAATTAGCTGACCTCAGAAGAGGTCAGTTTCTTGCAAGGCATTCCGGCGACATGACCATAATGGCCTGGCAAGATAAAAAGCGCATCATGACAATATCAACTTGTCATGGTGCTGAGACAGAGTCTGTCACCTCTATTGCAATTAGCTGACCTCAGAAGAGGTCAGTTTCTTGCAAGGCATTCCGGCGACATGACCATAATGGCCTGGCAAGATAAAAAGCGCATCATGACAATATCAACTTGTCATGGTGCTGAGACAGAGTCTGTCACTACTGGTCGCGGTAGTCGCACGACCGATATCTTCAAACCTCAAGTAGTCTTAGACTATAACAAATATATGGGCGGCGTAGATCGGAAGGATCAGATGTTAGAGCCTTACCTAATCGAAAGGAAGCGGTGTGTCAAGTGGTACATGAAAATGTTTAAGAGGCTTCTGAATTGTTCTATACTGAACGCGAAGATCCTTTTGAAGTCTTCGACTGGACGACATCATGACCACATGGCTACCCGCCTTCAGTTGGTACAGGAAATATTGGCTCGACATCTGAATTTAACGCCCAGCCAACGTGAACAAGGCATCCGATCATCTCGCGTAGAGAGTTTCGGTCATTGGCCAGTGCCCATAAGTGACAAAGAAGTCAGACCCAGCGATTCTCGAAGTCGAACTGCTGTACGTTTGAGATGCCAACATTGTTATAAAAGTGGCAGAAAAACGATACGTTCGGCCTACCAATGCGAGCGCTGTCAGGTACCGCTCTGCATCGAGAGAGGCTGTTTCAAACAGTTTCATGCGAATGTTACTGTTTGAAACTGCTAGCTTGGATAGCAGTGAGTTTACATTGTAAATCATATTTATCAGACCTCATACATTTTAGTACATAATCATGTACGTTTTAGTAGGTACATATATATGAACTAAAACGTATGTGGGCTGATAAATATTATTAACTACAATGTAAACTCACTAAATCTTAGTGAGTTTAGGATACTTATCATCAGATAAATATTTTATTGTTACAATATTTTTAGATTTTTGATTATGTGTAAAGTATTACTTTACTGTACCTACCTTATGATGAATCTTACGATTTTACGATTTTTTATTCTGTGTATATATTTTCAGAGTTTTGATTGTGTTAAAGTATGCCTTTACTATACGTACCTACCGTGATGAATCTTACGATTTTTTATTATGTGTAAATATTTTTAGATTTTTGATTATGTCTCAATGTATAACTTTACGGTACCTACCTACCATGATGAATCTTACGCTATTTTATTGTGTAAATATTATTAATTTTTTTATTATGTCTAGCACTGTGACTTTATTTTACTGTACTTACCTAGCTTATGTCTTGTGTACGTAAGTTTAGGTACTTTACTACGATTTCTTATTCTGTGTAAATATTTTTAGAGTTTTTATTGTGTAAAAGTATGCCTTTACTATACGTACCTACCGTGATGAATCTTAAGTTTTTTTTTATGTGTAAATATTTTTAGATTTTTGATTATGTCTCAATGTATGACTTTACTGTACCTACCTACCATGATGAATTTTACGATTTATTATTCTGTGTCAATATTAGTAGATTTTTTATTATTTGTAACACTATGACTATATTTTAATGTACCTACCTACCTAATGTCTTGTGTAGGTATGTAATTTTACGTACCTACCTACCTTATTATAATAAACAATTACTAACAAAATGAAAATTTTGTGTTTTCCCTATGTAGGGGAAAGGTGTACGAGTTGATCCTACGGGGTATGTCGATCCCTTGTCATTCCGGCGAAACTATGAACGCTATCTAGTTATTTTCTTTGGCAACTTGTAGTTCCCGATACCTCTCCGCAACAGTCAAATCGTAATGGCGGTGAGATTGACGAGTGCGTGTTTATAGGGGAAAATAAAAATCGTGCGTCTCAGATCTAAGGTAAGGTTGACTTTGAGACTATGTTACTTTTGTTGTATACAATCAATCGTAAAGATTGTTGTATCTATGGTTGTCTAAAATGCTTAATTTTGGTTTTTGCATAGTACAAACACGGTAGATGATTTATAGGTTATGTTATCAAACAAAGATTGAAAAATTGAGTTTGGGGTAAGACGATCCCATCGTGGGGGTACAAGTTGATCCGCAGGATGTTGGATTGTTTTGTTGCTTTGGTTTATTACTATAAAAAAAAGTTATTTTCAGAATATGCCGCGCAATTATAAAAGAAAAACGTCCCGTGGGAGTTGGTCGGAAGACTTAATGATTAAAGCGCTCGATGCCGTTAAGAATGGTATGCCATATAAATCTGCAAGCAAAGAGTTTTCGGTGCCCGTTATGACATTAAAAAGACGGGCCAAAGGAAAAAATAAAATAGCTCTTGGCGCAGTAAAATATTTAGGTAGGTAACTACCTACATGTAACTTACCTACTTCTCACAGTTCTTCTGTTTTGTGCATTATTTGTAAATGTAAAAATGATAATTATGTTTGTATTCTGTTCTAGGCGGAAAAAGGACAGTATTCACGAAAGAACAAGAAAATGAACTGGTCGATCATATTAAAGATATGGAGACAAGGATGTACGGATTGACGCGATCACAGTTGTTAAATTTAGCGTACCAACTCGCTGAGAAAAACAATATCTCACATCGATTCAAGGGCGAAAAAGCTGGCATTGACTGGCTTAGAGGATTTCGTCGGCGACATCCCGACCTAACTCTTCGAGCTCCAGAGTCCACGTCAACTGCTCGGGCTCGAGCTTTTAATAAACCAGTTGTGGATAAATTCTATCCCGTGTTAAAAGATGTTCAAATGGCGAAAAATTTTCCGCCACATTGAATTTACAATGTTGATGAGACGAGTGTTTCTACCGTCCCAACGAAAAACACCAAGGTGTTTGCAGCAACTGGACGTAAACAGGTGGCAAGAGTTACATCCGCTGAAAGAGGAGAAACTACAACAGCTGTAGTTTGCATGTCCGCTTCTGGAATTTTTGTCCCACCTATGTTCATCTTTCGTAGGATTCGCATGAAGATAGAGCTAATGAATGGTGCCCCTCCAGGATCCGCATGGGCATGTAATTCTTCAGGATGGATGAAACTGGAGGTTTTCACCGAGTGGTTTGATCACTTCCTTAAGCACACGAAGCCTTCTGAAGATGACCCAGTGTTGTTGATTTTAGATGGCCACCTGTCACACACCAAAAATTTGAATGTGATTTTAAAGGCACGGGAAAACCACGTTACCATTCTCTGCCTACCACCACACTGCGCGCATAAACTCCAACCCTTGGACGTCAGTGTCATGTTTCCACTGAGTGTTTTCTGGTTTAAGAGTATTTTATTTCTCATAAGAATAAACATTCACTTGCATGAGATATAACTTAATTATTAACTTACAAAATTATTTTACACTTGGGCTAATCGCACCTCTACTGTTATTATTTCAAAAACAATTTTTTTAAACACAAGAAGTTTTACAAACAAATTCGATACCTTAGAAAACATTAAAAAAAAATAAAAAAATGTCGGTAGTTTTGTATTACCTACTAGCAATAGCAAAACTCATAAGCAGACCGGTCGCCCGGTACAAAGAGTTTACGGAACTGGAAGTGGCATCATAATGCTAGAAGATATAAAATGGAGTTAAGTTTTTTTTTTTTTTTAAATTAATTTATTTATTTGTACCTATGTAGAATTTTAGCAGTCTTTTTAATGTTATTAGAGTTTTAGCTTCTTTTACATCAGGCGTTTAAGATCGTTTTGCTTCGTCTTCTGACTTTATCCAGGTTTCAGTTATAATTTGTTTTTTGAATGGTATTCCACAACTTTTGGCACCCCTTTAATATATTTTATAGACAAGTTATTTTCGCCACTATCAGTGCGACGATTTAGCTCATCTTTGACGTTTTTTAAGTATTCCTGTTGTTTAGGTGTTTGGTCAGAAAATATTTTGACTGTGCCGCTTTTAAAGAGTTTTCTGTTGCGAAGTAAAGTTTTGACAGAATCTTGCGATTTAAAGCACACTTTCATATGGCGAACCTTGCTAGGATCATATTTTCCAAGACGATACATTTTTACTGGCTCGGTGCATTCAGCATCAATCATCTTTATAATTTTTCTAATTTCAATTTTGTCTATATTCATCCTTTCTTCTAGTTCATTTGACATTGGTTCAGGTACTCCAACAAGAATTAAATTTTTGCTTCTCATTTCTCGGTCGTTTATTTCTGCCATAAGGCTTTCATCTGTATTAGAAGATACTCGTAATGATGATGATAATGCAGTTGTTGTTTTGAATAGTTTGACTTCAGATTCAAGAACATGAATCTTTTCCTCGGCCATTGCATTCTTGTTGGACAAGTTTATTATGTCCATTTTCATTATCTTTTGTTCTAAAGAAAGACTGTCAGTCGTTGATTTCATGTTAGATAGATTTTCTTTAATCAAGGTTTCCACAATCAATCACTTGAAAACTGGATGAACAACAATGCTGGCAGGTCAGTGACTGTCTTTCAAATTGCAAAAATATTTGGAGAAGCTTACTTAAAAGCTGCAGTCCCAATAAACGCCATCAATGGATTTGCGAAAACTGGTATTTATCCTTATAACCCAGATGTTTTTAACGAAGCCGATTTCATTGCTGCTGCAACAACCGAAATGGAATTGGATGAAGAGACACAAACGGAGAGGCCTACCGCTGATTTACCACTACCAGAACCACCTATAAACGAAGAGTTAGGAAGAGAAGAACGCAGTCCATTGTCACCAAGACCATCGACAAATACGAGCTACGCCTGTAACCGCCGAAGTGAATCACCATCAATTCTCGATGATTGTACGATGCACTTTGTCGTTACGCCAGCTAATTTGCAGCCTTTGCCAAGGATTGAAGGCAAAAGGAGTCATTTAAAAAAGAAGCGACCACATACTGCGACTCTTACTAGTACGCCGTACAAATCCTATTTAGAAGACGAAGATAAGAAGAAGTCTGAAAAAGAAAATAGAAAAGCACAAAAAGAACACAAAGTCAAAATCGTTCAAAGTAAGAAACAGATAGGGAAAGGGAAAGGAGTGGGCAAAGGAATGTCAAATAAGCGGAAGAAATCGTATGTCCCCGAATCCGAGTCCTCCACGAAAGAAGAAGACGCAGCGTGTTTATTTTGCACGGAGACATATTCCAAAGATAACACGGGTGAAGGATGGATTAGATGTTGTATGTGCCGAAAATGGGGGCATGAAGCTTGTGCAGGGATAGATAGCGATGATCCTGACGAATTCACATGTGATTTATGCGTAAATTCACCATGGAAAAAACGTTTGGATTTATAGATTCCATTCAGAAGATTTGTCCATAGGAAGAGTGAATTATGAAGAATTTTTAATTATTTTAGAAGAGTTTTTTTGTTAATTGTTTTGATAGTTGATTTAATGTAAAAAAAAGGCTGACGTTACCTAGTAAATTAGTAATTTTGTGATTTATAAAGACTATGGCTGAATGCGAAAAAATTATAAGTATTCAGAAGATTTTTCCGATAGGTAGAGTTTATTATGATTTATGAATAATTTTGTTAAAAATAAATACTATGTGAACACTTACAAGAGATTGTTTCCTATAATATATACCAAAATCCTGAATTTTCCCAAACAGGGGGCAAGACGATCCCCAGGATCATCTCGTCCTTACCTTAGGAATCATCTTGGACCTCGGGTGGACAAGATGATCCTTTGGTAGGGTTTTTAAAAAAGGGAAATTTACTAATTAAAATATCCATAATTAAACATTTTAAGTATGACAAATGTTACATAGATAAATTTACTTGCATTAAATACTTTTAAATCTGAATTAACATAATTATTCTTCAAATAGGGAGTATTTTCCCTTACGGGGACCATCTCGTACACCTTTCCCCTACTTGAGTAAATGTTCGATGTGGCCGCCGTCTTGTCTTATGCAGGTACGAGCACGCTTCAAGACACTTCTAGTTGTATTTAACAGAGACTTATGGTGAATTGTGTTTAAAGTGTTGTAAACAGCATCTTTTAATTCTTGTACGGAGTTGTATCGGGATACATAAATTCGACCCTTAAGGTAACCCCATAAGAAAAAATCTAATGGCGTTAAGTCGGGCGATCGTGGGGGCCACTTTATCGGCCCATATGTACCCATCCAACGGTTTGGAAACTGCTCGTCCAAACATAGTTTACTTGCCCTACTGTTGTGGGCTGGTGCACCATCTTGTTGGTAGATTATCTTACCAAAGTTCCTTAAGCTAATAGTCTCATCCACTAAATCTGCAGCCATGTTCAATATTTCCTGATATTTTTCACTATTTAGCGTTCCTTGGTAAATTTTGATAGCAAAAATTCTGTTATGTAATATCGCACACCAACAATTAAAAGAAAATCGGATTTGGTTGTGGGTTTCTGTAGTTCTTAGCGGATTTATTTTTGACCAGTAATGGTTATTTCTCCTGTTGTACATGCCATTGTTCGAAAAGTTGCATTCATCAGTCCAAATAATAAAATTAGGAAAACATCTATTTCTAATAGTCTGAGCCACATACCAATTACAAAAATGTAACCTGCGGTCTTTATCTCCAGGTAGTAACGCTTGTACAAGTCGACCTTCTATGTAACACTTGTATTTATGAGCCTTCAATATCTTCCTTACAGTTGATTTATGAATACCGATAGTTTCAGCTGCTTCCCGTAACGAAGCTTTTGGGTATGCTTCAAAATATCCCAATACGGCAATAGTTATAAACTCACTATTGACTATTGTCGGCCTTTTACGCTTAGGCTTGAAACAGCCTTCCTGTCTTAGGTTCTTTATTAAACTATCAAATATCTTGCGATTCGGTACTACACGGTCAGGATAGCGTTCTTGATACCACTTAAGTGCATTATCTCTACTGCGATAATTAAGAAAATACGCCTCAATCAAATCAACTTTATGTGAATTAGTTAACGCCATGATGAATAAAATTACAAGCATGAACTGATTGGAAACAAAATCACAGCTGCAGAAATAACTTACGTTCCAAATTTGAATTCTTTTTTTTATAATTTCAAGACTATCGGTTGCCATGATGTTTACGAAGATTGTTCTGATTTTTTTCTTTCCAAACAATGAAATAATCCTTACATGAAACAGAGTCGATCCGCGTCAAAAAAAAAATTGACCAACTTTATCATTTTTTAAGAACAACTCACGCTTGACCACAAATTTGAACGAGCCAAATTTGTTTACATAAAAAAACACCTAATGTCTCCTTAGACACTTTTCCTCTATCTCCTTTAGATTCGGATTTCCCCATACTGTCCCATTTAAAAAAATCACTCTGTATAAGGTCGTAGTATTAAGTACCAATATCTAGGATCTTATATGTAGCTTTAAGGTATGTTACAAGAAATTGTACCTTCATCTTTGAAAATAAATATCTTTTAGCTTTATCTTTATCCATCCATACATCTAAACTTTCACATTTATAATATTAGAGTGATGATGTGAAGTGTAGATAAAAAAGATATGGATACAACACTTGGTTTTGTTCTAGTTTTGAGGAATGGCATAGTGAAGCGTGGGAGTTTGATCCAGTTGCATCTGCCTCTCCGAGCCCAGCACCTGCCTCTCCGAGCCCAGCACCAGCCTCTACGAGCCCAGCATCTGCCTCTCCGAGCCCAGCACCTGCCTCTCCAAGCCCGCTCCGCCTTGTGTCTATAGTACCATTAATTTGTACCATCAATGGTACAAGTGATACTACAATGTGTCCTTAGTACCATCAATGGTACTACCGATACTAGCACGTGTCGCTAGTACCATTGCATCGAAAACATACAAGAAAATATATATACATAATGTCGAAGGGCGCTGTGTACCGCTCAGGTCGCCTTCGTTATCTTCAGACATCAAGGGGTTGGAAAGTAATAGAATGCTGTGTCGTCGACCGTAACGTTACGCTGGGATCATAATGAGTTATCTTTCTCTTCATTGTTACCAAGCAGTTTCGTTACAAGCACTATGGTCATTGGAGGATAGAACAACAATTCATTGAGGAAGAAAACCTTCTTGGCTGTTTCCGCTACGTTTCAACAAGTGCTAGATTAAATCCTGGCCACTTCAAAGATTACAATCTTCTTTTAAATAACTAATTGGAAAGCATCTTGTCTTGTCGTAAACAAATGATTACATTGACATTACAAGTAAATATATTCATTGGGGGATGATTATATGTTTTAAATTAAAGAAACGTATTGAATTCTAAAACCTGATGGATAAAATGGACATTAGTAATGAAAAACCAAGTGTGAGCAGTGACCAAAATGATATAAAAATAGTAGCTCGTGGACGCGGCAAAGTGTTACTCTACAATGGCCACCAATATTATTTCCACGTGCGGTATAAAAACAACAATTGTTTGTGGAGATGTAAAAATTACAAAACCTTTAACTGCACTGGATCCATTACGATTACCCAGGTAAAGTTTAAAAAAAAATGCAAAGTTTGTTAGCTTTTTTATTTTTGCTTAGGGTCAATTCATGTTTAAGCTATTTTCGACCTTATTGGCATTTTGTAACTATAATGATTTTTCACACTTCTTTGATTAGTTCATGCTTTTAAATATAAAAATTGTGTTTTGTGAAATTCCCATAAGGTTTAAAAATCACTTAAACATGATTTTTTTACTTGCAATCGCTAGGAAGATATACAGGGTGGCCCATTCAAATCGGTCAGTATGGGAAAGTCTGAAACTGTAAGACATACGAAGATTTGTTCTTAGGAACCATGTCACCGATTTCGATAAAAAGAAAAACTGCATTCATACAATTAAAAAAAAAGTGTACCCAACTGGGGAATCGAACCCGGTTGTTTTGAAAAAATAAACTTACACTATTTCTATTCAGATATCGTTTGTGTAGGTCTTAAGCAGTAAATATCTCTAAGAAACATAATGTCTAAAATGAATAAAATGCATTTTTTTCACATACTTTAATTTATCATAGTAGGTGTTCAAAGTGACCACCGTCTTTTTCAATACAATATTCAACACGTCTAGGTAACGATCTTACTATTGCATTTTGTATCTTCATGTGGTGAATCTGCGTTAAAGTTGACTCTATGGCTACTTTTAGTTCTTCAACGGTGTTATAGCTATTTTTATACACTTCATCTTTAATGTAACCCCACAAAAAATAATCTAGAGGCGTTAAATCGGGCGACCTCGCCGGCCATTTGATCGGGCCGTTCGTACCAATCCACTTTCGCGGAAAGTTTTCATTTAAAAAGTCTTTTGCTATACGACTATTGTGAGCCGGTGCTCCATCCTGTTGAAAATAAAGTTGTTCTCTTATTTCTACTGCCATTTCTCCTACGGCCTCTAAAAGATCTTCTAAGATTGCAAGGTACTTGAATCTGTCCAAATGTCCATCATAAATTTTAAACATGAGTACCTTATTGTGAAGTAGGCCGACCCAGCAGTTAAATGAGAATCTAACTTGACGGCGTCCTTCGTGCACTCGTAAGGGATTTTCTCGACTCCAATAGTGATGATTCTTACGATTGTACATTCCGTTATTGGAAAATTGAGTTTCATCAGAAAATATTACGTAGTTTAAAAAATGTCTGTCTAGGCCCATTCTCTCTTTTATCCAATTGCAAAATTCAAGTCGTCTGATATCATCTCCTGCATGTAAGGCCTGCACCCAATGTCCATTCTTGTAGCACTTGTATTTGTGTTTCTTTAGGGTTCTTTGAATGTGTGTTCGTGAAATTTCAGGAATATCACGACTTGCATTACGGGTGGAGGCATCTGGTGTTGCTTCAAAATAGGTTAAAATGTTCATTTCCATGTTTTCATCACATTTTCTTGGTTTTACTTTAATTGGCTTTTTAAAACTTCCGTAAGTCTTCAAATTGTGCACAATTTTGATGAATATCTTACGGGTAGGTAAAATACGTGTCGGATATTTGATATGGTACCAATGTAGTGCACGGGAGCAATTTTTATGGTTTTTAAAGTAAGCTTCCAATAAATCAAAGTGCTCAGAATTTGTAAAACGCATTTTCCCAACCACACAGCGAACGACACAAAAATACCGAAGCATTGATTTTAATTTTCAGTTCCCGCCTAAACATTTGACACTCAAGTTTTTTTTTCTTTTTTTTTGTATCGTTATTCGGCCAGTCACACCGACACGTTCCATTTTCAAATGAGGTTTAACACGTCTCTGTATCTACAACATCTACATACTTACTTTAAGTGGGCTTTTCAATTGATTGTTAGTGTTTGATTAATAGAAGTAAGCAGTTGCAATAATAGATAATAATATTACTGTAGATAACAAAACTTCCTTAAACGTTTAATGCAATGCCAATGCCACATGATACATAACACGGTGTATGTAACAAGTAGAGAGGTACAAACAACCATAGAGACAATTTTACATGCCTGAACTTGCTGAATATTGTAACGGTGGTCACTTTGAACACCTACTATGATAAATTAAAGTATGTGAAAAAAATGCATTTTATTCATTTTAGACATTATGTTTCTTAGAGATATTTACTGCTTAAGACCTACACAAACGATATCTGAATAGAAATAGTGTAAGTTTATTTTTTCAAAACAACCGGGTTCGATTCCCCAGTTGGGTACACTTTTTTTTTAATTGTATGAATGCAGTTTTTCTTTTTATCGAAATCGGTGACATGGTTCCTAAGAACAAATCTTCGTATGTCTTACAGTTTCAGACTTTCCCATACTGACCGATTTGAATGGGCCACCCTGTATTCCAACATTCAGAACCAAATTTGTGTATTAATTAGTCTGGGTGTTTCTGTGTGCATTGTTTAGTCTACCTAGTAGCCATAGTACATTGAAGTTTGCTTAGTTTGTGATGGCGTTGTGTGTGACATGTCCATCCGATAGGTATTTGTTTATTTTTATTTTATTTTAAATTCTTACATTTTAATTGTAGCCCTACAAAAGTTCAAACATTTAGCACCAATAAAATTTCTGTTTACTTCAGGATCAGTCAAAGTTGGTACAACAAAGGCAGCATTCAAAGAACTGTTTACCAGACGAAAATGAAAACATTATGTGTATTATCACAAGCTCAAGCTTAGACAGAGCAGCATCAAATGTCGAAGAGGCAGTACCTGCGGTTTACAGAACTACCATAGCATCAACATACATAATATTAGTCTTCTAAGTAGGTGTAAAGATGGTGGATTTGAGAAGGACTAGGACCATTCACATAGCAACAAATCAAGAAGTAGTTTTTGATTACCAAGATGCTAGTACCAAAGTAGATTATCCGTCTGAATGGTTTGATTTGAATCCGGGTCAGAAACCTGGTGGTGTGGTTCCGAGGTACCAAGGGTCATGGGAAGAATTAGTGAGGGCTGTGAAAGGAGGTATTCGAGCTGCTAGCCTCACGATCCAAACTGTGAAGGTCTACCTCTTCAAGTACGGGCAACACATGATAGAACAACTAGATGATGACTGGTCATCATTTGATCGAGAAATCGGACAGATCGGTGGAGAGGTGACCCCGTGGTCTATCGTCACGATAACAGAGGGAGAAACTTATATCCCAACAGAACCTACATTACCGCCAGGAGGAGCAGGACGACCTGCAGCAAACCAACCAGATGACCCTAACAATTGGACTGAAAGAGCAGTTGCTCTCTATATTCTAGGCGTTTACAGACTGACTAAAATAACAAACGAGGAATATGGAGAGCAAGTGCAAGTTAGGTTGACCTCACAAGTTACAGCCGAAGGAGGGAAAGGGATGTCATTTCACGGAACGCGCTCTATGTATCTGAGTTGGCTGAATGATCGGGTCTTTCTTAAAATGGTGGCCGCATATGACATGTTCCTGCATAAGTTCAAGAAATCCTCTGATTCCATCTTGAGGATGGGCTCCTTAGGCAGTCGCTTGAGAGACTGTGCAGGACTCTTGTCAATGGGTTATGCAGCCACCATATTAAATATTGACCCAGCAGACCTGATTGAGTGGACCTTCATAAAAACAATGGGGGACGAAGTTCTGCGCATGGCTAAGGAAGGTCAAGAGGCCAAGGATGAGGATTCGTACTTTGCCTACCAATCAGACCTGGGATTAGTGTCGCGTTCAGCATATTCCTCAAATGCGAACCCCTACCTCTTCACATGGATCCACATCATTGGGTCGCTCATAGGACATAAGAGATCACAGAATGCTCGCTTCATCTTTGAGGGGAGTTATTCAGATGTCTGTATGAACGCGACCCTCGTGACATGGGCCTTCTCCAGGGGAGGCGAATTAGCACCTCAATTCGACAGATCGGGAGAAGACTATTCACAAGACATTCAGCCAGGAGGAGGTGAGGAAGGGGCCGAGTTAGCCATCAGCCAAGAGGACAAGATTTGGATGGAGTCATTAGGTCGAGATCTTAAAACTTGGTTCTCACTCTTCAAGAACAACGGGTTCAAGGTCCCACACGTTGTGAGGCGGGCCATTATGAGGCAAAGAGAAAAGATTCCAAATTACAGAGAAGGAACAGTGGGTGAATTTTGTAAAGAGCATCTAATATTTTAACAAAAAATTCTAACACCATTATATGGAATGAGAGATTCAGGACTACACTTGATTAAGAAATTACCAACGTATAACAAATACAAATGCACAGCATACAGAAGAAGAAGGAAATTGGCAGGAGTTGAGAAGATGGCATACAGTGACATGAAGGAAGTTGAAGTGCCTCCAGAGTATGACGACTTCCTTCTTGCTGATTATCGTGATGGCAACGACCATATTCTCATTTTTGCTCTAAAAGAAGCAAGAGAAATTGTGGTTAATGGAAAAGTGTTCTTATGTGATGGGACCTTCAAGAATTGCTTGAAACCGTTCTATCAGCTTTATGTACTTTTTTGTGATATAGGCAGCACCGCAAATGAAAATAATGTGATTCCTGTAATATACGCACTTCTACCGAATAAGAAACAGAAGACGTATTTGATTATGCTTGAACTAATCAAGTCACAAATACGGATGTCTACAAACGAAAAAAGTTGGGAATGGGAACCACATAAATTCATAACGGACTTCGAACAAGCGGCAATAAATGCCATTGAACGTGCATTTCCCCAGGTGTTGCACCACGGTTGCTACTTCCATTTCCTGGATAAAATTAAAAAGAAAGCTACGCAACTTAAAATCCTACGTAAATTAAAAAAAAATAGCAACAAAAACTTAACTAAAATAGTGAGCTTGTGCATGGTTCTTCCTCTTTTGCCAGAGTCCAAAATAGAAGAAGGTCTGAATTATACAGGGTGTCTGGTGGCAGATTTATGTTTTTAAATACGATTATTTCGAAAAGTAATAAACGGTGCGGGGGGAGTTTGGTGCCGTTGGAAACACTGACCGTGCGGATTTTCAGTCACGATGTCGCAGTGGTCGAGTGAACATCGTGCGTTCGCCATCGAGGCATTTTTTAAAAGTAATGATTCCTACGTAACTGCTCGTCGACAATTTTGTTCACGCTTCGGTATTCGACGGATAAGTGGTGGACCGAGTGAAAATCTAATTCGTTCCTGGGTGCGGAGATTCCAAGCAACTGCTTCGGCTATGAACACCCCACGGCCAGGGCCCAGTCGCTCTTCAAGGACTCCCGAAAACATTGAACTGGTGGAAAGCAGCTTACGTGAAAATCCACGACTTTCAATACGGAAAAGAGCGGCCTCACTGGGACTTCCTAGAGCGATTATTCATGAAATTTTAAAAAAGGATCTAAAGTTCCATCCTTTTTAAATTCAAATCGTTCAAGAATTGAAAGAAAGTGACTTTGTTTTACGCAAAAATTATTGTGAAACGATGTTGGAGCGTTTTCGCACTGTTAATCCGATTTTTTGGAGTGACGAGGCTCATTTCCATTTAAACGGCCACGTCAACAAACAAAATTGCCGTTACTGGTCTCCAAGAACCTGCAACCCTCGACTGAAACATCAAAAACCATTGCATTGCCCCAGGGTAACTGTGTGGTGTGCGTTATCCACAAATGGGATTATTGGACCATTTTTTTTTGAAAATGCTCGAGGCCAGGCGACGAATGTCATCGGTGAGAATTATCGACGCATGATAACGGATTTTTTAATGCCGAACCTTCGAGCTCATCCATCGTACTCATCACATACGTGGTTTCAATAGGATGGTGCGACTGCACACACAGCCAGGGCTTCGATGACCTTGCTTCGGGATTTTTTTCCCCAAAAATTGATTAGTCGCTTTGGGGACATCCCGTGGCCACCGAGGTCACCCGACTTAACCCCTATGGATTTTTTTCTTTGGGGTTACCTCAAAGAGAGAGTTTATAATGACAATCCCCGAACTCTGGTGGATTTAAAAGAGAATATTCGTCGAGAAGTCAGCTCAATCGAAGCAAGTTTGCTGCAGCGTGTAGCGCAGAACACAATGCTCCGTTTTGAACAGTGTGTGCAACTCGACGGAAGACATTTGGATGAAATACTCTTTAAAAAATGATATCCGCATTTCTGTTCTCTTGTTTACTATTTTTATTAAAACTTTATTTAAAATATTTTTTTTTTATTTTACTTTGAAAACATAAATCTGCCACCAGACACCCTGTATAATTGCAGAAAGTGTAGTTATTGGTAGTACAAAAGAAGTTAAAGATTTGTTAAAGTATATAACACATTTTTGGATGCCGAAAAAAGCACAGTGGTGCAGTTTTGGCGAGAGACATCGAACAACGAATTGTTGCGAAGCATGGAACGGTCAATTTAACAAGCGTTTTATGAGAAAACCTACCACAACATGCCAATTTCTAAAAGTTCTAAAAAGAGATGCTGCATACCATTGCGTAAATGCTTTGACAACAGAGCCACAAAACTCAAGATCAAAAGTAGTGATCGACCGCAACAATTACATTCAACATGTGCAAATGCAAATAATTCAAGGCGACATTACAGTCGCATTGTTTTTAGAAAAATTGCGTCGTTAGAAAATAAAAAAAATCTGATTTTTATTTTCACAAATAAATACACAATTTAAATTACACTATAAATCTGAATCTAACTTAAAACCCCTTAGACCTGCAAACGGCACGGTTTATTATTTTTGATTTGTTTTTTTTCACGAGTAAATACACGGTATAAACTAGTATCTTTTTCAACGGTACTAAGGACACATAGTAGTATCACTTGTACCATTGATGGTACAAATTAATGGTACTATAGACACAAGGCGGCCCGCTCGCTTCTCCGATGCGGCATCTCTCACCTCCGCCTCCTCACCGTCGCCCTCAGCAATTAAGAACCGAGGACATAATTGCCCTCATCAATTATGGTAAGTACGTATTTTAGCTTGGCTTAGAGCTATGGCCAGACTTCTGGTTTTTACCAGATTTGAAACCAATCTATCATTTTGTTACAGGAAGCGAAGTGGACTCTGAAGACAGTGATGACGTGGTTTTTGGCATTCCAATGGCGATCCGGAGTTTATTGGAGACACCCTTGGACCAGGATGAAAGTACGCCCGCCGCTGACCCAGAGCTCGCCGCTGACCCAGCGCCCACCGCTGACCCAGAGCTCGCCGCTGACCCAGCGCCCGCCGAAGTTCCTCCAACGGCGACGGACCAGCCTTGGAGTTGGTATGAATTTGAATGGAAAGAGTTTCCGGAACCTCAGATTCCAGCTGAACTGAGACGGGAAACGTTTTCCCAAATCAATGTGGGTCCGACAATTCCACGTGACGACCCGTATGACATTTTCATTGACATATGGGATCGGCAAATCATGGAGCACATAGTCTCGGAGACAAATAGATATGCTCAGCAGATGGCAGACCAAATGTTCCGGAACAATTGTCTCCATCCAACCAGCCGCATCGTCAGGTGGACTGACGTCACCACCGACGAACTTTACGTCTATTTCGGCATAGTCCTGGCGATGGGGGTGGTGATAAAGACCCGAATGGAAGAATACTGGTCTTCCACCCCTGACATATTCTATACTCCCAGTTTTAGTGCACACATGTCCATCGACAGGTTCTTGTTGATAAATAAATGTTTACATTTTAATAATAACGACGACATGTGTGCACTAGAAATGGGAACCTCCGAGGCGAAATTATTTAAGATTTAAGAACCAATGGTGTCGCATCTGCAAAAAAAATTTCAGGATCTATATACGCCCGCGCAGAACATTTCACTAGACGAGAGTCTTTTGATGTGGAAAGGCTGGCTCGAAATGAGCCAGCTTATCCCAAATAAAGCAGCAAAAAAAGGTATTTTAATACCTTTTTTTGCTGCTTTATTTGGGATATGGGATATGGGATATGGGATGCGTATGAAATTTGTGAATCTCAAACCGGCTATCTATGACGGTTTGAGATTCACTCATATAAAAAGACCACGCCGCAGCACAATGAAGACCCTCTTGCAGCGTCGACTCCTTCCATTGTGTTGCGGCTATTACAAGGTCTTGAATATAAGGGGTACACTTTGTGGATGAACAATTTTTACATTTCTCCGTGTCTCGCTCGACGGCTGAAATGGCTAGGCGTTGACTGTGTAGGAACCCTGCGGACCGATCTTAATTATATGACCACAACTGTATATTTAATGTTTCTTTTTAGTTCTTGTTTTTAATAGAAAATAAATAATACGAGCAATACGGAACTTTTTTCAATTTTCCCTAAAAATACGGCAATTTTCGACGTTGTATACGGCAACACCTAATCTGTTAGGAACAACACTGACACGCGCCGTTCCCGCGCGCGATTCTTAAAATTGCCGTCACAGATGTGCGATTTCGTGCAAAATCGCCGCCACAGACGAAGGGTTAAAGGATTATTTTGAAAGTCTTGAAAGGCCACCTGTGTTAATTCAACAGTTTTTTGAAAATCCTCTCTCAGAGGCATATATGTTTCTTATACACTCTATTATGCACATCACTCACTCAAAAATAGAGAAACTGGAAAAAACTGATAATTCTGTCCTTGAAACAAGAAACATACTTACATCCATCACAAAAAGCTTAGATGACCGAATTAGAGAAAGTTCCTTGCCGTAGTTTTTTTTTTTTTTTTTTTTTTATACTACTAAAGTGGTAACCAAGCGTACGGCCCACTTGATGGTCAGCGGTCAGAGTATTCAAAGCACTTAAAATAAAGAAGGTGAAAACACAAAAAAAGAGTTTAAAGAATGTTCTCTGAATTTCTATAACGAAATAAAAACGTACATTAAAAAATGGATAGAGCCTTTAAAACAATTCGATACATTTGATTGGATGTTTTTACCGAATATAAACGAGAATACTCAATACTATTGAAGACACTATTGTTTTTTTAAAAGATAAGAACATAGAAATTGACGACGTAAAATTAATAGATGAGTGGGTGAATTTAAAATCTTTCAGTCAAAATCTAAGCCAGCAAGATAAACTTCTAAATGCAAATCAACTTTGGTTACAATTTTCGAACACCGAATGCTCATTTATATTCAGAATTATAAAAAATTGCACAGTATTTTTTTTGTATTCCTGCACACAATGTCAATGTCGAAAGAATATTCTCTCTAATCACACAGCAATGGACAAAAGAAAGAAATTCATTTAAAACAGAAACAGTCTCAGCAGTGATAAAAATAAAATATAATTTTAAAGATTATAATTGTGCTGATTTTTATAAATTTCTGTTAAGCAAGGAAGAAACTTTAAAAGCTATTGGCAAGGCTGATAAATACGAAAAACCTGAGAAATAAAACAGACTTTAAAAATGTAGGACTTGTAATAGTTTTTTAGAACTGTTTTAGTTTTGTTATAAGTACAATTTTATTTAACCCTTAATAAAATGAGGGGAAATTATTTCCCACTTCGTCCGGCTTAGCAAATTCGTTTTTTTTTTTTAAATGACTAGACTTAGCCGTGCCAACCATAGAGAAAAATAATCTTGGATATATTTTTTACTGATTAATGGCAACATTTGTCAAGAAGTTGATAATCTGACGTCGTATGTCAAAGCCGAACTCACAATTTGTGATTTTTCCGCGAAAATACTGTGTTACGAATTTTAGAAAGTTTTTTGAAAAAAAAATCTGGTAAGTGAGTACACGTTATAATAAACTAAACTAGACTTATTTTCCGAACGTTTAGCTGAAAAAGAACCGTGAAAACAATTAGATTTCTTGGAGAATTTTCATCTTGAATTAGTGGGAAATAATTTCCCTTTGTCTGTCCCTGTCTTAAAAAAAACTTTAACTATATAAAAAATGTGCGTCAGTTCATTGAACAGAATATGTTTACTATTTTAGTTCCTTTTTTATTTATATTATTTTATATCCCTAGCAACTTTGAAAAATGAATGCCAAAAAGAAGCCAAAAGTACTTACCAAGAAGAATCTCGAAGAAGCTGTCTTTACACGTTCCCTGTCCCAAACAAAAATGCAAAATTGAATGACACGTCCAACATACTTTTTGCAAAATACTGTTTTTATGTTGTCAGAGTAATAAAAAAAAACAAAAAAAAAATTAAAAAAAAAACCGGAAGTAGGTATTACTACCCTGAAACACATATGGCTCAGGAGCGTAGAGAGTCATTTTTGTTTCTGCACGTTCATGACCATATGTGGTTCAGGGAAGTTTATAGTGGTTTTTATAAATATTTATTGATTTTTTACACTTTATATGTACAAATTATACTTAGAGACAACTTATGGTAATACCTACTTATCTACAAACATGTCAGTGTCACATATTTTTTGATGTCACTGTCAATGACATCAAAAAAATCTGTCCGTTACTTTTTGATTTTCATTATTGATTTCTGTCTTGTTTTGAAGTTCATCATCGGGTGTTTTTTTTGTCGAAAATGTCCCGTAAACTTACTACTAAGCAATTGCGACAAATACTGGAAGAAAGTGACTTCGAATTAAGCGATAACGACACGGATTCAAGCGGAAGAAATAGTGATGTACAAGACGAGCCGGATTTTGTCGATTCGGATGGTGGTTTGCAGGAACCAAGTATTTTTGCTGATGATGATATAAACGATCCTGACTTTGATCCAGGTGAGTTTTCCCGTTCAAATATTGTTACCGAGGCCTTTTATGGTGACTATGGTAGAGACTCACCTGAAGGTTCGCCCGATACCGTTATAAATCCGCCCCAACCAGATACGAGCAGCGTATCGCAGCCACTTAGACCCAGAAGGTGGACAGCTGGTGAGGTTATGCGGCTTTCTCCACAGGAAATAAATAACATTGATGAGGAAAATGGTTGGAAGCAGGAAATACTACCATTGTCACGTTCTCCTTATAACGCAAGCTCAACCCTTCACATCCAAGGAGAACATTCTGTTGGATCCATTTACCGAAAAATAGTGACCGATGAGGTATTAGATCTTATGGTCACTCAAACAAATTTGTATGCAATACAAATAAAACAGAACACCAATACATCAATGCATAGCCGCATGAATCGGTGGACAGACGTTACACAAGCTGAAATAATGAAATTCATCGGCTTGTACATGTTGATGGGTATTGTACAATTTCCCACATTGGAATCGCATTGGAAATTAGACGCGATTTATTACCATCCAATATTTCACAATGTAAATATGTCGTATAATCGCTTTTCATCTATATTGCGTTGTTGGCACTTTGTCGATAATGAAGCTCCCAGAGATCCGCAGGAACGTTTGTACAAAATAAAGCCACTTTTAGACCTTGTCATCAACAACTGGAAAAGTTTACATACACCTGGTGAATGTATTGTCATTGACGAATCAATGATGCCATTTAGAGGGAGGATATCTTTCCGTCAATACAACCCATCAAAAGCTCACAAATATGGCTTGAAAATTTATAAGCTCTGCACAGAAGAAGGATTTGTCTGGAACTATGACATTTACATAGGGCGCGATCCCGAAATTGCTGATCTGGACAAGCCGGGAAGTGTCGTAGTTTAGTTATGCGATGGACTTTTAGACGCTGGACGGGTTGTTGTGTGTGACAACTTCTACAACAGTGTAGGACTAGCAAAATATTTACTGCGGAAGACAGACTTATGCGGCACTCTACGAGTAAATAGGGTTGACCTTCCATGGGCAATAAAAATAAAGAAAATGGGCCCCAAAAGAGGTGAAGTAGTTGCTCGTCAGAAAGATAATGTCACTGTGCTGAAATGGAGAGACAAACGTGACGTCGCTATGATATCTACTTGCCACGACGCTAGCATGCAAATGTCTTCTGGGTACCGCCCAATATCGAAACCGACAACAGTGCTTTTCTACAATGATAGAAAGAAGGGCATAGATCTATCGACCATATATATAGACCAGCTTTCAAGCTATTACGACCCTAAAAGAAAATCTCTAGCGTGGTATAAGAAGATTGCTCTGGATGTTTTGATTTGTGCGTCGATTACAAACGCCACGCTATTGTATCAAAAACTACACCCAACTGCAAAAAGAAAATCTCGCAAAACGATATTACAGGCGCAGCAAGAGATTATCAGGGAGTTCTTGCTATTGGACAATTCATCAGATACGAATGCCAATACACTGAGTAGTCCAAGACCGTCTACTAGTTCGATCACAAATAAACATTTTCTATCAAAAATTCAGCGAAAAGAGGACAATAAAATTATCCGAAAACGTTGTAATGGATGCTACGAAGACTTGCGAAAAGATGGTACAAGCTGGGAAACTGCTGCTAAACAAGTCAAACGCGTAGATACAGAGTGTTTGCAATGCAAAAAAACCTTTTGTTTGCCATGTTTCAAAAACAAACATAATTAGTTCAGTGGCGCGCTAGCTGTCGTGGCCAGCGAACGCGTCGAGTGATAAGCTCAGTGTATACCTACGAGGTTTATTACACCTATTGTGGAGTGCTTACGCACCTGTGTGGTGCGTTGGTAATAATGGAGAACTTGCAATATTGTGATTCAAGTGGAAGTGACATTGATGTCGAAGAGTCTATTGCCTGTGAGCAACCAGTTTTAAGCGGCGCAGTCGAGGAAATGGAAAATGATAGGATTGATAGTTCGAGGCCCGAAAAGAGATTGAGACAGGATAGTGAGGAAGTTACAGAAGATGGTTTTACTAAGATACATAGAAAAGTGAAGCGTCGTATAGTTAACCCCAGTAGCAATTTGAGAGAAGAAAAAGAAAAAGGGACCAAAGAAATAGATTCCAGAGCAAAATATGTGGTTTCGATGGTATCGCAAAATATTTTACCTAAACAGTTTGGCATGGCTAAGCTCCTTCGTTCTGAGGATATACCAAACATTTTGAAAATTACGTATAAAAGCCCATACAGGGTGCTTATTGAATTTGAGAACAGATCGGATTGTGAGAGACTAATTAACTGCGAAAAAATTACTACTCTGGGCTACAGATGCCAAATGCTTGATGAAATCAACTTATCCTACGGCTTGGTGCGGCAGGTTGATTTAGATATTGATGAGAAAGAGGCACTGGAAAACCTAAAATGTGATTATGCTATAACATCTGTCAAAAGATTGAAACGACAAGCTGAAGACGGCAAGTGGGTTGACAGTGAAACAATCCGGTTGAGCATAAAGGGTTCCACTTTACCCCCGTACGTGTTTGGGTACGGGTGTCGGTTTAAGGTCGAACCATTTACTTTCCCAGTAAGCCAATGTTCTGGCTGTTGGAAGTTTGGACATCTATCGCGGGCTTGTCCTGCCAAGACCGCGGTATGTCCCAAGTGTGGCGGCAATCACAAAAACTGTGAAACTGTTAAGTTCAAGTGTGCGAACTGCAAGGGACCACACATGGTTTTATATAAGCAATGCCCAGTTTTTCTCAAAGGAAAGAAATTAAGATGTATAATGTCGACAGAAAACTGCACGTACAGAAAGGCTCTTACCATTTTCTTTGATGAGAAAGAGAAAAAAAGTTACGATGCCACAATAACTGAAGAGAAAATGAGTAACGGAAAATATGAGACAGAAAGAACTCAGACATCACAGGTGTACGATAAAACCTCGCAGTCATACAGGAACATATTGGTGACGGAAGCAACAGTTCATAGAAAAGAAGTAGAATCGGAAGTTGATGTAACAGAAACGGAGGAAGAAGTAGGGACCAAAGAAAATTGTAGCTTAGGAGGTAAATCGAAAAAGACAGGAAAGAAAAAAAAAAGAAAATCGAAGAGAAGTTCACAAGCTTTTGACGAGGGGCGAATTAATTCGGAACATGAAATGGAAGTGTCACAGGATGAAGATAAAAAGAATGAACAGAATGAGGAAAATAGCAAAAAGAATGAAAGTCGAAAGCCTAATGGATTTTGGCGGCTAGTGAAAGAAATAGAAAGAGTATTTTTGTCAGAGCAGAGTTTTGAAGAGAAGTTTAAAAGCGTGTTTAATTTAATATTTCAAGAGACTGTACAGTATATTCTTAGATTACTTAAAAAAGAGAAACTGTTGAGTAAAGTCTTCACTTTTATTAGTGAAGACTCGTATTCATAAGTGGTGACGGACAACGCCGCACAAAAAGTGCACTCTTTGAGAGTATTGCAGTGGAATACACGAAGCTTGAAACCTAAACTAGTAGAATTTGATCTTTTACTTTCTCAGGAAAAGATTCACTTAGCTTTAATATCTGAAACGTGGTTGGATGCCGAATCCCATGTACGCCTTACAGGATATAATATATACCGAAGAGACCGAAATGATGGTTACGGTGGCGTAGCTATAATTGTCCACAATACAATTAAGGTTCAGGTTACTGACATGACTCATCAAAACCCAGGTATGGAAGTTTTATGTATTAGATTATTGAACTGTGGTAGCTTAAAATATGTTATTTCGATATATTGCCCTCCTTCAGTATCTACGACTCAGGCTGACTGGGATTCGATTTTTTCAAACTTTCCTAGAAATAGCTTAATTGCTGGAGATTTTAATGCGCATCATACGGATTGGTCAATTCGGAATGATACTAGAGGTGTTCAAATTTATGATTCTGCGATAGAATTTAGTTACGTATCACTAAATAATGGACAACCAACAAGAGTTAAATTGGTAAATAACATTCTACAGAGTTCCTCCCCAGACATTTCTTTTGTTTCATCAGATATAGCTGTACATTTTGATTGGCGTGTCACTAATGAGCAATTAGGGAGCGACCATTTAGTTATAAAAATGAGATTTAACTACCGCGACTCTATTAAGATTTTAGAAAAACGTAATTTTAGATTAGCTAATTGGGAGGAATATTCTAAGTACATTGAAAATATTATATATCCTACAGAACAGTTAGATGTTCAAACACTATATGACTTTCTAATAGCTAATATTCTAAAAGCAGCTGATAAATTCATTCCAATGAGTAAAATATGTACTAACCCTACCAATAATTTTAAACCAAAACCATACTGGAATCCGGGTCTTTCAAAATTAGTAGCGGAAAGAAGGTTAGCTTTAGTTAACTTTAGGAAAAATCCCACCCCTAGTAATTTAGATAAATTAAAAGAAAAAACTTCTAAATCTAAATTAGAAATAACTCGGGCTAAAAATCTCGGATGGCAAGAAATGTGTAACAGTATTGACGAGTCAACCACCGTCTCCGATATGTGGAGACGCTTACGTTGGATTAAAGGTTATAGGTCACAAAAGTTCTATATATCTAAGGAAGATAAGGAGCGCTTATTATGTACTTTGGCGCCTGATTTTGCTGTTCCGTGTATGCCTACATATACCTCGTCAAATGAGACTTTAGAAGCGGAATTTTCTTTATGTGAAATGGTTCGATGCATAAAAAAGAAGGACACGGCTCCAGGGGGAGATGGAATAACTTATTCAATGATTTATCACTTACCAAAAGTAGCTAAACAACACCTTCTGTTCTTATATAATCGCATAATTTACACAGGTGATATTCCAATACAATGGCGAAAAATAACAGTTGTACCTATACCTAAACAAGGCGGTCAATCAAGTTCTGTGACAAAGCTTAGACCGATATCATTAATGTCGTGCCTTTGTAAGATACTGCATAGTATACTAAACAGACGAGTCGAATGGCTCGTAGAAAAAAATAATTTGTTATCGCCTTTAACCACAGGTTTTCGAAGTGGACAGTCGTGTTTAGATAGTCTAGTACGTTTAGTGACCCATATTCAGTTAGGTTTCACTTATAATATACCTACTATTGCATGTTTTCTTGACGTCGAAAACGCTTACAATAATATATTAATAGAAAAGACAACAGAAATTCTTGATAGTATCGGAGTAGGCAGAACCATATGTAGGTATTTATGGAACTTTTTGAGTCAAAGATGCCTCCAAATAAAAGATGAGTCAGGTGTAATAGTTGATAGATATGCAAGTCGAGGTTTGGCTCAAGGGGATCCGTTGTCCCCCCTATTATTTAATATTACAACATCAAGAATTTGTAAAGAAATTAGCTCTGTTTACATTTGTCAATATGCAGATGATTTTGTTCTGTTTAAAAACTCCAGAAAGCTATCGGAAGGTGCAGATCAGATACAAAATGCATTGTGTGTCTTTGTAGGTATTTTGAGCGAACTAGGGCTTGAACTTTCTATTTCTAAGTCAAAATTTTGTGTTTTTAGCAGAGGTCGTAGAAGACAGCCGGTGAATATTAAAGTTAATAATTGTGAAATTGAATCTGTGTTTGTGTATAAGTATTTAGGTATGTGGTTAGACAACTCTTTGCGGTGGGGAAAACACATTAATGAGACGGTGATAAAAACGCAAAAATTTTTAAATATATTAAAAGTTTTAACCGGTTCAAATTGGGGTACACACCCAGGTCACTTACGTAAATTATATATTTCGCTAATAAGAAGTAGGTTGGATTACGGTTCGTACTTATTTGATAACAGTGCAAAAACACACACTTATAAACTAGACAAGGTACAAAATCAAGCGTTGAGAACTATTGGAGGATTTATTAGAAGCACACCGATTCATACAATGGAATGCGAGCTCTGTGTATATCCACTGCATGTTAGAAGATAGTACTTAGCATTTAAATACTGTTTAAAGGTACGAGCGTGGACCGATAACGAAACAATTAAATTGCTGACGGAGTTGAACGCATTGTGTTCATCTAGTAGTTATTGGTCTAACAAGAAAAAGCCCTTACTTACTGTATGTTTAGAGTTGGTTAAAAATGATGAGATATACTCATCTGCTTATCTTGACATGTTTAGCTTAAATACATGGGTTACTAATATTAATACCTACGAAATGATTTTGACCAATTTAGAATGTTTAAAAAGACCAAAAAAAAGTCAGGAAGTTAATTTATTAAGAAGTGAAACCATAAAAGAATTAAGTCAAAAATACTTTGAATGGTCTGTCTTATTCACTGATGGCTCTAAAATTTATAATGGGCGAGGAGCCGCTTTTTATGACCCAATTTTTGGTTATTTAGGTAGGCATAATTGTTTTAAAATAAGTAGTTGTATTTCTATAATGTCGGTGGAGCTCGTTGCTATATCTGAAGCTCTTAACTATTATGGTGACAGTCTTCAACGAAATAATTTAGTGATCTGTAGTGACAGCAAAAGTGCTCTTCAACATATCGCATTGTGCGCCTCTGGCAGGAGGGGAATTTCAATTGCTTATAAAATTTTATCGCAACTTGTTGACCTAAATGAGCGCGGAATACAAGTCAGACTGCAGTGGGTTCCATCGCACATTGGACTGAAAGGTAATGAGGAGGCGGATACATTAGCGAAGAAAGCTATTCGAGAAGGCTTCGAATATAACATTTTGCCTAACTATACAGAACTATTGCCAAAATTTAAAAAAATATGTTATAGTTTTTGGAAAGAATATTTTGATGAGAGATCTGTGGAAAAGGGAATTTGGTATACAATGTGAGCCGCCTCACATACCTTGGTTCATAAGTAGTAATTTATCACGTAGACTTATTGTAATAGCACATAGACTAAGGACAGGACACATGCCTTTGAAAAAGTTTGCATTTTTAATGCGGAAAGTAGACACACCCAATTGTGATACATGTGGAGTTCCTGAGGACGTTCACCATTTATTGGTGGAGTGTGTCCGCTTTCAGCGGGAAAGAGAGGCACTTGTGGCGACTTACAACCTCAGTAAATATGATATAGGTATATTCAACAACATATTAGCTAACCCGATTTCTGATGCAGCAAAAGATTTGTTCGGAGCTGTTAGTCGCCACAAGTATCTGTAATTTGTCCTGTACTTACCTTCTAATCACTACCTACTTGTGTATACAATAGAACCGACATGTAAGTAATTATAAAGGTTCTTAAATAAATATGATTAAAAAAAAAAAAAAAAACATAATTAGTTAGGAACAGTGTAATTTCGTAAAAAATAAAGATATTTTTCCGTACGTCTTGGCGTTTTTCTTTACTATATGATTGTCTTAGCACGTCCCAAGCATATTTAGTACAGTACCAGCGCGTCCCGTAGAAATAATCGCTATAGAAGTTGTATGTGTCCCCTGACACACATATGGCTCAGGAACGTATTAGTGCTTTCCAAGGGCAAGTTTCCTGAGCCATATGAGGTTCAGCGGACAGGGAACGTGTTAACTTGGCTGATATATCCGATTTATCTGGATCTGATTCTGAAGACGACACTTGCTATGCCAATAGTGTTAACTCTATTCCCGATACCTACTTGAATCAACCCGACGATTACGTGATAGAACAGCGTCTTGAAGAAATTTTTGGCGTGGGAGATGATTATAATGATGTGAATATACAAGATGAACCCGTTATACAGACTACAGAATCATTATTGTCAGTTTTAAATCATCAATTTGACAACACAAATAACACCGCTGGCATTACCACATCAGATGATTTAAATTTCGACCAAGATACTTATAATAGCGAATTCGAAGTACAAGAAAATGAAAATCAAGGCAGTCCTCAGGCAGTATATCTTGAAATTCCGCAAGAAGATGTTGTATCTCCTATTAGTGCACCAATTGAACAAGAAGCTACAATTGCCAGATTAGACAACTATTTTCTAGATAACAATCCAATTAGAGGTGAGTGATAAATAACGTCACGATGAAAAAGTCACTGTGATTTACCTACTTTGAGTATCGCCGTGACTGGAAACCAAGTAACAACGTTCCAATATCACCTATATTGTTATCTCCGTTCAGCGTTACTCCTTAGATATCACTTCGAGCTTTTACCTCTTTCTATTGAACGAAGCTGCAATCGCAGTGACATCCTCCTAGGAACAATAATAGTTATTGTTCCTAGGTGACATCGTACCATACGAGTCCGCGTTCGTGTATTAATCGTGTATCCTCGGCTTGAGTGTGAGTGGGAGAGAATGAGTTTATCCCTATTTCTGGCCTGTTCTTTCGCGATCTATTACACAGAGCGTATAATTACTAGAAGTGGCGGAAGAAAACTTCACAATATTATTAATTTATATATTAAATTAAAAATTAAAATTAAAATTTCTTTATTTCAGACTACCATGATCCATAATTTGTTAGTAATGATCTTATAATAAATGTTAGTAATTCTTACTTACTAAAATTAGATTAAAAAGATATGTATATACATAAGCTTTTAGTTATTACTTGTATCGGCCTACTGTATTATGCTTCTGTACATATTTTATGTAACTACTAGAACGTTTTTTTTCAAAATTAGCTCCTTAAATAAATACCTAAAATTATATCGTCCATTAACTATTCCTTTCTAGTGACCGGTCTATTTACATTTAGATCTATGGATTGCTATGTCCTTGAACTTCGAACTAGAAACTTCACTTGACTTTGTGGCGTCTTATTAGAAAGTTATTGCGGAAGTGCACTTTGCCAAATATGGCGGATTCGCGTAAAATTAAAACTAGTAACTTATGGAACTGTTTTGAAGACTCAAGTGACAGTGCGAATAAAGTTGCTATCTGTAAAATATGTAAAAGTAAATTGAGCTACAAATCTTCGACTTCAAACTTGAAAAAACACATAGAACGTAAACACCCAACCGTGCAGTTTGTTTCTACAAAATCCCAATCATCAGATTTGAACCCTCAGCCACCTCCATCTACTTCCGGTTCCGATGCGAATATGCAGCAGTCAAATGCCCCAACAACATCGAAGTCCGATTCAGATAAAGCAATCAATAACCCACCAACATCAATACCAGCCAGAATCGATTCATCAACTCATTCACAAAATGTTGGTCATTTTGACAAAACTGTCGCATTGGTGAATCAAACAATGACTAGATTCGTGAAAAAAAAAATCACACCAACCGAAAAAAAAAAGCTAGATGAACTGTTGATGCAGTTATTTATTTTCGACTATCAGCCTTTTTCGATAGTGCAAGATAGAGGATTTAGAGCATTTGTGGAAGGTTTGAATCCCTCGTACCATTTACCAGATAGGAAGGTTCTGTCGAACAACTATTTACCTGCACTTGCACTTGCACTGACACGAAACAGAAACTTGACACTGAAGCAGAGAGTGTCTGCTTAACATCCGATATTTGGACGTCCTGCGTAAATGATGCGTACTTATCTGTATTATACATATACATTGATGAAAATTTCACTATAAAATCAGTGCTTTTGGAGTGCGCAGCCATGCATGGTGCTCATACGGCCGACAATGTTAGAGAAACCATGGTTCGAATAGTCCATGATTGGAAATTAAAAGACAAAGTATTGATTGTTATCACAGACAATGCCGCCAATATGAAGAGTGCTGTCGAAAAAATGGGCTTCAAACATTTCGGTTGCTATGCCCATACTCTCAATTTGATAGTGAAGAACTGCACAGTGGAAAACTCTGCAGATATAAAAATAAGAGAGCTGATCGTTAAAGTGAAAACAATTGTTTCTCATTATAAAAAAAGTGTGAAGGCTACGGAAAAATTGGTAGTGTACCAGAAGCAAAACGGCACTGCTGTCCCTAAAAAAGTGCTTCAAGACGTCTCTACTAGGTGGAACTCAAGTCTAAAAATGTTAGAGCGCTTCGTACTTCTTGAAGACGCAATCAAAGCCACTACGGCTTTGTCTGAAGGAAGGTGGGAGAGTTTGACCTCGGAAGAATGGCAAATATGTCGGGAGCTTTGTACAATATTGAAACCATTCGACCAGCTAACTGAGTTGATGAGTGGAGAAAAGTATGTAACCGGGAGTCAAATATTAATATTGACAAGAGGCCTTGTTTCGGCACTGAATCAGATGTTGCAAATAACTGAGGACCCATTTCAGGAAGACTTCGTGGACAGTTTGCATGAAGCAACAAAAGGGTTGATAGAGTCGTTGCGGTCAGAAACCGAAAGGAGGTTCCCTAACCTTGAATCCAGCAAGACCATAGGCATTGCTACAATGCTGGACCCGCGTTTTAAATTACACGTGTTTCGCAACCAAACAAGTGCTGCAGAAATTAAAAAAACTGTTACCGAACTAGTCACCAGCATTATAAAAAAATCACGACCCAGTTCAGCTCAGCAATCTTCCGCAAGGGAAGACCTTGAAGACGCTGAACCAAAACCAAAAAGGAGATTCGATATTTGGAGCGAATACGACTCCATTACAAGCACAGTGCGCCCGGAAGGAACACCAACGTCCCAAGCAATGCTAGAGGTACAGAGGTACCTAGAGCTACCCGTTTTAGGGCGAACAGAAAACCCACTAGAATGGTGGCAAACTTTTAATCACAGTTTTCCGCATTTAGCTGTTTTGGCGAGAAGAAAATTGAATTTCTTGGCTACGTCGGTGCCAAGTGAAAGGCCTTTCTCGAAGGCCGGGAACATTTTGGAAGACAGACGCACGAGGCTAGGTGTCCGAAAAGTACAACAGCTTTTATTCTTAAATTCAAATCTTCATACATAATAAAAAAAAACAAAAAAAAAAAAAAAGAAATAAAAAAAACTGTATAAGTATAGGTATTGTAAATATTAAAATATCAATGTACTGAGTTGATTAAAAAAAATTGTAAATATTGTAAATTTAAAATCAATGTACATAGTTGATTCAAAATAATAAACACGCCGCATAGTGTTACAGAAAAATTGTGCGACAGTCCTAAGCCTGTAAAAGTGTGAAGGTTATTTCAGATCAACTAGGTACTAGTGGTTCTGCTGTGTGTGTCTGTTTCTTCAAGTAAGTTATTATCAAACCTATCGTACCAAATCGTAGGTATATCGTGATGTGATGATCATGAGAGTGATAGACGTGACCGACGTGACAAAGTCACGGTTATTAATCACTGTTACTTATATGGAACTGGAACGACAGTCACGGTGATAAGAAAATAACGCTTTTTACCACCTCTAAATCCAATAGACGACTTTTTGGAAGATGATCAACAAGATCACAATGTGGTACTTAGGGATCGCTCTCAACCAAGAGAATGGAAAACAGTAGACTTAGCCCATGATGTTCCTATCTTTGAAAAGCTATTTCAACCCATGGTAAGTGACACTCACAAAACTACACCACTGACTGTTTTCGAGAGGTTTTTTCCTGATAAAGTAATTCTGATAATAGTGGAACAAACAAATAGATACGCTCGTCAAAAAAATAGCCATAATTGGATACCTGTTACTGAACAAGATATTCAGGCGTATTTAGGAGTTCTTGTGCTGATGGGCTTAAATCCTCTAAAATATAAAACAAAGCAGGGTGAGGAGCTAGTATAAAAACAGTACTAAAATTCTTGAAAAACTCGTAACCTATGCCGGATAATGGGAAATAATTTCCCACTTGGTGATATTTTGCAATGCCGTTATGAACAAGGGGAAACTATTTCCCACCGCAAAACCCCCCTTTGCCCCCACTTTTCCAAGTTTTTATCATAAGATTTGAAATCTACTCGCAAAATTCACGTAAGAACCGATCTCAGTTTTTATTTATCTCACAAAAAGTATTCCATTTGATTAAGGGTTAACTAAGTAAAAAATGTGGTAGTACTGAAAAGTTTAAAAAGATTTTTTCGTTAAGTTAAAGAGTAATTTTTTTGTTATGTTTACAGATATTAAACATGTAAGACTGATAATAGTTCCTTTTAAAGCTTTTTAAGAAAATTTTGTTTTGTTAAAAGAGTAGAGATATTTTTTTTTTGTTACAAGAGTCTAATTTTCTTTTATTTAAAGAAACGAGAAATGTAAGTTCCTTAAAACTTTAAGAATATTTTGTTTTGTTTCCTTTTTGGACATAATTTAGTTTAAATTGATTAAAAATAATAAATAAACATTTAAAACCATTAAAACTATATTTTTTCCACTTAGAAACTTAGAAAAATAAAATCTCTTGAAACATCCGGGTAGTAAGATCCAAAATCCGGGGTTTTCACGTTTCTTGTCCTGGGTGACAGACTTTCGAGGTGGCAGCCCTAATTGTTGGGCCAATATGAGTTTTTTATGCAGGGTGGTTTCAAGAGAGGTCCTAGGCCCAGTAGAACTTCAGGGATAGTGGAAAATGTAGTTATGCATCCTCAAGGGCCAAGGGAGGTGCAGGAGCTTCAGCCCGGGCCGGAGGCAGTGGTAGGGAAGGCCACTCCTCTGGAGCATGTGCTGGTGTTTGATATGATTTGATACACATAAGGATTAGCCTGCCCGCAGAATTCAGAAGTAAAACCAGCCTTGTCAAAGCAAACGATGTCGGACATACACAACACAGGCCACATTTTGGACGTGACTTCGCAGGAATGCATAAAAGCCGGGTCCTGGGAACCCAACACCACGGGCTCAGGGACTCAAATTGTGATGACGGGGATGACGTTAGATCGGAGAGCGTCCCGATATTGTGTGGTAATCGACGAATGAACTACTGGACGCTTTGAACTCAATGGTAGAAACAGCGAAACAAGAAGTGATTTTTTTTTGATAAAACCCATGACAAAATCTGCAATCGAAAAACACTGATCATGGTTCAGAGATCAAATTGGTGAGACAAACATAACGCACACACATTCACAAAATACATTGAAGAATTATGCAATACTTCTTCTTCACATAGATCTTAGCCAAAATCGGTTCTCTCTAAAATTTGATTACTTTTATAAACAAAGAATTTTCTAGATCCCATGAATGATGAAATTGATGAAGTGACGCCACCACGCAAGCAAATTCACGCAAAGAGAATGAAAGAATGAACCTCTATAAATCTATTTGACGGCCCGCGCCTTTTACGTGAAAATAACCGAGGCCGGAGGCGAGAAGAAAGGGTAACGGAGAGGGGATTCGGTAAGCAGGCAGCCATATTGATATAGTCGGCGACTAGAACGAAGTGTTCGAGAATTCATTATCGGAATTATCAGTTTAGTAAACAATATGTAATCGTTTTAAACAACTATTGTGAAATTATGTTGCATTAATATGCCAAGTACTTACCTACAGTTCGCAATGACTCGATATTGTACAAGTTATCTTTACTATATCAAAGTGTAGTGATTTTTAGGAATCTTGTAAATGTTCGTAGTAAATATGCCAGTTACCTGTTGTGTAAAGTATTGATTCATGTTTCTAATCATATTCGACAGGAGTCTTTTAGAGAATGCAGGAAAAGAAGTTGAACCTCTTGATTGCTCTTCATTGTCTAATAACGCCCACTAACTTGTTCGTAGTAAATATGCCAGATAACCGTTGTGTAAAGTATTGATTCATGTTTCTAACCCCATTCGACAGGAGTCTTTTATAGAATGCAGAAAAAGAAGTTGCAACTCTTCATTGGGTAATAACGCCCACTAACCAAAACACACCCGTTTATAGGAAGTTCTGATGTAGGCCTCGAAGCGCCTTCATATTTAAGTGGCCATTCTGTACGTAGTACTATTAGCTATTCTGTGACGGTACTACTATCGTACCGTTGCGCGTTGGCTGAAAGACCGATCATGGCGGCGCCGGCGGGTCGTAGGTACATAACCGTCTACGCGGCGGGCCGTCCGTATAATAAAAATTATGATATATAATCATTTTTTAATTTAATGGATAAATATAATTTTATATATACGCCACAGATAATTTTTATGGTGACGAGGAGGGCGAAGTCGCCCCCAACCCCAAAAGAATGTAAGCACTACGTTTACCCAAACCAAGCAAGCAAGCAAGCAAAACATTAGTGCAAGGCAAGCAAGAGTTTTTTTTTTGAAAGACCAAGCAAAGCACAAAGTACTATTTGAACTTTGTTGATTTTCTGAATAAATCAAGGATTTTTTATGCTTGTACGGTAATACATAAAAGTTCCATGAATACACTAAACGTAGTGCTTATATTCTCTCTGGAATACACTACTTCTTCTTCTTTTAATTGGTGGCGTCTGTGGCCGGGTGTTGATACACTACCTTCTTCTTCTCATATTTCATTCATTCATAAACTACTTGAACTAAACTGATAGCTGTCAAAACTCACACACAGTGACAGTGACATATTATGTCAAAGTCAGGACACGTAACTGCTGTCACAGTCAGGAGTAGAAATTAATGGTTCTGACCCACATGCTTTTATTTTGCTTCTAATTTGTGGTTTAGTGAGTCGTCGAGTCCGACAACCTCTCACACACCCTTATGCGACGGGATGTCTGGATGCAGATTCCTCCCCGTTAACAAAAAAATAAGGTAGGAGCCGACCGCACGTTTTAACCGCGCGGCTACCTATTTCATAGTTCATGTGCACGCCCCTCTGTAAAAAAGTAGTTATAGTTACATAACTACAATAGTTGGACATATGGTATCGCTGACTTTTTTGTAGATATTAATATGTTCTTTAATATTGTAGAACATTTTTTTGTTTTATCATCAATAGTTTCCACAGCGCATGCGATGAAAGACATTATATGGCAATTTTTTTTACATCTTGGGTTACATTATTGAAGTTTTAGTAGGGAACCCTATTATACTTCTAAAATAAAATATAGCCTATGTTAATCAGGGAAAAATGTAGCATTCTAATGGAGAAATAATTTTCGAAATCGAACGAGTAGTTTTTGAGTTTATTCGTAACAAACAAAAATACAAAAATACAAATCTTCTCTCTTTATAATATTTGTATAGAGTATAGATATAGATAAGTAATAGGGCGCGCGACGAGGAGCGATACGTCCTCCCTCCCTATGCGCTCAGCGCGGTTTGAAAGTCGGTGCTTCGATCGATATGATTATAAGTGCGCTAAGATGTGATTAAAAAAAAAACGTATTAAAAAAAATCAATGCTATTAGACTATTTTCTTTGTTGTATTTATTTAATTCTTTACTTTAGCAGAAATAACAAGCGTAATATTGGGAAAAGTACGCCTTTTTTAGACCGTCTTTTTTCAAAAATATTGAACTAACATGCTGTATTTTTCTCTGTTCACTTATATTTTAAAACCGTGATTATTATAATTATTGCATATTTGGAAATAAGTTAGACTTTGTTAGTTCATAGAAAACATGATCGAAAGTTGACTGGAATCGCTCATTTTACGAAACGTGCGTTACTAATTATTTTTTAATCCGTTGTGTCTTGAGTTAATTAATATTTGTTCTATTGGCTTTTTTAAGGGATACATAAAGCTTTTATTTGTTTTTATTTTCGTTAAAATATCTTTAACACACGAGCCACAATAGTGTTCGATTCTTCACGGGCTACAAGAAAATTCAAGGATTATCAAGGATAGGGCTCTTAAATTACCTACCGATTCGTCCGTAAAATCAAAGCTAAACCAAAATAACGTATCGTATTGGTATCGCCAATTAACTCAATCAAGAGTTATGTTGATTTCAGTGACTTTGATCCCACATAACAATATGAAAAAAGACCTACTCATATTCATACTCCCAACTCTTCAGATTCAGACGCAACAGGACGCAACGCGCTATCCCCACCATCATCTCCATCACTCTTGCGATCAATGCTAGGTTCAGCTGCGATGAATTTTTAGCTGGTTCAATTCCCGGGTGAAGCGAATTAACAAAAATCTTTGAATGCAGTTTTTTTTTTATAAAGGAATATTTCCTATAAGTAAAGGTGGTTTCCCTTCAGGGCCCAAACATTTTTTCCACCCTTTATATCAGCGATAATGATCAGCCATGCATGTACGTAGGTAGAGGTACCAAACCATCAAGCAAACACAATAAATTAAAAAACAAAACAAGCAAACAAATTCAAAGTATATTTATTACTGAATTACATGTTGGCTAATTAGGTGTAACAGATGTTATTAAGAATTAATGTATTTATTTACACCTAATTTTATATAATTTAATAATTGAAACATGGCAAATGTTTTAATTTACAATCAGTTACATTAATAGGTATCTAAAGTACGAGTACCTAGTGGATATGTAAATGTCATAATATTATGCATAGTCTAATCTTAATTCAGGAGTTTATTCTTATTCATAACACATCAAATGGCTACATACATGTATGTATAGTCATTAAATAGTGTTGTCCATTATGTAGTGGTTTTTTATTATTCAATAATTTGAACTGTGATTTTTTTTATTTTATTTTGTAAGGTACTTAATTTTTTACGAATATCTAAAATTTTTATACAGGTACTGATATATATTTATTACAATACAATACAATACATAGATAGATACATATTTCTTTATTATACATAGAAAATGACCCGAAAAACCCGGAACAAATATTTGTAAACATTTGACCCGGAGCGGAAATAGAACCCGCAACCTCCGCGTTGCAGGGGGACCAGCGCTCGCTGCGCCACATCAGTCATTAAAAAAAAAAACTGTGCCAGTCTAATGATATATTACTTTGTGAAAGACTGGTGCCTGAATAAGGTACCAGTTTTTGAGATAATAAATTTCATATATTTGACCTTTGGCAGAATTATAGCGAGATTTATTTTCTTCAGTCATTTTGACCAGTAGTCAGCTACGCCCACGGCATTGTCAGAGCAGGCCATGAGGTGATCCGTAGTGCAGGATCCATGGGCATCATGGAAACAAGAGAACGTGTGCCATGGTCAGAGGAGCGATATATCGCGATAGATTTCGTGGTTCAGCTAAAGTTAGTTCGTATTAGGCCAACTCTGGTGACTGAGTTTTAAGGCGGCCTGAAGGCATTTGTCATGGCCTAACAACTTTGAAAGAGTTGAGACCGAATACGTAACATGCCCTCCGAAGCAAGGGGATTTCGTGTTAAAACTGTCCGTGAATGCTTCGTTGCCACAAACATGATTTGAACTTCGATATTTGCCAGGTTTATCGTTTGACGCTTTCAAGAGCTCTGAATATGGGCACCACAGTGTCAATGTGAGTAATGGATCCACTAGGACTCCCCGCGTGGTGGGTCCAGGGGGTCGGCGGCGAGTGGTGCCGTCTCGTCGGTCACCTCGGCGGCGAGGTCCGCGAACTTGGCAACGTAGTCCACACTCGACTCTGCCATCAGCGAGTGCAGGTGAGAGTCCACCTGTAACCATAACATAACATAACATGTAACAGTCACGTAAAACCCACACACACCACACCCCGGACACTGCAGGACACGGAAGTTTTTTTTTAAAAATTGTGTACGTAAAACCTGACCAAGTCAAATCACGCTTTTTAAAGCCTATTGTCTAATGTGCCTAATGGTGACGGGTAAAGTAGAAGGAAAAAGGCCACGAGGAAGAGATGACGAGAACGAGGAGGAGAAGATGGACCGACTAAGTATCAGAGCACCTTCATCAGGCAGCAGACAGAAACCGAAGGAGACAGATAGTGAACACTGCATCAAAGGAGTCACGATCTTCAGCAATGAAGGAACGGAGAAGCAGAAGAAAGCCTATTGTCAAAGTTCTTACACGGGAAGTCTGTGGGTCCGGCATACCAAAAACTGAAGTGGCAACCAAGCGTACGGCCCACAAGATGGTAAGCGGTTACCGCAGCCTATGGACGCTTGCAATACCAGAAGTATCACTCGCGGGTTGCCTTGAGGCTAAGATCGAAAGCCTCATGTGCCAGTGATTTCACCGGAAACCATACCCTTCACACCGAAACACAGCAATGCGAGCATTACTGCTTGGCGGCAGAAATAGGTATGGTGGTGGTCCTTCCCCGGACGAGCCCGGGGATGTTTGCGTACTACCGTACTGACGGCTTTCATGTTATCATACATCCTGTCTCTGCAAATGCTGCACCGCGTACGCAGGAGGTAGCGGAGCAGCACTAATATTATGATTAGAACTAATATTTGATTTTATTTAGTCTTTTATCAGATATTAGTCTGCACATTTTGTTTTAGTACTATTAGTTTTTTACTTGTCTTTAATTAATATTTCTTTCATTGTTGTACCACTGTACCATGTCCGTGCGTCAACCGAGGTTCATGCTAAAAATCAGCGCTGCAGTTATCTGTAGCATTATGCTGAGCAAGAACCTTTTTTGACGTACTGTACACAGAATAGACTGAACCACTCACCTACTGTGTCTGTTTTTTATATAATTTGTAAATCTGTGTATAGTTTGTCTGAATAAACTTTTACTTTACTTTACTTAATTTTACTTTTATTTATTTGGTCTACCAACAATTGCAACAAAATTTCATGTACAACATAACATACTTAAACTTACACTAAATAATCAATAGTTAATTGCACAATCAATTAAAGGTAAACACTGCTTGAAAGAAAGAAAGAAATTTGTGACGTGGTGTGGATACACACATACGTTTAGTTTTGCGGTTTTGGGTAATATTATTATTTTTTTTGTTTATTTATTTATTTAATTTTTATGGAAAACCAACAGCTAAACATAATTATCTTAGAACTAGTAAGTACCTACAGAAAGCCAATAACAGGTTTTCGCTAATAGAAATACAATAAAAACTTATGTGTGAAAACTACTTAAAAATATATATATATCATCATCATGACAGCCTTCTAATGTTCCCACTGCTGGGACACTGGCCTACTCTCAGGCGAGAGTGATTGGGTCTTAATCCACCACGCGGACCCAATGCAGATTGGTGGATGGCACATGTCTTTCGAATTTTTAGTTCTTGGACATGCCGGTTTCCTCACGATGTTTTCCTTCACCGTATGAGAGCACTGGCATTGCGCACATCAATTTTTCGAACAGAAAAATCCATTGGTGCACGACCGGGTTTGAACCCACGACCTTCGGATCGGAAGGCGGGGTCACTACCACTAGACCACAGGTGCTCTAAATATATGCTTCTATATATATATATATATATTGAAGTAGTATTTATATGAGTAGTATATATATATATATATATAACACAAACATTGCGTGCCACTACGACCAAACTGAAATATTATGAACATAATTTGTTATTTGTACTATATTATTTTGTTTTTGTTTTTCTACTATTTAGTTTTAAAGCTTTTGTTTCATGTACGTATGTACTGTCACAAATAAAAGTTTTTTCTTTCTTTCTTTCAACTAAAGGTAAACACTGCTTGCAAAAATACGTAACGGAGTAACAAATTCTAAACTACAAAATATTTGAGCTACGATGATTTTTTATTCATGTAGTAGGTAGGTATTATAAAATAAATAAATTAAATATTTATTTTCTCCTACAAGGTGGTATGTGGTGGTCTTAATGCTAGGTCTTTACGCTTTTCATCTTCTTTTCTCATTAGCACGAGTAAAGAATGGAATTCGTTGCCGGGGTCTGTTTTTCCGGACCAATAAAATTTGGGAGTCTTTAAGGCTAGAGTGAACAGGTTCTTTCTAGGCAAGCGTGCTCCATCATCGACCACACCATCACTTACCATCAGGTGAGGTGGTGGTCAAACTCATGACTATAATCAATAAAAATAAAAAAATAAGAGCTTTATGTTTAATCAGTACCAACTTTGCAAGAGTCTGGTGCTTGAGGTGGATTTCAAAAATAAAACCTGTAAATTCAAGTCACCAGGGCCTTCCTCCGTAGGTATTGGCTTAAAAACGTAGTAAAATAACAAATTAACTATATTATAACACAAGAAGATGATTAATTATGTAAACCAAGTAAAAAAAACGGTACATATCAGTTTGGTAAGTTCTGGACCAAGTGTTGGCGAAACTTATTTATATTGACATTATATCTGTTCTCTAGCTACGTAGCCTGCAGCGAGAATGATGTGTGAGAGTGAGAATGATGTTTGAGAATGAGAATGATGTGTGAGAGTGAGAATGATGTGTGAGAGTGAGAATGATGTGTGAGAATGGGAATGATGTGTGAGAGTGAGAATGATGTGTGAGAATGAGAATGATGTGTGAGAGTTAGAATGATGTGTGAGAGTTAGAATGATGTGTGAGAGTTAGAATAATGTGTGAGAGTTAGAATGATGTGTGAGAGTGGACTCACGGCGAGGTCGGGCGGCGCGCGCGCCTCCAGATGGCCGAGGAAGCTGCTGAGGCTGAAGTCCTGCACGGCGCCCTCCAGCCACTCCGAGTCGCGCAGCAGCCGCGACGGCGACAGCGACATCGACTCCGACGGCAGGAAGTCTGGACACAGCTCTTATAAGTAAGTATTTCATCAATAGTAATAATTGACGATGTGGCGCGGCGGGCGAAGGTCCGCCTGCGACGCGGAGGTTGCGGGTTCGATTCTCGCCGGACAAATAATTGTACGATCCACAAATATTTGTTCCGGGTGTTCTGGGCATTTTCTATGTGTAATAAAAAATATCTATTTTATTTTATTTTATTTATTTTATTTTTATTTCTTAGGAAAACCAACAGCGGATAAAACTTTATATACTATCTTATGACAAAACAGGAAGCCAATAATAGGTTTTCACGTTTAGAATACTTATAGCGAAAGAACAAAGTAAGGGTTACTCGCTTAAACAATCTATCTATGTATTGTATTGTATTGTATTAAGTATATCAGTCCATCCATAACCCATAGGTTTTACTTACCTCACCCCGATCGCGAGTTTGCCGGCACTGAAGCTAAGGACTAGTGCACGCGTTTATTTTGATTTTGTTTAGGTCCAAGCGCGCGGATGTGCTATCTCGCTCTTGCTATAGTTGTGTGGGGACAACCATAACACTCACACATACAACAGCACCGTTTACGTACACAAACTATGCGTGTGGTGATTAAATAAATAAATAAATAATAACTTTATTAAGGAAACAATTTGCATGGTAATTTTTCATACTTAACATACAAAATTTTTAAAAATGAAGTTCTACAAATGGCGGTCTTATTGCAAATATCGATTTCTATCAGACTTACTAACTAAACTAAACCTAATATTAATAACTAAGCTACTGATCTACTGATAACATATGGTTTTTCATCAATTGCGACGTGTTTGCTTCATACATCTTATTGTGAGTGTCCGGGGTGTGGTTAGGGTTAGGGATAGAGTGTAGAAACTTACTTCCAATATCGGGTTCCCTCTTAGATCCTGTCTCCTCGATGGCAGGCCCCGGGTTGAGGCTGGAGTCGTTGAGGGTGACGCCGTCTTCTGTCTCATCATCAACATCCAGCACCTCCGACTTTGGGACTAGGTCTTCTGCAAATGATAAAGTAAAAAAATATTCTTTTATGTTAGCAAATACCGAAACGGTAAGTCGATCGCCTGATGTGCCAAGACTGAGTAAATAAAATACCCTAAAAGTAGTAGAGTTCTCTGCGAAAGAGCTCGTCCGGGGAAGGACTACCACCATACCTATTTCTGCCGCCAAGCAGTAATGTGAGCATTGCTGTGTTCCGGTGTGAAGGGTATGGTTTCCGGTGAAATTACTGGCACATGAGGCTTTCGGTCTTAGCCTCAAGGTGGCAACCCGCGAGTGATACCTCTGGTACTGCAAGCGTCTATAGGCTGCGGTAACCGCTTCTCATCTTGTGGGCCGTACGCCTGGTTGCCACGTTAGTTGTATAAAAAAAAACCTAAGGGGATTTTGGGATTTTTTTATGTTAAAATCCCCTTTAGACTGAACTTAAAGCTTCAAAGGGAATTTTTTGACAGATTTTGACACTAACTCACCGTAAGTAATAGTAACAGTATTACGAGCGTTAAATTAAAAGTGTTGCGAGGCATTGCACTCTAAGTCATTCGCCCAGTAATTTGCTACAGTGCCCTTCAATCCTAAACACAGTGCAGTTGCACACTACTGCTTGGAGGTAGAATATCTGACACTGCGGTGGTACCCACTAAGACGGACTCTTGCTGAAGAGTCCTACCACCAGGGGCCGATTGATAATAAAGTACAAGCTGTAAATCAATTGTATTTTATTATGAAATGGGCCTCTGGTCTACAGAAACGGATTGTGTTAAGTGGTCGGACAAAGGAGATACCTTTGCCCAGCAGTGGGACGATAAATGTTAATCAAACAATGAAGTACCATTATCTTCTTTCTCGATGGTAGGTGGCTGCGTGATCGGTATCCTGCGGTCGCCGTCGTGGAAGTAGAACTGACCATTTGATTCACTCAGCACGTAGAAAAACGACAAACTGTAAAAACGTACATTTAAGAGGGTGAATACGCTAAATTTCTAACTCATTTTTTCAAATACTATTGACCATATTTAGATGAAAATCATTTAACATATGATTTATATATGACTTAGTAGAGTTCTTTGTGATAGAGCTCGTCCGGGGAAGGACTACCACCATACCTACCTATTTCTGCCGCCAAGCATTAACGCTCGCATTACTGTGTTCCGGTTCGAAGTGTTTTCAGGTTAAATTACAGGCACATGAGACTTTCCATCCAACATCTCAGGGTAACACGCAAGTGATATCTATGATGTTGTATGCGTACGTAGGCTACGGTCACCGCTGACTATCAAGTGGGCCGTACGCCTGGTTGCCACTTTAGTGGTATAAAAAAATAATCTTATTCTAATCTTTATATTTATACTCAGAGAGATAAGTTTTTAATTCATAATGGCCAGAACACGAATTAATTATCAAATATTGATAACACACACATCTAAAAATTATAACTTATTTTCCAAATATGTCCTACATTTTAAGGAATTTCTTAACGTTAATCTACCTAAATATTATTTAAGACTTTATTTTATAATGCCAGTTTTTGAGGATAGCTGTATATATTATATTAAAACGAGCTGACCCGAGCCGTTTAACCCGCGGTTGGTAAGTTTTTATGCTATCCCACAGGAACAGTCATTTTTTCTGGGATATAAGTAGTCTATGTGTTGTTCCAGAACTTAACCATCTGTATTCTAAATTTCATCACAATCGGTTAAGTCGTCACGGAGATACGTGGTAACAAACATACACAAAGAAGAGGGATCATCAAAAAAAAACTAGGAACCCAGCCGAGTTTGTTGCCCAGATTCTTCTAGGCTGGGGCGCGTGGAACTGAAGTAAATTCACCTAGCTTTAGAACGTTTCAGAATGATCCTTGTGATATTATTAAATAAATATATTTTTCAACACACTTGCTTATAAAGTGGCTCTATGGTCATCGCAATAAGGCACAGAATGACACCCATAATCAAACTATGACTTATTCATTCCTATAACTCACTAGTGAGTTATAGTTTTTTTTTTGTTATTTTATTATGAGTTTTTTTTTGTTATTTTATTCACAAGTGTGTTGAAAAACGTCGTATGATACACGTGTGTATTGATGATTACCGTCCTCGGCTATCTTAAGACCCTCGCATACGGCTCGGGTCTCAATGGCGCCTCAACGGTAATCACCAATGTTACACACTAGTACCATAATGTACTATTTTACTTTACTTTACTTTACTTTACTTTACTTTACACACAGACTTAAGTAGGATAAATAGCTTTTTAAGTTAAACTAGCTGTTGCGACATCGTTCGCGTGGATCTCAGAAACTGTACTTTTTACTGGGATAAAAAGTAGCAAAAAGTAGTATGTTCTATTCCCGGTCATTATCTATCTATGTTTTAAATTTCAGCCAAATCTGCTCAGTGGTTGTCAAGTTATAGAAGAACAAACATCCATCCAAACTTTCACATTTATAATATTAGTGTGATAATTAATTAAGAGTTTTCACTTAAAAACGGGATTATATAATAGTTTTTAAAGCTGTCGTGGTTATTAACATAATTTTCACTAAAAACGGGATATTTACCATGATTTGTGAGTTTTAAATCATGGTAAATATCCCGTTTTTAGTGAAAATTATGTTAATAACCATGATAGCTTTAAAAACTATAATTAAGAGTTGTCATCTTTCACCGCGTGTCTAATCAAGACTGGTGGCGACACACCCGTTTGCCCCCGGCCTTAAGTAATAAAGTGTTTGTAATAACTTGTGCATATAACAGATAACGTTCGTTCGTTCGTATGAGTCAGTGGCCAACTCTGGTGACAAGAGTTTCTAGGCCGCCCGAAGGCCTCTGTCATGGCCTAACAACTTTGAAAAAGCCGGGACTGACGTGCCCTCCGAAGCACGGGAGCGCTCAGTTGAAATAGCCACTGGCGGTCATCCATCCAAATGATGACCCCGCGGAACAGTGCTTAGCTTCGTTGATCTGTTAAGAACAACTTAGCCAGCTACGTCACGAGCGTTCCAATAACAGATAACAAAAAACATACATGATTATTGGTCAGAATTAGATGTATTTTACAAATTATTTTAGCAGTCATTAAGGGAGAACCCTGTACTAAAATTCCATCTCAGGAAGACGAGGAAAAAATCATATGATAATGTTCAAATAAACTTACTCCGATGTGGAAGTGGGCGGCGGCTTGGGCAGGATCTTGGGCAGCGCCGGCGGAGAGTCGGGGACTATCTTCACAGGGATCAGCGCTGGAAGTTTTACAAGACTATTTATCTCGTCAATTTTTAGATATCACTGTTGGAAATTGAGACGGGCGGCGTAATAATATATTGAAGCGCGCGCGCCCAGGTAAGGGTCCCCCTTATATCCCTCTTCAACATAAAGCTTAAATGTGGTGCCAAACGAACTAGGTGAGGCTTAAAGGGTTAAGAACAACTTAGGCAGCTATATACATGCGCTCCTTTGCTGACATGTATAGTTCTCACAACGGATCTCGGCCGTCGTTAAATTAGCCGTTTCGATGCGCAATGGAGCTTTTTCAAACTAAATTGTCTTTGCGCATCACAAACGGCTAACTTCACGGAAGCCTAGATCCGCTGTGCGAACTATAAATAAAGCATGCGAGTGTTACTGCAACAGGCGCTCGCTTTTGCCGCTGCTTAAGCAGCCGTGCGAAGCCGGGCGGGGATACTAGTAGGGTGGCTAGTAAGGCAACAGTTACTGCTGGGCGGCGGCAGCTTGGGCAGCAGCGGCAGCAGGCGCTGCACCACGATGCGACGCGAGGAGCCGCGCGGCCGCCCGCGCCGTCCGCGCCCGCGCCCCAGCTCCACCAGCTCCAGCGACACACACTTCGTCTTCTGAAAACAACATACAATAGGCATGATGACGCTTATCAAACTAAAATCACGTCTTCACCTTATGATAAAGGATTCAAGGAATATAAAAACCATATTTCTTTTTACATTAGATGCGAAGTTGATAATATTTTTAATAAAATAAAAACTACAAAATACAGTAATCCGCAATAAAAGGTTGAACATCAATCAAAGCATCTTGGTTTTATGATTGTTGGCATCAAACAAAATTGCAGAATTTTGAACCTTATTGCTAAAATTTTACATTAAAAATTGACATAATAACGTCACCGCTGTCACTCCGCGATTCCGTTTTGGGGTGAAATTTAAAATACATTAAATTGCATTTTTTTTATACTAAACCATTAATTTCTGGAATAATAAGTTATTTTTCGCATAAAGTCGACACTTCTGAACACAATGTAACAGTTTTTCAAAATCAGACATCATGCCTATAGTATTTATTTATTTTACTTTAATTAAAACGGTTAACACCAATTACATCAATTCAATATAGATTAGATACTAAAATATTTCAATTTCTATGTTAACACATAGAAATTATAGACGCATTATTAATTTATAAGCACATAATAACAGAAAATAAGAAAAATAGAGAAAAATAATAAACAAGTATAAATAAATCAAATTAAAAATAAACAAATGTCAAATGTAAACAATAATAACAATGGAGAAAAATAAAACAACATAAACGGCAACATTTTTATATATAAAAAAAACGTTTAGAAAAAAAAAGTACAAGTATTTTTTTTTTATGTGTGGAACCTACCCCTTAAGTTTGTCAGGTTGATAATGAATGACCTTATATAATATGTTAGTTAGCATGCCTAATTGCCTATATTTTTATTATTTATTTTTATTTAATTTATAAGGTATAATCTGGTTTTTAAACTTATTAATTTATTTAATTCAAGTCGAAAAAGGTAAACAATTTAAATTCATACATATTTATTGAGCAATGGTTGGTGATACCATAGAAAAAAAAATACATTCTTTTTGATTGGGTAATATCCGAAATATGTTACGCTAAATTAATGAGTAAGAAATTTTTATTCTGGCTAAGACTTGTAAAACTAATTATAATAAATGATTTAGGCATAGTTTTGTTCAGATATTCATGTTTGTTATAAAAACTATCTAAAAAGCTTACTATAAAACAACCGATTACCTAGATGATAAAAAAGCTTGGGACGAATGTGCTCCAACTCTACTCGACATCCATAACAATAGCAAGGGTCATGCCAAAAAAGCGATAGGAACCCAGCCGGTTTTGTTGCCAGTTCTTTTACGGCATGGGCGCGTTGGAACTGGTGTAAATTTTCCTAGCTTGTAAGACGTTTCAAAGTGATCCTTGTGATTCTATTGAAATAAGTAATTTTTTAGTTTGATTTTGTTATGTAAAAAAAATTTTTTTTTGGGTAAATATTTGTCACATTTTGTTCACGTTTTGTCCAATTTGTTCTATGGGGTTGGTATAGGTAGAAATAGATTTAGACTTTGTGAGCTATTTATTGAGATGCAGATGAAAATATTTACTCAGAAAAATCATAAAATAAAATATTTTCTTACATAACTTTTTTAGTTCCGAGCCAAGTGAAAGTTCTTGCCATTTTTCTTTCTTCCTGTAACCATGGTGATGATTATGCGTTAAAGAAGTTTCGTTGGGTTGAAATGAGTCGCCACCAAGGAAGTCGATAGATAGATGGGCCCGACACGCACTGTGTCGCACTTGAACCTACATGGTACCTATTAGATAGGTACCATGTCACAGCACAGATGTCGTCGAATGGAGGAAACTCACGCTCACGGTCGTCGCATAAGAGCAACCGATCTCGTTCTAGTTCTCGCTCACGCTCACATTCACGCCGACCCAAGCAACCACCTTCGGGACACCCTCACCCTATAACTTGAACCTACATGGTACTTATTAGATAGGTACCATGTAGGTTCAAGGTAGTATGTAGGTGGGTAAGCTCCAATCGATAGCTTTACCTTATCTTAACTTATTTACTTTAGATTTGCATAGGACTCGTTGACAGGCAGGCTATTTTTTTTTTTTTTTTTTATACAACTGAAGTAGCAACCAAGCGTACGGCCCACAAGATGGTAAGCGGTTACCGCAGCCTATGGACGCTTGCAATACCGGAGGTATCACTCGCGGGTTGCCACCTTGAGGCTAAGATCGAAAGCCTCATGTGCCAGTAATTTCACCGGAAACCATACCCTTCACACCGGAACACAGCAATGCGAGCATTACTGCTTTGCGGCAGAAATAGGTATGATGGTAGTCCTTCCCCGGACGAGCTCTATCACAGAGAACTCTACTACTCTTAAAATAATTATTAATTATTTTTGGAAGTCCAACTACTAATATATAAAAAATGACTACGGTTATTTATTCTACTTGGCTTCAATCTGTTGTTTCTGTTGATCTTTGTTGGTAGAAGCGAAGCCGCGCAGGCACAAGTATTATCGATCCAAACCTTTTACTTTTCTGAGATACACAAAATTGTCACTTGACAATGACATTAGTTTGTTTACCTTTTCCGACTTGGATTAAAGAGCAGACTATAGTATGTATACCTCCGTCTTGGGCGCGATGGGCGGCGGGTGGCGGAACAGGCTGGAGTCTGGTAGCGGGGGCGCGGCGGGGGGCGCGGGGGCGCGGCGCCGGCCCCCCGTGCCCCCCGCGCCCCCCGCCCCCGCGCCCCCGCGCCCCAGCCCCGCGTGCGCGTTACCAGCCAGGGCCAGCAGCCGCTTCAACCTGGGGAGACACTAACATTAAGGAACACCGATGGCACACCAAAACTATTATTATATCTAACTAAAGGGTTTAGAACTTTAGATCGTAAGAGTAGTAGAGTTCTCTGTGATAGAGCTCGTCCGGGGAAGGACTACCACCATACCTATTTCTGCCGCCAAGCAGTAATTCTCGCATCACTGTGTTCCGGTGTGAAGGGTATGGTTTCCGGTGAAATTACTGGCACAAGAGGCTTTCGATCTTAGCCTCAAGGTGGCATCCCGCGAGAGATACCTCTGGTATTGCAAGCGTCCATAGGCTGCGGTAACCGCTTACCATCTTGTGGGCCGTACGCTTGGTTGCCACTTTAGTTGTATAAAAAAAATAATAATAATAATAATCGTGTTTATGCATTCAAGTAGTAACAGATTCTATACGTTTTTACTATATTATAATAAAGAGGAAAGATTTGTATTTTTGTTTGAAACCGATTCCGAATCAAAAACTGTTTCACCATTAGAATGCTACATTATCCCTGAGTAACATAGGCTACTTTATGTCCACCCGTGCGAAGCTGAGACGGTCAGCTAGTCATTAATATAGCTACACTAATAGTAACAGCTAGTCATTAATATAGCTACACTAATAGTAACAGCTAGTCATTAATATAGCTACACTAATAGTAACAGCTAGTCATTAATATAGCTACACTAATAGTAACAGCTAGTCATTAATATAGCTACACTAATAGTAACAGCTAGTCATTAATATAGCTACACTAATAGTAACAGCTAGTCATTAATATAGCTACACTAATAGTAACAGCTAGTCATTAATATAGCTACACTAATAGTAACAGCTAGTCATTAATATAGCTACACTAATAGTAACAGCTAGTCATTAATATAGCTACACTAATAGTAACAGCTAGTCATTAATATAGCTACACTAATAGTAACAGCTAGTCATTAATATAGCTACACTAATAGTAACAGCTAGTCATTAATATAGCCCCCGGGCTCTGTCCGCCCCATCTGCTTCACCCCCTCAAAACGCTAGAGCTACACTACCATTTCACCTTAAGGCCCATTTACACCATACAATAATTGCATGCAAGAATTGCCTTATCAAATCCATTTTCGAACGTTTGGCAAGGCAATTGCATGCAATAATTGTATGGTGTAAATGGGCCTTAAGGTGAAATGGTAGTGTAGCTCTAGCGTTTTGAGGGGTCGAAGCAGATGAGGCGGGGCGGACGGAGCCCGGGGGCCCGCACCCTCACCCGCGCTCGCCCGTATTCACTAGCACCGCTCACACGAGTAGCAGCTTGCTCACTTCATACATAATCCCTGGCTAGATAGCTAGGTATTAGTTCTCACAGCGGATCTCGGCCGTCGTGAAGTTAGCCGTTTTGATGCGCAATGGAGTTTTTTGAAACTAAATTGTCTTTGCGCATCTTCACTAACTTCACGGAAGCCTAGATCTGCCGTGCGAACTATACCCACTTGTTTTTTTTTTTTTTTATACAACTGAAGTGGCAACCAAGCGTACGGCCCACAAGATAGTAAGCGGTTACCGTAGCCTATGGACGCTTGCTATACCAGAGGTATCACTCGCGGGTTGCCACCTTGAGGCTAAGATCGAAAGCCTCATGTGCCAGTAATTTCACCGGAAACCATACCCTTCACACCGGAACACAGCAATGCGAGCATTACTGCTTGGCGGCAGAAATAGGTATGGTGGTAGTCCTTCCCCGGACGATTCCTTGTTATTTAGGTACTAAAAATAATAGGATTTACTAATCGAAATAGTAGCTATAAAGGTTCGCTAACCGTTCGCTGAGCAAGGCGAATCCGTCTTGCGCCGTCGACGGCGGAGGGTTCGGTCGGTTGATCAGCTTGCTGACCAACTTCAGAGTGCTGGCCGAAGACTTGTGCTCGGGAGACAGGAGCTGCTCGTCTGCACAAACGGATTAAGGTTTTACTAATAAAGTAAAACGATAGTTAAAACGGGTAAAACGCTAAAACGGGTGTTAGTGTGCATATCGCGACGCGGAGGGGAAAGCGCGCCGTGTCACTCAACCCTGATGAAGACTCTCGAAATTGAGTCGATACAGTGTCGGTACCTCTTCAACGATATACCGGTACGTGAAAACATCCGTTTTAAAATGAAGGATTAAGGTTTATATGAATGTGGGATCAATTCAATGACGACCGATGTGGCGCGGCGGGCGAAGGTCATCTTGCGAAGCGGGGGTTGCGGGTTTGAATCCCGCCGCACAAACAAATAGTTTGTACGATCTGCAAATATTTGTTCTGGGTATTTTCTATGTATAATAAAAATTATATATCTATGTAATTGTATTTCATTAAGTATATCCATAACACAAGCTCTGCTTAGCTTGAGGCTAGATGATGCTGTGTGGATTGTCCAGCATTATTTATTTATTTAACGCGAGTTTTTTTGCGAGTGACTTTCATGTTACTTAGCTAAATAAAGCTTAGTATAGTTCGCACAGCGGATCTAGGCTTCCGTGAAGTTAGCCGTTTGTGATGCGCAAAGACAATTTAGTTTGAAAAAGCTCCATTGCGCATCGAAACGGCTAATTTCACGACGGCCGAGATCCGTTGTGAGAACTATAAATCTTACTTTTCCTCTCATCAGCTGACATTCCATCATTACTGTCCGCATTCATCTTCGGCGATAATAAATCTGCATCTGTCTCTCTCACTCCTTTATCGTCTTCTATACAACTGTCCTTGTCTGTGTGGCGTTTATCTTTAGCGCTGTCTTTGTCTAGCTCGATGTTGGGCTTGAGGGGTTGGGGCAAGGGCGGCATTGGTTCCGCCCACCAATAGTCTAATTCTATTTTAGATCGGTTTCCGAACTGTAATGATAAAATTGAAACGGTGAAGGACAACATCCCGAGGTAAGCAGCATGTTCAAGGACTTAACGTTCCAAAGACAAATAGTGCTCTCCACCAATCCGCATTGGGTTCGTGTGGTGTATTATTGTTGATTTTATATAAATTAATAGACAAGCTGGCCATTGACTCATACAAACTTACCTATGCTTGATGTAAAACAATTTATGATTGATGATAAAAATATAGGATTAACTACAATTGACGATGATAAACCACGATTGACGACCATAAACCACGATTGACGATCATAAACTACGATTGATAATGATAAACCACGATTGACAATGATAATTTTAGGTTGATTGAGTTACCATTAGATACAAATCGCCGACGGTAAGATCGCCGGCGTCCTTAACGCTCCACCCGCGTCTGATCTGTCTTAAGGCTAGGTCCACATCGATGTCAGGTTTATCTTCCTTGAGGTCTTCCTTAGGGTCGTCCATCACGAGAGTGTAGATACTGCCGCCTCGTTTCTTCGGCCGAATTCGGAATTTTACCTGGAAGTTAAATTGATCCAGGCATAAATGTCTGGTAGCTGTAAGCTCATGGACAGCGTGCTGTAAGCGCGTAGACAGCGTGCTGTAATCGTGACAACAGCGCGCGCATACCAGCGCGAGCGAAAGTGTGCTATCTCGCTCTTTCTATAATTGGGTGGGACCAACCTTGACACTCACACATACAACGGCACCGTTTACGTTCACAAACTATGCATGTGGTGATTGCAACGCGTTTGCTTCATACATTTTAATGAGTGTCCGTGGGATGTGCCTGTACCCTGCTTCCCAACCAGGCATTTGCAATCTCATAACGTAGTAAATCTAGTAGTTTAAAACAAGGTGGCAACCCGCGATTGATACCTCTGGTAATGCTAGCGTCCATAGGCTGCGGTAACTGCTTACCATCTTGTGGGCCGTACGCTTGGTTGCCACTTAAGTTGTATAAAAAAAACCAAAGAGCAAAAAGAAGCTACAGAACACACCTTTAAATTTTTAAATTTCCTTTCTTTCTCACTTTTCCCATCACTCTCATTATCTGTATCGCTCTTATTAAACTTTTCATCGTCCTCCATTTCGGAGAAGCTGTCCTTCTCCCTCTCAGACATATCTTTGTCTCTCTCTGTCTCCTCCTCCGCCGTTTCCTCCCCCTTAATTTCCTCTTCCTTCTCGTTCTCTATAAGGTTCTTGTAGGTGGCCATGAGTTCGATGCCGTCGATGGCAGTTTCCTCTATGTTGATGAGTTTCACGTCAGATTCTTCTGTTTTGATCTTCTTCTGTTCTACTTCTTTGTCCTTCTCGGTATTGCTGTCTTTGCGCTGGCGTTTCGTTGTACGTATTTTAGCTGGCAATACAAGAAATAGGTTAATAAGTAAAGAGTTGCTGTGTTTAGGTTTAAAGGGCATTGAAGACTTTTTGAAGAAAAAGCGAAGTTAGAAAAAGCCTCAAGTATAGCTTGAGAGAGAGTCAGAGCAGAAGGCGATCAGTGTTATTTATTTATTTATAAATAAATAAGTGTTATCTTGCTTTACCAGTTCTAGTTATAATCAGGTATTTTCAGATAAACTATTTTTTAAAGACACGTCAGCCGGTTTCCTACAACCGACATGTTGGCAAGCGCATGAGAAAATATTTTCATTTTTATTCATGGACCAAGCCCTAATTTTAAGAAAGAAAGACATATATTTTGATAATTTCACACACCTCACAGCTCTGTCAGCCAGGTGTAGTAACCCCAGAAATTTATAGAAAGTACCTATTTAGAGTAATAATAACTTATGTAATATTTCATTTATACCTTTTTTTTTTTTTTTTTTTTATTATTCACAATAGGCTTGCGCTTGACCACTATCTCGCCTGATGTTAAGCGATGATGTGGTCTACGGTTTAGCACGCTTGCCTAAGAGCAACCTATTCACTCGTGACTTGAAGACACCCAGGTTATAAGTATCGGGAAACACAGACTCTGGCAAAGAATTCCACTCCTTGGCGGTGCGCAGGAGAAATGATGATCCAAATCGCTTAGTGCGCATTGGTGGGATCTCGACGATGAAGCGATGACGCTTTGCCGTATGTCTAGTCGTCCGATGATGGAATGGAGATGGGGGAATGAGATCGTTAAAAAAACCTTAAAATAGTTAGATAACCTGAACAATATAACAAAAAAAGTTATAGAAATTGTTTATAGAAATAATTTAAGAAACGTTATAGCAAAATAATGTTATGCAACCTGGAACTATAACAAATAAGTGTTCGAACTAATGAACTAGTTATAGCCATTAGTAATTTAGAGCCACTGTATATAGATCAAATATACGTTATACCTAAACTTGTGTATAGGAAACGCTATTAGTACAAATGGGTTTATGGAAAAAGTATGTACACCATGAAAATTGATTTAATAAAAAAAAATAACTTTTTTTTTTTTAATCTAAATCTGCTCATTTATCGAAGTTAGCGGGGTAACCTTTAAAAAAAAAACATCTTGGAGTTCCATATCGATGACTTACGGATTGAGTTGTTCTAGAAACATGAGTTTTTCAGAGTAGTAGAGTTCTTAGTGATAGAGCTCGTCTGGAAAGGACTCGCATTGCTGTGTTCCGGTACTAAAGGTATGGTTTCCGGTGAAATTACGGGCACATGAGACTTTCCATCTTACGTCTCAGGGTGGTAACACGCAAGTGATATCTTGCAATGGATATGGAGCTCCATGTGGATACCTTTTGTTCAAAATGTACCTGCTCATTGCTATTTCTATGTACCTATGCCTTTGTATCTATGAATAAACGTATTTTATTTCTTTCTTATATACATACGTACATAGGCTAAGGTAATAGCTTACCATCAAGACGACCAATGTGGCGCGGTGGGCGAAGGTCCGCCTGCGACGCGGAGGTTGCGGGTTCGATTTCCGCCTTGGGACAAATGTTTGTAGGATCTGCAAATATTTGTTCCGGGTGTTCTGGGTGTTTTCTATGTATAATAAAAAATACCTATCTATGTATTATATTGTAATAAATATATATCAGTCATCTAGTACCCATAATACAGCTCTGTTTAACAATAATCTAGTACTGATAATACAGCTCTATTTAACAGCAACTTACCTTGGGCTAGATGATGCTGTGTGGATTGTCCAGCATTATTTATTTATTTATTTATTTATTAAGTGGGCCGTACGCTTGGTTGCCACTTTAGTAGTAAAAAAAAAATGAGTTACCATTAATCGATAGATTCAGGAGTTACTTTCCGGAAATCCATTACAAGATAAAAAAACAGACGAAAAACCTTTAGATTCTAGAGATTTTTCATCTTTATTTATAATATTTGCGGGATTTTATCGCGTTATTACCTTGTTATTTCTCCCGACTGTCGGGACCCGACGTTTAGGTTGTGTTGCAACAACCGTGGTCGCGAGCAGACCGACTGAGTTCTGATCGCAAAAGTTTAAAAAAGTCAATCTTTCGTCTGGTTTTATGTTGAGTTACCATTGTCGATCTCCCCCATCCGCTCGAGGTAGCTGGCGAGGCAGATCTTGTGGCTGGAGAGCGGCTCCGCGGGGCTGGCCACGGGCAGGTGGATGTCGGCGTCGGGGCGAGGACCCACGTGCAGGGCCAACTTCTTGCACGACTTGTGCTCTGCGCACGGATATCATTTTTTAGAAAAAAAACAATCGATGCGGAATAAGGCCTCTATGTGGCTGTTAAGTAGATAGCACTGTTTTCTAAATGTAATACCAAATAAGGAATTGCATTGCAGTGAGCGTGGTTTGGCGTGAGACGCGGGAAAGTAGGGCACGCATTTCCCAAAAAATAATGTTTTATGGGCATTCTGTAATTTGAGCTATTCACGGATAGACGTGTACTTTTGTAATAAACAGAGTTTAAGACAGATTATTGTAGTTACTTCTCCCCTCCATACCCCGCACCTCAACAGTGCCTTATTCCTATCTTCCACCCTATGGTTTGATGATGATCGAGATGGTTACCTTCAACAATAAGTCTGTCCAGCTCCAGGTTGAGATGGTTGTCGAGGTAGTCGGCGTCGTCGGGCCTGTCGGGCGCGTCCTCCTCTCTGTCGGTGTCCGCCATCTTGTGCTTGTAGCTGGGCTTTGCATCAGTCAAGGTTATACACACATTTTATTTTCTTTTATTTATAAAAATCTGCCAATTTATTTTGCCATTTTGCCTGTGTCAAGTAATTGCTAACGTAGGTCCAAATTTCAAACCAACCACCTATAATTCCATTTCAATCTGTACTGCACTAAGTACAGGGTACGGCTGCGTTTCAACCAGAGCTAAGCGAGGATGTGTAGCGAGGGATGTGTGTTTAGTTCGCACGGCGGATCTAGGCTTCTGTGAAGTTAGGGGTTTGTGATGCGCAAAGACAATTTAGTTTGAAAAAGCTCCATTTCGCATCGAAACGGCTAACTTCAAGACGGCCGAGATCCGCCGTGAGAACTAAAATCAATAAAGCCCAGGGTTGTCATCATCATCATCATATCAGCCGATAGACGTCCACTGCTGGCCATAGGCTTCTCCCAAAGAGCGCCATGACGACCGATTTTGAGCCTTCACCATCCACCGACCTCCTGCGACCGCTTTAATGTCATCGGATTTCCAATTAGTTAGTTCGTGTAGGGTCGTATAGTAGTGCAAAGGATACAGGTGTCTTCCACCGGCGCTGCAGCTTGTGCAGTAGCGTGGCGAGCGGCGTGCGCGGCGGCAGCGTGAGCGCGGCGCGCGGGTTGTGTGCCGCCGCCTGCACGCGCGCCCAGGCCGCGCCCGAGCGCGCGCGCAGCGACACCAGCGCGCGCGCCACCACGCGCGACCCGCATCTACGCTCTGCGCACACAAACCGCTCTCATACACCATACACCCAGCTCCGAGGACTTCCACTTTTTGAATTCAAACAGTGAGCTCACAGGGCGATAATCGCCTCCTCGGGGGCGCAGCCGTACATTGCGCCACCGAGGTCGTCTGTGTGTCTGTTTGTTCCCACGTATCTCCGACTGACGACTTAGCCGATTGTGATGTGATAAACCGCGTGTGAGACCGCGCGGATCAGCTAGTCTGCGCATAAAAGCGATAACTCCCCCGGGTTTTGATTAGTGTACCGGTCGGAGATGCAGCGTACCTGTGATCTGGTTGAGCCGCCGCAGCGCCCGGCACATGGGAGTGCGAACCCGCAGGTTCTTATTAATGTATCTACACCAGTAGTTCAGCGTACCTGTGATCTGGTTGAGCCGCCGCAGCGCCCGGCACATGGGAGTGCGAACCCGCAGGTTCTTATTAATGTATCTACACCAGTAGTTCAGCGTACCTGTGATCTGGTTGAGCCGCCGCAGCGCCCGGCACATGGGCGTGCGAACCCGCAGGTTCTTGCCGCGCGCGCGCACCACCATACTCCCGCTCAGCACCATCTCCCCGAGCCGGCCGCATGTCTTCTCGTTGACCGACACCAGCTTCTTCCGCAGCTCGCCGTAGTTTATCAACGCGTATAGTTCCTGGGCTACTTTCTTTACATCTGCAAACAAATATCATACAAATAAATCGTGAAGTATTCATTCATTTAAAAACCGTTTTTTTTTCCTCTTAATAAGATTTTTTTAGTTCTTGGACATGCCAGTTTCCAAACGATGTTTTTCTTCAACTTTTCGAATAGAAAAATGGTGCACCGAGACCACCAGTGCTCTTAACCACATTAACGTTGATTTCATTATCATTGTGTCCTGCGGCGGGATTTTAACCTGCGCTTTTCGCGTCTCATCTGACGCTCACGAGTCACCGCAGAATTCTCTGAGTATCTTACTGAATCTTTTAGTCAAAAGTGATAGCACTGGGTAGTGGTCATGAGTTCGAAACCCGTAAGAAATTCGTATGTTCGTATGAGTCAATGGCCAACTTTGGTGACAGTTTTTAGGCCGCCAGAAGGCTTTTGTAGCCTAACAAACAACTTTTAAAAAACCCGGACCGACTGCTTAACGTGCCCTCCGCAACCCGTGAGGCAACGCAAGCGCCTCGTGTCTCATCCGAGACGCGAAGTACCATACAAAGTATTAAAGCTATTACCAGTTCAAAGGTTAAACCTAATAGCAATTTATTATAATCATTGATATAACTTTATTTTTTTATTATTATTATTATTTATTATTTATAACTACTATCTACAAAATAAATCACATTAGACAATCATTTTAGATGCGAAAGTTTGGTGGTTTAGATATTTGTTACTCTATAACTAAAGTAAAGTAAAAGTAAAAAGTATTTATTCAATAATATCACAAGGAAAATTGCTAACGTCTTAAAGCTAGGTGAATTTACGCCAGTTCCACGCGCCCCAGCCTAGAAGAATCTGGCGACAAACTCTTACAAATTACAATACGCAAGCGAAGTCGCTGGGTGTTAGTAGTCGATAATTATCTTTTTATTACTACAGAATTACACCATTACCTATCATCCACTTATTGTAGACATTGTTGTAAATATACAAAATATAACAATGTTTTTCTCTGTTACCAACTACCATTAGGTAATCATCTAGTAATTTGGTTTTCTTGATATTTTTCATCAACATTTGAGATCACTGACATTGCGCATTTAAAAAGTTTTTTTTTTTTTTTGACAATCCACACAGCATCATCTAGCCCCAGGTAAGCTGCTGTTAAACAGAGCTGTGTTATGGAGACTAGATGACTGATATATATTTAATACAATACAATACATAGATATATATTTTTTATTATATATAGAAAACACCCAGAACACCCGGAACAAATATTTGTAGATCGTACAAACATTTGACCCGAGGCGGGAATCGAACCCGCAACCTGCGCCCGCTGCGCCACATCAGTCGTCAAAAAAAAAAATTAGGGTTAAAGTTCTAAGCTTTGACCTACGGATCGGAAGGCGGGTTTTTTTTTATGTCAACAAGTGACAGGACAATCGCGCCCACCTGGGACCTTACTCTTGAACGCGATCGGTATTGGACAATTATTGGAATATGACATTTCGTATTTTTGACATCAAACTAAGCGCAAAATTCAACCTTGTTTTCAAGAGTACAAAAATTTTACAGCAGAAAATAGAAATTGGGATTGAATCGGAATTGTTATTAGATTCAAGAGTAAGGCACCTGATGTTGAGCACCACGCCTGACTATTACAGATGCAGTGCCAACCAAAGCTTAAAGTTTTTAAGTGTTTGCGTGGCACTGCACTGCGCTTATCACCCGAGACATTGTGGATAAGGCAGTGCCACCCAAAGCTTTAAAGTGTTTGCGTGGCACTGCACTGCGCTTTAATCACTCCGAGACCTTGTTGTTAAGTCTCTTTCGCTCAGTAATTTCACTTGCTACAGTGCCCTTCAAACCTAAACTTCACCAAGACGGACTCTTGCTGAAGAGTCCTGCCACCAGGTTCACTACCACTAGACCATCAGTGTTCTTTTTTTTTTTTTAATAATGCTGGACAATCCACACAGCATCATCTAGCCCCAAGGTAAGCTGCTGTTAAACAGAGCTGTATTATGGGTACTAGATGACTGATATATATTTAATACAATACAATACATATATAGATATTTTTTATTCTTTACTCTTCCACACGTGATTTAGCCCAGTCTTCTAATCTGAGATCGAAGCGTTTATATAAATCTGCAGCTAATTGGCCACTTAACTTAGATGAGCTCTAATCTCTAGGAAAAAATGGCCGCTATCTAAAAAAAGCATCGTACATTAAGGGCGATAATTTCCGTGTTATGTCTTTCATCAACTACAGTGATCGCGAAGTACAAGGTCGCAATTGGTGATCGCAAACAAAACACTGCTACTTCGTTCATTTCAAATTTGAATTTTAATGAACTGTAAGATGTAATTCTTATAAATAAATAACTGAACTGAAACATGTTTTTTTTTATGCTGGAATCGGCAATGATTAGAAAGAGAAGAAAGAAAGAAAATGATTTTATTTGTCGAGAACATAAATAGAATAGCATACAAAATAGAAACTAATACACAAATAATTAAATAACAAAGATTTTAACTTGAAAAAGAGGTTCTATAGTGTTACAGAGCCCTCGACAAATTTGGACTCAACTCAGCGTTGTGCCGAATAGATAGGTTTGACTATCTACCCAACGCTGGTTTTCAGTTGAGACCAGTTAAGCGAGATAAGCATCACGTCCGTCGAACTTGACGCATTGCTGATCGATTAGACTTATTGAAAGCAGCCACTTCTAAAAGTGCCTGTAAATTAAAAGGCAAAGAAGAAGACGTAGATGATGGTGTTCGCTAACCTCTATAATAATGAGTAGCTAAGCTTTTAAATTAACTTTTTGCTGCAATACATTGTATTTTGCAGTTGAATTTATAGTTATATATTTTAGAAAGAAAGGCCTGGTCAGGAGTAGTTACCCTAAACCGACAAGCGTGTATGAAGAATGTGATGAGAATAAATGAAGCAAAAGAGGTGTGTCAGGATCGTAGCAAGTGGAAATCCGTGGACTCTGCCTACCCCTACGGGATACAGGCGTGATTTTATTTATGTATGTATGTATGTATGAATTTATAGTTTAGTCTACGAAACAGAGAGACACATCAGTTTCAGGTTAGAGGCTGTGATGGTCGAACTGTAGCATAATTTTATACATAAAGAAAGATGCATAAAATACTGTGGTTAAAATACAGTGTGGTAGGTGGTAGGTAGGCACTTTATTTTATGTCGCGGTCACGGTTAAAGTACATGTCACAAACCATTAATTTAGTCATTTATTATATTATATAATGCACTGAAACGGTCATTGGATAATGATTGCCATTTTTAACTCGCTTCCTGTGTTGCTCTCAAAGTACTTGCATGAAACATGCTGGCAAACACACAAACACGGCAACTAAGAACCAATATGAAAATGATGGAGCGGACTGGAGAAATTCTAAAGAAGTTTAGCACAATGGCAATGTCTTTTTTTTTATACAACTGAAGTAGCAACCAAGCGTACGGCCCACAAGATGGTAAGCGGTTACCGCAGCTTATGGACGCTTGCAATACCAGAGGTATCACTCGTGGGTTGTCACCTTGAGGCTAAGATCGAAAGCCTCATGTGCCAGTAATTTCAACGGAAACCATACCCTTCACACCGGAACACAGCAATGCGAGCATTACTGCTTGGCGGCAGAAATAGGTATGGTGGTAGTCCTTCCCCGGTCGAGCTCTATTACAAAGAACTCTTCTAGTCTTACGATCTAAAGTTCTTAACCCTTTAGTTAGATATAATAATAGTTTTGGTTGCCAATTCTGAGGAAAATGGAGAGGCGCCTGCTCTGCAATAGATACAATCGATAATCTGTGCTCCCGAGCAACATATCAAAAGTGTATGCTCTAGAACTCAAAGGATGGATTCGACCAAACTTGGAATAATTACTGGGGAATAAATATCAAATACAAGTAAATGACACTTTACTCTCGAATAACAACTCGCAATGCTACTCTCGAATATCCTTATAATGTCAATATATTTATGAAAATCTTATGTATGTTCGCAAAAATATTAATCTGTTTAAAAAAAATTATGATAATCATAATGTTAATACTAGGAATAAAAATAAACTCGCTGTTCCCACAGTTAGGCTCACTAAGGTCAGTAAATCTTTTAAAGGGCAATGTGTACGCTTCTTTAACAAAGTCCCAAGCGACATACAAAATTTATCAATTGTCAAATTTGAAAACTTAATTAAACAAAATCTGTCTCAAAAAGCTTACTATAAAACAACCGATTACCTAGATGATAAAAAAGCTTGGGACGAATGTGCTCCAACTCTACTTGGAATCCATAACAATAGCAAGGGTCATGCCAAAAAAGCGATAGGAACCCAGCCGGTGTTGTTGCCAGTTCTTTTACGGCATGGGCGCGTTGGAACTGGTGTAAATTTTCCTAGCTTGTAAGACGTTTCAAAGTGATCCTTGTGATTCTACTGAATAAATAATTTTTGATTTTGATTTTGATTTTTTGATCTTATTCGAGTTTGGTCGAATCCAACTTAAGTAATTCTGTTTACCCGTTGAGACGCATAGCCCAACTTGTATACAAAAGCTGTAATGTAATAGAGCGCTCGTGACGTAGCTGGCTAAGTTGCTCTTAACAGATCAACGAAGTTAAGCACTGTTCCGCGGGGTCATCGTTTGGATGGGTGACCGCCAGTGGCAATTTCAACTGAGCGCTTCCGTGCTTTGGAGGGCAGGTTAAGCAGTCGGTCCCGGCTTTTTCAAAGTTGTTAGGCCATGACAGAGGCCTTCGGGCGGCCTAGAAACTCTGTCACCTGAGTTGGCCACTGACTCGACGAACGAATGAAAAGAAGCTGTAATCACAGCTTACTATGGCTACGTTACTTCGTTGCTGCGCTATGGGATACTTATTTGGGGCAGGTGCGTTAATACAAAACGTTTTTTTAGAATGCTGATGATAGAGCCACTTTATGCAAAAAAATAAACAGATTCGTGCTAAACGTTTTCTATAAGACAAAAATTCTATTAATTACTTGTCTATAAATTTTTAGAAGTGTGGCTGTTTATAAGAATAAAAGCAAGATAGTATATGGGTAAATATTGAATCAGTGATATAAAAATAAGTGTGTATTTTCGATCTATGACATAACTGATATTATTATCAAACAAAACCATAAGACAAGCAAAAATTCTTTAAATAAAATACCTGTCTTTATAAGATATTGCATATTCAAGATTTTAAATTCAATTTGTGAGCTTACTGATAAATTTATTAGAATTATAAACGAATTGATTGACTATAAACTGTAATGTTATGATAATAATGTCCAGCAATGATCAAACCCGTTCTAGCGTCACAGCCATTGTGCCGGTTGCTGATGAAGTTTCTGGATCCAAAGTCCAACCAGAACCAGTTTTGCTATGACCGTCAGTGAGTCAGTCTGTCACACCAAAAGCATCACTTACTTTCATCAAAATGCACATGCTTCGACAGTTTATGCCACGTCCTGTAGTAGAAATGGCTGACTTGTGTCTTCGTTTTCAGATTAGAATCGGGCATGCCCTTTTTCTTCATCTTAGCGCAGATGTAGGATGTGATGGCGTCGAAGTCTTTGCCATACTCGTTAAGGGCTTCAAAGAACAGGTTTTTCTCGTCAGTAGACCACAGAGCTTTTGGCATGCGCTGCTTCACTGTAGGGAATTTCAGTTCTTTGTCGTCGATTTTAACCGGAGTCTCGCAGTCTGCTACTTCTAGAATGGAAAAAATAATATTTTGAAGCGTACATTTTCAGCAGTGGAAACTTTATCAAGTTTCAATACTCAATAGTTTCAGTACATAAGTCTATAAGTTCATATGTCTGTCGATTTTTGGTATGAGGGTTCTTACAGGTAGCTTGAAGACCTTCACAGATCACCTGTCCTAATGTCTATTATACCCGGGACGTACTATATTAACGTGACTTTTTTTTAAACACTAAAGTGGCAACCAAGCGTACGGCCCACTTGATATCAACATCATAGATAGATAGTACATGCGTGTTACCAATTACCATCCTGAGCCGTTAGATGGAAAGTCTCATGTGCCTGTAAGTTCACCGAAACCATACCCTTCGAACCGGAACACAGCGATGCGAGCATTACTGCTTGGCGACAGAAATAGGTATTGTGGTAGTCCTTCCCCGGACGAGCTCATCATCTAGCCCCAAGGTAAGCTGCTGTTAAGCAGAGCTGTATTATGGGTACTAGATGACTGATATATTTAATATCAATACAATACATAGATAGATATTTTTTATTATACATAGAAAATACCCAGGAACAAATATTTGTAGATCGTACAAACATTTGTCCCGAGGAGGAATCGAAACCACAACCTCTGCGTCGCAGGCGGACCTGCGCCCGCTGCGCCACATCGGTCGTCCAATAATACAATAATAACTATTTTATTCTATTCAAGACAGAAGTTGATGGACTGATAAAAAATTATAAAGCTACATCTTTTTGATGATTGTGAACTAACCATCAGCATCAGACCTCTTCTGCGGCTGCGGCTCGAGCCTCAGCTTCTTGATGACCCTGGCGCTGGTCCGCTGCTGCTGCTCCGTGGTCAGCGAGCCGAGGAGCTCCGTGCGGTCCTCCTCTTGAGGAGTGGAAGACATCTCTTTACTTTGAATTGTTACTGCCTGTACAATTTAATTTTATTATTACTATAAGAGTAGTAGAGTTCTCTGTGATAGAGCTCGTCCGGGGAAGGACTACCACCATACCTATTTCTGCCGCAAAGCAGTAATGCTCGCATTGCTGTGTTCCGGTGTGAAGGGTATGGTTTCCGGTGAAATTACTAGCACATGAGGCTTTCGATCTTAGCTCTCTATACCTCTGGTATTGCAAGCGTCCATAGGCTGCGGTAACCTCTTACCATCTTGTGGGCCGTACGCTTTGTTGCCACTTCAGTTGTATAAAAAAAAACTATTATCCTACATAATTTTATATATAAAAATGAGTTAATAATAACAATAATAATTTATATTATTACAAAAAGCAGCGATTTTGAATACTTGTAGAATCGTTCGTAAGTTTTTGCAAACCGATCTTTCAACAAGTACATAATACGTAGGTAGACATTACATTCCGGTGTTTTAAATCCATCACCTTTTAACTGATGCGCACTTGGCCTAGGCCCGTGCACGTGCTATTACTAAAAATATAGAGTAACATGAATGGCCACCACTCAGCATGTGCTATGGCAGAACAACTCATGCCATAGCGCAGGTTTTCTGTGGTTGCCGTAGTTAGGCGTTAGGTTAGCTAAAACTCAACCACTGCTGGATCGATTTTGCTAATTTTGGTCTTGAAATGGTTGTACGAGTCCAGGGAAGGTTTAAATGATGAGAAATTATAAAAAAAAATTGAGGAAAAAATAACGCGAGTGAAACCGTGCCGGGTCTACTAGTATATTATAAATGAAAGTCTGTGTGTGTGTGAATGTTTGTTACCACGTGTTTGTGACGATTTAACCGATTGTGATGGGAATGTAGATGGTATAAGTTTCACCACTCAGCGGGTGAAACCGCGCGAGTGGCTAACCGAAAGTTAGCCATTTGAGATGCATTATTACCATAGCCGTTAACTGAAACTCTAATATTTCGCACTCTAGAATTTTCATAATGACCACCTAATTGCTGTTGATGTTATTTGGAAATATCCGCGACCCATTTATGGCGGATACAAATATTATACATAATTTTTAATTTGATATACTATTAGGAAAACGAGTTAGGTACCTAATTCTATCAACCACAATTAACCTCTATACCAACCAAAAACAGTGTGGTTAATTGTTGCGGAGACACAAAGAAGTTTTGCCGCTGTTTTAAATCAGCGTCTGACTGACTGTACGCAACATGACAAGACACTTGATCTCTTATTGAATGTTTGTTCGTTCGTCTTCTTAGGCTCGCGCATCGCTCATACGATTTTTGAAATTAGATTTCGAGTGAAACTTTCTACAGTTGTTTTACGATGCGATGCGCGCGTTGATCATGAAAAACCAGTGTGACCGCAGAACTAATTAGTTCTGTGAGTGTGCAAGAAAATATCTAGCGAAACTAAACAAGCATATTATTAAACAAACAAAGATCAAACAATCAGCTTCTAATAAAGTCTCCTTCGAATTTTAACACTAACTTAATTAGTTGAGTACCTAATTGACTGGTTTTGCATGACGAAAAGAATAAATTTTAAAACTAAATGTAGATTATTCATTCGTTTTATGCCATTCATGTCCGTCTCATTTTATGTATTTTTTTTAACAAACTGAAGGTCCTTTTTTCAAGTCTTTTTTTTAAAGAAATTGTTCTATAGAAGCACAGTAGAAAAGTAGTTATTCGTCAAGTGCATGGGCTTGTTTACACTTTGGTTTGGATGTAGTGGCCATTCTGTGCGTAGTACTATCTGTTCTTAAAAAAACTAACTTCTTCTTTCTTTGTGCGTTAGGCTCGCTAAAACTCTGCAACGGCTTGACCGATTTGGCTAATTTAGGTCTTGATATGTTTGTAGGTGTTCAGCCCCCATACCATGAACTCTTAGAGCGATTCAAATTAGGACCTAAACTGAATTGTCAAAAAATTTTGTACCATGAAATTAATAATTATTGAAGTCATGGTACAAAGTTTTTTTGACAATTCAGTTTGAACTAAACTGAATTACTTGACTGAACGTAAAGGAGGGTAGGTTTAAACGGTGAGAAATTATGAAAAAAAATTGCGATAACAATAACTCGAGTGAAACCGCGCTGGGTCAGCTAGTAATAAATAAATGATATTATTATTATTATTATTATTATTTTTATACAACTGAAGTGGCAACCAAGCTTACGGCCCACAAGATGGTTAGCGGTTACCGCAGCCTATGGACGCTTGCAATACCAGAGGTATCACTCGCGGGTTGCCACCTTGGGGCTAAGATCGAAAGCCTCATGTGCCAGTAATTTCACCGGAAACCATACCCTTCACATCGGAACACAGCAATGCTTACTGCTTGGCGGCAGAAATAGGTATGGTGGTAGTCCTTCCCCGGACGAGCTCTATCACAGAGAACTCTACTACTCTTAAATCTTAATAAATATTACCGGACATTGTTACACAGCGCCAACTCTCAAACTAAACAAAGCTGTACCACTAATGTGGCAACCAAGCGTACGGTCCACTTGATGGTTAGCGGTTACCGTAGCCTATGTACGCATGCAACATCATAATCACTTGCGTGTTACCACCCTGAGACGTTAGATGGAAAGTCTCATATGCCTGTAATTTCACCGGAAACCATACCCTTCGAACCGGAACACAGCAATGCGAGCATTACTGCTTGGCGGCAGAAATAGGTAATGTAAACATATCTAAAACCAAACAATGATCACGGAAGAGGAAGCACCAACCTACGCTAACATTTAAACTATGATTTACAATAAAATATTTATTATTTTAAATTAAAAACCGCATTCTTAAATCAACCTAGTTAGCATTTGCATTAAAAAGTTAATATTTGTTAGTAGGTAGTTTTTACGTAGTCGGTGCAAGCCTGGACATGCGATATCTTTTACTCCATCATCAGAACTTCACCATATTTGTAAGGGACCAACTGTGACTAACAATGATAAAATTGACTATAAAAGAATCAATAAAGTCTGTATAACTGGCCGAAAATATTGCATACATAATTAACCTCCTTTTTTGAGTAGAATAGATTAATTTATTTTGAGTAATTATTTATTATTTATTTTATGAATCATCAACAAAACTTAATTTATCATGTGATCTGGATCAATTGAGCTATCTATAGATAGTTCGTAACGGTTTTTCGTAAAACTTAATGTTATTATGTAAATATTTTTGTTCTGAAAATAAATATTACATATTGTAGTATATAGGTTGTTTGATTATTAGTGCGCGATATTTAATGACTATGTTCCACACACAAAAAAAACACATCATCATTGATGCGCGGTTCATTGACGCGCGGTTCATTGACGCGCGGGTCATTGACATGCGCCACGCGCTCCCCTTTCGATTTCCAACAATGATAAATAATAATTGACCAAAAAAACGCAATCGATTTACTCGAGATTTTAAGACACATTTACAATTATATAAAAAAAAAGTAATTGTACATATGTTTTTTTTTGTGTGGATCATATTTCTTGAATATTGCGCATTAATAATCAAAGACACTGTATTACTATTTACTACGTAACAAAACCTGTCTCAAAAGCGGTGAACTTTTGATCCGACCCATGCACGATAGTTTTTTGTACTGTAATTTTAACAAACCGGTAAGTGGAATTTATAATTTAATCTCTTAAATGAATTATTGAGCATACCTGGTTGGTAGGTGGAAGAAATATAATTTGCCGTGTAAATCTAGGAAGTTTGTATGAACTAATCTAACGATCCACAATTCCAAGCATGATTGCAATATTGCATTGCAATAATTCGAGATTTTGTAGTTTTTTTTACTGTAGTTTATTTTACGCCGCTGCACAAAATCTTAAATTAAAAATGTACCAGTAGCTAATGCTGAGTTTGACTTTTTTTTATACCACCCAACGGTCCATCTGATGTTAAGTGGTTACCGTAGCCTATGGACGCTTGTTTTTTATGTAGCGCATAAAAAAATATTATATTCTATTTGACTCAAAAACTTTCTAATCTGTCAATGGTGCTGTTTATGTTTAGCATGAAGAGGTATGTAAAGTAAAGTTAAGTAAAAAATGTTTATTTTCATAATGTGATATCATTGCTCTCAAACTATGAAGAAAACATCGTAGGGCTCGTAGGGAAACCGGCATGTCCAAGAACTAAACATTTTAAAAGACATGTGCCATCCACAACGTATTGGTATTGATACGCATGATACGCATTAATACGCATTGATACGCAACTGCCCCCGGCTATGCACTATAAGCCTTCTTTTTGAATTACTTTATCTACTTACTGATGAAAACCGCGAAGTTTTATAGATATAAGCCTAGGTACATACATAGAGGGACTGTTATACTATGTAAGTATAAGGAAGTAGAAGTTCTTTGTCTGCGTTCTAAAACTAGTCCAAAATATAGTTTGTAGGTGCCTTAATGATTGAAAGGAATGTTTGCGTACTATTGCCAAAAAAAAAATAAGGAAACTTGCTTAGACTACTAGTATGGAAATTTTATTAGAACATAATTCATCATTAACTGTTTTTACCTAAAGTTTTGCAAAATCTTACTTTACTACGTAGGAATTAATTAATATTCGTGGCGAATGAATGCCCAAAAAAAAAGTGTCTATTTTATTCCGTCGATCAAAGAATACATTATAATTAGATGTAGCCGCGTCACAGCGGCAGCGCATCAATGGTTAAAACTACTTAAAACTGCCGGCAGGACACGCGAGTTTGTTCTTGTTACGCGATCAGCGTGAAAGGACGGAGCAAATGTTTCAAGCTGGGACCTTTTAGTGAAAAATTGATATAAAAAATCTGTTCTCAAAAATAAATTGAATAATTACTGTAAACCCGTGTTTGGATATAATAATTCTGATTTCTACGTTTATTATTAAAAACAAGGGAAAAGTATAAAAATATAGCACAGCGAGGCATGAAATATTTTTAAACATAATATAAGTGAATTTTTGTTAAATTATATCAGCCAATATGGGGTGTTTGGCGCAAATAGTTTTGTCATTTTTGTGCGCGAATATACTGCTGCAATGCGAGTGCCAATCGATGCGGAAGGAGACCTACATGTCAGTGGTAAGTACCATCATCATGACAGCCTTCTGTTCCCACAGCTGGATCTGCCTTTTTTTATTGTTTAAAGACAAGCGTTTGACCACCACCTCACCTGATGGTAAGTGATGGTGTGGTCGATGATGGAGCACGCTTGCCTAGAAAGGACCTGTTCACTCTAGCCTTGAAGACTCCTAAATTGTATTGGTCCGGAAAAACAGACCCCCGGCAACGAGTTCCATCCTTTACTCGTGCTAATGAGAAAAGAAGATAAAAACCGAGCGAGAGTGATTGGGTCTTAATCAAACGCGCTGTCCCTATACAGATTTGATCGATCGTTCGTTCGTTCGTATGAGTCAGTGGCCAACTCTGGTAACAGAGTTTCTAGGCCGCCTGAAGGCCTCTGTCATGGCCTAACAACTTTGAAAAAGCCGGGACCGACTACTTAACGTGCCCTCCGAAGCACGGGAGCGCTAAGTTGAAATTGCCACTGGCACTGGCGGAGCGCACGTGAAGTAGCTGGCTAAGTTGTTCTTAACAGATCAACGAAGTTATGCACTGTTCCGCGGGGTCATCATATGGATGGGTGTCCGCCAGTGGCAATTTCAACTGAGCGCTCCCGTGCTTCGGAGGGCACGTTAAGCAGTCGTTCCCGGCTTTTTAAAAGTTGTTAGGCCATGACAGAGGCCTTCGGGCGGTCTAGAAACTCTGTCAGAAAAGGGAATAAACTGACTCTCATTGAGAGTCAGTAACAATTAACATTGTTCTGTCTGGAATTCCGTAAGTTTATATGTGACTCTCGTTGTCGCCCATTTGTTGCTGTAGTGTTTAGTTTAATAAACCAATAAGTCATCATATTTAAATAAATATGAAATAGTAAAATCTATACTAATATTATAAAGAGAGAAGATTTGTATGTTTGTATTTTTGTTTGTTACGAATAAACTCAAAAACTACAGGTCTGATTTCAAAAATTCTTTCACCATTAGAATGCTACATTATCCCTGAGTAACATAGGCTATATTTTATTCTAGAAAATAATAGGGATCCATACCTTTATATTAATCCTTATCCAAATAAATCATTTCGTATTCAAGACTATTTCAATACCTGTAGATAACTGTTTGAATGATTGAAATCAGACATTCCATTCAAAAGTTATGACGAATTACAAAAATGTCAATCTAAACAAAATACTATGCGCACACCCGCGCGCGCGCCGTGCCCAGAGAGAGGCGTGCGTGCACAATAAAATAGGTAGCCGCGCGGCTAAAACGTGAGATCGGCTCCTACCTTATTAGACTAGCGACCCGCCCCGGCTTCGCACGGGTGCTTAAGTTTTCATTGCACGCTAGTATAAATATATTTCACTAGCTGTTGCACGCGACTTCGTAATATAGGTACATACATACATACAGATTCAGAGGGAGAAGCGACTTTATTCAGATTATATTTATTTATTTATAAATGTTCTTTAAGCTTTGGGTGGCACTGCATCTGTAATAGTCAGGCGTGGTGCCTAACATCAGGTGGGCGCCATGATTGTCTCGCACCTGCTGACATTAAAAAAAAAACTATAGAAGTTTTCAGTATTACTACCAAGACATTATTTATTTATTTTATACTATGCAAAGAAGCATGCCGTTTTGTCCACCTAAAGTAACTAACCCTGAAACATGACTGCGCAGAAGCATCTATTCCCTAAGTGCTAAATATGTAAATACGTATTGTTATACATAAATATAGTGCATGCTCGATAAGAATTACTGACAATAGTCCCACGGCACGAGACAGACGCGATAATTATAATTATTGTCTGTCAGGATAGGATGCTCTCGGCACGTGCGCGTGCGCCGGTTACAGTTCCACCGGTGAACATCGGGCGGGTGTCCCTGTCTATGTGCCGGTTTGCGGAAAGTCCCCAGGCTTCTTCTTCTTCGTTTATGGACTCTGTGGCTTATTTACCACAATTTGCCAGTGTCAAGTGTATTAGTTTGATTGTCGCTTAGCAACGTAAACAAACGAAATTGGAAAGAAATGGTGACTTTTCTTTCAAAATTCCCTTGGAAAGTCTTTGACTAATTTACTAAACAACATTACCGCTCCATTTCAATTACTTACACTTATGCTAAATAAACAAGTTAAATTGGATAAACTGCCACCTAATTTACGCAATAACACGAGTAAAATAATTAAAATGGGAGGACCCATGTCGTTTTGACAAGATAGCCAAAGACAATCCCCCTCCCCAGGCTTAATATCAGCTGAACGAATTGACCGTCAAAACAAAAACCATTGACATTTTGGACTTCAAATACTTAAATATGAAGATGGGGATATATTGACTCGCACATGACCACAGTTCAGATATGGGAACTTGAACATCACAATCGTGCATTGTTATCGGAAATATAATAATTGCATATAATTAGTTACTTATTATAATGAAGTGAACGATTCAATGTGCCTAGAGCGATACAAAGCCAGTAAAACGGTAGTCCTGCATTGCAGACATATGACCACGCTAATTCTTGCGTACACGCGATGCGATAAACAGTATGAAAACCAGCAAACATATACCAATTTTTTTTGTATCAAAATTGATTCCTTAAACTCCGTGTTATTATGATAGAACTTCGCGTACAAGTAAGTTCGTTTAATAATTAAAAGTTACCGATTTTAGTCGGTAGCGAGTCCGGTTTTCCCCCTTTTCATATTCTTAGTTTTGTGTTATTAAAGACACGTACCTACCTATCAATTTAATTAATATACAAATAGATTAATCTTCTTTTTACTGAGATTTAATTGCCAATATAATCCATCAAGGTGATATCAATGATGAATTGAACGTTCCTAATGAAATGGATGAAATACATTGTGTAATTATTTATTTTTATAATAATCAATCTTTATTATATAGAGCACTGGTGGTCTAGTGGTAGTGACCCCGCCTTCCGATCATAAGGTCGTGGATTCGAATCCAGTCGTGCACCAATGGATTTTTCGCTACGAAAAATTTATGTGCGCAATGCCAGTGCTGAGAGCACTGGCATTGCGCACGGTGAAGGAAAACATCGTGAGGAAACCGGCATGTCCAAGAACTAAAAATTCGACAGACATGTGCCATCCACCAATCCGCATTGGGTCCACGTGGTGGACTAAGACCCAACCAATCTCGCTTGAGAGTAGGCCAGTGTCCCAGCAGTGGGAATATTAGAAGGCTGTCATGATGAATCTTTATTTTTAAGTCAAACTAGTGTTATTCGATAAAAAAATAGGAGTCACTTTGTATCGTTTTACTAAAACACGCTGATACTATAAATGCAAAAGTTTGTGTGTTTGTCGAAAAGCTCTGGTTGATTTGTAGTTTGGTGCTCGTATAATAATACAAACTTTACATATAGGTAAGTTCGTTTAATCATTAATTATATCAATAAATATACCAACTAAATCTCTTTGTCATACAATATTTTTTATTCAAATTACGCGCAAGGAAATATAAGCCCATAATGAACGTGACATCAATTCGGAATTGGAATTCGCACAGCGCCCTGCGTACGCGCATCTACATGACATAATAAGAATAAACGTGATAGGAATGATACACTTCCATTGTTTATGTATTTATGATGATTCTTTAGGCTTGCGCCCTTGGACCATAGACAATTATATTGTTTCACATTCAAAACGGCTTTGACGATTTTTTTTAAAGCTTACTCATTAATAATAACAAGAGCTCTGGTGGTCTAGTGGTTGTGAACCCGCCTTCTGATCATAAGGTCGTGAGTTCGAAACCGGTCGTAACGGCAAAATTCATAACTCAAGTTCTCACGAGACTCGCCAATCCTGATGACAGAGTTAGTAGACCGCCTAAAGACCTACTTCATGGCCTAACTACCAAAAGTCGGGACCGACAGCTTAATGTGTCTTGTGAAGCACGGATACCTTGTTTAAATTCTCACTAGGACGGTCCACGCCACATAAGTATACCTAGATATCTGATAGATATACTTCTGTGGTCAGAAGTGTATCTAGATATAATTATGTGATCCACCCAAATGTGAATGCACAATTTTTTATCAGCTATAAAAGTTCGAGGAAGAATTTTCAGCAATTTATTTAACGGAGAAGAATGTGCTACGCGCCGATTCAAGTATGAGAAAAGCCATTGTTTAATACTTTTAACTATAATGAATGACAGAGCTATGATAATCATAACTGAGATAATCGACTAAGCGCCTTTCTTATTGTTCTCATGAGAAACGCATGAGGCACGTGCTTAGGGCTGTTTTTTTATCCGTGACCAACTAGGCCATATTATATTCTACGACTAGGTAAAATGCATTTATTAGGAATAATTTACAGTATTTATAATATCTCACATTGTTTTCGCCTCAAACGGGTTTTGAACCTACCTACATACGCGGATGCTCTACCTATTGAGCCATTGAGACATGTTACGCTTGCTCGAAATAATGACCTACTTCGCGAGCAATATTGAAGGTATATCTAGGATCTTATATGTAGCTTTAGCGTATGTTACAAAGAAATTGTACCTACATCTTTGAAAATAAATATCTTTATCCTTAATGACTGGGATGTCTTCGGCTCAAAGCCGTACCTTAGTGTGATGGTGAACACTATTATAAACAAAACAAATAATTTACAGTACATCTCGTCGAGAAGAGGAAGAGTAACAATCTCTAAAACAACCTAGAGTTTTAGTTTTCAGATTTCATTTATCTAACCAGTCATACCACAGTTCGTTCTACAAGGCATTAGTCATCGACGAACTCTTTCATTTTACGTGATTTTACTGAAATATAGTTCTGTGGAATAAATAAGTGTATCTCTCGTAGACCTCTTCATGTATGGTAGAACAAATGAAATGGACAAGTAAACTAATGTAGTTAATCTTACTAATTTTAAGGGTAAAGTTTGGATGTTTGTATGTTTGTGAGAGTATCACGCGTCAGAACGGCTGAACGGATCTGTATAAAATTTGGCACAGGCATAGATTATAGTCTGAAATAGCGCATAGGTACCCTGGAAAAATGTTAGGTTCCTGTGGGATAAATAGCAGTGTGGGTAGTAGCCTATATAAGGATATAATATACCCAATCGGTCTGGGTTTTATTACCTTAAGATTTATGTACCTGTACTCCGGTGGTTCAAGGTTTTAAACATAGACTAGTCATTTTAATCTCAAACTAGCATTGACCCAAGCCAGCTTAACCTGAATACCTAGATAATAGAGCTAAGATGACTAGGTAGTTATCCACAAAAAATATAACACAAAGTGTTTGTAAATCTTCAGACCAGTTAAAAACGCAAGCACGTAGCAGTCGGTTAGTGTTGGTATTGTAATTTATTTTTTATTTAAATACTTTAAGGGGGCTCGCCGATACAGGAAACATCACCAAGTGATACGACTCGATACATACGAACGAAACGGGTAATACCTGTCTGATATCGATAGAAGTTTGTTCTATTTTCATTTAGCGGGTTTGGCTTTCTTTGTTGTAACTGACGCGACGCCTCACGTGATACCAGCCTGCCTTATCATGCCAATAATTAAGCATTTTTATAGCATAATATGATACAAATACTGACACTATATTATCATGCCATGTTGGTGAAGGCAGGTGTGATGTCAGAGACGCGAGGTGGCGTGTTAGAGCCGTAAGTTCGTATGAGATAGTGGCCAACTCTGGTGACAGCTTTTAGGCCCCCGAAGGCCTCTGTCATGGCCTAACAACATTAAAAAAGCCAGGACCGAATGCTTAACGTGCCCTCCGAATCACGGGAGCGCTCAGTTTAAATTGCCACTAGCGGTCACATATCCAAATAGGGTCTACGCGGAACAATGTTTAACTTCGTTGAGCCAGCTACGTCACGAGCGTCCCGTAAGATGCCACGTCACGTCGCGTAGATGGGTGAGCACGCTCAGGCACCCAACAAGCAGATAGTCTGAAATACCACCCAGGAATTTACAACGTGGGTGGTGTAGACCGCTGATATGTTTTAAACAAGTCTGAGTGCAGGTTTACTATATTGTTGTGGAGTTCTGGTACAGTCACTAAAAAATGTGGTCTTCCACCCTAAGGTTGAGATTCATTTGAATGTCATAGGATTTCACAGAAACTTTTGTCAAAACCACTTTCTTTGCTGGATGTACCAAAGTAATCATAGTTTCTGATATCCACAAAACATTGCTGATATCTTGAGAACGACAAACAATAATCGTGGCAATGGCAGTGGCATTTACAACTAGACGTTTCTTTGCTTCGTAGGGCACGGTAAGCCCTATGAATTTCTGTAGTCTGTTTCTGGAGATAGAGCATCCGAAAGTGTCTTTTCTAGAGCTAATGAGCTAACTAATACCATTTTACTCTAATAGAGTATGTTCTTCGCTCGTTCATTACTTTGATTTGATTCCATGTGACTGTAATTTCATCGGTAACTTCCACCGTTCAACATTGTAACAACACAATGTCTGTATTTATGGTAATCACTGAAATGCTATCCATGATGGCTGATTTACTGCACATTACCTTGTTATTTTCTTTGGCAGCCTGCGTAGGTTCCTATTACTACCTTCTAGTGGAACGCCCCGCGGCTTTGACCGCGCTGACTTTTTTTAATCAAATCTTCTTCTCATTTGCAGTTTGAGTCGACTTTTGAGAATTACTTTCTAAGAAAACGGTAAAAAGAAGGCATTCTGAAGATTTCTGAAGGGTGTTTTCTATGTATATTAAAAATATATATCTATGTATTGTATTGTATTGTAATAAATATATATCAGTCATCTAGTACCCATAATACAGCTCTGTTTAACAGCAGCTTACCTTGGGGCTAGATGATGCTGTGTGGATTGTCCAGCATTATTTATTTATTTATTATTTTATTTATTTATTTCAGTAATCAATGACTTACTTAGTTTTGGCTGTGCGTTGATTGACAGTCAGACTTAAAATCGGTCGTCTTGGCACCTATGTCCAGCAGTGGACGTCTATCGGCTGATAAGTTTCGAATGATAATGTGCCACCTACCTATCTGAATCTCATCAGAATCTGATGCATGCCTGGCCTCTGATCCTTACGATGTCGTCGACTCTAGCCAACACTCGTAATCAGCAGATGTTTCTTCCGGGTCCGGTTGTGTAATACCATGTAATATTTACGATGCAAGGATTCTAAAGTTGTGGAGGCTATCTAATCGATCTAATTTGACGCATCTAGATCTAAACATATCAGTCATAATTTTGTTCTCATCTAACCATGGTTCTAAATATCCTATAAACTTTCAAAGCCATGTCGTCCTACCAACATCTATTAGCGAGCTTCAATACGGTCATGGTCAAAGTTTATTCGATCGGCAAACACAGCTGCAGAATTCCCACTTGCATAGGTAAAGGAAAAACGTAAGATAATTGCTAGAAAACGTTTAATTGGTCAATCGCAATACCCTACAACACCCATTTGATTCTGGGAGAGCATTACATTCACACATCTTTTATTTTTTACAGCCAAAGCTGATCTCAGCGGCGGGATACCCTTCAGAGAAGCACCGGGTCACTACTGAAGATGGATACTCACTACAGATGCACAGGATACCAGCAGGCAGAAGGACGGCCAGGCGCTCAGAGCTTGGTGGCAAGGGGAAGAAAGCAGTGCTGATAATACATGGACTTTTGGGCAGCAGTGGGGACTTTGTGATCTTGGGCCCGGAAAGGAGTCTTGGTAAGGTGCTTTTGATAACATTTTGGTGGTGGGTATTAGATTTATACCAGTTAAATCCAGCTTAGTAATCATTCACTATGGCGTATAGGTATTTGTGGTGGGCACTGCAAAAAATCTATGCAAAGTATAAGTAAATACAAAGTTTTTTTTTTCTATTTCTATTTATGCTTTACCATCATGTGCTTCTGCCCATCCATGTCTATAAGAAAAGAGGTCGGTTCTGGACATACCTACAGTCTGAATTTCTTTATTTCAGCATACCTGTTAGCCGATGCGGGTTATGACGTGTGGCTTGGTAACCTCAGAGGCAACGTCTACACTACACACCAAAACTTTACCAGAAACGATCCAAAGTTCTGGGAGTACAGGTAATTGCTTCGACCATTTTGAGGAGCATTGAAATATTTAGGTATGTTTTGGTCTCATGAGAAATATGTTTTCAGTTTTCACGAGCACGGAAAATTAGATATCCCAGCTATGATAGACCGCGTACTGAACGTTACTGGACTCCCAAAAGTGCTCTACATCGGGTACTCCATGGGCACCACCAGTTTCTTCACCATGATGTCAGAACGGCCAGAGTACAACGACAAGGTCATATCGTTTGTGGCACTGGCCCCTGCCGTCTATTTAGACAACATAAAAAGTATAGCGACATCGCTATTGAAGACTATCAACGTACCGGTGAGTTGAAACATCTTTGATTTGCGAACTACCGAAATATACCTGGTGATAGGTCTCTTCAGCAAGAGTCCGTCTTGGTGGGTACCACCGCAGTGTCAGATATTCTACCTCCAAGCGTGCAAGCTGCACTGTGTTTAGGTTTGAAGGGCACTGTAGCAAGTGAAATTACTGGGCGAAAGAGACTAAACAACAATGTCTAGGGGTGATAAGCGCAGTGCAGTGCCAAACACTTAAAAACTTTAAGCTTTGGGTGGCACTGCATCTGTAATAGTCAGGCGTGGCGCCTAACATCAGGTGGGCGCCTTGATTGTCTTGTCACTTGCTGACATAAAAAAAAACACGACCATCATTAGAGTGGATTGTCGCTAGTACTTTCGTGCATCGAAACCGAAGAACACGTGTACACAGTCAGTCGTAATACAGTAGTAAAACCAGCAGGCATTCAAGCTCGTAACCAAAACTAATAGAAACTTAAAAGGCAATATGTTGTTTGTTTTTCCAGAGCACAATGCGCGCGGAAGGTATGATATCAGCAACGCTGCAACCTCAGCTGATAGACTTCATCTTCGGCAGTCTTTGCTCACTGCGGAACCCCCGAGAGGATATGTGCTACTCCGTGATGTACTCTCTTGTGGGAGAAGACTACGAGCAGAATGATTCGGTAAGCGGTATATTCCGTCTTCCGAACCGAAGGTCGGACGTAATGGATCCATGCATCACTCTAAGCCTCCTTTTTATTGACCCTCGTCACAGATAACATAATAGTAGTAGCCTAAAAGAGAGGATGTATAAGTCTGAGGTCATAGTGTGTTTGTTTGTGTCTTGTTGCTTTAGAACAGGCGCTTCTATTCTCGAGAGATATTCAGAGCTTTTTGCATTTTTTGCATTGCATTGACGTCTTTTAAAAATATGTGTATCTAATTATTGTGATTCTAATATAAACCTTTTATTTGCAGGAAGTAATGCGATTAGCAATAGCTAGGGTACAACCAGCATCATGGAGACAGTTGGAGCATTTTGGAAAAATTGCAATGACAGGTTAGATTATTTGGATAACGATTAAAATTCCTAATATAATTTGGTTGAGTCATTCAAATACAATTTGGAAGAAACAATGTTACAAGTTTATTATTTAACGTCCATGAGGTGATAAGAAGACGGACGGAAGACTCCGGTACGTATAGTTCTCTCGGCGGATCTAGGCTTCCGTGAGGTTAGCCGTTTGTGATGCGCAAAGACAATTTAGTTCAAAAAAGCTCCATTGCACATCGAAACGGCTAACTTCACGATGGCCGAGATCCGTCGAGAGAACTATACGTACCATCGGATATTCTGCCTCTATCATCAGTAGTTTGCAACATCACTATGTTTAGGATTGAAGGACACTGTAGCAAGTGAAATTACTGGACGAGTAACTTTTTCGGGGTGACGCGGAAAGTCCAGAGATGCAGAACTTTCACATTAAAGAACTCAACTTTAAAACCTAAAGCTTTGGACGATACTCTAACTGCTATATCCAGGCGTCGCACTTAATATCAGGTGACCGACTTGACCGTGATTTCTCTTTAAACTACAGGTGTATTCACATCATGGGACGATGGCCTATGGGGTGAGGTGAAACCATACAATTTGACCAACGTAAGGATACCAGTCTCTCTCTTGTACGGCGAGAATGATCAGCTCACTGAGAAATCTGTAAGTCCTCGAAACTTGTACTAAATCGACATAAACAACTACTTCTACTTGTCTATTGTCTTACTGCTGGAATCGAACCCATCCTCGAAACTGGTACTAAACCTACACAAACAACTACTTCTACTTGTCTATTGTCTTACTGCTGGAATCGAACCCACACCTTCTGTCAAACACACACCTCCTTTGAAGATATCGCTGAGATTGTCATTATCTGATATATCAGATCCAACAGGAGACGAGAAGCATGTAAATTATATTGGAGAGATTAGTCTCTTTGAACTATTGAGAACTCTTTGATCTGATAGTCAGATTTCACAATCTTCATAGCTGTTTCATTTTTATTAGTTAAGTACTAAGTTTCAAAAAGATTTAAGATCAAATTATATCTTAAGTAGAACTTGTATATGTAGGTAATGAATACATATTTACACAAGATTTCAAACGGTAAGATACTGCTACTATATTAAACTAAAGATAGGCTGATACATAAACTGAACTCCGATTGTTAAAATGAGTTCTTCGAGCGGGTAATTTCAGTCTCCGACGGACCCCACAATCAACACCTCACCTGTGCCTTAGACTATTATACTATTCAAAGGATGCGAGTGGTCGGCAGAGATATGGGTTCCGGTTTTGATTCCTGCAGTGAGCTATGTTTGAATTAAATAACATGTAGTGATGTGTAGCTCTTTTTTATAACGATAACATAACAATCACATAGATTTTTTTTTTTGTTATGATTATTCTCTCTTTTCAATTAAATTTTAGTCCGCTCCGTGCATAGGTTGCCTGGCAGAGATAGCTTTCAGCGATAAGGCCGCCAATTGTATTACCTATTAATCTAAGTTTGTTGCTTTTGTATTATTTCTGTGTGGTGATCAATAAAGCGTTATCTATCTATCTATTTATCTATCCTCGATCAGTTGGTGGACTATAAGCGGATGAGTTGGATGTTTCTCTGGCGTTTGGGATCCGGGCTCATTAGTCCTTCTTCCCTCATTATTGGAGGTTGTCCAGAATGTGGCTTCTTTTCAAGCCGCATGTGGTACTCGGGTTATCTATGAGTGCCCTTGCAAGTGGGTTAGTGTGACTTTTCAAGCGACCCAAGTATTTAATCCCTCTCAATTTTATTTCTTCGTCCACTGTAGGGACTTCCAGGTACCTTTTTTATAACGATAACATAACAATCACATACATATGAACACCTTATCCTCACTTAAGAGAACTCCTGTGTCACAACAGAGAAAACCTCAGAAATCTGATCATGATGTTGATAATAATTATTTTTTTTTAATTTCCAGCAAATTATGAAGCTTGCAGCTGAGCTGAGAAAAACTGGAATGTTAGAAGAAGCCCGACCGGGATGCAACTGGCCCAAGTTCAACCATTTAGACTTCGTATTTGCTAAAGATGTAGGTAACTTATTGAATAAACCGCTAGTTAAACACATAGACAAACTGTACAATAAATACGGGTTATGAAATTGGTTTTTCATTAATTATACACCTGGGGTGTTATCCTTAAAAAATCAGTCAAACGAGCCCCAAAACATGGCTCGTTGACGACGATTCCACGCAGATATCGTAACGAGCCCACGCTTGGTCATAGCGTATATGGCTCCAGATGGTAAGTCACTACACTTATCAGAATAATTTGTTTGCCCAATGTATAGTAAAGTCATATACCTTAGTCTGTCAAACAATTAAATACAAAACATGATTTAACAATTCACAAATGTCAACCAGTTGACATTAGTGACTTATTATTACACAAATGATTATTATATTATTATTACATAACATTAAATCATGTTTTGTATTTAAAGGTTAAATCCTGTTTTGTATTTAAAAGGTCCCATCCATTAACAGTCCGCCTGCAGTCTTTGGTTCTATCGGGCGGCCTGCCGTCCTAGGCCGATAGCGTCAACACACTAAAACGATTTTTGCCTGCCGACAATGCCCTGCTGCCACTTTAGCGACTACAGACTAGCATTATAGTTTTTAAAACTATCATGGTTATTAACATAGATTTCACTTAAAACGGGATATTTACCATGATTTGTGAGTTTTATTGATTCCCGATATTTCGGCGCAGTTACATGCACCATGATCACGGGAGAACTGAAGTCTTTGCGGGTAGCTCTTATAACTATTGACAGACAAATCTGTCCACCCTCTTTCTTAGTCTTTTATTGCGACCGATACTACCATCGGTTTCATTCTCACACACAACTCGATTTCGACACACGACACTAACAGTATCAGGGCGCACAGGCGGTACCACCGGTTTTTGTCTCCTACACATTCTCACCACAGGATTCCAGACTCCAGACAATTTAAAACCATCTTCTCGATTGAAATTCCTGTGTTTAGTAATCTCGATAGCCTCTTGAACCATTCTTGGTATGTAATGGCGTTCTGTCGAGATTACTTGTGGATTGTGTAGTTCAATCCAACTCACAAAACTCACAAATCATGGTAAATATCCCGTTTTAAGTGAAATCTACAGACTAGCAGTTCGGAGTCGGCAGTTACTAACCGTAGGATCGCGCTATAAAATTAAACAAGTTGAAAAACTTGAAACCGAAGGCGCCCACCTGACAAGAGACGTCGGTCGACAGGCCGCCGGCCGACTACCTGCTAATGTGTGTTCATTCGCCCTCAGGGCCATAGACTGTCCGGCCGACATCTGTTGGCTCTGACCGGAATCGTCAAGCGGCCACACATTATCAGTTTGTACTAGTCGTCAGTCCAAAACCTTATACTGAACTGTGTGTGTGTGTGTGTGGGCTATTGCGATTAACTGACAGATTAATCGTCCGGTAAACTGTTAATGGGTGGGACCCTTAAGAGAGAACAACGGAGCTGACATAATCAACACTTGACACAAAGCTTCTTAATTTTTTTTTTAATTAGATAAGTAAAATCTTTTAGATCACTTGGTTCTACCATTAAGGTGACAAACATAGATTAGTAGTTAACGCAGCCTAAGGATATTTATAAGCTTTTTTATTTATTTATTTATTAAAGTACTTTCATTAAAACAGACAGAAGTTCCGATTACATTAATTAAAGATTATAGGTAGATGATAATCTAATTTACAATAATAATAAGCAGTAAATACAGATATCAAAAAGAGCTCTTCTATAACTAAAACATACCTTGCTTACAGTTGTTTTAATTGCTGGTAATAGCGGCTTTAGACATGAAGTCAATACTGAACTGGTTGATAAAACTTTAGGGTCAGATCCCAGCCGATTGGTTTCTGAAATCAAGAGGTCAATAAAAATAAACAACCTATAATGTTCCCACTTCTGAGATTATCTATTCTCGAGAGAGTGTCCTAATGCGAATTGGTGAATAGTATGCATTATTCATTTGGAGATTTTAGTTTTGAAAGCACTGGCATTGTGCTCTTAAGTAAAAATGAATAGTAGAAGCGAGCAGAATATCCATTGCCACACAACAGGTTTGGAACCCACGACTTAAAGATCAGAAGGCTCTTCCTAAGCACTTAGGTACTGAGCATACCGAACTAAATTGGGCAGGATTTGGCAGAATTTACCCAACCCGACCAAAACAAGTAAGAATATTTTTATTTATGGTGTGTGTACTCTGGTCTGGTAGGTTAATCCACTGCTGTTTACCAAGAGACGACAACAAATGTATCCAAAAGCCAAGAGGTGGAAGATGTGTTGATTTCTGCTACGAGTACAACAACAACGATTTATTGTACCTTTGTTTGGTGCTGCTGACGCTGGTATCTTTGCAGACATTTCTGTACCACAAACATCTATATAAACTGAAAAGCAGCTACGACGATACGGTTCGTTTGCTTTACAATCTACCAAAATATCTATAAATCCTTGATCTTAAATAATGATATAAGTTTCATTACACCAAAACACCATAACATAGCAATCATGAAATCACCAAACAAAACAAACAGCATATCAGTGCAAGCAAAGCAAGCAACAAAAAAAAAACAATCTTAGGTTTGACTTTGACTTTCAGTTGATATGTCATCTTTAAAAAATCTTGTGCCTCGCTCATCACTTGTGGCTAAGATGTGATCAGCATCCTAGTAGTCTGTGGATGTGATGCATCCACCCACATATGGATAGGATAATAATATAGGTAGGTATAGGTCGCACAGCGGATCTAGGCTTCCGTGAAGTTAGCCGTTTGTGATGCGCAAAGACAATTTGGTTTGAAAAAGCTCTATTGCGCATCGAAACGGCTAATTTCACGACGGCCGAGATCCGTTGTGGGAACTATACTTGTACCTATTAAATGGTTTTCTCTATAAATCAGTTTACTCTGTGGATGCATCAGATTAAAACAGCAAAAGAAGATGCCACATCTACATGCCCAAGAACTCAGAGGAAACTAGAACTAGGTAGCAGAAAACATTCATCAAGACATTATTAAAAATGCAACATACGACAGCTCTGGGCCAGATCAAAGATGTCCTAAGCCATAAGCTCAAAAACGAGCGATAATTAAGGCTAAAAAACATCTCAACAAATCTTCATGCTCTAAATCAAACTCTTCCTCCAAAACTCCCACATCCGCTCCCAGATAAAAATGAAGTAAGGAAAATTGCCACTCTTGACCGAGCAGAACTATTGGGATGGCAAAGTACCTATAGGAACAATTTACTCCACACCCGATCGCAGCTAACACACCACATAAGGTGCTGGACCACCATGACCTCGTCTCTAACACAGTGGCCGAGTTCCTATTGCACCCAATGCCAAACCTACGTTGAGACGACTACATTTCACCAGCTGAAGTGCGAAGAGCCGGTCTTCGTCTACCCGGCCGGAAAGTGCCAGGTTACGATAGGGGCATAGCTGCACTGGTTCGTCTCTAAAGCGGAGTACTGCGAACTGAACACTTCCCCGATACTTGGTAAAGTAGTAATAGTAGGTAGACCTACCTACTTCTAAGATCAGAAAAGGACCAAAGACAGCCAGCAAGCTACCGGCTAATGAACAGCAGAGCAGACATAGTATCTAACACCGTCGGAGTCTCTCTCGACATTGATAAGGCTTTTGATCGCGTATAGCACATGGGTTTGATCTTCAAACTAATTGCGTCCCGAGACTCGTCAAAATTGTTGCGTCGTTTTTTGAGGGCTGTAACTTTTATGTCTCAGTTGAATAGGCGGATCGGATTCCCAACTTCACCCTATAATGGCCAGAGTTCCCCAAGGTAGCCTTGTCACCAGTGCTTTATGTTTCACCGACGACATCCCAACCTTGGAAAGTCATGGACATAAAAAACATAACTACTTGCACTATTTGCCGACGACAGCGCCACTTCACGGTCTATAGGTATGAATAAGAAGTTATTTATTGTTTAGCTGATGAAGAACGTCTCCAAAACGAGCTGCCCGACGCATGCAGCGACTCCTTCTACCTACATGGCTGTATAAATGGCGCATAGCCGTCAATGTAGGAAGGAAAGGCTGACGCGACGGGGCACCGCTCTTTCACCACTAACCCTCAACGGACAAGACATTGCGTGGCGAACAACTGTTTGCTATATAAGAGTAACGATCGACAGATCATTAGACCTGATGCCACAGGCACGCCCTCCAAAAGACGCGTGCAGCCAGGGCAATGCTTCGTCCAGCCCTACAGTCAAAGTTGCCGCTATGAACAAAGGTGGGGCTATTTAAGCACTCCACTCTACTAACATAATTATGCTGCCACATCTTGCGCCCTTACGCACTTTTTTTTACTAAGCCCTTTGTTTGCCTACACTGAAGCCATACACGATAGCTCCACAACATTCCACTCCAAACACTAAAAAAAGCAAAAAACTCATCGTGTGTGCAATTTCCAAACAATCCGAAATCCATCGTTCGGGAGAAAAGGTTAACAAAAGAAGGTCTACAATCGTAATGACGTCAGGACGTGGCAACAGAGCCGCAGAACGACCAGCGAAAGCGAAAGAAGTCTGGAGGAGCTGCCTACCCATGATGGCATTTTAAAAGGCTGAGTCGTTCCCGCGAGTACATGCCAATGTAATGGGTTTATACCCGAGGCCCTCACCTGCAGCTTACAGCTCAAGACGAGCAGCAGTAGAAGTTGAAAAATTATTTGGCTTGAACAGCGTGAACTAGCAGAAAATAAGCCACAGACGTACTAATAAGTGAAGTGAAGTAAATGCGTGAAATGCTAGCGAAGGATAACTATGTTTTTTGTAGCGGTGGGTCTGGTGAAAGAAAGTAGCTTGATATATATTCATCATTTTCCTGCCCTTTTTCCCACGTTATATGGGGTCGGCACAAGTTCCTTTCTTCCAATCCTCTCTATCACCCGTCATCTCAGTACTCACTCCTTTCTTACTCATGTCATCTTTCACACAATCCATCCATCTTTTCTTTGGCCTACCTCTACCTATATATCCATCCACATTCATTATATATATTAAGCATAAAAAAGAAAGAAAATAAGTAACTACTATAGCGTGAGTGAGAGAAAGTGATTACTCCGTAATCGTTAATTTATATTTTTGACATTATGACAATGACAGTTACATACTAAAGCGTTGCGTTTCTCGCTTCTTCATCTTTCTTTTCAGTTTCATGGAAATGGAACGCTGCTTGCGGGCGGCCTGCTGTTCTCCGGTTCATTATAATTAAAGATCTAAGGATTTTCCCTTCTGTTTTACAAGAAAATTTATGAATTTTGATCAATCAGCGTGTTCCCGTTAATTATCCTCCATCCCAGGAGTTCAATTGTGTTTCGAAATCCGTAGTAATCTCTCTAATCCACCATGGATCTTCATAGACCAGTGGACCCTAACAAGGTACCTACCTCCTAATAAAATTATGATTATGCTGACATAAAAATCAATGTACTTACGATTCAAACTGCGATACCATGTAATATTATCTATTTCTATGTGCAGACGTACGAAGACTTGACTGCAGAGGAAAAACACAGGTAATTAATATTTACTATATATTTCTCTACTAAATAAACACAAACTGATGTAAAATAAAATAATCCTTACCTTCTTCAAGGTCACACACATCACATCTCTAACAAAACAATACAATTACATATTTAATTTAATACTTAAAAATTCAAACCATTAACCAAGTCCATAACCTCAATAATAATATAGCGCTTCCCTGCGGCAGAGACACATATATTATCGGACCCTGCTTATTATTTCCAGATATGACCACCAGAAGCTGCATGAGCTCCACAGAGGGCACGAGTCGATGCACACCACGATGATTCTGATACTAATTGGCACTCTCGTTGTTGCACAGATTATTGTTGTGGAATGGAAGAAGAGGCATTACAGATCATATGCGGTATTTATATTATTCATAATGTTAATATTATTATAAGCCTATGTACTTCAGTTAATGAAAGAAAGAAAATACATTTATTTATGGATACAAAGACATAGGCAGTTGACCCTGGTTTCAATAAAACAGTAGAATTAAATCTAGAAACACTGACACAGTTTAACTGAATGCATCATTTGGCAAAAAATGTTGCACCCCTGTTACCGGTTTTAAAGTAAACAATTATTATTGTTATGCATAGATACAGTACAGAGAGACGAGATGATGGAAAGCAACTTTGTTATATTTATACTATCTATGTAAAGATTGCTATATAAGGTTGAATACTCACTTGGTGAATAAAAACAACCAATCTCGCGCAAGAGTAGAGTAATCAAGCACAGTAGTACAGTAGCACGGAAGAACATGATTCACCAGTTTTAACCTGTCTATTCTATTACAGTTGTTCACAATGATAGCTATGTGGTCAATCCCTGTGCTGATGAGTTTGCGGAACCACTGGTGGCGGTTCATCATCATCTGGAGTGCCTTCACGCTGCTGACTGCACTGGTCATCAGGAAGTCGAGCCTCAAGCCCATGTCTGTCACCACTCCTAGGTATGTAGGAGTAGCTGAATATCCTTTTTATGAGTGTTTTTATTATTTTAGTGCTAGATGGCGCTGTCGGATATGTCTTCCTTTTTTTTTTAAATCTGTTTTGTCCCAAATTCCTCCAATCGTCTCTCTCTTTCGCAATGTCCTACCATCCTCTTTCGAAGGAGTCAAGGTCGTCCTGCCAACGACTTCTTGCACAATGTCTTTCTATATTTCTTTTCTTGTATTCCTATATTTATTTATTTGTATTCCACTACATTCCTATACAGGGTGGTCTAAACATAGACGTCAATAAGAAAAATTTAGATGCCCCAGATTCAGGGGTATCCGAAAATACCCCATGTATGTTCCCCGATTTTTCGTATTTTTCGAGTTATGATTTTTTTTATGTTTTTTTGAGAATGTTTGGTCGGAACGTTTCAAAGTAATAAAAATCTCTCAAAAAATTTTTAACTTAATAGGCATTTTTTTGCTGAAATCAGCCTTTAAAGATACTAAGGTGATGATTCCCAAAGTTAGCAACTTGAATTAACTTGATCCAAGTAAATGATTATTACCTATTTTGTCATTCGTAAGGCTAAATAGGATAGGAAATGCCTTAAAATAATCTGCAAATTCATGGTGATGTGAATTGACGAACAACTCTTTCTGTGACCCAGTTCATTGAGTGAGGGGCCATTCTCGATAAACACATTCCAGAAGTAGTTACTGCCCCCTCGATAAACACATCTTCTTCTTATAAATATAAAAATGAATTCTGTGCGTTAGGCTCGCTAAAACTCGAGAACGGCTTTACCGATTTGGCTAATTTAGGTCTTGAAATGTTTGTAGGAGTCCAGGGAAGGTTTAAACGTTGATAAATTAAGGAAAAATTGCGAAAAAAATAACGCGAGTGAAACCGCGCCTGGTCAACTAGTTCAAGAATAAACTCGATAACTGGTTGCGAACTAATAAACTGTTAAGAGCCCTATCCTTGACAACCCTTGATTTTCTTGTAGCCCGTGAAGTTTCGAACACTATTGTGGCTCGTGTGTTGAAGATATTTTAACGAAAATAAAAACAAATAAAAGCTTTATCCCTTAAAATTTAAGCCAACAGAGCAAATATTAATTAACTCAAGACATAACTGATTAAAAAAATAATTAGTAACGCACGTTTCGTAAAATGAGCAATTCCAGTCAACTTTCGATCATTTTTTCTATGAAATAACAAAGTCTAACATATTTCCAAAAATGCAATTATAATAATCACAGGTTTAAAATTTAAGTGAATAGAGAAAAATACAACATGTTAGTTCAATAATTTTGAAAAAAGACGGTCTAAAAAACGCGTACTTTTCCCTATTTTACGCTTGTTATTTCTGCTAAAGTAAGGAGTTTACAATAAAAATACACCTTCTTAATTAAAGTTTAAGTTTTTATTAAATAAATACAACGAAGAAAATAGTCTAATAGCATTGACTTTTTTTAATACGAATTTTTTAAAATCATACCTTAACGCACTTATAATCATATCGATCGAAGCAGCGACTCTCAAACCGCGCTGAGCGCTTATGGAGGGAGGACGTATCGCTCCTCGTCACGCGCGCTATTACTTATACTATATAAAGATACATTCACGCGAACTTCATGAATTATATCGCTAAATCTTGGAAAGGCCTCTTAACAATTAAAAACAATCAAGTTTAATAAAAACAGTGCTTACAAGGGAACTTGACTTTTCAACACTGTGACATAGACATCAATTTTAGGGTGATGTGACATTACTGGTGTGTGTAATGTGTGTTGACGTCAATTGCCGACATAAAATAAAATACTTATTCAATATTACAGGTTAGTCTACAAATGGTTCTACCTAATATACAAAGCATCCTGCTTCATCGGTGTGATCGGCTACATCATCATGATGGTGACCTTCTTCGGGCTGAACCTGCTCTTCGGGCACAAGCCGCAGCAGTGGATGGACGTGGGGCTCATGATGCTGTTCTACGGACTCTATTTTGGAGTCCTAGGGAGGGATGTTGCCGAGTATTGTGCGGATAAAATGGCTGCTTCTATCGGGGTATGTTGTCAAAGGTTATTGTTGGATGTTGTACCCAATAGCTAAACTGTTTCTGTCAAATCTTTTTATGTAGTGAATGAACATTATTTCCTATAGATAGGAAATAATGTTATTCAAAATGACAGCCTTGAAATGAAATTTCAAATTAATTGTTGCCCAACGAATATTATAATATAGTTTGTTATTTGCAGTACTATACGAAGGAAGGCATACCGACGCGGCAGCTCGAGACTAACGTGTGCGCGGTGTGCGGGAACAAGGTGCTGGTCGAAGTCGCACAGGAAGGAGTCCTAGGTATATTATCTACTAGCAGTACACCCGTGCAAAGCCGGGGCGGGTCGCTAACAATAAATATAGCCTATGTTACTCAGGGATAATGTGGCATTCTAATGGTGAAAAAATTTTTGAAATCGGACCAGTAGTTCTTGAGTTTATTCAAACAAACAAAAATCTTCTCTCTTTTTAATATTAGTATAGAGTATAGACTAGCGCTCGTGACGTAGCTGGCTAAGTTGTTCTTAACAAATCAACGATGTTAAGCACTGATCCGCGTAGTCATTAGGATGGCTGACCGCCAGTGGCAATTTCAACTGAGCGCTCCCGTGCTTCGGAGGTCACGTTAAGCAGTCGGTCCCGGCTTTTTCAAAGTTGTAGACGACAGGGGCCTGGAAACTCTGTCACCAGAGTTGGCCACTGTCTCATATCTACTTACGTACTTGCTTACTAACTATTAATACTAGCTGTTGCCCGCGACTTCGTTCACGTGGAACTCGGGAACCGTATTACTCATTTCCCGGATAAAAAGTAGCCTATGTCCTTTTCCCGGTCATTATTTGTTTTAAATTTCAGCCACATCAGTTCAATGGTTGTCGAGTTATAGAGGAACAAACTTGCAAACATCCAAACTTTCGCATTTATAATATTAGTGTGACTGATTATAACTGCCAGCTAAATGTCCATTTTTATACAGTATCTTTTATTATTAACGCATTATATTCAAGGAATAGGTACATAAAAAATAATTGCTTTTTCTTTTTAAGCGATGACGTGCGCTGCGATCGTCCCGTCTCGATTTCCAACAATGATAACTAATAATTGACCAGATAAACTTTTATTAATTTTCTCGAAATACCCTGTGTACAAGATAGATATGTTTGCAGAGAACACGTACAAGCTGACGTGCGGGCACGTGTTCCACGAGTTCTGCATTCGCGGCTGGTGCATTGTAGGCAAGAAGCAGACCTGCCCCTACTGCAAAGAGAAGGTTGACCTCAAGCGGATGTTCACCAACCCGTATCCTTTTAAAGAAAGAAAGAATGAAAAGTATTTATTCGACAGCACAAACAAAAAAACACAGCAGAAACAGACTGGCAGGTACATCACATAACACGAAACATTTTTTATTTTTTTTAACCTGTATTATCCCACTGCTGGGCAAAGGTCTCCCCCATATCTTTTCACATTTCACGGTCATCCGCCATTTCCCACCAGTTTGTTTGAAAGGTCGTCGTCGATGTCGTCACGCCAACGTTTCCTCGGCCTGCCTCGGGTTCGTTGCCCATCTGCACATAAGAACCCATAAAAAAAAAACATCAAATACCTAAATGTAAATGTACAGACAACAAAGTTAATACACACACTTATCTAAAAGGTACCAACCAGTCCCACTCCCACCCCACCCCGTGCCAAAATGAGCAATGAATGCTTTTCATACTCTCTATTCTTAACAGATCAACGAAGTTAAGCACTGTTCCGCGTAGTCATCAAAAAATGTTCTACAATATTAAAGAACATATTGATATCTACAAAGAAGTCATCAATACCATATGTCCAACTATTGTAGTAATGTAACTATAACTACTTTTTTACATTTTAAAAGTTGATAGAAATGCCGACCAAAATCAGACCATGTATTTCATACCTTTATATTAATCCTTATACAAATAAATCATTTCATATTTGTATATAATCGTACTATTATATAGGTAGGTAGCCTGAGGAGAGGAGGGAGCGTTCATTAAAACAAACCCTCCTTGAACTAAGTGAGCCAATTTATTAATTCCTCCCAAATTACATACGGCGAAAGACAAAACGCAACGATAGCGCGATCTAGAAATGGTAGCAATTTAGTCGCGCCACCTAGTTATAAATTTATTAACTAAACACAGTTTTCACTTAAACATTTCGCCCGCCAAGGACCTAGTAGGGTCCTTTAACTAATTACAATACAATTGAACTTAATTTATAACTAACGAATTTATCATTTAGAATTTACCTTTAGAACTAAGTTAAACAAATCTCAAAAACTTAACAATCTATCTTTAACACTTTAGCATTTATGAACTCAAACAAATATCAACTAATTAACAATAAACAGTCTTATTTTTACACATAACATTAATCTATTGGCAATATACAAAGTTTGGATGTTGGCCTTTTAATAACATTTTTGCTGGTCTTTAATGTGACCACGTGGGTTAAACCATCCTGACCTTGATGCCTTTGCATTACTCGACCTAGCAACCAGTGTCCTGGTGGCTGGTCATTTTCCTTGATGAGGACTACATTACCTACATACGGATCTGGAACCTGATCTTATAACGGTGCAACAGATTCGTTAAATAATCTTGGGACCAATGACGCCAAAAACTCTGTAACGATTTCTGAATGATTTGCCACCTCGATAAAGAACCTACGTTAGAATTTTCATAATTTTGATCTGCGACAGTAAGAAGTGGTTCACCTATCAGAAAATGGCCTGGTGTTAAGGGGCATGATTCGGTTGGATCCGTACTGTTAATGACAGTTATGGGGCGAGAGTTCAACGCAGCGAGGTGCAGCAGCTTTTGACGATAAGTATTCCATTCTTCTAATAATTCTTTAAGCACTGCTTCATCCCATCCTATACCTTTTTTAAGCCTTCGAATCATCATTTTTGCTAATATAACCACTGGTGCTATCCACCCTACTAGATCGAAGATTCTCGCTATATCTGATATCATTTTTCTTTTGGTTACAGGTTCGGAAGACGACGGAAGCTGCACCTTGTACTGGAAATTATCTTCACTGCGGTTCCAGGTAAGACCTAATATTTTTATAGTAGTATCTACTTTCATTTCTACTTCTCTTTCATTCATTTCCATATCATTTTCTTCAATATTATATTCTATTTTGTCTATATTTGTTTTATAATTTTCCTCTGTTTGTTCTATCATTTCTTTGTTCTTTTTCTGTTTTATTATGTACTCATCTGTGTTCTCATATTTATTTATCTGTTTCAGAAGTTCCTGTTTGTTGCTGTTCCATTTCTGCCGTTTAAAACCTTCTTTTTTCAATAATCCTTTTATTTGTCTGTACAGGTCTACTCCTTCATCAACCGTTGAACCACCAGTCATCAGGCCATCCACTACGGCATGATGTGGTAAGTACCCAGCTTCATTTTTTCTATTATCTTGGACCTTTCGCATGTGGTTTAAACTCAAATATTCATGAATTACATCAGTATATTGCTTCTTTAATTCTATATTTTTCGATAATCTTTTTCCTAACGACATTAATCTTTTTACTGCTATATCTCTTGAATTTCCGTATTTGCATTGTGGTTCTTCATTCTTAAATGGCAACTTTACCACGTATCTACCTTCTTCTCTTTTAGTAGTATTCTTAAAAAATGCTTCACATTTTTGTTCTTCATCGGTCAATAGCTTTTTTGTTTTTGTTTCTTCTTCTATTTCCCAAAAGCGCTGTAACATTTCATTTTCCTTGCACGCGGTATGCATGACTGATAACCTATTGTTTGTTTCTTTTTCAGATGTGACGACTCCAGAAAGAATCCATCCTAGACTTGTGCTCTGTGCAACTAATTTTCCACTTGAACTTTTCTTCATACCTTGTTTCAGAACCTGGCAATAGACGTCGGCGCCTAACAGCATGTCAATTTTACGTGGTGTGGCGAACTGCGGATCTGCTAACTCTATGCTTTTAATATCTACCCAGTCTAGCTTCTCAATATGTTTCTCAGGCAGATAAGAGGTGATATGACCTAAAACATAGGCTTGAACTTCCATTTTAAACTCTGGATCTGTACGAGACTGAATGGTGGTTTGTACTAAATACTTTGCTTTGACATTGCTATCACTACCTAACCCAGAAATTATTCCTTTTGCAGGTATTTTCTTCAAGCGCAGCAGCTGGACCGCTGCCTCAGTAATGAAACAAGCTTGAGACCCTTGATCTATCAGGGCACGTACTGTTTGATATTCACCAGTCATTGCTTCGGCTTTTATTAAAGCTGTCGCTAGTAGAACCTGTTTGGTCATAGGTATTTCGCTTGTGGAGACACACGATACAATTTTGTCACTCGTTGCTGGACTGTCGACTTCGTCTTCGGGCTTTGCAACCGCTTGTTTTTCAGCATTTGCGGTAAAATCTCGGGTGTCATGTGCAGCAAAGTGTGGTGACGCCTCTTGCAAATACGACAGATGGTCGGCTTTTTACAGCTGTACACAGAATGGTTGCTGCCTAAACAGTTGAAGCACATTTTGTTTTTGATAACAAATGCTTTCCGATCACTAACGTCTTGTTTGGCGAATGCCTTGCAGAAACTTAATTTGTGACTTTCAGAACAGAACTCGCAAGGGATCGTCGTTGATGTCGCTACCATGGACTTACAAGATGAAGACTAAGAACCACTTCCAGAGTGTGCTGTCGATCGTTTATTAGGCTCTATAAATTCCAACGCGCGGAAACGAGTTTCCAGAAAGGACTTAAACTGCGAGAAAGTTGGCAATTCATTCATACTCTCTAATTCAGAACTAGGACTAGTGGAGATGGATAGCTCCCATTGTTTTCGCGTTTCAGGATCCAGTTTAGAACTAACAATGTGGATGATGATGATATCCCACGTGCTCACATCAACACCTAAACATTCTAAGGCACTTAAACAATCTGCTGTTGTATCGACTAAATCTTTTATTGAGGAAGCTGATTCAAGTTTCATTGAGCGCTGTCCGAACAACTTATTAAGAATTGAGTTTGACAAGAACCTTTTATTACTATATCTATTTTCTAATAACTCCCAACACCGATCATAGTTGGAGTCAGCTATTGGCGTATGCCTGATTAACAATTCGGCTTCACCAGTAAGATGCACTTTCAGATAGTGGAGTTTCTGAACGTTATCTAATGTCTTGTTTTTGTGAACTAATGAAACAAATAAATCTTTAAATGTAGTCCACTCTTCGTACTTTCCACTAAATGTTGGAATTGTGATCTTGGGCAACTTAGCCAATGAACTCGAATTACCTACCTCATTTGAAGGAACTACTACTTGAATTGACTTTGAAAAGGCCTTGATATGTGCCCTTGCTACTACATAGCTTTCTTCAGTTTCTACATACATATCAGTTTTTACATAAATTGAATTTTCTAAGTCTTTAAAATCATATGTTTCGTATAATTTTGCATTATTTTTTCGAAATAACACCCAGTCTCTTTCTAAATTATCTATTTTAGCCTCAATATATTCTGGAGTAACTCTCTCTTTTGGACTCTTTATAAAATTAATCAAAGCTCTGTTAATGGATCTCTGAAGATCTTTTTGATAGTTAATAAGAGCCTCCATACTGAATATCACAAAATAAAGTTAAGTTGTAAAAAAAAGTTAAATTTTCAAAGTTATGACTGGCAAATCAACGTTTATCAATATTGTATGAGGGTAGGTATTATCAACTGTTTACAAGTTACAAGAAAACACAAAGATAAAGTCTTTTGACACGATATTAATTAAAATACTACTAAGTTACAAAAAAGACAAGTTAATAAAGTTCTAAAATCTAAAGTCTTCGAGTTATATTTTATGCAATACGATTCACTTTATAAAGTTAACGAAAAGAGTACTCACGATTTATCACTATACAAACACGTTACGATGTCGCTGCTGCTTCCAGCCAGCCTGCGGGTTCGCAGGCGGCGGATAAGTTTCCTTGTATTCCGGGGGGCGCGGCGATAGTGTTATCGCCCGCCTTGATCTAATCTTCGGGGGACGCGGGAACCTGGGAGGCCCCACACGCCTTGAACTGCTCTTGAGGGACGGAGGGTCCAGGGGGCCCTTCACGTCTTGGACTGCTTCTTGGGGGGCGTGCTGGTCAGGATGACCCCACACGCCTTGTACTACTTCTTGCTTCTTGGGGGACGTAAGGGTCCAGGGGCCCTTCACGTCTTGGACTGCTTCTTCTTGGGGACACGCAAAAGCTCCCTTGCTTTAGCGTGCCTTGGCCTTTGGTAAGTGCGAGAGGATTTCTGCCCCCTCGAGCACTTCGGTGAACTCACTAGCACTGCACTGTAGACACTGCACTGCAATCCTCTTGGCGAGACTGAGACGCACGGGGTATGGTTTCACCACCGTGTTCTCGGCTGGTACATTATCCGCTGCGATCCACAGCGTGTACCAGCGGTTTCCCTACCTATGTTACTGATTCAACGGGCAAATAATGCCAATCTGGCTGAGAAGGACCATGTATATAATCGTACTATTATATAGGTAGGTAGCCCTGAGGAGAGGGGGAGCGTTCAGTAAAACAAACACTCCTTGAACTAAGTGAGCCAATTTATTAATTCCTCCCAAATTACATACGGCGAAAGACAAAACGCAACGATAGCGCGATCTAGAAATGGTAGCAATTTAGTCGCGCCACCTAGTTATAAATTTATTAACTAAACACAGTTTTCACTTAAACAATATTCAAGACTGTTTCAATACCTGTAGATAACTGTTTGAATTATTGAAATCAGACATTCCATTCAAAAGTTATGACGAATTATAAAAATGTCAATCTAAACAAAATACTATGCGCACCCGCGCGCGCGCCGTGCCCAGAGGGGCGTACATATGAACTATGAAATAGGCCCCTACCTTATGAATGACCGCCCCGCCCCGGCATAGCACGGGTGCTTAAGTTTTTAATGCACCCGTGCGAAGCCGGGACGTAAGTATATCAGTCATCTAGAACCCATAACACAAGCTCTGCTTAGCTTGGGGCTAGATGATGCTGTGTGGATTGTCCAGCATTATTTATTTATATATTTACGAGCTGACCCGTGCGGTTTCAATCGGGTTTTTGCAGTTTTTATGCTATCCCTCCAGTACATTTTTTCGGGATAAATATAGCCTATGTGATATTCCAGGGCTTAAGCCATCTACATTCCAAAACTTCATCACTATCGGTTAAGTCGTCACGGAGATACGTGGTACCAAACACACACACACACACCCCCACACACACCCTGACAGACTTTCGCATTTATAATATTAGTAGGATAATGTATTTCCGCAAAGTTATGTCTGAATCAATAAAACTTCCTTAACATGTCACAGCTGGGACCGCTCCAACATAATGTACGGGCAGCTGCTGGACTGGATCCGCTGGCTAGTGGCGTGGCAGCCGCTGGTGCTGTTCCTGGCGCAGGCCATCAACTGGCTCTTCGGACTGGAATGATCCGACGCACTGGCTCGCTCCAATGACAGCGCATTACACGGCCGCGTCGGAGAGTGGGTTGATAATTCAGTGGTAATGTGAACTTTAAGCAGATTAAAAGGGTAACTTACGCCTGAATACCGAAACGCTATTTAGCTAATGAAAGCTTAATTGATGACGTTTGTTTAACTCTTATTTAACTTACGATGTATGGTATGCATGGTTTACAATTTTGAAGCAAATATCTTCAACTGATTGAGCTGATATTTTGTATACATGTTTAGTTTGAATGACTATGCACGGTAAGCGTAGACAGAATAACTCGGCTTGCTGAGAATAACTCGGAAAATAAAGTGACGTCACTCTAAATTCAATATGGCGGACTAAATTTTTCATACTTTTCTACAATATGGGTATCAAATGAAAGGAATTACTGTGAATAATAACAGTAACTAAAAATTAATTAAGGTAGGTAATCTAGTAAATGCGAAATGACCTGATAAAAGCTTGTTTTAAAAAATATTTTTCTACAAACTCTTTCGTTTCTCCACTTGATTTTGAAAACTCAACACAACAACTAATACGATCTTAAATATTTAAATAGTTTGTGTATTCGGGCATTAGCAGGGCTAGCATGAGCAGTAGATAAAGTTTATTGTACGGAAATGTAGAGAAAAGTGTGATTTATTTCCCAGAAGCACACTTTCCCCGTAGAGACACATTGTCATTATGAAAATCTGTAATTTTTCTCTAAAGTTCCTTGTAATTTTTCTCTACATTTCCGTCATTGTATTATGTCATCATAAGTTGCTACAAATAGTGATTTTCGTATATAGGTGTCATATAGGCCAATTCTACTAACATTAGACGGAAATAAAATTGCATTGTCGAATTTTAGAATTTTTTCCTATTCTAGATAGATAGATAGAAAATACATTATCAAACACCACATTATAACAAATTTGCCAAGAACAATCTTAATTACTAACAGGTATTACAATGGGCGGCCTTATCGCTAAATAGCGATCTCTACCAGACAACCTTTGATTGGATAGGATTGAATGGTAGTTAAAAAGGGTTTTACAAAGTACTTAAATTCGATCATACAACCAATTTATCAATCATTGTAATATAGCTATCATTGTGTTGGTATGATTGCCTCCTGCAATTGTGAATTCATTTTTAAATGACACATCCGGTTGGAATGAAATTTTGACACAACCCAAAACTGTAGAGGTTCGAAACATCATAAAGGAGTTGTTTCACGTAGTATGGAGCCGGGCCTTGGTCTTTTGTAGGAGTCTAGATAGTTAGATAATCAATAAAGAAACCATTTATCACTGTTTATTTATTTTGGTTTCTTTCATAATCTAAAGTAAGTTTATCTTTGTGAAGGAGTGCAACACAATGTAAAACAACATGGCGGGTTTAACGAACAACTGGGTTGTTAGGTACTGTCAAAGTCAAAATTCGTCACGATCATTGGCTAATAGCTGTCATGGCGGACCTCTAGTGTTCTCGTTTTAGGAAACTCAACACAACAAACATTTTTCCTTTAGAACTTTGTTTGTCTACTTAAAAATATAATTGTTTGTTACTGTTAGTCTTATATTTTATTCCAATTTTTCTATGGTGTTACAAACTAGGCCACTATGAAATTGGTCCTTTCCAACAAATTATACATTAATATATAACATTAGTTAATCCAATAGTATAAAGTCAATAATTGACTCTGGCATAACAGTTACATGAAATATACTTCAGCTTAATAATCGATTAATTTAATTACTATGTATAACCGAAAAATAAAGTTTATTTTGTTGATCAATCACGCTCGAACGGCTGAAGAGATTCCGATAAAACTTGTAATTGATATAGATAGTGATCTAAAATAGCATTAGATGTATGTACCACGCGAGCGAAGCTGCGGGCGAACGCTAATGTAAATAAAATTAACTATTTATGGATCTCATCATCATAAAATTGAAGCTATAATGGTTAGAAATCAGTAATATATATTACCGGCTATTTGCCACATTTTTGTCATACATTACGCATAATTTTATGCGTGTGGAAGAAATGTGTCGATAGGAAAGCTAGAATATAAGATGGAGCTGACATCGTCCAGAAAGACATAGCTCAAAAAAAAGAAAAAAAAAACGCGTGCAGGTGCTTACGAAAAAAAGCTTCTAAATAGTTCTAGTGGTAGTGACCCCCGCCTTCCAATCCTAAGGTCGTGGGTTCGAACCCGGTCGTGCACCAATGGATTTTTCTGTTCGAAAAATGTATGTGCGCTATGCCAGTGCTCTCATACGGTGAAGGAAAACATCGTGAGGAAACCGGCATGTCCAAGAACTAAAAATTCGAAAGACATGTGCCATCCACCAATCCGCATTGGGTCTGCGTGGTGGATTAAGACCCAATCACTCTCGCCTGAGAGTAGGCCAGTGTCCCAGCAGTGGGAACATTAGAAGGCTGTCATGATGAAATAGTTTCGAAACATCATAAATTACAAAAACAAGTGTTATATAGCCGCTCATATATTCTAAAATAGTTCTATAAAAAAATAATTTATGATAATAATAATTTCGTGCAACCAAAGCATGACTAACGTTTACTCTACGACAGCTGTAAATAGTGTGTGGAATGTCACAACTTCCGATTTATATTGTAGGTTTTAAAAGTCATTTAGTGTTCCTTATTTGAGTAAATGTAATTTTAAGAATAATAATATTACTTGACGACCACGGTGGCGCGGTGTTTGAGAAGCGAGAGGTTGCGGGTTCGATTCCCGCTCGGGACAAATGTTTGCATGATGTTCAAATATTTGTTCCGGGTTTGGGTGTTTTATGTATTTTATCTCTGAATTTACAAAAATGTATTAACGATTAACTTTCCTTGTTATTCTTATGTTAATGAAGTATTTGCAGTCATGTATGTATAGTAAAATGTTATTATGTATAGTTCTCACAACGGATCTCGGCCGTTGTGAAATTAGCCGTTTCGATGCGCAATGGAGCTTTTTCAAACTAAATTGTCTTTGCACATTACAAACGGCTAACTTCACGGAAGCCTAGATCCGCTGTGCGAACTATACCTATAGTGAACCTTCTAATTTCGAATAAAAAAACTCATTCTCGAGACTAAGACCCTTATTCATAAAATAAACTATCATTTTAGCAGCTTGCTAAGTATTGTCTGTCCTTGTCATTATTATGTCAATGAAAAAAGACGATAATAGATTTGAAAGACGCAATAGCTAACGGAGGCTTAACATTCGATTATGAATAAGGCTCTAAGTATTCTGGTATTTAATCAAATAAGTAAGTAGTATTGTATGTAATGTAATGTATTATTATTGTGTGAGGGCAGGTTTCGTAAGAAATGAGTGTGAATGTATAATATATTTGTAATTATTTTGTACAAAGAATAAACTTTATTGTAATGTAATACATATGTATTTTATTCAGAGATAGTATTGAAGTCATTATAGTTATGCCTGGTACACACATAACAAGCGAAGGCCAATAAGCGACAGAAATAGGGAGCGATTCCTAACACAGTAAAAGCAAAATTGCATTGTAGATGTTTGACACTTGCGCCTTAAAAATAAACCCTCTTGGTCATGCAACTGTAATATGGCCCAAGAGAATATAACCACTACGTTTAATATGGCTGTCATTAGGTATACAGGGTAAGTACTCTCGACACCGCTGCCGCCGGGGGGTAAAATCTAAATGCAGTTTTTATTTTTATCAAAATCGAGGCCGTGGCTCCTGATAACATTTTTCCATAACGTTTAGATTTTCACCTTCAGAGGGCGGTCGAGAGTACACACTCGCCCTGTATGGTAGTATTGTTGTGTGTGTATTGTTTCATTGTTTCAATATCAAACTGATACATATGAAAGAAAAAAAAATTACTAAAATAATAATATAATTTATAATTTAACTTAAAGGTGGGGCTTGAACCCACTATCTATGGTGTTCTGTGATTCTTCAGTTATAAATATTTTGTTTGAATAAAACTTCAGCGAATCGGTACTCCTTACTCCACTGAAATAAAAAAAACAATTATTCCTTGTTCAAATCGCTGTCACAATTCATTTCTCATTCAAAACGCCAAAACCTAAAACAAACCGTACGTCACAAAAACAATGTAGGAAATAAATTACAGTAAAAACCTATTACAATTGGTATTATTCGTTGAAATTATCGTCACAAAATGTTTGCATCTCCGCTCCGCTACTGCGGTAATATCAAACACATGAACTGTGTGTTGGCTATCGGTAACAGTAACATATCACCGGTCGTCGCTGGGATTGGTGAGTTATCTTAATATATTAGATATATATCTTAATATTAATTATCTCATATTGTTCTTTTAATATTAGATTTTGACAAGCTGCGCCCCGCGGTGTTAGTACAGTCAGCAAAAAAAAGCGGTCGGTATCACTTTTGACAAATGTTTCTGTGAAATCGCATGACGTTAAAATGAATCTCAAACTTGGTAGTAGTAGACCAAATTTTTTGCTGACTGTATCTGTGATAGTCCACGGGAACCGAACATTTTTCCAGGATAAAAGTAGCCTATGTGCTATTCCAAACTAATCTATGCCTGTACTAAATTTCATACTAATCAAAAAAAACACCACAAACATCCAAATATCCAAACTCCCCTTTATAATTAGTAAAAAGATTTTCAAATCGCACTCATTTTACGCATTCCTTCTGTACTGCAGTCTGACCATTCCTTCTATACTGCAGTCTGACAAGGATGCAACATAGAAATGGCGTAAGCATTTGGAAGATGTTATAAGGTGCGCTCATGTCGCCAGGTTTTGGAGTAATAATTACCCAAGAACTGTCGCCGGAGTTATTGGAGCGATTAACTGAGCAATGCCGAGTTTGTTGCCAGATTCTTCTAGGCTGGGGCGCGTGGAGCCGGCGTAAATTTACCTAGCTTTAAGACGTTTCAAAATGATCCTTGTGATATTATTGAATAAATATATTTTCAGTGACCGCTGTATTTGCTAGCTCATGAGTTCATCTAAACAAGCAAACTATTCTTTCATTTCATTTTTCATTTTCATTCCAGGACGTCAGTACTCCGACAAGAGTAAATGCTGCAAGGACATAGCGCAGACGAAGGGGAGGACTGTGGAGCCTTGGCCCAAGAGTGACCCGCCTCCCCCGGCGTGGCGCTGCGAGTGTCCCCGAGACCCGCAACCCCCCAACTACGACCCCTACCGGATCAAAGTGCCCGATGTAGTCGTGCCGCCCTTGCCGCCTAGTAACGCGAAGGTGAGACATTGAATGAGACAGTCTTAGGACTGATAGGAGAGGATGTCTCAACCAATCACATTTCTTTACGATTGTGTAATTTACAGATGCAGACATTTTAGTCTAGGTACTCATTTTAGAGACTAACGTTGTTGGTTAAGACTATCCACTCTGATTTGGTGATGCGATTTATGTTTGTGTGATAGCTTTAGATTCCTAGAACCTGGCAGTATTTTTCATTTAAACTACAGCTTGAAGCGGGTCTAGAAGCATCTGGAAGCTATCACTGCTGATTTAGATTTAGACTGTAATTTGTTTTTTTTTTCTAGTTTTTTTTTCATTTAGGGTTTCAACAATCAAGACACTGTTGCTAGGTACTACCCACAAAACACACTCTCTCAGGTAGGTCGTTTTATTGAGTATGGTTCTGGAGCCGTGTATTCAAATTTATGATATTGACATTGTAGGACGTGAGCATTTGTCCCTTGAGTACACGACCTCACAGTCACAGACTCACAGACAACTTGCGACATTCAACCAAAAACAGTGTTCAAAAGTGCGTTAGACGAAATCAGAGCCAACATCGCGTCGTGATAAAAGGACTAATGAAATCCAGCTTGTGCTTTGTTCATCAGTGGAGTGGAGCGGTGTGGGCCAGCGGGTACCAGCCAGGTCAGGAACAGGGGTACCAACAGCAGCAGCAATCATACAACTACCCCCAGCAGCAAGAGATGCAGGAGAAAGCTGAAGAGTCGAAGGACCAGGGCCTCATGGGCCTGCTCAGGGGCCTCCTCGATAAGATAAGAGGCAAAACGAAGGGAGGCAACGACGCGATGCTTCTAGACCACAGACTGATTACCCTCTAGGGTAAGACAACCGGCTTTTCGTCCAGCGCACTTGACACGACTCACCTCCCTTGCATTGAAAGTTGTTTTTCGACAGGAGCTGCCGAGCGAAGACGCGCGGGAACTGTTTCGGAGCCCGGAGATCAGTTTCGGAAGGGTGACCACCTCCAGCCAGGTCCGCGACCTCTTCCACAACTCGCCGATCGTGCATCCCGACTATTGGAAAGACCGGCCCGAGAGGAAGCTGACGGATGTTGTGAAAGAGGCCCTGCCTAAGCTCGGCTACCACGGGAGGAACAAATACAAGTACGCTTTCCACGAGCCCTGGAGGCCCTTGGACCGGCTGGCCCTGCTCCAGCAGGCTGAGAGAGACGAGTTGGGAAAGATCGATGATGCCGCCATTGCCAAGTCAAACAAGCAAATTGAGTTCTGATTTCGGGACAAAAAAATTGAAAATTTGGTTAAATGTCGCACGTATCGGTACGAATAAATTAGTTTAGTATGTACATTTGGCAGTTTTATTTTGCTGCAGGTACACTATCATCAGAAATCAGGTTCATTTTAGTAGATAACTAAAATTTTGTAACTGATGTCTCGGATCTTTTAATGATGGCTTTCGGATTCTTTTCTTATCTGGTTATTAGTCAAGAATCCATGTTCGCAAAGTCTCCGTAGCCGTTCCACCTGAATCTCGGGCTTATTAGGATAGGTTAGGTGTATTTAGGTATAAAATAATTTGGAAAAAAAACTACCATATTTGAAAACTTTCGAAGTTTCACAGACAGTGATATTGTACTTGAATTTATTCTCTTATTTAATGGTGCAGTTCTATTACATTCTAATGACTAGACACGGATAGATTGTTATTTATTGAAAATATTTGCGACTATTTAATAGGAACAATGACAGTGATAACGATAACTCTTTTTGCAAAGTCTTTTGAACTGCGATAACCACAATCTAACGACGTCAGCCTAAATGAAACTCCTTATCAAAGTCTGAGCTACACTAGCGCGAGGAGGAGGAAAAGTTGCACTGCATTGCAGTGGGACATCACAGACTCAAAAGTGTGAGTGCCTTTTCATACGTCCCGGTTGCAATGAGCCGTGTAGTATATGGCATGTACGTGTTTCACACGTATAGTACCGGCGTGGCCAATTCTGGTGAAAGAGTTTTAAGGCCGCCCGAAGGCCTCTGTCATGGCCTAACAATTTTGAAAAAGCCGGGACCGACTGCTTAACGCACCCTCCGAAGCACGGGAGCGCTTAGTTCAAATTGCCACTGGCGGTCACCCATCCAAATGATCACTACGCGGAACTTCGTTGATCGGTTAAGAACAACTTAGCCAGCTACGTCACGGGCATGCCCATACACTTCGCCAACAAGCCAGCAACTGGGACGTATAAAAGGCACTGATAATAAATGAGTTGGAATGGGGGGTCCATTGCAGCCGATGCTGGACTGCGCCCGGCTGAAGGGCCCCTGCTCGCTGCGTCCCGTGCCGGACCCGCCCCCCTGCCCGCCGCCCCCGCCGCCCCCCTTCCCCTGGATCTACGTGTGGGCGGTCGGCTCCTTCTTCACTATCATGGGCCTGGTGAGGATATTTAACATAACACAACTGACACACAATCAAAAAAAAAAAAGCTGCAGCCCGCGTTTTCACTCTCGTAGTAGGTACTAGAATAAAAGTATCCTATATTTCAATTCAGTTACAAACATCCAGATATACATTCAAACTTTTTGTATATTTACTATTCCAGCTTTACAAACTCTACCTGTGGAAAGAAGAACGTGATAGGACCAGTGAAAGCACTCCGATTTGTAAGTTGGTTGTTTTTATCCTAGCTTTACATACTTTAATTCTAGCTTTACAAACTTTAATTCTAGCTCTACAAACTTTAATTCTAGCTTTACAAACTTTAATTCTAGCTTTACAAACTTTATCCTAGCTTTACAAACTTTAATTCCAAATAGTGTCGGACGTAGCTGGTTAAGTTGTTATTAACAGATCAACGAAGTTAAGCACTGTTCCGCGTAGTCATCATTTGGATGGGTGACTGCCAGTGGCAATGTCAACTGAGCGCTCCCGTGCTTCTGAGGGCACGTTAAGCAGTCAGTCCCGGTGCCCCATTAATGGGGAAACGTAACTGGTTCGTTACGTTTCCACCATTGATGGGGCAAACATAACTGGTAAGTTATGGTTGGTATGGTTGGTACGTTTGCACTATTGATTGATAGAAAAAAGAAACACAGACAAACTTATTAAAAATATTGAAGTATGTATCTAGCTGGCAGAAGGTGGTTGAGGAAAGCCGAAGATCAGGCTCAGTGGCGCGCATTGGGAGAGCCTACGTCCAGCGGTGGACTGCAATAGGTTGATGATGATAATGATGATGATGATGATGATGATCTAGTAGTGTTAAAACTACTTCATCATCAGATAATTGATAGATTCAGGCGTTACTTTGCGGAAATCCATTACAAGATAAAAAAACAGATGAAAAATCTCTAGCACTATTCCGCTTAACCTTTTAACTAATGAGGTCACAGAGAAAAATATCAAAAGATTGACAAGCACCGCTTGTATCATAACAACCTTCTGAATTGAAAATCAGCGCTGTGTGTACCTACTGCACGCAGCATCTGCTGAATTTACTCCTTTCGCCTTGGGTCTTATTCTACTTTTACTGTTCTAAGTTAGTTTTATGTTCGTGAGTGGAATGAAGCTGAGACTGGAGCTGTTTGAGCGCACTCACAAGGAGAGACTATGTCACTAAACGCTAGGTCTTTCATTCTTTTTTGTGTATAAATTTATTTGTTTTTGTTTTTGACCTTTTTTTCTTGCCTTTTTACTGTACTGCTCTCCTAATTGTGTGTGTCAAATAAACAAATTCTTATATGTAACTTTTTCCATGTTGTGGCAATAAATATTTTTTTATTTTATATTTTATTATTATTTGACGACCGATGTGGCGCAGCGGGCGCAGGTCCGCCTGCAACGCAGAGGTTGCGGGTTCGATTCCCGCCTCGGAACAAATGTTTGTACGATCTACAAATCTTTGTTCCGGGTGTTCTGGGTATTTTCTATATATAATAAAAAAATATCTATCTATGTATGTATTGTATTGTATTAAATATATATCAGTCATCTAGTACCCATAATACAGCTCTGTTTAACAGCAGCTTACCTTGGGCTAGATGATGCTGTGTGGATTGTCCAGCATTATTTATTATTTTATTCTAATGTTCCCCCTGGTGATCGGTTCCAGGGCGTCCGCGCCGCAAGGTGAAGCGTCCTTATCACGACAAAGACTTGCCGGCGTGCGTTCAGTACCTCATAGTGGGGACTGGCGCAGCCGGCTGGGCCGCGTACCGGGCGATTATGGAACACGACAAGACTGCTAAGGTACAACTACTGGCTTATAGTGTATCTATTTCTGCCGCCAAGCAGTAATGCTCGCATTGCTGTGTTCCGGTGTGAAGGGTATGGTTTTCGGTGAAATTACTGGCACATGAGGCTTTCGATCATAGCCTCAAGGTGGCAACCCGCGATGGATACCTTTGGTATTGCAAGTGTCCATAGGCTGCGGTAACCGCTTACCATCTTATGGGCCGTACGCTTGGTTGCCACTTCAGTTGTATAAAAAAAAACTAGTATATATAAAATCGCTGCTTTACTGACTGACTGATAATCAACAAACAGTCATAGAAGTGCGTTTTGAAACAATTATTTTTTGTAGGTTATTTTTTGTAGCTGAAAATTTTAGGTTGTGTTTATTTGAATTAACTCCTAGAACTTCTCAAAGCGCTGATAGTTGAACCTAACGAGAAAAACGTTGCACAATTATCCAGGACTCTTCAATGGCTTTAGTTAAGTTAAGTTAACTAAGTTCATTGACGAGAGACGTGACACTTTTATTGTTTTTTTTCTTTTTTTCTATAGGTGTTCTTTATAACGAAAGAAGACATTCTGCCTTACATTCGGCCGCCGATGTCAAAATTCATGTGGTGGAACCAGGATCCGCCCGACATCATGAAACTGAACTACGTTGAGGAAGGGCGGCGGTTCACGTGAGTGTACCTACCCTTTTATTTAAAAAAGAAAAATGACATTTTGATGATGTCTTCCTTTCAATCTCACGAAAATGTCATTTAAACAGTTTTCTAAGTTTTTTCCTTGGATTGTCTTTGGCTATCTTGTCAAAACGACATGGGTCTTCCCATATTAATTATTTTAAGTTTTATTCTGTAAATTTGGTGGCAGTTTAACTTTAACTTGTTTACTTAGCACAAGTGTAAGTAATTGAAATGGAGGGGTGATGTTGGTTGGTAATTTAGTCAAAGACTTTCCAGGAGAATTTTGAAAGAAAAGTCATCGTTTCTTTCCAAATTTCGTTTGTTCACGTTGCTAAGCGACATAAAATCAATTTAATACACTTGACACTGGCAAAATTGTGGCAAACTAGCCACAGAGGCCATAAAACAAAAGAAGAAGTTTTTTCCTTGACATTTTTATGTCAATGAACGAAAACAACAGATTTGAAGCTAGTTAACAGTGGTTTAATAGTATGATTATGAATGAGCCCCTAACTTACCAAATAGTCGGTTCGTACAATTTTAGTTGTCGATTCATTTCGAAATTAAAAGTTTTTATTTTTTATACCACTAAAGTGGCAACCAAGCGTACGGCCCACTTGATGGTCAGCGGTTACCGTAGCCTATGTACGCATGCATCATCATCATCATTGGCCTCTACGTCTATTTCAGACGGTTTAAGCAGTGTCTGTATTAAGATAGCACTTTTTTTGGTGGCTAAACAAACCGATACGGGAGCGGACAGAACGGCCACAGTTGTTGCAAACAAGTGAACCATGTGATGGGTTTGCTTCGCTGGCATGCTTTCTAGCTCTTTTGTCTGCTAATGTGGCAAACCAGACCTGGTCGTGGTGCTTTTTGCCATCTCGCAAGCACTTTTGCCATTCAGGTCTATCAGTAGCAAACAATTCCCAATCCTGGTCATTATCACTTGCGTGTTACCACCCTGAGATGTTAGATGGAAAGTCACATGTGCCTGTAATTTCACCGGAAACATACCCTTAAAACCGGAACACAGCAATGCGAGCATTACTGCTTGGCGGCAGAAATAGGTATGGTGGTGGTGGAGTCCTTACCCGGACGAGCTCTATCACAAAGAATACTACTACTCACTTAAGTCGAATTGAAATAGTTTTTGAAGCCCCGTCTTACGGGATAAGTTTTAATTCTTGAACTCCTGACGGGATCGGCAATCCCGTGATGAGGTGGCTGATTTGCCATACGAGAAGGTGAAGTGAAGAGTGTCGGTTGCAGCATGTACCTGGCCGACTGCCTCAAGTTCATGGACCCGGTGAAGTTCTACCGCAAGAAGGTCGGGCCCGCCGTGTCCATCGCCAGCGGCTGGTGCGTGCTGCGCGTGGACGCGGACGAGCACGTGGCGTACGTGCGCACCATGTGCGGCGAGCAGCCCGTCTACTACGAGCGCTGTCTGCTGGCGCCAGGTACAGTGCCGTGCAGTGCAGTGCAGTGCAGTGCAGTAGTACGTGTAAATGCACAATGCAAACATTAGTCTCATAGCGAGGATTGTAGCCGCAAACAACCATTTGCTTCTCAACTCCCGCCCACTGCGCCTTAAGTTGTCGAAAATTCAGCTGTTGGTTTCTTTCCTTCTTCTAATATTAGTTGTGATTTCAGGTTCAAAACCGAAGAACCTCAGCGTGTTCAAGTCCGCCCCCAAGGCGGTCCGCGACAAGGTGACCACCTTCCGGACCGTCCGGGACCTGGAGATAGCGTACCGGAAGGTGAAGGCGGCTAAGCACGTCACTGTCCTGGGCGGAGGACCCCTGGGGACTGAGCTGGCCTGGCATCTCGGCAGGATGAGTATGTACACATATTTATTTATATTATTTTTATTTCTTAGGAAAACCAACAGCGGATACGACTTTATATACTATCTTATGTGAAAACAGGAAGCCAATAAAAAGTTTTCACGTTTAGCTTTGCTGTGTTCCGGTTCGAAGGGTATGGTTTCCGGTGAAATTACAGGCACATGAGACTTTCCATCTAACGTCTCAGGGTGGTAACACGCAAGTGATATCTATGATGTTGCACGCGTATATAGACTACGGTTACCGCTTACCATCAAGTGGGCCGTACGCTTGGTTGCCACTTTAGTGGTATAAAAAAATATATACTTAAATTAATCAACAAATTTGATCTGAAAAGTCTGGACGGTTGTGACTACGGGCGTGTATTTAAACTTGTTTCAGACAAGGTTGTAGAGCGTCCGCCGGACACGCCGCCCGTGGAGCTGGCGTTCATGTACAAGGACCGCGGCATCATGGCGAGCGTGCTGCCCGAGTACCTGGGCGAGTGGGCCGCAGAGAAGGTCAAGTGTGAGGGCGTCAACCTTATGCCGAAAAGTAAGTGTCTGTTAGGTCATTTGTGAGAGTTTCCTAGGTGAGAGAGCCGCCGAGAAGGTCAAGTGAGAGGGCGTCAACCTTATGCCGAAGAGTGAGTGTCTGTTAGGTCATTTGTGAGAGTTTCCTGGGTGAGTGGGTCGCCGAGAAGGTCAAGTGTGAGGGCGTCAACCTTGCCGAAGAATGAGTGTCTGGTGAGGTCATGTGTGCGAGTTTCACGCTTTATGATTGTTTTGACAGTAAAAGTAATAATTAATTATAATTATTCATTAACTAATAGCATACCCGCGCGGTTTCTCTCGCGCTATTTTTCTCACCGTTCTGGATTCGCACATATATATTTATTTCATTAATTAGTTAAGAGCAAAATTAGGTAAATTTTTGTAAAGCTAGTTATTAAAGTACAAACTGTACATTAAAAAGTTATCGTTCATTAATTCCAGCACAAGTGTATGACGCATTTGAAACCCCAGATGGCCGCCTCGAGCTGACACTTTCTACTGGAAAATCCCTTGTTACCGACTACGTGAGTAAACAATTCTTTATTTATACCACTCAAGTGGCAAACAAGGATGTTTTTTTTTAATGTCAGCAAATGATGAGACGGTCAAGTCGTTCGCCTGATGTTAAGTGCTACGCCTGCTACAGTTTCACCGAAAGATTTTAAGTTTTAAGTTTCTTAATTGGTTAAAATAAGATTAACTAAATATTATAAACTAGCAAACCCGCCCCGGTTTCGCACGGGTGCGAAGGCTACATATAAATCTTCTTGAATCACTCTTATCTATTATAAAAAACCGTATCAAAATCCGTTGCGTAGTTTTAAAGATCTAAGCATACATAGGGAAGTGACTTTGTTTATACTGTGGCGACCTCTTTCATGGAAAACTAAATTCTCCATGGTGACGAGAAAAAGAAAAGATAACAGTGCTGGCACTTGGCTGAAAACTAAAAACTTGTAAAGAAGATTTTTTATTTTATAATTGTTTTCTCTGTAAATATTCTTTTAACTTCTAATAAACAGCTTACTGCATCTATAAATCTACCTATTACAAAACCCCATAATACCATGTAGTAATAGTCACACTAATATAAAAAATGCGAAAGTTCGGATGTGTTGGATGAATGTTTGTTCCTCTATAGCTCGATTGCTCGAACCGATTTGGCTGAAATTAAAAATATAAATAGATAATAACCGGAAATATCCACCAACCCGCATTGGGTCCGCGTGGTGGATTAAGACCTTGCTCGCTCGCTTGAGAGTAGGCCAGTGTCCCAGCAGTGGGAACATTAGAAGGCTGCCATGATGATGAACCGGTAATAAGGAGCAAATAGGACATAGGCTACTATTATCTCTGAAAAAAGTACGGTTCCCGAGTTCCATGCGAAGTCGTGGGCGACAGCAAGTTTTTTTTATTTTTTTTATACAACTGAAGTGGCAACCAAGCGTACGGCCCACAAGATGGTAAGCGGTTACAGCAGCCTACGGACGCTTGCAATACCAGAGGTATCACTCGCGGGTTGTCACCTTGAGGCTAAAATCGAAAGCCTCATGTGCCAGTAATTACACCGGAAACCATACCCTTCACACCGGAACACAGCAATGCGAGCATTACTGCTTGGCGGCAGAAATAGGTATGGTGGTAGTCCTTCCCTGGACGAGCTCTATCACAAAGAACTCTACTACTCTTAATATAATAAGAAACATTGGTGTGGGTGCAGGTGCTGGTGGCGATCGGCAACGAGCCCCGCGTGGAGATGGGCGAGCCCTCGTTCCTGGAGATAGACCGCGTCAACGGCGGCTTTATTGTCAACTCGGAGCTGGAGGCGCGCACGCATCTCTATGTCGTGAGTGCACAACGCATCAAAAATCAAAATAAAAAATTATTTATTTCAGTAGAATCACAAGGATCACTTTGAAACGTGTTACAACCTAGGAAAATTTACACCAGTTCCAACGCGCCCATGCCGTAAAAGAACTGGCAACAACACCGGCTGGGTTCCTATCGCTTTTTTGGCATGACCCTTGCTATTGTTATGGATGCCAAGTAGAGTGGAGCACATTCGTCCCAAGCTTTTTTATCATCTAGGTAATCGGTTGTTTTATAGTAAGCTTTTTGAGACAATTTTTGTTTAATCAGTCATCAGTAGCGTGAGGTCACAAGTGATAGTTTCACGCTGTTGATGAAGTTTGATGAGGTCATTTGTGAGAGTAACACGCTGTTAGCAAAGAGAGTATGTAGTGAAAAGGTGAGAGTTTTACGCTATTGGCCAAGGATAATATTCTGTAGTAATGGTGTCATTCGTGAGAGACTTTGTTATACATTTTAAAAATAAATAATTTTAATAAAATATTAGATTTGAAATTGATGAAAAATTCTTAATACTGCTGTGTGCTTCGGAGGGCACATTAAGCAGTCGGGCCCGGCTTTTTCAAAGTTGTTTAGCCATAAGAGGCGGCTTAGAAACTCACCAGAGTCGGCCACTGACTCATACAAACTTACTTACTTTTATTAATATAAAAAAATGGCATAATCAAGCTCTATCCCCAGGCTGGCGACGCGGCCAGTTTTTACTCCCAGTGGAAGGACACGAGGCTTCGCTTCGAACATTACGTGAACGCAGAAGAACAAGGGTAATGTTTATTTATTATTTAACGTGCTCCGGACGGCACGATAAACTGTCATCCCGGCTTTTTCAAAAAGGTTAGGCCATCTCTAAAACATGTTAGAGTAGTAGAGTTCCTTGTGATAGAGCTCGTCCGGGGAAGGACTACCACGATACCTATTTCTGCCGCCAAGCAGTAATGCTTACATTGCTGTGTTCCGGTTCGAAGGGTATGGTTTCCGGTGAAATTACAGGCACATGAGACTTTTCATCTAACGTCTCAGGGTGGTAACACGCAAGTGATCTATGATGTTGCATGTGTACATAGGCTACGGTAACCGCTGACCATCAAGTGGGCCGTACGCTTGGTTGCCTCTTTAGTGGTATAAAAAAATAAAAAAAAATGTTCAGGCCGGCCTGGGACATGGCCTAACAACTTTACGACCGATGTGGCGCAGCGGTCGAAGGTCCGCCTGCGATGCGGAGGTTGCGGGTTCGGTTCCCGCCTCGGGACAAATGTTTGTAAGATATGCAAATATTTGTTCCGGGGTGTTCTGGGTATTTTCTATGTATAATAAAAAATATCTATCTATATTAAGTATATCAGACATCTAGTACACACCCACACAAGCGCTGTGTGAAAACAGCCGCCATTATTATAATTATTATACGAATGTGTGCGCAGGTTCGTGGCGGGGGCCAACATGACCGGCTTCTGGACGCCGAGCAACATGGAGCCCTACTACACCGTGCGGCTCGGACACGTGCTTCATATGGAGGTATTCTATTCATTCATTTAAATAAATCAATAATGCTGGACAATGATGGACAAGATGATGATGTGTGGCATCATCATCTAGCCCCAAGGTAAGCTGCTGATGAACAGAGCTGTATTATCAGTACTTGATGACTGATATATATTTAATACAATACAATACTGATGTGTATGAACATAGTGATACCTAACCAAGAGTAGTAGAGTTCTCGGTGATAGAGCTCGTCTGGGGAAGGACTACCACCATACCTATTTCTGCCGCCAAGCAGTAATGCTCGCATTGCTGTGTTCCGGTGTGAAGGGTATGGTTTCCGGTGAAATTACTGGCACATGAGGCTTTCGATCTTAGCCTCAAGGTGGCAACCCGCGAGTGATACCTCTGGTATTGCAAGCGTCCATAGGCTGCGGTAACCGCTTACCATCTTGTGGGCCGTACGCTTGGTTGCCACTTCAGTTGTATAAAAAAAAAAAAAAAAACCTAGCTTACTTACCTGTGCTTTCTAGTATGTATATCCTATACGATATCACCCGCCTCCCCTAATGTGTATTGGTTATTGTCTGTACGTAAGTCAGTAATAAACTTCGCTTGTACTAGAAAGGTCGTTTGTCTTCCATCCATCCTGTTTGAGCGCACGCTGGCTACCTATCCTACCTACTTAGCTCTCACTTACTACAAGAAACAGATAGCAATAAGTTTCATGTAAATTATACTTTTTTAGTCAGGCGTTCTTGTCATTATACTTGAAATATTCGATTGTCATCCACCATTGATTCAGACTTTACACAAGCAACATCTCTTACCAAAATTATACGCAATTCTCAAAAACTGGGTTTTATTTGCACCGGTACGTACTCCAAAGACGTAACACATCCTACCTACCTACATATACACCAAATACATAGATATTTTTTATTATACATAGAAAATACCCAGAACACCCGAACAAACATTTGTAGATCGTACAAACATTTGACCCGAGGCGGGAATCGAACCCGCAACCTCCGCGTCGCAAGCGGACCTGCGCCCGCTGCGCCACATCGGTCGTCGAACTAGTATTACTTCCTTTTTTTATTGATTGAACACTAGAAGTCCGTCCCAGCTTGGGTGCGGTTTCATTGCACCTGTGCGAAGCCGGGGTGGGTCGCTAGTTATAAATATAGCCTGTGTAACTCAGGGATAATGTAGTATTATAATGGTGAAAGTTTTTTTTAAATCGAACCAGTAGTTTTGAATTTATTCGTAACAAACAAAAAAAGTACAAATCTTTCTTTGTAATATTGGTATAGCTGATTTACCAATGTTATCAGCGTATGTTTACAATGTTAATGGTAATTGATAGATTCAGGCGTTACATTGCGGAAATCCATTACAAGATAAAAAAACAGACGGAAAATCTCTAGTATTATTCCGCTTAACTTTTTAACTAATGAGGTCACACAGTTACCACAGTTAACCTCAAAAGAAAAATATCGACACGTGTTTCATCCCTCCACGGAACATCTTCAGGACCATCGACTTGTTCTCCGCCAGACGTGTTGCTCCGTCGAGCGCTGGAACCAAAGTGAGAATTCGATGCGACAACCCCACTATTTATAGTCTCAACCGGTCTGGCCACTACTGGCGAGTCAACGCTACTTGTTGTAAACAAACGCAACAAAGCTGACCGTGGATAGGACATGTTATCCACGGTCACCTTTTCGAGTGGAGATTTTTCGTCTGTTTTTATCTTGTAATGTTAATGGTTAAAACTATAGCAACATAGACTCTTAATTGTAATCATGTGCCGATGCCCTTTTGTCTTCAAAGTATTAAAATTAAAATTTATTTATTTATTTATTTATTTAATTCTTTATTGCACAGAATATACAGTACAAAAGGTGGGCTTAATGCTAACAGCATTTTCTGCCTGCCAACCTCAAAGGTAGGTAGAGAAAAAAGGCGTGCTCAACTTAATTATTATAGTTTGCACAGCGGATCTAGGCTTCCGTGAAGTTAGCCGTTTGTGATGCGCAAAGACAATTTAGTTTAAAAAAGCTCCATTGCGCATCGTAACGGCTAATTTCACTACGGCCGAGATCCGTCGTGAGACCTATACCTAGGTACCATTGAATATAACTAACTTAAGAGAAGAACAAACTAACAAACTGAACCTAAAACAAACTCCTATTCAAAAATATTATACATAAATAAAATGTACTTACATATCTATATACCTAACCATATATATTAGCATTTTGTGTTAGAATAGTTTTTACTGTATGCAGTTTTTTATTGAATTTTAAAAATAATATCGTACGCGAGCGATGGCAAGGCAAAGCAAATAAACTGTCCACACGTTGGTGATAGCGTGGCAAGGCTGGACCAACATGTATAAGCTACTTTGGGTGCTATGTTATAAAAAAAACATTTTGATGTTTTCGCAGGTTGTGGGTGAAGCGGGCGCTTGCATGCCCACTATTGGGATATTCAAACAGGTAAACAAATACCTGTAACTCTGGTGAGGGGTCACTGACCGCCTGATGACCTCCGTCATCTTATCATTTTTGAAATAATAATCATTTGCCTGCTCTATTTTTCACGTTATGTGGGTAGGCACAAATTAATTGCAACAATCTACCACTATTTGGATGGGTGACCGTCAGTGGAAATTTCAACTGAGCGCTCCCGTGCTTCGGAGGGCAGGTTAAGCAGTCGGTCCCAGCTTTTCAAAGTTGCTAAGCCCTTGGCTTCATTTGGTGGTGGGTTGACTTGACTTAAAAGAACTTCCTTACTGCTGTCACTCATCTTAGTATTTTTTTTTATACACTGAACACACTGAAGTGGCAGCCAAGCTTACGGCCCACTTGGTATAATGATGGTAAGATGTTACCGTAGCCTATTTACGATTGCAACATCAAATATAACATATTCACTCCTTTCTTATTCATAACACCTTTCACTCAATTCATCCATTCATTTCTGTATTAAAATAAATGTATATCATTGCAGTGTGCGGAAGAAGCGATGGAACAGGCCGCAGCAAATAATCCTTCGAAACCGGAACCGGATGCGGGAGAACATCCTTGCTATAAAAAGTACATAAGAGTATTTCATTATCAACCTGAAAAACTTATGGAATAGGTTCCACACATAAAAAAAAACATGTACTTTTTATTAAAATCTCGAGTAAATCGATTACGTTTTTCTGGTCAAATCGAAAAGGCAGCTCGCGGCGCGTGTCAATGACGCCCGCGTCATTAATTTACATTATTTTAATTTTTTATGTGTGGAAACTCTTCGTTAAGTTTGTCAGGTAGATAATGAATGACCACAGGCAGGCCATATAGCTTTCAGAACCGAACACCGCTGAGAAATAAAGGATAAGGAATGATTTATATTAGACGGGCCGTGTCCGGGGCGTATCGTGTACGTGGCCCGGACGGGACATGGATTTGAAACATTACATGCATTTTGTGTGAAGCACGGACGGCACACGGATCATGCACTGTTTAATACAGGGTATTTTATTGCATAATATTCAAGGAATATGTACTACACACAAAAAAATACAAGTATAGTTCGCACAGCGGATCTAGGCTTCCGTGAAGTTAGCCGCTTGTGATGCGCAAAGACAATTTAGTTTGAAAAAGCTCCATTGCGCATCGAAACGGCTAATTTCACGACGGCCGAGATCCGCCGTGAGAAGTATACTTACCTTTTTTTAACATTTTGTCTGAAAATGTTAAAAAAAAAAACATTCATCATTGGCGCGCGGGTCATTGACACCGCCGCGCGCACCATTTTCTATTTCCAATAAGGATAATTAATAATTGACCAGAAAAATGTAATCGATTTATCGAGATTTTTCATACAAAATGTTATAAAAAAGTAGATACACGTTATTTTTTTGTGTTAGGAACATATTCCTTTAATATTTTACAATACCCTATACATATAAATGGTTTCATACATTTTTTTTTTTCAATTCCGGTCGTGCCCCGGTCACGGTCCGTTCTAATATAAATCATCCCTAACTCAAACGGCACGATTCTAGCGACCATGTCTCAATGCCATATGTCATCACTGGCAACTCGCACTGATTGTAAACTTTTTCTTTATGCTCTGAAAAAATGCCGTAACTTTTCGGTAATAATTGTTAAATTGTTAAGAGAGTTATTTTTGATAAAGCTCGTCCGGGAAATCCTATTTCTGCCGCCAAACAGTAATGCTTGCATGTATTAGCGCAAGGGTATGGTTTCCGGTGAAGTTACAGGCACATGAGACTTTCTATTTTCGTCTTAGGGTAATCCGTGATACCTCTATTGCAAACATCCATAGGCTGCGGTAACCCCTTACCATCAAGTGGGCGATTTGGTTGCCACTTAAGTTTTATTAATAAAAGCGTTGTTTCCAGGTCTGACGAGTACAAGAGTCGGTACAAGCGCGGCATAATGTTCTACTTGCGCGACGAGACGGTGGTCGGCATGATGTTCTGGAACATTCCGCCGGTCGACGACCGCAAGGAGGTCGTCACGGAGGTACTGACTCGACCTCGAGCTCGTCGGCTCGGACTGACCACCTCTACTACTACAATATAAGCCGGAGTTACATTATTCTGTCGTGGATAGTATCCATACATTTACAGAATGTGTCACGGCACATTGCGCTTCAGTAATTTAATTGTAACCATACAAAATGTATGGATACGATATACTTATGACGCGTCACGACACGCCACGACAGAATAATATAAACGCCGCTTTACTGAGAGAATAGTGTATATTCGAGTTTGGTCGAATCCAACCTTATTTATGCAAATGCAAATATGTAGAATGTATGTTGTTGTATGTATAGTTCGCACAGCGGATCTAGGCTTCCGTGAAGTTAGCCGTTTGTGATGCGCAAAGACAATTTAGTTTGAAAAAGCTCCATTGCGCATCGAAACGGCTAATTCGGCCGAGATCCGTTGTGAGAACTATACTCGTGTATTGTATGTTGTGTTGTGTTGTGTTGTGTAGATGCTGCGCGCGCGGCCGAGCTACCGCGACGTGAACATGCTCGCCGAGCTGCTCGGCTTCCCCGAGACCGAGTGCTCGCCGCCGCTCGCAGACGACCTCAAGGAACCCGGACCATGCATCAAGAAGTAACCGAACTATCCGAATACCTAACTTTTTCCGATGAGACAAGCTAAGCAGAGCTTGTGTTATGACTAGATGACTGTTGTATTTTTGTTTTACCGGAACAAGTATTTGCAGATCGTACAAACATTTGTTCCAAGGCGGGAATCGAACCCGCAACTTCTGCGTCGCGGGCGGTCGTTCTTAATGATGGGCAGAGAGCGAGGAACAACTTTGTTTTTTATAGAACGTGTAAATTGACATAGTAAAGTAATTGATAGATTCAGGCGTTACTTTGCGGAAATCCATTACAAAATAAAAAACAGACGAAAAATCTCTAGTACTATTCCGCTTAACCTTTTAACTGATGAGGTCACACAGTTACCACAGTTAACCTCAAAAGAAAAATATCGATACGTGTTTCATCCCTCCACGGGACATCCTCAAGACCATCGACTTGTTCTCCGGCAGACGTCTTGCTCCGTTGAGGTTAACTGTGGTAACTGTGTGACCTCATCAGTTAAAAGGTTAAGCGGAATAGTACTAGAGATTTTTCGTCTGTTTTTTTTTTTAATATAGTATAGTACTGCAGTAAATCTACAATTTTGTTTCAGCTGGAGAGTATTTTGAACGTGAGCTCATAGAAGGATGCAAGATTCGTTTTTGAAATACATGTGCTTCTGCTCTTATTTATTCTTATTTATAACCGAGAGAAACAGTTTAATAAAATAAAGAGACATTTAACAATTTTGTTGTTGTATTACTCATTTGTTTGAAACCACACCAAATGCAATTAAGTACGAAAAGTAACGTGCCAACAATGTCAATGAGTTCCTTTCTGACCCACATTACCTCCGATTATACCCCCAGTGGTATGGTAAAAAAAATAATGCTGTCAAACTCAAGATGTTGTCTATTTCCAGCAGAGGACTGGGTGATGATTCTCTGAAAATAAGTAGGTATGCTGTACATTGCTTGTGGGAAAAAAAAGTATTATCAGTAGCACCTATGTCTGTAGGGGAAGAAACCCAGTTGTTCGACTGGTATGGCTACTTGGTAAAACTACTGGGAATAAGACAGACTCGCTTGAAAGTAGGGTGAATGGCTTTATTTAAATGGCTGTCTGTCAGTGTCAAGTAATTGTCAACGTTTATATATTCACGGACGTGTAGGTACAGTCTGACCAAAAAGAGTAGAAAATAAATGAGGGCGCCACTATCGTTTACATGGTATCACCAGGTATACACTACATTTTAGGATAAAAAGTTTTGATACTTGGAGTTTTATTATATTAAATATTTCAACTGAGCGCTCCCGTGCTTCGGAGGGCACGTTAAGCAGTCGGTCCCGGCTTTTTCAAAGTTGTTAGGCCATGACAGAGGCCTTCGGGCGGCCTAGAAACTCTGTCACCAGAGTTGGCCACTGACTCATGCGAACGAACGAACGATTATATTAAATGGTCGGTCGAAAATATTACAAATTTTTCTTTATATTTAAATGCTCATCACGTAAAACGTTTGTCTAAATACTATCTACTTACATATAAATAAATAAAAAAGAGGAAGTAAATATTTTTTTTTGTATAAGTAATAATAAAAAAACATTTATGTATTAACATTTAATAACTATTTTTCTTAAATTCATTCTAATGACTCAAAATCTATATACTCAATATTAGACAATGATGATTCTTCTTGAGAACATCCTGGTAGAACACAATGACATGATGTTCAACAGATGTTCCAAACTTTCCTTCTTTTTTATTTCCTTCATCTCCTTCCTTCATCTTCTTCATTCAATTCTCCTTACAGTAGTCCGAGATTTGCCTGTAACAGAACACAAGTATCAAGATTAAAAAGTTGCACTTTGATATACGAAAATAATACGTTTTTTTAAAGGATTTACACAATTCTTACAAATTCAATTTAAGTCTATGACCACTATAGTTCTTTTTATTCAAGTACTTACCGGTCAATTCCGCTGCTCGTTTATAAACGTCTTCTAGCTCACTCAGCAGTTTGCCGGCTTGGTATTCATCCAAACACCTAATAAACTCTCTGTAAATTATTTCCCGAGCCCCACTGTGTATAGTTTTGTTCATAATAGTTAATAAAAGTCGGCAATACCTTTAATTTAGAAAGAAATTAACAATACCAGCCACAACAAATCAAAGTAAACAAACTTCTCATCTGACAGCTCCCTTGACTTTTTTTTTTTTTTTTTTTTAATTTGTTTTGGCTTGGATGCTTGTCCTTACGCCAAGTCCTATTTACATTTTCTGTCACAGTCACTTTTCAATTTGCTGTCACTTCACTTTCAACTTTTTATTTGAGTTTGTTTTGTTCGTTTTTCTTTTCATTGCATTTTCACAGCAAGAACCTTTATGTTTATATTTTTTCCACAGTGCTGATTACATATTTGTATAAAGATTCAAACACTTCACTATTGGATAATAAGTCTTGGAGATGGCGGGGAACATCTGGAGTTATTTCAACTAACTCTGAGGTCATGAGGAGTCTTTGCACTAAGAAATGTTGGCAGTCCAGGATTATGTGTTGAAGGTCTGCATTATCAAAACCACAATGTGCACACTCTCTAGAGTTTACTATTTTCATCCTTTCCAAATGAGCAGGAGTAAGGCAATGTCCAAATCTCATTCTATTGATTATTGTAATAAATTTCCTTTCATCAATATTCTTATGTTTGTTGTACCAAGGCTTTACTGGTAATTCCTTTTGAATATTGTAATACCACTGTCCTTTAATTTTGCTTGTTTCCTTCCAATATTCTTTCCACAAAACCCTCTTCTGTTCACTAAATAAGACATAATAGTCTGTGAAGGGTACTCTTAATATATCTGAATGATCTACATCTGGCTCTGAATTTGCTGCTCTGTCCACTATTTCATTTCCTTCTATATCCTGATGAGATGGAACCCATTTAAATTCTACTATCTTACATGTACTAGCTATCTTAGATAACATGGATTTTAGCATAAATACTATATAATTTTGCTTGTATGAGAAATTTGGCATTTGCAAACTAATTAAAACACTTGAGCTATCAGAAATAATTATAAACTGATTATGTGATTCTACATTAATAATGTGCACTAAAGCATTATATACAGCATATGCTTCTGCAGAAAATATACTACAATTGGAATCAATTTTAAATGTTCTAGTGACACCCAACTGTGGGTCATAATATGCACTTCTGACACCTGTCTGTGATTTAGATCCATCTGTGAATATTTTATAAGTGTTCTGTTTTTCCTCCATTTGTTCTCTGAACATAAACTTATCCTCTATTTTACGTGAATCTATTATAACCTTGCTAAATGTTAGAGCATCATATGAACATGTATACACTGTCCATATATCAGATTTATACATATTTACTGCCTTTTCATTGACTTTACTCATTATTGTGGTTATTACAGGAAGTCTGTTCGACAAAACATCTGAAGGCTTCACAGATGTATCCTGAATTGAGCTGTTCAAAACTTCAGGTAAACATAAATTATCTAGTACAAATGAATTACTCTGTGATAAAGTTTTTAAAGAAAACCTCTGGGCTAAAATAAGCCTACGAATGACAAGAGGCTCAATACAAGTCTCTGCCTCCATTGCATTTATGGGAGTGGTTCTCATGGCACCACTAATCAGTCTTAGAGCAATGTTTTGTAAAACATCAAGTTTCTTCAAAAAAGTTGGACTGGCATTCATGTATGCTAAACAACTGTATTCAAAATGACTCCTTACAATACTCTTATAAATCATATTCAAAGTCTTTGGATCAGAACCCCAAAACACACCTGTAATACATCTCATAATATTAATGCCTTTAATGGCATTCTTACAAATGTAGTTTATATGTTTGTCAAATTTTAACTTATCATCTATTATTACACCTAAGAATTTTTGATCCCTTACTTGGGGAATAATTACATTATTATACACAATATTTACAGTCTCATCACTACCAAAAACCAAGACTGAACTTTTTTGACAGTTTATATTAAGCTTTAAAACATTTGTATAATATTCATTCAATTGATGTAAAGCTTGGTTAATGATAGACTGGGCAGCAGTTACTTCTTTATGTACTTTATACACAATTATATCATCTGCAAATTGTAGCACTTTTACATCACATTTAACATATTTACAAATTTGTGATGTATACAGGTTGTAAAGCAATGGGGACAGAGAGGAACCCTGCATCAAACCTCTTGAAACATTATTTGGTCCATGTAGAATGTTATTAAACTTAACATACATAGTCCTATGCCAATAAAATTTAAAAAACCACTTCAATAATTTTCCAGGAATACCCATCTCATGCAAGACCCTAATGAGTTGCTTCAAATCTACATTATCATATGCACCCTGGACATCAAGAAATGCACATACAGCTGATGAGTGTGATAGCAAACATTTTTTTAAATCGGCTGTTAAGAGAACAAAGCTGTCTGTGGAACTCTTTCCTTTACGGAAACCAAACTGAAAATCAGGTAATACTTTATTTCTTTCCACAAAATAATCTAGTCTTACTTTAATCATTTGTTCAAATAATTTACCAATGCAAGAAGCTAAAGAAATAGGTCTATAAGAATTATGGTTGTTAGGTTCTTTATTAGGTTTTAGTATAGGAATGACACATTGTGTTTTCCATGACTCAGGAACTAACTGCTTTTGCCATAACCCATTAAAAATATTAAGCAAATGCAATCTGTTAGTAGAATGTAATTTTTTAAGCATGATGTAAGGAATTTCATCCAACCCTGGAGTAGTATTCTTTCTTGATTCTAAAGCAATACATAATTCATCATATGTAAAAGGTCTTAAAAGCATCTCTGCTTCACAACTAGTACCCTCAGATAAAAATAAAGAATCTACGTTAATATTACAACTATTGTCTGGGGTATCACTAAGTTTTGCTATGAAGTCTTGAATCCACTCATCATTTCTGTATATATTTCTCTTTACATGAATACGTTTAAACTTACGAATATGATTCCAAATTTTCGATATTGGTGTATATCTATTCAGCGAAGCACAAAGAACTCTCCAGCTATTTTTCCTAGCCTCTTTCAGAACAAGCTTTTTGATTGCATTTAACTTCTTGTATTCAATATATGATTCAATTGTATATTGTAATCTGTAATTTAACAAAGCTTCTTTTGCATTTTTTACAGCCTCATCACAGTCATCATTCCACCAAGGAGCAGGTGCCCTCATAAAATGTGTAGCTGAATTACCTTTATAAACTGGAATACATTCTATTCTCAAGGTATTTAACATTTCACAAAAGTTATTGTAGGATTGTAAAGGATTATCCACTTCTACTTGAAAACTATCAGATAATTCTTTGGATAGAAGAAAATATTTAGACCAATCAGCTTTATGAAATAAAAACTTTTCTATGTTTTCATTGATTTTATACATAAAAGGAGATATGTTTATATCTACAAAAGTAGGATAGTGATCACTACCCAAAGAATCATCTCCAACATACCACTCACAGAGTGGAGCAATGACTGGACTGGCGCAGGAAACATCAATTGCTGATGCAGCCCTGGTAGGCCGCTGAACAGTTGTAAGACTGCCAGTATTCAAAATGCATAAGTCTTGTTCATCAAAAAGCTCATAAAGTGCATTACCTCTTGCATTAGAAATAGCACAGCCAAAAGCTACATGATGGCCATTAAAATCTCCAGAAATGAGACATGGCTTAGGCAAACTATTGATGATTGATTTTAATTTACTTACACACATTCTACTTGTTCTAGGTGGACAATAAAAGCAAGCAATTGCTATGGGGCCAGCTATGGTATCAACAGAAATAGCCAGTGATTGGATATCCTCATAAAAAGGAGGATTTATAATGTTATATTTAAGACTATTTTTAATTATTATGGCCACACCTCCATGTTCATTTTTGGCATTTCTGTTAAAACAATTATATCCAGCAAAATTAAGAGGAGGGCTAGTGGTTTTTAAAAATGTTTCGTTTAATAAGCAAATATCTATGTTATTTTCTATTATAAGTGTCTTTAAAAGTGGTTTTTTATTATTAATGCTTTGAATATTGTGTTGTACTATTTTTAAATTGTGTTTTACTGTTTGCTTTATTGTGAGGGTTTCAAGTTTTTTAATAAGATTTCCCTGATTTTAGTGGAAGTTAACGGAATGTTATCCGTTGAATTTCCAAGAATGACTAGGGTTTTTACCATTGCGTTTAAAATATTTTCATCAATGACGAAAGCAGAGCTCTGCTTTTTGATATTATTTTGAGAGGTTTCTGGGGCTTTTGTTTGCCTTGCTGGAATGGGTGGACATTGCTGAGATTGATGTTGTTTTTGTGTCTGTTGTGGCCAAGGACTTTGTTGTGGCTTTTGCTGATTAGGAAGAGCTGGGAAGCTCTTTGTGTAGGACTCTTTAATAACATTGGCATAAGATTGTATTTTTAATTTTTGTGTCTCAATGCGTTGCATCTTTATTGGGCATTGTTTGGAAATTGCTAAATGAGCACCTCCACAATTACTGCATTTTATATTATCTTCATTAGTGCAGTCTTTGTATTGGTGCTCACCTGAGCACACCGAGCAGACCTGTTTATTTTTACACACCTTTGCTGTATGGTTGAATCGCATGCAACGATAGCACTGCATTACCTGAGGCACGTATGTATTTACTGGCATTCTCCAATGGTCTAAATAGACACATTGCGGGAGAGTGTCAGTAACAAATGTAACAGTTACAGTTTTCAGGGGTTCCATCTTACCTTCTACTTTCTTCATAAAACGGCGCACAGCCACGATTTCGTTTTCGCCAGAAAGTTTGCGGAAAAGTTCTTCATTGGACAGTTCTGTTGAAACGTGTTGTATCACTCCTATTTTTTCTACAAAATGCGTTGGAATAAAGGCCTTTATACCGATTTTCTCAAGACTATGCTCGTGAGAGAGCAGGTCATTAGCGTCCGTTGCTTGCTTAAAAACTATTTTCAGTTTTTGGGCACTAGCCCGACTCATCTCATATTGTCCCTTTAGATATTTCGTTATTAATTTTTGAACGGATATTGGATCTCTATTGCCGAGTTGCTCCTCCGTAGTACTCTCCAGGAATATTGCGAACTCTGAGTGGCTTGATTTATCAGGATATATCCTTTTATAATGTGGTTTAATAAAAGGATTGTACTTATCTTGTTCTTGACCAAGACTGGGGGCAGAAGAAATTTTTCTCTTCTTACGGTCCCGCTTTACCTCCTCAAAATCCTTATCTCCATCGCTTTCGGAAGCCATCCCTCCGTTTTAGTTGCTCCAATCTCTTTAAAACTTTATATTATTTAAAATAAAATATTTTATATTTCAAATAGGCGCGCTTTCAGTTCCCGCCAAACCGGAAGTCAGCTCCCTTGACATGATAATAGTGCTGCCACTAGTCGAAAATGATTCTCGTTAGTAAAAGGTGCCAAAACTTAGCAGTTTTTTTAATTTCGTCCATCACAGACGCCACAAATTAAAAGAAGAATTTCGTCCATGCTATTGTGCTAAAATAAACCAACAATCTACTAACTTATATCTTGTACACGCTTATATAAGAAAGTAAAGTAATACCAACGGTGCTGTTTTTACATTTTATTAGATTAAAATAATAAACAATTTTAATTTCAATTTCATTTAAAACAAATCAACGAAACCATTTGAATGTATGTCTTAAAATATTATTTATGCATGATTTTTGTAAAAGAAAGTGAACTTTAAGCATGGCATGATGTGTATTTAATACTGATTCATGATGAGTTACTTTGTCGCCAGTCTGGCGATAAACTCTCTATATCGGCCACACTGGCCACTGTTTCGACATTGATGTAGAGTTACCAGTATAAAATCAAGTTTTAGTTCCACATTATTTAATTCCTACTCTTTGTGGTCGAGCTGTATGTATAGTTCTCACAGCGGATCTCGGCCGTCGTGAAATTAGCCGTTTCGATGCGCAATGGAGCATTTTCAAACTAAATTGTCTTTGAAATTGAACTAAGTATTAATTTGTTTTATAAATGTAATAGTATTAATACCGTGTCAATACAACTGTTAAAACTTTTTTATCCTTGTAGCCTACTCGAACAAGTACTGTTATATTAATACAATTTTGGGACAGGAATCTATGCTTCCGTGAAGTTAGCCTATTCGATGCTCAATGGAGCTTTTTCTAACTAAATTGTCTTTGCGCATCACAAACGGCTAACTTCACGGAAGCCTAGATCCGCCGAGAGAATTATGCCAAAGGCTAATGTGCGTCTCTAATTATTAAATTATGCTCTAACCGAATTTTACGTTTTATTTTCATTGTACAACGATAATTTTATTCACAATACAAAAAAATACGATAAAATTAAATTGAAATATGCAAGAAACTATGTCATTCATTCACTCATTCAATGTAGACATCGATATCGATACAAACAAAAGATGCATACTTGTGTGTAAAATGCGTTTGTGTGCTACCTCGTCCCCGCAATAAATGGCAGAAAATTTTGTAAGAGAAATTGCGGCAATGGGGCGGTCCATTCTAATTTGTCTGAGGTTATTATGTATAGTGAAATGTTGTAGTCTCGATAAGACTATCGATAGTTTGACTGATATTCAAGGCCAAGCAATTGTGTTTAGAGTAATCGTTTATCTACTTAATTATAGTTAGTTAATTGTTTGTGTTTATAGGGTGTCAACCATCCCGCTTGAGGCCAAACAGGTAATTTTTGGGATTTTATAATAAGGTGCGATGCGATGCGATGTGTTAATAGTATCGTGAGTGATTCTATAGTGGCCTTGAAGATGGTCTATCACACGCAATATTTAGTTTTTATTATTTTGCGATAATAGTAGTCTGTCTGTGGCATTTATTACTCTGCTCTGTGGTTTGTTTGTCTGTGGTGTGGTATGGTTGGTTCTTTGACTTTAGACATGACATTTAAAATCTTTGGGTTGGTTTGGTGGACTTGGTGGCTTTATAGAATAAAATGAAAGTCTGTGGGTCTATTATTGTGGTCTTTCCTGAGGGTCTTTCTTTCCTGTAATTTATCTTGAACTCTTTGGCAGTTTTTTTCAAGGAACATAACTATCCTTGATCCTTGTTTCCTTGTTTTTTTGTTGGTTATTTTTAGTGTTTTAAACATAAAATCTAAACTTTTTATAAAATTAACATTACGACATGTCCGTACCTATTAAAATGTTTTTTTATTACAGAATGACTAGTGAAAGAAGCTTTTTATTTAACATAGTAGTGGATTATGTAAAACATAGTTTAATTTGAGTTTTCACAACTTCAGCAGTTTTTTTGTTGGTTAATATTATTGTTCCAAGTTTTTTATAAAGTTTTACACTTAAATACCTACGGTCGGCTACGACATGTCCGTATTACTTTATAATTTTTTTTATTACATGAATTGAATAGTGAAAGAAGAAGCTTCATTTTTTACATAGAGGAGAGGAATAAGAAAAACAGGGTTGATAGATTTGGCCGTTTGGCTATTTTATTGCTATTTGATTCCTATTCTCGTTCTATGTTCTTATTTATAATTTCGGTGGTTTTTAATCAAAAGGCACCGTTCGGTGCCAAAAAGATTATTTCTCGAAATGAGTTGGATTGGTTTGTGATTTGGATTTTTTATGTACCGTAAAATGGGGTAAATAGGGACGAAATCAAACTTTGAATTGAGTTTTGACCGATACCTTGGTATAAAACACAACATATTCTACGCCAAAATTTAAGTCTTGATGGTATTTAGACGACAAACTATGGAAAATACCTGTAATTATTGAATTCTTAGTGAAAAACGCCAAAATAATGCTCATCCCAATTTACACTGCAACTGGGGTAAATAGGAACGCGGCAAGGCTAAATAGGGAAATTCGTCAGGGCTATCACCTTCTCAATACCAATAAACTAGATGGGTACCTATCTACCTACTAAGATTTTCTACTTAGGTACCTACCTACTGTAAGAGAATGAGAGTTGGACAGTTGGAAATAATAATAAGAAGAAGAAAGAATACACATTTAATAATCAAAGTTTTACTTCTCTTCAATTACATAATTAAATTACGTAGAATTATAAAAATATGAGTATTTATCATAATAAAGGCAATGAGAGGCTTACATTAATGCAGTATTTACTAACTGTATCTGCTCACAATAAAGCATTCTAAATCTCTACTCATAAACAATAACAATAGTAATGTAACATGTTCAATAGTAAAATAACTAAATTTTATAAACATCTACATATAAGACCACGAGATCCAGTTTGATTAGAATTGTCACTTTTAAATATAAAATAACATTTTTCATCAATCTTCCGTTAAATCTTTAAAAATTTCTGCATCATTTCTATAATATCTTTGACATTTCCTGTTGGGCATAGATTTATTTATTTGACCAGAATCAGACTTACTTAGTTCGGAATGTTTATGACCGTATCCATGGGTAGGAATGGTTATTAATTTGTTTGATATGATTCGTATTTTTTTCTTTTCAGGTTCTTCTGAATGCCATTCTTTGAATCGACTCTTTTCAATTTTTTTATCTGAAGATTTTCCAGGGTTAATTTTAATTGTAAATTCATCCTTTTCTGTTTTAAATATTTTCCTTTCGTTCTTATACTGTTTATATTTTTCAATTTCACCCGGCTTCTTATTCAAACTTTCTTCTAATTTGTTGTCACTGTCCGTAATTAGCATTTGTTCACATTCATTACTATTTTCAATTGTCACATTTTCACTAATTGAAATGTTTTCTTCTGAAATGAGAGGCATTTTGTAAATTTCTAAATCATTTAAACTATAAGATTTTTCTTCTTGTACCATCAATTTATTTTCTTGCCAAAGATTCTGATTTCCAAGTTTGTGTTTTTTCTCCGGTATGGCTTCTACAGTTTTTTCTGTTTCTTCATTTAACATTCCTTTTTGGTTTTTGTATGTTTTGACATCTTCTTTAACTTCTGCACTATTAGCTTTCTTTATTTTCTCTTCTAACGTATCATTACAGTTTTTAACAAGTATCTTGTCTATATTATCAAATGTTTTGACTTTTTTTTCCCTATTTTCACTGCATTTTTCCTGTTTTATTGATTTTTTTCCCACACCTTTGCCTTTGACTGCTGGATTATTTCTTTTTAAATTGTTGTTGTTTTCTTTTTGTTCCTCGTTGAAAATCGTTATCACTTTGCAGTTGTTATCAGTGTCTGTTACATCATCGGAAAATGGAATGTCTTCAAAAATTATCGGCATGCTTTTGACGTCTAAATTGTCTTGTAAATCTAGTTCCAGTTGAGAAATATCATCCTGATCAAGACTGATATTTTCAGGCATATTGTTTTCTTTTATCTCGTTCGCCAATTTTTGCTTTATTTTTTTCTTTTCATCGCTTGTAACTTTGTTTATCTTTTTTTTATTTTCCAATAATGCTTTTCTTTTTGTTATTCCGGATGTGCTTGCTTTTTCTTTTATTACCTTTCCTTTATTTGTTAATGGCTTTTTTGTTCTTTGTATTACGCTTGGTTCAATGATGCTTTCTATGTCACCTATGTCACTTTCTATAGCACCCTCATCAACATTTTCAAGTACTCTGGAAGTCGTCTCCGATGTATCTGATTCAATATAATCACTGTCTTCTCTCACGCTTTTACCTGCTTGAACGTTAATTTTCTTTTTTTTACTATTAGCTCTAATATTTCCAGAATTTCCATAGCGCATCTCTGATAATAAATTTAAAACTGTCTTGTCTATAGCCTTTTTTTCTTCTTCAGTGCATGTTTCGTTCTTGTAGTACTACCCGGTAACCTTTCCAGCACCTTTTCTTTGTTTAGAGGGCTGATTCCTGTCTTAGAAAAACCTGCTAAGATGTTACTTATAAGGTTTGTTTCAAGCTTCTCAAAAAGTTTTTTCAGCAGCTGAGGAAAACAATTCTTTGGTATGCTTGCCTGTGTGCGGCCGTCTGTTTTTTTCCAAGTGAATAGTACATCACGCCAAGCAGATTTCATTGGTCTAAAAAAGGCTACATCGAGCGGCTGCGTCAAATGGGTTGAATTAGCTGGCAGGAATACGAAGTAAATATCTTTCTCTTTACACTTACGGATTAAATTTATCGAAAGATGTGAAGAAAGGTTGTCTCCGATTAATATCTTTTTTCCTTGCTTATCTTCAAAATAGGGAATTGCTACGGTTTCAACCCAATCTTCAAATGTAGTGCTATCGAACCAACCGGATGCCGTTCTATTATAACGACAAAGTCGTGGCCCATTTTTTGTCCATGTGTCATATAAATGGGCAGCTTTATAAACTACATAAGCAGGCAAAAGGGTGCCATTTGCCGATGCAGCAATCATGAGTGAAGTAGATGTCTTAGAATGATTCATAACGCGCTCTGGGTACTTCACTCCTCTTTTAGTGATAATTTTCTTTTTTCCGGGGTCGTCCGATAAATTCGTCTCGTCGTAATTCACGATATTCGATAGTGGGACGTCTTCTAAGGAAATCTGTAGTTCTTCAAAGTATTTTTCAATAATGTCTCCTGAAACAGCTGCCCTAGCTCTTTTTATATTTTGGCTTATTCTTTTTGACAGAACATCTTCGTGTCTTTTTAAGAAACATTCGATAAAATCGGGCCCTGGCATGTTGTTTTTAAATCGTTTTATTTCAGTGCCCATTCTGTCAAGGTAACCTTTAATTAGAAGTCGTAAATCGTATGTATCAAGTGGGTAACCCCACTCCGAACAGATATTTAAATATTGGATTATATATAGTTCGGTTTCATCATTCAAACATTTTGGCCTACCATGAGGCCTCATTACTCGTGTCATATGTCTGTGTAATACAGATTTACTTATCTTATATTTATCTGCTATTACTTTTAGTGATATGTTTGAACTGCTTTCGTATTCCGCAATCGCAATACGTATTGATTCAGAATCATACTTTTTATATGGGTTATTTCGACTTTTTGTGTATGATCGTGGCATTTCTGTAAACAATCAAATAGATAATTCATAAAAAAAGTTCAAAATATGCAACGAAAATAAATAGTTAGATAGGTAATAAATAGTTAAATAGTTACCTAGTTGATAGAAGATTCTACCTTATCATTCTTAGTGACAACCCTAGGAAATCAGTCCAATTAACACACTTCTCGTTTCTATTATAACAATTGTCGTCCCTATTTAGCCGTTCCTGTCCCTATTTAGACTGTTTACATTCCAATTTCCCCCAAAAAAGTCCAATTTTATAGCCTTTAATTTTAGTCAATAAAAACAACACATACAGAAATATTACGTACCTTGATAATTATTAGTGAAAGTGTTCCCATAACATTAAAGCACACAATTCAATCGAAGTTTTGCAATAAATATCAGAAAATAGCTCAATAGAACAAAGTTTTGACGGCAACCAAAACATCTCTCTCCAGAACGTGATTTTCAACTGAGTCTGACTGCTTTTAGGGGCTAACTTCACACCTGTTCGGTGTTGCCACAGTATTTTTTGTTATTCTACTACTAATTTAAATAATCACGCCAAATATTGAATCGAGCATACCTTCTATGTTACCATTTGAAAAATCTTCCCGAGTTTTGTCCCAATTTAGACCTGGATCCCTATTTACCCCATTTTACGGTATATAGGTACCTACTTATACGAGCGGGTTTTTTCACTTTTTAAGCACCGATTCTACTACACTTGATTGTTTATATGGTGGCTGTACACTTCATCTCGAGAGCACTCGCTATGCCTCCCCCGAGAGATGTCGGTCGAGATGGGGACCATGTAGGTACACTCACGAAGGGGCGCGAGACCCTTTGAATCGGTGCAAAAAACCGACCCGGGTTAGATAGCTTGCGAGGAACACCAAGACAGGCTGAGGCGGGCGAGCACTACCATGTACACTCACGTGCACGCTCTGTCTCGGTCTGCCACGGTGAGTGTACAGCTGTCTTTAATTGTTAAGTAACAGTTTACTAGTTTGCAACAAGTTATCCAGTTTATTCTTGAATACGTTTATCGAGGTGGCAGTAACCACTTCTTCTGGAAGCTGATTCCAGTTATGGCCCACCCTGTTTCTGAGAAAGTGTTGTAAATTTTCTTAAAACATTATTCATTATTCATTCATTATTTATTTATTGATTGCTAGCATACATACATAATTGATATTGTTTTATTTATTTGTTATGGAAGCACTGTCACATTTTTCTATTTTAATTCAATTTTCTCTCTGTGTATGGTTTTTTTCTATTTATTATATTCTTTTCCAACTTCAACGATGACAAGAAGTCTTCATTTTTCATCCTGTGTACGTGCATTGGTTTGTTTTTTTTTTACAAGTTTTCATAATTTGAATGTAGTCATTAGGAGTATAGAGTCGCTGTTGACGTTTTAATGCACATTCTATCTTTCCGAAAACTGTATCGTTTGGAAGAAAGCTATGCCCCGATTCAAGGAATCGTATATTGATTTGGTCTACAGTTGGATGTTCGTTCAACACGGCTTTAACCCGGCGAGCATGTGGTCAAAAAAGTTTCATTAGGCATGTGGCAGGGTATGCCCTACCCAGACTATAATGCACTCTTTTGTGGGGTTTTGTTCGGAAATATTTATTTTCAAGCTTAGGGTTGTTGAAATAAACTATTTTTAATGAAGTTAAGAAATAAAAGTCAATTTTAATTAGACAAATAAAGTTTTTGTTTAGACAAAGAAAAAATCAACAAAATTGCAAGAAAAATATAGGAACTTTTGAATAGTTGACTAAACAAGCAAAATAACGTTTTATTGTTTACAAATTTTTGTTTAAAATTATAAAACAATGTAACATTAAATAAAAAAACTAAAAATAACCCTTCTCTGGCTTAAAATAAAATCAGGAACTTTATTGGAGATCAATACAATTCTGGCACGACAGTTTCGCATGCTCCATACATATAGGCTTACCACATGTGATGCAAGAATGTTTTGTCTTGCGATCTTTCTTATTAGGACAGTCACCACATCTCACATATCGATTAGGTATATTTTCCGCAGGTGGAGGTGCAGGTTCACCGAGCTGGCTTGAAATTCTCTTACGAATATAAACTGGAATGTTTTTATGGTCTTTTCCTGATTGTAAATGTTCATAAATCAGAGATAGGCCCAATTTACGTATGAATTCTGTTCTTTTTACGTTGCTGTTTGTATTTGCTCGATAAATAATACAAGCATTGACAGCTGCCATATTTAGAATGCCATAGAATAGAGTCATTGGCCATTGTTTACTGTTACGAGAAACGTTGTAACTGGCACTCAATTCATCCACTACGTCGACTCCAGCTTTTGTGGAGTTATAAAAAGTTATAATCTCTGGTTTTTTTTCTCCCCCGTAGCTTCATTTATGGCGTTGTCGTGGTGAAGTGTGGACATAGCTTTTTTTTTTTGGGGCATATGATACAATTGTGATGTCTTTCTGGAATCCAAAAAGAGAAGAACCTGGTTCTCTGTTAGTTTTAGTAAAACATTCTGGTATCTGCCTTTTGTTCTTTCTGAGGGTTCCAGTGGAAGTAAGTTGATGCTGGTTTAGTAAGTGGAGCATCAATTCGTAACTGGTAAACCAATTGTCAAACGTTATGTTTCGGTGCGATCGTGACACCATTTGAATAAGCCTTTCTACTACATCGAATGCACTATTGCTAACTTGATAAAGCCCCGAAGGCTGTTTCCCTGCATATACTTCCAGATTTAAAACATAGAAAGGTCATATTTGGCTGGTTTGTTTGGTATATAAACTCTGAAAAGGCATCGACCTCTAAAGGAAAGTAACATCTCATCAATTGTCAAAAACTCGCTAGGAGTATAGGCGTTTTGGCAGCACTGAACAAACTGCTGAAAAATGCTCCTCATGGCCGCCATATTGTCAGTTTTTTTCGCTCTTCTCTTGTAGATTTGTCAAAACGAACGTTGTTCTGAAGAAACGAAAATCTTTGTAAGGACATAGTAGTACGAAATATGTCAACACCAGTTCCATCAGTTCGCCATAGGTCTTTCAAACTCTAACGGTTCGATTTAGTCAGGCCAGCTATGTACAATAAACCGAGAAATGCTTTCAGTTCACTTATGGTTGTTTGTTTCATGTAGTAAACGCAGGATCCAAAATCCTGGCTTTTGGCTTGAGTTCGGCAGATTTCGGAGTTTGTATGGGTCAATATTTAACTTATGATGTATGTACATTATAGGAATCTATCAAATTATGCATGCTAAAAAAAGAATTTTTGGAACGAGAACATGGACGAAGGAGTTTATCTTCCCACTACACAGGTTTACCTAAGGTGGGAGATAGTGGTATATTACTTACTATTATTATTATTATTATGATAATTTGTGCTCAAAATTGTCCACCTACAAATTGTAATTTTAATGTAAGTCCACTTGTTTTGTTGTTGTTGTTGTCTATATAAATATAAAAATAAAAATATATATATCACGTTCCCTGTCCGCTGAACCTCATATGGCTCAGGAAACTTGCCCTTGGAAAGCACTAATACGTTCCTGAGCCATATGTGTGTCAGGGGACACATACAACTTCTATAGCGATTATTTCTACGGGACGCGCTGGTACTGTACTAAATATGCTTGGGACGTGCTAAGACAATCATATAGTAAAGAAAAACGCCAAGACGTACGGAAAAATATCTTTATTTTTTACGAAATTACACTGTTCCTAACTAATTATGTTTGTTTTTGAAACATGGCAAACAAAAGGTTTTTTTACATTGCAAACACTCTGTATCTACGCGTTTGACTTGTTTAGCAGCAGTTTCCCAGCTTGTACCATCTTTTCGCAAGTCTTCGTAGCATCCATTACAACGTTTTCGGATAATTTTATTGTCCTCTTTTCGCTGAATTTTTGATAGAAAATGTTTATTTGTGATCGGACTAGTAGACGGTCTTGGACTACTCAGTGTATTGGCATTCGTATCTGATGAATTGTCCAATAGCAAGAACTCCCTGATAATCTCTTGCTGCGCCTGTAATATCGTTTTGCGAGATTTTCTGTTTGCAGTTGGGTGTAGTTTTTGATACAATAGCGTGGCGTTTGTAATCGACGCACAAATCAAAACATCCAGAGCAATCTTCTTATACCACGCTAGAGATTTTCTTTTAGGGTCGTAATAGCTTGAAAGCTGGTCCGATAGATCTATGCCCTTCTTTCTATCATTGTAGAAAAGCACTGTTGTCGGTTTCGATATTGGGCGGTACCCAGAAGACATTTGCATGCTAGCGTCGTGGCAAGTAGATATCATAGCGACGTCACGTTTGTCTCTCCATTTCAGCACAGTGACATTATCTTTCTGACGAGCAACTACTTCACCTCTTTTGGGGCCCATTTTCTTTATTTTTATTGCCCATGGAAGGTCAACCCTATTTACTCGTAGAGTGCCGCATAAGTCTGTCTTCCGCTGCAGTAAATATTTTGCTAGTCCTACACTGTTGTAGAAGTTGTCACACACAACAACCCGTCCAGCGTCTAAAAGTCCATCACATAACTGAACTACGACACTTCCCGGCTTGTCCAGATCAGCAATTTCGGGATCGCGCCCTATGTAAATGTCATAGTTCCAGACAAATCCTTCTTCTGTGCAGAGCTTATAAATTTTCAAGCCATATTTGTGAGCTTTTGATGGGTTGTATTGACGGAAAGATATCCTCCCTCTAAATGGCATCATTGATTCGTCAATGACAATACATTCACCAGGTGTATGTAAACTTTTCCAGTTGTTGATGACAAGGTCTAAAAGTGGCTTTATTTTGTACAAACGTTCCTGCGGATCTCTGGGAGCTTCATTATCGACAAAGTGCCAACAACGCAATATAGATGAAAAGCGATTATACGACATATTTACATTGTGAAATATTGGATGGTAATAAATCGCGTCTAATTTCCAATACGATTCCAATGTGGGAAATTGTACAATACCCATCAACATGTACAAGCCGATGAATTTCATTATTTCAGCTTGTGTAACGTCTGTCCACCGATTCATGCGGCTATGCATTGATGTATTGGTGTTCTGTTTTATTTGTATTGCATACAAATTTGTTTGAGTGACCATAAGATCTAATACCTCATCGGTCACTATTTTTCGGTAAATGGATCCAACAGAATGTTCTCCTTGAATGTGAAGGGTTGAGCTTGCGTTATAAGGAGAACGTGACAATGGTAGTATTTCCTGCTTCCAACCATTTTCCTCATCAATGTTATTTATTTCCTGTGGAGAAAGCCGCATAACCTCACCAGCTGTCCACCTTCTGGGTCTAAGTGGCTGCGATACGCTGCTCGTATCTGGTTGGGGCGGATTTATAACGGTATCGGGCGAACCTTCAGGTGAGTCTCTACCATAGTCACCATAAAAGGCCTCTGTAACAATATTTGAACGGGAAAACTCACCAGGATCAAAGTCAGGATCGTTTATATCATCATCAGCAAAAATACTTGGTTCCTGCAAACCACCATCCGAATCGACAAAATCCGGCTCGTCTTGTACATCACTATTTCTTCCGCTTGAATCCGTGTCGTTATCGCTCAATTCGAAGTCACTTTCTTCCAGTATTTGTCGCAATTGCTCAGTAGTAAGTTTACGGGACATTTTCGACAAAAAAACACCCGATGATGAACTTCAAAACAACACAGAAATCAATAATGAAAATCAAAAAGTAACGGACAGATTTTTTTGATGTCATTGACAGTGACATCAAAAAATATGTGACACTGACATGTTTGTAGATAAGTAGGTATTACCATAAGTTGTCTCTAAGTATAATTTGTACATATAAAGTGTAAAAAATCAATAAATATTTATAAAAACCACTATAAACTTCCCTGAACCACATATGGTCATGAACGTGCAGAAACAAAAATGACTCTCTACGCTCCTGAGCCTGTGTTTCAGGGTAGTAATACCTACTTCCGTTTTTTTTTTTTATTTTTTTTTTGTTTTTTTTTATTACTCTGACAACATAAAAACAGTATTTTGCAAAAAGTATGTTGGACGTGTCATTCAATTTTGCATTTTTGTTTGGGACAGGGAACGTGATATATTTCATTCAGCATGTCCATAGTTATAAAAATATCCCAGCATTTAGATTCCGTATCAGCATGCCTTGCACTAGCTTTGACACCAGGTCGCTCATTTATTATATTTTCTGACCGTAGCCTCACATTAGATCGTTGACAATCTTTGGCCCACTTTGTCCCGTCTCTAGATTTATAAAAGTTGCGATTGGCCCTGACGTCGAAGACATAAATCTAAAGCACTTACAGCAGATAAAGGTACCTCATCACTGGAGCTGTAGTCATCAGAGCTACGGCGAACTTGGTCCGCTGCAACGTGTACCTCTCGCTGGACAGATGTGTCATCATCGGCTTCCTGTTCAGTGTCAGAATTCACATCGTGCTCGCTGCAGTGATCCGTTTCCTCTTCTGAGCTTGATTTATTTGTCTGAAGAATCAGTTGGCACCTCCTCTTACATGGCCCTAATCCGTTCTTCCCGAGCTTCTTTATTCATTTTCTTGCCAAGGCTATAAATAAATTCACACAAAATGAACTATTAACACAAAAACATATAAAAAAGATTAGGGTCAAGTGGGGCAAATGCGAGTACCATACCTAGAAATACATATACCCTTATAACTTAAACTAAAGTGGCAACCAAGCGTACGGCCCACTTGATGGTCAGCGGTTACCGTAGCCTATGTACGCATGCAACATCATAGATATCACTTGCGTGTTACCACCCTGAGACGTTAGATGGAAAGTCTCACGTTTGTTTAAGTATAAGATTCATCCGTCGTATATGACCAGGACTGGCCGTTCGTCACCCAGAGCTGGTATGAGGACTTTTTCAAAATAGTTTTCAAATATCTCTTTCTCCATCCAACCATTTGAAGAGGCAGCGTAAGCCGTACCGGGGCTTTCCACTGGTCCCAGATATTTTTTGCTTTAAATATAATCAAGGGTGGCGCTCGACCACCGGCAGCATTAACAGCCAGTACAAAAGTTGTGTTTTCTCTTCCGGATGTGCTGGTGACTCTGGATGAGCTTTTACCCTTTTCTCCGACGATTTTTGTTTTCGACGGATCTATACTGAGACTACTCTCATCCAAATTCCAGATCTGTTTCGGCCTGTTTTCCAAGTTTAAATCCGTCAAAACTTTTTTTAAGAGATCAAAGTATCCATAGATGATGAATGGATCTGTAGCAGCCTTCTTTCTCGCATACTCCAATGGTTCCGGTTTGCGAATTGATAAATTATGTCTTTTTTTTAAATTAAGGAACCAGTCTTTCCCAGGTACGCCTCCTTTAAATGGGGTTACGATTTTATTTAAGTTAACATACTGGCCTACCAGCTCTAAAATTTCCTTTCGACTTAGACCAAAGCCCCATTTAGCCAGTGTTTTCACAGAAGTTGCCAAAATGTTTTCAACGTTCTCGGGAAGTCCAATTCTACGTCCTTTACCTTTCTTTATAGCACCTCGAGTTCCTTTGCTTCGACAATACAAAGTAGCAAATAGAATTCCGTAAAGAACGGACGCCTTGTGTGTGGTAAGTGAACCAGCTCTTATTTCATCAAGAGCTCTTTGTAATTTTTCTTCAGTGTATTTAGGGCTAGATTCTTTCTTTTTGACGTAATTTCGCACCATCTGAAAAAAAGGGGTAAATGTAATAAAACATTATAATTTCCCCGTGCTGCCTTATTACATTTGCCCCCTTGTCAAAACTTCAAGGGGTAAATGTAATAATAGCCAAAACATAACAACCTACAGCAATTGAACAAAAATATACATTTATATGAGTTCCTAATACGGAATAATATCACACGAATAAATAAAAATTCAAAAACTTACGTTCTTTTCTCAGATTTCAACCGATTTAAAATTAGGTTGTAAATTTGCATAACCATGCGGCACTGACGTCATTCAACTTATGACGTTTCATTCAGTCATCAATCGGTCAAAGTTCACGTAAATTGGTAGGTGCGTTGTTAAAACAGTACCTAATGCATTTCATAGATGGCAGTACTAGTTTTTTGTTTTCAATACAACTTGAACACATTTCCTTACATTTGCCCCGCTATTACATTTTGCCTACCTGACCCTACATGAAAATAACTACGTTAAGTGTGTGGCAGGGTATAACTTACCCGAGACAGCTTGTCGCACGTAACTCGCCCAGCGCCTCGTGCTGCACTAAAATCACTCCACTATCCCCTCCCCCACTTCCCTCACTCCAGCTAGGTACTCAGCGCTCTAGAGTTGAAACTTTGATATTTTACGAAATATCGATAGTTTTATGACACGTTGGGTATGACATACCCTGCCACATGCTCGCCGGGTTAAGCATCAATTTGATGGAGTATTGAGCGCCAAACCATATATTGGGATGTGGTCTCCCCTCTTATCCATCATGGATAATCAGCAGCTTTTTTGTTTTTAGCAGATTGTTTTTTTTTTTTAACTTTGTGATTATTATAGTCCCATGCCAGCTGCACATTCTTTTTGAGCTTCGTTAACAACATGGTTTTGCTTTAATGCATTGTATAGTTAGTTAATTCTAGCGGCGGATCTCGGCTGACGAGAAGTTAGCCGTTTGTGATGCGATAAAAATTTTTTTCGTTATTCTTTGGGGTTGATAAATTGCTTCTTTCAGTCACGTCACAAAATGTTTCCAGGTCTGGCATCATAGAGTTGGTTGTCACATCATAAAAGTTAATTGTGTTAGGTACGACTATTATCAAAACTGACTCTGGGTCGGTCGCGAGTGGTCCAAACAGCTTGTCATAAACCTACAATTATAGCGCTTGGGCGCCAGTTATAGGGATGGTAATATTTTTAGGAACCAGAAGCGAGTTTTATTAAAAAAAAACAATAATTTTACAACTGAAAACCATTTACTTCTATAAATCAGTGTAATTTTAAACAATCATCAGAACAACAAAAAGCCATCGAAAATCTACCTTTAGTAAATCACAAAAACAATCAGGTATTCACGCTAATTACAAAATAAAAGACTTACTGCAAATTGCACCGATCACCTTTTCATCGACCTCACTCTCCGAAATCCAGACGGCAAATGGCGCGAGCGCGCCACTACGGCTGTATTTATACCCGGCGGTCGGGTGATGTCACATTTTGCATTAAGTCACTAAAATTAAGCTAATACGGCTTCTCCTGATTATGCGCCGCCCTCGGACGCATCGTTAGAGGCGCTCATGAGGTTGTCAGGAGCGGATGATGGCCCAGCTTCAAAATCGTCATCATCGTTGTCGGAGTCTGTTGATGTAAAATACAGGTTAAATTACAACGTCAAAAGCAATTGCCTATTCTTTCATTCATCATCTTGCAGGGCCCTCTATCAACGAAACACACTTAGCTACCTAGGTCTTTCACTGACATTCTTCATGTCAACATACATCTTCTGACGCGTGTCACTCATCATCTTACTTTGTACGTACAAATCTATAAAAACCCCCACACGTGTATACCGGACATGAGCCCGTACGCATTAAAAAATGCGTCTGCCAGGACAGAACCTGTACGCGTTAAGAAATACGTCTGCCAGACCAGGGGTCTGTACGCATTGAAAAATGCGTCTGCCAGGACAGCACCTGTACGCGTTAAGAAACACGTCTGCCAGACCAGGGGTCTGTACGCATTGAAAAATGCGTCTGCCAGGACAGCACCTGTACGCGTTAAGAAACACGTCTGCCAGACCAAGGGTCTGTACGCATTGAAAAATGCGTCTGCCAGGACAGCACCTGTACGCGTTAAGAAACACGTCTGCCAGACCAAGGGTCTGTACGCATTGAAAAATGCGTCTGCCAGGACAGCACCTGTACGCGTTAAGAAACACGTCTGCCAGACCAAGGGTCTGTACGCATTGAAAAATGCGTCTGCCAGCTGTCCCGATGTATGAAGCAGGCTTAGAATGACTCACTCCACGACCGCTCACACACGCACTCGCATACATTCATCATGCATGCGCTGTTAACCAAGTAAGTGTCTCTGTAACATAAAGAAGCATTACACTTACTCTCGAAAAAGGCTGAACAACTCTCAGGACACCACTCTCCCTTCCAAGGCACCATGTATTGAGCTGCTGCTTGTGTGGTTTTACCACGTGCCCCACTCAATAACTTTAGCTCATAACGGTCACTTGGCAAGACCTTTACCACACGGTACGGGCCTCTCATGCCCGAGTCAAGTTTTCCCGTGGACTGTGAGTACTTTATGACAAACACTTGGTCATTCGCCTTGAAAACTTTGGGAGGGTGTCGATGACGATTCACGTGGGAGTCTTGTTTGTCCTGATTACTCTTCAACAAATCTTTGGCCCGACTCCTACTGAGCTCCCTCATTGCCTCATGATTAGGACTCGTGTTTTCGATGGCAATGTCTCGAATCAGTGCGCGAATCACAGGAGTAGTCGCATTAGTACCGATTAACAGATATAGAGCTGAACACTGGGTGGTTTTCTGTTTAGTAATGTTCAGTACTAACTGAATTTTAGATACGGCTTCAGACCAAGTTGTATTCTTATTAGAACTTTCTACCCGAACTAGGTTGAGTACGGTACGCACATAACGTTCGGCCTGTCCGTTTGCATGATGCATTTCAGGCGTTATGTGATGGATTTCACAACCCAGTTCGGATATCCAGCCGGTAAAGCTAGAGGCCTCAAACATACGACCACGGTCACAAACTAACAGTTTCGGGGTGCCAAACAATGAGATTGCGGTGTTGAAGACACGCTTGAGCTCGACGGTATCTTGTCTGTACATAGGATACAGCAAACAGAACTTTGTGAATGAGTCAACCATCACCAGGACAAATTTGTACCCGTTGGACTCGGGTAACGGTCCCAGTACGTCGACATGAACAGTATTGAAGGGGACATCGGGCTTTTCCCATGACGTAATGAGTTGATGAGGGGCCCTTGGAACACGCTTTTTGGAAATGCAAATTAAGCAGTGCGCGGTATATTTTTGGACAAAAGGCTTAAGGCCTGGAAACCAACAGTGCTTTAAAATAAGGTCTAATGTTTTGTCCGCTCCAATATGTTCATGCTCGTCGTGGAAGACACGCAGTAAGCTGAGTCGGTGTCCTTTGGGGATATAGCACAACATACGTGGCTCTTCCCCTACCGGTGTATGCCGGTAGTACAGCACGTCATTTTGACATACATAGCGACGTGAATCTAAAAGACCATCATTTAGTTTTTGTATTAGACCTTGGGTTTCAGTGTCGGCAGATTGAGCCATTTGTGCCCAACTTAAAGGTCTATCTATGTGATTGACTTGCGCCGCTGGTGGATTCCTGCTCAAGTAATCTGCATGGCTCATCAATGCACCTTTTCTGTAATCCATCTTGAAATTAAAATCTTGCAGATAAATCCACCAACGAGCAACCCTGGGAAGCAGATCCTTCTTTCGCTCGGTGGCTTTCAAAGCGTTGCAATCAGTTATAATTTTGAATTCTAACCCAACCAAATAGTGCCTAAAATGTTGCAATGCTTTGACGACCGCCAGTGTCTCTAACTCGTACGAGTGGTATTTGCTTTCAGCTCCCTGTGTAGCCTTGCTAAAGTAGGCCACTACCTTTTTAGTACTGTCCGAGTGCGTCTGCATAAGAACAGCACCATAGCCTATACTACTTGCATCGGTGTGGAGTTCGGTAGGTAGGCTTGGATCAAAAATTGCAAGTATGGGAGCACTGGTTAATTTCTTTATGAGGTGCTCTCGGACCTGATCTTGTTCTGGTCCCCATTCAAATTTTACGTCTTTTTTTGTAAGCCGTGCAATACTTGCAGTTTTTGTCGCATAGCTCTCTATATAGCGCCGGAAGTACCCCGCCAGGCCTAAGAGTTGGCGGACCTGCTTAACATTAGTTGGAACGGGTGAGTTCGCTAACGCCTCAATTTTTCGGGGGCTCGGCTTCACCTGACCATGACAAATGACTCGACCTAAGTACTCCACCTCAGTACTAAGGAAGGTACACTTCTGGAGGTTGATCGAGAATCCGGCTTCAGTTAAAGTTTTCAATACTTCGCGCAATAAGTTGATTCCCTCGCTAACTGTCATACTCAATATTAGAACATCGTCTATGTACACGAGAACGTCACCAGACTCGATCAACCTACGAAGAGTGTTGTTAATGATCCGCTGATACACTGTAGGTGAATTGCACAGCCCAAAGGGCATTTTTATGTACTCGTAATGAGATTCGGGAGTGACAAAGCCAGTTTTATGGATAGAGGCCTCATCAATTGGTATTTGATGAAAACCTGACGCCATGTCTAGGCTGGTGAAGAATTTCGAGCATCCAAGGCGATCAATGTGATCCTCGATGAGCGGAAGTGGATAACGATCTTTGATAGTGATGCGATTGAGTGCTCGAAAGTCAACACACATCCTATCGGAACCATCCTTCTTTTTAACCAGGATTATCGGGCTCGCGTACTCTGAGTCCGATTCTCTTATAATTTTTTTTTCTAGCAAGTCGCTAACTATCTCGCGGACTTTAAGTTTTTCCTGGTACGACAAACGGTAAGGGTGATAAGCTACTGGGACATCGCTCGTCAGATTGATGTGCATCTTACCGGTCGTTACGGTGGTAGTGGCGGTCCCGGAAATGAAAAATGAACCGAAATCATTTATTACAGACATGAGTGTAGTGAGCTCTTCACCTTGAAGAGGCGTATTTACTTTATTGGGTTCTTTACATTCCACGGAGTTTACTTCAGAAACTGAATTGAGGGTATGCGTCAAATATTGTTTGTGTTTTGTCCGAACGAAAGTTACACCGTCCCTATTAAGGACATCCGTTCCGATAATGATCGGCGTGTTCATACACGATGCGGGTACTACGACAAAATCTACATCAAGCGCAATATTACTAAACTCGATGGTTAGCGGAACATATTCGCGGGCGATAATATCGCTGTTGCCTATTCCTTTCAGAACACGATGAGTAGGTTTTCGTGGACAAGCGAAATGTTTGAGAACAGCTGATGATATGAGAGAAACGTTTAGCGCGCCGCTATCTATCAAAACGTCTACGGGAATGCCCTGTATCACTGCTGTAATGATATCGCTGTTGCGAGGGGAATTCACGAGTTCGTTGCACAAGTTAACCTTACGTTGATTATTATTTTGACCCTCAGATCGAGCTTTGGCAAAACAGTCACTTTCTTTATGTCCGGTCTTTTTACAAAAAGAACATGTGATTTTTGTCTGGTTGTCGGAGACTTTAGGCTTTTTAGGACAAGTACGTCTTGAATGTCCAGTCTGGCCGCAGTTATAGCATTTACCGTCGGCTTTTTCAGCGTTTCGCTTCTTCGCCGCATTGTGAAATTGAGATGACTGACGGTTATCAAATTTACCACGGCCAGGCTTTACATAAATGGCTAAAAATGACACCAAGTTGTTTGCGGTCAGGTTAGCATTAACTGCTGCTGCCTTAACTTGTGCATCATTTATGCCGCGTATCGCTATTTGGACCATCAGTTTCTCGCTTAGGCCCTGAACTATACGTAAACGTAGCAAGGTTCGACGTGCATACTCGGCATAAGTGGGGAATTTATCTGAGGTTGTGTTCATAACCTCGAAAAGTGTTTGAGCGTAATCAATTTCTTGTGGACAAAGGGACTTAAATTCTTTTGTGAAATTGGACCATGAGCGATCGTTAGTTGTCCATTCGCCTAACCAAGTTTTAGCGTCTCCCTTAAGACAATGGGCGACTCGCGAGAGGCATTCTGAATCCCCCCAGCTATTGGCTATCCTAGCACGTTCTACTTCGCCGTACCACACCTCAAAGTTACTGACAGCCGGATCAAAGTTAGACACGTAATAGTCGTGTGATTTTACTTTAGTCACTGCGATTAGTGCATCTGCAAGAGCTTGTGTCCCAGAGGGGGCTTCATTAACGTGTTGAGGTGTGCTTACATGCGTAGAGGGAGGTAACGGAGTCAGCGACACACTCGCGGTGCTTTCCTCAATAGCATTTAACCTATCCACTATTGATCCTAGCGCTAGTTTTAGAGAATCGTCACGGTCACGCGGGCGAGACCTATGACGGCGAGATCGTGAGCGTGGCCTATGACGGTGTCGGTGCAGTCTGCTTCGAGTACGCTTTGCCCTGCGGCGCGGCGACTCACTAGATGTTTCACGTGAGCGAGATGAACGTGGCATCACAAATTTTTAAATCGATGGCTGTTTGTTATCAATGCAAAAGTAACGTTTTTACCAAAAAAACAAAGAAACAAGGCTGTATGTGGGCACAGACCTATCCCACTTCTGATTTTAGGAACCAGAAGCGAGTTTTATTAAAAAAAAACAATAATTTTACAACTGAAAACCATTTACTTCTATAAATCAGTGTAATTTTAAACAATCATCAGAACAACAAAAAGTTATCGAAAATCTACCTTTAGTAAATCACAAAAACAATCAGGTATTCACGCTAATTACAAAATAAAAGACTTACTGCAAATTGCACCGATCACCTTTTCATCGACCTCACTCTCCGAAATCCAGACGGCAAATGGCGCGAGCGCGCCACTACGGCTGTATTTATACCCGGCGGTCGGGTGATGTCACATTTTGCATTAAGTCACTAAAATTAAGCTAATAATATATTAAAGTGAAAATGAATATTATAGAGTGTGAGCAAAACGATTTATATGAGGAATATACACAAAATAAAGGTAAATAACAAACTGTAGTCAACGCGGCATGCAAGCCAGCGTAGTCGTACACTTAATTATGCAAGACCAAACGACAGACTCCCGTTTTGCGGCGTGGGCGCCACTATTTTATGGGGTAGGCCTGACTGTAAGCGGGACAGGCGGAGAGGGGTGAGGGGACGCAATATTAGTACGCGCTATAGCCTAAATTCAGAACAGTTTTTTTTTTAATTAACCCATGTAGAGTTTCTGGAACTTTGAAAAGTTAATAATATGGCAAAGCATTAGATGAGTCTTCATTTGTATGAGTTATGTCGGCAGTTCTTCCTGTTGTCACATCTACACGAAGTTTCAAGTCACTTGGTTCTGTCCTCGTCAAATAATGAAGCGCCGACACATCGTTAATCGTTATGTTAGTCCTGTCTTCTGAGCAAGTTTCATAAAAAACGTCATTTCGTGGGTTTTTTCCGAAGTTATTTAATTTCTTTCAAAATAACTGACACGTTTATGTTCTGTAGTGTTTAATTACCGTAAAAGACAGATAAGAGTTATTGTGTATAATTATTCATCAGTAAATGGAAGAGACTGTGAACAATAATCTTTGCTCATGGTTGGAAGGCTACGTCACACGCAGGTTTCTTGTTTATGCAAAAATAGGGAGTCCGTTGTAAAAGTACAGTCTCTTTTGAGTAGAAAAGAAAAAAACAAACAACAAAAAAAAACAGTAGGTATGTACAATACAATGTCATTGATTGACATCACTGTCTTTCCACTATTGACAGGATATTATATTTATGTTTTCCCTCATATTTGCTTCGTAAGATTTATGTTTATTTTAGGTGGAAATGTACAGTAAAAAGAAAAAGATAAGGCAGCAAGATGTTGTCTATGATAATACGTCCAGGGATACTATCCCAAAACGAGGGTACTATTCAGAACTGGTTTCGGATATGACAAAGGATGACCCTACCAAAGGTATCTGTGCAAAGAAGCGCATGAAATTAATATTACAGGTAAGATTAATGTCAATGTGAACAAACAAACTGCACTGGTGTGTGGCACCGGCTAACACGGTTCAGGGCGGACGAGGCGGTGATGCAGTGATGCGGCATAGTACAAAACAAACTGGGATTCGAGATAGGCTAACCAAGCGTTAGGTGTCCTGTCCAAGTGCTCGAATGGAGCCCCTAGTTTCTAGAAGAGACGGAGATTTCGCTGGAAAAGCATCACGTAGGTGCATTTCGAAATGTTCCTTTTGGTTGTGTTCAAAATTTGTACTCTTAATTTGTGTGCGCCGCGCCCCGGCCGGCGAAATGGTGGCCACCGGTACGGTGGTAGTTTAAGTTTTTTCCTATGGGGTTATGGGAAAATACTTAAACCAATGCTTGCTATCTATACCCACCTACCTTAAACAAACGTCATATTTGTATTCTAGGCGAAGACAGACAAGTTGGCCCCTACACTTGTGTCGCTCCCAAAGCCACAGAAACCAAAGATTCTTCTACCACCAGGTAGATGGACAACCTACCGTGAGGATGAAAGCATTGTAAGAAAACTATACCTATATAATCAGTAATTATGATTGTACTATACAAGGTACAGTACATAAAGTGCGATTTACATTGGGACAGTGACTGACTGCAAATGAAGTCAGTGCTAACCTTGAGAACTAACTTTCTCTGTTTACAAAGGATCTGTACCTACGCGGAAATTATATATCATTTCCTGAGCAATTTAAACAACATTATCAGGCCATTTCATCATTGAGCTATTTTTTCAGCAATTTCCGTTTGAGACGTTTGTGCCGAAGCTCCAGTTCCTCAGTGTGGTGCTGCCCAAGGAGCTTCCGCGTCTGGTTAAAATTGAGAGGCTTCGGAGAAAGTTCCTTGCTGCTAATATAAAGGTCTAGTCTCTGTCTAGTCAGACGATTTAGTCATTAGTCACTAGATTATTGACTAAATCAATAATTAAAATAATTTAGTCATTAGTATAGTAAGTCCTACTTATCTACCTATTACTTACCTACTATCGAATTATCTAGCAGCTAACCATTGGAGGTAAATAAGGCGTGTAAGAAAATTGAACCATAAAAAAAAAACTTATTTAGATATTAGTATATTAAGGTATAACCATGTCTTTATTTAACTCGAAGATGGTGAAGAAACCTTATGAGTCTGGAGTTTGGTAAAAATTGCAGAAAATGCTGCGAGATCTTGGCATTCAGCCGTTCTGGTTGCTGCCAACGGCTGAGTACAAGCTGACTGACCAGGAGTACTACGGCTTGTGCAGTCCCTTCCCGAAGTTAGACCTGGAAATATTTGACAACACTGATTTTGACTGCCGGTTAGTGTTAGGGCTTGTGTTCTAGTTACTTGTTAAGTCGTCATCTAAGATATTGAGTCGATTTATCAAGCTCTAATGTTCTGCGTCGCATTTCCACCACCACTAACGCAACATAAGTGCATTTTACATTGAGTCAATGACTGACTCCAAATGAAGTCAGTGCTGACTTTATAACTGGCTTTCTCCGTTTACCAAGGGTACGCGAGAATTTGAAGGCAGTACTGACCCGACAGCGTTTACATAAGGTCAGTAAATTGCTGCTGCTCTGCTCATCTGACTCTTCAACACAAAACACCCGCACATCCGCGAGAAATGATTTGCGCCCGAACACCGCAAACATCTTTTCCCATACGCCGGGCATGGCATTTTTGATGGGAAAATCTGCACTTATTACACCTAACCGCACGATCTTGTTCCTCTTTTGCTGGTGACGGGCGGACGGGGTCCCCGTCCCCACTCGACGTTCTGCTCTGGTCTCGCCTGTCGGTGCAGGTCTGCCTGTCCCAGCGCCAGCAGCACGACCAAACGAAGCTCCGCTGCCACCGCGCTGTCGCGACGAAAACACTGGATAACGGCCTCGACCCTGGAAGCCTCCGTAGCCTGATCCTCTCGTCGAACGCATCCCGGAATTTTGTATACGCCACACACAATCATCACCTTCATGCTTTTGATCTATTTTATTTACAGCACACGACGAATCACTGGCGACATTTTGTCGTGCACGTTGACTGTCCGTGCATTACATATAATGCATTTTTGGTCTGGCTGTGACGTTCGTGCATTACATGTAATGCATTTGCCAGAGACAACTGAATCGCGTTTCCTGGGCTGGACGTGTGAGTTAGGAGCTTTAATTTTCTAGGGACGTATGAACAATAAATTGCTGAAAATAAAACTAAAATGTCCCATCGAATTTTTTTATTATTTTATTTTTTATGGACGTCTGAAATAAAACAAAAGTTTTTAATGAGCTTCATTGAAACAGTTTAGGCAAAATGCTTTTTTGCAAGGAAGACACTCCGTAATTACTTGTGTGGCCTTTTTTCTTGCATCACTAGTTATGGAGCCAGTTTCTTTAAGTTTTTTGTAACAACTTGCGCACCGTTTCTGGCAAATCTTCCCATTGGGTTTTCTGGCTATGCGCGTCATTTTGTGGCTGACTTGACTCAGAGAACTAGTTGAACTAGGGTTTGACAACAAGATGTTTTCACTAGTTTCCAGTCTAAGTAACTTCTTTATGACATGTTGATGCCCCTCTAGCATCTTAATTTTTGCTTCTGGATGTAGCTCATTATATATCAAAATAGCATTGACTACACTTATGGCTAGCAGGTCCGCGGCGATCTTTTTATACCAAACTAAGGTTTTCCTTACAGGCGAGTTGTAACTTGCTAACTGGTCTGCCAAGTCTATCCCTTTCTTGCCTTCGTTGTAGGTCAAAACCATCTTTGGCTTCAAAACACTACGATATCCTCCTGACATCCGCATCTCGTTGTTATGGCAAGTAGACAACATATAAACATCACGTTTATCAAGCCATTTCAGCACTGTTATACTGTCGTTCTGTTGTACAGCGATTTGGCCTCTAATTAGCCGTTGTTGAATGACTTGTTGCGGCAGTTCTCGGCGGTTTTTGCGAAGTGTTCCACATAAATCAGTTATATGTTGTTTTAGGTACTTTGCCAAAGGAATGCTCGTGTACCAGTTGTCAGTAATCATAAGCCTTCCCTCATGCAGCAATCCATCACTTAAAGTGATAACAACCGATCCTGGCTTATCTAATCCCTGTATTTGATGATCCTGGCCAGAATAAATGCGGTAGCTCCAAGTGTTACCACTATCAGTACACAACTTATAAATTTTTATGCCGTACTTGTTGCTTTTTTGTGTATTATACTGGCGAAATCCAAGTCTTCCTCTGAAGCCAACCATTGACTCATCGACGACAATGAGCTCGCCGGGAGTATATACTTTTCGGCAGTTATGTATTATTTTGTCAACTAATGGTTGAATTTTGTACAACCGGTCCTGTGATTCACGTTCTTCAGAGTTATTTGTGAAGTGCCAACATTTCAAGATTAACGCGAATCTGTTGTAAGACATTTTGATCTCATGGAGAAGTGGATGATAGTACAGTTTGTCCTTCTTCCAATAGGTTTCTATTGTTGGAAAATTGAGAATTCCCGTCAGTAAATACACACCCAAAAACTTTTTTTCTTCAGCTGTGACAGGCTTCCACCTCTTCAAACGGCAATTCCCTTATAGTATTTTGCCAAGTGGTAGGAAGCTGGACGGGCGGAGCAAGACGCGCAAGAGGCGGAACAGCAGGGGCAATCGGATTATCAGCAAGCGCAACGAGGTTAGAAGCTGACACAGTACAATTGTCATCAGGCACAAAAGGGGTAGTATCAGGCGAAACAGGGTTAGTGCCAGGATCGAAAGCATGTGCATTTACATCACCTGGATTAGTGTCATCGATGAATTGTTGTATGGTAATCACGTCCTCCTCCATTGTTAGAAAATCGTCATTTGCATCGTAAGTATCTGATTCTAAATATTTTTCAGCCATGGAGTCCTGAATGGCCAGGTCATCGATTTGATCTATGAAATCATCCTCACCATCACTGTCTTCTAAAATGCTCCGCATTTGTTCATCCGTTATAGGTCGTGCCATTTTTATTCACACTATCCAACAAAAGTAGTCAAAACACAACACAGGAACTACCTACAGACTTTGTGAAACTTTTTGACAGATAAACTTTATGACCGCAAAATCAGCTGATTGAAAGAATGAAACTTTACACACGGTTACCAAAGCAAAAAAACGATTCAATCTTTTAAATTTTATTTCAAATGTCCATGCATTATATGTAATTCACAATAATCTAGTTCAGATGCCCATGCATTATATATAATTCACATGTATGCATTACATAAATTCAGGCCTGCTGTATAATTACGTAGTGATCAACGTATCAGGCCTTTTTTTGATCATAAAATAAAGTAATTTCTTAAAATAGGCGGGACAGTCAACGTGTTAATTATGTTTTCCGAGTATGCTTTCGATATAATAACTGCACGACAAATATCTATTGTCTTCTCCAATGTTAGGTCTGCTTCTCTCAGTAAACGTTCTCGAATGCCCGCATTTTCTACGCCACAAATCACACGATCTCTGATTAAAGAATCACATAAAGTTCCAAATTCACATGTCGTGGATAATTTTTTCAAGTCATAGACATATTGTTCAATTGATTCGCCGCCATGTTGATTTCTCGTGACAAACTTGTACCGCTCAACATTAATGTTTTTTCTTTGATCGAAATGCTTCCCGAAGTTCTGTAAAACTTCATCCACAGTCGTGCATTTTACACCGAACTGTTCATACAACTCGCGGCATTGTTCTCCGGCAACATGAAGTACAATATTTACTTGTATTGTTGTAGACTTTTTCGCCAACTCGCACGCTTCAAAGTAAATCTTAAAACCTTTACTCCATTTCTTCCAGCTTTTGCTCAAATTTCCTGTGGCGATATTGTCCGCATTCTGGTTGAAGTTAAAAGGTTGAGGGGGTGATAACACAGATTCCATTATCTTTAAACTATTTTCAATTTATCGGCTGCGCCATGTCAATGTCAGGTGATGCGTCAAACACGGGCTCAGGTTACAGACTGCTTTATTCACGCGCTTACGCACACATGCAAGACCTACTCACACACATAGACAACTTTGCTCTATTTATATACGGGTCATATTTGCGTGCATTATGTCCGGTTAAAAACCGAGAACTTGGCGTATCGCAGTATACGTTTGCAAAACTTCTTAAATCATACTTTAACGTAGGTAATAGGTCGCTCTTATGGAGGCCATACACGTTAGGGTTTGCATGCTGGTTTTAGCCTTGCATGCATAACCGACAGGCATAACCGAGTTTCATATAACACATACACGTTTGGGTTTGCATGCACAGTTTTGCCATTAACTCTCAGTTGAGCTACGTGACGGTGTGTGTACGACGCCTAGGTACTGTGTACGGTATATACCAACCAAACTACAATGGACGACGACGATGTGATAGCTGTACTTGGCTTAGCACTTGTTTTGCAGAACAGAAAAAGAAAAAGAGATCGCACTGAATGGTCTAAACGCTGGTTATTGAAAAGAAAGCAGTTCTCCCACGTAAATTTGATAAATGAATTGAGATTTTCACCTACAGATTACGAAAACTATTTACGAATGGATGAAAAACTTTATTTGAAACTATTATCATTGATTACTCCTTTAATACAAAGACAAGATACTGTTATGAGGAAAGCAATATCAGCACATGAGAGACTAGCAGTAACACTGAGATTTCTTGCAACAGGAAGAACATATGAGTGTCTTAAATATTCTGCTATTATATCACCTCAGGCTTTGGGCCGAATAATACCAGAAACATGTGATGCTATTTATGAAGTTCTGAAAGAGGACTATCTACAGGTGAGTAAACAATTAAAACCAAATTCGAATCATTACACAAGTTTAATAGGTAGGTACAATTACATATTAAGTCAAATTATTCTGAATTAAAATTTGAATAAAATGTTGCTGTATTCAGTTGTGTGTCAAATTCTTGTTGTTGTACTGGTGAGGGCTGAGATTGTGGTGCAGGAGAAGTAGTTTGTCGTTGAGTGTTATATTGTTGAATCGGAGATGCGCAGGGCTGACTTTGGAAAACACATTGACATAGTTCCACCTGCTGAGAGTGGATCTTATTACTACAACTACAAAGGACGACATAGCATGGTTCTTATGGCAATAGTTGATGCCAAATACAGATTTCTATTAGCAGATTTTGGTACAAATGGAAGAGTTTCCGATGGAGGTGTTTTGCAGAATACAACGTTTTTTGAAAAGTTACAAATGAAACATTTAAACCTTCCAAACTCCGAACAGATTCAACACAGTTCAAGGTGTTTGCCATATGTATTTGTTGCTGATGATGCATTCCCGTTGAGACCTGACATGCTGAAACCATATCGTCAAGCGGATTTGAGCAGCTACGAAAAAAAATTATTTAATTATAGATTATCTCGTGCAAGAAGAATAGTTGAAAACGCTTTTGGCATACTGGCGTCAAGATTTCGCATTTACCATACTCAGATCAATTTGGAACCAAACAATATAGAAAAAGTGGTGATGGCTTCATGTGTTTTGCACAACTTTCTAATGGAGCACACACCTAATTCATATGCACCTCCAAGATGTTTTTATCGAGAAAATGTGGATAATGGAACTGTAATTAATACGGGCTACGATACCACACGTTCAAACGTAGAAAATTTACAAGTACAAAATCGAGGAAATGTCCTGAATGATGCAAAAAAAGTCAGATTAGAATACCAAACTTACTTTGTCAATGATGGCAAAGTACCATGGCAAGATAGTTTCATTGAAATGTGATGTATTTATTAATTTTTGATGTAATTATATGTACCTATTGTTTGATGAATAAATGAGCAACCTCCCTCACCGCTTAAGAGTTGTTTCTGTAACAATCTATGTATGTGCCTAAATTTTGTAAAGCTATAAACGGCGATATAGACGACCACACATCAAGCGTTACAAGTTGCCTTCGGGAGTACCTACCCATACCTCTCATTGTAAACATGAACGGTATGAAAAAATGTTTGTGGTCGGCTGTGCCTAATCTATAAATTACAAAATAAATAACTCACTAATTTATACTTACATTGAAATCATTCTCATCAATATCCGAAATGTTAGATCGCGAGCTACGAGGAACATCTTGATCTCCAATAAAATCGAATAATTCAAAGTACCACAGTGTTGGTTTATAAATGTCTTCAGATGATGCTCCAGACTTCACAGATTCATCGTATTTTTTTTTCTCTCGTCTTACGTTACTGCGTAACGTATTAATTTTTTTAATCACATCTTCTTTTGTAGCATCAGGCTCCAATTCCTTGAGCTTAGCTATCAATTTCCCGTACGCTGCCGACCGTTTGTCTCTGTCGTGATACTCTTTGCACTTTACGCGCCAAAGACATGGTTCCGATTTATAAATTTCTATGAATTCTTCTAATTTGGCATTGCGCTTGCGACTCGCCATTTCCGAAGCGACGCGATCAAATTAGTGCGCGCGCGACTTTCCGCCGTCACAGTCAATTTAATACTGAGAACTGTGGCAGGCATGCTCGCCGGACGCCACACACGCTCGGTTATGCTCGCGCGCAAACATAACCGAGCGGCATAAAATATCAATTTTGATATTTGCTCGGTTGCATGTACATGCACCGATAACTGTACAGTTTTATCACATACACGCTAGGGTTTACCTGTTGGTTATGCATGCAAGGCTAAAACCAGCATGCAAACCCTAACGTGTATGGCCTCCATTAGCGATAAAGCCGCTTTTTGTTAATAGATTTAGACATTCATGTACTTCCGCCATTTTTATTTTAAATTAAACTTATTTATTAGGTTCCTGAAGATTATAATATACCAAAAAAATGTTTCGCCTACAGCGGGATTACGCGAAACCACCGCTTGATACGTTGGTGCTTTACCAATTGGGCTATACATTTTTGGGATATTATAATTTTAGTATTCCCTTAAGAGCCCTATCCTTGATAATCCTCGAATTTTCTTGTAGCCCATGAAGTTTCGAACACTATTGTGGCTCGTGTGTTGAAGATATTTTAACGAAAATAAAAACATATAAAAGCTTTATCCCTTAAAATTTAAGCCAACAGAGCAAATATTAATTAACTCAAACCACAACTGATTAAAAAAATAATTAGTAGGGGAGACCGAGGGCAGTTGAAACATTTTTGACATTATGCTTCGTTTACCAAATTATATCAACATTAACCGTATGAGTTTAATGGCAATCGATACTACATTTCAAATCCTTTCAAATGATTAACACAAAAAAAGTGTAAATGTGAACTATGTGCCAAAAACTTAATTTGAATGTAATAAGAAGTTTTGTTTCAACATACTGAGGTAGGTTGAAACATGGGCCGAGGTGAGTTAAAACATTTTATATTTGAGTAAAATAAAGTAAGCAGATCGTATGAATAAAAGTATTTATTAAAAATAAAAAGACCACGTAATTTTTTACTACAATTTGTACTTAACTGAGCAAATTTTCCATCTTTTTGGGGTTGATGCACCAGGATAGTGAGCAAATCTTAATAGCTATGTACTTATATTAAAAAGTCTTTAACAAAACAGTAAACTTCTTACTAAATTATTTATAGAAACTTGTAACGTAAATAATTAGCTGAATAATATTCAGTCCTAATTAACAAATCTAACATTAAACAACAATTTGAGATACAAAAATCACATTCTTATAAAACTAAATATTAAAAAACTTTCAGTCGTTTTATATTATTCATTAACATCAGTCTAATTTTCCTTATTTCGAAGACTAGGTTGATGACAAGACTATAGCTTCACAGAGTTAAAGTTATTGAAAACTGAATTAAAAATATTACTCGGATAAGCAATTATGGCACACATAAGAAAGTTCGCCAGCAGTGCAAGCTTCATGAGCCCAACTTTTACATTCTAGACATTGAACCCATTTTTCTTTGGCTTTGCTATTTGAATAGTCTTCCAAACAACAAATACAATAGCAATTTTCTTCTTCATCTTCACTGCTTTTGTTGTTCTTAGCAATCTTGGTCGTTTTTATCTTAGCTTCTGACTTGTTCCTTTTGTCTAACTTAGGTCTTTTACGTGTTTTATTTTGTTCAAAAACAGGTTTTTTAACTTTTTTCTTAGCCATCCTAGCTGCTTCGATTGCTGCTAATTCATCCTTTACAGGAGTGTCAGTCAAGACAGCGGATTTTACCTTTCGTCGATTTGTTCCTTTCCTTGGAGGGGCCTTTGGTAACGGTCTTAGGCTTTCAGGTGAGAAAAGACTTGCTGGGGCTGTGACTGAAGTACCATGTGATGTAGATGCTACTGTAGTAGATATAGAACCATTGGTCGGAATAACTGCTTCAGTAGTTAAGGGCAGTACCGAATTACCAGGCGCTACCTCAACCATTCCCGTTTCAAGTGAGTTCAAATCAAGGTTTTTTACAGAATAAAGCTCGTCTACAGTCTCATTGCTGATTTGACTAGCTCCAGGAGGAGTAGCAGGTAAGTTCAGGACAGAGGGACTTGGAGTGCGAGAGCCGCTTAGAAAATCTCTATACTCAGGGTTTAGTGGTCGTTCATTATTGGAGATGTCATTCGCAATTGAAGTACTTGGTGGGAGCATTTGACTGGTTGCATTTTCAACTAAATTGAACCCAGAGGGGCTAGGGCTCTCGGCGGCAGAACTCTGGGAAGTTGTCAAAGGCCGATCAGTTATTTGACTCGGAAGGTAATCAGCGTCCTGGAATATTTCTGTGTTAACAGGCCAAAGTCCGGTCGTGCTGAATCCTGCAGAAACATTTCGTGGTGTGACTGCGATTTCAAATGATGTTTTGACTATCCCAGGAATATCATAAATCGTCATAACTTTTCCTGGATTAGATCGCATCCAGTTGTCGCAACTAGTTTTCACTGCTTTTTTTACCGGTCCAAAAATGGCTCTGTCCATAGGCTGCAGTTTATGAGTACAGTGAGGAGGAAAAGTTAATAAAATTATCCCATTATCTCTGCAATATTCTATATTTTTAACTGCTGTGTGAGAAGCGTGGTTGTCAAGGAGCAATAACACTTTGTTTTCTTTTGATGGCCTAACTTGGTCTTTAAAATGTTCAAGAAAGGTATGAAAATCGTTTTCTTGCATCCAACCTGTTCCATTAGCAGTACCAATTGATCCAGAGGGTCCATCGCGTATAAAGTGGTCATTAAATCGTTTTCTTGGAAATATGAACATTGGGGGTATATGATTTCCAAGAGCATTTCCAGCTAGAGCTACAGTAACCAATGTTCCTCGCTCTCCGGAAGTCATGGCACTGACTTGTTTCTGTCCCCGTCTAGCTATGACGCGGTCAGGTTTCTGGACAGTAGTGATGCCTGATTCGTCCATATTCCATATGTCCTTTCCTTGCAACTGGTATTTGTCAAGTACAGAGGTGTAGTTTTGAAAAAAAAGTTCTACATTCGCACGATTAAAGCTCGTAGCACGAGCGATACTTGTGGGCTGAGGCAGTCTTAGAGAAAGGACAGAATGACGTTTTATAAAAGAACGTAACCAAACTTCACCTGCCATTTCTTGTTCAACCCACGAAGGAGGACATTTTTTTTTATATCCCACGGCCAACTTAAAGTCAAATTTTCTGGCTTCCTTAGTGCTCAGGCCGAAATTAGCAGCAGCGCAGTGTAATAAATACTCACAGAGAATTTTTTCCTCTTCTGACGAAAAAACCGTTTTTTCCGGATATCCAACTGTTGGAGGAGATGCAGTTTCACCGGCTTCATAAGCTTGTTTTTTTTAAATATATCTGTAGAGAGTAGTATGATTTAAGTTGTAGCTTGAAGCCGCATCACGCAGACTCTTGTGTCTCAATGTGACTTCTTCTGCGGCGAGCTGGTATATATCAGCACTCGCCAAACCTCTATCGGTCTTTCTTTTATAATCAGTAGGCATCCTGAAACAAAATAACCAAAAAAAATAAAGCTCACTGCGTAATCAACCATACAAAACAAAAACGAGGACAGTTGAAACACTCTGTTTCAAAACCCCTCAGCTGCAGAAATCCTCCTAATTTTTATAATATTATAAACCAAGTAGGAAACACAATGAAACAAGCTGTACCAATGCTGTCATGTGCATGATTTATTGATAAGCTTTCAAAATGTATATAACCTGTATCAAAATCCAAACGCGTTACCATAACACAGAAGTCATAAAAAAACGTTAAAAACTTACTTTTCATTATTTTTGCGATGTGCTCGCCAGAACTACGCAACTGCGCGCCGATGGTCACAGACGCCAACTGAGGCGCGTGCGGGTGGCAAGCAGTGTTGCCAAGTGGGTTATCGTAAAAAGTGCTGAATGGACGTAAAAAATATGCTAAAAATGTGCTAAAATTATGCTAAATATGAATAAAAAATGCCAAATGTATGTAGTTAAACTTTAATTTATATTCCATAGAACAAAGTATTTAATATTAAGGTACTTATTCAAAAATCTTACCCTAAAAACTTTGAAATAATATATTTATATCCTCATTATCAGTGTCTTCATCTTCAATATGGATATTTTGAGTTTCTGAAGACGACGTAGAAGGCCCATAGCTTGCCATTGTTCCTATTGATTTTAGTACCTCAACTGGCAGTGTATACGAATAGCAACATTTTTGTGCTTTTTTTAGGCCAAATCTGACATATAAAATGGCATTTAGAGTTTTCACCGCCAAACGATTGCGCAGCTTAGTTTTTACCAAACTCATCTGACTGAAAACGCGTTCAACTTCGGCGTTTGAATGCGGTAACGACAAAATAGATGTTGCTAAGTTAGCTAAATCTCCAAAAGGATTGTTTCCGGCCGCATCTTTGTACTCCAAGACTTCAGTCCAAAATAGTACAGTTGAAGATGTGCAGTCCCAATTTACGTGAACTATGTTTCTCCACTGAGAAATGAGTCTCTCGATGGTGGATGCATTCATTTGCATCTCTTGGGCTATTTCAATAATGGAAGGCTTTACTACTTTCAAAGTGTCTTGTACAGAGAACATAGATATTTTTTGCAGAATACCTAAATTAGTGGGTAATCTTGAGCGCAGTTCTTGTATAAGTTTCAGAGTAAATTTAGTGCAACGTTGACGTAAGATGTTTACTGCTGCATGTGGGAGATTGCACTCTAGTAATTTGTTCTCAAAAGCAAATCCCATATAAGGCTATGGATCTAAATAACTGTCAATCTCTTGTGTAAAAACGTCTACTCTTGCTGTTGGGTTCAGGATACGTCGACTTGTCGATTCTACTAGCCCACTGAGATCATTGTACAGCTTTGTTGGGTCAACATCGTTGCCCTCGAATAATTTGTTCACAACTTGAACTTCTTGTAAAATGGGTTTTAAGTACAACAAGTATAAATGGTTTACGGGATCGTTATACATATTGTATAGAGTCTCTGCCATATAGCAATTTTCTTCTCGCCTGGCAACTTCGAACAAAAGTTTTAACTCAACCCACTGGTCTAGAATACGACTCACTGCGGGTTCGATGGATATCCATCGGGTATTGCATTGTCGTGGAATATTTAAAGGTTCTGAGCCACAATTGATAGTTTGATACATGTTTTTGTAAAATACTCGACGGTTTGAAGAATGACTAAACCAGTTGTATGTTTCACGTATTAAGAAATCAACATTACGTGGTAGTGTTTCTTCCGATGCCTTGGATAGAGCTAACTGTAATGAGTGGCAAACGCAGCGAACTAAAATCAAATTGTTATTGCCAGTTTCATTTTTTAATAATGTATGTACTCCGTTGTTTGTTCCCGTCATTACAGTGGCATTGTCAGTCCCAATTCCGACCAATTTCTTTAAATTCATGTTCAATGCGGATATTAATCCTTTGATCCCGTTTACTATACTATTTGCAGTGCCATCTTCTATTTCAATAAGTCCCAAGAAGGTAGAAATTACTTTCTTAAATGATCGGCTAAAATATCTAATTGAGATTCCCAATAATTTGGTAACAGAAATATCTGTTGATTCATCAAGTAACAAACTGTATTCTTGATCCCCTAAGTCTGTAGTAATTTCCTTGATAAAATGCGGTGCCAAGACGTTTTTTATTTTATTTGTACATTTTGTCCGATGAATTTTCATGTCACCACTTTTGCTGTCGCCGAATCTGTTTTTGCATAACTGTGATAAATGATCAACTGCCAGAATTGAACAATGCTCGCAGATGAACATAGCTAGAGAGCATTCGGCCTTCTGGACATTTAAATCTTGTTTGGCTGCAGGAAACATAATTTTTCTCTGGCTCTTAATAGGCTCTATTGCTTTAATATGCTTGTTTGATTCAATATGTTTCTTCAGAAAGTAATACTTAGCAATCATATCGCACTTACAATATTTGCAGTAGGCTCTTGTCGTATCATCTTTATCGGGTAACAGCCAATCTTTAAAATCCGACATTTGTTCCCATTCGGTTCGATAATGCTGGTTATATTTTGGAGGCATGTTTTCAAGCAATTACACTATTCACAAACAATTTCAACAACACTCCGACAAATAGCTATAAAAGTATTTGAAACTCCCAACTAGTTGGTATAAGCTGTCTAAATGCAATATACGACTATGGTTAACTTCTAATAGTATAAATTATCTTCTTCCTAATTTGGTCGCATAGGCTTTGTCATCTGGTTTTCACAGTCTGGGGGACTCCCCCCCCCCTACTAGAGGCTTGAGTATAAGTAAGCGTAAATCTTTAAGCCTCTCCCCCACAGGCGCATTTTTATCGGTCCATAATATCGTAATGCGTTATTGCGATAAGGCGTCCCGATTCCTGTACTTCTATCGCGGCGATAATACCGCAGTGTAAAATCGTAATGCATCCTAATACAAAATGAATTGAAAACGGATATCGCTATAACGCATGCGGTATTATCGACCGATAAAACTCACCTGTGTGGGAGAGACTTTAGCTTTTTCAACTTGACAGTGACAGATAGATACACTTTTGTTGCACGTTGGCGAGGGATAGCGATTTGCGACGAACATGTATGTAGCCAAATTAAACTTTAAAGACTGGAGTTAAAAGTCTATTTTGCCCTACATTCAGATTAGCGATTACTAATTATTAGTTATGGTTATTCGATTATTACTAATCAGTCATTCGATTATTTAGTAGTTTATTCGATGATTGAGTTCGAGAATGATTTCAAAAATGTGCTATATGCTAAATGATAAATAAATGTGCTAAACTGTTATAAAATATGCCAAATTTAGCACCAAAAGTGCTACATTGACATCACTGGTGGCAAGACGCGGTTTATTTGCGACGTTGCCAGCTCGCTAACGGTTTTAGGTTCCGCGAAATCACTGCTGTTTGAACTCACCTCTGTTTCAAAACCACTCGGTCTCCCCTAACGCACGTTTCGTAAAATGAGCAATTCCAGTCAACTTTCGATCATGTTTTCTCTGAAATAACAACGTCTAACATATTTCCAAAAATGCAATTATAATAATCACAGTTTTAAAATTTAAGTGTACACAGAAAAATACAGCATGTTAGTTCAGTGTTTTTGAAAAAAGACGGTCTAAAAAACGCGTACTTTTCCCAATTTTACGCTTGTTATTTCTGCTAAAGTAAGAAGTTTACAATAAAAATACACCTACTAAATTAAAGTTTAAGTTTTTATTAAATAAATACAACAAAGAAAATAGTCTAATAGCATTGATTTTTTTTAATACGATTTTTTTTAAATCCTTAGCGCACTTATAATCATATCGATCGAAGCACCGACTCTCAAACCGCGCTGAGCGCTTATGGAGGGAGGATGTATCGCTCCTCGTCGCGCGCACTATTACTTATACTATATAGAGATATATTCAGGCGAACTTCATGAATTATATCGCTAAATCTTGGAAAGGCCTCTTAATGTGATGGTTAACATATAGTGTTGTGTTAAAACAAAAATAACCAATTATTTATAACCAATTTTTCTTTGTGGGGTCAAAAGTGTTTTTTATCTTTTTGACCATCCCGATTACAGCATTCCAGAGGAATGGCTAGCGCTGGGCATGATCGAGGGTGAACAGTACCCGTGCCCCGGGCTCGCTTATATCCCTAAAGAAGAGGGAAAACCTAGGAAGGGCGGCAACGATGATGTTATACAAATGCTCAATAATTTGTATGAGGTAAACATAACGCAACCATTAGACGCACACAAGTAGTAGGGTCGGTACTACGCTGACCCCACACTAGGATTAACTGATGGGTCTCTACCACTCCGAGAACCATAGCACCACACCGCACTATGGGACGAAACGGTGCGTACCGTGCAAAAATCGATAACTTTCTTAGTTTTCAATATTTTTAAATGTAATCTTTGATCTGAATTTTTCAGCATATATTCGATAACAGAAGCAACATCTTCACGACCATCTTCTCTCAAAAGTAATGCAGCTGAATATGCCAATTTATTTGAATCACCGTCATTATAACTTTCAGACCTTTTCTTCTTTTGCTTGCTTCCTAGATCATCGAATGCTTTTCTAGGTCTCTTTGTCATTGTGCCAATAGACGATGTCGACGGTTCTGGAGAGATATGTGCGCTAGGTTCCTGTTGTTCTTCATTTGATTGTGGCATGACCAAACTGGTTGGCACGCAACTTGGCCAATCGACATTAGCCTGAAGCCAATTTTCATACTGCTCTCTGAATGTTTCAATGTTACGGTGAAATTTCTGCCACCTTTGTGAAGCTGCTTATCTCAGGGGCGCGCTCCTAATATAATATAAGAATCTATTGCACCTTTTCCATTGCAACATCCTTTATTTTCAGTGGACCAATGTGGCTGCGTTCAGTTTCGACAAGCACACAGAGACGTGGGCGGTGATGGCTCTGGACGGTACCAAACGGCGACATAAGTATGATAGTTTGAGACTCTTCGCGTAGCCATTACATTTAATAACACATTCACCATTTGGATGTGACCGCAAGTGGCAATTTCAACTGAGCGATTCCGCGCTTCGGGAACGTTAGCCTAGGTTGTTGTAATGATCGGCCTTCAGGCGGCCTATTAACTCCTAAAGACTAAAGACTAAAAGTTGGACTTTCACATCGTGGAATCTCTTTCACCCGGTAATTTCACTTGCTACAGTGCCCTTCAAATCTAAACAGTAATGCTCACTACTGCTTGGAGGTAGAATATCTGGCATTGCGGTGCTACCCACCAAGACGGACACTTGCTGAAAAGTACCACCAGGTAAATGCTCTGTTCGCAGCATCCCTCGCATTCGTCTGATGTTCAAAGCGGACGACCCGGAGACTTTTGCTCAGCGGATTCGCTTCGCTTGCAATCTTCGGTGCGAGGTGGAAAACAATCTCAGGTACTAACAAATTAGAAAGGTGCTACAGGCTTCGCTCGCGTGGTACCGAGATAAAAAGTATTTCTTGCTTTTATAGTTCTGGTTGTAATCTGTCCACGACGTTTTATCGAAATAGGTTCAGCCGTAGGTATTACTCGCGGGTTGCCACCTTGAGGCATAGATCGAAAGCCTCATGTGCCAGTAATTTCACCGGACACCATACCCTTCACACCGGAACACAGCAATGCGAGCATAACTGTTTTGCGGCAAAAATAGGTATGATGGTAGTCCTTCCCCGGACGTGTTCTATTACAAAGAACTATACTACTCGTAATATATAAAAATACACTACTGCTAGGAATTAGAACATCTAAATCAGTAGAGGGAGGGCACGTTAAGCAGTCGGTCCTTTTCAAAGTTGTTAGGCCATGATAGAGGCCTTCAAGCGGCGAAACTCTGTCACCAGAGTTGGCCACTGACTCATACGAACTTACTTTAGTAAAGATCATTTACTTCTAGTGGCGCCCTCTACGTTCATGTGAAGCGCTCGTGGCGTTGCTGGCTAAGTCCTTTAAATAAATCAGCCAGTTCAGTTTAGCGATGTTCCGTTAGGTCATTAAGATGGGTGGCCGCTTGCGTAATTCCTTAAAGTTTCTTGTTTCAGATTCTATCTGTACCTCGACTGTCTATTACTAGATGGGTTACCAATGATGCCGTTGCACAATATGCCTAAAATAGTCAAAATGGTCCGTGTGCACAAGCAGGCAAGGGATTTGCACGAGGAACATTTACGGGCTCTCAAACATGAGGTAAATTTGATAAGATACAAAAAAATAACATCAGTAACCTATGTGTGTGTGTGGGTTAATAAAAAAAAAATCTGATAAATTTCGGGTAATCTTACAAGTGTTTATATTGGAGCGCTGTTAAAAAAGTGTTCTGCCTTGGAGTTTCTAAAAATATTCTTAGTTTTAGATTTAGTGCTTAGGACGTTGTTGGTAACAGTTAGATTACATGCTTTTCCGGGTATTTTATTTGTGCAGCATTTGAGCGTCTAGGGTTCTAGATTTGTAACTTTCAGTAACTGGGACATTATTCGTAGCATGATCTGTCTGATGATACAGATATTGTTTGTTAAATATTCTTCTTGTTCTTGTAAGGTAGTTGTTAAAAGCTCACTCAATTATCATCTCAACATCTTAGCTGCAAAACATTGGTTCCACCATACAGTCCTTTAAATACATGGGTAAACCCAAGCTATTGTTAATTTGGGTCTATTGTCTCCAAGTGTACCAATATGAGTTGTCTCCATTTTTAGCAAGAAAGAACTATCACTATACCTATCTATTTCTGCCGCCAAGCAGTAATGCATGCGGGCTTTGCTTGGTGGCAGAAATGTTGTGTTCCGGACTTCCGGTTCGAAGGGTATGGTTTCTGGTGAAATTACAAGCACATGAGACTTAACGATCTACGTCTCGGGGTCGCAACACGCAAGTGATATCTAGGTATATGTTCCAAGGGTCCATAGGCTGTGGTAGCTACTTACCATCAGGTGGTCGGTGGGCTTGTTTGCTATCCAATAAATATATATTTCAGGCCGAACTACTTTACAAGAAGATGGAAGGCAAAATGAAAATAATATACACGATACAGAAGTACCGTGAACTGTATAATTTTATCAATGTACCCACTAAAGACTATGAAGCTCCTGTGCCCGATTACGGTAAGCGAAACTGACTCATCATCAACGCCTATCAGCCAACATCTACAGCTGGACATGGGCCTCCCCTAAAGAGTGCCATGATGACCGATCTTGAACCTTCACCATCCACCGACTCTGAAGACCTCTTGACCTATCAAACCAAAAAAGATTCATCAAAATCCATTCATAATGATATGTTTTCGATTCGAGATTTAAAAAAAAAGTAGTTCCGGTTGCTTTGACAGATGGCGCTATCTGCCCTACTACCATACTGGGAAAGGTTATCAAAACAAGAAAAAAGTTGGTAACTCCGTTTTTGTTTCGTCTTGTGTCAAGCACAAAGTTGTGGGTTCATGTCCTGCTTGAGGCAAAACAATTTAACTCCAGTACGACCAAAGTTAATGACTGACTGACACCAGCCAGAATTATGACAGACAGTGACAGCAGGAGCAACCAATGTTGAATTCCCTACACATTCACCATAGCTCGCCAAACGTAGTGCTTACATTCTCTTGGGCTCGCCAGTTGAGCTACCGCCATCTAAATAGACAGTTTTTTTTTTGTAATAATTGAAACGAAAACTCCTCATAATTGGAGAAATCGCGCGTAACGAACATACGGTAACCGCTGACCATTAAGTGGGCCGTACGCTTGGTTGCCACTCTAGTTGTATAAAAAAAATATATCTAAAAAACAACACACAGTCGAAATAATAACCTTTTTTTGAAGTTGATTACAAAGGCATTGAGAATTAAAAATAAACAAAAAAATAAACATTGGTAAGCAAGCAGTCCTATTTAGTTCTATGGAATTAATTAATTAAATAAAACATTTTGAAATGTGTTATTTTATTCGGGTGACTTCATGTTCTAACATATTATATAACAAATATGGGAATGATCCACATTGGTTTCAGGTAACTACCCGTGCGTAATGGACGACTTCTCGGCCCGTGTTGAGTTCAACCAGTGGTTCTCTCTGTACGTGCTGACCGAGTCGGTGTCGTGCATCCACCTCGTGGTCGAGGAGTGCTTGAAGGTCGCTCAGCATACCCTACTCAAGACAGCCTTATAATGTTCCCACTGCTGGAACTCTGGCCTACTCTCCAGTGAGAGTGTGCGGGTCTTAATCCACCGATACGTTCAGCCAGATTAACGCTTGGGCAGTCGTGCCCTGTTTTCGTCCACTAACTGGCGGGCTTGATGCAGGAGGCTTTCTTTAGGTTCCTCAGCATTTTGCCTTCTTTTGTCTTGTTCGGAATCAGTTTCACAGTCATATGGTCGACATATATTCAACAGTGCCCGAAATTTGTCATAATCCATTCTATGAGTATTAATACTTAGGCTGTGGAATGATCTCCCTGCTGAGGTTTTCCCTGGAGACTACAGCATGAGGTTCTTCAAAAAGGGCGTTTTAAAATTTTTAAAGGGTCGGCAAAGCGCGAGTGATGCCTTTGGTATTGCAAGCGTTCATAGGCTACGGTAACCGCTTAACATCAGGTGGGCCGTATGCTTGTTTGCCACCTTGGTGGTATAAAAAAAAAAAAAAAAAAGTCATAAAATTTTCGGACATCGTATCTTAAGTCATTAAATAAATTGTTGTATTCACCCTTTGAACAGGAGTTATTTAAGCCTTCCTGACTCGTCTGTATATGTATGGTCATTCATTATCAATCTGACAAACTTAAGGGATAGGTTCCACATATAAAAAAAAATACTTGTACTTTTTTTTTCTAAACATTTTTTTTATATTTAAAAAAAAATTACGTAATTCTGCTTAATAATTAGTTATCCTTGTTAGAAATCGAAAACCCGCGCGTCAATGAACTGCGGGTCAATAACCCGCGCGTCAATGAACTGTGGGTCAATAACCCGCGCGTCCTTGACCTGCGCGTGTCAACTCGCTACGGAGCGCGCACACTCGAATATTTCATTATTACGCCGCTTAACTCGATTCCCAACAATGATAAATAATAATTGAGCAGAAAAACGTACATACGGTTATATTTTCAGGACCTACTTTGTTAATGCATCCAGGGAATAAACTTCCTTCTTCTTTGAAGACAAAAAACATACCGTTTGCAAAACCATCCAATAGTCCTTTTTCAGTGCTGTTTGATGTTTCATGAGTTTCTAATAGAATGCCGTCAGAGCTTACAACATACTCTTGTATAAAAGTGAGCTCTTCGGCACATTCTTCTTGATTTTCAAAGTAATTATTCGCAGAATTCCAAATTTCTTGAGACAAGTCTTCCTCTATGTCATCTTCAATTTCTTGAATTACATCTAAAATACGTGTTTTTCATTTCTTTGTGGTCCATTTTTTTCCAGTGTCGATGTAGATTTCTCTATTCCATGTATTTCAGCTTCAACTGTTATGCGTACATTACTTTCAATTATCGATTCGTCATCACTTATATTGGTCTCAGTATTGGTCTCAGCTTCCTCGGGTACTGTCACTTTCATCGGCTGTTCTCACTTCCTCAATGAAACTATGAAAGGCTTCGCCAACAGATTCTCGTGTTTCGACTTCAGACGTATAGCTCGGCAATTTGTTCAAAACTGTTTGTGGCGAGAATGGGAACAAACCACAGCTTCGGAATCCTGCCTTTATATTATCAGCACGAGCGGGCTCTCCAATTTCCAATGTTTTTCGCAAAAGTTGGGCAAACAAGGATTTAGGCAGAGACATTACTTTTTTTCCTCTGCTTGTTTGGCGGTAGTTGTCTAGTACCTTCCTCCAATTGCTTTTAACGGCAGAAAAGTACCCTACGTCTAGTGGCTGCACTAAGTGCGTTGAGTTCGGAATTAGGCATATGAACACAATATTGTGTTGTTCACAAAGATGCAATGCTTTTGGCGAAATAAACGCACTGAGGTTATCACACAGAAGAATTTTTTTCCCTCAAGATTAGAGACACGTGGAATAAAATGCGTTTCTAGCCATTCTTCAAAAACTTCCGTGGTGATCCAGCCCGAATTTGAAACTGCCATTCTTGAACCCTGTGGTGCCTGAAAGAGCCAGTCCGACCACAGTTATTTTCCTTTGAAAACGAAAAATGGTGGCAAAGTTTCTCCGGCCGCATTGACACAGAATACCACTGTGTAACATGATTTTGTGGCATTCTTGATAATTTCTGGGTGCCGAAAATCTCTGCGAAATAACAGCTTATTCTTACCTGGGTCGTCATGGAAGCCGGACTCATCCATATTAAAAATGTTTTCAGGAGGTATTCCCTCTATCTCTTTCGATAGGTTATCAAAGAAGCCTTTAACTTGTTCGCGATTTACTTGTGCCCTCTTTCTTGGAATGTTGTGTGCTACTTTTATTTTTAGATCTGGATTTCGCTCTAGGAATAGAGAGCCCCATTCGTATCCTGGCATATTGTTTTTAAATTGTTTAATCTGTCTATTATTTTTGTCTAAATATTTTTTTACAATTACCCTGAAGTCCAGCATGCTGATTGGTATTCCGACATCACTTAATATGAACAAATGGGACTTAAAACTGTCTTCTTCATCTTTTGATAGTGTTACAGGTCTCCCAACACTTTTTGAGTGCTTTTCCTTCAGTTTGTAAAACAAAGTGACTGGTGGTATTTTGTACTTTTTAGCTGCTTCCGGCCTCGATAAAGCATCCGATTTAATTTTGTCTAGGGCTTTCTCCAAAGTTTCGGGGGTATAATTAGATTTTACACCATATTTTCGCACTCCTGGCTTAGTCAGTATGGATTTTCGTGGCATTTTTATGTACCTGTAATTAAATGAATTAAAAAATTGTGTTAAATTGTGTAAATCCTGGTAAATCGTAGAAGAAAACGTATTATGGTAGTGGAAACCCCATATGTCAATGTTACCCGAATTCCATAAAATTGAAATAGGGTAACATTGAACGATTCAAAGTTACACAAAAATCGGAAAAATTTACAATGAACAGTGTTTTTGCACTTTTGAACATGAAATTTAATGGATTCTAAGATAATTATAAGAAAAAAAAGACAGTATATAATATATTATATCCTTAAAAACCAGAACTCACTTGTTTTACATAGCTTTTCGATGTTTATATACGATATGCAGCACACACACTTTACGCTCGTTAAAAACGCGAAGAGAAATGGCCGAAAACATAAACAACTTCTTTGACAGTTGTATATTTTGCCGTCACTTTTGATAACTGGAATATTTGGCGATTCGGTTTCACGCAGTTTCTATTGTCTGTGACTATCAAGTACAGTATGATAAAAAATAGAATCTTCAAACCGGTTTTTTTCAATGTTACAAGGAAATTCAAAGTTACCCAACTTGACTGTAATCGATTTTTTTTGTGTTTACTTGAGATTTTTAAGACAAAATATAGGTACATTAAAAAAAATTATGGGTACATATTTTTTTTTTTTATGTGTGGAACCTATCCCTTAAGTTTGTCAGGTTGATAATGAATTACCCTGTATACAATCGGTCGATTTTCTTCGCGGTATTTTTTTATTTTTTAGAAAACCTATTCGTTAGCACGAATTTCGGGTTTTTTCAAATAATAGGCTCCTGTTAGTTTCAGTTTTACAACAAAACCTGAAACCTAGATCTTTTACAACTTGTCTGAGGCTTGTGCTTCCACCTTTAAAATGATTATCTCTTTCTAATTTTTCCAAGAGCGCCAATTGCTTTTCCGTTTTGTGAAGACTGGATATATCTTTTTATAACACCTTGGTCAAAATTTTCTATACCAGTAATTGGCTTTCCTCTAAGTCTTTTTTTCCAGGCGTTCGGAACACTGAGACCATATCCGACGTTTTTCCTTCTTTTACGATCTTATTTACTGTTCGTATGGATGTGCCAGTTGCATGTGCAACTCTTCGATTCACTTTGTGTAGATTTTGTACTCCTTTTTCTATTACCATAAAATTATTATGTATAATTTTTTTCGTCTGACGACGTAACACAGTATTGCGCTTTGGCATTATTATTATTTACCAGGTGGTAGGACTCTTCGGCAAGAGTCCGTCTCGGTGGGTACCACCGCAGGGGATATTCTACCTCCAAGCAGTAGTGTGCAAGCATTACTGTGTTTAGGTTTGAAGGGCACTAGCAAGTGAAATTACTGGGCAAAAGATATTTAACAACAATGTCTTAAAAATTAAAATCGATATATGTTTATAATCGAAGACATAACAATATTTTGAGAGGTACATCTCTGGCCCCTCGGTCCCGCCTCACCACCCCTTACCATACCTCCAATTGCGCAGCCTTCTGCGCCTAACTTCACGAATGCCTAAATCCGTCGCGCGTTACTGTACGTCCTTAGCACTCGATCGCAGTGCGCCAACTGACTGCGACGACCGTTATTCGCCGTCTCACTCTAACGTCAGAAGGTACTAAAAGCGGCAACGTCGCAAACCTTAAGATTCAATAGTTACCATGCAAACAATGGACGAGATAGACCCATTAGCGACTGCTTAAGTGTTAATCTTGTTGAATACAACTGTTCTGATTACTTTGTGCTTTTGTAAAACCTCAGCGTCACGTTTGGTGTTTGTAGGTGGAGTCGATGTTGTTCTTCACCGCTAACTACGGCCGTAACGTTAGCCTCGCGGAGTTCGACGCCGCCCAGCAGCACTGCACCTCAATGGTTAGCAATACGTGCTGGACAACGAGCTCTTACATAACTCATAAATAACATTACACTGTTTTTTTTTGTATGCAGAAATGTCAATCTAACAAGGTTTCAATAATACTTTTGAGCTTTTTGGTTACCCACCTGTACTATATTCTGAACAAGAATCCATTTACTACTAGCACTAAAGGAATAATTCCCGTAAATTTAACTCCAAGATGCGGGAAAAGGTTTGCAAGAAAAGATCCGCGTGGACAAAGTCACGGAGCGTTCCGTTCATAAATAAAGAGTGTCTAGGTATTATTTATTCAAAAAATATTTTTTAGTTTTGCTTAATTAGAGGCTAGATAAATCTTTGTAAAGATGCCAAACAATATTTAAAATGTAATATTTGCAGATGCTTAAGTATCTGAACATAACTTGGCTGAACAACACAGCGCACGCGATACGTATGTCGTTCAGGGATGTCGGCAAGGGGTGAGTTAATGAAACTAGTTACTGAGCTAACTCTTCTAATTATAGTCATCGACCATTCACCGACCGACCGCGCTACTGAGGACGTCTTGAGATATAGTTGTAAAGTTGTATTAAAAAAAACTTAAGTATACATATACATATACAGTTGTATTTTTTTGTAGATGGTTCAACATTTACGAGAAGAAATGGGAGTTCTATGGTGTCAGCAAGCTGAGTCGGTTTATGCAGCTGGTCAGGTTCAGAATGCAGGTGGGAAATGATTAGGAAACTATTACCCACTGCTGATGACTAACTCATAAAAAGTTCCGTTCACAAAAATCTAATTCAAAGAATGCCTCGTTCACAAAATTATCTAGGTATACATAAAATGTCTTAACTCATAAAAAGTTCCGTTCACAAAAATCTAATTCACAGAATGCCTCGTTCACAAAATTATCTAGGTATTCATAAAATGTCTTGTTCACCAATATCCCATTCATAGAATGTCAGGTTCATAAAAAAATCTAATTCATGTCCCATTTCAATACGTCCAAAATAATCGGCCCTGTACGATTCCAGTTAGAACCGCACATTAAAGTAGTAAGAAGTTATAGGTAGGTAGCATTGGAGTGCACAAGAAAAGCTAGTTTAACTTTAATGTATATTCACTACCACAGTAAGTAAGTTAGGTAAACGATTCCCGGTCGCGACTGGCTCGCGCGATGTCCCCGGTAAGACTCTGTTTCGCATGAACGCGAATTAGCTGACTTCAACATTATACTCATGTACGTAATCGTACAGGCCTCGTTTATAAAATGTCCCATTCAAAAAGTGGTCAGATTCAGCGGGGCTATGCACAATACGATACGGGAAGAATTGTGCATTGCTGCGCGCCCAACGCAGAGCGAAAGAAGTAGCAATTTTATAAAATTTGTTTTGTGTTGGTGTCAGTATGCGCTGCGGTTCTGTATCGAGCAGTCGATGGCGATGTTCGTGTACATGTGTGAGACGCCGTGCCTCTGCACTTACCACTGCGAGGATGACTGGGAGTGGGATCCTAAAGGTATACCTACAGCACACGCACAACAGTCACACACCACAGACCTAACCCTAGGACTCGGAAACTACGAGTACTATGGTACCACAGGACCTAGACCTCAACTGGGTACTCCTCCACCACGCCACCAAGGCCTAAACTTTATAAAGTACTAGTAGACCCGGCGCAGTTTCAATCGCGTTATTTTTTTCGCAATTTTTCCATAATTTCTCACCTTTTAAATCTTTCCTGGACTTCTACTAACATTTCAAGTCCAAAATCAGCCAAATCGGTCCAACCGTTGTCGAGTTTTAGCGAGCCTAACGCACAGAAATTCATTTTTATATACAGGGTCATTAGTACTGAAACGCGTGCGTACGCTTACCCGCGCACACTTGCCCCAAACAGACAAATTACGAATGCATGCTCATAAAATCAGAAAAACTCTTTTGCATAACACATAACACGCTTAGATAAGTTCCAAATCCAAAATACCAAAAGACTTACCAGTATTGGCTCCGCAAGTTAGATGCTACACGCTTCGTAAAACTAACAAAATCTTATTTTAAATAGGCAACATTTTATTTATGTCCTCTAAAATTCGTACACGCACAGTATGGTCAAGCAACTCTTGGCAACTAGTTGTCTGCATAGGTGTTGCCATTTTACCAAAACAAACTGTATTCCCCCGCGCCCTGTTCCGGAGATAATGGCTGTGCGCACACTTACCCACTGCGCACGCTTACCCTGAATGTCTCTAGTACATTTTTATGTGGTCGGGTGAATCTGCAGTGGTTTGCACCTAGACTAATGATTCGAAGAGTTCCACTGACTTTAAACGAACTTACTTCAGATCTGATCAACACCCCGTTCCGGTCACCTACCATCACCTTATTCTACTTCCACCTGATGATGTCGCCTGAGAGCCCTTACTACACTACCGACCCCAAGCAGTTCGAGGTCAGTACCACTTGATGACAAACCAATCATCACCTTTCCACAGACCAACGGCGTCTCTTAGATTTTTTTCCTGCAAAAAAATCACCCGGCAAAACTTAGGTCGGGGCGGGTCAGGTTTTTCCCCAAAAATTTAGGTAGGTCGATTTTTTTGCGGGTCAGTATAGTTTCGCACCATCTTGCATAGGTACCTAAAACAGAAGAAATACAATTAGAAACCGAGCAAATGTACCTACAGACCATCTACTTATCGAAGGGGCATAACAGGGACGCATAACGGGGCATGATGTGGTATCCCGTCATGCTGAGTCGTAAATACTAAAGGAGGGCAATATATCGAAATAACGATCACGTCGGGGTCACTAATGTTAATGCTGCGCCTTACTAACTGTAGTAATGGGGCATTAAACTTAGTAAGTGAAAAACTGAGTTATGAGGCACGAAATCAACGCATTTATTCTTCGATTATTACACAAATGTGTGTCCGATAGCGGATACTAGAGGCGACTGATGCACGTCGCCTGCGGGGTGAGGCAGGGGCGCATCAGTTTACAAATTTGCTTACCACACTATAAATTGTGTCACTACAGTCGCTTAAGCGGAATACCTTTTTTGGCATTTGCTATAATATATGCCACTAAAAGTCTTTCTTCTGATTTTGTCAAATATGTATCACGCCCCATCTTTCTATTTTCAGGGACTCTTCCTTTTAGTTTATTTATCAGAGTGCTGTGGGGAACACCATTGTGCCGAGCAGCTTCTCTAATTTTAAATCGACCATCACGTACATCTTTAATGGCAGCTACCATTGAAGACTCTGAGTATTTTAAGATTTTAGCAGTATTCTTGGTTTTCTTTACTGAAAATAAAAAAATATTTTAAGTTTCATAAATAAACATACATTATAAACAAACAAATTTTATAGAGAAACTTTAAAAACAAGCTTTTTATATATCTATCTAGAACAATCCTTACAAGTCAAGTATTGTTGTGTTTCTATGGCTGGCTTTATCAACGTCGTTACAAATATTGAACCGAAATGACAGACAGCTTTAGAAACGAACTAAGAAAGTGTAATTATAGGGTATAAAACCCTTATTTTAACATACAAAATGCATAAAATCAAAGTGGACAAGCTTTAGCTAACACGCTTCAAAGGATGACCACAGTATGCAGTCAGAAAAGTCATCATCGGTCAACTATTGGAAAATAAACTCACAGATTGTAAGTATTTTATGTAACCATCAAAGAAGCCATGAACCATGTGTAAAATGAAATAAAAACTCGACTTTTACAAAAATGTGTTTACCCCAATACTTGACCACTGTGGACAGCTTAAGGAACACAATACTTGACCACTGTGGACAGCTTAAGGAACACGGTTATAAATGTTGTTCTAATGTATGACCACCCACCGTAAACCCATGTGCTACAAAAAAATGCAGAAATATTGCTCCTATTACATATATCAACTATTAAATAAGACCCATAAATAGTCAAATCTAAAAAAATGCCCTAAATATCCCAGATGAAACACGATTTCCCAATAATTTGAAAACTTACAAATGTGCACTTACCGGGCGCCATCTTCATTCGCAAAGAACTCTGAATCTGTCAACCAATAGGAAGCTTTCTCGAATGTCAGTTTACCGGGAGCTGTGTTGCCGTTAGGTTTGGTAAAAAAAATCTACTAAATGTGGTCGGTATTTCTTACTATAGGAGGTTATTCGTGTTTTGGTCAGATTTTAGTACATGGACAGCTATTTGAACATTGACCTATGTCTAAAAACTACCAAAATTGCTACGTCGTAAAGGACAAAAACTTTTTAAATATAGTATGTAGAGTAATTTTAATAATATCAACGAATATAGCCTGTCAAATAAAATATAGTCCCTTTAGAAATGTTTTTTGTAAGTACAATATTATATAGGGTGTTTTTTATAGAGGTATAGAACTTTAAGTTGCAATAAAACAACGATGGATTATTCGATTGACATAAATTTTATTTATCCGGAAGATAATCTTTTGGCATTACATTTTAAATATGATTTCTGGCATATGACCGCCACGGCTGGCGCGGATGTAGTCCAATCTGGACGTCCAATTTTCGATAACTTTTTCCAACATTTGTGGCCGTATATCGGCAATAACACTGCGAATATTGTCTTCCAAATGTTCAAGCGTTTGTGGCTTATCCGCATAGACCAATGACTTTACATAGCTCCACAGAAAGTAGGCTAGCTGTGTGTCACAAGATCTTGGAGGCCAATTCACAGGTTCAAAACGTGAAATTAGGCGGTCATCAAACGTGTCTTTCAATAAATCTATTGTGGCACGAGCTGTGTGGCATGTTGCGCCGTCTTGTTGAAACCACATCTCCTGGACATCATGGTTATTCAATTCAGGAATAAAAAAGTTAGTAATCATGGCTCTATACCGATCACCATTGACTGTAATGTTCTGGCCACCATCGTTTTTAAAAAAGTACGGACCAATGATTCCACCAGCCCATAAAGCGCACCAATCAGTCAGTTTTTCTGGATGTAACGGTGTTTCGACATACACTTCAGGATTACCTTCACTCCAAATGCGGCAGTTTTGTTTGTTGACATAGCCATTCAACCAGAAGTGCGCTTCATCGCTAAACAAAGTTCGCTTATGAAAATCGGGAACAACGGTAATCTCGTTTTGGGCCCATTCAACGAATCTACGCCTTACTTGATGATCGTTTGGCTTCAATTCTAGCACGAGTTGGATTTTGTAAGCACGCAAACCAAGATCCTTCCGCAAAATCTTCCATAAAGTGGATGGACACAGATCCAATTCCTGTGCTCGATGGCGGATGGACTCATTCGGGTCTTACTCAATGCTACGCTCTACAGCAGCAATAGCTTCTTCTGTACGCACCGTACGGCGTCTCTGGGGATGCGAGTTATCAATAAGAGTAAACGTGGTGCGAAAACGTTCCACGGTTAATCAAATTAACTGCTCTGATGGACGATTTTGTCGACGATAAAATGGACGTAGTGCGCGATACGTTTTCCGCACAGAACCATTATTTTCGAAATAAAATTGCACTATTTGCAAGCGTTGTTCAGGCGTGAGTCTATTCATGATGAATTGCCGAACCAAACTAAGAATAAATCACTTGACAGCTGTTAAATCGGTCGCCATCTTGGAAAGTAATGCCAACTTAAAGTTGTATAGAACTATATATAAAATTAATTTATAAAAAAAAGTGTTTTTTGTAGTGATGCAACGAATAGTACTTTTACGAATACGAATACGAATACGAATATCAAACCTACTATTCGGCGAATACGAATACGAATACGAATATCTCGACATGGTGATAAAAGACTAATTTATTTGATAAATTTCTATACTTTAATAATTAAAATTTACAACTGGCAAATTTTTATTTAAAAAACATAAAATTTGTAGATTTTCTTGTTTTAGGCGATTTCTTTTTTCAGTCTGAATGTTCCCAGCCGTTGAAAAAAGTCTTTCTGAGGCGACTGTACATGGCTTCAGTGAAAAATATTTTTGGGCAAGTTTTTTCAGACTTGGAAAATGGACATCTTCTCGCCAAAAGGCCAGTGGATCAGCAGTCGGCGATAAATTTGGGAGCTTTAGATAAGCATCTATCTCGTTTTTAATTTGCGAAACCCCTGTAAAAAAAGACATTTTGAAATTAAATTTAACTTTTAGTATACTACGTAGATGACAAAGAGTACCTATTACCTATTAATAACTTTTTTAACTTTTTTCATACTCACCAGAAAATATGGAAATTGGCTCTTCCATTTCGGCCTCTTCAATTATTTCTTGGCACACTTGCCAAATTCCTCTACTTGTCGACGGTTGAGGTTCTTCTGGAGGGCTTGTCGGTCTTACGGCCTCTCTGCCATCAACAGCAGCGTTAAGAACTGATCGAGCGGTTTCAGCGACCACTGTTGAGCTGAAAATCCTTGTTTTGAACCGTGGGTCAAGGATCGTTGCTAATAGATAAGTTTCATCACTTTCCATAAACGCAAATCTATTTAAAAGTCCACTGAATAGGGAGTTTGCCAGATTATTTACATCAGGATGAGAAGAAGGATCATTTGAAATTTTATTGAGGCAAGATTTTAGACTTCGTATTATTGGGATTGCTTGAGATAACGTCGTTGATTCTTTGCTTAGCTCTTTAGTAGCTTCTTCGAAATTGGCCAGAATATCAATGATTTGGCTCATAAGAGCCCATTGCCTTGCTGTGATTTCATGACGACAATTTGGTAGAGATGGTAAAACATCTTGAATCGCTATGCGTTGTTCATGTAATCTCTTCAACATCTGATATGTTGAGTCCCATCTAGTTTTAACATCTTGAAACAAAACATGTTTCGGTATATTGTTAGCTTGTTGAGAATCTTTCAGTTGTTTGAGTGCGGAGGTTGAGTGATTAAAATGAGTAATAACTCCCCTGCATGTGGTTAACATTTCGGTTATGCGTTCTTGACCAAACAAACTTTTTTTCAGCGCTAATTGGATGCTGTGTACCAAACAAGAAATATGTTTAATACTAAGATCAAGCTCATCATTTGCTTTAACCATATTCCGTGCGTTGTCCGTTACAACTGCTGCAACTTTACCCAATAGCTCCCATTCCAGAAACATCATGTGCATATTGTGGGCAATATTTTCTCCTGAATGTGAGTCACCTTCAAAGGGAAACACTTCCAGACAGTAAGATTTGAGCTGGAAATCTTCATTGACACCATGTCCAGTAAGACTTATAAAATCATTGACTTGTGAGGAAGCGTCACTGGTCCACATATCTGTTGTGACAGAGAGATATGGGGTCTTTGTTAACTGCTCCTTCAATTTTATTTTAACACGTTCATTAATATCCGGCAGAATTTTTTCTGTAAGGTGGGTTCTAGATATAATATTATATCTGTAAAAAAAAATAACAGTCAGGAATTAAAAAGGGTTTTGTGAAAGTTGAAAGAGAATCCCACTGATATGTATGAATGAACAAATGTTTAGCATTTTAATAAAAGCAAACAAACCTTGGAGCTAGTTCACTGAGCAAACGACGGTATCCCTGTTTATTTACCAAATTCAGGGGCTCCATGTCTAGAAAAACTTGTTCAGCAATCAAATATGTGATTTTGACAGCCCGAGGATCACCCGTTTCATACGTAGTTCGTTTTTCCCATATTTCCTTTAAGGACGCTTGTTTCTTCGCTGGAGTTACTTCAACTTCAGTGCTCGTTTCGTCTACAGTACTTATACTGGCAGCAAGCTCCTTTTCGTGAAATCTCTTCACATGAGTCCACAGTGCGGTCGTAGTAAATCCTTTATTATATGCATTTTTCCCTCCCCGAGACAATTCACAAGCACAATATCTGCATCTAGCTTTGCTTTCATTGTCTAAAATAAAAACAACACAATTTAACATTTGTTAAACAAAATTTAAAATCCTATCCCACTATAATATTACATGTGAAAGTAAAACCAATGTCTGCGTGGACGAAGTCGCGGGCAAAGTCTAGTACTACATTGACGCAGCCATTACCTACTAACGTTCGTCTAAGTTACTTACTTACAATTACAATCCTACCTTTTGTTGATACCAAAGAAATACAGAACCATACAGCTACTTACTCGGTAATTTATCGAAGTGTTTCCATATGTCACTTTGATCTCGTTTACGAGAAGACATTTTCAATTAAACTTTAACTTATTTTATTTCGCAGCAACCTCAGAAAATAAATAAAACAATACTCTCTTGCTGGACTTCTGCTTCCGACTAACAAAATGAAGTGAAAGAAATGAATGAATCATCAATGGTTCGTCGTAATTGTAATGATAGGGAAACTCCCGGAGCCGCGGTACTGTACAAACTATGGCCGGGGAGTCCCCCGACGACGCGTCGTCATTGCTGTTAAGGCCCTCTGCACACATGCGTATTTTTATACGCGCGTTTTCAAGTCTGCCAGTAATTAGAGTTGCGTTTGTACGTAAAATATTAGTTTTTAAATATTCGTATTAGTATTCGCCGAATACGAATATTCGGTAAATGTCTACTATTCGGCGAATACGAATATTCGTATTCGTATTCGTTGCATCACTAGTTTTTTGGCTCTCCTGAAAAGTTGGGTTTTGTCCTTTACGCCAATTGAAATTTCCATCGACGATATTTTTCTCGGGAATTCATTTCTTTGGTCTCTTTTTCTTTTTCTTCTCTCAGATTGCTACTAGGGTTAACTTTACGACGCATCGCTTTTCTTTGTACTTTAGTAAAACCATCATCTATATATAACTTCCTCACTATCCTGTCGTAATCTCAATTCAGGCCGTGACACAATTTCAAGAGTAGGTTATTAATATTTTACTTTTCTCGAGAATTCGATATTTATACAATAATTATTAAGCTAAATCATACTCAATCAATTTTATTAAAAACGCATTGAAATAATGTAAATAAATTATTTATTATTTCAGGCTACTTAGGCTTTTTCGTGTTCACTCGCCAAGTAAAGTTCGCACAGCGGATCTAGGCTTCCGCGAAGTTAGCCGTTTGTGATGCGCGAAGACAATTTAGTTTGAAAAAGCTCCATTGCGCATCAAAACAGCTAATTTTACGACGGCCGAGATCCGCCGTGAGAACTATACCCGCCGCGCCGCCTCGTTCGGTCGTCCGCCCGATGACACGTTCGGCACAGATCGTAAAAAACGTTCGGCTCGACTCGTGTCCGCGTAACATGTAAGCCACTTCCGCTGTCGCCGGAAACGGAAATAAAAGCGCGACAACACTCTTAAATTCTGCTGGTCATTTTCTGCTTGTGGCAAGCTGTTGCTGTAGGGGAATTTAAACATTACAAGTTTATTTACTAGCAAAGTTTCATAGTATTTTACTAAATCAGTTTTGTTTATTTCCAAGGAAAATTATAACATTTGAACCATTTCAACCCCATGGTCAAAATTATATTTTGTAACTAATTGCATGATTTCATGCATATTTGAGTCATGCAAACAATGTTTAATGATGACAGAATGTCCCATTCTTGTATTGAGTATGTGGCCCAGATCCATAGGTATCCATTTTTAATACTTATTTCTAAAAGCATTTTTTTTTTTAAATTTGATTTGTAGATATAATTTGTAATTGTAACACAAGAATTCATCAAAATCATCAAAATTAATTCATAATTGGCGGAAAAATCGCGTAAACAGTGTACAAAAAAAAAACATAGTCGAATTGATATCCTACTTTTTGAAGTCGGTTAAAAAAAAGAAAACAACAAATACCTGCATGTTTTCGGTACAACTCTCATATTGCTTCTTCTTTCGTGTGCTCATCAGTTCATGGATCGTCTTGATGTCAACGGAACGGTGTCAGTAAATTCTCTACCAATCGCTTGCTCAAGCGATGAGCTCAAGCTCATTCCAAATTTTGTGAGTTTTCTCAGAACGTAGCCACAGTATCGGATATGTCTTGGATCCACTTTTGTACAGGATAGGTATGGTCCTGCCCATCATATTTTGGGACTAAGTTTTCCATCAGGTGAAGCATTCCCTGTCTCTAGGCTGTTCTGTATTGTTCATCATCATCCATTGACTGGTACTTGCTATTTCGTCATTTCGGCATCGTGTATTCGTCGTAATGATTGCATCGTGGTTCGTCGTCGTTCAGAATAAACTGGAGTGTCTGTCCCTTCGTAAAATATCAGTTCAATCTCGTTACTCCACAACAAGACCACGCACTTCGCGAGAGGCGTCGCGCGACCCTTTGACTTGGGCGCAAATAACCGACCGGGGACGGAGAGCTAGCGAAGAACACCGAGACATTATAGTTTATAGTTAGTTCAGCCCTTATTGACGAGTAAATGTTGATGATCCAGGTGGTGATCCAGCGTCTGTTCCGCGAGATGCTGTACCGCTGCCACTTCGTGCCGCAGGTGCATCCCAAGATTATGACCGGCCTGGTCTTCGACAAGGAGCTGTTCCTCACTTCCATCGGTCAGTTCATCACCTAGCTTGTAAGACGATTATATTTTTTTCGTGATAGATTTAAAAAATAATTGCTGTTTCGTTAGTCTTGCTTTCTCGTTGCTAAAAATCAAGAACGACTGGATGATAAGGCTGTTGCTGTTAATTCTCCTGGAGACATCAATGCCCAACAATTATAAGTAGATATAGTGAAGACCTATACGATGTAGCTATTTTTTCTAAAACTGCATTCGACAAAGCAGCCGGCTTCAGCCATGACATTTTCAGCGCCATGCCAGCTAAGAAATTCTTACCCTTTTTCACATAATTTAGCTCATCCTTAATATTTAGCTCGGTAAAGCCATGTGTGGCTGATTTATTAGTGCATCTATTTGGGGATGCTCCCTTGCAGACCTATTGTATGGAGGCCTCTTGCTTTCAGAGGACGAATTTGAGGACGAGGATGAACCGTCAGAACCAGCTGGCCCTCCGCGGGTCTAGTTCGGCTCACTTTCATCCACGCTAGTCGTGTCCCGCGTTATAAACTTTTCCCCGTGAGAAAACACGTTTAGTTACGGAATTCGCAATATATCTAATTGTATTTTTTTTTAAGAAAACGAAATTTGTTGCAATCTAACGGCGGTGGCGAGTAAATACACACTAATTAAGAATAGGTACACATAATTTTTTTTTAGATACATAGACTACATAGAAACAACCAGACCCGAAACAAACATTTATAGATCATGCAAACGTTTGTCCCGCAGCGGGGATCGAACCCGCAACGGTGTAGTATTGGCAATGTGAGAACAAACATCTTGTTGGGGAAACACAAATTCTTCTTAGACTGTTTGGTGATGCGGTGTGGGTACGCCACGTTGCACCGTAATACTTGTTACTCAGTACAATCAGAAATGTCTGTAGTTTAATTTAAATGGAATGAAATTAAATACAGGTTACGTTCCAATACTCGGATGTCCTACATAATTTCCACAAGAGTCTGTACGTAATTGCGTTCCGTTACAAGATGAATAATAATCAAATCACATTTAATAAAGAAGGATGCTGTTCCCAGGTCTGATGGAGCCGAACGTGGTAGACTACAGAGAACGGCTTCTGAAGGCTTACCGGAAATGCATAATTCCTCTCAAAGCTTACATGCGTCAGTACGAGTGCTACAGGGACATATACGTGCTCGATATCGAAGAATACGTAGAGTTAGTAGCACACATACATAATCATTTATTGTTTGCGAACCATGTAATGTATAAATGATGGTAAGGTAAGGCTAACGTGTTTACAACGGCGGCATCCACACGCGGTTTGTTAATTTGATAAACTTCGTCGTGCGGGCTCCTGGGGCGCGCGTACGGTGATGCCCTCAGCCTCTATTCACCCTAGCCTTGAAGACTCCTTTGTCTTAAAGTTTGTTTGTGAAGATGTTTATGGCGATGATAGGTTTGAAAGACTTTAGCTAACAGAGGTTTATAGTACGTTTAGTAGTAGTATGTATAAATGTGCTGTTGCAGAGCGTTCCGTATGGAGAAGCACTCCGCTTCGGAAACCCGCGAAGAGGTGCAAATGCACTACGACGAGAAAATAGACCTCATCTGGCGCCTGCCGCAGTACATCAACATCGGACCCTTCGCCATCAACGTGGACTCTTTGAAGGTTAACACATAATCCGCTGATATACTAGTTTCCCGCCGAATCTGAAGCTCCTGAAGTTTCCCGGGTCTGTTGTAGGCGCACTGTTGGCACCTTTGGCTCTCGGCTGATTCCAATTGCAGGGCTGCTCGCATGTTCTCGCCCTGGCTCGCCATCGGTAGTGTAATCTGCATAATCAATTTTTCCTCTCTGGTCCTCTATTGCGTCCTCTACTCTCGAGATCTTGAAATTCCTCTCCAGCTATTGTCGCTGCTTCTAGAACGTCCTCTGATTTCGTTTATTTCGTTCCGTAGTTCTTGTAGTTCTATTGTCATTTTAGATAACGGTGATGCCCTCGGTCTCCGCTTTACGTCGCCACGTTTGTTTTAACGATCCTAGACAGTTGTTATACTTTCGTTGAACTTTGCGTTTGAAGACAGTCAAAAACTGCTGATGCAATTTTATTGCTTTCATTGCGATGTTCATCTTCTGTCCAAGTGTACAGTGTTACATATTCTCGCTTCAATGTATTTTTCGGAAAGGTCCTGACAACAGCAAAGTTGTATATATAAAGTTGACGGCTTTGATAAGCTGCCTGTTCGGTAACCTTTCTATCTTTCGAAAAATGAAACGCCGAATTCTTAAATCCATAAAACGTTTGACAGAATATACCTGAATATAATAGTACATTACTGACGAGGTCTATAATTAATGACATAGTTTGCAGCCCGGTCATGATGGCCAAGAGCGCAACGTAGTGCAGGATCAGGCCATCACAACTCGGTCAGCATTGTAGCCAGCTAGCTCTTGATGGACAAGGTGAATTGAAGATCAAGTCCATCATAAGTTGGCTGCAATGCTGACCACGCTGTGATGGCGTGTACATATGAAAATAAATAATTTAAAAAAAAATCTAATTTAAATTCTAGCCTAATATAGTGGTCGGTCCATAATTGGCAGTGAAATACATAACAACGACAAACATACATTAAAGAATGCATACAGTTGAACATATAACTTCCTTCTTTTTTGAAATTTTGAAGTCAGTTAAAAATACAAATAAAAAAATTTACATAGGTGCAAAAAAGCCAAACAAGTCCATCTACATAATACAAATTAAGTCCAAAGCAAAACTAGCCCTAAAAAGTCAACAGAGGTAACTTACTTGATTTATTATGGTAGGTCTGGGTATTCCATAATGCTTAGAGGCCTCATACCCCGACAGTTTCCCACTTTTCACTGCTCTAACAGTCTCTAATAACTTTTCACGTAGGTATGACGTTTATTCGTTTTCCGCACATAATATCTGGGCATTTTGTATGTTTCTGTAATCAAAATCATGAATGAATATATCTACAATTAAATTATTAATATAGCTAGTACTAGTTTCTGCCCGCTGTTTCGTAGGTTTATTTTTCAGTACCTAAATAAATATAAAATATAATAGCCTATTATCTAAGTTAGGCTATGTTCTAAATATACGCCAAATTTCATATTGATCTGTTCAGTAGTTTTGAAGATCAACGGTAAGAAATAAAATTCACATTTCTCAAACTTTCGGCTTTATAATAATATTAAACAACACTTACCCTCATTGGCAGCTTTATTTTATTTTATTTTATTTTATTTTTATTTCTTAGGAAAACCAACAGCGGATAAAACTTTATATATTATCTTATGACAAAACAGGAAGCCAATAATAGGTTTTCACGTTTAGAATACTTATAGCGAAAGAACAAAGTAAGAGCTACTCGCTTAAACAATCGTAATATTTTGTGGAAGACAGCTTATAAATTTAACAATTGAAATATGAAAATGAAAAACATAAAAAGTAAATTACCTAATCATCATCACCAACAAAAAACTCTCTGCCTAACCGCTGTCTGGCGGAGTTTACACTCGTGCAGAATAGATCTAAATCCATGCGCTTGCACAGCTTATTATAATTATCACTGGCACGCCACAGAAAGGAACTTTGCCTATAATTAGTTCCAACTACGGGATTAAAGATTGGGGCATTAAATCTTGTAATCTTAAATGGCACATTTAAAGAAATCTTATTGATCAGGACAATTAATTTGGTTTGAGGTTATTTTTAATAAAAAAGGATAGATCAGCAATTTCTCGCCGTTTGGAGCTTTCTTTAACATGTTTTTCGATAGTACATATATTAACGCTTCAGGTACACCAGTATACCCTACTGGTGTACCAATTGTCTGTTGTGACCAGTATTCAAAATAGGCTCGCATAATCTTTGAATTCACAGCCAAACCAGAATTGTCTTGAGCGTATGGACCTGCAACTGGCTGTTTTCTGGGATATAATTACATATTGAATGTGTAAAACGTTTTAGCGTCACATAGAGCTTGAATTTTGATACCATATGGATTGGGCTTATTCGGAATGTATTGCCTAAATGAGCACCTTCCACGAAAAGCTTCCAACATAAAGTGAAACTATCCTTACAATTTTGGACAAATTTCTCGAATATATCTCGAATGTGGCAAATTTTGCCCAGTTCTTTTCTTTGTACCCTTGTAGTACCATCAGCAAACCTCAAAGTTCCCAGAATAAATTGAAACCTCTGGGCAGCCATAGAAAGCCGAAATATTTCGAGTTTCGAGTTCGAACCAACTCTTCATCATTCAGGTGATTCGATTTTTTCACTCCGGAAAAAGGCGGAAGCAAACCAATCAAGCAATGTATCTCAATTGTCTGTTTGGTTTATGTTTCTCTAGTATAATTATAATTATTTTTCACGGAAGCAATGTATTGGTTAGTATACTCGATAATAATCCAAATTCCATGAGGGTCCTTTTCACTAGGTATAGCTCGTTTTGGTCCTGGTAACCGAGTTACTATATTGAAACTTCTAGTACGGACAGATTGGCGATGAGGTTCTTTGGTCCATTTCGTATTTTTAACCTTTCCTAAATAAAAGGCGCTGTTGTTACCTGAAGCTTCTCGGTCACTGAGCTCCTCTTCGCTGTCTGAATTCTGTATGTCGTCTAGTGAAGGATTCGCCGGTTCCATATCACTTCCAGCTTCACTGTCTGAAGACATTGATAGTCTGTCGTCATCAAGCAGTACATCAGACGGGAATCGAACCCGCAACCTCCGCGTCGCAGGCGGGCCTGCGCCCGCTGCGCCACATCAGTCGTCATGGTGTCTTGGTAATATAACATATTAAGAACCCAGTAAAAGGGTATAGCTCTTGCTGAACAGTCCCACCACCAATTCGTTAAGTTTCCTCTTTTTCTTTTAGCAAATGCTAGTAACAAAACGGTCTGATATCATCAAAGCGCTGCTCCTGATGTGGATGGAGGAAGTGCGAATAGTGGTCGATGACGTCATCCAAGCTTATAAAAGCATCATGCGGAAACTGGGCGAGAAGCCAAACACTATAGAACACGTGTTTGAGATCCGAGAGTGGATGGAATCTATTCCGTTCGCGCTGAAGACTCAAGAAGACATCATGAGGAAAGTCCACACGGTGAGTCTTAGACATAGTCAAAGTCAAAAGAGCTTAGTGAACTTGTGTTACTTTGGAAATAAATCTTATCTTTATTCAGTAAAATTACTAGGATCACTTTAAAACTAGGTCTAGTTTTTAAACTACAAAATTGGCAAACAAGCGTACGGACGGCCCACTTGATGGTAAGCGGTTTACCGTAGGCTATGTACGCTTGCAATCAGACATCACTTGCGCGTTACCATCCTGAGACGTAGATCGAAAGTCTCACCAAAATTTGGCCCGAATCATGGTACATTATGACGTCTTGAGGGCGATCGTCCGTCAAAGCGGAGCGGCGATAAATGTCTCTGATGAAACTGTCTACTAAAACTGTATACATTAAAGGCCCATTTACACCATACAATAATTATATGCAAGAATTGCCTTTTCAAATTGATTTTGGAACAAAAATGTTTGAAAATGGATTTGATAAGGCAATTCTTGCATGCAATTATTGTATGTTGTAAATGGGCCATTAAACTGTTAACTGTTTCCAGGACTATGAAGTCCTGGACGCTTTCTTCACACCTCTTGAGAATGAGGACTTTAAGGCGCTCTGGGAATCCATTGGGTGGCCATTGCAAATCACTAAACAGGTACAGTCAAACTCAAACCTACCTTATTAGATAAATCATAGGAAACATTTTGAATCGTCTCATTACTAAAGTTATGCCCGTTCATCGAACGACTTGAATTTGTTGTTGATGCCGAGCCAATGTTTATTAGTAAGTTCGTATAAGTCAGTGGTCAACTCTAGTGACGAAGTTAATAGGCCGGATGAAGACCTTCGTCACTGCCTAACAATATCGAAAAAGCTGGGACCGATACCTTACCGTGGCATCCGAAGCATGGAAGGAAGCGCTCAATTAAAATTGCCTCTCGCTTATCTTAATGGTGACCTCACGGAATAGTGCCTAACATCCTTTGACGATATACTTGTTAGCTAACACGCGCCCCTGTCGTAAAAGAACTGGCAACAACACCGGCTAGGTTCCTATAATTTAGGCATAATCCTTGGTAGTGTAGTAAAAATCATGAGCTTCCAGGTGGACGTGACCACCGACTTCTTGGAAGAGGAGCAGGAGAAGTTCTGGAAGCTGCACCAGATCGACGAACAGACGATGGCAGACAAAATCGACATGTTCAGCGCGCAGTGCATGGCGCTTACTCTGCAGAACGACTTTAGCAAGGTGACGGGATCAGAGCTACTGATTTAGTAACAGCATTACAGTCGATACATTCTGTATCACGAACAAAATTTTTAAAACAATACAACTAATTTTGATTGCCCCCTAAATTTTCTAATAGAAATATGATATTGATATTAGGCAAATGTGTTCTGAAGTAGAGACTGCGCTTAGGCAAGCGTAGTTTAAGACGCCTTCTGGCTAGATGGAGTTATGACTCGCGCAATGTAACTGGCAGAAAGTGGTTGAAAAAAGCCGAAGATCAAGCTCAGTGGCGTGCTTTAGGAGAGACCTACGTCCAGCAGTGGGATTATTTGACAGTGGGAGATTATTGACCTATTGCAGGTTGACGATATTGTTATTGATATTGATATTTACTGATGCCGATATTGATTCTGTCTCAAGGTCCACGAGATAGCAAACGACATCAAGAAGGCGTGGAAAGGCATGAAGGACTCGCAGGAGTGGGGCCGCGTGCTGAACCAGCGGCAGAAGCTGTTCGGCCAGCCGGTGGTGCCGTTTGTGGACCTCAACAGACTCGTTAAAGAATTCGAGCCGTATAGGAACCTGTGGGTCACTGCTTCAGGTACAGTAAAAAGCTTGGGACGAATGTTTGTCAATATATTTATGAAAATGTTATGTATGTTCGCAAAAATATTGAAAAATTGTGATAATCATTAATGTTAGATAGATAGATAGATAGAAAATACTTTATTGCACACCTTAAAATACGCTTACAAAGGCGAACTTAATGCTAGACAGGATTATCTACCAGTTAACCTGTGGGTAGCGTAGATACATAAGTAGGTAGTGCAAATACAATTTGGTAACTTAATGAAAAAAGAGATAAATACTTAATTGAATTCTAACAGTTAATAGAGCTACTTTACTTATACTTTTATAATTACTAATATTGTTAATACTAGAAATAAACTCGCTGTTCCCATAGTTTGGCTCATTGAAGTCAGTAAATCTATTAAAGGGCAATGTTACGCTTCTTTAACAAAGTCCCAAGCGACATACAAAATTTATCAATTGGCAAATTTAAAAACTTTATTAAACAAAAACTGTCTCTAAAAGCTTTCTATAAAATAACCGATTACTTAGATGGTAAAAAGCTTGCGACAAATTTGCTCCAACTCTACTCGGCATCCATAACAATTAGCAATGCCAAAAAAGGGCTAAGAAAGTAAGAACCCAGCCGGTGTTGTTGCCAGTTCTCATACGGCATGGGCGCGTTGGAACTGTCGTTTTACCTAGCTTGGAAGATGTTAAAGTGATCCTTGTGATTTTAATTATTAAAGCACTTTAAATTTGAGTTTGAGTTTGAGTACCTCAAGGACTGCCGCTGGGTCTTCTAGCCTTGTACATGTACGCTTTGATCTTTTATACTACGCAGCAGATTTTTATGCTGTTTTCATCAATAGGTAGAGTGATTGAAGAGAAAGGTTTATAATTAGCGCATAATATTCAAGGATTCATTATTAGCGCATAATATTCAAGGATTATATTTTTTTTATACATTTTGTGTTAAAATTCCCGAGTAAATCAATAAAATTTTGCCGGTCAATTATTAGTTATCCTTTCTAGTCTAATCAATAGCTAGTAATTTATGTAAAATAAAAAATATATATATTCAATAATATCACAAGGATCATTTTGAAACGTCTTGAAGCTAGGTGAATTTACGTCGGCTCCACGCGCCCCAGCCTAGAAAAATCTGGCAAACATTGTATCTGCTGTTTGTAGATTTCCTGAAAGCTCGCGAGGTGTGGTTCGACAACCCCCTGATGTATGTCGACGCGGAGTCCATCGAGCCTCTCATCAACGAGTACTATAAGACGATCGTCAAGTGTGTGCGCACCTTCGCAGACCTACCTAAAGTGCAGATGGTCGCCATTACCATCCGGGTGAGATACCATTTTAAAATAAAGAAGTTAATTCTCATTATGATATACAATTTTACTTACATGAGAACTTAAAGTTATTTGTTGGGCTTAGTGCTTAATTTGTTAATTCGTTATGAATAATATCCTAATCTGAAGAGATATGGATATTATTCAGTCTTGATACTTCGCCAATTAAGTACTTATATCGGTATAAGAGACAGTAAATTTACATTTCTTGGGAGAGCGGTAGGCAGTATCGTTCTTCTAGAATAAAGAGCTAAACTCATTTATTCCTAGACAAATGGTAAGCGAAACGGTTATTATTGATTTCCCCATTTTTAGGACGACATTGACGAGTTTAGACCGCTTATCCCGATTATTCAAGCGGTCCGGAACCCTGGTATGAAGGAACGGCATTGGAATGAATTTATGGAAAGATCTGGTAAGATTACTACATCTAGCGACCTGCCCCGGCTTTGCACGGGCAATTAACGTAAGCACCCGTGCGAAGCCAGAGCGGGTCACTAGTAATAAATAAAGCCTATATCACCTGAAGATAGTGTAGCTTCCCGACGCCGACGGTGAAAAGATTTTTCAAATCGGTCCAGTAGTTTCAGAGTGCAAACAAACAAACAATAAATTTTAACTCCATTATAATATTAGTATAGACAACTGACAAGCGGAATTTTGAATTGTAATTTTACCTTATCAATAGTCAATAGTCAATAGTAATTTATTGGTAATTTCTTACAAATTATCCCTACAAATACGGATTATTCCCATCTGTCACCTACAGAACTACTAATCCAAATAAGGTTATGTATTGAAGACATTATGTCCTATCCACGAGAGATTTTTCTGCATGTAGCTATACGAAGGGGAAGGAATGAAAGTTATCTACTGTTTTCTTAATAAGGCCGTACCATAGTTGGCCACTTATTCCGTTATAAAACTGGTGCCAACAGAATAGATATAACCTTTGTTGTACGTTGTGTGCCAAGTCGTAAATATGTCTATTTTCTAATATAATATGTGTCTATGTTTATGTCTATGTCCATGTTACTGATTGATCCAGGTATAACTGTGACGATGAACGACAAGCAAACGTTCACGATGTGCCTGAAGCAAGGCGTGGCCGCGCACGGCACCCTCATCGCGGAGATAGGAGAGCTAGCCTCCAAGGAGTATGTCATAGAGCAGTCGCTTGACAAAATGCAAGGAGACTGGGCCGCTAAGGCCATGGAGATGGCGCCTTACAAGGCTACTGGTACGTTCTTACAAAACTACTGGTATTTTTCTTAAATGGCTACTGGTACATTCTTACAAGGCTACATGGAAGATGTAAGAAGTATTTTCTTACATACTTCTACTGGCTACTGGTACTCTTTACATTGGCTCCTGGTACGTTCTTACAAGGTCACTGGTGTATTCTAACATGGCTACTGGTACGTTTGTACATGGCTACTGGTATGTTCTTAAATGGCTACTGGTGTATTCTTACATGGCTACTGGTACGTCCTTACATGGCTACTGGCATATTTAAACAAGGCTACCGGTACATTTTTACTAGGCTACTATTACAGTCAGCAAAGAAAGCGGTCTATCACTTTTGACAAAAGTTTCTGTGAAATCTATGACGTTTAAATGAATCTCAACCTTACGGTAGACCACATTTTTTGCTTGTACGCTCTTAAGTCTTAATTATTTATTTGTTATATCACCAGGCACGTTTATAATGAAGATCGCGGACGAAACACTGCAGTTACTGGACGAACATTTGCTGGCGACTCAGCAGCTTGGCTTTTCCCCCTTCAAAGCTGCTTTCGAGCTGCGCATCACTGAGTGGGATGAGAAGCTACGACTCACGCAGAAGGTGGTCGACGAGTGGATCGAGTGTCAGAAGTTAGTTTGTTGTAGCTTTCTATTGTTTCCACTGCTGGGACTCTGGACCTCCTGGGCTTTAGCTCAACGTCATCTATACTTACTATAATAATATTATAAAGAGGAAAGATTTGTATTTTTGTTTGTTACGAATAAACTCTAAAACGACTGGTCCGATTTAAAAAATTCTTTCACCATTAGAATGCTGCATTATCCCTGAGTAACATGGCCATATATTCATAACTAGCGACCCACCCAGGCTTCGCACGGGTGCGGTTTCATTGCACCCGCGCAAAGCTGGGACGGACTGCTAGTCAAAAATAAATTGAAGTTTTGAAGTATGAATATTTTATTTTTATTAATATTTTAGAGAATGGATGTACTTGGAGCCCATCTTTACGTCAGAAGACATATCCCGGCAGTTGCCGCTGGAAGCCAAAAAGTACGGCACCATGGAGAGGATCTGGAGACGCATTATGGGCTCTGCTGCTGCTTGCCCTAAGGTGCATTATTCTCTTATCTATCTAGCGCCATGAGCCAGTTTTCTGAGCTAAGTTTATCAAAATTGTTAAACCATCGCCCAGTCACTTAATAAAATGTATAACACAAACGCGTCGTAACCATGCATGGTTGTGTACGTAAACGGGGCTGTTGTGTGTGTGAATGTCATGGTTGGTACTAATTATCGCAAGAGCGAAATAGCATGCTTACATGTTACATGTTACATCTACATGTTTTTGTTTTTATGGATCTGGCGTTATCTGAAATAAAATATTTTTTATTTTAATTTTACATGCGCGTTGTGGAAAGAGTGCACCTATATAAATACAAATAAATGAGTACATAATAATAATAATAATAATAAATAACAATGCTGGACAATCCACACAGCATCATCTAGCCCAAGGTAAGCAGCTGTAAGTGTAAACAGAGCTGTATTATGGGTACTAGATGACGGATATATATTTAATACAATACAATACATAGATCGATATTTTTTTATTATACATAGAAAACACCCAGATAATGGCCCTAAGGTTCAGCTCCTACTAAAGTATCCACGAACTCGCGATCGGGGTGACGTGAGTCTGATCGGTGGGAAAGGGTTGTATTTAATTGTATTTGATTTTTTTTTATTTAATGTGTGCCCATTTTGTAGTACTAATGGGTTGATTACACGTTTCGAGTAGAGTGGCGAGACGGAAAATTGGTCCTCGGCCGAGGTTCGGTATCTACACATTCAGACTGGGTGACTGTAGAAGGTCCAGCTTAATTTGGGGTGGAAACTCATTCCGGGTTCAATTAGCATCCGTTTCTTCTTCCTCGTTGGTTCCACATCATTGCCACCGAAACTTTGTTCTTTTAGAAAACTAGTTAAACTATCTCGCACAGCGCTTTCGACAGCTACCGAGTCATAATTTTTATAATTGCGGGTACCTGGTATTTTTTTGTATGTAATTAGCCTTATCACATAAATATAATTCTGATTGTCTTTGGCTATCTTGTCAAAACGACATGGGTCTTCCCATTTTAATTATTTCTCTCGTGTTATTTTAAGTTTTATTGCGTAAATTTGGTGGCAGTTTATCCAATTTAACTTGTTTACTTAGCACAAGTGTTAGTAATTGAAATGGAGGGGTAATGTTGGTTGGTAATTTAGTCAAAGACTTTCCAGGAGAATTTTGAAAGAAAAGTCATCGTTTCTTTCCAAATTTCGTTTGTTTACGTTGCTAAGCGACAATCAATCTAATACACTTGACACTGGCAAAATTGTGGCAAACTAGCCACAGAGGCCATAAAACAAAAGAAGAAGAAATATATTTCTGGAAAACAAAATGGTGGTTGCCGGCAATGAAAACAGAAGCGGGGCTAGTCATTGGAAACCATTAAATAACATAAGCAATTATTTAATATTCAGAAAGTCATACTCACGTGTCCAGCATCAAAGTTTTACGGGTCCTAGATATATCCTAATTCGTTTTTCTGGCTTCCAGATTTTTTTCCGGCTTCAGTTTATAGAGCAAGTGCACACAGTTTTTGGGAAAAGATGGCAGACATATCATTACTGCCAACCAAAAAATATTAAAAAGTTTCGTTCAGAAATTAGCGAAATATAACGAAACATGTGTTTTTTTTTGTAATCATCAAAGACGCCCCGTAATTTGAAAGTCGCCCCGTTTTACGGTACCGAGTAGAGTGGCGAGACAGCAAGTTGGTGCTCCGCCGAGACAGTAGGTTTGGCGAGTGGGTTTTCATACGAATTATGCCTTTTTGTTGATTACACGTACCCAGTAGAGTGGCGAGAGTGCTCTCGGCCGAGTACTCTGTGCCATCGCTTCTTCAAGGGGATAAGACAGAAAATTAAGGGGTCCTTATCAATTCTAACCATTAGTTACTTTGACTGCCTACTGCCCTACCTGCACATGTTATTAATTTTAGTTGGTAATGCGGAGTGTTTGTGTACAGATAATGATAATCTGCCCGGACAGCAGGCTGCTCGACAGTCTTGTGGAAGCGCGCCATCTGTTGGCCGTTGTAGCCAAGGGACTGGCAGAGTACATGGAACTCAAACGGTACGTAACATATTAACTCTGCTTTGATGCTGGCAAAAATCCTTCTACTTCTAATGGCTCCCGTTGGAAGTATATTTTAAAAATAAACATATCTAAATACCTAACCTACTCTAAACGCCTGGAAGAGATCGCTTTTTAGCGATAAGGCCCGCCCATTGTACCACATTTTTGCTATTTTTTCTTTGTTTTTTTTTAGTATCTTATATAAGGTGTGCAATAACGATATAATCTATAATCTAATCTACGATATTTCTTAAGTAAGCTGTAGTGCCATCCAAAGCATCAGATTTAAAATTTATGAGCGGCACTACACTCTTTTTCACTACAGCAAGTGAAAGTACTGTCACCTCGAGACAGTACTTTCAGTTGCTACCTACAAACTTTCAAAACTGTGTGATATATTGAGTAGGATGCAAATAATACTTCAATAGGTGTGCTCCGTATATTCCGAATGAACTCTTGTTTCGAACAACCCACCACCATATTTTATATTCTTCCAACTTATAGACACCACACTTAGCTTTGTCCACCAACTAATCGCGGTTCAACAAAGCTATTAAAAATAAATGTTTATTACAATAGGTTGAGATTTCCTCGGTTCTTCTTCCTGTCTGATGACGAGTTGCTAGAAATACTCTCACAGTCTCGCAACCCGCGCGCCGTGCAGCCGCATCTGAGGAAATGCTTCGAGAATATCGCCAAGGTATAACAACACTATACAACATAGCGCTCAATAGAGATTGGAAGGAAGATTGGGAGGTCTTTGCCCTGCAGTAGGACATCACAGGCTCACTGAGTTCCTAGTGTGTCAGCAAGTGACAAGACGGCCAAGTTGCCTGCCTGATGTTATGCACCACGCTTGACCATAATAGATGCAGTGCCACCCAAAGCTTAAAGTTTTTAAGTTCTGCGTGGCACTGTACTGCGCTCATCACCTTGAGACATTGTTGTCAAGTCTCTTTTGCCCAGTAATTTCACTTGCTAAAATGTCCTTTAGACCTAAACACAGTGTAGCTTGCACACTACTGCTTGGAGGTAGAATATCTGGCACTGCGGTGGTACCCACCAAGACGGACTCTTGCTAAAGAGTCCTACCACCAGGTAAAGTGGCTCAATAACTAGCTGATATACACTGAGCTTGGAGTTAGTACTTCCTCAATAGCTCGTCCCTTCAGGTAACCTTCGAGGCAGATCTGAAGATAATCCAGATGCACTCGAGCGAGGGTGAGATAGTGGACCTCAAGTACAAGTTCTACCCCTCATCTAACGTGGAGCAGTGGCTGCTACTCCTAGAAGACACCATGAGACATACCAGTTAGTACAACACATAGTTTACGAAATCAAAAGTAGCCTATGTATACTTACGGGTACACTTGTACATTCTGATATTTTTATTTTAATATTAAGTATTATTTTTTATTAAAATTAGGATTCAGAACGTCTTTCAGCGTTGGAGCAATCCGTCTCGCACAGCGGCTCACTCGCTTCTGTGCTCTGTTCAGTCAGTGGTTACTTCTCACCCCCTCTTGGGAAGTGGGGAGTGGACTTTAGGGCTGTGCCCTCTGACTTAGACTTATCTCCACCCATTGCAATGGGTGGGTCTTTTTTGTCATAATGGTGTCTGGGGGTACCAGTCGAACGCCCCTTAGTCCCCCGTGCGATCAGACCCTGCCGGGTGAGACCCCTGGTTACCCAGAGGAGGCCCAGCGAACAGATCAGCGACCGAGGGAGAGGCGTCCTTGTGTACCCCCTTTTCAGGACTCTTGTGTATAAGGTCTCTGGAGTTGTTTGTTGGCCGATTCGCAATCTAGATTATAGTTGAAGTGATTTGTGAGTTGTAGAGTATTGATTTGTTGTTTACTGAGTTTAATTTTTGTAAAACAAGGTCTGAAAGTCTAACAAACGGCTGGATTTGGTAAAGATGATTACCCTTATGTGAGCTAGAAGAAGACCAGTGTGCATTCTAGGTTGTTTCTAGTCTTTGTTTTGCAATGGCTATAATAAATTGGGGTAGGTACTTTGTTCCTCGTTTAGTAATGATTTTTTTGCGTCCTGGGTCATCGGTTAAATTAGTTTCGTCGTAGTTTATGATATTGCTCGGATCAATGCCTGCCAGTGACTCTTCTAACTCCTTGAAATATTCTTTAATCTAGTCTGGTGAAACTTCTGCCCTTTTTTTCTTAATATTTTGGATATATCTTTGGGAAATTTGGTTTTTGTGACGTTTTAGGAAACTCGCAACAAAGTCTGGTCCGGGTAAATTACCTTTAAATTTGAGCACTGTCCTGCCCACTCGGTCAAGATAAGCCTTAACAATGTACCTCAAATCCAATGCATCTAAAGGATATCCCCATTCCGCACATATGTTGATATACTTTATCATGCACTCTTCAGTCTCGTTTGTTAAAATAATTTGCCCTCAGTGTTTCTTCATAGTTTTGATACTGTGTCTATAAAGTACAGATTTATCTATATCATATTTCTTAGCTATGGCCTTTAAAGACAATTTGCTATTCACATATTCGGCTACAGCTGTATTTATAATATTTTCATCGTACTTTCTATACCTTTTCCCCCTAGGATCAGGTTTATAAACACGCGGCATAATGATTTGTACCTATAACAGAAGAAATTGTCTATGTAGGCAATGTAAATATTTATTTACCTACATAATTCTTAACACTGTAGATAGGTACCTTCATAAAACTAGAAATTAAATCCTGATTTGGAAGTTTGTAATTTACTAATACCTACTAGCTTCGTTTATGACTCGGACATTGACCTAGATATACCTTTTACAGGTACCTAGACAGTACCTACCTAGATAAATAATCATCAATATCATCTACGAATAATAGGTACAACTCCCGAGAATTCTAAATTTTTCTAACAAAAAATAATATTTATATTTCAATAGGTAGCAGCCCTAACTCATTATTTTCTATTCGCCCCTTAGTCGTTTCTAATGAACCCTTACGCGTGTCTATTCAACCCATACTACGTATCTATTCACCCCATACTACATATCTATTAGCCCCTTCCCCGTGTCTATTAATCTCGATCATGAAATGATGATCTCGATGAAAACACTCGAGTAGCTTCCGAAAAAAGCACTGCATCAGACAATTGCACTTTGCACACAACATCCACACGGTTCTTAGCCGCAAACGATGACTGAGGTGTGTGACGTAACAAAATGGTGGCCTTGTTAATGTTGCCAGCACTGCAAAAAATATGTTAAATCTGGTGTTATTGAAGACTTCTTGTCTTAACCCTTTTTTCGTCTTCCCCCCACTCACCTTATTAAAAAAAAACCTGATTTTTTTACAAAACTTTCTTGCAATCTGAGCAATCTTTATTAATACACCAATTACCTAACTCAACTAACTACTCGATATATCATTATTGGAATCATCATCGTCTTCACTGCTATCGACTTCTGTTTCATCATCATCAGTTGTTGCTAAACTAGCGTTTTGGTAATTTTCAGAAGGTATTATTAATTCCAATACTTCTGGAGGGAGATTACCAGCTTTTTTTTTCGGAATCATTCTAAGGCTATTTATGACGGGAGCAGATGTGATCAATTACATTGACAACATATCATTATTCGTGTTGACACGCGAGTTCTTTCGGGTATGATGTTGCCGAAACCTTCTGCAATCGTTATTTCGTGCCTCCTGTGCTTCCTCTGAAAGCTGTCCGATTGGAATTATAAAGTGTTTTATTATATCAATACTGTGTACCAAAATTTTATGCACAGTTGGTGGCATAAAGTACCACGAATAATGTTGTAAATACAGTAATCGTGTTTCACGAGCCCGTTTCTCAAATTCTTCAAGATTGATGTCATATCCAGACGATAATGCTCTAAGCAAGGAGCTCATATTTTTTCTATTTATCTAATCCTGTAATTTCTGCACTGAATTCAACATTCTCAAAAAATCTACGTGCAGTGTTGCCATCGTTTGTTGATCCATAGCCTGGTTTTGGCTTGTCTATAATAAGTCCCAACTTATCTTTAAACAATTGTTTAATGACATTGGATCTATGTTTTATAGACGCTTTATCCTCTGCTCCTCTTGCCTGCCATTTTTTAATGTCCAGACGGTAACTTATATGCAAAAAACATTCAAAACATCTCATTAAAGCATGTAAAGTTGATAAACCAAAGCCAACTTTATCGGGATCAACCGAATACTCTCTGTTCTCATCATTCAAATGCTTTGATGTTAATGCACAAATATAACATCTAAGCGATGACGAAGTTTCAGTAATAGCATTACACACCTCTCCGTCAATCATGGTTAGTAACAGTTCATGTTTAACAGAAACCTCTCTTCCTTTAACTTCACAAATTGTCGGGAACAGCCCTTGTATTTCGTCCAAGACTTTTTTAGTCTCAGTTACTGTAAGCTCAGTAGTTTCTTTAGAGAAAATTAGTTTTATTGGGCGACAATACATAACCGATGAAGGTCGTGGATTCTGCCAAACGATGTTGTTGAATTAATCATGTAATCGAATAGGCACAAAAGATACAGCTAATAAAAATTCATCTGTATCATGGGGGTTTGTACATTTTTGTTTATAAGTGCTGTAACCAGAACTCTCATCGCAACCCCATTTACTAATCAGCTTAAATGATGAACTGATCAAAGTTTCAATAACTGCAGCTGGTGCGGAAACAAGGCGTTCTGCAGTTTTATTTAATACTGCTTGAAGATTTATTTCAGCTCGTGTCTCGCTGATAAACAAATGTTCCTGTGGGGGATAGCATTTAATTTTTGCTTTGAGAACACGGCTAAAATCTTCAACTATCCGGCACCACTTTCATCAAAGGCAACAAAGTCCCGACTTTATTTCTATATTCATCTGACAAGGCATTAACTGGATGTAAAACTGACAATTTAGACAAAACTGGATCATCAAAGTTGTATCTCTTTTTTATTTCTCTAGCGCTTGTGACCAAAAATGCGCGGCAACGTGTATAGAATGCATTTATCAGGCTTGTTTGTGAATTCTTCACTAGTGATGTCAGTCATTACTTGAATACCCATGTACATTTGCTGGTCTTTCAAATATTTTTCTTTGCAATTGATATCAACAAGTGACAGTTCTGTTTATTTACGTAATCCCTTTTCATGAAGCACAGCATTATGTCGCGATACATATCTCTTATTTTATCTGATTATAACTACGCTGTCAGATTGAAATAATTTATTCATCATCATCATATCAGCCGATAGACGTCCACTGCTGGACATAGGCCTCCCCCAAAGAGGGCCATGACGACCGATTTTGGGCCATCACCATCCACCGACTTCCTACGACCGCTTTAATGTCATCGGTCCATCGAGTGGGGGGCCGTCCTACACTTCGTTTTCCAGTTCGTGGTCGCCACTCGAGAACCTTTATTCCCCAACGGTTATCGGTTCTGCGAGCTATATGGCCTGCCCATTGCCACTTCAACTTACTAATTCTAATAATTTATTAAATGTAGTAAATTTTGGCAAGATCCAAGCAAGAAACTTGTAGTATAACTTTATAAAATTATCGTGCAGGTTTTGAAATATTATTTCAGTTGATATCAATTTTTCTTCCAACCATACATTGTTGAAAAATAATTTTAGGGCATCCCACTGCTCTAAAATGCGTTCTAAAACTGCAATAAGCGAGAGCCATCTCGTTTGAGATGGGTGTAGAATTTTATGTGGCTTCAAGTCTAGAAATATTTGAAATTCTTTCAGTTAACATTGCCTCTTGGCACTGGACTTGAAATGACCATATATTTCTCGTGCCAAGCCTTCACATCTTCGAGGTAGCTCTTTGCAAGCTTCTGAGGCACTAAGATAAGCAGAGTGACAAACACATTTCAAAATAAATATGTCAGGGAAATTTTCTTTTAGCCTGCTGGCTACACTGTTGTGTTCACCCATCATGACGTTGCAACCATCAGCAGCAAATCCAATCATATTATTGAGAGGGATGTCATGCTCTAAAAACGACTGTATTAAGATTTGATACAAGTTCTCACCTGTTGCACCTTGGTTTGTCATGTCAGGATTTGAAGAATCGAATAATTTGCATAGTTCCCACAGCTTACTCACGACTTTTTTTTTCATTTTATCTTAATATCTCACCACAATACAGGAAACCTTTTGGGTGCTGATATCTGTAGACTCATCCGATAAGTATAGTGCTAAATTTTTGGGTACGTAAAATTTCAATCATTATTTTTTTTTTCTGTTTTTCCAATAACTGCAGTTGTTATGGCAGTAGCTTTCGTTCTTTTTATCTTTATTTGTTTGTCAACTCCGTAATCTTTGAGTATTCCGTTTATAATACTGGTTAAATGATCAACTGAGTTGAACGATATGTTATGTTCGGCAAGAAATCCAGTAAGCTTTATTTCCGCTCTATTTACAAGCTTATTTTTATTTTCAGATTGAGATCTAACAAAGCTAGACAATAAATTCCGTTGTTTGAATGTAGCCTGAGAATCACATAAAGCTTTACTATGTTTTTTACGAGTTGAATGACACTTTAACACACTGATTTCAGCTGTCAGTTCACAGTCACACACAATACATTTTGCTTTGTACTCATTTTCACTAGGATTCAACCAGTTTTTGTATGCATCAAGTTTTTCCCACTCAGAACGATACTTTTGGGATCTATGTTTATCTTTTTGCTCCTTTGAAAGCTCATTTCGCCTAGCTAACGTCTTCTTAGGTGTACTAGAAACAGCTTCGGATGATGATTCGTCTCCGTCCATTTTATAGATGGAAAATTCACAATCACACTTTTTTCTTGGCTTGAATCAACCGCAACCAGTGAATATTAAATAAAAAGTACCTAGTTATACAACAAGCAAACGTTCTAAATTGCATAATACCGTAAAATATCCTTGTCTTCAAACTAGCACAGGATCCAGAAATCGGTTGGATAATAACTGAAATGTTGAATGAACTTCTGCGATAATAAAAGGGTAATCCCCGACTACTGATGGGAGTAGTTAGGTACTCGGTGAATAGTGATGAGCCAATAACATTTGTTTGGCGGCTTTTTGATTTGTTCCATGTTTGTTCGTCAAGGTTTGATTGATTGATTTGACATCATGCATGACTGACGTGATGTAAATGACATTGACAGACAATAACAATTACAAGAAATTGACAGCTGACTTTTCTAGGACCAACATTAGAATCGGTCACCATTTTGCCCTCAGTATAGGTCATTCAAAATCTTTAAAAAATCGTACAAACCGTGTACGATTTCGATGATTCGATCGTACATGAGTAAAACGGGAAAAAAAATCGTATGAATACGATTTAAATCGTACATCTGGCGACGCTGTCCGCGCTCTCAGCCCAATCGGCCCAGCCAGCGTGACATCCTCCCGCTCACTCATATCGTCCTCTCATTCGCGCATGATAGTAATGCGTTGTCGCCAGCACCGCCCGCGACGACCGCCGCCCGTCCTGCTCGCGCTAGTGCAACCAGTCGTGCGAAGCGTACCGACCAGCCGGCGAGCGCCATAGTAATATACTTCTATCTCATTCACGCATTCCATGTTTTTTGCCTAAAAGGCTTAGCGCGCGCGAAAAAAAGACTTCCTTGACGATAGTAACATGCGCAGCTGGATTAACCAGATTTGCACAATTGCACATCACGCCTGACCTGAGTGCCTGAGAAGCCACTGTACAAACTGTACCAAGTGCACAAACTGTATCCTTCCCTTAGATTATATGATTACTAGCATGACATATTGCGTTTAGCTTATCGGTTCTATTACAACGCAATAAAGGTTTAATTAGTACTATCAAAATAAATTATTTAACAAATTTGATCGATACATTGATCCTAATGATTTTGATGTGGGGTTTTTATTGCGTCCTTTGATTCTATAAATACCAAATAAATTTTCAATCACATCTTGATATAATCGACAAGTAATTAAAAAAACGCCAGTGCCTGCTGTGAATTCTTCAGCGGAGAGTTAAAGTACAGCATTGAATGTTTGAACCATGCCGTCAAAACAAGGGGGGCGGGTTACTTGTTGGTTATTATTTTTATTACCTATATTTTATTTTATTTAAATTGCTAAAAATTTCTTTGCTGTTGATTAAAGTTTGATTCACGACGGTATTCTGATTAAAGAGTTAAAACTATAGTGGTTAGAAATCATATTAAATTATTAACGGCTATTTACCACTTGAATTACCTATTTGTGAAGAAGAGCTTCTGAATAGCTTCGAAACGTCGTCAGCATAAATTACAAATTCAAGTTGTAAATAGCCGTTAATAATTTAATAGGTGTTCTGATTGTTGGTGATTCATTGAATCATTCAAGAAATCATTGCACAATTTAACAAAATTAGCTGTTTCTTGACGTACCCACTGCTTTTCAGCTCTCCACTGTCAATGGCAGTTTTGATTGCCCCAGCCACCAAATTACTAAAAATTTGTGTGGCTAGTTTAACTTTCATTTTTTGAAAATTGTTTGGTTTGATGTGCACTGGCGATCGATACCTGTAACGCCATCTATTGAAATTGTTTAGAACAATTGTACCTTTCTTAGAGTTAGGACCCCATGGTTAGTATATCAGCAGGCATTTCAGCTGTGGGCATGTACACAATTTTTACAACTTTATCTGCTACTTTCTCACGGCAAAAATGATATCTCACATCTATGTGCTTAGATCTTTTGTGAAATAGGTACAGGGTTGGCTGACAGCTTAAGTGCAGACTGGTTATCAGTGACCTTTTGTCTATTGGGTTACTGGCCCAATCAGCATCTACAAATGCTTGTAATTCTGAATTACCGCTAGCTACAAATTTTAAACAAAAACTTTTAGTTTTCTTTAGGTAAGTATTTCAAAATTCTTTTGGCATAAGTAGTACTAATAGCTGTTCTGTGGCATAAGCCCAATGTTCTTCATTATAGCAATTATTGAACTGGCCAAGTTTACAAAAAAAACTATATCAGGTCTAGTCAAAACTGCTAGATACTAATGATAATGCTGCCAATCAACTCTTGGTATGGTAAAATCGTTTAAACAGCTCGGTTACATGTTTTCTGTTAATATCCTCCGAATCGGATGCTATAATGACGTCATCTAAATAGCAAAATAAATTAGACTCTTCTCCGTTTTCTCTCATTCGTTCTATACCTTTTAAAACTGTGTTGTTCATGAATCTCTGGAATGTCTGTGCAGCGTTCCTGAGACATGGTAGGGTTCTACTCATACAAACCAAATGGACAAATGATAGCTGTTTTCTCTATATCATCAGGATGTATTGGTATTAAATGATAAGCTCTATTTATGTCTATCCTACTAAAAAAGGTTTTACCATAAGTGAAGTCCTGCAACCGTGGTACTGGATACCTGTCCGGCTTCGTGATTGCATTTAACCTTCTGTAGTCACCACACGGTCGTATGGTTCCATCCTTCTTGGGAACGACGTGCAGTGGACTGGCCCAAGGGCTCTTCGATGGTCTGCAGATACCTAATTCCTGCATGACGCTAAATTCGTCCATAACCTTCTTATACCTATCAGGAGGCAAAGGACGAGCTTTAGCAAAAACTGGTGGACCTGTTGTCTCTATATGATGATATACAGAGTGTGTTGGCTTTTTCTTAAAACACATTGGTTTAGTTATACTAGGGTACATTTCTAACAACTCGCGATACGGATTATCCGTTTGTATACTCGTGATTGACGCTTCATCATACCTAATGACGGTTCCGTTCGTTTGCAAAGTAGTAATTGAATCTACTAGTTTCTTATTATGTAAATCTACCATTAACTTAAATGTCTTTATAAAATCGACTCCAATGATTGCTTGTTTCACATCACATATCATAAATGTCCACTTGAATGCTCTACGTAATCCTAAATTTAACTCTAATATTGTAGTACCATACGTTTTGATTTCTGTATTATTTGCTGCAAACAGTCTGTACTTACTCTCGCAACGATGTTTTGAATTAACTCTACTCACCGGAATGACCGAAACGTTCGCTCCCGTGTCTATTAAAAATGTAGTTCCACTTTTCCTATCTGATACACTAAGACGGTGGTTTCTAGTTTTCCGGCGTAGCGGGTCGACTTCCCGACGGAGTTTTCCACGCACACGGTTTCTCGCACGCCCATGCTCTATGCCTGAACCTATGATGGTATCGGCATAACCACGCTTCTCCTATGATTTTGATGTCCTTTGACTTCTTCCCTCAATGCCGCTATCTCGAGGTTCATCTTGTGCATTTGTCCTAAAATCTCTACCATAGGTAACTGGTTACTGGAGCTGGTCACTTCCGCGATATCGCCTGTCTTAATATTTTCGCTAATTTTGTCTGCAATTTTCGCCAGATTTTCTAACTCTTGATCTTGGCTGACCGTAAGAACAGCTTTAATTGAGGCTGGCAGTCTCGCCATCCATAGATTATGTATTGTTTTTTCTGATGTCTGCGCTTTTCTGCCTAAATCTCTCATATGCCGTAGAAGCTGTGACGGCTTTTGAAATCCAAGTTCTATTTCGCTGACTAATTTTTAGAAATGTCTTTCGGCACTTTCTTCGTAAACTTGCAACAATCTATTTTTTAGCGTCTGGTATTTATCACTCTCAGGTGGTGAAAAAACAATGTCTCTAACTGCAGCTGCAGCGCGTCTCTTCCTAGTTTTGACACGACTAGGTTAAACTTTACAGTGTCTCTTTGTTTCTGTGAAGCCACGATGCTCTCCATCTGCGCGAACCACAATCGGGGCATCTCATTCCAGAATTCTGGAATTCTCGATGACACGGTGATGGCTTGCCGTTGCCATGTCCGTCGCCTTTTCCGGTTTTTCTCCTAAGTTACCGGATGACGCCTCTACTACTTTGTTCGCGAACATCTTTCTATCACTGTATTATAAAAATGTCTATATCTATACCTTCCACGATGACATTAGGGAAGGGAATCGCCTCTGCGTGGCACTGTTCCTTCAAAGTCTGGGGTCACCACTGTTATGGTTAACCGTAGCTTGAAATATCAACAGACTTTGAAATATCACGTCGGGTGAATATATCACGTCGGGTGTCACCACTGTTAGGTATTTAACTGGAGGATATGTATTCCAAGTACTACTAGTAGGTTACCTATTACACGACCTACCAGGATCTCCTGTAGGGTACTTAATCACCACATAAAACAACTGACTCCAAATTACGTATTTATATTGTCTTATTAATTATACAGATTTACACAAGTTAATTCGTTGAAGGGGCAGAGACGGAGACTGGCGGGGCGGTGCAGCGTGACGCAAGCGTTCGATCGCTTTCTGCTGCGTTTGCCCTTATGGGGCCCCCACACACTGTATTTGAGTCTGATATAGTTATTCTGGTTTTGCATATTGTCATTAACTTCTCCAGCTTGTTTATTTTTTTTTATTTTTGGATACGATTTAAAATGTCGGCTCACTGCTTTTCAAAGACTCTGCAATTCTGTTAGTTGTCTGAGGTGGTAAGCTCAGAGAAGCATCTTTATTGTTATACGGTAACTCGATAAATATTTCTGGAGAACCCAGTATGTACCCGGGTGTGGTCTCGACTTCAATCTCCAGATCACTAGGACCCGGGTCCTGGGCATCAGCCTCCATCTTTAACACCCATAGGTTTAACCGACCTGCGTGTGAAATTTAACCTAAAAGAAAAACTTACCAGCACAAACAATAAACACACAAATGATAGGATTTAAAGAGAATAAACTATTAAAGTAATAATATAAACTATTTAAAATAACAGATTCTGACAAACTTTACAAGTGTGGAAAACAAAAATTGAAAAAAAAGCATCCTTGATGCAAGTGCAGTTTCAGATAACTCATGCCGCCTGGAACCATGCATGAGCCTGCTTTTTACTAGTTCAGTGCTTAAGTTGCATTGTAGGCCCTCAATTGCCATCACTAGGGTCATCCCTATGGGGTCATCATTTGGATGGGTGACCGCCAGTGGCAATTTCAACTGAGCGCACCCGTGCTTCGGAGGGCACGTTAAGCAGTCGGTCCCTTTTTCGGTCTTTTCAAAGTTGTTAGGCCATGACAGAGGCCTTTGGGCGGCCTAGAAACTCTGTCACCAGAGTTGGCCACTGACTCATACGAACGAACGAGGGTCATAGCTTTCAGGAAGTCCAATAAGCATGATCTATTTCTCTATCTTCCAGGATCTTCCCTAGCTCTGCAAGCTCCTGCGTAAGACTTTTTATTTCTGTAAGGTATTTTTCCATATCTCCATGTTCGCTATAAGAAATCTTCGCCAACAGTCGCTTAATTGCAATCTTTCTACTTAACATTTTTGTAAGCTTCTTTAAGTTTTTTCCAGGCTTCTGCAACAGGGCCTGGCCTTCTTTTTACTTGAGGGTAGCAGCATGGGCTTATATTCAAGCAGATTTTAGCATATGCTCTCTCGTCTAATGCAGTCTCACTTTTGCTCTGCAAACACTGCCATAGACCACAATCGATGAGCAAGAGCTTCATTTGAAAAACCCATGTGAAGTAATTCTTAGCTCCCTCCAGCTTTGAAATACAAGCATTTTGTACATTGCTAGGATATAGAGTGTGGTGTACCTCCGATAGTCCGTCTGAAGCTAGTAGCCGGCGAGCTATAACGAGCTCTATTGCTAGGATATAGAGTCTGGTCTGTGTACTCCGGCAGTCCGTCTGACGCTGGTGGCGGGGCTGGTGGAGCTGTGGGCGACGCCGCGCGCCGCGTGGGTGCTGCGCTGGCCGGGGCAGGTGGTGATTGCCGGCTCGCAGACTGCCTGGACCGCGGGCGTAGAGCAGGCCATCGCCGACTACAGGATGGACGGCTTCATGGAGGAGATGCTGGCGCAGGTATCTTGTAGGACTATAACATAATAGGCATGATGAATGATTTTGAAAAACGGTTCTATCCTGAAGTATCGACTATACGCAAAAAATAACTTATTATTCCAGAAATGAACGGTTTACTAGTAAAAAATTCGATTTGAATTAAAATTTTAAAGTTCACTATCAAACGCGCTGTGTCGCGGAGTGACAGCGGTGACGTCACTAGGTCACTTTTTAATGTAAAATTTAGCAATAAGGTTCAAAATTCTGCAATTTTGTTTGATGCCATCAATCAAAAAACCATGATGCTCTGATTGGTGTTCAACCTTTTAGGCATGATGATAGTATTGATAGATTCAGGCGTTACTTTGCGGAAATCCATTATAAGATAAAAACAAATGAAAATTCTCTAGTAGGTACTATTCCGCTTAACTTTTTAACTTATGAGGTCACACAGTTAACAGTTAACCTAAAAAGAAAAATATCGACACGTGTTTCATTCCTCCACGGGACATCATCAGGACCATTGACTTGTTCTCCGGCAGACGTGTTGCTCCGTCGAGCGCTTTAGCTCCAGTCTGCGAAATATGTGATACCAATGTCTTCATTCCAACAACCTTGACTCTCTTGAGTATTCCCCTAGTGTGACGGTTAACACTTTAAAAACAAATAACCAATTGTATAAGCAATGCGACACCTCTCGTCAATTAACTAAATTAAGTTTAGTCTTATCACACAGGCTTAGATAACTGCAACGTTTCTCTTGTAGGTTGAGCTATCGGCGCTTCAAGCCGAAGACATCCCAATAATTAATTCGTCCAAGGAAGATATGTCTCGATAGCTCAATTGGTAGAGCACCCGCGTATCAAGCGGTGGTTGCGGTCAAATCCCGCTTGAGAAGAAATAATTTTTGGGATATTAAAATCTTTAAAAATAAATGTATTTAAATAAATGTATTTTCTTTCTTTCTTCTTTCTTTCTTTCTTTCTTTAACCTTAACTAGCATATTTGTGGCAATTAATTTAATTTAATGTTAGTTGGACAGCCTGCGCGCGCTGGTGAAGGGTGAGCTGACGTTCTTCCAGCGCGAGGTGCTGTGCGCGCTCATTGTGATCGAGGTGCACGCGCGGGACGTCACCAAGTCTCTGCTGGACGAAGGCGTCAAGAATGTCACCGACTTCCAGTGGATGTGCCAACTCAGGTCTGCAACTATTGTATTACTAATTCAAAATTTGATTTTGATTCGTTTATTTTTGTATACGTCGACATTACTTGACACTGGCAATATTGTTTATTCAGACAGACTGCTGTTTATAAAAAAACTCTTTAAAATACAAATACAAATTTTTTTACTGCACCAAATATTTGAAATAAAAACGTTTGAGATGAAATCGTAAGGGTAAATGTCAAATACGACGACCGATGTGGCACAGCGGGCGCAGGTCTGCCTGCGACGCGGAGGTTGCGGGTTCGATTCCCGCCTCGGGTCAAATGTTTGTACGATCTACAAATATTTGTTCCGGGTGTTCTGGGTATTTTCTATATATAATAAAAAAATATCTATCTATGTATTGTATTGTATTGAGTATATATCAGTCATCTAGTACCCATAATACAGCTCTATTTAACAGCAGCTTACCTTGGGGCTAGATGATGCTGTGTGGATTGTCCAGCATTTATCCAGTATTTATTTATTTATTTATAATATGTCATCACTGGAGACTTGATTAGATGAGAAACGCTACTCAACTAATCAGAGTTTTAAGCGTGAGTAAATTCAATTGATTATTGTGTATTTTTAAGTTATCTTTTTTATTAGGCAATGTCGCAGTCCTTTATGCGTCCTGTTAACTCTATGTCTGTATGGAAAAACCTTAAACTAATTGATTGGATTTATTCTATCAAACGTTATATTTCTTAAGTTTTCCTACAAGGCTCAAAGCGCCTTCTTGTATCATATAACAATAATCTATTGTTTGCTTAAACCACAGTTTAACATACAAACTTCCAGGTATTACGAGCATATCCACGAGATGGATCCCTTAGAGGAGGGGGAATTACCCGAGATCTACCAGGATGAGAACAGACTCGACACCTACAACTACTACCGTCAGTTCAGTCTCAACACGTGCGACGTGAAGGCGCTCAACTCTGTCTTCACGTACGCGAACGAGTATTTGGGTAACAGGTGAGTTCATGAAAAATCACTTTTAGGCAGGAACTGAATGACTGAAAAATTAAGCTACCTTTATTTACCGGTATGACGTCATACCGTTAATTTCTGGTTACCCTAGTATATGAATACCTAAAAAATAGCGGTACCGAAAAATACCCGGTATTAAAAGGCTACCTAAACCCAAATGATAAAGTTTTTCTTGGATATCTCCGCGTCCGCCTATCCCTGGCTAGTTTCATTCGTCATTTCACTGGCGCGCTCCTAAGCGCGTCTCCCCCTCCCGTCCCGCCAGCCTTCGTTGCCACTCCGCTTGCTTCCTTGCCTTGCCGACTCGACTTAATATTTTTACGCTACCGTCATTTTATACCGGTATAATAACGGTATATCCAAATTTTGATCGAATAATTGTTATGATTTTACGGTACTGGTACCTTTGTACCGTAACGTTTTCAGTCCCTGCTTTTAGGGGCCAGCAGGGCTATTTTGTTATTCGGTTGCAATCAATTAAACTGTTTCAATCAAAGACTTGACTGATTATTTATTTTACTTAGAATTATTTATTTTTGGCCTTTAGCGGTGTTAGTACAAGAGAGTTTGTGTGCACGAAATAAATAATTAAATAATGCTGGACAATCCACAGCATCATCTAGTCCCAAGCTAAGCAGAGTTTGTGTTATTACTACAATACTGACATAAAAATAAAAGAAAAACACTGCTTGGTGGTGTTTTTTGTATCTGGTGCTGAGACTGAAGAGTCTTACCACCAGGTAAACGATGTATTCAATACTCAATACATTTATTGCTGCCATATGGTACATGTAGTTGTTACAGAATAGGTGGTAGTATCGCTGTATCACACACGAACACTGTATTAGAGTATGGCAACATGGAGAAAGGGCGAGGTTTAAATAGAGGAAAGTAACCAAATATGGAATAGTATCCCTAAAATGGAATACCACCATTTCTCGGAAACGAATACTCCTAGTTGCAAAAAACGGTGATCTTCTGTCTCTTTCCATCATTATACTCGCGTACAGGTTTCGACTTGTCAGTCGGGCGACCGTTGTGGCCGCAGTGAGAGTGTTTTGTTTTGGCGCTGTGAGAAAAGTTTTTAAGGACGTAAAAACTAAGTATTTCTCAAAACGTGATTGGAAATAATATTGTATATTATGACTAGGCATTGATTACATGTTTGGTTGATTGTTTTATAGGTCATTTTCTGGTCTGATTGTGTTTAGTATAAAAATCTGACATACGTTTTGAAAAAAATCTGATATAGTTTTATAGTAGTCCATATTTGGGTACCTATTCCATAATTAGGTACCTTTATGTTGATTTTGTTTTTTTGAAAATTTTATATTTTAAAATAATATATGTAAAGCAAGACTGTCAATAAGTTAAGTGCAAATGTATGACTGATAATAAATAAGAATAAAAGTTTTTGATTTATAATTTCTTTTTTTTTATAACACAAAAACAAAATGGTATTCCATATTTGGTTACTTTCCTCTACAAATACAAATATTTTATTAACCACAAATAGAAATGTTGACACAGTAGTGATTCACTGGTTTCTGTGTTAGTTTTCACTGTGTTTCAGAAAGACAGTTGAATATATAACCTATGAATATGGCAAAAGAACATTTTGTATGTAAATAAGTAGAAGTTAATCGGTTAATGGTATGTTTGTTGATGTGCATGCGCAGCGGGCGGCTGGTGATAACACCGCTGACGGACCGCTGCTACCTGACGCTGATGTGCGCGATGCACCTCAAGTTCGGCGGCGCGCCGGCCGGGCCCGCCGGCACTGGCAAGACGGAGACCACCAAGGTACTGCCTTCTCGCTCTAACATTATCCATATATCAGTTCATACATATTTATTCTCAAAAAAGACAACGAGTCACTCGTTCGTTCGTTCGTTCGTTCGTATAAGTCAGTGGCCAACTCTGGTGACAGAGTTTCTAGGCCGCCCGAAGACCTCTGTCATGGCAATAGTCAATGAGTCACTTACATGAGAACTAATACTAATTACTAATTACTAATACTAATTACTAATACTAATTACTAATACTAATTACTAATACTAATTACTAATACTAATTACTAATACTAATTACTAATACTAATTACTAATACTAATTACTAATACTAATTACTAATACTAATTACTAATACTAATTACTAATACTAATTATAGTTGAGGGTAATTTATTGTAAAGCTGCGCGCCTCCAAAAGCGAGTTTGTCCGTACCTTCTAAAAGTACTAGAATATATACTGCAACCACCAAGGTACTGCTGGATTATTCCCATCTGTCACCTAGTTTTGTCCCCTTGAGGTGACAGATCGCACAAATAAGTGCAATCTGTCAGCTGCGCTAGCATGCTGCTTCTCTCTAACCTTATCCATAAAATGTATGCAACTAGTATCATCATATCAGCCGATAGACGTCCACTGCTGGACATAGGCTTCCCCCAAAGAGCGCCATGACGACCGATTATGAGCCTTCACCATCCACCGACTGCCTGCGACCGCTTTGATGTAATCCGTCCATGCAGTGGAGGACCGTACTACACTTATAGAATAGAATAGAATAGAAATAGAATAGAAAAATATTTATTCAAAATTTTATTTACTTCGTTTTCTAGTTCGTGGTTGCCATCCGAGAACCTTTATTCCCCAGCGGCTATCGGTTCTGCTAGCTATATGGCCTGCCCACAGCCACTTTAATCTGTGTTGGTGACTTTGGTTCTTCTACGGATTTCCTCGTTGCGGATTCGATCGCGTAGTGATACCACTTGCATAGCTCTTTCCATAGCCCGTTGAGAGACTTTGAGCTTGTGAATAAGACCAATAGTTAGCGACCACGTCTCAGTGCCATAAGTCATCACTGGCAACACGCACGGATTATAAACTTTTGTCTTGAGGTTCTGCGGTATCTGTGGCGAGAATATATGCGAAACGCTGCCCATCCAAGTAATATTAATCCAATGTTGCAGGACTTGGCGAAAGCTTTGGCTGTGCAGTGCGTGGTGTTCAACTGTTCCGACCAGCTGGACTACATGGCTATGGGGAAGTTCTTCAAGGGATTAGCTGCGTAAATTACTTAATTAACATTATTACTAAATTACATCAACGCTTTTGTGTTTTTTTGACACTTTAAGGATGTTTTATCTGCTTTAATCAAGCTTCAACTCAGCTAAACAGGTTCGAATACTAATGTTTAAGCAATATATGATATATTGAAACAATTTACAATATGTACAGCACCTACTACATAAGAAAACGATGATAACTGCCAATACAATAGTTGTTAAATTGTGTAGCAGCTACCAACGCCGTATCTCCTTAAACTATGTGCAGTGTATATCCCAAAAATTAATGGGATATTATAATCTTTAGTATTTCCCTAGTGTGATGGTTAACACTATAAAAACAAAAATAACCTATGTGCAGTGTGTTTCATAAGATAACTTATAAGTACAGTATTTTATGTAACATAAATTATGGTATTAAATTATTAACGGCTATTTACCACTTGAATTTGTGATTTATGTTGACGTTATGAAGCTATTTAGAAGCTCTTCTTCATGAGCATCGCCCGTGACCTCGTTCGACGGTTGCTCGGCAAACAATGAGGATCAGTCACGATTTTTGTTAAGTATGTAGATCGATGACAGTAAAAAAAACATGACTTATGGTGAAAAAAATATCCAATTCGGACAAGAAATGACGAAGGTACAGCAATTTTACTGTAGCAGTTCAAATAACGCCCGCCAGTACCAGCCGCGAGCGCGTGACGTCATCCCACACATACCCGGGGCGCGACCCCGCGCGCGCTCTTCAGTTTTGTAGGTGTACTCCGTTTCCCGCGCAGTTCTTGAGCTGTGCTTGTCCCGGTCGCTTTGTTATAGATTTATTGTTGTGTATCAATATCCTTAAAAATGTCTTACAAATATTGTGTCGTGCCAAAGTGCAAGAGTACAAGTAGTAGTACGCCGGACAAACTATTTTTTCATGTTCCAACAGACAAAAAAGCTAGAAAAAAGTGGTGTAGTGTTATGAAGAGAGATCCTTTATCAAGCAAAAGTACTCATTACTGTTGCGAAGATCATTTCGACGTAAGTACCATTCCTACGTTATACCTTATACTTGACGTATACCTATTTCCTCGTATTATTGAGTAAATTTCACCTATTTTATCGATCAATAGAATCAAAAACCTTAAAACTTAATCCTTTTATGTAATATTGTCTCAACCTTAACACAATCGTATGAGGTAATAACAATTAACAATAATCAACGTAGGTATGATATTTGTAGTCCGGGAGACTACCGCATTTTTATCTACGATAATGAATACCTATCAACAATAGGTAATGATTCGAATTTTAATTTCTTTGCTGTAGGACCACCTATCTTTTGGATCTGCTTTTCTCAGTAAGTGACAGTATTATTTAACAATAAAATAAAGAATCTTTAAGCTGTTTTTACTTTTTACAGGTCGAAAATGACATGGAAAATTATATAAGGTACCGATTGATGGGTGGTCAACTAAGACTAAAAAAAGGAGTTCTGCCGCATAAATTTGACTGCCAAAGAAAGGATAACGCCGTTGTAGAACGGACTGGATATAAAAAAAGACAGCAGATTGAGTACTTTGAAAGAGTGCTTAATCTGGAAGTTGGCCATGAAAACCTAATAACACAAGAAGAGTTCGTGGCGTGTGAAACTATTGATTTTAATTCAAATGATACAGAGGTTATAAACCCGCTTGAAGAAGATAATGCGGCAAATCTACACAATGATCCTAAATATAAATCACTCGCAGTGCAAGTTAATATAAAGCCAAAAGTTCGAAGCAAGGGCATTAATACTGACGCCGGTTTTGACCGGGTTGAAAAGTTTGCTCTTAAAATAAAAACGGTGAAACCAAAAGAACATCGTCGGGATCATCATCGGGAACCAATGCATGATAGCTTCACATCTTACTCTAATACCTCATCAGTTTCTGCGAGCCTAAGTGGATTCAGTGTAAATACTGACGCCTGTGAAATGAAGCAACAAGTAGATACTGAGTTATTTAAGGAACACATGCAAAAAGGAACTTTAATGTCTATATCTAGAGAACCTAAGCTTTTTCTCGGATTACCATCGCAAGTGTATTTCTGTTTAGAATATTTGAGTGAAACTATTGAGAGACCTCTGATGGATGTATTATTGAGCTTGAAAAAACTGAGATGGCGTGAACTGAATTCCGTGCTTGCTGTTCAATTTGGAGTTTCGGAATCTACAGTCGCCAGGCATTTCAAAGAAACAATACCTAAGGTTGCTCAATGCATGGAGAAACTGATTTTTATTCCTCCTCGCGACGATATTCGCTCAAATCTTCCGATACCTTTTAGGAGGCGTTATTCAACAGTCATCAGCATCATAGATTGTTTAGAAATTCAAATCGAGAAACCTAGCTCAGCAGTACATCAGGCGCTGACGTGGTCACAATATAAGAATGCGAATACCATAAAATATCTAATATCGATAACACCTAATGGACTTATATGCTTCATATCCGAAGGTTATGGAGGAAGGACATCGGACGCCCTTATCTTTGAAGACTGCGGTTTTCTTCAGATGTTATCCCCCGGTGACGTAGTGATGGCTGATAGGGGATTTAAGAATATAGCTCATTTACTTGAACGTCAAGGTTGCAAACTTTTAAGGCCTCCTAGCGTTGATTCGGGATCAAAACTAAGTAAAGAAGAAGTTTTAGAAACTAAAAGAATAGCGGCCCTTCGAGTACACGTCGAGAGAAGTATAGGGCGTTTAAGGGAGTTTGAAATGATTGCACCTCATGCATGTGTTGACATTGATTATGTTAGAATATTAGACTATGTTGTGACATCTGCTTGTGGAGTGGTTAATCTTCAAGAATGCTTATTTAGAAACCAAGTTTAAAATAAAACAATATTTATATCTTAAGCCATCTGTTTATTTTTATACCTTAACCTAAGTTTTGACCAATTTAGGAAAGACTGAGTGTTTCCAAAAACTTGTTGACTTTTCCAAAAGATCTTTGCAGTAAATTTCATCAAAATCTTCTTCAAAGATTTCTACTTCTTTGTTAGCTTCAAAATTCTTATCAGCAACACAAAAAAGCCCTTTAGTTTTGTTGCAAAAAAACATTTGCAGCTGGATTTGACCTTTTGACTTGTTTGTGAGACGATTATTTTTAATAAAGCTTTCTTTGCCTTGTGTGGTCATGGGACATTTTATTTCTATGACATATTCTTGTGTTAAGCCATCAGGAGATGCACCTAAAATAGGCCAATCACTTTTCAAAAACAGCCCACCATTTTCGATTACTAATTTTCTCAATTTTGCTACTTTTGCCCTAACATCAGGTTCCAGTACTTTGCCTCTTCGCATTGCAGGAGTTTCTGGTATGGTTGCACCGAATATTTGCTCAACTAATGAACCATCAGGGGTTTTGCAATGGGCGGCGTCGTGTATTTTTGACGCGGTTATTCTGCAATATCGCATCTCATGCCATAAAGGAGACTGAGCTTGAGATAGAGTTTCTTGTTCTATTTTTGAACACTTTTCTGGTGTTTGTTTTGTTGTACAATAATCGATGAAGCCTTGTGCACTGTTCGTGTCGTTACCTTCTTTTTTATAATCATTTATCAAGTTATGCAATGATAATTTTTTAAGTTCATTCTGTGTAACGTAACTTGTTAACTGAATCCTATTAGAATTTAACTGTATATTTTGCACCAGTTTGTTAAAAAATTGTTCACTTCTTACATTAGCGTTATCATCAATATCTCCAGCGCTGGAACCGATATCTTTGGCTTTTATAAATTTCAAGGTTGTGCCCACTGTGGCCAGTTTTGGTTTGGCCCAATAACATTTTTTTTCAGTTGGAGAAGGCTCTTCACTGCGTCTGTGTATCCACATAAGAAAAGCTACACTATGTTTGCAACCTCCTTTTTGTGCAGCACAATCATGACAAGTAACATCAATAATAGTTTTATCATTTTCTTCACATTTGAGAGTGCAGCTATAACCTTTAGTTTTTACTTTATGCTCCGGTGTTATTCTTGCCTTTACTGTGCACACATTTCGATTTCTTTGGACTTGGACATACCCTACGGCATCGTCGCCATATGACTCTCGTACAGACCTGTAATAATCATACAACATTAAATACCTACATCACATCACCTCATGCGGCTGCATCATTTAAGTGCATCGAAACAAAAAACATGGTAGGTATCCGCTAATGTTAGTTAATCTACGGCGCGCTCCCGGTCTATAATGTTTAGGTGAACTAGAAACCGGCACTTACTAAATCGCAATAAATCATGCCTGCAGTTTCCTGCTTACAAAAACATCAACTCGAACTCCGTAGAAAGAAATAATGTAGGTACTTGACTTGACTAACGTTTTTTATGATGGAGTAGGTTATGCTGTTCATGTACCTTTTTACCCAGGTTATTTTATTATTTTCACATTACCTACCGCAACGGCCATGTAAAAAAGTACCTAGGCCTAAACTCACTAACTAACACATTAAACTTGGTAGGTACTTACCGTTGAAGCTTCCAACCTCGGATTTCAGCGCTGGTATACTTCACATGATTGTTTAAGTATTCAAAAACCATGAAAGAATCCACTTTAGGTAGATTATCTGACTGTCCTTTTTCGAATCCATCTTCCAATCTGTTGCTCATTATTACAGAACACCGAAACAATAAACCGATAATGCATAAAACTTGAAAAAAAAACCGAGTGTTCGCTACTAATCACGAATGTGCGTACTGGACGACTGCGATCGCGCGGGGTCTGTGTGTGATGACGTCGTCGGTATCCACGGGCGGGAGGCGCGCGTTTTAAAATCAAGCCCGATAAAATATTAAATAACTTTGCCATTTATGGACGGATTTCAAAAAATCAAAAAGTAGTGTACTCAGAAAATCATAACACATGCAATGTAATAGTCAAAATTGGATTCTCCCGTTATGTGACTGATCCTCATTATTCGTCAGCATAAATGACAAATTCAAGTGGTAAATAGCCGTTAATAATTTAATATGATTTCTAACCACTGTAGTTTAAACTCATAAATTAAGGTTTATTTTAATATTGTTTCATTGAACCCTTGCAAAGCCGGGGCGGGTTTCTCTTTAATAATAAATATTTTTTTTATACTACTAAAGTGGCAACCAAGCGTACGGCCCACTTGATAGTCAGCGGTTACCGTAGCCTATGTACGCATGCAGCATCATAGATATCACTTGCGTGTTACCACCCTGAGACGTTAGATGGAAAGTCTCATGTGCCTGTAATTTCACCGGAAACCATACCCTTCAAACTGGAACACAGCGACTATTACTGCTTGGCGGCAGAAATAGGTATGGTGGTAGTCCTTCCCCGGACGAGCTCTATCACAAAGAACTCTACTACTCTTCTAATTAATTCTAGTGTGTTTTCGTTTTAGTTCAGGTGCGTGGGCTTGCTTTGACGAGTTCAACAGAATAGATATAGAAGTGCTGTCTGTGGTCGCACAACAGGTCAGTCACCAGCAACAAACACAGGGAAAATAAGATTTTAGATTTTTCGATGTGGCGCTGCGGGCGAAGGTCCTGCGCCGCAGGAGGTTGCGGGTTCGATTCCCGCCTTGTGGCAAATGTTTGTGCGATCTGTGAATATTTGTTCCGGGTGTTCTGGGTATTTTTTATGTACATAATAAAAAATATCTATGCATGTATTGCATTGAATTAAGTATATCAGTCATTTAGTACCCATAACACAAGCTCTGCTTAGCTTGGGGCTAGATGATGCTGTGTGGATTGTCCAGCATTATTTATTTATTTAATTTGTGTTGGGTGTTACTCTTCCACAGCGGGAATCACGGTATAACAATAGTTTTCTGTATCCAGGTGGTCACAATCCAAAAAGCTCAGATCCTGAAGCAGGATAAGTTCTGGTTCGAGGGCTGCGAGCTGCCGCTGAAGGCTTCCTGCTCTGTCTTCATCACCATGAACCCTGGATATGCTGGTGAATCTTCTTTAATATCTAGCTCATGTGCTCATGCTCAACTGTACTCGGCATCCACAACAATAGCAAGGTTTATACAAGTGATAAATTTCTTTGAAATTTGATTTATTTTCTGTTTACCATTTAATTTAAATATTTTTGACATTTAATTTTGACGTAACTGTAATATTTTTTTTATCTGTTGTACCTTGTGTTGGCTGATCCAATGTCTGACGTAGCCCAATACATGTATTTATAAATAAATAAATAATGCTGGACAATCCACACAGCATCATCTAGCCCAAGGTAAGCTGCTGTTAAACAGAGCTGTATTATGGGTCCTAGATGACTGATATATATTTATTACAATACAATACATAGATAGGTATTTTTTATTATACATAGAAAACACCCAGAACACCCGGAACAAATATTTGCAGATCCTACAAACATTTGTCCCAAGGCGGGAATCGAACCCGCAACCTCCGCGTCGCAGGCGGACCTTCGCCCACCGCGCCACATTGGTCGTCACATATATTTTAGTACATTATTATTTTAAGAGTTAAATTTTTATTTCATTTTTTTCTCTTGTTACCTAGTTTAAGCAACTTTGTAAATATTACCGATTGGGCGGTGTGGTCGCTCAGCGACAAAGCCTTTTTTTATTCAATAAATAAAAAAAATAAAAACATCTTTTGTACCTTTATTATGAAATTGTTTGTATGCCCAAGGGGCAGAATCTAGAGTTCTAATTTAAGTTAGCGTAACCATCAGCTATGTACCTAGGTTTACAAACAAAATAAATAAATTATGATTATTCACTCATAAAACTATCGTGAACTATATCATACATTTTATACGTACCGGTATATCTGTGAAGAGGTACCGACACTGTTTCGACTCAATTTCGAGAGTCTTCATCAGGGTTGAGTGACACGGCTAGCGTCTTCCTCCGCGTCGCGATATGCACTGCGGGCTGCGGCTCTAGCAGCGCGGCTCGACAGGCGCGCGGGTGTGGGGGAAGGAACTTGTGTTATAGGCGAAGCGGCTTGAGGTAGTTCACTGTCGTCACCACTGCTTTCGTCTCCATCATTGTCACAGTGTCGGTACCTCTTCACAGATATACCAGTACGTGAAAACACCCGTTTGTAAAAATGTATATGATTATTCAGTTGTTATTTAAAACTAATCCCTATTCCGCAGGGCGTACGGAGCTGCCGGATAACTTGAAGGCGCTGTTCCGTCCTATCTCCATGATGGTGCCGGACTACACGCTGATCGCGGAGATATCTCTGTTCTCGTTCGGCTTCCTGGAGGCCAAGCTGCTGGCCGGCAAGATCACCACCACCTTCCGACTCAGCTCGGAACAGCTCTCTTCACAGGTGCGTCTACATAACACTTGCAACACCAGCATTTGCATAGGTGAGCATTAGGCTGGTTAGCCCCGAGTTAAGCAGAGCTTGTGTTATGGATACTAGATGACTGATATACTTAATACAATACAATACAAGAGTAGCAGAGTTCGTTGTGATAGAACACGTCCGGGGAAGTGCTACCACCATACCTATTTCTGCCGCAAAGCAGTAATGCTCGCATTGCTGTGTTCCGGTGTGAAGGGTATGGTTTCCGGTGAAATTACTTCGAGGCTTTCGATCTATGCCTCAAGGTGGCAACCCGCGAGTGATACCTCTGGTATTGCAAGCGTCCACAGGCTGCGGTAACCGCTTACCATCTTATGGGTTGTACGCTTCGTTGCCACTTCAGTTGTTTAAATAAAAAAGATATTGCTGTGGATTGTCCAGCATTTTTTTATCTCTAAATGATGGCCGTAGAAACTCAAATGACGTTGTTATTGACATTGTTTAAGGATCACTACGACTTCGGCATGCGCGCGGTGAAGACGGTGATCACGGTAGCGGGGAACCTCATCCGCCAGATGCCGGACGGCGACGAGCGGCAAATCGTGCTGCGCTCGCTCAGAGACGTCAACGTGCCCAAGTTCCTCGCTGACGATCTACTGCTCTTCAATGGTGACTTAAACAGTGAAGACGCTTAAACACAGACTATCAATATTGTTTACACTACTTAAGGCTCGAGCACATTATGTCGGGCCGCGGCGGGGCGGAGCGGGGCGGAGCGGGCCGCAGCGCAGCGCAAAATGCTTACCTAGCACATTACTGACGGGCCGGGTCGCAGAGCATTGACGGATTACATACAGGTAGGAGTTTCGGGGTCCACCAAAAAACAACAGTCACTTGCACATTTTCTTTAATATTTGAGATGTGACTCTTAGGCTAGCTTACAGTCGAATGAATGTTTTACAAGTCCCTTGGAGTATTTATAGGCGAATCGACATCGCTTTCAAACAATACAACAACTAGAACTTATTACCGGAAGTTGAATATAAAATTAAAATAATTAATGAACATTACTTTTTAAAATATAAAATGTTTTTTTAAACAATGTAAATATTTTAAATTGTAATACTTAAATAAATTATTATCTTATGACAAAAACAAAACTCAATTAATATTCTAAAAAATACAAAATTATTTTTAAACAATATATATAACATCAATCAATTATTTTATGTAAATATTTTTATTAATAAATTAATTCAAATCAGCATTTAAATCTGATTATATTTAAAACAAATTATGCTAGCATAATTTATCAATTTTTAAATTATATTTTTGCGCTATCATACATACATAAAAAAAAAAAAAAAAAAAAAAATCAAAAATTATTTATTCAGTAGAATCACAAGGATCACTTTGAAACGTCTTACAAGCTAGGAAAATTTACACCAGTTCCAACGCGCCCATGCCGTAAAAGAACTGGCAACAACACCGGCTGGGTTCCTATCGCTTTTTTGGCATGACCCTTGCTATTGTTATGGATTCCAAGTAGAGTTGGAGCACATTCGTCCCAAGCTTTTACATACATACATTACATACATACAGATACATACGGATACATTATGGATAGATCTGACGAAGAACTTTCTTTTATTGCCTGCTGCTATATTGCACTGTTGACGGGGCGCAGTAATCGCAATAATGCGAGCCGCTGCGGCCCGACGCAGTGTGCGATAATTCACACAAATTGTATTCAAGCGATCTGAGCAGATTTTTGCGCTCCGCCCCGACACGCTGCGGCTCGGCATAATGTGCTCGAACCTTAAAGTGGCAACCAAGCGTACGGCCCACTAGATGGTAAGCGGTTACCGAAGGCTATATACGCATGCAACATCATAGATATCACTTGCGTGTTACCACCCTGAGACGTTAGATGGAAAGTCTCATGTGCCTGTTATTTCACCGGAAACCAATACCCTTCGAACCGGAACACAGCAATGCGAGCATTACTGCTTGGCGGCAGAAATAGGTGTGGTGGTAGTCCTTTCCCGGACGAGCTCTTTAACAAAGAACTTTACTACTCCTAAAAAAAAGTCTAAAAGTAAAAAAAACGATTTGTCAAAATTGGTAATATTTCGTTAACTGGATGTTCGCTTTAGGTATCATATCTGATCTGTTCCCACGCGTGGAGATCCCAATAGTGGACTACGGTATCATGGAGCAGTCTATCAGGAATATGCTCATCAAGCGAGGATATGACGACCTTTATTGTAAGTATATTTGTCTGCTTCTATTTAATTTATATATTAATATATATTTTTTTTCACAGGAAAACAAACAGTCGTTAAAAATATTAGTAATCTAAAGATGCAGCTATAGACCATTTAGAAGTTTTCGCATATTACAACTAATTCAAGCTTGCTAGTTGAATACGGAAAGGAATACAAGAAAATATGGATAATACCTCCCTTATTTTATTTTTTTAAATAGCTAGTATTATCTAACGTAATGGTTTTATTACGTAGAAAGCCAGAACAAAGGTAATGTTTTGAAAATTCGCTTCGCTTCTGACCGACCTATCGACAAACAAAATCAACTGACATGACAAATTATGTACAGTCTAGAAGCTAGATTATACTAACCTGAAAACTTTATTTATAAGGTATTTGGTATTGCAAGCGTCAATAGGCTGCGGTAACCGCTCACCATCTTGTGGGCCGTACGCTTGGTTGCCACTTCAGTTGTATAAAAAAAAAAAAAAAAAACTTTAATCTAGTTAGACTCTAGACTAAAGTATTCAGGTATATATAACCTCCCAAAAGAAAAAATAAAACGCATATTTTCACCTATTTTTAAGAAGCTTAATTACAATGAGCGGCTTTATCGCTCATAGCGATAAAGCCGCCCATTGTACTTCGCTCTTATTAAGTAATATCTGTGTAACCTTTTAATTATTTCTTGTGTGTTGTGCAATAAAGAGTTATCTATCTATCTATCTATCATAGTATTCCTGTCTGTTCTTTTAACTACTTTTGTACCCACTTTACCAACCTACCTAACTATTATTTCAGCGTTCATATTCAAAATAATCCAGCTGTATGAGACGACTGTGGTGAGACACGGCCTAATGCTGGTCGGGCCCGCGGGCGCTGGCAAAACTAAGGTGAGCTATTGCAGCGATATTGCTACTTTTTTAGGTAACCACTTACCACTAATTGAAGCGCTCGTGACGTAGCTGTCTAAGTTGTTCCTAACAGATCAACGAAGTTAAGCACTGTTCCGCGTAGTTAAGCACTGTTCCGCGTACTCACCATTTGGACGGGTGACCGCCAGTGGCAACTTCAACTGAGCGCTCCCGTGCTTCAGAGGGCACGTTAAGAAGAGGCCCGGTGACCTAAAAACTTTGTCATCGGAGTTTGCCACTGACTCATACGAACTTACTTTAATTCAGATAGGTTACAATCTAATATCGACCTTAAAGATATCCTAGTCATATTATTAGTATTATGTTATGTACCTACCTGCCAGTCTGTTTCTGCTTTGTGTTTTTGTGTGTCATCATCATCATCATGACAGCCTTCTAATGTTCCCACTGCCGGGACACTGGCCTACTCTCAAGCGAGAGTGATTGGGTCTTAATACACCACGCTGACCCAATGCAGATAATTTTTTAGTTCATGGACATGCCGGTTTCCTCACGATGTTTTCCTTCACCGTATGAGAGCACTGGCATTGCGCACATACATTTTTCAAATAGAAAAATCCATTGGTGCACGACCAGATTCGAACCCACTAACTTAGGATCAGAAGGCCACTACTACTCACTACCACCAGCGCTCACCAGTTTTTGTGTGTGCAGTCGAATAAATAGTTTTCTTTCTTTCATTCTTTCTCATACTGCAGTGCTACGAAGTGCTGCGCGATGCGCTGACCGTGATCCGGGGCAAGCTGGCGCCGGATGGGTTCCCGTTCACCACTGTGCTCACGTTCGTCGTCAACCCCAAGTCCATCACCATGGGACAGCTGTACGGGGAGTTTGATATGCAGACGCACGAATGGTATGTCTGTATGAGCATAGACAATATTTTTCTCCACAGAAATGTAAAGAAAGATTACAGTTTTCTTTTGAATTTGAATAAGCGATGACACTCCTCTCGTCAATGAACTAAATTAACTCTCTTGTCAAATGGTATGCCATTTTTTTTTAAATCGTGAATAGACCTTCGTTTGGCCACGATCTCGCCTGGTGGTAAGAGATGATGTAGCCGACGGTGGAGCACGAAGTTCTATAAGACACCTGTTCACTCTAGCCTTGAAGAGGCCCGGATTATAGCTTATTATAGCTAGTATATCGGTGAAGAGTTACCGACACGGTTTCGACTCAATTTCGAGAGTCTTCATCAGGGTTGAGTGACACCCGTTTTTAAAATGAATGATATAGTTCACGGTAGTTCTCTTGGACATTATTTAACTCATTTGTAAGAATAATGAGTTTTTTTTTTGTGCCAGGACTGACGGTATTCTGTCGAGCCTGGTGCGTCTTGGCATCGCCGCTGAGGACATGGACAGGAGGTGGTACGTGTTCGATGGTCCCGTCGACGCTGTGTGGATCGAGAACATGAATACTGTAAGTCTTATGTTAATTTTGGCCCTTATACGTCATCATCATGACAGCCTTCTAAAGTTCCCACTGCTGGGACACTGGCCTACTCTCGAGCGAGGGTGATTGGGTCTTAATCCACCACGCGGACCCAAAGCGGATTGGTGGATGGCACATGTCGAATTTTTAGTTATTGGACATGTCGGTTTCCTTACGGTGTTATCCTTCACCGTATGAAAGAACAGGCATTGCGCACATAAATTTTTCAAATAGAAAAATCCATTGGTGCACGACCGTGTTTGAATCCACGACCTTAGAATCGGAAGGCGGGAATCACTACCACTAGACCACCAGTGCTCTTATATACGTACTTTACTCGTAAATCTTTGCTAGTGTGTCTTTCGAATATTATCATTGTCTTTGTGAATGAGACGGAAAGGCAATGCTTAGCAAGCCGCTAAGATGACATTTTTTTATGAATAAGAGCAATAAACTCATTAAAAAATGAGCAAATTTTTACCTAGTGGAAGACTCTTCTGCAAGAGTTTATCTTGGTGGGTATCAATGCAGTACCAGATAATTTTCGTCATGGCAGTAGTATGCAAGCCTAAGGATAGGAGGGTATTGTAGCAAATATTTAAATGTTACTGTCCCCATTAATAGATTAGTGACAATGGGGCCAACGGGAATGTTTTTTTATCTTTTTTTATTAAATTCCCACTGTCCCCATTAACGGGGCCACGGTTAATGGGACCATCGGGAGTACACGATAGAATGACTTGTCGAATGAGACTTGAACAACTATAGATGTGCCTTGGAGTGATGAGCGCAGTGTAAAAGACGCAGAATTTGATTCTAGAATCCACTCTCCGTCTTCTACAGGTTTTGGACGACAACAAGAAGCTCTGCCTCTCCAGCGGAGAGATCATGAAGCTGACGGACCGGCAGCGGATGATTTTCGAGGTAGCGGACCTCGCTGTGGCATCGCCAGCCACCGTCTCCCGATGCGGGATGGTCTATCTCGATACCAAGGTCGTTGGCTTGCAGCCGCTCGTGAATGCCTGGCTCAAGGCCAACTTACCGCCGGTGAGGAACTTGACCTTGAACTTGACCGTGAACTTGACCTTGACCTTGACCTCTAGCTTTATCTTGACCTTTTTATCGTTGTTCGTGTTACAATGTAGTGTTGCACCATGCACTAACGGCGAAAAGCTGTTTTATGCTCTGCTTCGACACCATTGACATCGACTTCACTTTGACCCTGAACTGACCTTGTGTTGAAAACCGTGAAGTACGGATGGTTTTCGGTTCTCGATATTACTGTCATTGGTCTGATAATTGACTCAATGTCAATATTTGACTCAATATTTGACTTCAATATTTGACTGAACCTAAATTCTGGTAAGGATTTTCACAACTCAAAAACTCCCGACGATTTTTGGACTTCTACTTGGACTATTGCTACTTTTTCAGATATACCACGCGAGTGAAGCCACAAGCTGAAGCTGGTTTACTAATGCCATGATGTTTTCAGATAGCAGATAACATCCGCAAGCCCCTGCCTGGTCTGATCACCGCGTATCTCTTCCCCGCGCTGAACTGTTTGCGATCTCGTCTCACGGAGCTGGTGGTATCACTGGATTCTTCACTGGTGAGTAAGCTTGGTAACGCTGTGGACGAGTTAAGTAAATACATTTGAGTGTGTGGCCAACTCTGGTGACTGAGTTTACAGGCTGGCCGAAGGCCGCCATCATGACAGCCTTTTAATGTTCCTACTGCTGGGTTACTGGCCTCTCAAGCGGAGTGATACGAGAGGTTGCGGGTGTTTGATTGGCCTCTCGAACGGAGTGATACGAGAGGTTGCGGGTGTTTGATTGGCCTCTCGAACGGAGTGATACGAGAGGTTGCGGTTGTTTGATTGGCCTCTCGAGCGGAGTGATACGAGAGGTTGCGGGTGTTTGATTGGCCTCTCGAACGGAGTGATACGAGAGGTTGCGGGTGTTTGATTCCTGTCTGGATGTTTTAAATAGTACTCTTAGTTTCTGATACCCACGGCTCAGGAAATGCTAGTGTGGGGTCAGGACTACGTGACTGTTGGGTGTTATGACAACGACTGTCTGTACGTCAGGTGCTGAAGTTCCTGGAGCTCCTGGACTACCGTCTCCGCCCCCTCACCGGCAAGGACGACCGCCCGCCCCCCGGCCCGCCCTTCATCGCGTGCATGCGTTAGTACGACTTATTCCCATCTTCCAACCTAGCTTTCCACCCTAAGTTGGAAGTTGGGAATTTTAAGTTCCATCTTCCAACCTCAGGTTGGATAGTGGGAATACATTATCTTAATTATTTCTGTTACCAACTTCCAGTAACTTACAGTTATAAAAGACTGTAAGTTTCTAATAAAGCAAATATTTTCTATAACATTGGTTTATTTCTTGCAATCACATCCCATAGTAATAATAAATCATAGTTTGAGTAAGGCTTTTTTATCAAAATTAAAGAAAAACAAGTACTCGAAATTTCGGTCCCAGGGTCTGTGCGCGGGTATATTTGTACTTTTTTTTGGCGCGGGTATAGAAAGGTTAAGACAACACACTTACCCGACCCGACCCGACCCGCGCACGCGTTCAGTGTCTTATCATCCTTGTCGTCCATACAAATTAAACAAAATACACCCGCGGCGGGCCCGCGCCCGCTCTGTGCGTGTTTTTTTTAATACAACTGAAGTGGCAACCAAGCGTACGGCCCACAAGATGGTAAGCGGTTACCGCAGCCTATGGACGCTTGCAATACCAGAGGTAACACTCGCGGGTTGCCACCTTGAGGCTAAGATCGAAAGCCTCATGTGCCAGTAATTTCACCGGAAACCATACCCTTCACACCGGAACACAACAATGCGAGCATTACTGCTTGGCGGCAGAAATAGGTATGGTGTAGTCCTTCCCCGGACGAGCTCTATCACAAAGAACTCTACTACTCTTGTGTGTTGCGCTAGAGTTGAAATGAACTCGACACATGACATGTATTGTGTTGACTGTAACAGCTCGCCTGGTGGGATGCTGGGTGGTGTGGGCGGTCATCTGGTCCGTGGGCGCTACCTGCGACCACAACGGACGCGCCATATTCTCGGAGTTCATGCGGGAGCTCACCACGGAGAATGGTCTTAAACCGCTGTTCCCTAAGGAAGGCCGCGTTTATGATTACACGTGAGTAATAAGGGCCATTTATCTACTAAAGCTTCGGTTACACTTAGGCGAAACTAGAATAGGCACTATTCTCCGAATAAATCTCCATACCTATTTCTGCCGCCAAACAGTAATGCTCGCATTGCATTGTTCCGGTGTGAAGGGTATGGTTTCTGGTGAAATTACTGGCACATGAGGCTTTCGATCTTAGCCTCAAGGTGGCAACCCGCAAGTGATACCTCTGGTATTGCAAGCGTCAATAAGCTGCGGTAACCGCTAACTTGTATTTGACGTTTCCTTTCCGCAGAATAGTTATATGTGCGCAATGCCAGTGCTCCCATACGGTGAAGGAACACATCGTAAGGAAACCGACATGTCCAAGAACAAAAAATTTGAAAGACATGTGCCGTCCAATCCACCAATCCGAATTGGGTCCGCGTGGTGGATTAAGACCCAATCACTCTCGCTCGAGAGTAGGCCAGTGTCCCAACAGTGGGAACATTAGAAGGCTGTCATGATGAATAGTTATTTCAGATGTTGGTCGTTAAGATGTTGGTGGCACCTAGAACTTATTTGCCCTTTTCAGGCATTGCAAATTATATGTAGGCTATCTATGCTGGGCGCTAAGCTGCTTACATAAGAGTACTAGTATCTATGTATTTAGTGATAATTGTGTAACTTAACTGCGTCTCTCTGCGTTGAAAATGCTACATGCAACCAAGCATACACCTTTTTTTAGCTGTTTCGTCCCACTGCTTGGAAAAGTCTCCCCCAATTCCCTCCAACTTACATTATTAATACTTTTTTACTAATGAAATCGCTTGAGAAAACATATTTTTTTCTGATACAAAAAACTATTTTTGCACTGCTGAATACGACCTCACGACCTTCGGATCAAAAGTGGGGTCACTACCACTACTAGACTACCACTGCTCAAAGGGTTTTAATTACTGCTGGACAGGTTACACGACGGTGGGTTCACTGACCCGACAGAGGACGGTGAACCCGCCAATCCCTACTGGTACAACTGGATGGCGAACCTGGAACCCTACGAAGTAGACCCTGAATGGCAGTTCGCAGGTAAATTACAGATGACACATCGCGTGGTACTACCCAGCAGAGTCACCACGTTAGAATCCGATCATTTATATCTTATAAGAATGTACGTTAAACGTACATAACATACGTATGCCGTTTATTGCTGTACGTGCGTCAGGTAATGGTAAAATCGACTCATCGGGCCAGTGGTCCTGCTGGGAAGCATACTTTCCAGCAGGACCACCTAAAATTAGCAGTCGGTCCCGGCTTTTTCAAAGTTGACAATGATGACAGAGGCCTTCGGGCGGCCTAAAAACTCTGACTGACTGATACGAACGAACGAACGAACGAACCTAAAATTATGTATTTATGAAAGATAAACGCTACTGTGCTTACGCGAAAACTGTTGTACGTGTTGTGTTTAGTATGTACGTGTTGAAAAATATCTTTATTATGCAGCGATTTTATTTATATGTATAGCTGATCTTAACTATCCTAACATTTCGCTTGTGTTCCCCTATTTTTGCCGGCGTGTGTATTTTGCTGACTCAAAATCAAAATAAAAAATTATTTATTTCAATAGAATCACAAGGATCACTTTGAAACGTCTTACAAGCTAGGAAACAGACTGTTGAGGTCTGTCATTTGATGCTGTCATTTTTATGTATGTGTCAGTGGCCAAATTTCGTGATGCAGGTAATAAGCCTCAAGGAATATTAGGCCTGAAGGCCTCCGTCATAGCCTAACCATTTCGAAAGAGTCGTAATCAGATTTCATAGTACTTTGGAGGGCTCTTCGTTGGAGGTCCCTCACTTGAATTAAACTATGAATTATCTTCTTCCACTAACTTATTCGTAGATAACAGTTTATCAGTGTTACAGACAATATTAACAGGTAGGTACAGTGCGAATCTTATTGACTTCTTGTCATCGTGTAAGTAACTAAGGTAATGGCCGACGGAAACAATCTCCGTCGAGCGAAAAGGAAGTGGCTACATTGTTGCCAACATAAAAATGACGTTTTGATACGCCACAACCACCGTGACGTTTTGATACGCCACAACCATCGTGACGTTTTGATACGCCACAGTACAAAGGACAAATCACGTAAAACTCGTTTGACAATCGTAAACGTTAACTTATCGGCCATCTGTCAATTTGTATGGGATATTTTCAGGTTTGACGACCGATGTGGCGCAGCGGGCGCAGGTCCGCCTGCGACGCGGAGGTTGCGGGTTCGATTTTCGCCTCGGGTCAAATGTTTGTACGATCTACAAATATTTGTTCCGGTTGTTCTGGGTATTTTCTATATATAATAAAAAATATCTATCTATGTATTGTATCGTATTAAATATATATCAGTCATCTAGTACCCATAATACAGCTCTGTTTAACAGCAGCTTACCTTGGGGCTAGATGATGCTGTGTGGATTGTACAGCATTATTTATTTATTTATTTATTATTGGTAGTTCATTTTACGCACTAAAGAGGCGCTGCATAAATCCCATACAAAAACACCTGAACGATATATTAAGGTGTACGATTGTCAAACGAGGTTATCAAACTCGCCCTATATATCATATTTTTTTTTTTTAAATAAATAAATAAATATGTACGAAATCGGTCACATTATATCTCTTTTGCCCGCAATTTATCCCAGTGAGCTCAATAGTATTTTGTGTGTAGATATCGAAGTGCCGACCCTGGACAACGTGCGCAGCGCAGCCCTGCTGGGGTACAAGATCGCGAACTACAACCACGTGATATGCGTGGGCCCCACCGGCACCGGCAAGACAGTCACCATCACCTCGAAGCTGTCTCGAGGACTGCACAAGAAGTTCATCTGCGAGTTCATTGTCTTCTCTGCGAGGACATCGGCCAATCAGATCCAGGTATTGTCTGAAATGCATCTGCTAGGACCTCGGCCAATCAGACCCAGGTATTGTATGAAAACCATCTACTAGGACCTCGGCAAATCAGATCCAGGTATTGTCTGAAACCAGCGCTATAATGTTCATCAAAGCGGTCTATCATAATTTTAGTTAGCTAAGCTTAGAAAATGCTACAACAGAAACGATGCCATTGGAAACCAGCGCTATAATGACCAGCCAAACGGTCACTGGCACCTCAAAGCTGCATCGGGACTGCACAAGAAGTGTATCTGCGAGTTTATTGTCTTATCGGCTAGGATCTTAGGACCACGGCCAATCAGATACAGGTATTGGCTGAAAACCAGCGCCTAAATTCAGTTCGGGAGTTTCATTTGTGTTCCCCTGTGCACAATCAAGCGCTATTATGTCAATCAATTCGGTCATCGAACAAAATCGGTCGTCATGGCGCTCTTTGGGGGAGGCCTACGTCTAGCAGTGGAAGTCTATCGGCTGATATGATGATGAATTGTTTCTATCTTAACTATCTTCTATATGATGGTTCTCTGTACTTTTTTTTTTAATTCTTGAAAGTAGGTTTCAATCGTTGTTTCTTCTTTCATTCTTTCCTTCTTAGTATCTTTGAAGTGTGTGTGTTTGTTGGTTCCAGGACGTGATAGATAGCAAGCTGGACCGTCGCCGGCGCGGCGTGTTCGGTCCCCCGCCCACCAAGCGGCAGGTGTTCTTCATCGACGACCTCAACATGCCCGCGCTAGAGGTCTACGGCGCGCAGCCGCCCATCGAGCTGCTCAGGCAGTTCATGGACTTCTCCGGTTAGTGCCTTGCAGATCTACATTACAAATTGAACTGTTTTATCATAAAAAAAATTAAGATCGTAAACGTTAACGTATCGTCCAGAGAGCGCTCGTTTGACAATCGTAAGGCTGCAGAGATGTGCGAGAATGTGCACCGAGGGATATGTTTGTCAGGAACCAATAGAATCACTTCATTAAATAGTCTCGCTTTGACAGCTTTAATGAAGTGATTCTATTGGTTCCAACAAACACATCTCTCGCTACACATCCTCGCTTAGCTCTGGTGGAAACGCAGCCTAAACGTTAACATCGTCCAGGTCAATTTTTATAGGATTTTGATGGTTTATTTTACGTACAACAGAGACTGAAAAATCTCATTATAAATGCCAGCTGGACAATAAGTTAAAGTTTACGATTTACAAATGAGTTTTCGTGATAAGCTAGTAAAAAGAAAAGTAGTAAAGAGTAGTAGAGTCCTCTGTGATAGAGCTCGGCCGGGGAAGGACTACCACCATACCTATTTCTGCCGCCAAACAGTAATGCTCGCATTGCTGTGTTCCGGTGTGAAGGGTATGGTTTCTGGTGAAATTACTGGCACACGAGGCTTTCGATCTCAGCCTCAAAGTGGCAACCCGCGAGTGATACTTGTGGTATTGCAAGCGTCCATAGGCTGCGGTAACCGCTACCATCTTGTGGGCCGTACGCTTGGTTGCCACTTAAGATGTATAAAAAAAAAGCTCCTCTGGTGGTTTTGTGGTAGCAATTCCGCCTTACGATTCTAAAGTGGCGGGTTCGATTTTGAAAAGCTAGGAACACAGCTGAGACTTTTGCCTGGGAACTGGCGCAAATTCACCCAGTTTTAATACTTTTTCCAAAATGACTTGTGTGACTTTGTTGAATAAAGCTCTTGAATTTAACTTCGACTTTGACTTTGATGGTCGGACCGATCTTTATAAAGAGGGACCATCATGGTCCCTCTTTATAAAGATCTAGTGGTCCATTAAAGATGTGATATGTTCCAGGTTGGTACGACCGCACCAACATCGGCGAGTTCCGCATGCTGGTGGACGTGGGCGTGGTGGCCGCCATGGGCCCGCCCGGCGGGGGCCGCAACCCCGTCACCATGCGCCTCATGCGGCACTTCCACTACGTCTCCTTCACCGAGATGGAGTACGCTAGCAAGGTACATTAACACCTACATAGTGAATAGAGTGAAAAAAAAAACTCAAAATGGCCGCCAAAAAAATGGTGGATTACATAATTATTTTTACAACTCTTTCAATATGGGTATCAAATGAAAGGGCTTGATTAGTAAGTTTAATTAGTTCTATGACGTCATAGTCCTATAGAACTAATGGAAGTTACTCGTAAAAAAAGGGTTTGACTAGTAAGTTTTAACGGTTCTATGACGTCATAGTTCTATAGAACTAATGGGAGTTAGAGTTACCCGTAAAATATAGTACATTTGAAAAAATGCAAATCTATTAAGGCCGCCGAAAAAAGGCGGTTTTAACAGGCAAGAAAACTTTGATGTTTGAACCTCAACTGTGATGACACGCTCCTAGAGCGCGTTTGTTAAAAACATATTTTTAAGATAAACTGTTTTCGATATTATTGGTTTGCCTGATCAATGCCCTAGATTAATAAGGAGAAAAGTGTGATGCTGGTGCATAAACCGTTTAACTTAAAAATATTTTTTACTTTATTTTCTCACAGAAAAGTTAACTAACTCCTAATTTCTAGAAAACTTACAATGTCAATAAATCTCGCTCGAGAGTAGGCCAGTGTCCCAGTGGGAACATTAGAAAGCCAAAGAGTTAAGCGGAGTAGTACTAGAGATTTTTCTGAAATCTATCATATATATTAGAAGGCTGTCATAATGACATAAAAATGTATTCTGTAGTGTCTGATATTCTGCGATAATCTCTATTTATTATTACGGGGCTGACATAGTCAAGCTTTGACTTAAAGCCCCAAACAAATTAATATAATTAAAAAAAAAAATGTATTCTTTTACTTTGATTGTCAGTACGGAATCTTCAGCACCATCTTATCATCATGGACGCGTAACTTCGAGAAGGTTTCCGTCCGCGAGCATCCGTTCCTGAAGGGATCCATCGACATCTTCAACTCGCTGGTGGAGGAACTGCTGCCCACCCCCACTAAATCCCACTACACCTTCAACCTGCGGGACCTCAGCAAGGTGTTCCAGGGGATGCTGATGATGGACCCTAAGTTTGTTAAGGTGATTTTTAGAGTTGTTCCAATAATTTCGTTCGCGTTGGATTATACTTATACTAGCTGACACGCGCGGTTTTACTCACGTTATCATTCCATATTTTTACATCGTTTAAATCTTTCTTGGACTCACACTTAGACTCACACTAGGTGGTAGGACTCTTCTATTATTATTTGTAATTTTATTATTATTTGTAAGGAGGTGGTACCTACCTACTTAGGTAGGTTAGGATTTTGTTTTTAGCTTTCTTTTGTTGCCTATTCTTTTGTTTGTTTGTTTTTCTTTGTGGAGTCAATAAATGTATTTTCTTTCTTCTTTCTTCTTTCTTCAGCAAGAGTCCGGTTTGGTGGGTACCACCGCAGTGTCAGATATTCTACCTACAAGCAGTAGTGTGCAAGCTGCACTGTGTTTAGGTTTGAATTGAAGGGCACTGTAGCAAGTGAAATTACTGGGCGAAAGAGACTAAACAACAATGTCTCGGGGTGATAAGCGCAGTGCAGTGCCACGCAAACACTTAAAAACTTTAAGCTTTGGGTGGCACTGCATCTGTAATAGTCAGGCGTGGTGCTTAACGCCTGACTATTACGCGCCTTGATTGTCTTGTCACTTGCTGACATAATAAAAAAAAAAAATTTTAAGACCAAAATTAGCCAAATCGCTCCAGCCGTTGTTGAGCGAGGATAGTTGAAAAGCAATTCGTTTTATTTAAAAGAAGATAATTATACATACGACCTTACGATGATAAGTACTGATTGTAAGGGGTTGCCGTAGCCTATGAGGCTGGCAATACCACAGATATTTTTCGCGCGTGGTCGAAACACTTTGTTCATGTGTTCACTATAATATGTTTTACACTTTGTATTAGAGTCACTATTGATTTTACACTACTAGCTCAAAAGGTTTAGTCCTTTTGAGCCTTCTCACTATATCCGTGTTGTCGAGGAGCTAAGACGCAGATCTAAAGTCTCATGTGCCTGTAATGTCACCGGAAACCATACCATTCGAAGCGGAACACAGCAATGCGGCCATTACTGCTTGGCGGCAGAAATAGGTTTTCTTTAAGGAAAACAAACAGTATAAAAAACTTAATATTAACTAACTTAAATAACTAAACACCAATAATATGCATATAAAAGTCTAGTGTGACACACTTGTATGACAGAAAAACAACAAAAATACCTACTGTAGATAACATTATTAATTAAATAGTCTAATGAGTTATTGTACCATCTCAAACCAACTGTTAAATAGACATGCTTAAATGGTGGTAGTCCTTACCCGGACGAGCTTTTTTTTTTTTATACCACTAAAGTGGCAACCAAGCGTACGGCCCACTTGATGGTCAGCGGTTACCGTAGCCTATGTACGCATGCAACATCATAGATATCACTTGCGTGTTACCACCCTGAGACGTTAGATGGAAAGTCTCATGTGCCTGTAATTTCACCGGAGACCAAACCCTTCAAACCGGAACACAGCAATGCGAGCATTACTGCTTGGCGGCAGAAATAGGTATGGTGGTAGTCCTTCCCCGGACGAGCTCGATCACAAAAAACTCTACTACTCTTCACAGCTCTATCACAGAGAACTCTATTACTCTTAAATCGGTAAGCGATGGGATTACTTGCTTCATCATGACAGCCTTCTAATGTTCCCACTGCTGGGACACTGGCCTACTTTCAAGCAAGAGTGATTCACCACGCGGACCCAATGCGATTTGGTGGATGGCACATGTCTTTCGAATTTTTAGTTCTTGGACATGCCGGTTTCCTCACGATGTTTTCCTTCACCGTATGAGAGCACTGGCATTGCGCACATAATTTTATCGTAGCGAAAAATCCATTGGTGCACGACCGTATTCCAACCCACGACCTTAGGATCGGAAGGCGGGGTCACTACCACTAGACCACCAGTGCTTACTTGCTTACTTAGTGACAATTTCAGGATGAAGACGATGTGATAAGGCTGTGGTACCACGAGCACCAGCGCGTGTACCAGGACCGACTGGTGAATGATGAAGACCGACAGTGGTTCGTCAAGTGAGTCATCGAGACAATCAATCAATCACTCAATCAATACATTTATTGCTGACATATGGTACATTATAGTTGTTACAGAATAAGTAGTATCACACATGAACCCTGTTATTAGGGTATTGCAACATGGAGAAAGGCCGAGGTTTATACATTAGATATAGGTAGGAGATGGCCTTCGAATGGGGGCCTACTCTTGAAAGAGAGTATTTTTTTTTATCTGAAACATTTTATAAATTAGCATTTCTCCGAACAGTAGACCTCGCAAGCACAAACTTGTAAAGTGAGCTTTAAAAGTGAGCAACAAATTGCATTTTGAGGAACTATTTTGCTCATCACGCTGAAGGTTACTCATCAGATCTTCATCAAATATCAGACAAACTTAAAGTTAATACTTCCTTTCATATGAAATAAAAATCATCGAAATCAAAATACATTAGGCGGAGATATTCAGCAGCCCCCTTTTTGGAGAAAGTACGCCCCCTATCAAAAATCCCCGACGACAATCAAATTCTATAAAGTCATAGAACCTGTATACCAAGTTTCAACCAGATTGGTTGAAAAATGCGACCTGTAGGCGAGAACGCAAAAAGTCCGAACAAACTGACATCCAAAAGCCTTTTATGGCCAATCTCGAAACTGAGACGCTTCGCTCGCTTCGCTCGCTCGGTCAATAAAAAAATGAATATAAAATACAATCTAGCCTTAAAAATAATAATCAGTAATTTGACGTTGACCTAATTTTATAGAATAAAGCTACGAATGTGTCCACTAACACTTTTCTTATTGTCTCTATTTAGGGGGAAAATAATAATATAATGGCAGATAGTTTGACACAGTGCCAAAATTAATAGTGAACATTATGTCAAATTGTATTTAAATCCGTCCAGCCGTTTGAAGTATAAAATAAGTCGATTTCGGCCGTTTGTCTCTCTGTATGTATGTATGCTTAGATCTTTTGAACTACGCAACGATTTTTATTGCGGTTTTCATCAATAGATAGAGTGATTCAAGAGGTACCTTACGCATAGTTTCAGCACCCGTACGAGGCCGGAGCGAGTTGCTAGTTTGTAATAAGTGTGATGTAAAATGTTGTTGTTGACGACCGATGTGGCGCAGCGGGCGCAGGTCCGCCTGTGACGCAGAGGTTGCGGGTTCGGTTCCCGCCTCGGGACAAATGTTTGTACGATCTACAAATATTTGTTACGGGTGTTCTGGGTATTTTCTATATAAAATAAAAAATATCTATTATATATCAGTCATCTAGTACCCATAATACAGCTCTGTTTAACAGCAGCTTACCTTGGGGCTACGAGTAGATGATGCTGTGTGGATTGTCCAGCATTATTTATTTATTTCAGCCTGCTGAACAAGAAGATAAAGACGGAGTTCGGTAAGAAGTCCGAGGACGTGGTGAGCGGCCGCTTGATGCTGTTCGGCGACTTCATGGACATCGGCGCTGACGACAGGAAGTACGGCGAGATCACCGACCGAGAGGAGGTGGGCATCATCATCATCACGAGCAGCCTTATAATGTGTCCAAGCAGTACCTACTCAATTCTCAAAAGTTTTATTGTTGTGTCCAAGCAGTACTCAATAGTTTTATTGTCATCACATTGGTACATTTTTTTTTTTTTTTTTTTTACCTGTATTATCCCACTGCTGGGCAAAGGTCTCCCCCATATCTTTCCACATTTCACGGTCATCCGCCATTTCCCACCAGTCTGTTTGAAAGGTGTCGATGTCATCACGCCAACGTTTCCTCGGCCTGCCTCGGGTTCGTTGCCCATCTGCAGGCACCCATTGTGTGACAACTGACGCCCACCTATCTTTATGCATACGGCTGACGTGTCCCGCCCAATCCCACTTTAGTCTGCTGGTTTTCACACCAACGTCAATGATCTTGGTTTTCGCACGTATTACGGTATTACGGATTTTGTCGGTTCTCTTCACCCCTAGTACACTGCGCTCCATAGCCCTTTGGCAGACCTTGAGTTTGGATTTTTGAGACTCGGTTAAAGACCATGTTTGTGCACCATAGGTAAGTACGGGCAGAATACACATATCGATGAGTTTTCGCTTTAAAGAAAGTGGAAGGTTTCCCTTCATTAGTGACTTCATGGACCAGAAGCTCCTCCATGCGTTTTCGACACGGCGATTAATTTCTCTGTCTTGCCTGTTCTCGAAGGAGACTATCTGGCCCAGATAAGTATACTCATCGACGTAGTGTATTGGTACATAGAAAACAAAATTCAAGGATTACAAAGTGCACCCATTAGGGCATAGTAGGCAAAGGCAGACCGAGGTTTATTTTGAGGTATTCATGTAGCGAGTAAGTATATGAGGTAGGAATCTAAAATAATGTTCTAACAGGACGGTTACAAACATACACACACAAATGCCCACCCAGACTTATTAATAACACATTACTTTCGCCTTTATAATTTTAGTAGGATTATTTAGATATTCTATTATATAATTTTATTATCATTTTTATTGTGGATGCAGTAGATTGGACACTAATGGCACTTTAACGCGAGAGTCATCATGGCAGCTTTCTAATGTTTTATGTTTTTCCAATGGGTCTACTTTTTTTTTTTTTTACTTGGGCAAAAATGCATTTACGCATACCCGCCTGCGGGGGATGCAGACGGGCTATGTCGGACTCCCCGTCGCAGAAAAACTGCGACGTCCTACCGACTAAAAAAGCCCACGATGTTCCATCGTCCTCGGTTTCTGGACAGAGCTGCGGGACCGTTCGCAAACTCTCCGTGGCTCTGTCCACCGACGTCCGCCTACTTGCGGACCCACCTCCTGACGACGCGTCGGAACATTGACGCGTCGCCCGCTCACGAGGGCCATTCCACCTAGTGGTGAGGAGTAGCGGGTGTCCCCACACCCACCACTCCAGGCTCTCCAGTCCAATGGGTCTACTATGCCAACCTAATGCAGATTCTTGGATGGTAATTGTAATAAAGATTTTTGAGTTTTTGTTCTTGGATATAATACCGTTTTTTTCACGTTTTTTTTTTCTTGATAGTATGAGTGCATTGGCATTGGATATACAATTTTTTAGAATAGCAAAACCATGGTACGCAACCGGACTCGAACCCGCCCGTGCGTTGTCTATCAGTGTAACTTAATATAAAAAAAAACAGTTTTGCAACCTAGTTACGAAATAAGATGATCTAATAGAAATATTTCGGGACAAGGTTACGTTATTTTTTATGTACTTTATGTTTATCCTGTATCTCGCCATTATTTCTCTTTTTCTTTTCTACAATACGTGTTGTGTCGTGTCAAATAAAGATTTCGTTCATTTATTAATTCATTTAAATAAATCGTGATTGTTTCAGCTCGACGAGATCCTAACCCACTACCTATCAGACTATAACTTGTCGACGACAGTGCCGCTGCAGCTGGTTCTGTTCGACGACGCTGCGGGTCACTTGTGCCGCGTTGCGCGCATCGTGCGGCAACCCATGGCCAACGCGCTGCTCCTGGGGATGGGCGGCTCAGGTCGGTATCATACCTATTTCTGCCGCAAAGCAGTTATGCTCGCATTGCTGTGTTCCGGTGTGAAGGGTATGGTTTCCGGCGAAATTACTGGCACATGAGGCTTTCGATCCATGCCTCAAGGTGGCAACCCGCTAGTGGGACCTCTGGTATTGCAAGCGTCCATAGGGGGTTGCCACTTTAGCGGTATAAAAAAAAGCGTTTTCATCGTTTGGGCAGTATTTAGATAGCACAGTATAAGTGCATAAAGCTGCGTCATATAATGATGCGTGGTGATGTCCTCAGGGCGGCAGTCGCTGTCCCGGCTGGCGGCGCACATGGCGGAGCTGGCGTGCGTGCAGATAGAGATCACGAAGGCGTACGGACAGCCGGAGTGGCGGGACGACCTGCGCCAGACCATGATCAAGGCGGGCGCGGACAACAGGGGCATCGTCTTCCTCTTCTCTGATGCTCAGGTTTATTGACATTTGTCCTTCTTGACAATATGCATTTATTCGGGAAGACTTTTTTTTTTAAAGAATTCTTCCACCGCACCATCACTTCCCATCAGGTGAGATAGTGGTCAAACGTTAACCAATAAAAAAAATGACTTGTTCATAATGAAATTTCTTCTTTTGTAACTTAGTTGCAAAGCCAGCCTAGCTTTGGTCGGAAAAATTATATATCTCTAATAAGGTTGCGAAAGCAGAGTTATCTTCATTCATACTCGTATTTACCATATATCATTCATAAATTGGTTGTAAAACGAAGGCTTCTAGGTTCGCAACTATGTTTAAAAGTATTACTACTGTGAAATCATTGCACTTCCGTGCTTCGGAAGGCGCGTTAAGCACTTGGTCCCGGTTTTTTCAAAGTTGCTAGACCAACACGGCTTCTTGGACGGCCTAAAATCCGTCACCAAAGTTGACCAATGACTCATACGAACTTACTTACTTTATTTTAGTAGCTTAGCTTAAGTCTAGATGATGCTGACTGTGTCCAGCGTTATTATTGTTAATAAAGTATTTTGAATTTTTCAAGTAATTGCACTAAAAAGGTGTAGATAAAATAGCCTTGTGTTAACCTAAATGATGTTATTGAAATTATCGGCCATTAAATACAATATTTATATCAGATCAAAATGGAATCGTTCCTGGAGGATCTGAACAACATCCTGTCGTCCGGCGACGTGCCCAACATCTACGAAGCAGAGGATCTGGACAAGATCTTCATGTCTGTCCGTCACGCGGTGATGGAGATGAACCTCGCCGCGACCAAGACGAACCTGTTCGCGTGCTATCAGCGGCGGGTGCGGACCAATCTGCATATTGTCGTCGTCATGAGTCCTATCGGAGAGGTACCACTTTATAGAATAGAATAGAATAGAAAAATATTTATTTAACGCCACACAATTAACATAAAAATAAAAATAACAATAAAAATTAAAACTTAACTTTGTTTATTTGATTATAAGACTTTGTGCGCGTTGAGTTTTTTATGACGACCGATGTGGCGCAGCGGGCGCAGGTCCGCCTGCGACGCGGAGGTTGCGGGTCCGATTCCCGCCTCGGGTCAAATGTTTGTACAATCTACAAATGTTTGTTCCAGGTGTTCTGGGTATTTACTATATATAATAAAAAATATCTATCTATGTATTGTATTGTATTAATTATATATCAGTCATGCAGTACCCATAATACAGCTCTGTTTAACAGTAGCTCACCTTGGAGCTAGATGATGCTGTGTGGATTGTCCAGCATTATTTAGTTATTTATACAAATGTTATTATTATTAAAAACATTCATTTTAAAAACGGGTGTTTCAAGTACCGGTGTATCGGTGAAGAGGTACCGACACTGTTTGAACTCAATTTCGAGTGTCTTCATCAGGGTTCAGTGACACGGCGCGCTTCCTCCTCCGCGTCGCGATATGCAATCCGTGAAACTCGGAGGGAAGCATTTTATATATTCTATTGCTTGCCTGTGACTTCGTTTGCGTGGAACTTGCAAACCGTACTTTTTAGGGAATAAACCGTAGCCTATGTCTTGATCCCGGTCATTATCTATCTATGTTTTGAATATTAGCCAAATCGGTTCAGTGGTTATTGAGTTATAGAGGAACAAACATTCAAACATCCAGACTTTCGTAATTATAATTGTCACATAGAGTCTACGGAACGCAACTACAGAATGACAGTTGGAGTTTTCCCGCCGGGATCGGAGATCTAACCTCAACACACTCCACGCATAAAAGCAGTCGTTATCTATTTACAGAGTTACAACAAACTATTGTGTCTAAAACATTTACGTACTTAATAAACTATTAACCGTTACGCATTCTTTATTTACATACATAACAATAATATTAGTGTGATGTTATGCAGATATTCCGCGCTCGCCTGCGTCAGTTCCCATCCCTCGTGAACTGTTGCACTATCGATTGGTTCAGCGAGTGGCCGAAGGCGGCGCTGCAGTCGGTCGCGACGCACTTCTTCAACAACATGGACGAACTGGTCACCACGGACGATGTCATCGAGGCTATGGTGGTGAGTAAGGCTAGCTAGATGCTGCTGTAACTGATTGCTTTGCTGAACTGGTCGTCACTGCGGAACCAGTCGTCACTGTTGAACCCATCGCACTGCGGAACAGTTGTCACTGCGGAACCGTCCGCTGCGACACACTTCTTCAACAACATGGACGAATTGGTGAAGTCTTCAAGGCCATGGGGTGAATCTATAGCCCAGCTAGACTGTAGATGCTGCCAGACATCACAACTAAATCAATCGTCACTGCTGAACCAGTCGTCACTGCGGAACCAGTCGTCACTGCTAAACAATGCTGAACGAGTCGTCACTACTGAACCAATGGTCACTGCCAAACCAGTCGTCACTGCGAAACCCATCGTCACTGCTGAACGTAGCTGAACATCACGTACAAAACATCAGTGTAATATTATTTCAATATTGACCGTGACTATGTATGCAACAGCTGTGTGTGTATGTTTGTTTGTGTAACTTCTGGTAATAGGCATGATGAATGAATTTGAAAAATTGTTCAGAAGTATCGATTTTTTGTAAATAATAACATAATATTCCAGAAATTAATGGTTTAGCAGTAAAAAAACGCGATTTAAATTTGAGCTTAAAAAATCACGCCAAAACGCGTCCAAGACACGGTGTGACAGTAGTGACGTCATATGTAAGTTTTTAATGTAAAATTTTAGCAATCAGCTTCAAAATTATGCAATTTGGTTTGATGCCACCAATCAGAGAATAAAGATGCTCTAATTGGTGTACAACTTTGTATGGCGGATTGCTGTCTTTTGTAGTTTAATTTTTATTGAATCTCGCATCCAATGAAAAAGGAATATGGTTTTTATATTCCTTGAATCCTATAAGTCATTCTCAATTCATTTCCGTAATGACATTCTGGTGAGGCCCAGTCTGAAAACCAGCGCTGCTTGCTACTTGGGACTGGACCTGTTTGACCCCACACGCAAGGAAAGACTAAAGCTGAAATTATTTAAGTGGGTACCAGGTACCTACGAAACGTATCTAGTTTATACTTACGTCTTATCTATTTTGTTTTTATTTTCTTATGTATTGTTTTACGTGTTTTTTGCTTTATTCTAAGAAAATAGGTATAGTTCTCACAACGGATCTCGGCCGTCGTGAAATTAGCCGTTTCGATGCGCAATGGAGCTTTTTCAAACTAAATTGCCTTTGCGCATCACAAACGGCTAACTTCACGGAAGCCTAGATCCGCTGTGCGAACTATAATTACTGATACTCACTTACTGTCACCTTGTGTGTGTGTCAAATAATCATTTTTTTTTTTATACTACTAAAGTGGTAACCAAGCGTACGGCCCACTTGATGGTCAGCGGTTACCGTAGCCTATGTACGCATGCAACATCATAGATATCACTTGCATGTTACCACCCTGAGACGTTAGATGGAAAGTATCATGTGCCTGTAATTTCACCGGAAACCATACCCTTCGAACCGGAACACAGCAATGCGAGCATTACTGCTTGGCGGCAGAAATAGGTATGGTGGTAGTCCTTCCCCGGACGAGCTCTATCACAAAGAACTCTAATACTCTTAAATCTTCTCTTAAAATCTCTTAAAATTCTTATTCTTATCATATTGTGAAGACGTAATTTAGTGATTCTTGGTAACTGTCATCACGCATTTTCCCCAGTCGGTGTGCTGCTTCGCCCACCAGAGCGTGGTGGACGCGAGCGCCAAGTTCCTCGCGCGTCTGAACCGACTCAACTACGTCACGCCCATGTCCTACATGGAGATGCTGGGATCATACGCAGACATGTTCAAGAAGAAACAACAGGATATACTGAAGGAGAGGAACGCTTTGAAAACTGGTGAGGGTTACTATGCTAGCTGACATAACATAGTGTAATTATGTACCTAGGGTGAGAGTAGATGCTAAATAACCATTTTTTAAACTGGGCAGATAACAAAGAGTAGTAAAAGTTCTTTGTGATAGAACACGACCGGGGAAGTACTACCACCATATCTATTTCTGCCGCAAAGCAGTAATGCTCGCATTGCTGTGTTCCGGTGTGTAGGATGTAGTTTCCAGTGAAATTAATGGCACATGAGGCTTTCGATTTCGAGCGGGTTGCCTCAAGGTGGCAACCCGCGAGTGACCTCTATTAGTATTGCAAGCGTCCATAGGTTGCAGTAACCGCTTACCATCTTGTGGACCGTAAGCTTGGTGGACACTTCAGTTGCAAAAAAAAAAAAAAATTATAATCACGTCTCAAGGACGCTGTGGTTTCTTTTAGAAAAACCTCTTCAATTAATCAATGTTTATTTATTAGCTATAGTGTGGCGCAAAATAAATTATTTTATTATTTTCTATTCTATAATTCGCCCCAAACTAAAGAAAGAATACTTTCTGACATATTTCTGTTTTTCCTTCTTTGCATCATTTTTTCATTCATTTTTTAGTATACAGACTTAATATTTGTCAAAAAGCTGTAGATTTTGCAATTAAATAAAATGAAATCAAACAGGTTCGAAGGGTATGGTTTCCGGTGAAATTACAGGCACATGAGACTAACCATCTAACGTCTCAGGGTGGAAACACGCAAGTGATATCTATGATGTTGCATGCGTACATAGGCTACGGTAACTGCTGACCATCAAGTGGGCCGTACGCTTGGTTACCACTTTAGTAGTATAAAAAAAAAAAAAAAAAAAAAAAAAAAAATGTTGTGTGCTCCCTCCCTCCAGGCCTGAACAAGCTGAACCAGACGGAGGTGGAAGTGAAGCAGCTGCAGATCGAGCTGGCGGACCTCAAGCCTCTCATGGAGAAGGCGGCCGAGGAGACCAAGAAGGTCATCGATCAAATCGCCATTGACTCGGTCAGTTATATCTTATTGTACACTAGACCTTATGAGAATGTATGGAAAAAATATTTATATGAAAGTTACTATGTTCCATGGTGGTAGGACTCTTCAGCAAGAGTTCGTCTTGTTGGTTACCACTGCAGTACCAGATACACGCCCAATATATAAAAAATACGAAATAACAAAGTAAGTAGAGGAAATTTTGGGAATTTTGTGTCTAAATCCCCGTATGAGTTAGTGGCCAACTCTGGTGACAGAGTTTTGACCGTCTGTAAAACACGAATATTTATAACACAGGCGCGTGCTCTTGCCGGTAAGCGGGTCCAAAGCACGTTAATGAATAAGGCCGTAGGCTGACCATAATCATCATCCACAGCCCGATTTCACCCACTGCTGGGTATAGGCCTCACTTTGTATGTGCCACACCTCTCGGTCTTGTGCTAGACTCATCCAGGTTCCGAACCGAACCTGAACCTGGACCATAATATATAGTTTTTTTTAAGTAAGCAAGTGACAAAAGAAATTATGAAGAACAAAGATATGAACACAAGTATAAAGAAAAAAGTTTTTGACATAGCTATACTACCATGTTTAACATATGGATACCAAACTTGGGCTCTTAGAAAAGAGGATGAAGAAAAACTAGCTGTTTGCCAGAGGAAAATGGAGAGGAGCATGCTAGGACTAAAAATATCTGACAAAATTAGCAACACAAATATAAGAAAAAGAACAAGAGTAATAGATATAAAGAAAAGACTAAGAGAATTAAAATGGAAGTGGGCAGGACATATCTGCAGACTAGAAAACACAAGATGGACAAAACGGGTGATAGAGTGGATTCCACTAGAAGGAAAAAGAAAGCAAGGGAGACCAAAAAGGAGATGGAGGGACATATTTACACAACGGTGCGGAGCAAATTGGATGATGATGGCGAGAGAAAGAGACGAATGGAGAGATTCAGGGGAGGCCTACGCCGCGGAGGCGACTATTGCTGATAATTTTGATTAAAATAAAAGTAGGAATAACTATAGGAAAGATTTTTAGAACAAGTGAATTTAATATTAAGTAAATTTTATTCTTTATATTGTAAGTAGATGCATTAGAAATAAAGGCTATTTTATTTTTTATTTTTATTTTATTTTATTTTATAAGCAAGTGACAAGACAATCAAGGCGCCCGCCTGATGTTAAGCACCACGCCTGACTATAATAGATGCAGTGCCACCCAAAGCTTAGTTTTTAAGTGTTTGCGTGGCACTGCACTGCGCTTATCACCCCGAGACATTGTTGTTAAATCTCTTTCGCCCAGTAATTTCACTTTCTACAGTGCCATCAAACCTAAACACAGTGCAGCTTGCACACTGCTGCTTGGGGGTAGAATATCTGGTACCCACCAAAACGGACTCTTGTTGAAGAGTCCTACCACCGGGTATTTGTATTCAGGCTATAGCGGAGGAGGCGCGGATCAAGGTAGAGAGGGAGCAAGCTGTCGCGGAGAAGATGGCCTCCGAGACAACTGCCATGGCGGAGGACGCACAGCGAGACTTGGGTGAGTCACCATATTGTTTTTTTTTCATATGCATAATGTCATTAAAAAAAACTTATGAAATACCCAAATCGACACGACCACCAAGAGTAGTAGAGTTCTCTGTGATAGAGCTCTTCCGGGGAAGAACTACCACCATACCTATTTCTGCCGCCAAGCAGTAATGCTCGCATTGCTGTGTTCCGGTGTGAAGGGTATGGTTTCCGGTGAAATTACTGGCACATGAGGCTTTCGATCTTAGCCTCAAGGTGGCAACCCGCGAGTGATACCTCTGGTGTTGCAAGCGTCCATAGGCTGCGGTAACCGCTTACCATCTTGTGGGCCGTACGCTTGGTTGCCACTTCAGTTGTATAAAAAAAAAAACACGTGCACGAGGATTCGACCTAAGGATCGGAAGGCGGGGTCACTACCACTAGACCACCGGTGCAATATTTAGGCTTTATAGTTCTCACGACGGATCTCGGCCGTAGTAAAGTTAGCCGTTTCGATGCGCAATAGAGCTTTTTCAAACTAAATTGTCTTTGCGCATCACAAACGGCTAACTTCACGGAAGCCTAGATCCGCTGTGCGAACTATACATGAGTATATATTTGTATTTGTGCAGACGAAGCGCTGCCAGCGCTGAAAGCGGCCGAGAACGCGCTGAAAGAGCTGAATCGTAACGACATCGTGGAAGTGAAGGCCTTGAAGAAACCGCCCGGGGGAGTCGTGATGGTTATAGAGTCACTCTGTGTCGTCTTCGATATCAAACCTATCAAGGTAAGGTTTTTCTGTAAACTATTGTAAAAAAAACAAATAGATACCACCCTTCCAAGTATTGACCATAGAGAACGTAATTTTTTTTGTATAAAAAAAAACTTTGGCTCCAGCGCTCGACGGAGCAACACGTCTGCCGGAGAACAAGTCGATGGTCCTGATGATGTCCCGTGGAGGGATGAAACACGTGTCGATATATTTCTTTTGAGGTTAACTGTGTGACCTCATTAGTTAAAGTGTTAAGCGGAGTAGTAGTAATTTCACCGGAAACCACAACCTTCAAACCGGAACACAGCAATGCGGCCATTACTGATTGGTGGCAGAAATAGGTATGGTGGTAATTCTAGAAATTGAACTAATACAGAACGCAGTGGAAAGATTGTCTTCCTACTAATATTATAAATGCGAAATTCTGTGTGTATGTTTGTTACCACGTATCTCCGTGACGAATTTAACGATTGTGATCAAATTTTGAATTTGGAATAGGCACATAACATCAAATTTCATCACAATCGGTTAAGTCGTCACGGAGATACGTGTTAACAAACATACACACAGACTTTCGCATTTATAATAATAAAGATTATAATATCCCAAAAATTATTTCGCCTCAACCATGATTTGAACCTGCCTGGGTTCAAATCCTACTTGAGGCGAAAATATTTATGGGATATTATAATCTTTATTATTCCCTTAGTGTGATGGTTAACAATATAAAAACAAAATTAACCAATTATAATTATAATAAGTTTTTAATAAGTGAAATCAAAATTGCTATTGTAGGAAGCAGGCGCATCTTTCGGTGAGAAGGTCCTCAACTACTGGAAGCCAGGCTCGCAGATGCTGGCGGACCCCACCGCCTTCCTCGACTCCCTCATGAAGTACGACAAGGAGTCCATCACAGAGAACATGATCAAGAACCTCAAGAGATTCATCAACAATCCTGATTACCAGCCGGAGAAGATACAAAAGGTTATTTTAACAACTTGAAACTCATATATATATATGTTTTATACAACTGAAGTGGCAACCAAGCGTACGGCCCACAAGATGGTAAGCGGTTACTGCAGCCTATAGACGCTTGCAATAACAGAGGTATCACTCGCGGGTTGCCATCTTGAGGCTAAGATCGAAAGCTTCATATGCCAGTAATTTCACAGGAAACCATACCCTTCACACCGGAACACAGCAATGCTGCTTGCATTGCTGTGTTATTGCTTGGCGGCAGAAATAGGTATTGTGTAGGTTCCCCGGACGAGCTCTATCACAGAGAACTCTACTACTCTTAATATGTAAAGTTATTTGTGATAGAGCTCGTCTGGGTAAGAACTACCACCATACCTATTTCTGCCGCCAAGCAGTAATGCAAAATTAAATAATAGTAAGGTATTAATAAGACCACTGGTGGTCTAGCGGTAGTCCGCCTTCCGATCCTAAGGTCGTGGGTTCAAATCCGGTCGTGCACCAATGGATTTTTCGCTACGAAAAATTTATGTGCGCAATGCCAGTGCTCTCATACGGTGAAGGAAAACATAGTGAGGAAACCGGCATGTCCAAGAACTAAAAATTCGAAAGACATGTGCCATCCACCAATCCGCATTGGGTCCGCGTGGTGGATTAAGACCCAATCACTCTCGCCTGAGAGTAGGCCAGTGTCCCAGCAGTGGGAACATTAGAAGGCTGTCATGATAATGATGTTATTAGGTGTCGAAAGCGTGCCAGTCGCTGTGCATGTGGGTGCACGCGATGTTCAAGTTCTACCACGTGAACAAGGCGGTCGCGCCCAAGAAGGAGGCTCTCGAACGAGCTTCCAAGGACCTGGCTGCAGTCGAAGGTCTGTCATAAATTAGTATTAGTTATAAATAATGCCCGCGACTTTCACTATGTCGTCGCGGGCCGTAAGTGGATAAGATTAGCACAGGATCGCGGTAGATGGCACAAATTAAAGGAGGCCTATACCCAGCAGTGGGTGAAGTCAGTGGAGCGCTCGTGACGTAGCTGGCTTAGTTGTTCTTAACAGATCAACGAAGTTAAGCACTGTTCCGCGGGGTCATCATTTGGAAGGGTGACCGCCAGCGGCAATTACAACTGAGCGCTCCCGTGCTTCGGTGGGCACGTTAAGCAGTCGGTCCCGGATTTTTCAAAGTTGTTAGGCCATGACAGAGGCCTTCGGGCGGCCTAGAAACTCTGTCACCAGAGTTGGCCACTGACTCATACGAACGAACGAACGAACGATTCCAATATAAACTACATACTTAGTGATGTATCTCCAGCTATCCTGGCGGGCGCGCGCGCGAAAATGCAGGCTCTGCTGGAGGGCATCGCGAAGCTGAACGCGTACCTGCAGGAGAAGGAGGACGAGAAGCGCAAGATGGAGGAGGACATCAACCAGTGCATGGCGAGGATGGACCGCGCTAACAGGTGCTAACCTGCATTACTTACACGCTCTTAGCCTTCAGTACTGGCTGTCTAGTGGTAGTGACCCCGCCTTCCGATCCTAAGGTCATGGGTTCAAACCCGATCGTGCACCAATAGATTTTTCTGTTCGAAATATGTATGTGCGCAATGCCAGTGCTCTCATACGGTGAAGGAAAACATCGTGAGGAAACTGGCAATGTCCATGAACTAGAAATTCGAAAGACATGTGCCATTCACCAATCCGCATTGGGTCCGCGTGGTGGATTAAGACCCAATCACTCTCGCCTGAGAGTAGGCCAGTGTCCCAGCAGTGGGAACATTAGAAGGCTGTCATGATGACTGGCTGTCTAGTAAAGTTTGAACAGTGTCTGACCAGCGTTCGTCTATTTATCGTCTGCGCACGTTTGTTCCTATTTGCGTCTGCCTATGCGTTTTCCGTCTGTCCGTCAGTCCGTCCGCCCGTCTGACCGTCCGTCCGTCTATCCATCTGTCTGTTTGTCCTATTGTCCGTCTGTCATCTATCTGCCTCTCCGTCTTTTCGTTTATCATTCCGTCTGTCTGTACAATACAGAGTATTATTCAGTCTTCCAACTGTGAGCTTTAAGAGTAGTAGACTTCCTTGTGATAGAGCTCGTCCGGGGAAGGACTACCACCATACCTATTTCTGCCGCCAAGTAGTAATGCTCGCATTGCTGTGTTCCGGTTGGAAGGGTATGGTTTCCGGTGAAATTACAGGCACATGAGACTTTCCATCTAACGTCTCAGGGTGGTAACACGCAAGTGATCTATGATGTTGCAGGCGTACATAGACTACGATAACCGCTGACCATAAAGTGGGCCGTACGCTTGTTTGCCTCTTTAGTGGTATAAAAAAAAACTATTTTTAAATTAGCAAATATTTTATGGCATGTGCATTGCCACTTGATATTTAATTTGATTTCAGACTGCTAAATGGCCTGTCTTCTGAGAGAGTGCGATGGATCAGAACTATTAAAGAGCTGGATATAGCTAACATCAACCTTATTGGAGACATCTTGGTCAGCGCATGTAAGTTCAGCTCGTTTGGGGCCTTACTCTTGAATCCAATGACAATTAATTCCGATCCAATCCTATTTTAATTCCAATTCTAATTTACTATCTCCGATCCATTGGAATTTCTATATTTTCTTGCGATCGCTATTGTACAAGTATTGGAATATGACATTTCGTACCTTTGTGTACAAACCTAGCGCCAAATTCAACCTTGATTTCAAGAGTGAAAAAATTACAGCAGTAAATTAAAATTTGGATGGGATCGGTATTGTCATTAGATTCAAGAGTAAGTCACCTGATTGGAAAATGATTTGGCCAAATTCATATTTATAATAATAAATAAAATCACAAGGATTATTTTGAAACGTTATAAAGCATCGATAGACAAAGTTTATATGTCTACCGAAGCTTATATCTTGATATATGTTCTCAGATATCAATGCCAATAGCGGTCACCCATTCAATTATATCTGCTACCAGGTGCAGTCGGCTACATCACTCCTTTCACCGAGGAGTTTCGGCGAGAGTTGCTTGGTGAATGGATACATCATATGGAGGTACAGTCGACGATATAATAGTACATTATGGTACTAGTGTGTAACATTGGTGATTACCGCTGAGGCGCCATTGAGACCCGAGCCGTATGCGAGGGTCTTAAGATAGCCGAGGACGGTAATCATCAATACACACGTGTATCATACGACGTTTTTCAACACACTTGTGAATAAAATAACAAAAAAAACTCATAATAAAATAACAAAAAAAAAACTATATACAGTGGTGGCCATATAATTAAGAACGCTGAAAGGGAAGATTTTTTCCAACTAAGATGCAAAACTAATTGTATGCATTTGTTTTTATTTCTCTCGGTATCGTAAAACATTTCCATATTACCACTGTATTCATTGATACACATGATTGGCTAAAAATCAATAGGCAAACTTTTTACACTACTTTTAAACAAAGTATTCCTTATTACTGGCTGGTCACGTAATTAAGAACGCTAAGTAGTTTATACCTTTATTCAAATTTAAATAGAGAACACTCAGTCGATTTGTTACTGTTTCTATAATTTTGGCGCAATTACGTGCTGTAAAAGATTAAAGTTGATTGCTTCTTTAGAAAAAACAATGGGAAAAAATAAAAGTTGTAATAAATCTACAAGGGAAGTAATAATAAAACTTCGCCGGAAGAATTGGTCTTATAAAAAGATAGCCGACCATCTGCAATGTTCAAAAACGATGGTTTTCCACGCTGTAAAGCATTTTGCTACGTATCAAACTACTTCGAATGTTCCACGTGTACCTAAACAGAGAAAAACAACTCCTCGAGATGACCGAAACATCGTTCGTATGGCAAAACAAAATCCTTTTAAAGGGTCCAATGAGCTTAGAAAATAATATTTTGGTGAAAACAACTTTTCAGCAATCTCAGCACGCACTATTCGAAGACGTTTGGTAGAAGAAAAATTGCACGGTAGGATAGCAAGAAAGGTACCCATGTTAAAACTTTGCCACAGGCAAGCCCGGCTTGCATTTGCGAGAAAGTATGAAAACTGGACTGTGCAACAGTGGAAAAATGTACTTTTTTCTGACGAGACGAAAATAAACAGAGTATGTTCTGATGGAAAACGATATGTACGAAGTACACGAAAGTTATATTAAAGCACGGTGGTGGAAATGTGAAAATTTGGGGTTGCTTTTCTGGACATGGTGTAGGACCTGTAAAGTTGATAGAAGGTAACATGGATCAGTTCCAATACAAAAATATACTGGAAGAAACAATGTTACCATACGCTGAAGACGTTCTACCGGTCATTTGGACATTCCAGCATGACAATGATCCAAAGCACACTGCACGCACCGTAAAGGAATTTCTTACAGCGCAATTAGTTTCTGTCTTAGACTGGCCTGCTAACAGTCCAGATCTAAACCCAATAGAGAATCTGTGGTTTGAAGTAAAGAAAAAGGTTTCAAATACAGAGTGTGGAAATTTAAGAGAGCTGTATGACGTTTTTTTAGAAGAATGGAACTCTATTTCTCTTGCGAAATGTCAAAAATTAATAGAGTCAATGCCTCGCCGGTGTAAAGCTGTAATTAAAAGCCGTGGATATGCTATTAACTATTAATTTTAGTTAAATATTTCTTTTTATGTTTCCTGTGCTACATAATATTGTGATTTTTTAAATCTAAGTGTCATACAAAACAATTCCCGAGCAGTTAAATAAATCGTTCTTAATTATTTGTCCAGTTTCAGTACTATTTGAATGTGTTACTTTGATAAAATCAATAAAATGTGCAAAAAATAGTTAGCGATTTCATACTTTATTCCTAAGTCAGGTTGCTCTATTAATGTGACTATTATATAACATAAATAGTTGCTTCTCAAAAGGTACACATCTCTGTGTATGATACGATTTAAATAAAAAACTTCTAGAACTTCAAATCGTTTTAATTATATGACCACAACTGTATATAACTCACTAGTGAGTTATAGCAATGAAAAAGTCATAGTTTGATTATGGGTGTCATTCTGTGCCTTATTGCGATGACCATAGAGCCACTTTATAAGCAAGTGTGTTGAAAAATAGGTTTACACTACTTTACATGATAAAATATGCTAACCAACCAACTAGCTTGGTTGTTATTTCAATATGATGCTTGATATTGTTAGTGATGCCGAGCCTGCTTGTACACAAGCAAGGCAAATATTAATAATTATATACCTATACCACTTAGTTTAAAAATAAATAAGTTAACCACTTTATGTGGCCACATTAGTATATTTTTTATATGAGTAAAATAGTAAGTAACATATTAATCGATACAGGAAGCACAAGTACCGCACACAGATGGCGCGACCCCGCTTTCCGTTTTGGGAGATGCTGTTCAAATAAGGTAAATATTACTTTGAAAAAATCAATACACAAATTAGCATTCCGCCGTCTATATGTATAGTTCGCACGGCGCATCTCGGCCGTATTGAAGTTAGCCGTTTCGATGCGCAATGGAGCTTATTCGAACTAAATTGTCTATGCGCATCACAAACGGCTAACATCACGGACGGCCACCAAGCAGTAATGCTCGCATTGCTGTGTTCCAGTGTGAAGGGTATGGTTTCCGGTGAAATTACTGGCACATGAGGCTTTCGATCTTAGCCTCAAGGTGGCAACCCGTGAGTGATACCTCTGGTATAGCAAGCGTCCATAGGCTGCGGTAACCGAAAAGTACACTACGTTAACAAAGTCGCGGGAAACAGCTAGCTTCTGTGCTTTAAAGGGCACGTCGGTCCCACTAAAGGCTATCATAATAATGGGGGATTAATAAATAAATAATGCTGGACAATCCACACAGCATCATCTAGCCCTAAGGTAAGCTGCTGTAAAACAGAGCTGTATTATGGGTACTAGATGACTGATATATATTTTTAATACAGTACAATACATAGATAGTTATTTTTTATTAGATATAGAAAATACCCAGAACACCCAGAACAAATATTTGTAGACCGTACAAACATTTGTCCCGAGGCGGGAATCGAACCCGAAACCTCTGTCGCAGGCGGACCTGCGCCCGCTGCGCCACATCGGTCAACAATTTAGTTTAGGTGTTCATTAGAATCGCTATAAGAGTTAATGGTTGGGCCCCAGGACTTGGCAGATGTACGGGCTGCCGCGCGACCCGCTCTCCGTGGAGTCCGCGGTGCTGATGTGGAACTCACGGCGCTGGCCGCTCATCATCGACCCTCAGACGCAGGCTAACAAGTGGATTCGGGCTATGGTATGTATATTTACCTTCTATCCTATATCACATTCTGTTCTACGTTCTATTCTATCCTATTTTCTATTATATTCTACGTCTTATCCTATCCTACCTTCTTCATATCCTATCTTAAAGTCTGTCATATGCTGCTTCATATCGTATCGTACCTCTTATCCTATCGCATCATACCTCCTGTCGTATCTTACCTTCTATCCTATCATACCTCTAAGTCCATCATATGTCTTATCCTATCCCACCTTCTGTCCAATCCCATCCTACCTTCTATACTATCCTACCTCCTATTACGGTAGGATGAGATAGGTCTCACTTCCTATCTTATATTACCTCCTATCCTATCCTACATCTTATTCTTTTGAGTTTACGAAGTCCAATTATTTGAACACAGGGTAAACTCGAAGGCCTTGTGGTGTGTAAGCCGAACGACAGAGATCTGCTTCGGAACTTCGAGTCAGCGCTGCGCTTCGGGAAGCCGATACTGCTGGAAAATGTCGGCCAGGAGCTGGATCCTGCTTTGGACCCTGTTTTAAAGGTATGGAGTATAAAAAATAACATTTTAAATACCTTGGGGGCATGCTACTAATCCAATCTTTTACAGTGTCATTGTGGATTTTTGAGACTTACTGCTACTGACAAACATAACGTAGCGAAACATAACTATTAATAAACAATAAAATAATTTATTTATTTATTATTTTTGCCCCTGACGGTAATTGGTGGCTTTATTCGACGATCCATTCAGAAGTGGCACCTTTCGATTTCGACTAAAGCAGGACATACAAATCAGTTCAAAGAATTTATTAATTACACTCAAAAGAACAGAGTTCACTTAAATGAGCTTAAAATAAATTTTATAACTAATTAAAGTTAAGTTATTTTAGTTTTTTTTACGGTTCCAGAGGTCTAGATGCTTCTTAAAATATTTTATCATAAATGTATTGTATGTATTTTAGTTTTTTTTTAAACTAAACATTGATTCACAAGTTTTAATATTGTGTGGTAGGTTGTTATAAAATTGTGCTCCTTCATGTGATATTTAGGATGCAGAGTAAAACACTATTGATATGAGACTGACTTTATTCGTGAATGGCGGTAGGTCTATAAGAAGATATTTGCGAACACCCACATTACATACATTACACTTCATACATAATATTACGCTTTCCATAGTTGGTTCTATGGTTCATAAATTTCAATTTATTTGTATTTCTCAAGCTGTGTTTGTAATTTCTTTTTGTAGATGATAATTGTGTGTGTATTTTACCTTCTAGAATTTTTTTGATTAGGATGCATGTTGAATTATATTGATAAAGTTTCTGTAAGTTAAATATTTTAGTTTTGCCGTAAAGGGTACGTGTATAAGTTAGACGGTTGTAATTGAATAGTGCCTTTAATACTTTATTTTGAGTGATTTGTAGGTCCTAAAGAGTCGTCTTAGCAGCACAGCCCCAAACTTCTATATTTAATATTAATTTATTTATTCAGTAAAAATAAAGGAAAAAAACAATAATATGGTATAGTTCGCACAGCGGATCTAGGCTTCCGTGAAGTTAGCCGTTTGTGATGCGCAAAGACAATTTAGTTTGAAAGCGCATCGAAACGGCTAATTTCACGACGGCCGAGATCCGCTGTGAGAACTATATAGGATTTTAAAATTATTATAAGTAGTTATGATCTAGTTCAGTTCCCAGAAACATATTTACATGGCATGATCAAAAGAGACAATGTTATTGACTTTTTAAAATGATCTTTGAGATTTTCATGAATTAATTACATATTATAGTTTCATTCATTTTGATACTTTCCCAGCGTCAATACTTCAAGCAAGCGGGCCAGATGGTGCTGAAGCTGGGCGACTCTCTCATCCCGTTCATGGCCGGGTTCCGCCTCTACATCACGACCAAGCTGCCCAACCCTAAATACACTCCCGAAACCTCGGTGAAGGTTCAAATAGTCAACTTCGCGCTGGTCCCAAGGTATTTTTTTTTATACCACTAAAGTGGCAACCAAGTCAGCAGTTACCGTAGCCAATATACGCATGCAACATCAAAAATATCACTTGCGTGTTACCACCCTGAGACGTTAGATGGAAAGTTAAGAGTAGTAGAGTTCTCTGTGATAGAGCTCGTCCGGGGAAGGACTTCCATCATACCTATTTCTGCCGCCAAGCAGTAATGCTCGCATTGCTGTATTCCAGTGTGAAGGGTATGGTTTTCGGTGAAATTACTGGCACATGAGGCTTTCTATCTTAGCCTCAAGGTGGAAACCCGCGAGTGATACCTCTGGTATAGCAAGCGTCCATAGCAAGTCTCATGTGCCTGTAATTTCACTGGAAACCATACCCTTCGAACCGGAACACAGCAATGCGAGCATTACTGCTTGGCGGCTAAAATAGGTATGGTGGCAGGCCCCGGACGAGCTTTATCACAAAGAGCTCTACTACTCTTAAAAAATCCTGAATAAAAAATAAATATAATATGTAATCGTTTTGAGCAGATTTTCATTCAAATAACGGGAACCTACGTCTTTTTCGCCCATTCATCTTACTTACTACACTTTTTAATGTATTTTGTGTTATTTCACAGTGGTCTAGCTGAACAGCTGTTATCAATAGTAGTAGCACAGGAGAGACCAGACCTCGAAGAGTTGCGAGGTCAGCTGATCGTGTCGCGAGCTCAACTCGCCTCCCAGCTGGCGGAGATGCAAGCTGACATCTTGTACGGACTGTCCAACAGTGAGGGCAGTCCAGTGGATGACCTGCCTTTGATTCTTACACTAGAAGCTATTAAAATTAAGAGCGCTGAGATCATCGTAAGTTATGCTTGACCTTACGTTTGACCTTGACCCGGACTTTGATCTTTGATATTGATCCTGTCATTTAACCTTAACTCTGATCAGTCATTTGACTCTAGATTTTGACCTTAACACTGGTTTTTGACCTAGTGTCGCCTCTCAACTGGCTTTTTCAAAGTTGTTAGGCCATTCAGAGGTCTTCAGGTGGCCTAGAAACTCTGTCACTAGAGTTGGCCACTGACTCATACAAACTTACTTACTTACTGACGTAAAGTCGTGGATAATCTACTTCTGTTGCTAACTAAAAGCTTTTAAAATAAAAAAAATTATGAGATTTTTGTAAATTTGCCTATTTTACCTTTGACTTTGAACCTGACCCTGACCCTGACCCTGACCCTGACCCTGACCTTTAATACTGACCCCGTTCTCTGCCCTTAACTCTGATCATAAATACGAATGCTGGTTTTGACAAATTGCCCTATAAAGTACAAGTAGCCAGTTAATTTTTCTATAAAAAATATCAATTAACATAATCCTGCTAGTTTAAATTATACAGTGACCTTTATTAACTGTTATACAGATAAAAGTGGAGGACATAGAGCGTACAACCATCGAAATAGAGTCTGCCCGAAGCGGGTACGTGCCGGTAGCGAACCGCGGGCAGATCCTCTTCTTCTGCCTGTACGGCATGTCGGCCGTCGACCCCATGTACCAGTACTCGCTGGAGTGGTTCGTCAAACTGTTCATACGCAGCATGGCGGAGACAGAACCTAATGGTGACTGGAATCTTATATAGAAAAATTTATTGCTGTGCGTTAGGCTCGCTAAGACTCGAGAACGAGGATTTGGCTAATTTTGGTCTTGAAATGTTTGTAAAAGTTCAAGGAAGGTTTAAACGGTGAGAAAATAGACAGGATGTAAAAATTAGCCAAAAAAATAACGCGAATCAAACCGCGCCGGGTCTACTAGTCATAAATAGATATGCTTAGAACCTTCTCGGTACGGTAGTCAGACCATAGAGGCAAGTCAACACATTATATTGGAACAAACGTTTGTACAATCTGCAAATATTTGCTTCGGGTATTCTGGGTATTTTCTATGAATAAAAATCTATTTTTGTATTGTATTAAGTATAACAGTCATCTAGTATCCATAACACAAGCTCTGCTTAGCTTGGGGCTAGATGATGCTGTGTGGATCGTCCAGCATTATTAAAAAAAAAAAGTTGATGCCAGTAAGCTACGACCCACCTGGAGACTTATTCGCTATGACCAAGCGCGAGCTCGTTACGATATCTGCGTGGAATCGTTGTCGACGAGCCACGTTTTAGGGCTCGTCTGACTGTTTTTCAAAGTCAACCAATCGATAGCGAAACTATCGCTATTGAAACAACACTGGGGCCTTATTCGCTATGACATAGATATTCCTTACCAATAACGTGTAACTTAGTAACGTGTTCTATACAGCCATGGTGTGAAATTGTAAAATTGTTTTCCGTATCTGTGTTGTTTCAATAGAGATAGTTTAGCTATCGATAGTTTGACTTTGAAAAACAGTCGGACGAGCCCTAAAACGTGGCTCGTCGAAAACGATTCCACGCAGATATCGTAACGAGCCCGCGTTTGGTCATAGCGAATAACAATTTCACATCGTGGCACGTATAGAACACGTTACTAAGTTATACGTTATTGGTAAGGAGTTTCCTATGTCATAGCGAATAAGCCCCCTGGTGGTAATAAGTGGTATACCTCGCGCGTTGCTAACCTGTACGCAGAGAGACTCAAATGTCTCGAGTGCCAGTAATTTTATTGGCAACAATTACCACACTTGCAAGATATAAAATGACCTTTATTACTTTACCAGCAGGTCTTAAAATGCGTAATCTTTGCAGAGGACATTATCGAGCGCACTGAGATAATAATCGAGCATTACACGTTCCTGTTATACCAAAACGTGTGCCGGAGTCTGTTCGAGCGACATAAGCTGCTCTTCGCTTTGCTCGTCTGCATCCGGATTCTACTAGACAAGGGGATCATTCGCATTGAGGAGTTCAACTTTCTACTCAACGGAGCCAATATTGTACAGGTGAATCAAATTTTTAATGTATCCATTATAAAAGAGCCTTGGAGCGCTCGTGACGTAACGGAGCGCTCGTGACGTAGCTGGCTATGTTGTTCTTAACAGATCAACGAAGTGAAGCACTGTTCCGCGTAGTCATCATTTGGATGAGTGACCATCAGTGGCAATTTCAACTTAGTGCTCCCGGAGGCACGTTAAGCAGTCGGTCCCGGCTTTTTCAAAGTTGTTAGGCCATGACAGAGGCCTTCGGGCGGCCTATAAGCTCTGACACCAGAGTTGGCCACTGACTCATATGAACTTCCTTCCTATGAAAGAGCTCTGTTGGTGTAATGGTAGCACTTATTATATCTGAACCTAGTGAAAGTCGTGGCTTTTAACACGGTTTATCTTTAAGAAAAAAATAGTATGGACTCAAACAGTGCAGGAAAACATCGTAATCGGCATGTTTAAGAACTGAAAATTTGCGACGACTACCAATTCTCATTAAATCCGCGTGGTAGAGAGAAACTTAACTACATAAAGAAGACCAATCGTGAGAATATAAAAAAGAAGATTTCGAGCAGGCAGATGACTCAGTGGCCCAACTGGTAGAACATTTGCGTATCAAGTTGAAGATTGCGGGTACAAGTACCGCCTGAAAAAGATAATATTTTCCATTGTGTTTGTCAGGAATACGAGAACCCAGAACCAAAGTGGGTGTCAGTACGAATGTGGCTCGACATGCAGCAGATGGCATCTCTCGACACTATGCGGCCATTCGTTGAGGACTTCGCCAATCAGACCAAGTTCTTTAGAACTTACTATGATGCTTGGAACCCTCACAAGTAAGTATTGTCATGTGTGAGAACCCAGAACCGAAGTGGGTGTCAGTACGAAAGTGGCTTGACATGCAGCAGATGGCATTTCTCGACACTATTCGGCCATTCGTTGAAGCCAACCTGACCAACTTACTACGATGCTTGGAACCCTCACAAGTAAGTATTGTCATGTGTGAGAACCCAGAACCGAAGTGGGTGTCAGTATGTATGTGCCTCTATTATTCGTGATTAAAAAAATATAAGCAATACAAAAACTATTTTGTATTCTTCAAACCAAGCATACAAGCTTGCTTGGCTTGGGGATATATATGGGATATATATCATGTCAGTCGATAGACATCCACTGCTGGACATAGGCCTACGGAAATTAAAACGAACTTATAACAAATTGCAGGCTGCCTTACCCCAAGCCGTTGGACACTCAACTGGACGCGTTCCAGAAACTGCTGGTGCTGAAATGTCTCAGACCAGACAAACTGGTTCCAGGATTACAGGTGACTTTATCAAATAATACATTAATCATAGATATGATAGTATAAGAGCACCGGTGGTCTAGTGGTAGTGACCCCGTGGGTTCAAATCCGGTCGTGCACCAATGGATTTTTCGCTACGAAAAATGTATGTGCGCAATGCCAGTGCTCTCATACGGCGAAGGAAAACATCGTGAGGAAACCGGCATGTCCAAGAACTAAAAATTCGAAAGACATGTGCCATCCACCAATCCGCTTTGGGTCCGCGTGGTGGATTAAGACCCAATCACTCTCGCTGGAGAGTAGGCCAGTGTCCCAGCAGTGGGAACATTAGAAGGCTGTCATGATGATGATAGTAAACATACCATAAGACAGTGGTGGCCGAGTGCCCAGTTAAGAAGCAAGATATTTAGACCTAAACCAGACTGCGAGCGTAGCGCGGTGGCGACGAAGGCTGCGAAATATCACTCCATCATCATGGGGTTGTGTCATGTGTAGTGACTAAAGGATGACTCACGCTAGTCTGCGTGGGGCCCAAGCCGAGCGTGGCGAACCAATTTTACATACATTTTGTATGGACCGAGTTGTTTCCGAGAGTTGTCCGTTGCTTGGTCGTCGCTTGGTATAGCGTGGTGTGTCCTAATACTAAATATAAGCAATTTTTTAATTACACACCCTCATTCACACTACATTTCCTCGCATAAAGACATCCTACACTCTATTTTCTAACTCTTTTTCTTTAATGTTTTATTAGTTACATCACTGTCTACATTAAATCTATAATAAATAATAAATAAATAAATAATGCTGGACAATCCACACAGCATCATCTAGCCCAAGGTAAGCTGCTGTTAAACAGAGCTGTATTATGGGTACTAGATGAATGATATTTATTTAATACAATACAATACATAGATAGATATTTTTTATTATACATAGAAAACACCCAGAACACCCGGAACAAATATTTGCAGATCCTACAAACATTTGTCCCAAGGCGGGAATCGAACCCGCAACCTCCGCGTCGCAGGCGGACCTTCGCCCACCGCGCCACATTGTTCGTCAATAATATATATATATAGTAATAGACCTAAGCAAGAGCAAAATCTCCTATGACAAGTACTTGTTTATTACTTAAAAGGAGATTTTATCACTGTTAACATTGTAAACTATATTTTGGAAACGCAATAAAACATTTGTATTGTATTGTATTAGTTGACCGTGCGACGGCCGATACCATATAACTAACCAGTTACGTTTGCCCCATTAATGGCGCAACTCAATGGTTCAAACGTAACACCTCTGCCACAGACATCTTCTGATATGACAGTTTTTTTAGTGTTCATCTGTTGTTATGTTATTTTTTAATACAGTTGCTCAAAAAGTGGCGTATTGCAGGGACGTATAGCGTTCGGGATGTGGGCTATTACATACTCGTGCTTTTTTTTTTACCTTTCCCGAACTCGTGCGTTCTCTTTCCCAACTGTCAAAATAATGTCTATTAAAAAGAAAAACCAACCATGAAGTTTTTACAAAAAAAAATCATAGAAGTTTTTATGATTCATGCAAATACGTATATTTCTAAAAAGAAGCTACGAATTTGTTTCAATATCAGATTTAATGATTTGATTGAATGAGTTAGAGTTAGGTTTCATTTCATCTCATTAAATTTCATTACATTTCATATCAATAAAAAAATTCTCCTGAAAACTTGGCTGTATGGGCATAGTTCCCTTTGCCTACCAGAATGGGTGAAGAAGAAAAAAACTGCTTATATTCTATTTTTTGGTTGGCGCCATTTTTCAGAAATTTTCTTTGCGAGTTTAGTTGTTTGTTGCACAAACTGAGTAATTTCGACCCTTTAGTTAGTTGAGTTTATGGTGTTTTTATTATTTTATTAAATTGCTTCATTTTTTCGCAACTGTATTAAAAATAGTCGTTCAGTACACGTGCGGAACCGTAATTGCAACTTGTTCCGACTGTCAACCCTTTTGCAATGACAGCCTTTCCGCACTTGTAATGAAATATAGTAAGTATAGTGGTGGTAGAATGTGTGATGTTGTGGGTTGTTGTCAGGACTTCGTGGTGGTGGGCCTGGGCGCGAGGTTCGTGGAGCCGCAGCCGGCGGACCTGGCGGCGCTGTACGCGGAGTCCGACAACCTGGCGCCCATCATCTTCGTACTCTCCACCGGCACCGACCCCGCCGCCGGTCGGTACTCACCTGTCTCACCTGTCTCACTGTCTCCATACCTGTATCTCCTCTAAATACTATACTACCCACATTACTATTTTATTGAAGTAGACATGTTTTTTTTTATACAACTGAAGTGGCAACCAAGCGTACGGCCCACAAGGTGGTAAGCGGTTACCGCAGCCTATTGACGCTTGCAATACCAGAGGTATCACTTGCGGGTTGCCACCTTGAGGCTAAGATCGAAAGCCTCATGTGCCAGTAATTTCACCGGAAACCATACCCTTCACACAGGAACACAGCAATGCGAGCATTACTGCTTTGCGGCAGAAATAAGTATGGTGGTAGTCCTTCCCCGGACGAGCTCTATCACAAAGAACTCTACTATTCACTTTCTAATATACGGTACTTGATTTTACCAGGCAGTCATTGTTTTATTTACACCAGTTGGTTTGGAATTGTTAAAATGGTCCTTTTGTTCTAGATCTGATGAAGTTTGCTGATAAGATGAAGATGGGCAAGCGATTCGAGAGCATCTCTCTAGGGCAGGGTCAGGGCCCGCTGGCTGAGGCCATGATGAGGCTCGGCTGCGACTTCGGCAACTGGGTCTTCTTCCAGGTAATGATGCGAGTCTATTTTTATTTATTGGTTTGCTTCAATTGTTACACTGAACCGTAAGTCTGAAAGTCTGTCCCAGCTTCGCACGGGTGCAATGAAACCGCACCCGTGCAAAGCCCGGGCGGTCTACTAGTAATAAATATAGCCTGTTACTCAAGGATAATGTAGCATTCAAATGGTGAAAGAATTTTTGAAATCGGACCAGTAGTTTTTGAGTTTATTCGTAACAAACGAAAATACAAACATACAAATCTTCTCTCTTTATAATATTAGTATATAATATTATACCTATAGCAGGTCATGAACTCTCGCTTGATACGCGAGTGCTCTACCAGTTGAGCCATTGAGACATATCACGCTTGCTCGAAATTATCAAAAGATTCCCGCTTGAGACGAAATTTTTTTTGGGATATTATAAATTGAGGTTCCGGTGTGAAGGTTATGGTTTCCGGTGAAATTACTGGCACATGATTCCGGTGAAATTACGGGCTTTCGATCTTAGCCTCAAGGTGGCAACCTGCGAGTGATACCTCTGGTATTGCAAGCGTCCATAGGCTGCGGTATCCGCTTACCATCTTGTGGGCCGTACCCTTGGTTGCCACTTCAGTTGTATAAAAAATAATAACATAAGCATTAGATAGGTTGCACTCAGATACACTGGGATTTTCGACTAAATATTTTCATAGCATCCATATTATTCCAACGAGTCTTTTTTACCTGGCCATCAGCATCTAATATCCTACGACATTTAAAACGAAAGAAAGAAAACATATTTATTGACCCACAGAAGATAAATAAAAAGTTAATAGTAGATAGGCTTTTTACAACAGTTAGTATAAACTATTTAGCTAAAGTAAGTACTAAAAAGAACTTATTAGAATAAAAGCTTACATAGCGAAAAAAATAATTCTACATCCTAAACCTTGGGGGCTTGTATAGAAGACGTAGGACAATGACGCGACTTTAACGAACTTTAGGGCTTAAAATAGCGTGTTTTTTCAGAACTGCCACTTGTCTCCATCCTGGATGCCGGTGCTCGAGCTGAACGTGGAACAGATCCAGCCGGATTTGGTTCACAAGGACTTCAGGCTCTGGCTCACTTCCACACCCTCGCCTTTCTTCCCCGTTGCGCTCCTACAGAACGGTATCTATGTTTGAATAAATTAATGAATGAATAGACGAATGAAGGATTGAATGAATGAATAAATAACCCAGAACAAATATTTACAGATAGCATTTAAAATTTCGGAGCAAATATTTGTCCCACAGCGGGAATCGAACCCTCTTGCGTTTTTGTTCAGGCCAATCACCCACGCGCCACCGCGACTAAATAAATTATACTAATTCTCAGATACTAATACATACTACTTAAATATTATGCACTAAAAATAATAATAAAATACCCTATATAATATCTTTTATATCGTAGCACTTGTGGTCCGGTGGTAGTGACCCCGCCTTCCGATCCTATAGTCGTGGGTTCGAACCTGGTTATAAAATAAAATAAAAATCATTTATGTCGGACACAGGTTCCATAGTAGGGTTACACATTAGGCACACATTTACACACAGGTTATGCATCAATAGATTTTCTATTCGAAAAAAATATGTACGCAATGCCAGTTCTATCATACGGTGAAGGAAAATATCGTTAGAAAACCGGCATGTCCTAGAACTAATAAAGCTCTAAGACTTGTGCCATCCTCTAATTCGCATTGTGTATCCAGTCACTCTCACTCGGGAGTAGGCCAGTGTCCCAGCTGTGGGAATAATAGATGGCTGTCATGATGATTATAATACTATTATCTAGTTTTAAATTTGTGACCAGGGTACAAAATGACAGTGGAGCCCCCTAGAGGCATAAAGGCGAATCTGTTGAAAGCCTACTTGAACCAAGTGCCGGATTTCGTGGACTATCTCAACTCTAGCGACTCGAAAGTGCCTAATTTCAAGGTTATTGAAGTTTGATATTCAAAACGTAGATGGCGGTTTTATATATTTTAAATATCGATGATCTTTTAGCGAAAATTAAATGTAGCATGTTAGTACGTAGAATACTTTCTAAGTTTGTTTGAGAATAAACCTACATAAATGTAAGTCAACATTAGAATTCATTAATTATTTATAAAATATGAAATTAACTTATTTACCTTAACTTATTTAAGGTTAATTAGTTTATTTAAGGTTGAAGTAATTTGGCATAAATAAGTAGGTAGCAAAGAGTATGCCTTTGAGTCTAAAATACACAGTATGAAATTAATTTGTGTAGTTTTTTAGAACATGTTAATTAGGCCCTTCTTCTTTTATGGACTCTGTGGCTTATTTACCACAATTTTGCCAGCTTCAAGTGTATTAGTTTGCTTCAAGTGTAGTGTCGCAGATTGTCGCTTAGCAACGTAAACAAACGAAATTTGGAAAGAAATGATGAATGACTTTTCTTTTAAAATTCCCTTGGAAAGTCATTGACTAAATTACCAGCCAACATTACCTCTCCATTTCAATTACTTACACTTGTGCTAAGTAAACAAGTTAAAGTTAAACTGCCACCAAATTTACGCAATAAAACACGAGATAAATAATTAAAATGGGAAGACCCATGTCGTTTTGACAAGATAGCCAAAGACAATCTTCTAATTAGGCCCGTATTCAAGAACCATACTTGAGTGAGATTTGTGAATTGACCTTTATCTTATAACCCCTTACAGGAGCGCTCGTGACGTAGCTGGCTAAGTTGTTCTTAACAGATCAACGAAGTTAAGCACCGTTCCGCGTACTCATCATTTGGATGGGTGACCACCAGTGGCAATTTCAACTGAGCGCTCCCGTGCTTCGGAGGGCACGTTAAGCAGTCGGTCCCGGCTTTTTCAAAGTTGTTAGGCCATGACAGAGGCCTTCGGGCGGCCTAGAAACTCTGTCACCAGAGTTGGCCACTGACTCATAAGAACGAACGAACGAACCCCTTATTCATAAAATAATGTGTAATCCACAGTGGTTGCTGTTCTCCCTGTGCCTGTTCCACGGCGTGGTGCTGGAGCGACGCAAGTTCGGTCCGCTCGGCTTCAACATCCCGTACGACTTCACGGACGGAGACCTGCGGATCTGCATCTCGCAGCTGCACATGTACCTCACGGAGTACCAGGAGGTGCCGCTCAGGGTTAGTTATGAATACAGGGGTATATATATAGACGTCAATTAGAAAAAAATTGATTGCTCAGATCCAGGGGTATCCGAAAATACCCCGTGTATGTTCCCAGATTTTTCGTATCTTTCGATTTTTTAAATGTTTGTTTTTGAGAATGTTTGGTCGGAACGTTTGAAACTGATAAAAAAATTTGAGGACTTATTACAAAGTTTTTTTTTTTGGAAAATAATCTCAATGAATCTGAATGTTTTGGGTAACACTGCAGCTGTTATGGTCAGGCGTTACGCTTAACATCAGGCGAACTACTTTTTTATACCACCAAGGTGACAATCAAGCATACGGCCCACCTGATGTTAAGAGGTTACTGTAGCCTATGGAAACTCCTTGACTTGACTGTCATGTCATTTACTGACAGAGTACAGAGTTCTAAACCGGTTTTTGTAACTTACAGTGGTGTCGATTCTGTTGTAGCATTTTCTAAACTTACGTGCTCTTTCATATGCCCTTATTCATAAAATAAACTGTATTAGCAGCTAGCTAAGTATTGATTTTCCTTGTCATTCTTAAGTCAATGAATAAAAATGATAGATATAAAAGACACTAGCTAACATAAGGGTTTATTTTCGTTTATGAATAAGGTCCATAATGTAGTTCTTGTCACACCCTGGACACTCAATAAAATTAAGAAAACGCGTCGCAATCCCCACATTCATGGTTTGTGAACGTAAACTTTGCCGTTGTATGTGTTAGTGTCATGGTTGACCCCAATGATAGCAAGAGCGAGATAGCACACTTTCGCGCTCGCGCTGGCACCTAAACAAAATCAAAATAAACGCGTGCCTTAGCCGTTAGCTTCAGTGCCTGTGGTGCCGGCACTCCCTCTCAGGTAGCAAACTCCCTCTCAGGATGGGGTAAGTGGCACCGGTGGGAGGTAGGGAGTGTCCATTCTGTACGTAGTACCTACTAATATCTGTTCTGTGGTTTTTGTATTAACCTAAATGTTAACGTATTAATCTAGATGTTTACGTATTAATCTAGATGTTGACGTATTAATCTAGATGTTGACGTATTAATCTAGATGTTGACATATTAATCTAGATGTTGTCGTATTAATCTAGATGTTGACGTATTAATATGGATGTTGTCGTAATAATCTAGATGTTGACGTATTAATATAGATGTTGTCGTATTAATCTAGATGTTGACGTATTAATCTAGATGTTGTCGTATTAATCTAGATGTTGACGTATACCGCGGGGCATATCAACTATGGCGGTCGTGTCACGGACGACTGGGACAGACGATGCCTTCTCTGTCTCCTCGCCGATTACTACTCGCAAGCCGTTCTTAGCGACAAGTACTTTTTCGACGAAAATGGATCTTACAAACAGGTAATATTGTAATATTACTCTAGCAGTACAACAGACCCAGCTTCGCACGGGTGCAATGTAACCGCACCCGTGCGAAGCCGTGGCGGGTCGCTAGTAATAAATATAGCCTATGTTACTCAGGGATAATGTAGCATTCTAGTAGTGAAATAATTTTTGAAATTGGATCAGTTAGTTTTTGAGTTTTTTCGTAACAAACAAAATTACAAAAATAAAAAAATACAAATCTTTCCTCCATAAAAAAACGGTCAGTTATCAGTTAAATTGGCTATCAATTTATTTACCTTGTGGCGTGGCTGACGAGTGCCCGGATGATAAACGAGAGATTGCGTGATCGATCCCCGTTGCGGGACAAATGTTTGCATGATTTGTAAATATTTGATGCGAGTGTGGGTGTCGTGGTATCATGTTTTTTTTTTTTTTTATACAACTGAATTGGCAACCAAGCGTACGGCCCACAAGATGGTAAGCGGTTACCGCAGCCTATGGACGCTTGCAATACCAGAGGTATCACTCGCGGGTTGCCAACTTGAGGCTAAGATCGAAAGCCTCATGTGCCAGTAATTTCACCGGAAACCATACCCTTCACACCGGAACACAGCAATGCGAGCATTACTGCTTGGCGGCAGAAATAGGTATGGTGGTAGTCCTTCCCCGGACGAGCTCTATCACAGAGAACTCTACTACTCTTAAAATGGTACTGTACATGATATAATTATATGATAAGATTGACCTAACTCGACCTTACAGCTCAGTTTGTTGGTATACGGTTGTTGTGAGTTCGATTCCCACCAAGGACAAACATTTAATGATGTACATTAAGATTTGAACTGTTGGGTATTTCTTTATGGTGTAATAACAAAAAATATAAGTGAACAATTACTCTATCAGCCCCAAAATTTTGTACCATCATATCAATTAGACAATCATGTCATGGTATAAAAATTTTTGACAATTTAGTTTAGGTCTTCATTTGAATCGCTATAAGAGTTCATGGTAGGGGGGCAGTTATCTGTAAGGCGATTACGCAACTTGGTTGCAATCCGATTTCAATCAGCGAACTGTCAATAAGCTGTCGTATTCATACAAAATACGTCAGTTATTTAATGAAACCAAGTGATATCGATTGCAACTGAATTACACAATAGCCCTGCTGGTTCTCATAGTACAAGATTTGCTAAGTTTACGGTTAGTGTGCAAGCTGCACTGTGTTTAGGTTTGAAGGGCACTGTAGCAAGTGAAATTACTGGGCGAAAGAGACTTGACAACAATATCTCGGGGTGATAAGCGCAGTGCAGTGCCGCGCAAACACTTAAAAACTTCAAGCTTTGGGTGGCACTGCATCTGTAATAGTCAGGCGTGGTGCTTAACATTAGGCGGGCGCCTTGATTGTCTTTTTTTTTTATACCACTAAAGTGGCAACCAAGCGTACGGTCCACTTGATGGTCAGCGGTTACCGTAGCCTATGTACGAATGCAACATCATAGATATGACTTGCGTGTTACCACCCAGAGACGTTAGATGGAAAATCTCATGTGCCTGTAATTTTACCGGAAACCATACCCTTCGAACCGGAACACAGCAATGCGAGCATTACTGCTTGGCGGCAGAAAAAGGTATGGTGGTAGTCCTTCCCCGGACGAGCTCTATCACTAAGAACTCTACTCCTCTTAAAACTTTCTTGTCATTTGCTGGAACCAAAAAACTAAACCACCAATATTTTATATATTTTAGCAAGTTTCATCAACAAATGTGGATGAGTACCAGAAGTACATCCGCACTTTGCCGTTGAATGACGACCCCTCTCTATTCGGTCTTCACAGCAACGCCAACATAAGCTACGCCATGGCGGAAACCAATACCTGCCTCAGTAAGTATGATGGAGGCCTTCAGGCGGCCTAGAAACTCTGTCACCAGAGTTGGCCACTGGCTCATATGAACGAACGAAGTACGCTATACACCCCAGACACTATAAAATGTATGAAGCAAACGCGTCGCAATCACCACACGCATGGTTCGATGACGACCGATGTGGCGCAGCGGGCGAAGGTCCGCCTGCGACGCGGAGGTTGCGGGTACGATTCCCGCCTCGGGTCAAATGCTCGTACGGTCTACAAATATTTGTTCCGGGTGTTCTGGGTATTTTATATGTATAATAAAAAATATCTATCTATGTATTGTACTGTATTAAGTATATATCAGTCATCTAGTACCCATAACACAGCTCTGCTTACCTTGGGGCTAGATGATGCTGTGTGGATTGTCCAGCATTATATTAAAAAAAAAAATGGTTTGTGTACGTAAACGGCGCCGTTGTATGTGAGTGTCTTGCTTGTCCCCACCCAATTATAGCAAGAGCGAGATAGCACTTTCGCTCGCTTTGGTGTGCGCGCGCTAGGACCTACACAAAACCAAAATAAACGCGTGTCTTAGCCCTTAGCTTCAGTGCCGGCGAAAGGTGCCGGCGAAATTGCGTCCGGGCGTAGTACTTATATCTGTTCTGTGACTAAAGTGGCAACCAAGCGTACGGCCCACTTGATGGTAAGCGGTTACCGTAGCCAATGTACGCTTGCAACATCATTGATATCACTTGCGTGTTACCACCCTGGGACGTCTGATCTTCTTCTGTCTTTCGTGTGATTTCACTCCTGTAATTTCACCTGAAACCATACCCTTTGAACACGAACACAACAATGCGAGCATTACTGCTTGGCGGCAGAAATAGGTGTGGTGGTAGTCTTTCCCCGGACGAGCTCTATCACAAAGAACTTTACAATTCGAGTACGATCGCACGGTTATTGAGTATACCAGCTGTTGCCCGCGACTTCGTGGAACCTGGGAACCGTCTTCTTTTCGAGATAAAAAGTAGCTATCCCGGTCATTATCCTCTTTCGCATCATTTATTCGACAATGTCAAAGTTATAAAATACAAACAATTTATAAATATATATAAAGTTTGTGTGTGATTCATCATCATATCAGCCGAAAGACGTCCACTGCTGGACATAGGCCTCTCCCAAAGAGCGCAATGACGACCTATTTTGAGCCTTCACCATCCACCGACTTCCTACGACCGCTTTAATGTAGGTCCATCGAGTAGGGGGCCGTCCTACACTGCGTTTTCCAGTTCGTGTTTTGACTAAAACCATAAAATACCAAAATCTGTGTTACCCTTAAATACCTTTCTTATGTGAAATAAACGGTTCAATTTTATCGTCATCTTTCCAAACAGACACACTGAAAAACCTCCAGCCGAAGGAAGTGTGCGGCGGCGGCGGACTGTCCGCTGAGGAGATGACAGAGAAGGCCGCTAAGGAAATACTAGCGATAACACCAAAACCACTGGATCAGAAATACATTCTCGAAACGTAATTTTCTCTTTACAACATTTCAAGCTATTAATTTATTACTAAACTATTTAATTATATAAACTCATGAACAGTACAGCAGCTTTCTAATGTTCTCACGGTTGTAAGATGTTTTACTTAGCCGTTTGGAAGCATTGGTATTAAATTCTTCCTATTCATCATGACAGCCTTCTAATGTTCCCACTGCTGGGACACTGGCCTACTCTCAGGCGAGAGTGATTGGGTCTTAATCCACCACGCGGACCCAATGCGGATTGGTGGATGGCACATGTCTTTCGAATTTTTAGTTCTTGGACATGCCGGTTTCCTCACGATGTTTTCCTTCACCGTATGAGAGCACTGGCATTGCGCACATAATTTTTTCGAACAGAAAAATCCATTGGTGCACGACCGGGTTTGAACCCACGACCTTAGGATTGGAAGGCGGGGTCACTACCACTAGACCACCGGTGCTCATTCTTCCTATTAAAAAAGGCTTTCTGATCCTACCGGCTGCGCCAAAATATTTCAACCTTTGAAAGCATAATAAAAACAAGACGGGAGATGAAACCAAATTTGTTATATTCTAATTCCGTGTTCTGATAAACTAATTCCCCGGGAATTATCGTTGTTAAACGGCGGGACGCAACTTCGTTATAAACTGTGTAAAAAAAATGTTTAATTGTTTTATCAGGTATCCAGTATCATACAAAGAGTCTCTAAACACAGTGCTGATGCAAGAAGCAATCAGATACAACCGTCTGCTGGGCGTCATCAGTAATTCACTCAAGTGTGTATATAACTCTATAACTTTAAGTTCTATTATTGCTTGGCAAACTTCATCGACTATCCACAACAGATTTTTTTTTGCATTTGAAATCGTATGCAGTGTTTTTATGGTGGTTATACGCACGCTGGTTATACTATAGTGGTACGGAGCGCTCGTGACGTAGCTGGCAAAGTTGTTCTTAACAGATCAACGAAGTTAAGCACTGTTCCGCGGGGTCATCATTTGGATGGGTGACCGCCAGTGGCAATTTCAACTGAGCGCTCCCGTGCTTCGGAGGGCACGTTAAGCAGTCGGTCCCGGCTTTTTCAAAGTTGTTAGGCCATGACAGAGGCCTTCGGGCGGCCTAGAAACTCTGTCACCAGAGTTGGCCACTGACTCATACGAACGAACGAACGATGGTGGTTATTGCATCGTGCGAGGGTATGTATGTGTTTATTACACACATGTAATGCATTCTAACATGTAAAACACTCACATATATGTATTGCATGTAGTGCTAAACACAGTACTTTGAATTGAAATTCAATTTCAAAATGTTTTTATTTGATAAAAACAATATTACATGGGAAACTTTTGTAAAGCTAGGTGAATTTACGCCAGTTCCGGCTCAGCCTATAATAATCTCGCAACAAACGCTGGGTTCCTAGATTTTTTTTTATACATACGAACTACTTGGACGCAAAATATCTGGTACTGCTGTTTTCTTTTTTTTTTTACTTAGAATAGATAATTGATAGATTCAGGCGTTACTTTGCGGAAATCCATTACAAAATAAAAAACAGACGAAAAATCTCTAGTACTATTCCGCTTAACCTTTTAACTGATGAGGTCACACAGTTACCACAGTTAACCTCAAAAGAAAAATATCGACACGTGTTTCATCCCTCCACGGGACATCCTCAGGACCATCGACTTGTTCTCCGGCAGACGTGACTTTGACTCAGAGAACGCAGGTGGGAGTGGCCATACCGGTTGAGACTAGCGACGATGGTCTACGGTGGAGCACGCTTGCCTAGAAGAAACCTATTCACTCGTGATTTGAAAACACCCAGGTTGTCATATCGCGAAACAGAGACTCCGGCAAAGAGTTCCATTCTTTAGCGGTGCGCAAGAGAAACGTAGAAAGCGAAACGCTTTGTGCGCGCTGGTGGGATATCGACCATATAATAAATAAATATAATAAAAAATGTATTTATTTCCAAAAAAGGGTTACACAAATTTTGTTAAAATTACATAATATAGGTACAGATAACTAATGTATGACTTTGTTCATAGTAATATTGCAGTTTTACTTATTGCTATTCATGTTTTGATTTAAAATAATTATAAACCTTGTAGTTTAGAAACCATGACCATGAAACGATGACGCTTCGTGGTGAGTCTGGTCATTCGATGGTGGAACGGGGATGGGGGAATCAGGTTGTGTAATTCGCTTGCATACTCACCGAAATGTTTCCGGTAAAAAACCGATAAACTAGCAATTACCAGTGTCAGATATTCTACCTCCAAGCAGTAGTGTGCAAGCATTACTGTGTTTAGGTTTGAAGGGCACTGTAGCAAGTGAAATTACTGGACGTAAGAGACTTAACAACAATGTCTCGGGGTGATAAGCGCAGTGCAGTGCCACGCAAACACTTAAAAACTTTAAGCGTTGGGTGGCACTGCATCTGTAATAGTCAGGCGTGGTGCTTAACATCAGGTGGGCGCCTTGATTGTCTTGTCACTTGCTGACATAAAGAAAAGAAAACTACGACGATGCTCAAGACTCTGCAGCTTAGTACTGTAGATGTACCTACCAAGACGGGTCTCTTCCAAATAATTCTACAGTTAGTTGACTATTGGTTTGGATGCAGGGACCTGCTGAAAGCCCTCAAAGGCCTAGTGGTGATGTCGGAAGCTCTGGAGAACATGGCGGCGAGTCTGGCGCGGAACGCTGTACCGCTCATGTGGAGCTCCAAGGCATACCCCTCATTGAAGCCGCTCGGTAAGACGTACAGTATATAAAAACCTATATTTTTTAAACTGGCTTTCGATCTTAGCATCAAGGTGGCAACCCGCGAGTGATACCTCTGGTATTGCAAGCGTCCATAGGCTGCGGTAACCGCTTGCCATCATGTGGGCCGTACGCTTGATTGCCACTTCAGTTGTATAAAAAAAAACTGCTGCTCCGGTTTCGCACGGGTGCAATGAAAACTTTAGCACCTGTGCGAAGCCGGGGCGAATCGCTAGTAATAAATATAGCCTGTTTACTATGGATATGTATCATTCTAATGGTGAAAGATTTTTTGAAATCGGACCAGTAGTTTTTGAGTTTAACCGTTACGAAAAACAATAAAATTCCTCTTTACAATATTAGTTATAAATAAAATAAATATTCGCTGTTGTTTGAGAGGTCTATGTCGATTATTTTATTATATATAAACCTTTATATAAGAGCACTGGTGGTCTAGTGGTAGTGACCCCGACTTCCGATCCTAAGGTCGTGGGTTCGAATCCGGTCATGCACTAATGGATTTTTCGCTACAAAAAAATTATGTTCGCAATGCCAGTGCTCTCATACGGTAAAGGAAAAAATCGTGACGAAACCGGCATGTCCAAGAATTGAAAATTTGAAAGACATGTGCCATCCACCAATCCGCATTGGGTCCGCGTGGTGGATTAAGACCCAATCGCTGAAGAGTAGGCCAGTGTCTTAGCAGTGGAAACATTAGTCAATAAGTGAATTTGACCATTCGCAAAAAGGACTAATCGCTATTTTGACCATTCGCGATAAGGACTAATCGCTATTTTGCCCGATCGCGATTTTGACGGTTTTTCAGTCACTTGACCGATTGCGAATTTGACCATTCGCGACGAAACGGTCATGACCTTTATCATTTGACAGCGGCGTGGACGAAGGACCTCTGCCTCCGCGTGGGCTTCATGCAGGGCTGGGCAGACTCAGGCATCCCCAAGGTAACGGCACCTACCTAAGACACCTACTTATTTGACGACCGATGTGGCGCGGCGGGCGAAGGTCGAGGTTGCGAGTTCGATTCCCGCCTCAGGACAAATGTTTGTACGATCTGCAAATATTTGTTCCGTTTGTTTTCAGTATTCAGTATTCAGTATTCAGTATCATTTATTGCATCATAATTATGAGGGTAATACATGTCACAGGTCTTATGTAATATTAAATAATATGAGAGCAGCCAACACATAGCTATGTACCCAGTAAGGGTGTTGCACTATACAATTGAGTAGGAGCGGACCGATTTTAGTATTAATGGATAGGTACTTAGTTTGTGATAATAATAAAATCATTATTTGGGGTAGCAATAAAACCTATCATTCGTTATTTGAGTCACTGAGAAACTGATCAAGTGTATAATAGCTTTTTTTTAATAGCATTTCTTTTAATTTATTTTCAAAAATATTATCTTTTTCTATATTTTTAATACATTCAGGAACTTTGTTATATATTTTAACAGACATTGTATACGGACTTGAGCTTTGTAGATGATTCTGTGTGGATTGTCCAGCATTATTTATTTATTTATTTACTCGGCCTGAGCCTCACCTAGTTCGATTGGCACCACTCTGAAACTTTATGATGAAGAGGGATCATCAAAAAAAAAGCTAGGGACCCAGCCGAGTTTGTTGCCAGATTCTTCTAAGCTGGGGCGCGTGGAACTGAAGTAAATTCACCTAACTTTAAGACGTTTTAAAATGATCCTTGTAATATTTTTGAATAAAGATTTTTTTTACTCACTTCTTACTTACTTACCAAGCTATGGCCCACTTGATGGACCGCGGTTACAGTAGCCTATGTACGCATGCAACATCATAAATATCACTTGCGTGTTACCACCCTGAGACATTAGATGGAAAGTCTCATGTGCCTGTAATTTCACCGGAAACCATACCTTTCGAAGCGGAACACAGCAATGCGAGCATTACTGCTTGGCGGCAGAAATTGGTATTGTGGTAGTCCTTCCCCGGACGAGCTCCATCACAAAGAACTTTGCTACTCTAACGATCTATGCTTGTGCAGGTTTTCTGGATCTCCGGGTTCTACTTCCCGCAAGCGTTCCTGACGGGCGCACTGCAGAACTACGCCAGGAAGCATGTCATCGCCATCGACACCGTCTCCTACGCTTTTGAAGTGAGACTGTCACCTTGACATCATTACTAAACTGTACCGGGTGGTAGGACTCTTCAGCAAGAGTCCGTCTTGGTGGGTATGTACCACGGCAGTGTCAGATATTCTACCTCCAGGCTACGGTAACCGCTGACCATCAAGTGGGCCGTACGCTTGGTTGCCACTTCAAGGGTATAAAAAAAAAAAAAACATACGGCCGGTTTCGAACTCACGACCTTAGAATCGGAAAGGATCACAACCACTAGACTCTTTCATTCGTAATGTGTACCGTTTGCAGCCGTTAGCGGCCACCCCTCCTAAGAAGCCCGACGACGGGTGCTGCGTGCGCGGCTTGTACCTCGAGGGCGCGCGATGGAACATGGGCGACATGTCGCTCGAGGAGAGCAGGCCTAAGGAACTGCATACTGGTCAGATATACACTTACTTCATCGATATGATAGCCTAAGAAAGACTGAATAACGTCTCGGGGGTGAGCGCAGTGCAGTGCCACACGTAACTTAAGAACAGCTTTGGGTGGCACTGCAACTGTTATGATCAGGCGTGGCAGTACAACGAGAAGAAGATTAGAGCTTATAGTTATATAAAATACAAGCTGACCCGCGCGGCTTCACCCGCGTTTTAACAGTTTTTATGCTACAGGACACACAACAGAGGAAGTAGTATAGGTTCCGACAGCTATTTATGTCTGAAACTTTTCTATAGCTACTAGCATAAACGTTTTTACGTTTTTCTTTCATTCCAGACATGGCCATAATCTACATGAAGCCTGAGCAAGGGCACAAGTTACAGCAGGGCCTGTACGAGTGTCCGACATACAAGACGCTAGTCCGCGCTGGAACGTTATCTACCACCGGTCACTCAACCAACTACGTGATGACGATCGAGCTGGCGACGCACAAGCCGCAGGCGCACTGGATCAAGCGGGGCGTCGCACTTTTCTGTGCTTTAGACTATTAAATCTGGTTTTATGTCAGTGCTGTGGACTACTAAGCCTTTACTTTTGACTATGTACTCGAGGTCATGCCAGATTGTGACACTGGTGTGACTAACAGGAATTTATTTTACGTGTTTCTCGTGGTCACTCTGTGTGGTGTGACCACGAGTTTTTCGGCTTGCACAAGAATTTTTACTAAATCTTTAGATCTTACTAATATAGATAAGATGAAGCGCTCGTGACGTAGCTGGCTAAGTTGTTCATAACAGATCAACAAAGTTAAGGAATGTTCCGCGTAGTCACCATTTGGATGGGCGATCGCCAGTGGCAATTTCATCTGCGCTCCGGTGCTTCAGAGGGCACGTGAAGCAGTCGGTCGGCTTTTTCAAAGTAATTAAGCCATGACAGAGGCATTCGGCCTAAAACCTATATCACCAGAGCCAACCTTCAGTACTATTCCGCTAAACTATTTAATTTATGAGGACATTAACACTCAAAAGAAAAAATATCGATACGTGTCATTCATCCACGGAAAATCATCAGGACACATCGACTTGTTCTCCGGCAGACGTGTTGCTCCGTCGAGCGCTGGAGCCAAAGTGTAATAACATAATAATGTATTATGTAATATAATAATGGAGGTTATATTTGTGAGAGAATTATAGTCTGGAATTGGTATTCCTATGTGGTCATAGGCTACATAATATGATAAAAAAAAAAAATATCCCGGGAGAATGTGAAATGCGCTGCTTGAAATGTTCGCCAAAATTTATTATTTTTAAAAAATCTTGTGATAAACGTATTTGTATACAAATACTCTATCGTAGATAGCAATCAATGAAAATATTGTTGTGCAAGTTGACCCTAGTTTGTAGCGTTTTGTTAATTGAATAAAGATTATGTTATGATTATGATTGTTGTTTTGTTTTTAATTATATTTTAAATCCTAGACCATTCGACAAACATCTATTCTACGGAATAAGAAATGTCAAATACAATTAAACTGTCAGTTTACTGGCGAATAACTACGTTATTCGGAAAATAGTTCCTATTCGAGTTTGGTCAAATCTTACCTAAGTTCTACCACATTTTATTAGTGGATTGGATTATTACCGATCGTTAGATTCTGGAAGACTTGAGACTATATTCATAGTCGTACGATAAACCCTCATTAACCTCTGATAGCTAATGCGTCTTTCGATTAGAATTACTTTCAGTAAAATGATAGAAGCTTCAATCAAATCAAAATAATATTTATTTGGTATCTTAATAAATTACATAATATCAATATTACTTATATTTACTTACCCAAGAACATAAAACAAGGAGTTATAGATACATACACATTAAATTATTTATTATATTAACTAAAAATAATTATTCAGTAGGAGGTAAGTAGGCATAAGCTTACAGTTTACAGTTCAAATAAGTCACTCCTGCTCGGTAAGACCCCGCTGTGAACGAGAGAATCTGTTATTGTCTTTGTCTATTCACATACAAATGACAAGGAAAGACAAAATGTACTTATCGAACCGTTAAAATAACAGTTTCTTCCTAGGAGGTTTAAGTTTTTAATGAATGCTGATTGCCGCCATGTCCGAATAACTTTCCCATTCGACCGTTATTTAAAATACGCCCAAAGCGTGTTTTATTTTAGCTTAATTTGACTTGCAAACTGTACCTACGGCCAACAAGGAGTATCTCTACCTACCTACCTAAAGAATCAGAGGTTGAATTGTTCTTATAAATACATTGGTTTATTTAATTATATTTTGTAAGTTCGAGGATTGGTTAATTATTTTGGTATTGGTCCTGATTTGTGGTTCCCGATTCGTATGTGGGTTTGAATTTCGGCCCAATGGATTGCTTCGATGGGATTTTCTATTCAAAAATGTGCGGTTTGCCTGCTATACAGACCAACACATGTTTAAATACACTACTGTGTTGGTACCTACCTAAATGTATTAGTAACTGCGCTATCTACTCCACCAATCCGCATTGAGTCCGCGTGGTGGATTAAGACCCAATCACTCTCGCTCGAGAGTAGGCCATTGTTCTGAGGCAAACAACCTCAGGCATTTTTTCAATACAATGTGCGATAAGGCATAGGAACAAACGATCTAGGTACCTCCAACGAAACTACAAAAACTTGTACATCACTAATATTTTGTATGAACCATATTATTACCCACTTATGTGGCATTTTCATTAAGCATTATGCATTGGCGCAAATTAGAACTGCTTCATGCTTCCTGTCTGTAATATTAAGACACCTACTTTCCGGTCAGCTTCAGTACCTACCTACCTAGCACCCGAAACGGTCTTGTGTTTTTACTTTTTCCAAAGGTGAAAATACAGGTTGTAGATAACCACTAGCCTAGCAACCAAGGTCACCGACATAGCTCTTAGAATAACTAAGTTGAAGTGGCATTGGGCAGGCTATAGCTCACAGAACCGATAACCGCTGGGGAATAAAACGTTCTCGAAAGGCGTCCGCGATTTGGAAAAAAAAATATATGACGCCCCTTGAATTGGACCGATGACACGCAGGAAGTTGGTCGGATCGGAAGAGGCCTAGTCCAGCCGTGGACGTGATGATACACCAAGTTCGAAGTATTCGTCGAAGAACCAAGTGTGTTCGCAGCTTTCATTTCGCTTACAAGTCGTGTTTTATTTATATCTGTAATTATAATTAACTAATTAGCGTTCAAATAGAGTAGCCTCTGTGGAAGACATACAAAGAGTCCCTACTCAGACTTGCACGCTTGACCGCTTGTACGCAATTACCGCGGACGCCTAAACAAATCCAAATTATTTATGATTTATAAAGTTTGCTTTGTCTACCTGCAGACGCGGAGTTTTCCGAAATCCTTGTATGCTTTCAGTATGCAATTAATTATAATAATTAATACTATATTTACTGCGAATACTTAATGAATGTTTATTAATAATTATTGAAGTCATATTTTAATATTTTACAAAGTTAGGTTATTTTAAAAACATTAGGAACTCGATAGTAGAGGTGGACCGAGCCGATAGCTTATTCAATTAAAATGAATAACCCGGAGATTTCAAAGTGGTTACTGAAAAAATATTTCGATATTCGCAATAAATAAACTTGATAAGGTTAAGCTCGCCGTTGTCAATGTACTATCTACTTATATTTTATTTTAACTGTGTTTATAAGTTTAGGTGTACAATAAACAATAAAGATAATGATAAGATAAATTACGTATGTAGGTACTTACTTACCTCTAAATAATATACCAATAGCACTAAGCAGTCAGACATAATATCTACTCATTTAGATACCTAATCGTTCATAACATACATACATCTAGACGCTCAAGTACTTCAGAAGCATTGCCAGTCCTTTACATGCGTTCAATGGCATTCATCGCATTACCAATCTATCATCGACATCTCTAATTAATCTTTGGTCTTTTTGGTAAGCTTATACACATAATGATGTTCTTCAGGTTTCAGGTTTAAGAATATTTATTTCTCAATAAGAATAACTTAACTTACATGAGAATTTCTTAAAACTAACGCATAACATTTGCTGGGCTTTCATAGGTACACTAAATGTAATACAATACTAAAACTACTTAAACAAAACAAACACAGATAATATAAATAGTTAGTACCTAACAAATATGATTGTTAAAATAATGACGTTACGTAGTCTACAAATACTTAGCATAAAATATTATGATAGCTCGACCGCTCACGCTTAGCTTGTCGAACTACACAGAGTAAGCTCAACTGAAAGTGGCTTGAATGTTCTTAGTGCAAAAATGCGTCAGGGTTTTCACCTATTCATAATGTAGTGTTTTATTAGTTTTTTAAAGCATAGATTTGTTCTTAGACAATAAATCTTTATTTCAGTCATCGTGAATAGGGTAAAACAATTTTACTTACCTACATACTAGAGATTAGTCCATAGAAATATTAAATACCGAAAGCTAACATAATATATTTAATAAAACAAACAAATAATTTTTAAAGTCACATGATGTAAAACGATGGCGGTGACATGAGGCGCCACTTCTTGGTGTCACGTGTCAGGCGTCCGACGAATTTCCGATACTTGACACCCTTCACTATTACACCCTATTCATAGATTATTCTGTAATCTGTTGTGCCTATTAAAAAAACCCGTTAGATATTACTGATAAGTATTTGTGTAGTAATTAGTTACCCAAGGGTTAGTGTCAAAATCCCCTTTGGAGCTTAAAGCTCGGACTGAAGTGTACAACACCAGCTGAAACAGCGATCAGCTTTCTGAAACAAAGAAGTCGACGTATCCTCCGGTAGCGAGTCAAAAAAATGTTGCAGCCTAAAATATGTGGCTTTTGATCTACGTCTCACTAAACAACGCGTGAATGATGCTTCTGGTATTTTAAGCGTCCTTATGCTACCTAAACAAAAGTATGAAAAATCAAAACAAGGAACCCGTACTTCAAGCTACCATTTTTTTTTCTTTTTTCAAGTTATAATCTTTGTTATTTAATTACTTGTGTATTAGTTTCTATTTTGTATGTTATTCTATTTATGTTGTCGACAAATAAAATAATTTTCTTTTTTTTCTTTCTTTTTTTTAAGCTACGTCGCTGAGCGAACAGTGATAATAATAATTTCTGTTGAGGGCACAGAACGGAATTATATGTATCAGTATTATAATTAAAGGGTTCAGGGCTGTAGATCTTAGCTGAGATATTACCTATTTCACGCTCTAATGCAGGTAAGGTACTTAGGATTAGTGTCATAAAATCTGAGGAAGAAGAGTAATGTTCTTATTTACATGAAATGAAATGAAATGAAATGAAATGAAATGATTTATTTTGCTAGAAGTACGGTTACATAAGGTCTTATTGTTTACGTAAGTATAAGTGTCACACACTTCACCGTTTAACTCGGCATGCAAAAATACAAATTATAAAGAACACAACATGAATTTAGAATGATTAATTAGTAGTATGTCAAGTTATATAATAATAAAAATGTCAAGTTTTAAAAATTAAATTATTATTTTTCCCTATAGTTTAAAAAATCGTTTACACTATAAAAATATTTTTCAGTCAATTTTACAGTAAAAATAATGTCCTACATAATATAACAGGTATACCTATTCATGAAAATGAAATCCTACTGGATTTCTTACACTCTTCTTTAAAGGAGTCAAGTTTTTAAGGAATCATCATCATCATCATCATGACAGCCCTCTAATGTTCCCACTGCTGGGACACTGGCCTACTCTCAAGCGAGAGTGATTGGGTCTTAATCCACCACGCGGACCCAATGCGGATTGGTGGATGGCACCTTGAGGCTAAGATCGAAAGATGTGCCAGTAATTTCACCGGAAACCATACCCTTCACACCGGAACACAGCAATAGCATTACTGCTTGGCGGCAGAAATAGGTATGGTGGTAGTCCTTCCCCGGACGAGCTCTATCACAAAGAACTCGTGGTAAGAATAAAAAAATATTCAAAGCTCTTTTAACTTTTATTTAAAACTTGCGAATCTTCCCCGGCTTTGCACGGGTACTATTAAACCTAGCTCTCGAATTACTCTATGTATTTCTGAAAACTGCATTAAATATTTTTTTTTATGTCAGCAAGTTACAAGACAATCAAGGCGCCCACCTGATGTTAAGCACCACGCCTGACTATTACAGATGCAGTGCCACCCAAAGCTTAAAGTTTTTAAGTGTTTGCGTGGCACTGCGTTTATCACCTCGAGATATTGTTGTTTAGTCTCTTTCGCCCAGTAATTTCACTTGCTACTGTGCCCTTCAAACCTAAACACAGTAATGCTTGCACACTACTGCTTGGAGTTAGAATATCTGAAACTGCGGTGGTACCCACCAAAACGGACTCTTGCTGAAGAGTCCTATCACCAGGTAAAAATTAAATTTCGTTGCGTAGTTTAAAAGTTCTAAGCGTACATACATACATACATACATAGATACTTCATTGTATGTGAAATCCACGCTAGTAACAACGTTTCCTAAGTTATTCAGATATTTACGAGTCTTCAAGGCTAGAGTAAACCGGTTCTTTCTAGACAGCGAGAGACAAGCGTGCTCCATCATCGACCTTCACTTACCATCAGGTGAGGTGGTGGTCAAGCGCTTGACTATATCCAATAAAAAAAAATAACACAAATTTGTAAAATAACGTGTAATACTTACTTATATTTTTATCCCACCGCACAGCACTTTTACCCTACCAAGCTAACACGTTTTCTATTTTAACGATACGTTAAAACTAAAAGGATTCTTCGGATTTCTGTTATCCAGATTCGCTACTTAGTTACGTAACCAAATCTTATATTTTTAAAGAATACGTTGAAGCGTAGGCTCTGATGAGTGACTGGCTCGAGCTATATCGATGTGTTTTCTTAGGACTTCGTTGAATCGTGAATTTTATTCAATGCTGTTAACATCGTTGAATACCTTCATCTTTATCCCTTTCATCGCTTCCTCACATATTTTTTAAGACGCCTTAGCACTTATTTATGGCGACAGCGGTGGAACATGTCGTCAGACATCTCAATATTTTTTCAGATGACATTTACTTTACATATATTTTTATTTGGCGAGTGCCCCGTTGCAAGAGGTTGCAGGTTCAATCCCCGCTGCAGGACGATGCATAACTTGCAAATATTTGTTCCGGATTAGAACTTTTAGTATCTGGTATAAATTCATTATTATTTTTTATTATTTATTTCATTATTTTTATTTCATTACAAGCATAGGTAGGTACATATTGATAATTAATTTTTACAATACAATACATTAAGTATATGTGTACGAAATGGCTTGGTTACATAATTAAATTTATCAGAACTTACACTGAGTATATGCAACCCGTGTTGTAAGTTCTGCTTTCCTTCAAGGGACAATACAATAAAGTAGCCATATCAAGTTAGTGTCGGATTCGGATCTTCTATACAATTTGCAGAGCTGATGTCTGCGGTAACAATATTATATTATAATTTTTTAACTATTTTACATTTCCATACATTAATTACAATAAAATAATAAATGCAGAATTCATTGAAATTTTAGATTTAAGTTTTTGTTAAGATTACAAAAGATATTACTTATTTGAGAATGAGGGTGTTTATGTGTAAGTGTCGTAAGGGTATGGGTGTGTGTATGTGAGAGTGTGTGTTCCTTGTCACGTGTTTTGTGTGTGAAAGATGTGTGTATCTTGTTGTGTTTAATCTTGTGTAAGTATGAATTTTATGTGCGCGTAACCTTTATCTGTAAGTTAAGTATATTCGATATAAACATAAATAAATGTACCTAAGTAAGTGTTAATAATCACTATCATTCTATTAAATCAATTTATCACTATATTTTACTTGTTCATTGTAGAATTTTTAACAGTGCCTCTGTCTCATCATAGTTTAATGTAATGAGCCAGTTTCTCAGTGATTTCTTGCACTCTACCTTATTGAGGCCAACCAAATTTTGTATGCATTTATTAGCCCTGTTATACAAGAATGGTCCAAGAAACAATTGCTGGCGCTGAGATGACACTGTGCAAAGTTTTGGGGTCTCTATGATTTTATCTTTTCTCCTTCTTCCTGTAGATAAGTTATTTCTAGGATCTATTTTCATATGCTGGGAAAGTATAACATTAAACACATACAATTGTCGAACCGTAAGGACTTCGCATTCGTTATAAAGGGTTGTTGTAGGATACCTGTAGGGCTTGAATGTAGCAACTTTTAAAGTAGCACGCTGTGCACGCTCTAATTTTATCATGTACGTGCTGCAAGCCCCTCCCCAAGTAACGTTACAGTACGTTAAGTTGGATTTACATATCGCATCATAAGTATTCAGTGATTGAAATGATTTAGCTTTGCAAAGTAAGAATTGGCGCTATGTAAGAATTGTCTCCAGTATTTATTTATTTCTAGTGGACCCGCGTGGTATCACTCGCGTTATTTTTCCATATTTGCTCACCGTTTAAACCTTTCCTAGACTCCTACAAACATTTAAACACCAAAATTAGCCTAATCGGACCAGCCGTTGTCGAGTTTTAGCGAGCCTAGCGCACACCAATTCATTTTTATTTAAAATAAGATTAATTATTCCCTGTGGGAAAGCAGAAAAAAAAATAATTAAGAAGCAAAAAAAAAAAAAATTGCTTTGCAGCACTTTGTGTTATATTTACAGTGTCTTGGCATAAATTATGACAGAAACTCCATCCAAACGTATCGATCAATCTTTCCATAGAAATCGAAAGGATACATAACAAGTACATACAAGATACACGCTAAAACATAACCCTTCCTTGACAGTCGGGTAAAAACATAGCCAGCGACTAACAAAACTGCTGCTCCAACAAAATGACAATACTTTTGTTTTTGTTTTTACTGGCGTAGCCACAATATTTACAACAATATCTCTGTACCAGCCATAATACCTGCCGATTCACGCGATGCCTGACAGACAGTGATAAGCTATTATTGTTATTGCTGGATGTTCATAAAATTGAGTAGAGCTTTTTTAACAACCTTTACTGTAAAGGACACACAGAAAAACATATTGAACTTTTTCTGGTTGATTTTATTTAGATTGTGTAGTAAAACACAGCTTGCTGATTGAACACTAATTTATTTCCTGTGAAGGTAGCATACAAGTACTGTTATAAAAGTACCTACATATAAAATATACTACATCTTTCCCCTTATAAACTTAAGCATAAAACAGTATTTTAAGTAATCTAATTGGTCTGAACCAAAACAGTTAAGCAAATTAAAATGTTACCTATATGACACAAGTAGGTAAGGTATCTATAATACAATTTAATTTAACTAACAATAACAAACCTTAGCAAATATGCTATAGGTACTTACTGATGTACCCACCTACCTACGACAACAAGTCAAAAGACCTGCGACCTTAAACTAGTAGGTATTCAGCAAGAAGGTAGGTATGTAATTAACTAAATGGTATGCTTATAAATTCTAATAACATCTAGAAAACCTTATATTCTACACAAACCATGCAGTTACACTTTTTACACAAACAGATAACAGTACATAGGTATTAAGAACGTAAGTAAAGTACCTACCATTATCCTATAAACAATTGAATTAAAAAGTTCTTCTAATCTATGTTTAGTTCCCAAACTCTTGTATTACTCTGTTTATCAGCGAGTAAACCAGCCAACTTAGCCTTACTTCTGGTTGTGGGTGGTTTAAATTTTAAAGGATCCCCAGTATGTTTAGATTGAGATTCCTTCCCAACACCTGGCGGCAGGTCGTCAGAGTCATAAGAATAATCCGAGTCTCCCGCGCTAACTGACCCCTGAGTACGTTCCGCCGCCGCCGGTACTGGCGCCGTAGCTATAGGTAGACTACAGCTACCGGCAGCGCTTTCATCAGCTGTGCCGTTTCTACCTAATCTACGAACCACATGCCTACGATTACGGCGGTATTTGCGACCTACCTCGTCCTGTAGTATGTATGACCTCGGCTCTGAAGCTTTTTGCAGGACTTTCATACACTTCCGCTGACTACCATCCGCTACTATCACCTTATCATTTTCGTGTAATATAGGGAGGTTTCTAGACGATCTATCATACATCATTTTTTGATTATTTTGATGCACTAACATGGCCTCATAATTCTTTTTTCTATCCACACTTTCTTCTAATAATCGCCTACATATAGGTAAACGCGTATTAAGCTTTCTCCCCATTAATAACTCTGCCGGTGAGTCTACATGATCCCTAGGAGTAGAACGGAAATTTAACATACTAACATAATAGTCATGTCCAGAATCTATACATTTCTTTAGCAGCGTTTTAACAGTCCTGACTGCTCGTTCACTCTTCCCGTTAGATTGCGCGTACAGCGGCGATGACGTCACTTGTCTTATCTCCCAGTTAGTAACAAAGCTTTTAAATTCCTTTGAAACGTAGGCCGGTCCGTTATCTGTAATTAACTCACTAGGTATACCGTACCTGGCAAACTGTTCCTTCATAGCTTTAATAACCGATTTGCTAGTGATCGAATTTAATTCGTTGACTTCAACAAAATTTGAAAAATAGTCTACTAGTATTAAATAATACTTCTTCCTGTATTCAAAAATATCCGAGCCTACCTTGGCCCATGGAATTGCTGGAATATGATGTGGCATCATGGGCTCCCTGGGCGGGAGGGGCGCGTGCAGCGCGCAGGTACTGCAGCTCTGCACCATGCGCTCCACGTCTCGCGACATGCCCGGCCAGAACAAAACCCCTCGTGCGCGCCTCTTACATTTATCTATCCCTAAGTGCCCCTCATGAATGCGAATTAACATTTCGTTTCTTAACGCTTGCGGTATGAAAACTGAATTTTCTTTAAATATTACCCCATCAATATACTGCAAACTTTCGCGATATGACCAATACCTGCGAATATTTTCTTCTACTTCATACTTACATCTAGGCCAGCCCTTCATTATCAAACCCACCAACGATTGGGCCTCCTGATCTATTGCCGTGTGCTCACTCACTAAAACTAACTTTTCATCGCTGAACGGCACCTGTTGTATCATAAAACACGCCTGAGCCTCAACCTCCGCGTTCAATCGCTCGTGCATTAAGTCGGGTAATGCTGCACGTGATAACGTATCTGCAATATACATGAACTTGCCCGGCGTATAAACAACCTTTATATCATAACTCTGAATACGCAACATCATTCTTTGCAAACGCGACGGCACAGAAGCCAGCGGCTTTTTAAAAATTGATTCCAACGGCTTATGATCTGACTGCACCGTGACATCAGTTCTACCAAATATGTACTGGTGAAACCGCTCACATGAAAATACTATAGCTAACAACTCCTTTTCTATTTGCGCGTAACGACACTGTGTGTCTGTAAGCGTAACCGAAGCGAATTCTACCGGCCGCCCTTCCTGCAACAGCACTGCCCCCAGTGCACTCGCACTTGCGTCTACCGAGAGCGTTATAGGATGATTATGAGAATACAATGTTAACACTGGTGCGGAAGAAAGTTTCTCTTTCAGTAACCTAACCGACTCAACATGTTCTCTGTCCCAAACCCACTCTGAACTCTTTTTCAAAAGACCCCTTAAGACTGCCACGGACTCAGAGTAATTAGGTATAAATTTAGACAGATAATTTACCATGCCCAAGAATCGCTCCAGTGATTTTTTATCTTCTGGATCTGGCATGTCGACTATAGCTTTCACCTTTTTGTCATCAGGCCTCATTCCTCTTTCATCAAACACGTGCCCTAAGTACGTTATCTCATTGACCCCAAACTTACACTTCTCCTTATTAAATCGAATACCTACTTCTCTAGCCCGCATCAAAAGCAACTGTAAACGTCTATCGTGCTCCTCTTTAGAGCTACCCCAGCATACGATATCGTCAATAAATGAATCAACCCCCTCCAAGTTTTCTAGAAGCTGCCTCACTTTCGCGTGAAAAATCTCCGGGGCGCAATTAACTCCGTAAGGCAAACGTAGAAATTGATAACGAGAAAAAGGCGTGCTAAAGGTACACAGGTCTGCGCTCGCGTCGTCCAACTTCATCATCCAAAAACCGCAGCGCGCGTCCAGCACGCTAAAGAACCGCGCGCCCCGTAACTTAACCGCTATCTCACTCACTGTAGGCAATGAGAAATGCGCCCGCCTTACAGCCTGATTCAATACCCGCGCATCTAAACATACTCGGATATCTCCGTTTTTCTTAGCTGCTATCACTATCGGATTCACCCATTCAGTTGGGTGGTTTACTATACGCACTATTCCTAACTCTTCCATTCTGTTTAACTCTAAGCGCAATTTATCTCGCAAACCTAGCGGGACTTTTCGTGCAGGACAGATAACAGGTTGTACTGACTTATCGACAACGATTCTATGTACACCGGGTAACTCTCCAACACCCTTAAATAAATCTGAAAATTCCTGTAATCCGTAATTTATTGCTTCAACTCTTTTAATGAATCCTAACCGTACACAGTCTTCCCTGCCTAAAATATTTTGCACTTTCATATCTACAACCGCGAATTTAAGCATAGAACAGTTATTTTTATGTGATACAGATAAAAACACTTCGCCGATAATCGGGAGTTCATTTCTCGTATAAGAAAACACTTTCGAATTGCAAGGTTTTAAATCGTTCTCCATAAATCCGAGACGATAAAAATCTAATTTAGCTATAATATTTAAATCCGCACCGCAGTCTAACTTAAACGGAATGGACTTACCGCTAATACACAGACTTTCTACCCACTGAGTGTCCAAATGTCCAGTCTTCGTCTTCAAGACATTCACGTACAGAACATCCTCGTCCTCCGAGTCCTCCGAAACCTGTGATACGTTGATTTCGTGCACTTTTTTACCTACCGCTTTATTTGGGCACTTTCTCGCAAAATGACCACGACTTTTACACACAAAACACGTAGCGATACTCGCCGGACACCAGCCGCGACCTTCACACAACGCACTCCCACATCGCAAACACTGAACGCGTTCCGCTGGGCGGACGGCGCTGCCGCTGCCGCCGTCCCGGCCTCGCGCCCCGCGGCCGCTGCTGGCGCCTCCGCCGCCGCCGCCGCGCTGCTGCCGCCACGCACCGCGCGAGCGCTGCCCTAACAGCGCATCCACTTGGCTGCTCGTCTTATTTGCCTCCTCTATCTGCCGGCCCTCAGTTTTGGATAGTTCCTCCGCTTCGCAAATCTGCACCGCCTTCGCCAAAGTCAATTCGTCCGTTCGTAGTAGACGATCTCGCACGACATGGTTAGAAACTCCGCACACAAGTCGATCCCGTATCAGACCGTCGACGAGATGTTCAAACTGACAATTTTTGCTTAGCACCTTCAACGCTGTCACAAATTGACTTATTGATTCTCCGGCGTTCTGGTTACGAGTGAAAAACTTGAATCGAAACATAGCTATGTTACATTTTGTTCCGAAATGTTCATCAAACTTGTTTTTCAAGCACACAAGATCATCGGCCGATTGCTCCTTTGTGTACGTAAATGTTGAAAATATCTCGTAACCTTCCGCCCCTATGAGGTTCACCAGCAAGCTCGCCTGCACATCTTTGGGCTCTTTATTAACACCGGATGCCTTTAAAAACACTTCAAACTGTTTCCACCATTTCTGCCACGCGTCCGCGCGCGCGGCCGGACTGCCTTCTATCTGCAGTTCTGGTGGAGGTCTCGCGTGTTCCATAATGCACCACCACTAGTAAACTACTTCTACTACTACTATTCGTCGACTGACACCAAGAAAACTCAATAATTTAGTTTTAATCTCAAACACCGCTGTCACCATGTAGTAAAACACAGCTTGCTGATTGAACACTAATTTATTTCCTGTGAAGGTAGCATACAAGTACTGTTATAAAAGTACCTACATATAAAATATACTACAGATTGTATCTAGGATATCTTCGTAAAAACTTCGCAAAAAAATAAATATTGTCACAGATAACATAATACTAGTTATTGTTTATTGTTACGCCGTACTCCGTAGTCATAGATGATGCTATAGCATCACGCCGTATTATTAGCTGGTTTTACGCCGTAGCCGTAGACGCTACAACGCCGGTTTCCGTAGACGGTGTTACGCCGTAGCCGTAGACGGTATTACGCCGTAGCCGTAGACGTAATGAATGTTGACTCCGTACGTATCCTTCAGTTCCCGTAGAAGGTGTTACGCCTTAGCCGTTAATACGCTACGCTGTAGCTGTAGACAAAGCGACGCGCTCCATACTCAATAGTATCGTTGTAAGCGTAGTGATTACGTAAAGACGCTGCGTTTATATTTACCTCATAATATCATTTTTGACGCAATTTGTTTAGTTTCTTGCTTAGTGACGTAGCTAGCTAAGTTGTTTATAACAGATTAACGAAGTTTAGCACTGTTCCGCGTAGACACCATTTGGATGGGTGACCGCCAGTGGCAATTTCAACTGAGTTCTCGTGCTTGCGATGCCGAGGGCACGTTAAGCAGTCGGTCCCGGATTTTTCAAAGTTAGGCCATGACAGAGGCCTTCGGGTGGCTTAAAAACTATGTCACCAGAGTTGGCCACTGACTCATACAAACTTACTTAGTAAATCGTAGACTCATCTGCCTGCCAGCTTGAAGTAAGTTTGCCTTAAAATATTCTTATGCTTTATAAAGGAGATGGAATGAAAGTTACTGAAATAACATTGATGATGCATTCACTATTTTATCAATTTTAATTGATTTTATTGATTATATTAGATAAACAACATTTTAAGTCTTAAAGAGAAACTTATTTCTATTATCTAGGTAACTTAAATATTATTTGGCATAAAGTTACGATTAAAATAGACAAACTAAACTTGTGCATGAATAAATTGAATACAAAAGAAAATTTAACACATAGGTAGTCGATAGTTTTTGAATAAAATTGCTACACAAAATATGAATATAAATACAAATTATGTTTATTTGTAACAATAACATCGGATACAGAAACAGAATGAAAAACGATGATTTCCGCAGGAGTAAAACACTATCGCAAATTATACCTCCTGACTAAGTTATAGGTACTTTAAGTTTACAGGGTTCCAAAATAAACAATAAAATTTAAAATAAAAAGAAGTAAACTAGAAATAAACACACAGGTAAAATAATGAAAAGCTGTACATTAAAATAAGTCAGTGCCAACGAGCGTTCTAATAAGGCCCATCTGTATGTTGATAGCAATCATAATTTCAGATTGCTTCCAGAGAAATAAATAATTAAAAAAAGTTTGGTTTGCGCTAGTTAAGCAACTTTTGTTCTATTTATTAATTTGTAGTAGTTTAATGAGCATGAATAAAGTACTTAAATATTTAATTTCTCTACTCACAATATGTATTTTAAGCCGTAACTTTATAACTACTCTACAACAAATATTAACCTTACAACTTTCCAAGAATCTTCACACTAAAATTTAATTTAACAATAATTTACAAAAAAAATCTACAAATAACATTTCACAATAACAATTGAAAAATACTGACTCGGTTTATACAGTTCACTGAAATTGATTACAGATTTAAATTAAACTAGGTATAGGTAAGGGATAACCATGTAATATTATGTTTACATTATGTGATTGTCTATGCCCACTGCTTAACACTACACAACTGAATTAACTGACAAAACACGTTCTAGACATCAAGATAATGGTAAATATTAGTAATTAAAATAGTCAGTAATCACTACGTTTTAGTTTAAACGCGAAAAAATATTTTGTGTAATGTTTTCTTACATTAAGAATCAATCATACGATTTTCAGATAAATATAAAATAAATAATAGCTTAATAACTTAGATTGACAGTAGAATGATCGCACTGTCAATATAAGTTATAGTCAAACTATTTAATCCAGTCCGAGATCTTATAAGTAGGAAACACACTTTGTTGACAAAATTACGTGGAAATAACATTATGATAATATTAAACAAAATAAAAACTGTTTTTGTTGTGAAAATTGGCTGGATTTTTCACAACAAAAACTGTTATATATAGTCATAAATATGCCTAATCAGGAATACGAAACAATATAAACTCTTTACCATCTTTTGAAAATAATTTATACAGCATCTAGAGGTTAACAAAAATATAGAAGTACGTACGAGAATTCGATAGAAATTATTATAATATTCGTTAAGCTGAAGGTCAAAATATATCCACGTAAATTCCCAAAGTAGGTACAACAATTCAAACTTCATAATAGTTATCGCTTTCATCCGAAGTATCATCCGACCGTTTCCCAAGTCCGAAACTGAACCTATGCAGGTCTCTCTGCCTCTTCCCCAATCCGAAGTTGAACTTGCTGAGCCGTTTGCCTAGGCCGAAGCTGTACGATCTGGCGCGTTTGCCTAGGCCGAAGTTGTAGAGAGGGAGACGTTTGCCTAGGCCAAAGTCGTACATTCTCGCTCGCTTGTCCTCTGACACCTCGTCATCAGAGCCTCGCTTGCCAAGACCGAAGCTGTAGGGGCGAGCGCGTTTTTCCTGTTCGTAACCTGACGGAAAAACAATAAATTGGCAAACATTTATAAACAGTGCTATCTAGCTGCAAACTGCAAACTAAGCATAACTTACTATGAGAACTAGATATCTCATAGAATAAGATAGAATTAATACATGTTAATTTTTTTTCTATTAGAATCACGTCGGACTAGCGTCACGATAATTTCACTCAATCCACGTTGGTTTTTAATTTCACTCATTCATTCACCTTTATTACGTCCAGTAGGAATAAGTAGTAAACAGTAGACGTGCATTGGTTATTTTTGTTTTTATAGTGTTAACCATCACACTAATTATAATCTTTAGTTATTATAGCTGTGCACTATAATTTTCTGTTATGCAAAATAGCAAGCTCTCGCTGAAGAAAGACATCGTGAAGAAACCGGCATGTCACATATGCCATCAATCAAGCCGCATTGCGTCCGCGTGGTGGAATGAAAGTAGGCCAGTGTCCCAGCAGTGGAAACATAAAGCTTTCATGATGAATAGCAAGATTTCCTATTATTTATGATTTACCTGGTTCAGTATCGTCGTATTGGTCGAAGAGCTCAGTCAGGGCGGCCTGGTCGATGTCATTGGGTGCTTCCTCTTCCTGCTCGTCCACGGATCGTTTGCCGAGTCCAAAGGAGTACGGACGGGACCTGTTGATATTTACAAAATAAACAAATACTCAACCAGTATTCTAATGTCCTGACACAATAACCAACAAGTTTGGGTATTGATTTGAGAATACAAAATTTTTATAGAATTCAAAACTCAAACAACTTTATGCTCTATTTATTCTCTATTTATTGGCATATCAACAAACGTGAATTCAATTATGTGTACGCGGACACCATGTGAATAAGTTCTTTCTAGACAAGCGTGTCAAGCGTGCTCCATCATCGACCACACATCGACCACTTACAATCGGTGAGGCGGTGGTCAAACGCTTGACTTTAACCAAATAAGAAAAAAAAACATCCCCAGTGCGAGCTTTATTGGTCAAGGTCGTAGTTTTAATTACCATCTTAAATTTAATATGCAAGTTAGACTAAGTCGCAAAGAAATTGTACCAACAATTTTGAAAATAAACATCTTTTAATTACCTTTTGCCAAGGCCAAAATTATAAACTGGTAGTCGTTTATACTCTGACACGTAGCTGTACGCTCGTTTTCCTAATCCGAAGTTATAGTGCGGGGATCTCTTCTCCAGACCCGCGTGGTCTTCATGAGGCAGGTCTGGGTGCTCTCCAGGGTCGTGGCTGTCGTTCTGGACGTGCTCGGGAGTGCACAGAGCCGTCCCGAGGATCAGAAAGCAGACTGGAAGAGATTTGTGCAGCATTCTGGAATAAAATGAAAGGTTTGAGATGGCTGGACCACCACAAAGTTTAACTGGTTGTGAGATTTATGGAAGTCCGTTTTGTGGGTACCACTGCAATGCCAATTTAGCATCCAAGTAGTAGTGTGCAAGCATTACTGTGTTTAGGTTTGAAGGGCACTGTAGCAAGTGAAATTACTGGGCGAAAGAGACTAAACAACAATGTCTCGGGGTGATAAGCGCAGTGCAGTGCCACGCAAACATTTAAAAACTTTAAGCTTTGGGTGGCACTGCTTCTGTAATAGTCAGGCGTGGTGCTTTACATCAGGTGGGTGCTTGATTGTCTTGTCACTTGCGTAGTTGTTGTTGCTGCAAGTAGTTTGCAAGCATTACTGTGTTTGGGTTAGAAGGGTACTGTAGCAAGTGAAATTACTGATTTAATAACTGCCTCGGGAATGACAAGTCAGTTGATCTGCAACTGGAACGACCTGCTATAAAATCTTAAACTTTAAGTGCACATGCGCAAATGCAAATATAATTGTGAATGGTGAACTATCTTTACTCTTCAATAACTTTATTGTTTTATTCAAATTACTCCAGTAATTTTACTATAGGATGAATTTATCTAGCGAAACTTTCTCATACAAAACAGCTTATACCACGCATCTCCTGAACATAAAGAAATTCTCATTTCTTCCGCTACTAACTTTGGCTGGAATCCCGAGGTATTAAGACCTTTTTTCACAATTGTATGTGACCACAAAATGAAGTCCGCTCTTAAGTGAAACGAATCGTGTTTCCGGTCTGTTTCCTGGTAGAGTGGGATGCCTTGAGATTATTTATAAAAGCTATTAGATAGAATACGCTTCGGACTATCTGATAAGAAATCTCAGCACTGCCAAGCTGGCACTCCAATTTATTGAGTCTAGACTACCTAGACGTTTGTAGGTTGAAAAAAGATTATTTTTGTTACAAAAACTAGAAGTAATAAGTATATTTTTTTACCCTATAGCGACTGGCTCTGTGTTTGTTACGTTGTTACAGCTAAACTGCTAAAACTATGTATTTTCATGGGTGTATTTAAAATATTTGGTATCAGCGGTTTTGCTCGCGCTATGTATGTACCACGCGAGAAAAGCCGCCGGTGCCATCTAGTTAAAAATAAAGTAATAATGTGAGTGTAAGTGTGACAGACACCAACGACAAGACAAATTGTTGTCATTGTTTATAATATTTGCTCATTTATAAGATCTGTAAGTTTTCTTTGTTTGTGGATATGTTATTTACCTAAAACGATTTTTTTTTATACAACTGAAGTGGCAACCAAGCGTACGGCCTACGAGATGGTAAGCGGTTACAGCAGCCTATGGACGCTTGCAATACCAGAGGTATCACTCGCGGGTTGCCACCTTGAGGCTAAGATCGGAAGCCTCATGTGCCAGTAATTTCACCGGGAACCATACCCTTCGCACCGGAACACAGCAATGCGAGCATTACTACTTGGCGGCAGAAATAGGTATGGTGGTAGTCCTTCCCCGGACGAGCTCTATCACAGAGAACTCTACTACTCTTAATCTACTTTTAATTGTATTAATTTGTGTTTTTATTATTCAGGATCATTTTAAATGTCTATTGGCTTCGAAATAAAAAAAAAACTTATTTACGCGCCGGTTCTACGCACCTCAGCCTCGAATAATCTGACAGCAAATTCGGCTGAGTTTCTAGCTTTATTTTCGATGATCCCTCATAAAGCTCTAGTCTGCTGCCAATCTAACTAGGTGACACTCATGCTAAGAAAAAGGTGTGTAAATGATGGAAATATTTCAATAACTTCTTACGATTTACTCTGGTTTTTGAACTAATTGTAGGTATATAACACTGAATATTGTATATTCAAACACTTCAATTAACATCTACCTTGCCTTTATTAACTTACTAGCCGTAGAACTATTGGCCAAAGACCCAAAACTTGCTGGAGTTTGTATTGTCTAAATAGTATTTGAAATATCGAATTAATTGGGGCTAGATGATGCTGTGTGGATTGTCCAGCATTATTTATTTATTTATTTATTTATTTATTTAAGGTACGGCTGGTTCGGCTGACGTTGATTCCGTCCATGCTTGATTATAGAATCATGAAATAACTATGTAGAATAGTCTACATAGTTATTTCATATCTATTGTTTAACCTGCAGTACCTTATTTATGTTTATAAATGGTAAACCTTGAAGTTACTATTATTATTTCAGATTTCAAATGTTTAAACTACTATTTTTCCCAAAAAATAGTAAAACATGTCTAGGTCTCAGGAAAATACCTTCGCGTTTTAGTTTTTGTTTTCGATTGGCATTTATTAAAACTTGTTTGCGCTTTAGACCCAGTCAACACCGGTTTGCACTGAACAATACTGGGTGGGTTAATTGAAAACTAATTGTTTTCAGACACAATCTAATCTAAAGTTGTGAACTACGCGGTAAATTATACTAAATTGAATGCTGCCAATATGGTACCTACCTATAAATACACCTCATTTTGATATTCTGGAAAATTCATACTGAGTTAATGATCACGAAAACACAGCGCAAAAAAAAAAAAAAACTAGACTTTATTACAAAGCTCGTAATGCAAAACAGAACTTGAAAAACTGAAACTGAACTGTACTGAAAGCGTGAACCTCTATGTAAGTAGTAGTAGTGAGTATGAAATAGGTACTATATTGTGTGCTTGGGTACATTCTCTCTTAAGGTGAAGAAAAACATCGTGAGGAAACCGGCATGTAGCTGAGGTAACCGCTTACCATCAGATGGGCAGTAAATAGGTCTATCTAGCGTACATACCTACTTAATATATAATATATACAATATAGATAAATATAAATAATGCTAGACAATCCACACAGCATCATCTAGCCCCAAGGTAAGCTGCTGTTAAACAGAGTTGTATTATGGGTACTAGATGACTGATATATACTTAATACAATACAATACAATACATAGATAGATATTTTTTATTATATATAGAAAATACCCAGAACACCCGGAACAAATATTTGTAGATCGTACAAACATTTGTCCTGAGGCGGGAATCGAACCCGCAACCTCTGCGTCGCAGGCGGAACTGCGCCCGCTGTATATGTCTACATATTATGTAGGTATTTTTTTTTAAATTTTTTTTTTATGTCATTTGGAGGCAAACAGGCTTACGGCCCGCCCGATGGTAAGCGGTTACCGTCGCCTATTGACATCAACAACACCAGAAGCACAGTTGATGCGTTGCCTGCCCTGGATGACTCTTTTTATATTTTCCTTAAAGCGGCCCATATTGTAGCTCAACGGAAAGACCGCGGAAGGAAGCTCATTCCACAACTTGCACGTATTGGGAAGAAAAGTTCTCGTAAAGCGTGTTGTGCGAGATACCCACGTGTCGATGAGATGTGGATGAGCCTTGTTCCGCTGACGTGAGGTACGGTGGTAGAACCTCGATGCTGGTATGAGGTTAAAAAGCTCTTCAGAGCATTCCCCATTATAGAGGCGGTAAATAACGCAGAGCGAGCCAATGTCTCGGCGCTGGCTCAACGACTCAAGTTTACTTGTGAGTTTGAGGTCGTCAACGATTCTTACGGCTCTTCTCTGAAGTGAGTCAAAGCGAAGCAGCTGATACTTAGGTGCACCATGCCATAAATGAGAACTGTATTCCATATGAGGCCGTACTTGAGCTTTGTAAAGCATTAAGCGTTGAGAAGGCGTGAAATACTGTTTAGCACGGTTGAGAACCCCAAGCTTTTTCGAAGTTAGTACAGCTTTCGCTTCAAGGTGACTCCCGAATTGGACTTCGCTAGTAATCTCGACGCCCAATATACTAATGCTCGCAGAGATGGAGAGAGGAATGCTCTGAAACTTTGGAACCAAGTTAAATGGAGTTTTTTTCGCCGTAAATACACACACTTGTGTTTTAGTGGGGTTAAAGATAACCAAGTTTTGATTACCCTAATCAGATACTCGTTCTAAAGAGCACTCCACTTCAGTTACAAGTTTCGACCTATTCTCAAAAAGTAAAGTAAGAGGTATCCCCCGTACTATCATCCGCATAACAATGGAGACCGCTAATTTGTAGCATATCATTGATATGTAGGATATACAGAGTGATTTTTTTAAATGGGACAGTATGGGGAAATCCGAATCTAAAGGAGATAGAGGAAAAGTGTCTAAGGAGACATTAGGTGTTTTTTTATGTAAACAAATTTGGCTCGTTCAAATTTGTGGTCAAGCGTGAGTTGTTCTTAAAAAATGATAAAGTTGGTCAATTTTTTTTTTGACGCGGATCGACTCTGTTTCATGTAAGGATTATTTCATTGTTTGGAAAGAAAAAAATCTGAACAGCAGAAGTTGGTCAAATTTACTGAAAACTAATCTTCATACAGTTGCAGTATTCGCCTTTTAATATTGTTACAAGTGCCTAGGCGTGTAAAAAAATATTTAAAATTATTCCATTTTTAAATTTTGATAATCGATAAGAGCTCCAGATGATTCAAGAGAAGAACATTTTTTTTAATCTTCGTAAACATCATGGCAACCGATAGTCTTGAAATTATAAAAAAAAGAATTCAAATTTGGAACGTAAGTTATTTCTGCAGCTGTGATTTTGTTTCCAATCAGTTCATGCTTGTAATTTTATTCATCATGGCGTTAACTAATTCACATAAAGTTGATTTGATTGAGGCGTATTTTCTTAATTATCGCAGTAGAGATAATGCACTTAAGTGGTATCAAGAACGCTATCCTGACCGTGTAGTACCGAATCGCAAGATATTTGATAGTTTAATAAAGAACCTAAGACAGGAAGGCTGTTTCAAGCCTAAGCGTAAAAGGCCGACAATAGTCAATAGTGAGTTTATAACTATTGCCGTATTGGGATATTTTGAAGCATACCCAAAAGCTTCGTTACGGGAAGCAGCTGAAACTATCGGTATTCATAAATCAACTGTAAGGAAGATATTGAAGGCTCATAAATACAAGTGTTACATAGAAGGTCGACTTGTACAAGCGTTACTACCTGGAGATAAAGACCGCAGGTTACATTTCTGTAATTGGTATGTGGCTCAGACTATTAGAAATAGATGTTTTCCTAATTTTATTATTTGGACTGATGAATGCAACTTTTCGAACAATGGCATGTACAACAGGAGAAATAACCATTACTGGTCAAAAATAAATCCGCTAAGAACTACAGAAACCCACAACCAAATCCGATTTTCTTTTAATTGTTGGTGTGCGATATTACATAACAGAGATTTTTTGCTATCAAAATTTACCAAGGAACGCTAAATAGTGAAAAATATCAGGAAATATTGAACATGGCTGCAGATTTAGTGGATGAGACTATTAGCTTAAGGAACTTTGGTAAGATAATCTACCAACAAGATGGTGCACCAGCCCACAACAGTAGGGCAAGTAAACTATGTTTGGACGTGCAGTTTCCAAACCGTTGGATGGGTATATATGGGCCGATAAAGTGGCCCCCACGATCGCCCGACTTAACGCCATTAGATTTTTTCTTATGGGGTTACCTTAAGGGTCGAATTTATGTATCCCGACACAACTCCGTACAAGAATTAAAAGATGCTGTTTACAACACTTTAAACACAATTCACCATAAGTCTCTGTTAAATGCAACTAGAAGTGTCTTGAAGCGTGCTCGTACCTGCATAAGACAAGACGGCGGCCACATCGAACATTTACTCAAGTAATAAACCAACTGTATGAAGATTAGTTTTCATTAAATTTGACCAACTTCTGCTGTTCAGATTTTTTTCTTTCCAAACAATGAAATAATCCTTGCATGAAACAGAGTCGATCCGCGTCAAAAAAAAAATTGACCAACTTTATAATTTTTTAAGAACAACTCACGCTTGACCACAAATTTGAACGAGCCAAATTTGTTTACATAAAAAAACACCTAATGTCTCCTTAGACACTTTTCCTCTATCTCCTTTAGATTCGGATTTCCCCATACTGTCCCATTTAAAAAAATTACTCTGTATAGTTTTATAACGTTGAATGCTCTTTGATAGTGTGTGGGCCGATAGCACAAGCTCGGAATATTTTGACCATGGTTTCTACAAAAGCTCAGCACAAACCTAGGTCGCCCCCGCCCTAAACCTGGGTCGCCCCCGCCCAAAACATGTCCTCTTTGACGTCATGGTTTGTTGTCTTGTTTACTTCTATGTACAGGCTTATCCCTGACCTATCGTAAAGAGTAAGGCTAGATTAAAATGTTATTTATCCCATAAAATTTATACTTAAGTTCGTATTGAGTCAATGGTCAACTATGGAGACGGAATTAATTAGCTACCAGAAGACAAACTTTGTAATAGGGACTACAAGGTATTTTAACCCTGTTTCATGGGTAAAACTACGTGTAAGTAAGACTTACTTTACTTAGGTGAAGTTTTGTAATTTTTTAAAATAATCTCTCACCTGGGGTCGTAAGAAGAAGTTAAAACTTTATGAATATTTTATCCGGTTTGAAAATATTTTCCAATTACTTGTCACGATTTTTGCCTGATAAATAAACTATTCGTACCTATTTTCAACAGCTATATTCTACCTTATTTGCTTATCCATAAGGTTTCTTTTGATAAGTTAGAACAAAAGCTCCGCGTATAAAAAGCACGACATACTTTAAAATTCAATCGTATGGCTTTGTGCACAACTTTTTATATTAGTGAGGTATTTTCAGATGAAAGAAAGTTTGTTAGTCAGTTATTTTTAAACTAGGCTTTAAATAATCCAGGTAAGAGACACAAGTGCCTAGCTAGGTATTTTAGCTTTTAGGACTATCGAAGCTTCGACCAATTTACCGTGCTAGAAGACATTTTATTTCGCGCTGTTTTCTGAATAAGGAAAATATCAAAAGATATTTTCAAAAAAGTCAAACAAATACTTTTAAGTCTGATGTTATTCCAGATTTGCCCAAGCTTGTAGCTAGGCAACATCAGTTTATTATGACTTACGAGACCAGACGCGACTGTTATATAATTTATGGCAATAAAACAGTCTGTCTGTTTGTTCCTGATATAAAATGAAGCATTGTATTAGTTTTGTGTGTTGAATCTCTAACAATACAAGAGCAACTGAACTAAATGTTTCCAAACTAAAGCAATTCGAATACCTAATCGCTACACTTGCTATTCTATCAACTCGTTTGAATAGTGCCCACAGTTTGTAATTAATTTGAACATACGTGAGTTTTTTGGCTATTTATAGATCTTTTTTTTATAGACTACTAAAGTGGTAACCATTAACCAAGCGTACGGCCCATTTGATGGTCAGCGGTTACCGTACCATATGTACGCATGCAACATCATAGATATCACTTGCGTGTTACCACCCTGAGACGTTAGATCGAAAGTCTCATGTGCCTGTAATTTCACCGGAAACCAGACCCTTCGGACCGGAACACAGCAATGCTTACATAACTGCTTGGCGGCATAAATAAGTATGGTGGTAGTTCTTCCCCGGGCGAGCTCTATCACAAAGAACTCTACTACTCTTCGATCATTTAGATCGTCGTATTTAGATTATTTAAACTAAAAAAATAATATTTTGATTAGAAAAAATAACTCAAATCGATAAAAATAAATACCAAGGTTAGTAAAAAGTCATGTAAGAAATAATTCGTTGAAGCGATTTACGAAAAAACCTACGCATAAATTGTAGTATATGGTGGCTAAGTATATATTTCAGGAGCCTACTACGTAACCTAGTTACATGGTATTTTCACATCGTGTTTTTTTTTATGTCAACAAGTGAAAAGATGGTCAAGTCGGGTTATCCCCGATGACCCATCGCGCGCCTGATGTTAAGCACCACCATAACAGATGCAGTTCCACCTAAAGCTTAGTTTTATGTATACATACCATGGTCTGTCAAGTAATTTGAACGGAATGTAGGATTACAATGTCGTCGTTTCGACGCACGCTGTTGCGAAAAAAAATCATGTGGTACGTCGTATTCCCTTACGAAAAGCCATTGTATCAAAGCGGCTGTTAGGTTTTTTTTTTTATACAACTGAAGTGGCAACCAAGCGTACGGCCCACAAGATGGTAAGCGGTTACCGCAGTTTATGGACTCTTGCAATACCAGAGATATCCCTCGCGGGTTGCCACCTTGAGGCATAGGTCGAAAGCCTCATGTGCCAGTAATTTCACCAGAAACCATACCCTTCACACCGGAACACAGCAATGCGAGCATTACTGCTTGGCGACAGAAACAGGTATGGTGGTAGTCTTTCCCCGGACGTGCTCTATCACAGAGAACTCTACTACTCTTAATTTTTATATGTGGTACGCTAGATGCTAGATGACTGACGTCACGGTATCGAAATGCATTGTTGCTATTAGAGTACTATACAAAGGAGTTGTTTCTCGATGTATGGAGCCGGGCCTAGGTCCTTTGTAGGGGTCTAGATATTTAGATATTCAATAAAGAAACCATTTTAAGCTGTTTCTTTAATTTATTTTAGCTTCTTTTACAATCTTATGTAAGTTTATCTATGTGAAGGAGTGCAACACAATGCAAAACAACATGGCGGGTTTAACGAACAACTGGGTTATTAGGTACTGTCAAAGTCATGATGCGTCACGATCATTGGCTAATAGCTGTCATGGCGGACCTCCAGTGTTCCCGTTTTATGAAACTCAACACAACAAACATTTTTCATATAGAACTTTGTTTGTCTACATAAAAATAAAATTGTATTATAACGTTAGTTTTATATTTTTTTCCAATTTCTCTATGGTGTTAATAAGACCTAGGCCACTATGAAATTGGTTTTTTATTGTATGAAAATAGAACTCACGACCCCGTTATAACACAGCAACTAACGATGTCACCGAATAATATTTGGAAGATGAGAAGTGAATAAACCATTATGATTATTAAAAATCGGATCGTATTGCCATTTTAGCAGAGTTTATTGCAAAAACCAGTTACTACAGGTGTAATGGCTATCGTTCGACAACAGACTTTACTGCTAATAGGTACTAAAAAATGTCGCCATTCTTAATATTGATTTATTTTATGATTAACAAAGTGAGTTTGTATCCACTCCACTCAAAGATATTCACTAAAAGTTCAGTAGGAAATTAATGACGACCGATGTGGCGCAGCGGGCGCAGGTCCACCTGCGACGCGAAGGTTGCGGGTTCGATTCCCGCCTCGGGTCAAATGTTTGTACGATCTACAAATATTTGTTCCGGTTGTTCTGGGTATTTTCTATATATAATAAAAATATCTATCTATGTATTGTATTGTATTAAATATATATCAGTCATCTAGTACCCCTAATACAGCTCTGTTTAACAGCAGCTTACCTTGGGGCTAGATGATGTGTGGATTGCTAGACATTATTATTTATTTATTAATATTATGGCGCTCGTCTGGCAGTCGATTTGTTTACCGATTACTGCTTACCGATAAAGTCTACTGAATGTGATTTACGATAAGTTATCGGTTGTCATTAGGACACATTATTTACTTTATGATTTACATGTACTCGTAATAATAATACATATGCTTGACTGCTTAGATATACACTTTTAATATTATTACCACCCACTATGTATCAATTATATGAATTATATTACGAGCACCGGTGGTCTAGTGGTAGTGACCCCGCCTTCCGATCCTAAGGTCGTGGGTTCAAACCCGGTCGTGCACCAATGGATTTTTCTGTTCGAAAAATTTATGTGCGTAATGCCAGTGCTCTCATACGGTGAAGGAAAACATCGTGAGGAAACCGGCATGTCCAAGAACAAAAAATTCGAAAGACATGTGCCATCCACCAATCCGCATTGGGTCCGCGTGGTGGATTAAGACCCAATCACTCTCGCCTGAGAGTAGGCCAGTGTCCCAGCAGTGGGAACATAAGAAGGCTGTCATGATGATGATGATGTATCAATTGTCTCGAAATAACCTTTTTTACTTACTTACTTACTACTTTGGTCATTTTAGCAGCTTGAGTATTTCCTTAATATAAATTCGATTCCGGGACTGGATTGTACAGAGGTCAAAATGGCTGTGCGGACCGAATGTCTTAGTGGCGAAAAGTATAACCGTCAAAATGCCCCAGTGTCAAAATATCTCTATGCATCTGCTATAGTCAGGCGTGGTGCTTAACATCAGGTGGGCGTCTTAATTGTCATAAAAAAAAATCATCATGGTCACAATGTTTTAGTGACAAATGGTACACATCTCAAAATGCAAGTCCACCAAAAGGTGTGATAGACAAAATATTCGATTGTTAAATAACTTCTCTCACAAGGTAATCTTAGTGCTAAAATAATAAATGTATGTCATTCAAGTCGAGTCACAGAATTAACAAAGACGATAATAGATTTAAAAAACACAGCTAACAGAGGTTTTAAATACTTAATGAATAAGGCCTTTTGAATTTGGTTGTCCCTGTCCCTGTCGGTTACATATCAGGAAATGAAAACAACCAGTGCGTGCCAAAAAAAAAATAAAGTGAAAAACCACGAAAAACATTACCTAAAAAAAAAAATACCACACCGATAAGCTAAAACAACAATATTTTCATTAAAAAATAAAACACGTGGACGAGTAATAGGGATGTTTTCTCCCAAATGAAATTTTAGGTTCTTCGATCTACATCACACCAACCGACACGACATGATCCGGTCCGGTGAAATTACAGGCACATGAGACTTACCATCTAACGTCTCAGGGTGGTAACACGCAAGTGATATCTATGATGTTGCATGCGTACATAGGCTACGGTAACCGCTGACCATCAAGTGGGCCGTACGCTTGGTTACCACTTTAGTAGTATAAAAAAAAAAAATTATCATCATAAAAAAAAAATATCCACAAAATTCTATTATCATTGGATTACTTTAGATCAGGGTGGTCTAGTGGTACTCCGCTTTCCGATCGGTAGGTAGTGGGTCCGAACCCAGTCGTGCATCATAGGATTTTTTTATACAAAATGTTTATGTGCGCATTGTCAGTGCTCTCATACGGCAAAGGTTTTTTTTTATGTCAGCAAGTGACAGGACTGCAGTGCCACCCAAAACTTAATAGTTTTTAAGTGTTTGCGTGGCACTGCACTGCGCTTATCACTCAGAGACATTATTGTTAAGTCTCTTTCTCCCAGTAATTTCACTTGCTACAGTGCCGTTTAAACCCAGTGCAGCTTGCACACTACTGCTTGGAGGTAGAATATCTGACACTGCGGTGGTACCCACCAAGACGGACTCTTGCTGAAGAGTCCTACCACCAGGAAAACACCAGGAAAACACTGTGAGGAATCTGGCATGTCCAAGAAATAAAAGTTCGAAAGACCAAACTAATCATCTTAGAATCTTAATCTTATCGTAGTAATATAATAGAGGGGAAAGTTTGGCACTGTTGAATTTGAATGTTATAGTGGATATTCCGAGCACTGGTGGTCTAGTGGTAGTGACCCTGCCTTCCGATCCTAAGGTCGTGGGTTCGAATCCAGTCGTGCACCAATGGATCTTCGCTACGAAAAATTTATGTGCGCAATGCCAGTGCTCTCATACGGTGAAGGAAAACATCGTGAGGAAACCGGCATGACCAAGAACTAAAAATTCGAAAGACATGTGCTATTCACCAATCCGCATTGGGTCCGCGTGCTGGATTAAGACCCAACCACTCTCGCTTGAGAGTAGGCCAGTGTCCCAGCAGTGGGAACATTAGAAGGCTGTCATGATGAGTGTATATTCCTGTTTTCCGAAATGATGTCGCTGTGTCAATCCGTGTCAAGTATTTAAGCTAAAGGTTTCTAAAATCAGTAGTAATGGGAATCTGTAATATTGGGTATAAACCTATTTAAATCAGTTTCTAGATACAACTTGCGCAAGTATTATAAAAATATTTTCCAACCGATTTTTCTAAAAGAAAACAAATATAATTATATCTTGTCTGCAAAAACAGGTGAATCCCTGTTTGTACTAACTAGTAACACCGCGGCATTGTAAGCAAAATAAATAACGGTTCTAATTATTTATTAAATTAGTTTTACCCACAGAGATATTTTTTTTTTTTTTTTTTTTAAATAATGCTGGACAATCCACACAGCATCATCTAGCCCCAAGATAAGCTACTGTTAAACAGAGCTGTGTTATGGTACTAGATGACCGATATATACTTAATACAATACAATACATAGATAGATATTTTTTATTATATATAGAAAATACCCAGAACACCCGGAACAAATATTTGTAGATCGTACAAACATTTGACCCGAGGCGGGAATCGAACCCGCAACCTCCGCGTCGCAGGCGGACCTGCGCCCGCTGCGCCACATCGGTCGTCTATATATATTTAAAAGCATAATGCTCCTTCGGCTTCGTCGATATGGGTATGTTTGGACTAGTTAGTACCTTTAAATAAACATAGCCGGAAATTTTTACATTATGTACTCTTCGTAAAGTAGTAAGTAAGTAAGTTCGTATGAGTCAGTGGCCAACTCTGGTGACAGAGTTAAAGTAGTACCTCAGTAGTAGTAGATGCCCATTGATCGTGGTTTAATAATCTCCAACAATTTACCAGCTAAATGAGGGACGTAAAGTCTGACAAATAATTGGAATAACTTTTACCAATTCGAAATGTCGAAACAAAAATTTTTACACAACACCTAAGATTAGGATGCAAATCTAACTTAGTCAATAATTATATTACATTACAAAATATACAAAATACATATGAAACAGTTGAGCCATCTAAAGACCGTTACAAACGACCTATAGATAGCTCAACTGATCCAAATCACTACCAGTAGGAAGCGTTCCCAACATGCTGGCTGCATTGCCACGTTGAATGGCAATGCTGATACGTTGAGCCAGATATGAACCAGCCTTTGGATCACTTAGTCAATATATTGAGAGAATTGGCCTCTGGATTAAAACATAGTGGGTACCTAGGTACATTTATCCTGGTACCACATGATCGAGTCCGCGGGCGGCAGCTTGTACGAAATAAAAGGTCATTAAAGGTTAAAAATGCAGAAGCTTATTGCACCTTACGCCTGTGCTTACGTTTTGCATAATGCTTGTAGTACTTTTTGTACTACAAGCATTATTTTTTTTTAGTACTTTTTAGTACTTTTTGTTAACACAAAACCCCTGTAGGTTTTGTGTTAACAAAAAGTACTTAGTTTTATTAGATGGAGCTTCAATAATAACTGAACGTTGTTTGGTATTTTTAAATTGAATTTTACTAATATGACTCGTATGTACCTGAAAATAGAAGTAGAATGTCCCGCGTTATTGTTAACAAACGAAAAACGGAGATGGTTCTCAAGTCTACACGATTTTTTTTTCTTTGTAAGAAGGTATTTATGTCAGCATTTGAGTGAGACGAGTTTGTTTTTATACCACTAAAGTGGCAACCAAGCGTACGGCCCACTTTAGGGTAAGCGGTTACCGTAGCTTTTGTACGTTTCTAGGCTCTAGGCTAGGGCGCGTGGAACTGGCGTAAATTCACCTAGCTTTAAGACGCTTCGAAATTATCCTTATGATATTATTGAATAAATATATTTTCTTACTTTTAACTTTTACTTTGCAATACCATAATTATCACTTGCGTGTTACCACCCTGAGACTTTACGTTAGATGAAAAGTCTCATGTGCCTGTAATTTCACCGGAAACCACACCCCGAACCGGAACACAGCAGTGCGAGCATTACAGCTTATTAATAGCTGCAGTGTGCTTAAAGGTGCACAGCGCTAATCGCCCCGAGACATAGTTGATAAACTCGCGCAGTTATTTTCGTACCTACAAACTTCATCTGCTCATGGCGACCGACTGACCGGCGAGTTGAATTTCGGGAATTCCTTTCTCAGTGCACCCCACACAACATCTTCCAAGTTCCAGGTCTCTGCGGTTTAAGGTTTAGTCTGTGCGTTGATTTTCGGTTAGTTAGTGAGTCATATCACGACATCAAACCGTCATAAAAGTTTCGACACTAGAGTTGGTCAACCATGAACTCCTAAAGCGATTTAAATGAAGACCTAAACTAAATTGTCAAAAAATTTTGTACCATGATATCAATTAGGCAATCATGTCATGGTATTAAATGTTTTGACAATTTAGTTTAGGTCTTCATTTGAATCGCTATAAGAGTTCATGGTTGGGCCCAAGGGCAGTCTTCGGTCATTTTGCCAGTACTAAATTAATACCTCCCATTTTAATTGTTTTTCTCGTGTTATTTTGAGTTTTAATGTGTATATTTGGTGGCAGTTTAACCAATACGACTCGTATTCTTGGCACAAGTGTGTGATTGAAATGAGGGTGATGTTGGTTTGTAATTTGGTCGAAGATTCTCCTAGAAAATTTTGATGGAACGCCATCATTCCTTTCAAAATTTAAAATTCGAGCTTGTTTCTCTATATTTTTGTATCTCTTCTTCTTCTTCGTTACACTCTTGACAGAGCGGTCGTGGTCGTCACTTCAGGGGGAGCTGTGGCTCGCATCACAATTCGACGCCACTCATCTCGAATCACAGCTTTCCTGGTACATTTATGCAGCGGGCCACTTAATGCACTTAATGCATATTTTTGTATACGTCGACATTACTTGACACTGGCAATAATAATAGTAGTATAAAAAATATAAAAATAGAGTTGGGCAATGACTTAAAACTTCTTAGCTTACGAGTATTACGATTATATACGAAAGTTTGGATGAAAGGATGTTTCTTATTCAATCGCGCCTAAACAGGCCAAAACGGCTAAACGGAACTTTAAAAGGTTGAAACTTTTAAGGTAAATCTCTGTGCTAAAATTTATAAAATACATAATTTTTAGCACAGAGATAGGTTGTAGTTTGAAATGAATCGTTCATCAACTCACACCACGAATCTTGTTCTAACTGGTGTGAGTTGACGAATCATAAAAAGCTATACTCTTAGCACTTTGGCTAGTTTAATCCCGGAATAACGTACGGTTTCCGTGGGGATACAATTGTTTTAGGTCTCACACATACTCATCAAAATTTCCAAGCGAACAAAGTTGCGGGAACAGCAACAGCTAATGAAAGTATACTTTATCAGAGTCTGCTGAATATGTAAATATTTCTCAGAATCATGTTTATCAAGTAAATAGTTTTTGCACTAACAATATTTATTATCCAATCTGAAAACAACGTTGTTTTAGTTCAGTCTATTATCTTTTAAATTCTAAAAGTAAACGCACAAGAGTGGCACCCAAATTCATTCCCCGTTATCACTGATCAGCTGGAGTCATGTCGTATCTCGGATCTTGCCTCTTGCTTTACCTATTGGGTCGTAACGCCCATTAACTCCCACACAAAAACACTGTAAAATTCTCATTTATGCTGATACAAAATTGCAAAAACATATAATTTTGGCTTACTTTTGCGACTCAGAAAACAAAAAACGCCTACGCTCTGCGACTATGTACACATTCAATTTTTAATTATATTCATAGGTGGGTATCAGCATCAAGATCTACACTCTCGTGTTGTGGTGTTTGTCCGCCTGCCAACCTGTCCCAAGCCAGGCCAACTTCTTGAAATAACGGGGAAAAACTTTAATAAATAAATAATGCTGGACAATCCACACAGCATCATCTAGCCTCAAGTTAATCAGAGCTTGTATTCGGCAGCACTGTTCCTGCAGTCCTGATTGTGTTTAGTTTATTTTTATGCAAACATTATCTTTTGACTGCGTCCTTCAGATGAATTTATTGGTGTATTTTATCCAAACACTATCATTTTAGCAGTTTGCTAAAGTACAATTTTTTTGTCATTGAATATAAGAATAAAGATGAGGCTAACTAACAAGCTAGTTGAGGTTTTCAACGAAGTTAAGCACTGTTCCGCGGGGTCATCATTTGGATGGGTGACCGCCAGTGGCAATTTCAACTGAGCGCTCCCGTGCTTCGGAGGGCACGTTAAGCAGTCGGTCCCGGCTTTTTCAAAGTTGTTAGGCCATGACAGAGGTCTTCGGGCGGCCTAGAAACTCTGTCACCAGAGTTGGCCACTGCCTCATACGAACGAACGAACGATTAGATTGATTTTTGATAAGGTTAGAGCCATAAAATGCAGCGAGATTACGCAAGCCTTACGCTAGCTTTACGCAAATCTTACGCAAGCGTGCAGTAACTGTGTTTGCTTCATTAGAACGCGTTCAATAAACCAACAATGCACGTTCGCGTGACGCTTGCGTGGAGGGACAGAAGGGCAATTCTACTAACAAACTTAGAATCGATTCATTTTCAATCGATTGCAAATGAACCATTTTCATCGTTGGGTGTTTTCGTATTCTACTATTGAACAACGACCCAGCTGTGTAAGTATGCATTTTGTTACCTTCACAAAATTATTAATACAAATTAATAAAAAATAATTATAAAATATGTAAACAATGTTTTTCAGTTTATTTTTTACCGACACTCTCAAAACAGATGATACATCACTTCTCCTCATTAAAATGGAGATTAACCTGTCATGTCTGTATGTATCAATACCCTGTCAGGGGTAACGGTTTTCTATAGATAGAGCCAAAGTATAGGGGTTTTTAGACAAAGTATTTAGTAAGTAATGGTGAATCGTGACCGATGGCACACTACATCACACTATCACATCACATCACACTAATATTATAATTGCGAATGTTCTTATGTTTGGATGTATGTTTGTTCCTCTATATCTTGGTAACCACTGAACTGATTTGGCTGAAATTTAAAACATAGATAGGTAATGACCGGGAATAGGACATAGATTGCAGTTTCCAAGTTCCACGCGAACGAAGTCGCTTGCAACAGCTAGAATATAGCTAAGAAAGTGATAATCTGTACAATATTGATTCGTTTGTAAAATTGTCATAAATGGTACCAACTTTGTGGATATACTCGTAAGAGTCTGTTCAAAAAAAAAAAAAGTCTTCAATCAAACCATTTTGGTTCTTAAAACAACGACATAAAAGTCAACGACAGTTCTTACAAATTGTGAGTCACAATCACTCAACCAACAATGTATTTCATTATGTAATAGTATTGTATGCAAGTTGCCTTTCATTATTTTTTTCATTTTACTTTACAAGAGATGCATTTTACTGTAAGTACAAGGTTTCAAACAGTTTTCTTGCCTGTCACACTGACTAACAGTGTGGTGGTTAGTGAAATTACCACCGTAACACCAGTGTGACAGAGCAGTGTGAATGTTAGTCGGGCGTGGAATACTTTACTGTAGAAATATTCGTGCCTTTGCACTGCCTGACAAATAAAATGATTACCATTAGGCTCGGAGCTCTCTCTATGTCGACCACAAATACTCTAGTGTCAAAATGTCGAGTATCCAATGCGATGAAATTGCATTCATTGTACTCAAAATTCAAAACCAAAATCGTTTTAGCTTGTGCTCGGCTTAATTGGCTTGACTCCAACCGCATTCGTATACGGTTCACTAGTCGTAGCCCCTGGCTTTGCTAGCATGGTACTAGCTAGTACCCAAGTATCCCAAAGCTTATTAATTCAATCTTATTTTATTACGGCTTATGACGCTGGTGAATTGTTTTAATAAAACGTCGGTCATCAACAAACAATATTGATTGGATCGTGACTTATCTAGAGCGAAATGTAGTTCGTTCTGAAGTAGGCAGATAGTTTTCCTTATTTGCTTAGATTCCTTCCTGGAACTCTTTTGCCCTAAGCTTATCGATCAGTATCCTATAATTCAAATACAGGGTGGTCCAAACATAGACGTCAATAAGAAAAATTTAGTTTCCCCAGATTCAGGGGTATCCGAAAATACCGATTTTTCATATTTTACGAGTTATGATTTTTTAAATGTTTTTTTGAGATAAAACATCTTGGAACAGTACTTCCAAAAATTTTTTTTATCACTTTGAAACGTTCCGACCAAACATTCTCATAGGGGTGTCCGAAAATACCCCATGTATGTCATGGGGTATTTTCGGATACCCCTGAATCTGGGAAATCTAAATTTTTCTTATGTCCATATTTGGACCATCCTGTATATATTATATATAATTATACTTTATAACATTATTTATTCATTTTTTCTTAGTGTTAATACAACTTAGAGCTAATTTAATATTTATATAATAGAGCTAATAAAAAATTTGATATGCCTGAACTAGGAAAACCTGTACTTCAGGCGAAAAAAGGCTAAAAAAATACTAAAAGTACATAAATAATATACTAAAAATATCTAGACTTAACATATTTTTTATACACGTTTGTTTGTCTTGTTCCTAACAAAGAATTTTGAATTATAGGTATTGCTCGATTTATAAGTATAACAAGCAAAATACATGTCTAATTTTTTGAATCCCTATTACAAAATACACTTCTACTAGTGGAAAGCCTTTCGACTTCAAACTCAAAGACTCTTGATATTGTCTACGCTAATAATCATTTTATGCAAACTTGTTCCTGCTTCGTCCTCTAGACGATGAATTTCAGGAATTCCTTTCTAAGTGCACTGTGCACTGTGCACCCAAGGTACACATTAGAAATCTAGGACTAACGACTTTGCACGTTTTAGCTATGTGTTGGTTTTTAAGTCTAACCAGTCAATCAGTAACATGACGATTTTTATAGATAGGTTACTTACTCAATACTTAGATAATATTATATTTACAAAATACGTACGTAAGTTACAAACAGATTTTTTTAACTGCTCCTTTAGTCGTGCGGTCTCTATCGTTAAAAGACCAATTAATTTAAAAGTAAAATGATGTTTTTAAAAGTATTTGATTTCCCTAAAGAGTTAAACGTTAACGAACTCAAAAATTCAAAACAATAATGTCACGTGATGCCATTACGGTTGAAAGTTGAGACTTACAATGGTATTACATGTAATAGTCGAAAACTGACATCCGTACTTGTGAGTTTTTATTAAAAACTCGAGTTTTTACTAGAAAATGAATGAGACGAGGAATAACAAGTACGCTTAGTATAAAGTAGGCCGTACGCTGGGTTGCCACTTAATAATAATCTTACTAATATTATAAATGCGGAAGTCTGTGTGTATGTTTGTAACCACGTATCTCCGTGACGGCTTCACCGATAGTAATGATATTTGGAATATAGATTTAGTCCTGGAATAACACATAGGCTACTTTTGTCCCGGTAAAATGTACTGTTCCTGTGGGATAGAATTGATACTCCAAAAACGCGGGTGAAGCCGCGCGGGTCAGTTCGTAATAAATAAAGAAATTATCCTTTAATTCGGACAATTGTTAGATATACAATTATGTTACTACTACTTCACTGCTCTTTAATTTATGTAATTAATGTATAAGCTACTTAATTAAAATGATTCACTTATTGTCTGGTAGAGCACTGGTGGTCTAGTGGTAGTGACCCCGCCTTCCAATCCTAAGGTCGTGGATTCGAATCCGGTCGTGCACCAATGGATTTTTCTTTTCGAATAATTTATGTGCGCAATGGCAGTGCTCTCATACGGTGAAGGAACGTGAGGAAACCGGCATGTCCAAGAACTATAAATTCGAAAGACATGTGCAATCCACTAATCCGCATTGGGTCCGCGTGGTGGATTAAGACCTAATCACTCTCGCCTGAAAGTAGGCCAGTGTCCCAGCAGTGGGAACATTAGGAGGCTGTCATGATGATGATTAACTTATTGTCTAGTGTTTCTCTATTTTCTTTAAATCCAGTTCTGTAAGTCTTCTACAACCTATCACTATGTTGCCAATTTGTTGTTATAAAATATCTACGAGTAAGTACTTATTGGTACCACAGCACTTAGAAACAAATAAATAAAATAAATAAATAAATAATGCTGGACAATCCACAAAGCATCATCTAGCCCCAGGTAAGCTGCTGTTAAACAGAGCTGTATTATGGGTACTAGATGACTGATATATATTTAATACAATTACAATACATAGATAGTTTTTTTTTTTTTATTATATATAGAAATACCCAGAACACCCGGAACAAATATTTGTAGGTCATACAAACATTTGTCCCGAGGCGGGAATCGAACCCGCAACCTCTGCGTCGCAGGCGGACCTGCGCCCACTACAAAATAGTATTGTTGCGTCTAAAACTTAATTTTCTATTTGTAAAAAAAATACTGCATTTTGATCCATCCTGATTTGCTGATTCTGATCCTGATGACTGCATTTGCTCGTCTGTCCGACTGTACAGTCAGCAAAAAAAATGGTCTTTTTTTATACCACTAAAGTGGCAACCAAGCGTACGGCCCACTTGATGGTAAGCGGTTACCGTAGCCTATGTACGCTTGCAACATCATAGATATCACTTGCGTGTTGCCACCCTGGAACGTTAGATGTAAAGTCTCTCAGTGCCTTTAATTTCACCAGAAACCATTACCCGAACAGCAATGCGAGCATTTCTGCTTGGCGGCAGAAATAGTTGTGGTGGTGGTCCTTCCCCGGACGAGCTCTATCACATAGAACTCTACTACTCTTAAAACTTACTGACTTACTGTTATTGACAAAAGTTTCTATGAAATCCTATGACATTCAAATGAATCTAACCTACCTATACCACTTTTTAGGTGAGTACTATTTACTTTATAAAGATTAAACAGTAACATAAGCACCTGAGTTAGGTCCGCTGGTTTATTGGCGCTTACTCCACATTATCCTGTAAGTAAGTAAGTTCGTAAGAGTCAGTGGCCATCTCTGGTGACAGATTTTCTAGGCCGCCCGAAAGTATCTGTCATGGCCTAACAACTTTGAAAAGAAACATTAACAGCACGGGTGCAGAAAGGACCCACCAGTAAAGTCATTTTCCAACCTGAAGTCTAACCCTTGTTGTATTTTGACGACCGATGTGGCGCAGCGGGCGCAGGTCCGCCTGCGACGCGGAGGTTGCGGGTTCGATTCCCGCCTCGGGTCAAATGTTTGTACGATCTACAAATATTTGTTTCGGGTGTTCTGGGTGTTTTCTATATATAATAAAAAAATATCTATCTATGTATTGTATTGTATTAAGTATATATCAGTCATCTAGTACCCATAACCCAGCTCTGTTTAACAGCAGCTTACCTTGGGGCTAGATGATGCTGTGTGGATTGTCAAGCATTATTTATTTATTTACCCCCGCGGACCCGGAGGGGTTAAAGAGCAACCGCAGATTCTACGAAGTAACTGTAATTAATATTTAGATAGAAAAAGTGTATGTTCATGAGTAAACCACAAACAATATAAAAAAAGTACAACAAAATAGGTAAAGCTAGGAATAGCAAATAGTTTTTTTAATAAGTTAGCGGGAAGATGTAGTTTGGATAAAAGACATAGCGCAGATTTTTAATGTTGTCTGAATAAACATTAAAAAATGTGTCATTTGAGACACTGTGTCCCAATAAATTTTGTCCGAATCGACAGCAAGTCGGACAAAGGGTTTCCACTAGTTTTAAATACAATAGACCACTCAACGAACAAAAAAACCAATGAAAGGGAAGATATAAATCAAGAATCCTGTCGCAACAAACTCTTATTTTGAACTCAGAGTGTGCCATTAATAACGTTACATTATTTTTGACAGAAAAAAATGTGACTCTAGGGAGAAATTGTTTGAGAAAAAGACGCCTTGGACAATGGAACAGGATTTATCACCTTCCATTCGTTTGAGAAAACGCAGACTTCAGCCTCTTCTACACATACACATGCAATAAATCATAAGGATCACTTTGAAACGTCTTTATAGCTAGGCGAATAGACGCACCCCAGCCTAGAAGAGTAAAGAGTAGTAGAGTTCTCTGTGATAGAGCTCGTCCGGGGAAGGACTACCACCATACCTATTTCTGCCGCCAAGCAGTAATGCTCGCATTGCTGTGTTCCGGTGTGAAGGGTATGGTTTCCGGTGAAATTACTGGCACATGAGGCTTTCGATCTTAGCCTCAAGGTGGCAACCCGCGAGTGATACCTCTGGTATTGCAAGCGTCCATAGGCTACGGTAACCGCTTACCATCTTGTGGGCCGTACGCTTGGTTGCCACTTCAGTTGTATAAAAAAAAAAAAAAAAAAAAAGAATCTGGCAACAAACTTCTTTTTTTTCGATGATTCCTCTTCATCATAAAGCTCCGATGTGGTGCCAATCGGCCCTGTGCGTTGATTGTCAGTCAGTCTGTCAGTAACTCAATGATTTTATAAATATAGATAAAAATAAGTCTCGGGGCTTTAGTACTAAGTCAATAAAGTCCACAATCTCAAACCTCAAGTCCACAATCAACTTTCCTAGGCAAGACATCAATCTTTTATAGGTTTTATAGAATTAAATGTTTACTTACGGAACGTCTCCGTCGCACTAAGTAGCTACGCTTCTTTGCTTTTCAGATAGAGTCTATCTACTTTTTTCTCTATTAGAATTCCCGTGACTTTGTTTGCATTGTACCACTGTACCTACTTCTGCCGCCAAGGATGCTTGCATTTCTGTTTGAATGTTAATGGTTGGTGAAATAACTTTCGATTAGAATGGCAACGCGCGTGTGATATTTCTGGTATTAGCGTTTAAAGGCTATGGTAATCGCTTACCATCAAGCCATCAAGCTTGGCCGTAAGCAGATTTGTCATCTCATCATGACAGCCTTAGAATAGTTGTAATTCTAAGATGACGGCGTTCTAATATTCTTGCGGCTGGCCTACTCTCAAGCGGGAATGAGTGTCTGCAGCGCTAACGCACAAGATGTTTTAAATTAATGTTTTAAATATATTCTATAGTATTTTTATGGCAGACTTCAAAAAATTAGGTACCTAATCATATCGACTCTATGCGTTTTTTCTAAAAGTATATTATCATTGTGTTGCAATTTATTGACAATACTGTCAAGTTTTCCTGATGTTAAGCGCCACGCCTGACCTGCAGTCACTCATTTCAGTTTTAAAGTTTTGGGTGGCACTGCTGCATAGTACGAAGGCTGTACTACAAGCTATTGAGTGGAAACATAATATTGTGTGGGATCACAATGACTGTCACATGCAATGCTGTTATTGTACAATACAAACGATTTACCTACGCAATGGGAACTACCCCAATTAAGCAGTCTTTGTTTTAGTTAGTTGGCTTTTGGCTATTTAGATTCGTATTCAAAAAAGTGTGCTGTGAAACTGCGCAGGTTAACTAGTCTTATAGATATATAGAGCATTACTTACCTAATCATCATCATAACAGCCTTCTAATGTTCCCACTGCTGGGACACTGGCCTACTCTCAGGCGAGAGTGATTGGGTCTTAATTCACCACGCATTCACCTGGCATTGCGCACATAAATTTTTCGAACAGAAAAATCCATTGGTGCACGACCGGGTTTGAACCCACGACCTTAGGATCGGAAGGCGGGGTCACTACCACTAGACCACCAGTGATCAATCAAGTGAGTGACTTATAACTAATACTTGTTTCATATTCGTTTGCAGTTTTCTAAACAGAGCAATCGAGGTACGCTGCGGTTACCGCTTACCATCCAGTGTGGGCCGTACGCATGGTTGCCACTTTAGTGGTAATAATTTTTTTTTTTTTTAAAAATTGAGATTTTTACGACAAAATGTATAAAAATATGCATGTTTTTTTATGTGGAACCTATTCTAAAAGACCCTGTATAGGCACGGACGACAATTAATTGGTATGGTTCATATACGTGTCAGGTGGCAAGCCTTATAGCCGCTGAGTAAAAAGTGTGCACTGAAAATTGTGCACTGAAAAGTGTGCACTGAAAAGTGTGCAATAGAAAACTGGTGCAGTTCGCCTTGTACACCTTGTATTCACACCACAAAAGCACATCGTACCTCTTAATTTCGAAGAAATTGGTTCTAAGATAATAACTCGTCAATTTTTATTTAAAAAAAAGTTATATTATCTTTACGTAAAGTCAGTTTTTGTTACAGAGAAAACTTTTTACTGTCGATATCAGACTTTTATATTTATGGAAAGCATGAATTTTTTATTTATGGTGATTTTATGTATTTTTAAAGTAAGCAGTTTACAAAATATAAGTATTTCTCTACTGTTTAATAAGACAATTTGACCATAGCCATAGCCTGCGACGCGGAGGTTGCGGGTTCGATTCCCGCCTCGGGTCAAATGTTTGTACGATCAACAAATATTGGTTCCGGGTGTTCTGGGTATTTTCTTTATATAATAAAAAATATCTATCTATGTATTGTATTGTATTAAGTGTAAATCAGTCATCTAGTACCCATAATACAGCTTTGTTTAACAGCAGCTTACCTTGGGGCTAGATGATGCTGTTTGGATTGTCCAGCATTATTTAATTAATTTCATTTAATAGCTCTTATACAGTTTGAGGTGCAGATCAATGGAGATTGGTCGCTAACAGAGTTTTGTTATCAACATGCTGGTTTCTTTACTTTGGTTTTTTTGGGGCTAAATTGTGTTGTGTAAGAATGTAAAATTCTTTCACCTTTAGAATACTACATTATCCCTGAGTAACATAGGGTATATTTATTACTAGCCGATCTGCCCCAGCTTCGCGCGGGTGCAATGAAACCGCACCCGTGCAAAGCCGGGCCGGGTCGCTAGTAATAAATATACCCTATGTTACTCAGGGATAATGTAGCATTATAATGGTGAAAGAGTTTTTGAAATCGGATTAGTAGTTTTTGAGTTTATTCGTAACAAACAAAAATACAAATCTTCTCTCTATAAAATATTAGTATAGATATTGTAAGGAGTACTGGAGTCGTGGTCTATGGCGGTGTGCTGTGGACAAGGCGCGGCGCAATACGCATGCTCGGTCGCGTTACCTGGGCAACAGAAGAACATAGATGTCAGAGAGTGTTATCGTTGACTCCGAGTAATTGTGGTTTTGATAAATATATCATAGGAGATTGTCTTTGGCTATCTTGTCAAAACGACATGGGTCTTCCCATTTTTAATTATTTTTTTCGTGTTATTTTAAGTGTTATTGCGTAAATTTGGTGGCAGTTTATCCAATTTAACTTGTTTACTTAGCACAAGTGTAAGTAATTGAAATGGAGGGGTAATGTTGGTTGGTAATTTAGTCAAAGACTTTCCAGGAGAATTTTGAAAGAAAAGTCGTTTCTTTCCAAATTTCGTTTGTTTACGTTGCTAAGCGACAATCAAACTAATACACTTGACACTGGCAAAATTGTGGCAAACTAGCCACAGAGGCCATAAAAGAAAAGAAGAAGAAGAAATATACTTATCATAAATAATATTGAACTGATAGTCTTGTTTTTAAACCAATAATATATATATCACATAATTTTATATATCATATTTTACCAAAGTTATGACAAATTAACACTATTAACACTTATATTACCACGGCGAAGATGGAGGGACAAAATTGAGGCCTACCTAAAGGATTGGAGAGAAGGAAGGGAGGCCTTGCAGTGGGAAACTACAGGCTCTTAATAATAATAATAATATGGCTATAAAAAAATAAGAGGCTTTCACGCGGCCTTAACTCCATCACGAAAGTGACTCATGTAAACAAAATCAAAATAAAAATAAAAAATCATTTATTACAATAGAATGGATTGACGATCACTTTGAAACGTCTTACAAGCTAGGAAAATTTACACCAGCTCCAACGCGCGCCCATGCCGTAAAAGAACTGGCAACAACACAGGCTGGGTTCAACAAGATGGTAAGCGGTTACCGCAGCCTATGGACGCTTGCAATACCAGAGGTATCACTCGCCACCTTGAGGCTAAGACCGAAAGCCTCATGTGCCAGTAATTTCACCGGAAACCATACCCTTCACACCGGAACACAGCAATGCGAGCATTACTGCTTGGCGGCAGAAATAGGTATGGTGGTAGTCCTTCCCCGGACGAGCTCTATCACAGAGAACTCTACTACTCTTAAACTTACTTTATAAATATTTTATGGATATACAGATCTATTTAGAGCTCTCAATTATTTGTCATACGCGTAGATTAATCGAGTAGCATTTCACGGGCTGCTTAACTTTTGTGGAATTGATTTGTGGGTTTATTGAGGAAAATTACCTACGTATTCGAGCCAAATTGTCGTTTATTCATGTATTAAACTTATTACATATTCGAACGGATTCTACGTTATTAATAATAATTTATGATTCTGGGACTGGGTTGTCGACGTAACCAAATGTTCAACGCTTTGACTATATAAGGTCATTCATTATCAACCTGACAAACTTAAGGGGTAGGTTCCACACATAAAAAAAAAAATTAAGTAATTCTGCTTCATAATTAGTTATCCTTGTTAGAAATCGAAAAGGCAGCGCTCGGCACGTGTTAGTGACCCGCGCGTCAATGAACCGCGGGTCACTAACCCGCGCGTCCTTGACCTGCGCGTGTCCTTGACCCGCTACGGGGCGCGCACACTCGAATATTTCATTATTACGTCGCTTAACTCGATTCCCAACAATGATAAATAATAATTGAGCGGAAACGCGTAATCGATTTTTTTTTGTTTACTTGTGATTTTTAAGACAAAAGATACATAAAAAAAAAATTATAGGTACATATATTTTTTTTTAGGTGTGGAACCTATCCCTTAAGTTTGTCAGGTTGATAATGAATGACCCTGTATACCTGGTTCAACGGTTGGCATGTGCAGAGAGCAAATCACGGACGATACGTTTACGTTTTTCAAACGAGTTTATCTTGCTAAGCACTCAGGTGTCAAACGTTTTTTAAGTTTATTATAATATATAGTAAAATAAAATTTGTATAAATCAATTTTTCGTTTCTAACCTTGTAAACAAAGTTTTTTTTAAATAGAATTAGGTAAGAGCTAAGTAATTCTATAGAACCGAATTGATTATTGTCTGATAGAGTGGTCTGAAATCTAACCCAATACCCGCTATTTATGAAAGTGGTCCTTTTAGTGGATACTTTTATTTGCGTTTAGGTTGTAAATATCAACAGAGACACCGGATATCCGGTTCGGGTGTTGTCGCGTTAGTGGGCACAATTTGTGTATCTGATAGAGGTATTAGCGTTGTTAATAACGTTATAAATACATTCATCATGACAGCCTTCTAATGTTCCCACTGCTGGGACACTGGCCTACTCTCAGGCGAGAGTGATTGAGTAATCCACCACGGGTCCGCGGATTGGTGGATGGCACGTCTTTCGAATTTTTAGTTCTTGAACATGCCGGTTTCCTCACGATGTTTTCCTTCATCGTATGAGAGCACTGGCATTGCGCACATACATTTTTCGAACAGAAAAATCCATTGGTGCACGACCGGGTTTGAACCCACGACCTAAGGATCGGAAGGCTACCACTACCACTAGACCACCGGTGCTCTATATATATAAATACATTATATAGGTACATTTAAAAAATATTAGCCAAACCATACTGATAATGACGTTACAGTCACGGCAACGCAGCGTAAAAGGGCTTTAAAAAAAGTAAGTTTGACTATGCACCCATAAAATATTTATAAAAATCAGAGTCTGCGGCTAACTGTGACGGAGTTAAGGCCGCCTGAAGGCCTCCGATAACGTTAACGTGCCCTTTAAAGTACTACATTAACACTAAGATAAAATACCACTTGCAGTCACCATATTACAAAACCCGAGACCGTCTGGGCTTGGTTAATATTGGTCGTAAAATATTTGTGCGAGTCCAGGAAAGGTTTAAACGGTGCGATAAATAACGCGAATGAAACCGCGCGAGTCAGCTAGTACGTCAATAAACAAAGGATGAACAAAGGAAACAATGACGAACGATGTGGCGCAGCGGGCGAAGGCAAAAACGACGAACAAATGCGACGGAATGGAACAAAGACGCATTGGAACAATGTTTGTACGATTTGCAAATATTTGTTCCGGGTGTTCTGCGTGTTTTCTATGTACCTATAATCAAAATATCCACCCATGTATTGTATTAGTATTAAGTACATATATCAGTCATCTACATAGTACCAATAACACAAGCTCTACTTAGCTTGGGGCTAGATGATGCTGTGTGGATTGTCCAGCATTATTAAAAATAGACTATAGATTTTAGAGAAACATTTGCTAACAGAGGTTTATAGATCGTTTATGAATTAGGCCTATACAAGTATAATACATCGGCTGAGAGAAAGTGTAAGCTTGCCTTGCTTTGAATAAGCTAAAGTGTAATTTCCAGTTTTAAATGCTCAAAGGGAAAACGTTAAAAAAAACGCAAAAGCAATTAGTAAAATACGCCAATTACCCGCGTGAATGGTAACGGCAGAGCTATTATAATTTCGCCTGTAATTATTATTTCATACCCCGAGGAAATTGTTATAATTAGCAATAACCCTTACAATAACATGATTATTTAACTTTTCTATGCCTTTCAATAATGCCCCAGCCAGATAGCACCCGACTCTTCCCGCCCATCATGATCATTATCACATAAATATGAAAGAATTTCACGAGCACAGACCGCGCGCTGTATAGAGTATAGTAGAGTAAGTATACCATACTTTTTTATTGAAAATATTAATGTAAAAATAAAAATATAATGTATATGGCTTTCTGGTTCCCACTGTACAAGTCAAGCTGGCCATTTCGTCACCAGAGTTGGTCACTAACTCATACGAACTTACTTAGCCAAGCTTAGTTAGAGCTAGATTGCGCTGTGACTATGTCCGTGAATATTTATTAATTATTTATTTTTATTATAAGTAACAACAAGCTATATTTTTAGTGAACATGCTCATAAGAATTTATGAATTTTATAATTTGACTTTGTAAACGAATCTATACCTTGTAAACCCACTATCAAAATTATACTTTTGTGTGTACAAACATACTACAACACATCTTTTGTATGTTTGTAACTCTAGAAAAAAAAATAAGCTGCGGTTTTTACAACGCAGCAATTCGTCGCGCCCGTAAACAAAATATTATTGTGTTTTCAAATGCTAATAAAAATGTATTGATATAACGACTGATCTGCTGCCCCTTTTAAAGTGCGTGCGTGGGATATTTTAAATTTACAATTTCTTTGTGTTTTGTTACAATTTGCATCTTATATTTGCTGTAGATATTTGTGTCGAGCCAGGTTTTATTTTTATTTCGATTTAATTTAAAGTGGATCTACTGAAACTATTTCGATTTGATACTTTTTGTAGCTTAATCATAATTATATTTTATAACACACCTAATTATAATATTGTTGATATAAATAAGAAATAAAAATCAATATTGAATTTACCTTTGTTTATTTTTGGAGCCGATAAAGTTGAAATTAGTCGTATAACGCATATGACTTGAGTTTATGTGGCTTAAATTTTTTATAAAAAAGTAAAGTAAGTAAGTTCGTATGAGTCCGTGGCCAACTCTGTAAAAATAAGTAATACTGAAATACCCAAGTACCTATTGAAAACGACATAAAATTTTTATAGGTCTTTGTTAGCCTTCGGAACCACATAGTTAAATGTCAAAAAAGTCTTGAATAGTTGAGTAGCGTTTATTGAAAGGTTGAATACTAATTCAGGTCTATAATTGGGCTATTCCAAATAACTACATTGAGAACGAGAACATTCCCGACAAGACAATTATTTCGTCCAATTATGATGGCAGCAATTCAACATGACATATGTAAAATATATTGGTGTGGATAAGAAGTCGTCAAGTGGCTTTAAATTAAAATGCTGTCTAAAACAGAACGAGCGAGACACAGAGTTTTTACCTTAAATCCACAACGTATTGTGCCACCGTTGGAGTACCAAGCTCCCTCTAAAATCTTGAATGCTATGTGTACGTGCACGTGGCATGGTATGGCGATGTCAGGATTAACCATGAGACATGTCATGGCATGGCGATGTCAGGATTAACCATGAGACATGTCATGGCATGGCAATAAGTGGTTGTGAATATTTAGGATCGGCCGGCGCCGGCGTAAGATTTTGTCTGCACTAAATCCTTTTCAAAACCTCTTGTGTAGCGTTTATCATCATCATCATATCAGCATAGACGTCTACTGCTTGTCTAAGGCCCTAACGCCAGAATGACCTATCATGAGCTTACACCATGCACCACTGACTCATACGAACTTACTTACTTTACCATTCACCGACTTCCTGCGACCGTTACATCGGTATATCTAATGGGGGGCCGTCTTTTTATTTGCCAGTTCGTGGTCACCATTCGAGAATTTTTTTGAGAAATATTCTTTCTATTCTATTCCTTTTTGGAGAATAGCGCGTCCGGAACATTTTATAATATTTGATGAGTGTAGCCAATGCGTTATTTGTTGTGATAATCCAATTAAGAACTGGGGTCTGTTTTTTTTATTGTTAGAATATTTTAGTCAAAAAATGCGTTTAAGTTTTAAAAAAATACTTGTAATATACAACTACTATAAGCCTTGACAAGTCAATAGCAGAGCGTTTATATCACGTCACTACGATCAGCGGATCTAGGCATTCGTGAAGTTAGCCGTTTCAATGCGCAATGGAGCGGTTTCAATCATCAATCAATCAATCATCTAGAACCTTCTTTAACTTCTTAGCGCAATCGTGAACAACGATGGCACGGAAAATATCCTAAGGGTTAAAAACAAATCGTTTGAACAAAGATTCATCACTAAGCCTTGCATTAATTTTGTTATTTTCGCCCACATCTGAAAGAGGCTTAGTTGCCTGTAACCTCCTATCCTAGGCTAAGCAGCTAACAGATGCGGTTTTTGTTTAAGCGGCTTAAGCAACATAATCATAGTGTTTTGATAAACGCTTTTAAACCTCAATTAAGGGGTAACTGACGGTTTAAACTGTCTCAAAAGCTTATTATTATGGATATTTCTAAATGTTTATTTAGACGAGAGAAAGAGACTTTTGAGGTGTAATAGCAATGCAAGCATTACTGTTTGGCGGCAGAAATAGGTATGATAGTAAATAAATAAATAATGCTGGACAATCCACACAGAATCATCTAGCCCCAAGGTAAGCTGCAGTTAAACAGAGCTTTGTTATGGGTACTAGATGACTGATATATACTTAATACAATACAATACATAGATAGACTTTTTCTATTATTTATAGAAAATACCCAGAACACCCGGAACAAATATTTGTAGATCGTACAAACATTTGACCCGAGGCGGGAATCGAACCCGCAACCTTCGCGTCGCAGGTGGACCTGCGCCCGCTGCGCCACATCGGTCGTCAATACCACAGAGTAATATCAATTCCACAGAGTTCTATCACAAAGGACTCTACTACTCTTTTCAGTAAAAACTATAAAAACTTGAGCCACAAGACGCAAGAAAACACCAAGAGTCGGTTGAACTCTGCGTACGTAATTAGGGCTGTCTCATCTCATCAATGGGAGTTTAATGGGGGCTCGTCCCAGTCAATTACTGGTACCAAACAGTCGTAAAGTCATTACTTTACGACTAGTAAGCCTAACCGCAGTTAAATCAGAATTTCATTAAAAAAAATATAGTTTTCTCCAGAAAATAAAATTGGGAATTTTCCAATCAAAGACATTGTTTTTTATAAAATTACTTAAAACCAAGGCCGCAGTGCAGAAGGTAAGCTGCTAAAAAAGTATATTGCATTACAACAGTGGCAGGTAGGTAGAGTAATAAAAAATTAGGGAAAACCAACTTGTTAGAGTTAGTACGTACCATTTTGATCTCTATTCACTACGCGAAGTCTCTGCTCAGCCTATGTTGTAGGATCATAACGAGTTTTCAAGAGTAGTAGAGTTCTCTGTGATAGAGCTCGTCCGGAGAAGGACTACCATCATACCTATTTCTGCCGCCAAGCAGTAATGCTCGCATTGCTGTGTTCCGGTGTGAAGGGTATGGTTTCCGGTGAAATTACTGGCACATGAGGTTTTCGTTCTTAGCCTCAAGGTGGCAACCCGCGAGTGATACCTCTGGTATTGCAAGCGTCCATAGGTTGCGGTAACCGCTTACTATCTTGTGGGCCTTATATCGACACGTGTTTCAGAGATTTTTCGTCTGTTTTTTATCTTGTAATGGATTTCCGCAAAGTACCGCCTGAATCTATTAATTAGCAGGGATCATGCCTAGAAACCGATAGGATCCCAGCTGGTGTTGTTGTCAGTTCTTTTATAACAATAACACCGGCTTGTAAAACGTTCCAAAGCATCCACCGCTCAATGTCAGTATCCAGCCCTTAAGGAGTCAGAGTACGATTGGTTTTCTTTTGTTGTTTTTCTATGTCAGATAAAACTTGTCAACCCTACCATCGCTTAGCTCAGCAAAAGTCAAGGGCTACCTGGAAAGCTCTTATGAAAAAGGGGTGTAATCAACGTATGAAAGGCACTCAACAAGATGAACTCAAGAAGTACGGTGACCTGCTAGAATAGGCGCTTGACTGCATTTGGGATAATGACGACCACTCACATGAGTACATAATTCATTTTGGTGATTTTATTTGAGACGATCTTTTGAGACGTTTGTTATGATATTTTTATTGATAACAATACATTGCGCGCTGGTGGTCTAGTGGTAGACACCGCTTTTCAATCCTAAGGGTTTCAAACTTGGTTATCCACCTATCAATTTTTATATAAAAAAATAGATGTAGAATAGAATAGAATAGAAAAATATTTATTTAACGCCACACAATTAACATAAAAATAAAAATAACAATAAAAATTAAAACTTAACTATTGTGACGAAAAAAAAATGTAATGCCATGCCTGTGCGCAAACGGAAAAGGAAAACATCGTGAGGAAATTGGCATGTCCATAAAAAAAAACAAAAGACATTGTGCCGTCCACCAATCCAAATAGGCATGATGACAGTAACGAATAATCATTAAAATCACGTTTTCACCTTATGAAAAAAGATTCATGAAATTCAAAAACCATATTTCTTTTTACATTAGATGCGAGATTGTTAGTATTTTTAATAAAACAAAACTACAAGATACAGCAATCCACCATAAAAGGTTGAACACCGATCAGGAGCATCTAGGCTCTCTGATTGGTGGTATCAAAAATATTGCAGAATTTTGAACCTTATTGCTAAAATTTTATATTGAAAACTGACATGATGACGTCACCGCTGTCACTCCGCGACTCAGTGCGTTTTAGCGTGAATTTTAAAATTCAAATTTCAATCGCATTTTTTAACTACTAAACCATTAATTTCTGGAATAATAGGTTGTTTATCGCCTAAAGTCGATACTTCTGAATACAATAGAACAGTTTTAAAATCAGTCATCATGCCTATTGGGCCCGTGTTGTGAATATGTATGATCCAATCAATCTCGCGTCAGAGTAGGTCAATGTCCAAACATTTATGTATTATGATATGAATTATTTGGGCTGTCTTAGAGATACTAGAATGTACCTATACATAAATAAGTAAGTAAGTAATTATGTAAGAACTCTCCTGTCCTATTATATTGCAATGAAAGCGGAAATAAGGCTTCAGAGAGGATGTACCATAAGGAAAGGAAGTTCAAGGTGCACTCCTATAGCAATCGATTACATTGCTTCCGATGATGGTTTTCTGAGGATAGTACTTTTAAATGGCAAAGGAAACGGTAGATGTTATATAGCCATTTATTTGTCTTGATTGTCTTGTCACTTGCTAATATAAATAAAAAAAAGTATATTTAATTAGAACTAACCTCAATTAGTAAATCGACGTAAATCTTAAAATAATTATTTAGTTTCTTACTATTTTCGACAAAAAATATTGCCAACCTACTTTTAAAATACATACAATATAAGTAAAGTTATAGTAAAAAAAATATACTAAATAAAAAAAAATACTTACTGAGAATGAATGCTACTTTTCTTTTTAATGTATCTAATAATAATAATAATAATAATATCTAATCCTACTTGTTTAAATTGTTATCCGGTTACAAAGTAAGAACTGACCATTTTTATTGTTAATTTGTAATCGGGCTGCAAACTAATAATAAAAGTTCCTTCTACGTCGCTGGTTACGAACCTTTGTTAAGCGCATTAAGGGTAAAAAATCTCATCAAACGGCAATTACCTAAATCAACAACTTTAAAATTGTCATAAATATTTTAGCCCGGAAAGTTAAAGTTAACCCCTTATAATTATCAAAGCTTTCCCCGTTCCAAATCTTTGTTCATAGAGCGTTATATTAAACCCCAAAGACAAAGGTTGCAATTAATTTGAGAAATGTAAGGAAAAGATTTGCAAGATCAACTGTTAAATTAAGTTTAGACAAGTCTTTTGAATTATGTACTGTTTAGACTTTGTGGTAAGTCGGTTTATGGTAAATCAATGCTTGGTAATTACACGCGCGGTAAAAGTAAGAAAGATCTTATGAGTCAGTGACCAGCTCTGGTGACAGAGTTTCTAGGCCGCCCGAAGGCTTCTGTCATGGCCTAACAACTTTGAAAAAGCCGGGACCAACTGCTTAACGTGCTTCCGAAGCACGGGAGTGCTCAGTTCAAATTGCCACTGGCGGTCACCCATTCAAATGATTATTTATTTATTTATTTATTTATCTGTCAAGAACATTATTAGACAGATAGCAAGAACTTTTGAAGATACGCTTGACATTTTTAACACTAATACCTCATAATTATTATTTGAATTGTTCAGTTGTGTATTATTGACACATTGAAATTGTATTATTTATTTAACCTATAACTAGTTACTACCTGCAACGCCCTAACAGGGTTCATGTACTCACTTGCAGCTACATTATTTTAGACCTAAGCTAAATGTATATAGTGCAGAATAAATGAATATGAATATGAACAACTTAGCCAGCTATGTCACACACGCGATATGGGATACAGATCTTAATAAAAAGGTGTTTATTCTTAAGTCCCGTACGAGTTGGTTTAATGATCAGATAGAAACTTTCTGTCTTGTTTCCTTAACTTATCTTTCTTGTTTTCTGTCTTTGTAAGTTTTTTCTTGTAAATCAAGCTTTATTATAGAAGTTGTCAGTCTTAAGTAAAAGCTGTGTAATTCATAAAATAATGTGTCATTTTAGCGTCTTGCTAAGTATTGTCGTTTCTTGTCGTTTTTATGTCGGCAGTCATACGTTTCAACCTCAACTTTATTTAAAAAATATTATGTTATGTAATATAATATAATACACGCCAAAATATACTGATTTTGTCAAGAAATGCTTGCCGTGATCGATGAATTCCAACGAATATGAAAATAATTTTGATGTAAATACTTGAGGTTAGTGTAAATTAGAATTTCCCATTGTTGGTAAATGTAAATAAATGTTTTTCGTTCGTAGTTTAGTAAAGTAGATATTACTGCTTTAAGCAATCATAGCCAGTTAAAAATATGGAATGTCCCCGGCTCAAGCACCCAGTCTATCAAGCACGGTTGTAGTTTCAAGCCCCGCTTGAGACAAAAAAAATGATTGAGAAGTATCTCAGTAGTAGTTTAAGGTAATAAACTTTGTAATATTCATCATGACAGCCTTCTAATGTTCCCACTGCTGGGATGCTGGCCTACTCTCGAGCGAGAGTGATTGGGTCTTAATCCACCACGCGGACCCAATGCGGAACATGTCTTTCGGAATTTTTAGTTCTTGGACATGCCAGTTTTTTCATGATCTTTTCCTTCACGAATGAGAGCACTGGCATTGCGCACATACATTTTTCGAAAAGAAAAATCTATTGGTGCACGACCGGATTCGAACCCACGACCTTAGGACCAGTGCTCTCATGTAATAATACTTTGTAATATTACACCAGTTTATCTGTGGTCCATAAACCGCATTCGCTCCATCCATATTCCGTATTACTATGAGATTTTCTATTTCCGGTCATGTGCTGTCCTCATTCATTGATTTCCGGTTTAGATATTGACTCGGTATTGTTACATTTACTGAGGCATAAACTGTAGCTCTCAAACATAGATTGATACTTATGAGAAGAGAAAGGTAGGTATTAATCAATTACTAATTAATAAAAGTGTAATATTAATAGTCAAACATCAAACATTTTAAAAGTAGTGGAGCTGGTCTGGGTAAGGACTACCACCTATTTCTGCCGCCAAGCAGTAATTTGCATTGCTGTTCCAGTTCGAAGGGTATGGTTTCTGGTGAAATTACAGGCACATGACTTTCGATCTATTGCGTCTCAAAGTGGCTGTAGTGCGTGGTTTGTGAGTGGTGGACACTGTAACGAGCTGTCATCATGACAGCTAATAGCTACAAATAGATTAAGTAAACCTACATATATTACGTCATGGTCCTGAGCCCATCCTAAAATTCCCTGTGTTATAATAAGTACGAGCCTACGCATAGTTTGTGCTTAACTTATAGGCTAAAAATACACGTGCTTGTGGCTTGCATGCCATTAAGGTTAGTTTCGACCAAACTCGAATCAATGACTAAATAACATATAATGATGGCTAAAATGATCAGCTAAATCTCCGCATATTTTTAAAACTGACATGGTACCTCTGTGTTAGACAAAACCAATGTTACAATAACTTTATCTGGTTTAAATCGACTAATCTTGTAAAGTAGTGGCCTGTAAAGAGTTATTTCCTCTCTTCCACGAATACCCGCATGTTGAAATAAATGACGGACCGACAACGGAGGCTTGAATAATTGATATTGGCTAAGAGCTTTCCTTGGACACTATTAGAGTAGGTGTATATGATAGCGCAAAAATATTATTTAAAAATTATTAACTGATGCTAGCTTAATTTGTTTTAAATATAATTAGATTTAAATGCTGATTTGAATGAATTAATTAATAAAAATATTTATTTAAAAGAATTGATTGATGTTATATTGTTTAAAAATCATTTTGTATTTTTTAGAATATTTATTGAGTTTTGTATTTGTCATAAAATAATAATTTATTTAAGTATTACAATTTAAAATATTTACATTGTTTAAAAATCATTTTATATTTTAAAAAGTAATGTTCATTAATTATTTTAATTTTATATTCAACTTCCGGTAATAAGTTCTAGTTGTTGTATTGTTTGAAAGCGATGTCGATTCGCCTATAAAAACTCCAAGGGACTTGTAAAACATTCATTCGACTGTAAGCTAGCCTAAGAGTCACATCTCAAATATTAAAGAAAAGTGCAAGTGACTGGTGTTTTTCATGATGGACCCCGAAACTCTTACATATATACGCAAAAATAAGCATCTAACTTGAAATATTTTAGCGACACTCGTAAGATTTTATTTTGTTCACAAATAAACACATTCACTGCACTGTTACTAACAGATGTATTGTTATATTGCGATGTAACGCTATATATTGCTCTGTACAGATCAACGAATAAAGCATTTGGGTGGGTGACCAGTCCAATGGAAATTTCAACCGAGAGCTTTCGTGCTTCGGAGGGTACATTAAGCTGTTGGTAATTACTGTTTGGCGACATCAGTAGCTGGCTCATAGTTTGGATGGGTGACCAGTGCAATAGCAATTTCAACCGAGAGCTTTCGTGCTTCGGAGGGTACATTAAGTTGTCGGTATTTACTGTTTAGCGAAACAAATTCGTATAGTGATAGTTCCGGACTAGCTCTATCATATAGAACTCTACTATTCTGAAGTTTTCTATGACTGATGGCAACCGCGCTTGGCAGATATGAACTTGGGACAATAAGGCCCGTATCTCAACTTGAAGAATGCCGATCCAACTAGGACTGGAACTAATGAAAACGTATGATTATGCTTGCTTTTGTAATAGACTCTAGCCGAATGTTTTTTTAAATAAATAATGCTGGTCAATCCACACAGCATCATCTAGTCCCAAGGTAAGCTGCTGTTAAACAAAGCTGTATTGTGGGTACTAGATGACTGATACATATTTAATACAATACAATACATAGATAGATATTTTTTATTATATTATATATAGATAATACCCTGAACACCCGGAACAAATATTTGTAGATCGTACAAACATTTGTCCCGAGGCAGGAATCGAACACACAACCTCTGCGTCGCAGGCGGCCCTGCGCCCGCTGCGCCACTTCGGTCGTCAATGTAAATGAGAGAAACACGTAAACTTGGTGTTGTTATGTAGTTTTTTGCTAATTGGTTCGAGCTCCGGCACGGAAGCACTCAGTTGAAATTGCCACCGGTGCCGCGGTGGTCACCCATCAAAACGGTGGCCTCACGGAACAGTGCTTAACTTAGTTTACTGTTATGAATATAGAAAGGAAAATATATAACAAAAGTTTTTGTTATTTCTCATCATCATCATCTATAGACAGCCTTCTTATGTTCCCACTACTGGGACACTGGTATACTCTCAAGCAAGAGTGATCGTAAGAGTGAGTTATAGACGGTAGAATCGAAGAGCAGACGACCAAATGTAGTTACTAAAGATCTTTTAAACTACTCAACGGATTTTAATGCGGTTTTCATCAATAGATAGAATAATGAAGGAGTGTCAGAGTGAGTCACTGTGACCACACTGAACAGGCTCAATAGAGACCCACTGTGGGGGACAGAGCTCATTTGGGTACTGTATATAAAATAATGTATTAGATATAAGTCAACCGGCAATAAGATCCACCTACCTACATGTACCCTAACAGACCACTATTTTATTACCAATAAACTTTTTTTTTTTTTATTTAATTCAATAGGTTTATGTGTATAGTTAAGACACGGGTGCGAAGCCGGGGCGGTTCGCTAGGAAACAATAAAGGAGAAAATTCTATAAGTTTATTTTCAGACTTCGTAACCCCAAAAATGGTAATATATCAATATCGTTATCGGGTCAAACACAATCGTACCGTTATTTTTTCAATGTTATTCGGATAGCATCTTTCATGGTTTTCACACACATTTCTTTCATCTTCCGTAATATATTTTGTTACTTTCTAAGTAATATTACGAGGATAAAATTTCGATATTTTCCTCTAGGGTAGATAATAAGGATTACTACCAACAAAAGGATTACTTACAGTCTGATGGTGCGAAGTGGATTCTAGTGTTATTTCTACGTCAAGCTATAAAACTTCCACCTTGTCCATATTTGAGTTACACGGTGCGGGGTACATGAGTACAATAGGTCTGCATGGCCACAGTGTTATTTTAGCCACACCAATTCAATAAATACATGCGCATCAAGAAGTGAGCGAGGCGGTTACTTGCGCTGTGGAAACGACCGTGCATGTAACATACTTGAGTAAGTCAGTGAAAGATTCACCCAGCGCCATCTTCTAAGCAAATCATTTGTTACAAGAACCAATTATTATATTATTATTATTATATCAGCCATTCGTGTCCCACTGCTGGGCATAGTAATACCTAAACGAAGATGGAGGAATGAGCTGGACAAATTCCTAATAGATTGGCGCAATGTAGCCCAGGATCGAGAAGTCTGGAGAGGATGGGGGGAGGTCTTTGCCCAACAGTGGGACCAGACCAGACAGAGAACCAATAACAATTTTAATTACAAAATAAACCACATTTTTTTATTATTTAAGATGCTTTTTCTATTACCCAAACATCAAGCCAAACATAGAACAATAATTATCCTTTCAAAGTGATACTTGTAAAAAAAAATATTTTAAATTTGACGTAACACAAAAGTTTGCTTTTGGTGGGAATGGAACCCACAACAAACAGCGCAAAAGGAACAGTAAACAACTTACACGGCCATTCGTTATGCTGATGCCGTTTCACTTGCGCACGTGGCCCAAGTAGCACGCGCCAGTAACATGCACCGTGACAACGCAACTTATCCCATATCGACCAATTGACAGGTATCTTTCAAATTGGTTTATTACCCCATGTGGGAGTTACGTTTGTAGATTTATAGATTCTGTTGTGTTTTCCAAAATAGGCTATTGGTTAAAATTGTCTTTTCACTAAGCTTGTTCGTGGCTTTGGGGATGGTAAAGTGATTACTCACCCCCGACCCGAAATAAGCGTTAAATGAATCATTGATAAGTTGGAAACCTTTGTCTGTTTGTTTGTGTTTTTAGCATTGTTAATACCTAAAGACTTACTTACTGACTAATTATTAGCGCACGACCTTAACGACATTATAGTTTGAAATTAAAAAAATTAGTTGAGCTATCTATAGGTCGTTTGTAACGGTCTTTAGATGGCTCAACTGTTTCATATGTATTTTGTATATTTTGTAATGTAATGTAATTATGTACATATTTTGTTTAAAAAAGGTTTTTTTTCATAAAAAATTAGGGGACAATAATAACTTATTCACGAAATTTGACTCATATAAGACGCTTATGTTTTTTTATGGTACGGTCAAGTAACTCGTCTAGGCGTAACGATAACAGCGGCAGTGTCACTAATAACTGATGCTTATTGATGACCCAACACAGGAATACCTTTAAATAGTCAGAGTGCTTAGCACGAAAAACTTGTTTGACAATCGTAAATGTAAACGTATCGTCCAGCTGTCAATTTGTATAGCATTTTTTACAGCGCCTCTTTAGTGCGTTAAATGAACTACCGAAATTCCATACAAATTGACAGCTGGACGATACATTTACGATTGTCAAACGTGTTTTTCGTGCTAAACACTCTGTAATATTTTTACTTGACGGACTGGTAAATTCGTGTACCTCCAAAGATCGTAACATTTTCTGTCTTTTGAGCACTTATCTAATCACTTACGTTATTAATTGTCGCGATTAATTTTCAAAGGCCATTTTACTGAGCAAATAGCAAGGCATGTTCAGATTTAAGCGGCACAACTCCAGGTAATTGACACAGGCAGAGATACCTTTTTTATGTCAGCAAAATGACTACACGGTCTGTCGTTTACCTGTCATGCGTCACGCTTGACATTTGCAGTATTACCAAAAAAATGACGGCGTTAATGTCGTTGCTAAAAGGTTGTAGGACTCTTCAGCAAAAGTTGGTCTTGGTGGTTACCACCGTAGTGTCAGATGTTCTGCCTCCAAGCAGTAGTGTGTAAGCGTTACTGTTTAGGTTTGAAAGGCACTGTAGCAAGTAAATTTACTGGGTGAAAGAGACTTTATGACTAGGTACGTCTCAGAATGACAAGCGCAGAGCAGTGTCATGCAGAACTTTTAAACTTAAAGCTTTGGGTTAGATATTTTGCAACTGATATGGACACCCTTCAAATTAGAAACTCAAATCTCGGTTCAAAGTCGAACCTACGAAATCAGGATTATTTTATAATAACAAAGCGTACGGCTCACTTGATGGTAAGCGATTACCGTAGCCTATGTACGCTTGCAACATCAGAGATATCACTTGCGTGTTACCACCCTGAGACGTTAGATGGAAAGTCTCATGTGAGTGTAATTTCACCGGAAACCATACCCTTCGAACCGGAACACATCAATACGAGCATTACTGCTTGGCGGCAGATATAGGTATGGTGGTAGTCCTTCCCCGGACGAGCTCTATCACAAAGAACTCTACTATACTCTTAAAAAGAGTATAATAAAACAACCATATTCATAATGAACAGTAATCGTAATGAAGAGCTGGCTGCTTTCTGAGCCCTCAGGGACCCTTAAATTGCGTCCTATTTTTCATGATTAACCAACAGCGGTGGAACAGAGGGTTATGAGTTATGACATAAGCAGTATTTAACGTCAGGAAACAGACAAGTAGTAATTCCTGATGTTAAGCGCCACGCATGACCATAACAGACGCACTTAACCGAAGCTTTAAGTTCTGCGTGTCGTTTTACAGCACTCGACACCATGAGACGTAGTTAGTACAAGGAGAGGATTATGTGACTTGACGTAGGTCTTTTTATGGGTATAAATTTATCTATTTTTGACCTTTTTTTGTCTGTTTACTGTACCCACTGTTCTCCTAATTATGTGTGTCAAATAAACAAATTATTATTCTAATTCCTATTACTACTTATTTGCCTAGTAATATCACGTGCTAATGGTGTTCTTTAAATCTATCTAAACAGTACAGTATTGAAAGCAAGCTCTTGCTGAAAAGTATTTTCAAACATCTTATACTACAAGAAAAGTAACTCAAATTTTGGTGTTTCGGAACTTTTGCGTGTTATGAATTACTTTAATATATTTCGAGTGAAAGTTATAATGTTAAAGTGAATAGAGTGCTAAATTTTTTCTAAACTTCCTTGAATAATTTGGCTTGTCCATTGCCCACACAAGCCTAATTTGGCGTGACATTCGAAAACTTTTACGGTTCGGTCCAAATCAAGTATTCAACATTTAATTGAGTTTTCAAATGCTGTAACAATTAAACCCATATTCATAAGTAAAATGGTAAATCCCATACTCTTTAATATAATGATAATATTGGTATTTCTTTTATCAATCAATCAATCAATACATTTATTGCTGTCATATGGTACATTATGTAGTTGTTACAGAATAAGTAGTATCACACATGAACCCTGTTATTAGGGTATTGCAACATGGAGAAAGGCCGAGGTTTCATCAGGTATTTATATTAAAAAAGTAGATAGATAGTTAACCTTATTATAATAATTGTAACTCATGGCTACAGAAATAAATATTTTCATTTCATTTTCAGTTAAGTATGTCATTTTTACCTGTTAGAATTACTGTCTGACTGAATTAATGTACATTATTGATTGGTTTACTTTTACAAGTTTATGCTTATGATATAGATCTTGTTTTTTTTTATTATTTATGTATATTTGATATAAAAAGTAAGTAAGTTTGTATCAGTCAGTGGCCAACTCTGGTGACAGAGTTTTTAGCCCCCCGACGGCCTCTATCATGGCCAACAACTTTGAAAAAGCCGGAACCGACTGCTTAACGTGCCCACCGAAGTACAGGAGAATATATTTATTATATAGAACGTGTTTTTATAATAATATGTATATTATTTTACTTAATGGCATGCAAAAATGTGTAATATGTATATTATTTTACCTAATGGCATGTTTTTCTTATCATAAGGTGTACATAAAGATATAATCAATCAATCAATCAATCAAAAAGGCGAGCTTATCCTTAAATAGAGTTCTCTTTCAGCAAACCTTCTTGGTTGAGTAACCTTTAAACAAATTTATGATTGCATTAAATAAATATAAAAATACGAGGTTAATCACACTAATCCCAAACCTTCTTTTTTAATCAATTAATATAAAAAAAAACAAAATTATCGAAAAATCCCTAACAATTTATATCCCGAATTATTATAATTTTGACAAAACGCATGTTATTTTTTTAACCTAATTTCTATAAGTACCTACCTATAGATTTGTATTTTTTTTTAATAGTTAACCTTAACTTTTATACAAACGTTTTACAATAAAAAAAACGGATTCTGTCTTAATGTCGAAATTTAGTTACATAGATTATTTTAAAGTTTTCATAAGTTACACAGGTTTTCAATTTATTAAAATCAAATGTAAATAAGTAAATTTAATGTAATCAATATAAAATAAATAAATAATTTATTTTAGACATTAATTCATCGGCAATGTTAATATAAAACCGATTAAAATTAAATAGATAGATAAATGGTTGTTAAACTAAAAATTACAATAAGATACGATTGTTTACAATAAAAAAGTGATTACAATAAGATAAGTTATTTTATTAAACACTAGTAGACCCGGCGCGGTTTCACTCGCGCTAATTTTTTTTAGCAAATTTTTAAACCCTGTATATATTCTCACCGTTTAAACCTTCCCTGAACTTTTAAAAGCATCAAGACCATACGATTCAGTTGTTCTCGAGTTTCAGCGAGACTAACGCACAGCAATTCATTTGTATATATAAGAGAATTATTTTTAACACGTCACCCGACCATAATACTTTTTTTTTAAACATGGTAGATATGATGACGTATAACTACGATATAACTAAAGGTACCACTCACCTGCGGTGTCTCGGGAACTCGTTGTCTAGTCGCACGTGTATTCGGCAGTCACTTCGACTTGCCACCGACTCGCACTGTGCCGTGTGCTTCCCGCCCGCCCTTATATAAGCAAGCACCGCCCAACTTATGGGCGGGCGGGAGAACTTGATAACGCACAAAGTTCATATTTATTTGTCATCGGTGCTATTTCATTATAATATCGCAGGGCTATTTATAAATTACTAGCTGACTCGCGCGGTTTCACCTGTGGTTTGTCAGTTTGTATGCTTCTTTTTTTCGGGATAAAAAGGTGTTATTCCAGAAGTTAAACAGTCTGCATTTCAAATTTCATTACAATCGGTTAAGTCGTCACGGAAATACGTGGCAACAAACATACACAGACTTTTACTTTTTGAATATTAGTAGGATATTAGTGGGATTACCGGTGGTCTAGTGGTAGCCTTCCGATCCTAAGGTCGTGGGTTCAAACCCTGTCGTGCACCAATGGATATTTCTTTTCGAAAAATGTATGTGCGCAATGCCAGTGCTCTCATACGGTGAAGGAAAACATTGTGAGGAAACCGGCATGGCCTATAACTAAATATTCGAAAGACATGTGCCATCCACCAATCCGCATTGGGTCCGCGTGGTGGATTAAGACCCAATCACTCTCGCCTGAGAGTAGGCCAGTGTCCCAGCAGTGGGAACATTAGAAGGCTGTCATGATGATGATTAGTGGGATTAGTAAGACTAGTTTCAGCCCGCGACTTTGCTTGCGTGATCCCTTGAGAACCATCTCTTAAAGACCTTATTCATAAACGTGCCGATAGAATACACATCATCATAGAGACACCCAGACCAGGAACTAACATTTGGAGATCATGCAAACATTTGACCCGCTGCGGGGATCGAACCCACTCCTCTAGATTTTCAAACGAGCACTCTCCCACTAAGCCATTCAGTTCATCATAGTATACTAACTACGAATTCAATTCACTGATTCAATGGTTTTGACGACCGATGTGGAGCGGCGGGCGATGGTCCGCCTGTGACGCAGGAGGTTTGATTGAGTTTTGATGAAGTTTTGAGGGTTCGATTCCCGCCTTTTTTTTTATACCACTAAAGTGGCAACCAAGCGAGCCCACTTGATGGTCAGCGGTTACCGTACCCTATGTATGCATGCAACATCATAAATTTCACTAGCGTGTTACCACCTTGATACGTTAGATGGAAAGTCTCATGTGCCTGTAATTTCACCGGAAATCATACCCTTCGAACCGGAACACCGCAATGCGAGCATTACCGCTTGGCGGCCGAAATAGGTATGGTGGTGGTCCTACCCCGGACGTGTTCTATCATAAAGAACTCTACTAATCTACGCCTTGAACAAATGCTTGTACGAACTGCAAATATTTGTTCCGGGTGTTCTGGGTGTTTTCTATTTATAAAAAAATATCGATCTATGTATTGTATTAAGTACCTATATCAGTCATCTACCCATAACACAAGCTCTACTTAGCTTGGGGCTAGATGATGCTGTGGATTGTCCAGCATTATTTATTTATTTAAATGTTGTCCTCATGCATATGTTTAAGAGTAGTAGAGTTCTCTGTGATAGAGCTCGTCTGGGGAAGGACTACCACCATACCTATTTCTGCCGCCAAGCAGTAATGCTCGCATTGCTGTGTTCCGGTGTGAAGGGTATGGTTTCCGGTGAAATTACTGGCACATGAGGCTTTCGATCTTAGCCTCAAGGTGGCAACCCGCGAGTGATACCTCTGGTATTGCAAGCGTCTATAGGCTGCGGTAACCGCTTACCATCTTGTGGGCCGTACGCTTGGTTGCCACTTCAGTTGTATAAAAAAAAAAAAAAAAATGTTGTTGTTTGTTAACAAATACTCTATTTTAAACATAGACTTGAACTTTATGAATGGGACCTAATGCGTACTTGGTAAAACGTTTTGTGTTCTGTAAGTTTGTGTATCTCGCGCCGTTTTCTCGGTCCTACTATTTTATCCTAGTAGGACCACGAGGGAGATAGTTAATGATCGTCCTATTATGACATATTAATTTATTTATACCATCTGTACTTATATAATTAAGATAAAAAAACAGACGACAAATCTCTAGTACTATTCCGCTTAACCTTTTAACTAATGAGGTCACACAGTTACCACAGTTAACCTCAAAAGAAAAATATCGACACGTGTTTCATCCCTCCACGGGACATCTTCAGGACCATTGACTTGTTCTCCGCCAGACGTGGTGCTTCGTAATTAATAATCATAATCATAAATAATTTAATGTTTGTGCTAGGTATTGTGATACATTATGATGTTATAAAAAGTATGAATCTAAATTCTGGTAATTAGCATACATACATAATTACCTAATCATTATTATTAAACAAAACAATTTGAACACTAGTGATAATAGTATCATTATCATCAACATAACAAGTCCACTGTTGTGCTGAAGCTCGACATTTTTAATTAATTTATTTTTATATAGAATTGTGAGAAGAAATAAACATTTTATTATTAATATTATAGAATGCGTATACTCAACCTACACTTGTAGTGACGTTGTTCAAAACAACAAAATATAAATCTTCCTCAACGTTTACTAAGAACAGAAAAATACCTTTTATCTTATTTGGCTACATTCAGAAAAATACTTAGCTACCACTCCACAAAGGTATAGAAAAGTTACAGCGTAGCAATGCTACGGCGTAGCGTGGGCTACAGCTGCTACGGCCTACGCAGGTCTACACAGATTATAAAAAAGTGTCTTTGATTTATCTCTGACGCTGCGCGAGTTATCTGAGGATCTTGAAAGCGAAACGATAATCGTGGCAAATATCGTAGTTCAACTTATGTCGGTGATAACTAAGCTCAGAGCATTGACAGACATAAGCTGAACCACGAAAACTGTCAGGATATAACGCTTTTGTCATCAAGAGAATCTCTCTCGCTTGAGGTTAGGCAAGTTTTTTTTCAGCATGTGACAAGACAATCAAGGCGCACATCTGACAAGCACCACGCCTGACTATTACAGATGCAGTGCCACCCGAAGCTTAAAATTTCCAAGTGTTTGTGTGGCACTGCACTGCGCTTATCACCCCGAGACATTGTTGTTATTGGGTGGTCCAGAATGTTAACTATTATTCAAAAAAATGGCGAACAGTAATATGGAAACAATCTTATGAAAACCAATTTCATCTTGTAATTAAAAACCTTATTTTTTTAGATAAAAAAGTAAAAATTATATCCGCTAAAAGCCTAAAATTTTGTGATACCATACATGTTTTAGGTCAGCCTATATAACAAACTTTTGACCTTTCATGCTGAGTAGGTCTCGTATGCTGCTTGAGACTGTCTTTGAGAACTATTTCTGAGAAATAGTCTCAAAACTGACGTACCCCTTCCCTCTCATCCTAGATTTCATAGAAATATACTTGAAACTAGGGGCTATTCTATTTTATACATAGTTTTTTAAATTATTAACGAGCTGACCCGCGCGGTTTCACTTGCGTTCTTGCAGTTTTTATGCTATCCCACAGGTACAGTACATTTTTCCGGGATTAAAAATAGTTTTTTTCTTAAATTGGACCAGTTTTTGAGTTTATTCGTATGACTGTTAACAATATAAATAGGTATATTAATAATTGTGTCACACTGAATTTCGCTACAGAGAAATGTTTAAAAAACAATATTATATATATGTTTTACGTAGGCAGGTACTTAAAACTATTATAGCTACAACAATACATGTATCTACGCTGAAGGCCAAATATTAAGTTTTCACAAAATAATAGTAAAATAAATTATAATAATAATAAGTATAAAAACAAAACAATTCATATTCAAATGTACCTCGACTACTATGACGCTGCCGCTTTTTATAAAACCCTAAGCAAGTGTTAGAAAATGAACCCAGGAAAGGAAATCTAATAAATTCGCTAAACAAGTTGACCCCTAAAACTGCATGGGGTAACAGTTTGTGGATACGCATGAGAAGTCACTGCTAGTATTTTCTCTTAGCCAACCATGAGACGCTCAATCATTCGTAAGTTTTGCCGTGGATGACTGACGACTGACGGCCAACCTGCCGTATGAATAAAATAATGATGGACAATTCACACAGCATCATCTAGCCCCAAGCTAAGCAGAGCTTGTGTTATGGGTACTAGATGACTGATATACCTAATACAACACAATACCTAAACAGAGGTAGATACTTTATTAACATAGAAAATACCCAGAACACCCCAAACATGTATTTGCAGATCGTACAAACAGTACAAACATTTGAACCAAGGCGGGAATCGAACCCGCAAACAGGAGTTTGCGACGCTCGCCCGTTCCTAACAAACACATCCCTCACTACAGATTTATCGCACATCTCTGATGAAAACGCAGCCTAATGCTCGTATTGCTGTGTTCTGGTTTGCAGTTTCAGGTGAAATTACAGGCACATGAGACTTTCCATCTAACGTCTCAGCGTGGTAATATCTCTGATGTTACAAGCGTACATAGGCTACGATAGCCGCTTACCATCAAGTGGGCCGTACGCTTGGTTGCCACTTTAGTGGTAAAAAATAAATATGAATTTCCCACAATGATGAATGATATTGCTAGGACGTGTATTGGCCGCCTTAGGGTTAATAAAAACTAATAAAGATAGTGAACAAATAACGTACATGAGAATCAATTGAAAGTTATCTCATTCTCTCACAAACTTGAGATGAAATAAGTTTAGAATGATAGAAAGAGAGTGTAACAACAGACTAGGAACAAGGTTATTTTAGTCCTAAAAGAAGGTAATAAAGTAAGTTCGTATGAGTCAGTGGTCAACTCTGGTGACAGAGTTTTTAGCCCGCCCGAAGGCCTCTGTCATGGCCAACTAACAACTTTGATAAAGCCAGGACTGACCGCTTAAGGTGCCCTCCGAAGCACGGGAGCGCTTAGTTAAAATTGCCACTGGCGGTCACCCATCCAAATGGTAACTACGTGGAACAGTGCTTAACTTCGTTAAACCACCATAATTGAATTTTATTACCAACCAGTTGGACACTATCGTTGGTCTACATTAAACATTGGAAGACAGTAAGATCGAACAAGTCAGTGGCCAACTCTATTACTAGTTGTGCCCCACGGTTTCGACCGAGTTTTTTTTTAGTTTTTATGCTATCCCACAGGAACAGTCAGTTATTCAAATTACGTACCAAGTCTATGCGTGTTTTACCAGAACTTAAATTCAATTAATTAGTTTATCTTTTGGCATGATACGTCATCATTATCAATTTTAGATTCACCAAATAAAACACTCTACAGTCTAGGTAGAAGTATAAAAATTGGTTGCAGATCTTTACAAACAATTTAAAAAGACTAAAAAAAGTCTCTAAGTTAAGCTAAGCTAGATTCGACGTGTGTATTTACCTAAACTGATGCTAATATATTTAGCCAGCCTAAATAAAGATTGAGTCTAGTCTAACTGGTACTTAGCCACTGTAAGCCTACACAAACAAGGCTTGAAGTGTTAGCTTGATATTGCGTGTGCTAACTGGAAACTATGTTTGAGATTTGTTCCAATGTAAAACAATAATGAGACTCTCCGATGCGGCCGACTCGGACACACGGACCTCGCGGATGAGCAACACTAAAAAACTATTGTAATTCTGTTTTTGAGCAACAAAAACTATTTCAATTCTATTTTGGCCTCGCGAACGTGAAGGTGGAGAGTGAACTCGTACTTCTCAACTGGTCACTCAGCCACTAAGCCACCGAGGTCGTCAAGTAACTTTGATGTTTCCAGGACCGTGAAAGGCAATTGATGCAGGAGTTAAATAAGTAGATAATAAATAAACAAATATTTCTGGACAATCCACACAGCATTATCTAGCCCCAAGCTACTCGTAAGCAGAGCTTGTGTTATGGGTACTAGATGACTGATATATATTTAATACAATACAATACATAGATAGATATTTTTTATTATATATAGAAAATACCCAGAACACCCGGAACAAATATTTGTAGATCGTACAAACATTTGTCCCGATGAGGGAATCGAACCCGCAACCTCTGCGTCGCAGGCGGACCTGCGCCCTCTACGCTACATTGGTCGTCAAAGTTATCGACATATTCTGTTTTTCCTAAAAACTATTTATCCAAAACTCTTCAAGGCTCGAGTGTTGTGGCTCCATCGTCGGTCATATCATCGTTTACCGCCATGCGCCAGACGATATCGTGATAAAACGAATGTCTGTCCATCATCATCATCATCCACAGCCTGACTTCAACTACTGCTGAAGTGCTGGGTACTATAGGCCTCTTTGGTTTTGCCATCTACTGCAGTTCTGCGCTAATCTGATCCATTTAAGGCTCACGACTTAGACTAACTCTGCCCTGACTTTGGCTGACTAACGTCTGCTCATATCGCCAGGGGGTCTCTTGAAAGCGTCTAACGATAATCACGGCAAATATCGTAATTCAATTATGTCAGTGACTACTAAGTTCATAAATAACATAAGCTGGAAATCGACACGATTGTCGCTTTTGTCCGCAAAATAGACCCTCAGCTCTATTCATGATTAAAAATAACGAAAGACTTCGAGAAAGATTTGGTGTTCCACACTTTTAATCTGTGTGTATCTCAAAACATAAAACAATAAAGCAGTGTTCAGACACATCGGACGCAGCATTCCGCGGTACCGTTTGCAAAGCAAAGTTGGGAACAACTAACTGTTTGCCTATTTAACTTGCGCCTTTCAAGACTGTGGAATAGCTGTTTTCACTCAGTTGAGAGGCATTCAGCCTTTTGTTCTGTCGGTACCTACTGAATTAACTTTAACTGTAAATGAGAGAGTCAATGTTGAAAAACGGGAAAAGTAACATATATATAACTTATATGGATGTTACATTTCCCGTTTTTTTTTAAGTTTATTGGTATTACTACTAGCACCTAAAATAAAAATAAGCATAAACAGTATTAAACTGTGAAGTTTTAAAATGTTTCAAACGATAAAACTAAGGAATTACAAATTCATTAAATTAAGAAGTCAACTTACGTCAGCAGTCTTAGCAGCGTCAGCAGTTAGCAAAACTTTTGAAGCAGATGTCGTCTTGGGGTTTTCATTATGTTTTTTTTAATATTTACTGGAAGCATACCATCCAACGGTAAAGCAATGTCCATTGCTGAGCAGTGAAGTGTTAATCGAGTGTTGATGATTAAAACTATTTGTTAGTTGGAGCTATTTGGGATTTTCCGATTCATAGAGGCGACAGTGTTTTTTATTACCTTCTAACCCTGGAAGGTAAAAAACTTTAACCCGAAACTTTAGGCTAAAGTTTCAGGGCAAAAGCTTAATTTCTATTCAAAAAGATGGTGGTAACGTCAGACAGACAATCAGTCTAACCATCCAACCCGGTAATGTTGTCAGTTTTTGGGAATTCTAGTCTTGTGGTAGGTGTTCTTAAATCTGTTTTCACCTTTACTTACAAGAATAAAACAATGTAGGACAAGTAAATGTGGTTTTCTTTATTTCTGTCTACACGCGCCTAGAAAAACCACAGGGTCCAGCTTTTGTTAGTCTGTGGTTGAACCTAATTTATTATTCATATAGGCGAACAAGTCTCGACCGATTAAATTTTACTTTGAGGGGTTTCAGCCTTTAAAGCTAAATCAAGTAAATTCTAAAAGTTTATAATAAAATACTAAATAAACTTCGGAGATAACTTTTTAACTTTTTTGAAAAACACTTGATTTTTTTAATTCCCTTTGAACTCCCTATGCCCGCTAAATATTTACATTATATTTGCCGACCGTACTGCTTTAAGTGTAGTGCAATAACGTCCACTGTTCGTGCAAGCGTTATTCCACGGTAATAAGTGCTGTTATTGTATGGTTTGTTGAAAACAAATAAACAGTTTCAGTGTTTTCTATCCAGTCACTAAATAAGAGCACTGGGTGCCTACCACAAGCTCCTAGAACTTTAACTTAGAACTGCATTTGCAGCAAAAATCTAACGACGATCAAACAATTTGCTTAAGGACAGCGTGATAGATTTAAAATTCAATCGCACTCGTTCGAAAGTGGCCATGCTATCAGTGGGAACATTCAAAGGCTGGTCATGGACATGACATAGCACACGGGTAAAACAACATTGCCATATTAATTTCAATGATTTCAGGAGGTTAAAAATAATAAAAAAAAAAAAAGCCTTTTTATTTCCTTCTTTAAACATGTTTAAACTTAACTAGATAGAATAATACAAAAATTTAAAATGTCATGCAATTTTCTTAATTTCTATAAGGATATTTTAAGTAGTTAAATAATTTTTTTGTTTCATTAAAACTTTAATTTTTAGTAAGTATTTAGGTACTTCAAAATTAAAAAAATATGTTATATTATTAGTTTTTGTATTAAGATTTGGTTTGGTTGAGGACCCCTCTTTGGGTAAAGGCCTCAGTAACCTCCTGAAATCAGATTTCAGGAGGTTACTGAAAAATAATGTAAATTAAAAACCAACATGCAGTGTTTGATGAACTGTCTTTTTTATTTTGTTTCTTCTCGTCCTTAAAGGTACGTATTTCTTTCATGCACCATTTCATCATACTTCTGCTAAGCTGGTAATAGATTTGAATGGAGACGTATGACCTACATAGGCACAACCACTCTAGAAGAGTGTCCGCTAAGGCTAAATTCGACCAAACCTGAATAGACACTATTCTCCGAATAAATCGTAGTTATTCGCAGGTAAACTGACAGTTTACATGAATTTGACATTTCTTATTCCGCAGAATAGCAAAACCGATGAACCGATTCGGATAAAAGGCACGGACTGAGTGGTCTAAGGAAGGACATAAATTACTTTTTATATGTACCACACGACCGAAACCGCGGGCCGCTGGTCGTATAAGTTATTACTCTATTTCTAATTTCAATCAAGATGTTAGTCGAATCCACCCTAAGCAGAAGATCTGCATCTCCATCCTGCCATCGAGAATGTAAATGCAATTCTACAAACATACTAATGTTCCGCCATTTTTTTATCCAAAATGGCGTCACACCATGACACTGAATAATAATGCTAAAGAACTTGAACTCTTAATTTTTTCCTTTTTTATATGCTTATTTTTTTGGCATGAGCCTCACCTACCGATTGGCACCGCATTGAAGCCCATATGATGAAATGGGATCATCAATCAAAAAAATCAATAAAAAGCTAGGAACCCAGCCGAGTTTGTTGCTAGATTCTTCTAGGCTGGGGTGCCAACTGGCGTAGATTCACCAAGCTTTAAGACGCTTCAAAATGATCCTTGTGATATGAATCAAGAGATTTTTTACTTTGAGTTTTAGTAATATGCATGTTCAAGAAATTTTTGGGTAAGGTGTTTTGGTACCATAATTAATTAAAAAAACCATAGTTAATTTTAGTTTCTAATACCTACGACACACAAAAAAAGGGAATAAAATAATACTAAATACTGCGTATAAAAGCAGAAGTTGATGTGTAAAACAAAAACGCGGTAATTTGTGTCTCAGCAAATAATACAAAGCGTTTTTGCATGTTTCGTTGACATTCGTAAATGGTACACTAAAGTTAATATCGTATTACTCAAGAGTGGTATAGTAAAACGAGGCGGTAACTTCAACTTCGGTAAGGTCACAGGTTCGAATCTTGGTCTTTAACCTCGGAATAAACATTTGCAGATCATGCAAACGCATGAGTAACTGTAATAACAAAGCTATGTATAATTTTTTTATATATTTTTACTTGACTACGCAAAAGAAGGTTATCATTATAATTAATAGCGGGAAATAATGACGTCTGTCAAAATGTCGTCTTTGTGACGAAATCAGAGCTAATTTCCCTTCAGTCAGTGATCAATCAAGAATCAATCAAGGTGGGCGAAGAATGGATATTTAGTACGTTTCACACAAAGACATGGTTTCACATTAAAACTTATATAACACAAATAGCAAAATTTAAGTGTATTCTATTATTCAGTATTTTAAAAGTTATTAGACGTTCACTGCACATGTGCCTCTCCCATAAAGTGAAAAACAAATAGTTTTCACTACACAACTACTTATAGGCACAACAACAGAATCAACAGAAATATAGAATCCCTCGAAGAATGCCCCGTCAGCCAATACAAGCACTTGTTCCACCGTTTCGTTCTACAGTGTTAGGTAGCAACTCCCCCATACCTCGGCTCTGCAGAGCCTTGAATAACTGCAACACCATAGATATTTTTAATGTCAATTTAAATAAGTTTCGTCAACACTTGATCCAGAACTTACCAAACTGATTTGGCCTGTCTTTTTTGTTTACTTTGTTTACTTAATTAAACATTTGCTTGTGTTATATTATAGTTAATTTGTTATTTTGTAGTTAAGAATTTGTTACTCCGTTACATATTTTTGCATGCAGTGTCTACCTTTAATTGATTGTGCAATTAGCTATGGATAATACTTAGTGTAAGTTTAAGTATTGTATGTTGTGTATGAAATATTGTTAAAATTGTTGGTAGACCAAATAAATAAAATTAATATTAAATAAAACAGTGCTTATATTCTCCTGAGGCACAACTTAGAACTAACCATGTAACATAATATAACTGCAATAAATATATTAATACTGAACAGTGAACTCCTGCGACCGCTACAATGTCATCGGACTATCGAACGACCTGTCTTACACTTTATTACCCAGTTCCTTGTCGCTATTCAAGAACTTTTATTCCCCAGCTGTTATCGGTTCTACGAGCTATAGCATTGGAGATAATTATTAAAATTATCTAAATAAATTCGTTGCATTAATGAACGCATAGCCTAAGCCGTAAGTCTTAGAAACCTGAAATTTTCAGACTGTCTTCATTTTAATGTGTGGGGTAGGGTACTTAGGGGCGGAAAGTGGAAGAAATATGAAATTCCCAAATAAGGTTCCCAAAGGTGCAACGGGAAGATCCAATTTGCATGAAAAACTAAACGCGATTAGTCGTTGGTTGCACTGCAGCTGGCCTTAAAAAAAGTATCGGGCGTTATACTAGTTAATAAAAAAAAGAAAAATATATAATAAAGATATTTATTTACAAGAGTACAAAATAATCACAGTTAGAAATTAAAATATTCATAATAAATACAATTACTCAATGGCTTTAAATGAATACACACAAACTGAATTACACTTAACTTATGCCACCGTACTCTTAAACTTAGTTAATAATATTCAAGGAACTTTTACACATACATTTTTTGGACGATTTTTTTAACATATTATGTTTAAAAATCCCGAGTAAATCGATAAACAAAATTGCACTTCGCATTTTGTGGTTAGTGAAATGAAATGAAATTAAATTAAACAAAATATTGTATGTGGAACTATATAGATGTAAGGCAGTTGGTAATATTTGACATTTCTGTCGCTTGTTTCACTAGATCCTACCAACTGGCGTACAAACATTATGACTTATTGTATACGGTAATAGTACGGCGACTGTTAGGCTAATAACATTTATCCATAGTACTGTGGTCCGTGGAACCACTGGTCTCCCCGTCGGTCGATGACCACCAAGTTGGCGGTGCGTGGTGGGTGACCGTGGTGGTAGATCCACTTCTTACCGCCGTCGTTGCTGCTATTGTAGAGATGTCGCTCGCCATGCTTTCCGTGACTGTCGTGACCGGCTGCTTGCTTGTGACCCTGAATGTAAATATTAACCCTTATAAAAGTAATTATGTCATTTATGTTGTCTACTGATTTATTTAGTTTGGCTCTTGTTGTTTTTACTGTTGAGTTTTGCCTTCTGTATTATGTATGTAAGTTATGTACCTATCTATGTCACATATAAATGTTTTTTTTTCTTTCATTCTAGCGGCTCGCTCAGCATTGTCTTACTTTGTCATTTTTATGTCAATAAACAAAGAGAGAGTAGTAATAATAATAGAAATAGTAAAGTAGACAGATTTTAAAGGCACGTTAGCTAACTCAGTTTGAGTCTCTTAAATATATAAAATTTGAGTCCTGATTGACTGATGCACGGCCGAATTAGTGTGTCCTAGAAACCGGAAACTTTCAGGGTATGTTCCTTTCAACGTGTTGACGTGTACCACGAAATAAATGCCTGAATCCGTGTGACATAATATAAGTGATGTTGGGTGTGTTATTATTGTAAATAATCAACGTTACCTTATCGGTTCGCACGTGTCCTCCTTTCTCATGATGGCCAGACTCGCCCTTGGCATGGTGCTGGTGCCCCAACTTCAGATTCTCCTTTTTATATTTTCCACCCTAGAAAAAATTACATTGTAGTTAGATGAAATTGGATATTTGCACAAGATTGATTTCGCCCAGTAAACTCTAGCTACGGTGCCCTTCAAACTTAAAAACATAGTGTAGCTGGCACACTACGGCTTGGAGGCAGTAAGTAAGTGAGTAAAAAATATATTTATTCAATCATATCACAAGGATCATTTTGAAACGTCTTAAAGTTAGGTGAATTTAGGTTTTAAAGCTAGCCCTACTAGCTAGCTACTGACAGTCCCACCACCAAAGTAAAAAACAGTTATTTCTGTAATAAAAAGCTGAATTCCCCGCAAAGTCGCTCAAAGTAATGCTCGCATTGCTGTGTTCCGGTGTGAAGGGTATGGTTTCCAGTGTAATTACTGGCACATGAGGCTTTCGATCTTAGCCTTAAGTTGGCAACCCGCGAGTGATACCTCTGGTATTGCAAGCGTCCATAAGCTGCGGTAACCGCTTACCATCTTGTGGGCCGTACGTTTGGTTGCCACTTCAGTTGCATAAAAAAAAAAGAGTCCTTTGACGAGACTAGCAGCGCGCTGGGGGAGGTTAGTCTACTACGCAGACGAATCCAAATGAATGGACTATACAATCTAAGTTTTAAGTGACATGAATAGATATTGCTACGCGCGACTGAACTCAGAAGCCATCATTCGTCGATGATGATGGCTCCTGAATTCAGAGTGCTAAGCACGAAAAAATTGTTTGACAATCGTAAATGTTAACGTATCATCCGGCCGTTTTTTCGGCCGTTTTTTCATGGACCTACTATTTTCTCCTATTAGTAGGACCACGAGGGAGAACTGTTTCTCGTAGTCCCATTCCTATGCTCAGTAAAGTATTTATCCTTCTGTATATAGGTATTCTTCTTGCTAACATAACGTAACCTACTCATTTCGATCTAAGCGGATGTCACTTATTGATTAGATCGAAAAACAAATACTAAATTTCTGGCGCTTCGGCGGCCGCTGCCGCGGCACGCTCGCTACGCTCGCTCGCCTCGCGCGTAGTTTTTCACTAACCTAACATAACCTAACCTACTCATTTCGATCTAAGCGGATGTCACTTATTCATTACACAAGCCAGAAATTTAGTATTTAAAAAACGTTATTATAAATACGTAATAATACGTATTTATTTATAAATACGTTACTGAGCATAGGAATGGGACTACGAGAAACAGTTCTCCCTCGTGGTCCTACTAATAGGAGAAAATAGTAGGTCCATGAAAAAACGGCCTATCATCCTGTCAATTTGTATTGGATTTCTAACAGCGCCTATTTAGTGCGTTAAATGAACTACCAAAATTCCACACAAACTGACAGATGGACAAAACGTTTACGTTTACAGTAGTCATACGAGTTTTTCGTGCTAAGCACTCAGGTGAGAGAACATTCTCTATAAACTTAATGCTCTCGAGACGTTAAAAAAACGTAATACATAAACAAAACATTAAAAAACTATTACTAAATATTAAACTCTACATTTTTAATTGGTTCACAAAGTTTGCGCGATAACTGAAGTAAACAACTTAAAACTTACTAAAAAATCCCTAGTGGCAAAAAAGTGGTACGTAAATATGTTTTAAAAAAGTGGTGTCAGTGTGTTTTATAATGCCTGGTTCAGATTATTATTTCAGCCTAAGACAGTCCAGCGATCAAATACTACAGCGCTAGAATGCCACATATAAATAATGTAAACGGGCACAGGATTTTTTCCGATTCCAATGAGATATCCAATTCAGTGAGAAAAGTTTTTGAAAAACAGGAATAGTATTGTAAACGATACAGTTCAGTCCAGCACTAGACTGGATTAATTCTCTGGATTACTGGACTGGAATAATGTGGACTGGGTGTTAGTGCGAGAGCGATGCCGGCACGTATATTAACTTTTATGCATGCAGTTACAAGGTAATTTAGCTTTTATTTTGCATGCAACACTGTAATATTGTCATTTTACTAATTTGAGTACGAAAAAAAAAAGTTAGACATGTTAAAGTTAAACAAAAAAAATATTTTGTTAATTTAATAAATTTTTTGAAACGTTTTAACATTAACCTATACGGTGTCGTCAGTCGTCTACAACACGATTATTAAACGAGTTTTTGTTGATAGCCCCTAAGAAGCAGAAGAAGAAGCACTAAGAGGGTATCTTAATGGGTCATTTGACGAAACCAAGGTTTTAACAAAAACTCTCGCGCACCATACTTTTACAAAAATGTAGGTATTGATTTAGTCACTAAAGAGACCTTGAACATAAAAAAACTGCTAATTTTCAGCATAAAATGCAGTGATTTAGCAGATAATTGATCATGAAATTATTTATTTTTGGAGGTCAAGAGAAAATGAAGTTATAGAAAAATGCACCTTGACATTTAAGCCTGATTGCTAAAATTACAGTGGAAGCTAAAATATGTTTCTATTTCGACCGATGTGGCGCAGCGGGCGCAGGGCCGCCTGCGACGCGGAGGTTGCGGGTTCGATTCCCGCCTCGGATCAAATGTTTGTACGATCTACAAATATTTGTTCCGGGCGTTCTGGGTATTTTCTATATATAATAAAAAATATCTATCTATGTATTGTATTGTATTAAGTATATATCAGTCATCTAGTATCCATAACACAGCTCTGTTTAACAGCAGCTTACCTTGGGCTAGATGATGCTGTGTGGATTGTCCAGCATCACTTATTTATTTATTTATTTTAATGATTTTATCTTGGGTTTTAAGTCAAGTCCTAGTAGAGTCCTCCTAGAGTTTCCTAAGTCCTCCATTAGGACTTAGGAAGAGCGTACTATAGAAGTTGTCCTATGAAGTAAGTTCTTATAAAGCAGACCACTGGTGGTCTAGTGGTAGTGATCTTATGATCCTAAAGTCGTGGGTCGTGGGTTGTGCACCAATATTTTTTCTGTTAGAAAAAATATGTGATCAATGCTACTGCTCTCAAACTTTCAAACGGTGAAGGAAAACATCGTGAGAAAACCGGCATGTCAAGAAACTATAAAATCATCTACAGAAAGAACTGAAGATTCCCGCCTGATGGTAAGCGGTTACCGTAGCCTATAGAAGCTTGCAATACCAAACCAGAGGTATCACTCACGACTTGCCACTCTGAGACGTAAATCAAAAGTCTCATGAACCAGTTAACTATACCCAAGAACACAGCAATGCAAGCAACAGCTTAGTGGCTGATTTCAGCCACTAAGCTGTATGTAAGGTATGTTGTGTGTTGCACTTCCATACTTCAGAATGCTCCTTCTCCTGGTTGTACCCTCCATGTTTCTCCTCTTCCGCCGAGTCACCATCTTCTTCGAAGAATTCCACCTTCTTCTCATACTCATCCTTCTTATGGACGTCATGGCTGCCCTTCGTGCTGTGACCCTTAGAGTGCTTGCCGGATTCCTCGTACTATGGACGAATTACATCATCACCACCATCATCACCATCAAAATCATCATAATAATTATCGTCAAGCAGCGCTCGTGATAAAGCTGGCTAAATTGTTTGAACCAACGAAGTTATGCACTGTTCCGCTGGGTCACCCTTGGCCAAGTCATGGTAAAAGTAAGTAATTTTGTATGAGTTAGTGGCCAACTCTGCTGAAAGATTTGGCCACGTCAGGGTTAAGAAAGTGACCTAGCGCAAAAGTGTTAAACTAACTGCAATGCCGAACTGGAAGTCCATCATGAAGCATTATTCCAAAGTTTCGGTAATTTTATGAAATTTCATGGTAACTAAGGCTTCGTTCGTAGGTTTCATGGTGGGTCAGCTACTTCATACCTTTGCATGCTTCTTGCCGTGTTCCTCATGGTTGTGGTTGCCATAGTGACCTGACTCTTCTCTGTGCTGCTTATCAGTACCACCATGGTCCTCGTACTTCCCAAGGTGGTTATCTTTGTCGTGGTGACCTTTAGCGGTCTTCGTGTCTTCATGATGCCCCTAGTACATAAATCGGTATTAGAACAGTATAGGTTGAATATCTGTGTTAATATTTAAAGTCATAATATTGTCTATCATTTTTTTATTGGTTTTAATTTATTTCCCTTTGAAATTAGTTTCTTAGCCGAATACTAAAACGTCATTTAAATATTTGAGAGTGCATTAACTAGTTGAGACTTTGTAATCTCTTTAAAATATTTTGGAAACATGTCAATGCGTGATTTTGAAGAATAACGCATTGTGGTCTTATAGTAGCCTTTTGATTTTGAATACCAAGTACCTACTTACTAAGTAAACTAAAATAATGGCTGCCGTCCTTTTCTAATTAAATAAAAACTCAAAGGAAAACTTGTAGTTAGTAAATGCTACCAGAGCTACAAGCCTTGAGTTATAAAAAATTGAGCAACGGAATTGAATTATCTGCTAGATGATGCATTTTTTATTTTGTCTTACTTAATTTAATCTTAGTTTCTAACAATCGTGCTGTCTAGAGACATAACTGACCTGAGAACTTTGATACCCTACTACGGGTTGAATTTTTAACTCGAAAGGAGAAATTATTATCCGGTTATCTTGGGTTTAATCTTGAACCTTGAATCTTGAATATCTAAGTTTAATATATAAGTTTAATCTTGAATATTTACAACTCGCGTTGGATTCCATAAATAGTAGCAAATAAAATATATGAAATTCCTTTTTTTTTATATAGGTTGCTCTTAGGCAAGCGTGCTCCACCGTAGACCACATCATCGCTTAACATCAGGCGAGATAGTGGTCAAGCGCAAGCCTACTGTGAATAAAAAAAAATAAAAAAATAGTAAAGATTTTGTTTTGATTTCTTTACTTTACGTTTTCAACTACTTACTACGACTTACGTATTGACTAATTTAACCACAGAAATATAATTATAGTTCTGTTGATTTTACCTTACTCAAAAAAACTTCTGATGTGAGAAAAACAGCCTCATCACAGTCTCATTAGTCTGCAAACCAGTTTCATCGACACCGATTAACCGTAATACCTTATTAAAATAACCGTATATAACAATCAGTTACAATTAGTAGGAGCTGTTAGATCCAAACGCCAGGTTATAAAGTAAATGATAATAAACTTCAAGCGCAGAAAATAGTTTTAACGAGTTACTAAGAAAAAACTGTGTTATCATTTAATAACAAAGATTTGACTACAACTTTGCAATTACTTGCCAGGATAAAAAACCACGCGCCTCCGCGTGGTGGATCTAATCACTCTCGCTCAAGAGTAGACCGGTTTCCAGTGGAACATTAGCAGGCATACCATGACGTGGTTGACCTTTGTCTTAACAATACTAAATCATTCCTAGAAAACGAGTGCATCGTCATCGTCAGCTCGTGTTGTTAACAGTTTGTCTAGACTTTGACTTTGTCGTCGTAGGTATCGATAGGTATAACTATTAATTAGTTGTTAGATGAATGTGTGTGTTGTGATAACAATGAGTGCAATCAAAACGAAATGAACAATACTCTCTGTCTCCCAAAACAATAGTGTTTATAAACGAAATCTTTGGTAAGTCTATACATTAATTAAGAATAGGTAGATATTATTTTCATCATTACACCCTTTTACTATTGATTGACTGAGCGAGCGAAGCGTGCTTTTGTACGTCAGTTATCCTGTCTGCGGGTTGATTATACAGGTTGGTCCAAACAATCTTGGAAAAAACCTCCAAAATTTTTGTTATCAGTTTCAAACGTTCCGACCAAACATTCCCAAAAAAAACATAAAAAAAATCACAACTCGAAAAATACGAAAAATCGGGGAACATACATGGGGTATTTTCGGGTACCCCTGAATCTGGGGCATCTAAATTTTTCTTATTGACGTCTATGTTTGGACCACCCTGTATAGCTCTGTTAGCGACCAATGTCCATTGATCTCCATCTCTTCTTCTTCTTCTTTTATGGCCTCTGTGGCTAGTTTGCCACAACTTTGCCAGTGTCAAGTGTATTAGTTTGATTGTCGCTTAGCAACGTAAACAAACGAAATTTGGAAAGAAACGATGACTTTTCTTTCAAAATTCTCTTGAAAAGTCTTTGACTAAATTACCAACCAACATCACCCCTCCATTTCAATTACTTACACTTGTGCTAAGTAAACAAGTTAAATTGGATAAACTGCCACCAAATTTACGCAATAAAACTTAAAATAACACGAGAAAAATAATTAAAACGGGAAGACCCATGTCGTTTTGACAAGATAGCCAAAGACAATCTCCATCTCAAACTAATGTTACAAACATGTCTAATATGACAGTTTGACCATAGCTCTACTGTCTTAGTAGACAGTTTGTCAGATCGGTCACTGACAGAGTTATGCGATCATTGTGGCAAATACCACAGAGTCCTTGTTGGGTATTTGGTGCTCTTCGAAAAAATACTCCAAGTAAATGATTTACTTACTATACGTTTAATTCTGGACCAAACCATACAAGGTGAAATATATGAATATGAATGTAGGATTATCAAATAAAATAAATCGACGCGTGCGCCACGCTGTTACAGTCAGCCAGTGTTGCCTGCTGTATTTTTTCCTCCCAGCAGTGTTGCCGGGTATGTTTTGTATAAACAGTCCTTATACTAAGAAGAAGAAGAGTTATGCGATCAACACGCTGTTCTCGCATTTTACAACCGGTCTGGTTAAAACTTATTATTAAATAAGAGTGCTTATGAGATCAGATTTTTTTCTGTACTAGGTACTATTTAATATTTTTGTTTTCTTTGTAAATATTATGTGTTAATATAAGAACGTTATTCATTGACAAAAAGTTTACAAAATTACGTTAAGCCGGGTGCAGACCAAACGAGCGAACAGAGATTTACTTAACCTTTATCTTAGAAATAAAGACAAAATAATGAACATTCGTAGTATTTGCTTTCAATTTAGACATCTCTCCGTATAATATCTTCGGTAAGTATTCAGCCTTAGGCCGCTTGTTCATGGTACGGTTTTTACTCGGTTTGATCTCCGCCGCCGCGCCGACTCTGGAAATGTTTTTACCCGCTTTTGGGTAGATAGATAGATAACTCTACATTTATTGTATTCAGATTAAAGGTGCAACAAGGGACACTCAATGTCCCAATGAAAACCGTGAGGTTGTATGTTTAATACCCGCTGGAAAGTACCTAAGCATGTTTCTGTGATCAAGTATTTATTCCGGGTATGGGAGTTTTTTGTGGTACTCGTAGTATCTCCACAGCACAGAGAGTTTTATTGTGTTGTCGTGGTCAAGATTACATAAGTGACTGTTGGGATACGTGTCAACGGCGCAGTCAACAAATAGCACCCGTGTCATGAACAAGCAGCTTTTTAGGCTGGTCACACCGCCTGCGTATGTGTCACGTCAGCGTAGTCTTGCGAGTACCGTGACATGGCACGCAGGCGGTGTGCCGTGGCCTTTAAGCCGGGCTTAGTCTGTACCCGGCATCAGGTACACAAAAGTTTATTATGATCAAATTGGTGAATAACGAACACGTATAACTCACGTCATCGATGTAATTTGTGTACCAGGGTTTTACCATTCGTTCGGTGAACCAATCAGTCCTGTTTAGTCTTCGACGACTCACCTTTCGATAAAGTAGGAATAATACAATACATAGATATATTTTATTAAACATAGAAAATACCCAGAATACCCGGAATAAATATTTGCAGATCATACAAACATTTGTGCCAAAGCGGGAAGCGAACCCGCAACCTCCTGTGTCGCAGGCGGACCTTCGCCCGTTGCGCCACATCGGTCGTCAATTCACTATACTTTATACAATACATATACTTAATTAATTATTTTATTTAAAAATAAACCAAATATAAAATCGACTCGAGACTGACCATTAGAGTCCTTCTGATTAGGACCGCAAGAGAATGAGTCGTTCGTCAACTCACACCATGAATCTTGTCCCAACTCTAAAGTTTTATAATATTCTAAAATTATTTTGACTCAAGCGGGACTTGAATTCGCAACCTTTTGATATGCTCTACACAGTTCAACAACTGAGTCATCATACTTATATCGTGGGACGATGGACTGTCAACAAATTTCCAAACGCTTTTTCAAAGTTATAAAAAGTGTAAAGTGTATAGAGTTTTATTAAAAACGGCCCAAGTATCATAAAAAGAATAAAAACACAAATAAAAACTAAAACTGCTGTATAGTTCGCGAAGTTAGTTCTGCAAAAGCGATCAAGATAAAACAAAACCGATTGCCCGTGCGTCGTAGGTACTAAAACCTGTACCTAATTTAGACCTCATCATGACAGTCTTCTAATGATCCCACAGCTGGGACACTGGCCTACTCTCGAACAAGAGTGATTGCGTCTTTATTTTTATTTTTTTATTTTATTTATTACAAAATCCACAGCTCTTAGGAATAAACTAAATAACAACTTAAATACAAAACAGATAGCCAATAACGGATTTACATTATACAAACAAGATATATATTTATTTAACGACGACAGTCAGATGTAATTTTTAGAAAAACAAATTATAGAATCAAAAGAAAGAGAAAAAAAAAAGTTACAAATTCCAAAAACAATATGTATAGTGTAAGTGTGTATAGTGTGTGAATGTGTGAAAGCAAGGTTATGTGTGGGTGTGTAAGAGAGTGTGTGCATGTGGATTTCCTTAATCCACCACCCAAACCCAATGCGGATTGGTACATGTCTTTCGAATTTTTTGTTCTTGAATATCCCGGTTTCCTCACGATGTTTTCCTTTACACTGAGAGAACTGACATTGCGCACATAAAGTTTTTAGATAAATCCATTGGTACACGACCAGGTTTAAACCCACGACCATAAGATCGGAAGGCGGGGTACCAGTACCACTAGTGCTCTAGTGGATTTCATAAAATTTAGACCATTGTCACAAAAAGATAACTTATGTCAATATCCCAATACCCTGCGCTATAGGTACTTATGCTATCTTGATGTTAAATTTAATCCTAATCCATCCAGCCTTTTAAGCGTGAAGAAGATTATTATATTTAATACACATTTACTTTTAATACTTTGCATAAACATTAGATACCTACAAAGGTGGGCTTATTGCTAACAGCATTTTCTACCTGCCAACCTTATAAGTAGTTTCGCATTCATTCGAGAGAAAACCGGCATGTCCAAGAATTATTAATTGCAAAGACATGTGCCATCCACCAAAGTAAATTATAGTAAAAAAAATATTTATTCAATAATATCACAAGGATCATTTTGATACGTCTTAAAGCTAGGTAAATTTACGCCAATCCGCATTGGTTCGTGTGGTTTACCCACTCTAGCTCGAGAGTAGGCCAGTGTCCCAGCAGTGGGAACACTAGGCTTTTACGATGAAAACGATAGCATCGCGTTAACCACAACGCAAGGTGTGTTCTCCATAAAATCCAACCATAGACAAAGTACTCATAATTTCTTTGTACTATGGTAGCTTAATGAATGCCCTACCATATTTCATGGCACTCCATACCTCACGATGACACCCATAAACATTTTATTACGTTATGGCCAATAAATATCGCGACACTAATTATATTTCTGGACAGTTTATCGATAGTGTTACCACAAAATAATTTGTGATAGCCTATTTGTACGCTGTTCAAGCTGTGAGTGAGTGATACACTGGATTTGGGCATAGTCTAACGTACATTAGGAGAAAGACGTCATAATCAATAACTTAAACTGTCAATAAAAGTCATGTTTGTGATTCTATCACGCTATAATGAACTGATTTGGATAAAACTTAAAGTTGAATGGTTGCAACATAGTGTTTTATCTAGATACGAATGAATCCGGGGGCAGAAGTTAGTTAAGTATCAGTATTCTATTCGACAAGAACTTTTAATTGCAATGGAATTGTTTTTGTTTAAAAACTACGTTTTCTGATATTTTGAGCAAATGTTTAAAATGTTCGGATTATGAAATTTTTCAAAAAATAACATATTACGATAAAATTAAGTGAGCTATGCATCTATTTCATGATCTTGCTGTGCCGCCCCGCAGTGGCTCGTTTTTATAACTGACTGTACAGCTATTTTTAATGGTATCCGAATCGAAAAAAAAAGTGTCAGTTGGGACACTGTCCTAATAAATTTTGTCCGAATCGACAGCAAGTCGGTTTAAAGGACCCAAAAGGGATACTTTAAATATCTCTTACCTCATATGCCTTCTTTCCGTGTTCTTCGTGTTCTTCATCGAATTCTGAATCGTGTTCTTTGCCTCCACCTGCCGAGAGAAAAACATAACATCATAGGTCATAACAGTTATTCATCCATTCCACAGCTGGGACACTGGCCTATTCTCGAGTGAGTGATGGGGTTTTACACCACGCAGATCCAATGCGTATATGTACACCATCATCATGACAGCCTTTGAATGTTACCAACTGGAACACTTCTACTCTTGAGCGAGCTTCATTAAAGTATTCGAAAAACGAGCACAATCTTTCGGGAAATCTTCGGGGACGGAGTTTGATGTCAGTCAAATTGTTTTAAACTGTATAATGTTCTGGGAATCAAACGGACCTTGCAAAACATACCACCAATTGAACATACCATTTTACCCGGTGGTACCCTTCAGCAAGAGTTCATAATTCAAAGTTTGACGACCGATGTGGCGCAGCGGGCGCAGGTCCGCCTGCGACGCAGAGGTTGCGGGTTCGATTCCCGCCTCGGGACAAATGTTTGTACGACCTACAAATATTTGTTCCGGGTGTTCTGGGTATTACTATATATAATAAAAAAATATCTATCTATGTATTGTAATTGTATTAAATATATATCAGTCATCTAGTTACCCATAACACAGCTCTGTTTAACAGCAGCTTACCTGGGGCTAGATGATGCTGTGTGGATTGTCCAGCAAAAAAAAAAAAAAAAGTTCAATCATTTAATGCATTCATTATAAAATTGGTTGTTAGTCCATGACAGTTAGTCTTATAATCCGTATTATTACTGTCACACATAATTTTTACTAGAAAAAATCTATTAGTGCACGACCAGGTTAGAACCCACATTTTTAGAATCGGATTTCGGTAGTAATACCACTGTGGTGGCACGATAGTATTATATAGTGGATTGGCACATCTTTAAAATGTTTAGTTTTTGGAATATATTTAGAATAGAATAGAATAGAATAGAAAAATATTTATTTAACGCCACACAATTAACATAAAAATAAAAATAACAATAAAAATTAAAACTTAACTATTGTGACGAAAAAAAGGCAGCCACTCAGCATGTGCTGCAGACATAATGTGTCTGCAGCGCTGGTTTTCAGTGTAGCCTACGAGTAGTAGTAGCAGCAATTAGCTGCGACACGAGTCTCTCACTCACTATCTAATAATATTTAATTTTCTTTGCCTTGATTGGCTGAATTTACATAATACTTGGATTATAATAATGAATCCTAGCGCAACGTAAGTAAGTAAGCTCGTATGGAAGAAGAATCTGGTTGTCTGGAAGAAATCGCTATTTGCGATAAGACCGCCATTTGTAGGACTATATAATTATGTGTATGTTAAGTATGGTAAAAATTACCATGCAAATTGTGTCCTCAAAAAAGTTTTTTTTTTTTATGAGTCAGTGGCCAACTCTAGTCGTTTGGCGCCCGAAGGTCAATAACTATGCAGGTATATAGTACATTTTATTTCATAGGTAAGTGGATAAAGTAGTATCCAATAATATATCCGGAAACCGCTAGATATACCTAATCTTATTGGCATTTAATTTTCCGCGCGTTTGACACCGACCTCGGTCAGATGTCCACTAAACCGAGAAAATATGATTTCTTAAATATAATCTTGAGTTGTGTTGTACCCGCTTACACGATTGATTATGAATAAGAAGGCTAAGTACCTACCTACTTAAAATAGTTTTGACTATAATTTTATTTTATGTTCCTATTTTAATTTTAATTTAATGGTGGACTAAGTTGTATAAATAAATTATATTATTATATTATTAAACATCATAATAACAGCTCGTTTGGTTTACATTATTGTTTTTTTTTGTTATAGTACTATTATTTCTATAATTTACATGATCTGAAAATTTCTGTTTTATAAAATGTTGTAAGACCAATTTCTCAATTCATATTCGACCAAAAGAAAATAATTTTGTATAAATGTCTGTTAATTTTAACGTTAGTCATTCAGAAATGAGAGCGAAATAGCGCCCGGTCGTAGGATCAATAGGCCACTAAATGAAATTCCACACTTTCTCTATTCACGCTTTCGTTGAAGAAATGAGATTTATTACGCAGTACGTTCTGAGATAATTATGTAATTGTTTGTTTAGTCAGGGTCTCAAACAGATGACAATAAGTTTGTAGAGGTGAAGTAGAGCCCGAACATCTATCAAATTTAATCGTTTTTAGTTGTTACTTAAAATTGCAGTTGTCGATTCATTTCGAAATTGTTCAATATAAATGATGCCGGCATTACATATCTCTAGGGCTTAACAAAGTGTTAGTAGCGATTTAATTTTTTCAAAGACATATATTTAATTTTTTTCGAAAATCAGAATATAGCAGTATTACATAAATCTTATATAGGTACTTTTAAATTATATTCCTCTATAACTTAGAAATGAATTAACCGATTGTATGTCTCGAGTGCTCTACGAATTCAATTTATAAGTAAACCTAAAAGTAGTGTTTCTTTGTGGCTCTATGCAAGGAGTTTGTACTTCTCTAAGTTATTAAAAAGATATCGTATGAGGCAATTTGTAAGCGGACGCTCGGATCTGGCGCCACTGTGCCATGGTGTCACGGAGAGGCAATAGAAACGACATAGTTATCCAACAATACGGTATTGTGATTCTTACGATATAGATAGTGATGATCTAGTCGATTGATTTACCACTAGTAAATCAATTTTAATTTTGGGTTAATTGTTTTAGTTTTAGAGTGTCAAAGGAACAATTTCATAGGGGCCTAGGTCTTTGTAACACCATAGAAAAATTGGAAAAAAATATTAGACTAACAGTAACAAACAATTTTATTTTTCTGAGCAAATTGTAGTGATAAATATTCTTGTAGTAATTTTATTTTTAAGTAGACAAACAAAGTTCTAAAGGAAAAATGTTTATTGTGTTGAGTTTCCTAAAACGAGAACACTATAGGGCCCGCCATGACAGCTATTAGCCAATGATCGTGACGCATTTTGACTTTGACAGTACATAGTAACCCAGTTGTTCGTTAAACCCGCTATTTTGTTTTGCATTGTGCTGCAGTCCTTCACAAAGATAAACTTACTTTAGATTATGAAACAAGCCAAAATAAAATAAATAAACAGTCATAAATAAAAAAATTAATAAATAAAAAAATATCTAGACCCCTACAAAAGACCAGGGCCCGGCTCCATACTGCGTGAAACAACTCCTTTTTCCATTTGTTTATGTTATTAAACTCTAAATTCATCGGCAGTACGTGCCAAAGAAACTTTGATGGAGTTTAAGCATGCCCTCAACTTATTGCTTACTGAAAAAGCATATTATTCCACTGACAAATTTTTACATGACATAGATAAGTGACATTCTAATTATATTTTTGCATGCCCAAACTTTTATTAATCACTTAATGTAATTTTTTTTGTTTTTTTGTAAAATTTTATAGTATATATTTGTGATAAAAGCTACCATTAGACATAATGTTTGTACGCCATTTGGTAGGATCTAGTGAAACTGTTGAGAGAAATGTCAAATTTTACCAACTACCTTTACACCTAGTTCCACAAACAATAAATATTTCATTTCATTTCATTTCAAGTTTTGCAAGACCGACAAGGCAGATAATCATTGCTGTGACTTTGAATTGAATCATTGAATTTCACATTTTTTCCACTCGTCTCTAGCAGTGGGAACATTAAAGAGCGTTCAAGCTGTCATGGTGATATAGTAAAATATCGGTATAAGTAAATGATAGACTCGTTCGTTCGTTCGTATGAGTCAGTGGCCAACTCTGGCGACAGAGTTTCTAGGCCGCCCGAAGGCCTCTGTCATGGCCTAACAACTTTGAAAAATCCGGGACCGACTGCTTAACGTGCCCTCCAAAGCACGGGAGCGCTCAATTGAAATTGCCACTGGCGGTCACCCATCCAAATGATGACCCCGCGGAACAGTGCTTAACTACGTTGATCTGTTAAGAACAACTTAGCCAGCTACGTTACGAGCGCTCCAATGATAGACTGTTTGTTATACATGTAGGTACTATGTTCTTTGGTCTCGGCTCAACAGCAAATGAGAAAAATATAGAAAGAAAATGCATTTATTCTGTGTGCGACCTGCCACTTTCTAAACAAAATTATTTGTAGAAAACTGTTATTTTTAACTGGGTCACTAAGGGGGAATCCAAAGATATACAACATAGTCACTTTTTATTTCGGAAAAAATAATAGTTACTGTATAGAATAAAAACTGAAAAAAAACGCCGCAAGTCACCTAGTAATAAATATAGAAAAAAAACAGAACAGTATAAAGTTGGTCAAACTTATTAAAATGATTTATAGACAACTTGTAAGTAGTAATTTGTATTTATTCGAATGGCGTTGCAATCGTTTAATGTTACAATATTATGTTTAAATTCTTTATCCATTGGATAGCGTTATCCTTACCTACCTCTCATACCTACTCGTACCTACTCCTTGCCTTCTATGTACCTACCTAATAATAAACCTCGGTCTGCCTTCACCTAATGTTATGCCGTAAAGGGTGCACATTGTGATCCACGATTTGTATTTTCACCCCATGTACCTACCAATGTGATGACAATAAAAATATTGAGTATCTTCAAGAGCAAACAAGTCTGCTGGGCTGCAACTTTGCCATTTCTAATACTAGTAAGAAAAGATAGTGATTTAATTACATAAGTTGGCCAAATTAAGGTCACCTAAAAATACCGCGTACGCAGGCGGTAAATACACACCTAACTGCACCTGTAAGCACGTTATTAAAGTGCTTTATGTGTATTTCTATCCGTATTCTGTCTAATACCAGCTGCCATGTGTTCCTCCATAAGACTGGCTCTTTTGTTCCATTGTTCTCGACTAAGCCGATGTGAATCGTAAAACTTCTTAACATTTGGATGGTGACACAAATGTGGGAGCTTCCGTGCTTTGAAAGAATACAGTCCGTCTATAAAAGTCTATCTACAACAGACCATGATTGAAGTTTTCGGGCGTCCTATAAATTTAATTTAAATACGATTATAAAAAGTTCACTCGTATCATCATGACAGCCTTCTAATGTTCTCACTGCTGGGATACTGGCCTACTCTCCAGCGAGAGTGATTGGGTCTTAATCCACCACGCGGACCCAATGCGGATTGGTGGATGGCACATGTCTTTCGAATTTTTAGTTCTTGGACATGCCGGTTTCCTCACGATGTTTTCCGTATGAGAGCACTGGAATTGCGCACATCAATTTTTTTGTAGCGAAAAATCCATTGGTGCACGACAGGATTTGAACCCACGACCTTAGGATCGGAAGGAGTCACTCGTATAATATCCGAATATTGCGTGGAAAGTGAGACCCACAACCTTCCACTTGATACGCGGGTGCTCTACCAGTTGACCAATTGAGTTATATCTCGCTCCTTGAGATTTCGTCGGGTCGCAGCGCCGCTACCTCAACCTACAGAGGAACGTTGCATTTATTCAATGGCTAAAGTTAACTTAGTTCATTGACGAGAAGTGTTTTTGAGATATTATAACTTAAGATAGTAACTATTATGTGTGATTTGGTTGACAACACTTAAAAAAAGTAGTAACTAAACGGTATTATACTTTTTAAAGCAACAGGCTTTAAATATAATGAACTAGCAGTCCGCCCCAGCTTTGCGGGGGTGCAATTAAACCACACCCGTGCGAAGCCAGGGTCGCTTGTGATAAATGTACCCTATGTTACTCAGGGATAATGTAGCATTCGAATGGTGAAAGAATTATTGAAATCGGACCTGCAGTTTTTGAGTTTATTCGTAACAAACGAAAATACAAATGTCTCTTTATAATATTATTAGTATTATTACAGAAGTATAGATAAGGAAATAACCTCAATTCAATGAAAATAAATTATCTACGTGCTGATTCAAAACGGATTATTTTGCGGTAGAGCTCGAAAATACATTAAGTTGTTAGTATTGAACGTGATCGGTGTCCTATGAAATTGATTTCTACTGTCTCACGACCTACCTTACACCTAGACTTCACCATAATGTTGCCAAGACTACACAGAACACTACTTTAAGAGTAGTAGAGCTCGAATCAGAGCTAGTAGAGCTCTATCACAGAGAACTGTGATAGAACTCGTCCGGGGAAGGACTACCGCCATACCTATTTCTGCCGCCAAGCAGTAATGCTCGCATTGCTGTGTTCCGGTGTGAAGGGTATGGTTTCCGGTGAAATTACTGGCACATGAGGCTTTCGATCTTAGCCTCAAGGTGGCAACCCGCGAGTGATACCTCTGGTATTGCAAGCGTCCATAGGCTGCGGTAACCGCTTACCATCTTGTGGGCCGTACGCTTGGTTACCACTTAAGATGTATAAAAAAAAAAAAAAAAACACCTTTTTAGTAATAATAGGAGTTTTATACCTGTACATATTTGCCTAGATTAATGATTTAGATTGAAAAAATCTGTAAAGGCTAAGTTTACATGAAAATAATTAACTAAATAATCTAGCTAGTTCAAAGATTAATTGCTTGTTCAAATGAAGCGACAAAGACTTACTCATAAAAGTACTTAAAACTTCTGTTATCTAATGTGTCTTAAATCTTTTATCGTCTTTGTACATTGACATAACAATGACAAGGAACTAAGCGAGCCGCTAAAATGACAGTTTCTTTTGTGAATAAGGGCATAAACGTAACGTGTAGCACTAGCGTCTAGCTAGTGTATCATAAAAAACCATGACCTTTCGATTTTGCCCCTTTTCAATTTATGACAGATTTTATTGCATAACTTTATTTCAAAGTATTGTTTTAGACTCGATCTACAACCCACAGTGTTGGAAGTTGAGACACTCGCAGCTTATTTACCTGTCTCCTGATTCGAGACAAATCGATTGGATTGGTTTACCGAGGGAGGTGTAGGTTTTGTTAGAGGGGGTTTTATAAATGAAATGAAATGAAATAGTATTTATTTGCTTGAAGTATGGTATTATGATATTAGGTTTTACCATTTATTTTAAATGTCTCGCACACTTCGTCGTTGACCGACATGCAATACTCAATAAATAATAGTAAGATTAGCAGGTTTATATTACATAAATTTTCCAAGACTACAACTATTCGGAGTCAACGATCACACTTCCTGACATCTTCGTTATCCCGTTGCCCAGGTAACACGACCGAGCGCATGCGTATTGCGCGCCGCACTGTATTTACAGCACACCGCTATCTAGTGACACAAGTACTCCTTACAGTTTATTTACGAAGTTTAGGAAGCGCTTGTGGCGTAGGCTGTTGTCTATCATTCCTTGATCTGTGTAAAGAAAGAAAGAAAGAAAGAAAACGTATTTATTGACCCGCAAATGATAAATAAACAGTTAAGCAGTCGGTCCCAGCTTTTTCAAAGATGTTAGGCCATGACAGAGGCCTTCGGGCGGCCTAGAAACTCTGTCACCAGAGTTGGCCACTGACTCATACGAACGAACGAACAGTAAATATTAGATAGGCTTTTTACAACAGTTTTTACCTACGTACTAAAAACAACTTTGTAGAATAAAAGCTTAAATCATAATAAAAAAATTTGCCCATCATTTTATATATTTGTTGATAGTGTTTCATTATTCAGTGTGTAATTCTTACAAAAAAATTGATATGTAAAGCTGATCATGATCAGCTTAACATATCAATGTTTCAGTTATTCAATTGTTCAGCCATGGCTGAACCTATACATATAAAACATACTATCACTTTTTGTAATATAACCCATGTATCGTTAAATAAATGATTATGATTATCATCAATATTATAATTGATTTAACTCTGAGATTTCCTACTATTTTATTTTACTTCTATGTCTGAAGTAGGTATGTTATTTATAATTATCTACCCTTTTTTTAATCTAAAATAAACGTTTGTAATTATGATTAGTTATGACTATAGTTCGGCGTTGTTGTCTATGAATGGGTGACCATTGTGGCTTCTAGGAATGTGTAAATTGACCAATAGGATTCCATTATTATATAACTTTTTTTTATTAAAGCTTGGTCTAGTAAAATTATGAAAATAGAACGTTTTTATTGGTGGGTTTTTGTGTAGTTTAGTGTAGTGTAGTGTCATAAGCCTCTAGCTAGATATACACAAACAATTTCAATTAGTTTAGCCGAATCAAGTAGTCTTGGATTGGGGGTATGTTTAAATATCGGATCAAGTGATTATGTAGAGAAGCTTACGACTTTAGCAAGAACACTCGTAAGTAATTTAATAATATTAGCTATAAATATCAAAAATAATGATAAGTAAAAAGTAAAACCTTGGCTAGATTTAGACGCGGATTTACATGCATGATAATCTAGATCAAATCAAAAAATCTAAAATCTTTATTTAGTAAAAAGGGTCTTAGACAACATTATTTTATAGGATATTAACAAATATTGTGTTTTTTTTATTTTTTTTATACTACTGAAGTGGCAACCAAGCGTACGGCCCACAAGATGGTAAGCGGTTACCGCAGCCTATGGATGCTTGCAATACCAGAGGTATCACTCGCGGGTTGCCACCTTGAGGCTAAGATCGAAAGCCTCATGTGCCAGTAATTTCACCGGAAACCATACCCTTCACACCGGAACACAGCAATGCGAGCAATGCGAATGTGTTTCTTGTAAGTAAAAAATGCTGTGTGAAAAGACCTTTGTGCCAGTGTTGCATTGAGTTCCTCGCTCTAACTAAGTAGAGACCTGTACGTAGATGCGAGGGATCTCTGCTTCAGCTTATATTCTGGTAAATCACAATAAACATTATACTGGAAGTACTTAGATGTTAAGAGTAGTAGAGTTCTCTGTGATAGAGCTCGTCCGGTGAAGGACTATTACCATACCTATTTCTGCAGCAAAGCAGTAATGCTCGCATTGCTGCGTTCCGGTGTGAAGGGTATGGTTTCCGGTGAAATTACTGGCACATGAGGCTTTCTATCTTAGCCTCAAGGTGGCAACCCGCGAGTGATACCTCTGGTATTGCAAGCGTACATAGGCTGCGGTAACCGCTTACCATCTTGTGGGCCGTACGCTTGGTTGCCACTTCAGTAGTATAAAAAAAAATTTTTGCTTGATCTGCAAATACTGTTCAGGGTTTTTATGTGTTGAAAGTAAGTATTCAAAAATATGTCTACAAGTATTTTATCAAATAACTGTTTCCATAGAACAGCTTGTGGAATACATTTTGGGGCTAGATGGCATTATCACATAATAAAAACAATATCGTAGAAAACTTTTTTATACTAGCTGCTGCCCGCGACTTCGTTCGCGTGGATATCTGGAACCGTACTTTTTTCCGGGATAGAAATTAGCCTATGTCCTATTCCCGGTCATTATTTATCTATGTTTTAAATTTCAGCCAAATCGGTTCAGTGGTTGTCGAGTTATAGAGGAACAAACATACAAACATACAAACTTTCGCATTTACAATATTAGTGTGATAAATGTCATCATTTACAATAGTTATAAATATTCTGAACATCTGACTCGGTTCTGTCGTTCAACTGTAATTTTTTTTTTATACCACTTCAGTGGCAACCAAGCGTACGGCCCACTTGATGGTCAGCGGTTACCGTAGCCTATGTACGCATGCAACATCATAGATATCACTTGCGTGTTACCACCCTGAGATGTTAGATGGAAAGTCTCATGTGCCTGTAATTTCACCGGAAACCATACCCTTCGAACCGGAACACAGCAATGCGAGCAAATCAAACAAACAAACAAACATGTTCAAACGTTAAAATTTATAAATAAAAACTTTCAGGAATAATATAGTAACTCGATAAGTAACGGAGAAAAATAAAATGTCAACAAAAATGGAAGTTCTCTAACAAAATAATAAACATGATATTGTAAGTTACTTCTGTATCATAATTTGTGTCACTTTGCAAAAACGCGTTGTAGTTTATCTCAATGAGGATAACACTAGAGACAAATTAACTTTGTAGTACATAATTAACATAACCTAGTTAATATTGTACGTTCAAAATGGATAAGCTGAGCTTACCTACCAGAGCCATACCTAGTATTAAGATATTTTTGTGCCTTCATCAGCTAAACAATAAATATTTTCTTATTCTTATTCTCATAAATCTTTAAACGAAAAGACGACGCGACCGACATTTCATTGAAATATAATAAATAAATAATAAAATAATAATAATTCTGGACAATCCACACAGCATCATCTAGCCCAAGGTAAGCTGCTGTTAAACAGAGCTGTATTATGGGATGACTGATATATATTTAATACAATACAATACATAGATAGATATTTTTTATTATACATAGAAAACACCAAGAACACCTGGAACAAATATTTGCAGATCCTACAAACATTTGTCCCAAGGCGGGAATCGAACCCGCAACCTCTGCGTCGCAGGCGGACCTTCGCCCACCGCGCCACATTGGTCGTCTGCAATTATCTCCTCGTCCTCCCTGTGTGTGTGTCTTATTTTTATTTTTTTATACCACTAAGGTGGCAAACAAGCATACGGCCCACCTGATGTTAAGCGGTTAACGTAGCCTATGAACACTTGCAATACCAGAGGCATCACTCGCGCTTTGCCGACCCTTTAAAAATTTATAAACGCCCTTTTTGAAGAACCTGTGTGTTCTACCGCTTGTATAATGGGCAGTCTTCTGAAGAATTGTTTGATTTAATGCCAACAGCCTCTTTCTACCATCGCACCGCTCGCCATAGGCAGGGGATCCATTCACACACTCTAGAGCGAGGCTGGTCGCGCAACGTAAGGTTTCAGAGGAACTTCCTCCCGCGAACACTTAGGCTGTAGAATAATCTCCCTGCTGAGGTTTTCTCTGGAGATTACAGCATGAGGTTCTTCAAAAAGGGTGTTTTAAAATTTTTAAAGGGTCGGCAAAGTGCGAGTGATTCCTCTGGTATTGCAAGTTTTCATAGGCTACGGTAACCGCTTAACATCAGGTGGGCCGTATGCTTGTTTGCCACCTTGGTGGTATAAAAAAAAAATCTTCACTCCCAAAAAACAAAAACTAACTTCAATGATTATTGAAATTAATTCATAAATTGGCAGAGAAGTTGCGTAATAAACATACAAAAAAAAATCATACAGTCGAATTGATAACCTTTTTTGAAGTTGTTTAAAAAAAACACAACTTTCAATTTGATGTCAATTTTTTACTCTATCGATTTCGCTTCCGCTCTGTTAGATGCGCTTAGATTGTAAATTAACCGGGTAACTCCCATTAGTTCTATAGAACTGCTAAAACTTTTTTGTTCTAGTAGTTCTATGGTAGAACTATTACCACAAAAACTGTCCTATTTGTTCTATAGAACTAATAATACCATGTCAATAGAACTGTTATTATGTATCTGTATACCAACACGAGCGAGTCGTGGGGCAGAAGCTAGTTCTAAAGGTACTATTAATAGAAACCGCAAAAGCCAACCACCTATAAATTAAAAGTCATTTGGGATTTCACATGCACGCGGGTTTTGTCGTAACGGCACACCCCGGACACTCAATAAAATGTATGAAGCAAACGCGTCGCAATCACCACATGCATGGTATGTGTACGTAAACGTTGGCGTTGTATGTGTGAGTGTCACGGTTGGCCCCACATAATTATAGCAAGAGCGAGATAGCACACTTTCGCTCGCGCTGGCATGCGCGCGTTTGGACCTGCACCAAATCTAAATAAAAGTGCCTTAACACTTTGGTTCAGTGCCGGCAAAGTCGCGACCGGGTGGGGATAGTAAACCGGTGGGAGGCAGGGAGTGGCTATTCTGTACGTAGACGTACGTCAAAATCCACTAAGTTCCGTTACACCTTTTTTATGCCAGCAAGTTTTAGTTCAATGACGAGAAAAGTTATTCGCCCAATGTTAAGCGCCACGCCTGACCATGACAGGCGTCACTTAAAACTTTACGTTTTAAAGTTCTGCGTACTCCGCTCGTCAACCGAAGACAATTGCTAAGTCTCATTTGCCTAGTAATTTCACATACCTACTGCAGTGCTCTTCAAACCTGAAGACAGTAATGCTTGGAGACAGAATATCTGGCACTGCGGTGATTGATACCCACCAAGACGGACTCAAGATCAAGAAGGATAGGATCCAATGTACCAGTATGAAGTCATTAAATGAGTAATGAATATGAGTAACTACTAATATTATAAAAATGCGAAAGTCTGTATACACATGTTATGTTTGTTACCACGTATCTCCGTGACGACTAAACCGATTAGCAGGAACTTGGAATGTAGATAGCTTAAGTCCTGGAATAAGACATAGGCTACTTTATCTCGGAAAAACGAACTGTTCTTGTGGGATAGCATAAAAACTGCAAAAACGCGGGTGAAACCGCGCGGGTCAGCTCGTAAAAAATAAAATAAAAGTTCAAATCAATGTTTGAGACTGTAACATGTAAACAGGCATATTGAGTTGCTTTACGTAATAATCGAAATAGCTGCCATTCTCGCGTAGCCACGGCAATGTTACATTTCGGCTCGTCATGACTTCAGAAGCCCGAAATTTAATAATGTGTTTCGTGTTAACTAATTTCAGTAGGTATTATAAATATCTGAGTAATTTGTATTGATTTCGTAGAATTAGCATAACGAGAAGGGGTATACAGGGTAAGTACTCTGCCTGCCCGCCCTCTGAGGGGAAAATCTTAGGGTTATTTCCGATGACCCCCAGATTTCGCCCCCACTGGGGATCGATGGGAAAGAAACTTCCCGCTTTTCCCCATTTGTAATAACATGGGAATGGCAATAAGTTATGGATATTTTGTTTGGAGCCATGAGTTCAATTTTGAAAAAATAAAAACTGTATTTAAAAATATCATTAGAGTCGTTTCATAACGAGAAAATAGTTTTTTTCTGACTTTTTTTTTATCATTCCGATTCTCGCCGATAAGTACTCACTTTCTACTAAATTAACATGCTTAGAAAAATATAAAAATGAGGCAACCAACCTCGAAGTAACTTTTTTTGCATCGTATCATCGCCAGGTCGATAAAGTAAAGTACTTATTTATTTATTTATTTACTAATAGGTTGCTTAATGTTCCTATCTTTGAAGTGCTATTACTAAAAGCTCAGTAAACATTAGCCCACGCATCTTAATCACATTATAATATTTTGCAGGGGAAAGTTTGTATGTTTGTGGGAGCATCACGCCCAAACGACTGAACGGATCTATAAGAAATTTGGCACGGGCGTAGATTATGGTCTGGAATAACATATAGGCTACTTTCCAGGGTTTTCGTGAGATAAAAAACTGTTTAACCACGGTTAACACCGCGGGGCGCAGCTAGTACAATATAAATAACCTTTACTTTAGCAAGAGCATAATTGATAAGAAATACTTTTGCTTTATAATATTCCTTTTTATATTCATCAAAGTTTTTGAATAAATTGATTGATCGAAGCAGGTTTTTGCTCTCTTATAAGTTGGGGTGCTTTCATAAATGGGACTCTACTTTTGGGTATTCGACTCTTTAAGAGTCTCTCTCTCAAGAGTCCGTCTTAATGGTTACCGCAGTGACAGATATTCTGCCTCCAAGCAATAGTGAGCAAGCATTTTCCTACTGTGCTCTGGTTTGAAGTGCACTGTAGCACTTGAATTTACTAGGCGAAAGAAACGTCTTGGGGTGACGAGCGCAGTGCAGTGCCACACAGACACTCAAAGATTTCTACCTGTCAGAAATCTTCGGTGACTCTACAACTTTTACGACTTCGAAAAACTTGACAATCTTGTCATTTAATGACATAAAATAAAACCGTTTGAAAAGGTTTTTGCTCAAGAATATTAATTTTAATTCTGATTTTGAGATTTGTTTGTTGAGTTTTGTGTTTATCAGACAGTTAGGATTGGCTTACATTTCTTTGGTATCAAAAATTCGAAATACCTAATGACCAAATATTGTATCGAGCAACCCGTCTCAAGCACTGTCAATGAAATTAGGGTTCTATGTATTTTGTTAACTTTATACCCTTACTTTAGAAACTCTACCAGAGTAACACTACCATGAATCAACGCATTACAGTTCGAATTCCCTTGGCGAGGAGATTTAGGTGGATAGGTAACTTTGTTTCCGAAATAAACGTGGTTTTGGCAAAGGTTCGGGTGATATTCCAATATTTTTTAAAGGTCGAAATTTACCAGATGTAAATAGTGAGATATGTACGTAATGATGTAGAGGCTGTACGTACAGTATATTTCTATATATTTATGTTATGCACAAGTACATAGAAAAAAGAAAATAAAAGTCAATGCACACTTACGACCACAGACACATACGACACAGAAGAATGAGGGCTAAGGCAATGGTGTAACCTTGGATTATTACGAACTAACCAATAAATGCCAAATATAGAACCTCCTTTTTCAGATCGGTTAAATGTAACTTTAAAATACCTACTTATAAAATTTTAGACTTCATTTTGTAATGATTAAACCCTCTCTGTGAGGCAGTAATTTTCACGGGTCAATAAATGTTGACAATTGATTTCTAGCTGGCCTTTCACAAAAAAATGTTTTCGCAAACCCGCGTTTATTAAACACAAAACTATGATAACTATTACCCTTTGATCCAAACTTGGCTTCCTTTCGAAAAGGGATGATCTAAAAATAATGTATTATTATTAGGCTAACGAAATAACTTCTCCTTGCGCGTTTACAGAAGTGCGGGATGTGACATAAGGTGATTTATTGGATTTGCTTACTGAACACTAGAATTTTTATGATTATTTTCTGTCTACAATTAATTTCTACATAGGGTTTTAGATTGTGAGTAATTAAGCTTACCTTTCTCGCTGTGGTGGTCCCCGATCGCTTTTTCTTTTTTGTGGTCAGAAGACGCTGGAACAGGATCAGTAACGTCATCTCTATTCGGTAGAGTATCCTCCGCTGACGGTCCAGTAACAGCTGTGAAATCAGCGCCTGTCACATCGTTGTCAGTACCTGTCACGTAATTGCCTGTAGCTGTCACATCGTTACCAGTCGCTGCTGTGTCGACTCTAGTGTCAGCAGCAGTGGTGTCTGCAATTTGTTTCAATTTCTCCGTCACAGTTTCAGTTATCCTATATGAATCTGTGGCTGGTGTGGTTTTGATTTTACGTTTCTTGCTCTTTCTCTTCTTGGGGAGAAATAGAGTTGGTTCTCCTTCTTTTGAGTCTTCAGGCACAAGAGATATTCTCACATCTTCGTCGGATGATGGAGCGGAAGTGAATCGAGAGGAGAATCTCTGGGGTTTGAGAGTATTTTGTTTCGGTGGAACTGTAGGCTCCTCTTCGCTGTCATCGTATACCATATAGAGTTGAGGGTTTTTGAAGACAGAAAGCTTAGCTGGTTCAATAATCTGGTTTCTACGAGGAGCATACGTTTTAGGTGTTTGTGTGGTTGTTTCTGTAGTAATAGGGTTTACTTTGTATTTATCTTGTAGAGAAGCGTTTTTGTCATCGTATTCGTCGTAATCGGGTGCGATTTTTTTATATTTTCTACGGCGACCGTATTTATCAGTCTCTTCGACTGGATGGAACCTGTTTCTTTCAAATTCTTCTTTATACATTTCTTCTTCTACTTTTTCAGCAATAGCTCTTGACTCTCCGGCATGCCGCTCTTTCAACTCATCGACTTCATCTAATATTTTGGCTTTTTTAGCTTCGTTTTCACTTACATCTTCTGATGGGTCTAGTTTTGGTTTTTCTGAGTTGTCTTCATCGTAATCAACATTTTCTTCACTGCTTTTTTCTTTCTTGTTTATTTCTGGTTCTTTTTTCTCATCTATATAGGCTTCTTCTTCTGTTGTAGTTTTTTCCGTGGTACTACTTTCATTTTCGCTTTCTTCTTCATCAGGTTCATCTGTTACCATCTCAGCATTTATTTTACGTGCATTATTAATTGCGTCAATAATCGATTTTGGTTGTTTCCTCGTCAAAATACCGACCACTCTATCTATGTCCGATATTTCAGTATGGTTTAACTGTTTATTGTTATCGACAGCTTCTGCAGGTCTGTGTAAGTCTGACCAGTCTTTACTTTCATAGTTATCTTCACCATCACCTCCTCCTTGACTTTTATCGTAATAGTCTTCGCTTTCCGGTTCAGCCACGGCTCTCAGGATAAAGTTAACAGGTGCTGCCAGTCTTTTTTTTATTTTGCTTTTACCGACTGGTACGAACTCACCTAGTTCATCTCCGTGTTTGTTTTTGAATGGAACCCAATCCGGGAAGACGTCTCCAATGCTTGTTTCACTTTGATTCACTTTTTTATCACTGACAGTTCCTATACTGAGTCCATTGCAGCATATAATTAAAGCACTTAGAATAGCTAATTTCGCGGTCATTTTGGAGTCATTTAGCAATTGTAGGTGGACACTCCACGGTCGCGCGATCCAAACTGCCGCCTAAGATTTGAACTACTATTATTTATATTGTTTAGTAAACTATTCTCTCCGGTGTCGATCATTGCTATTGTTAAACAGTTGTGTGGACCTGACATATTTTTTTTCACTTGATTGAAATGGATCAGTAGTTTTGTAAATACATTGAATTTTTTTTAACCATGGTCATTTTTATGGTATACGCTTAAATATAGCCCTCACCGACGTTTAAAATGTGTTAATAATATTATGTAGGAACGTAAATATTAACTATTCAATGATTTTGGTGACAGACTTCATAGGCCTTCTGTAGGCCTCCGTCATTGCCTATTCAGTAACTTACTTGCGTAATAATTTCAGTGTGTATGTGATGAAATTTGTGAAATTTTTAGCTAATTAATCATTTAAATAAAATTCTCAAAAATGGGCAACTTGAGGTTTTATTTACGCTGCAACGATGAAAAATAAATGTAATAAATATGAATAGGTAGAAACCTAAATAAAACATCAAGTTGCCCATTTTTTAGAATTTTATTTAAATGATTAATTAACTAAAAATTTCACAAACAGATCTCTGTTATCCTACCGACCTACCTAGCTTAAATTTTCACAATCAAAATTTTATAAAAAACTATTACTACTCAACAGAAAAGGCATATCCACATCATTCTTTCGTAACCGAGACAGTGCCATGAAATCTTCGATTTTCAGTGCAACGGCGGTTGCAAACGAGCGTTCAATTTTATAAAATTATGCGTGAATAAAGTTTTTTTTAAATAAGTATGGACAATTATTTTCTTATAGAATTATAGATTATATTATAGAATAAAATAGAATAGAAAATGCATTTATTCGACACGAGCTAAAAGGAGATTAAAAAATAACAATCATAAACCTTTACCTAAGTTTTAACTTTACATTGTGTTAAAGTTTTAGTTAAAGTTTGTTTTGTGCCCTAACATAAATAGTTTTATTATCTCTAATGCCTAGACTAAAATATCAAACAGCTTTTATTTTTTTTTATTTACGTGTTTATGTACGGAGTCGAGGCGAAGCAAGAAATTTGTAATTCAACTGCGTATCCGCGGTTATATCCCGCCAAAAATTGTTTGTTTTTTTCTGCTTGTGATTGCTATCAGTCGGTGCGATCCAATATCATGATTTACTTATTTTATTGTTCTAGTATTAACGCATTAGAGTAATCTTGTAATGTTAAATCAATGTGTAAATAAATAAATTAAATTGATTCATGACACAATAGTTTTTATATTGTTCCTGGCATTAGAGGATTGGAAGTACAGAACAAAGACGTTTTTATTAAAATATATTTTTGGCCGTATACGCCATACAATGTGGGACGATCTTTCGCGGGACTAATATGGCTTAAATCGTTTTTATCGCCCGTCTACAGAGCCCCAAGGCCGGCTGACGAAAGCGTCTCGTGTGACGATCCTCGGTTCCAGTCGGTGGCTTGAGCAAACTCGCTCAGTTGGTACTACCTAGCGCCAATGAACCTTTGGTCAAACTATAGCTAAGTAAGTTGGTTTATGTCTGTAGCCAACTCTTATGGCAGAGTTTGTAGACTGCCTTAAGACCTAACATAACAACTTTAAAAGAAGCCCGGTTGATCTCCTTACTCTCCACATCCGTAAAAATGTCCACATTTATTTATTTATAGTATCATAATTCTCGTTGATTCTGATGTCCACGACACAGAGAACTCTAGTGGGAGTCAGAACGTACACATCTGTGGGATGAAAAGACTCAAAGGGCAGTATTAGACCGGTTTTTTTGTTCTATGTGTCTTTTAAAAGAGGCATTATAATAAAGCTCTTTTCATACAGACACACAGGACCGGAATCTCAACGATCCATAATGGCACGCAAGCGTCGGACAAAATTTGTGTAAATAGCGTGTTGGCCTTTCATTAAAAACGTCTAATCAATACACAGAGAGCAAATCACTAGAAAATCGTTTGACAATCGTAAACGACAACGTTTTGTCCAGCTGTCAACTTGTATGGATTTTTTTACAGCGCTGGGAAAAATGAACTAGCAAAATCCCCATACAAATTGACAGATGGATTTTTACGTTTACGATTGTCAAATGAGTTTTTCGGGATACGTCCTCCTTGTAACGCTCACGTGACGCTTGCACGAAGCTTTTTTTTTATTATCAGTATTTGACAAGACAATCAAGGCGCTCACCTGATGTTAAGCATCACGCCTGACTATTACAGATGCAGTGCCACCCAAAACTCAAAGTTTTTAAGTGTTTGCGTGACACTGCACTGTGTTTATCACCCCGAGACGTTGTTGCTAAGCCTGTAGCAAGTGAATTAAGTCGCCCAGTAATTTCACTTGCTACAGTGCCCTTTAAACTTAAACACAGGCTTACGTGATTCTCGCTGTAACGCGTACAATTAGCGGAATCGGGGTTTCATTGACAGTATCTGAAGAAAGTTTCTAATTAAAACCTTCAATGGGGTCAAGTGAAAACAAATTGAATTCCAAAACCTTGGAATTAGAATCCTGGGTCCGGCTTTCCCAACCGAAACAAACAAATTGCTTTTAATGAGGTACCAATCCATATAAAATCAATGATTTCGTGTTTTGGCTTGCAACGACTTGCGCCACACACCAAAGATAATTTGATAACATAGATTGGGTGGCCGCCTTTCATTTCGCAAATTAGATAATATAATGAAGGAATCTAGTTTTCTAAGCACACCTATTACCACCAGTAGCATTGACAATGAGGCTCCGCAAAAAATCGGCTCCACCTCGCCTCAACAACGAACATTTTGGCGATGATTCCTCTCATTGCTTCGTGCTAAAAAAGAAAAGTTTTTGCAAATAAAACATTTACTTCTAAAGTAATGATATCAAATCCTTCAAACGACCTTGTATCTTTTACACAAAGTATCTTGAAGAATAACTTAGTTGCTATTAAATTCAAAAGGCATTCTACGAAATTTATGAAATTGCCTTGAAATAATTTTGTACAATGATTATGTTAGTCTGACTAAATTGTACAAAAAGGAAAAACAGGGAAAAACGGGTAATTATTATTTGATACCACTTTTTTTTTACCTGAACCCAAACACGCTTACGTACTCTCGCATGAGCGGTTCTTCTGTCACTGTCTGTCGAAGGGAGAATGAACTCGAATGAATGAATAGTCCCGAATCCGGATTAGTGTCGGTTGCCCCCGTTCTCGTTAGCCCCCGATATTCAAAGAAAGAAAGAAAGAAAGAAAGAAAATACATTTATTGTGAACAAACACAAACAGCACACAATAGAATAAGTATAAATTTTTGTTTAATTGTAATATTGATTACCAAATACTTTGACGACCGATGTGGCGCGGTGGTTGCGGGTTCGATTCCCGCCTCGGGTTAAATGTTTGTACGATCTGCAAATATTTGTTCCGGGTGTTCTGGGTATTTTCTATGTATAATAAAAAATATCTATCTATGTATTGTATTGTATTAGGTATATCAGTCATCTAGTACACATAACGTCATAACACAAGCTCTGTTTAGCTTGGGGTTAGATGATATTGTGTGGGTAGTACAGCATTATTATATAGTTAACTATGATCGGAGGATACCATGAGGAAGTTAGTGACCTTGTGGTTAAGAGAGAAAGCATCATTGCGGTAAAGATTCGCACTCTTTCCAATCAGAATCTAGCGGTATTTTACTGCGATCAATTTTTTCACGAATATTTGCATAATTTACTTTTACTTAGATGTGCAATTTTATCCGGCCTTGGCGTTTTGCCGTGGTTTTTATTGGATGTCGCAATCTCAACCTATTTAGAGATGAACCGCATCGAAATTGATTTATTTTCGGTTTGATACAGTTACTTATCAGTGACTGGGTGACAAACAGAATACCGACGACCACGGTGGCGCGGTGCGCGAGTGCTCGGTTGAGAAGCGAGAGGTTGCGGGATCGATCCCCGCTGTGGGACAAAGGTTGATTTTCGCATGCCCAACCGCTTGGTGTTATAAAAGTTAGACCACCAAAAATAAGTATTTATTTAAAACAATACCTGGTGGTAGGACTCTTCAGCAAGAGTCCGTCTTGGTACCACCGCAGCGTACGATATTCTACCTCCAAGCAGTAGTGCAAGCATTACTGTGTTTAGGTTTGAAGGGCACTGTAGCAAGTAAAATTACTGGGCGAAAGAGACTTAACAACAATGTCTCGGGGTGATAAGCGCAGTGCAGTGCCACGCAAACACTTAAAAACTTCAAGCTTTGGGTGGCACTGCATCTGTAATAGTCAGGCGTGGTGCTTAACGTCAGGCTGGCGTCTTGATTGTCTTGTCCTTCGACAGAAATCAATAAAAACGATATATTATGGTCAGCCTATATATACGGTCTTATTTATTAACGTGCTTTGGACCCGCTTACCGACAAGAGCACACACCTATGTTATAATTATTCGTGTTATCAGGTGGGCGTCTTGATTGTCTTGTCACTTACTGAAATAAAAAAAAAACAAAAAAATACTATTTAGTACTCTACTGACTCCTATTTCAATTTACAATCCTTGGTACCACCTTTTACAGTAATCTGTGATAGCACTTAAAAACACCTGTATTCATAATTCAATGGAACGTCAATAGATGTGTTTATTACGTGCACAGATACCAATTCAGACCCCTTTTTTCAAAGCTCTTATAAGTTTAATAAAGAAATAAAGATGCTAATTTTCAAATATTTAGAAACATATTCTTTGTAACTTAACTTAACTTACATTCAGATATCAAATCAAATCAAATATCTCTTTATTCAATCGTATCACAAGGATCATTAGGAAACGTCTTGAATTTTAAAACTAGTTGAATTTACGCCAGTTCCACGCGCCCCAGCCTAAAAGAATCTGGCAACTAACTCGGCTTGGTTCCTAGCTTTTTATTAATGATAAAAGATGTAAGTAATTAAACTACGACCTGGACCAATATTGCTCGTGAAGTAGAAGTTACATAATAGCGGTAGTAGGTAAGGCTCATAGTTCAGTTAACTTATACTATTTTATCTGTGCTTACATAGTTTAGTCCTGAGTCCGCCCACTTCCATATTGGTCAGTGAAGTGTCAGATAAACAGATAAAACATATTATTTACAACTTTATCGCACTATTTATGAGCATTGAGTATACCGGGATAAATACCTCTGTTTATTGATATTTATAACGATTGATGGTGGTTAATCTCATGGAAACAATGGAGAAAAATTACGTTACAACGATTTTTTCATTATAGTAACAATATATTCATTTATAGACGAGCTGACCCGCGCGGTTTTACCCGAGGTTTTCAGCTTTTATGCCACCACAGGAGCAGTTTTTTTGGGATAATAAGTACCACGTATCTCCGTGACGACTTAAGCTTTGTGTGTTATTTGATTTTGTGATGAAATTTGGAATGTAGATAGTTTGAGTTCTGGACTAACACATGGGCAACTTTTATATAGCATACAAACTGCAAAAAATGCGGGTGAAGCCGCGCGGAACATTTCGTTTAGAATATTATGGTAGGATAATATAATTATTTTGCCTACGAGATAATAAACTTTTTTGGGAATCCAACTAAATGGTCCGGATTGCATAAATCAAAATTTAACAGTAATTCTGTATTTGCATGACGTTTAATATCCTTGACGTAGATAACCCTTTGTTATAAGAAACTACGACCTGGGGCCTATTGCATAATGTTACTCATAATACTAGAAAATAATACAAGTTACAAGTTCATAAATTACAAGCACAGATTAAATACGTTGCATAATGATTGTCAATCCTACCCAATAATATGAGGTAATGTGTCGCATAATTTCACTAATAATATTAGGAAAATAAAAAAATAGTACAAGTACTCATAATTAACGTTGCATAATGAATTTTTCGTTACTAATAAAAGAGACACTAATATTATAAGTATTTTCATAAGATATTAGTAGTTTTTTTTTTTGCGGCTTCGCTACATACCAACTAATATTTTACAACTTAGCTGGCTGAATTAACTACTAGGTATGCCTGCATCTGAAATTGGCGGCAATTTGATTTCACAATAGTTTTTTATATAAATATCTGCAGATATGACTTGTAAAATTAGTTCAGGGTTCATTGGAATCATGCAAAATGTTTTTTGAAAATCTGAACTATCTACTGGATTTTAAAATGTATTCGAGGTTCGTAAGGTTCTCTTCTTCTATTGTATTGTAAATGTGGTAAGTAATATTTTTATTTCATCGTCAGATGAACAAACAATTAAAAATTAACAAAATAATGGTGCACCTGCGACTTGTAAATAAGAATACAAGATACAAGTAATAAAATAATTTATGAGGTTCGTCATGCAACACGATCTAATAATATTAGTAAAAAATCACTAATATTATTGACATTTATGAGTTGTACTTTCACACTTGTAATTTTTACCCTTTATCTTATTTTGCAACGTAAATACACAAGTTACAAGTTGCGTTACTCATACTATGAGCTCGTACTTTTACACTGGTATTTTCATGACTTGTAATTAATATTGCAACGAAATTGTACAAGTTATTAGTAAAAACACTAATATTATGAGCTTGTACTTTATTATGCAATAGGCCCCTGCCTACACCCAGACCAGAAACAAATATTTGCAGATTTGCAAACTTTTGACCCGCAGCGGGAATCGAACCCTTCTGCTTCTATACCAAACACTAGCTCAACGCGCCAGCGAGGTCAAACAACAATTAGAGTTATATTTTATAGACCCCAGACAGACATACATTATGTTAAATTTAATTTTAAAACTGAAGATGCTTTCGTCATAAACTTTATTCCATCTAGCGCGACAAGTGTTGAACCCGACACCATTTAAGGATGGTGTTATCGAAGGAGGAACCAAGAAAAAATACATACATACATAAAATCACGCCTGTATCCCGTAGGGGTAGGCAGAGACCACGGATTTCCACTTGCTACGATCCTGACACACCTCTTTTGCTTCATTTACTCTCATCACATTCTTCATACACGCTCGTCGGTATGGGGAATGAAAAAATAATAATTTAATAATGTGTATTTTCATACGCATAACGGTTGACTCAGATTGCCATCGCCCCGGCTCATCGTCTCTTGTAATTTTAAGGAAGGCAATACCGGTACGTTGCCGGTTAGCGTGCGTTGCAGTTTGAAATATTTTATTGCTTGGTATGCTCTTTGTTTCTATGGTTTCCAATTTATTTGGTTTGACCATTTCTTATGACGAGACGGTCCAAATAGTTGTACTTAATATATTTGTTTAACCTACTTCAATTAATAACCCTTGACCGAACAAATTTTTCGAATAAATAAATAAAATAAATAAATAAATAATGCTGTACAATCCACACAGCATCATCTAGCCCAAAGGTAAGCTGCTGTTAAACAGAGCTGTATTATGGGTACTAGATGACTGATATATATTTAATACAATACAATACATAGATAGATATTTTTTATTATATATAGAAAATACTCAGAACAAATATTTGTAGATCGTACAAACATTTGTCCCGAGGCGGGAATCGAACCCGCAACCTCTGCGTCGCAGGCGGACTAGCGCCCACTGCGCCACTGTATCGTCTAAATACAAAAATAAATAAAAATAAAAACCATTTAAGTAGAGGCGATGTTGATCTATTGCCGACCCGATAAGTCTCCATCAACCTTTACTACAGGACAGAGACATACCGATGACGGTAAGAATTTAAAAATGTAGATACACTCGTCTGAGACTCAAAGGAATAGCTTTCCTTATTTCGCCACCCACGAATATCCGTGTAGGTAAAGAATTGTCTACAAACAAAATTGCCAGCGCATGGTGTTTTTCATCTTTTAAGCCCGTGTTCGCAAAATTAGTGAGTACAATAATAAAGGTGTCAGACGGGAAATTTTTCGTTCATTTTTGTCTTTAATGCGGCACTCAAAATGAAACGTTTAACCACAAAATAAAACTGTGTGCGAATGAATTCATTAATGAACAGATCCAACAATGTTGGTTATTTTCATTCGCATCTTTCACTCCCACTCCGAATGAACGAAAAATGAACAATCTGAACATCTATTGAATGTTCACTCGCCATTCGGCCATTTTGTCTTGAGTTCTGTAGACGAACACGACTTCATTTATTTTGACGACATCTTGAATGAAAAGAAGAGGTGAATGTTCATTTCTATGTAATTCCAGCTAAGCCATGGAATTAAAGAAAAATGTTTGTCGACTCGACATTGGCAAAATTTTGGCAAACTCAGCCACAGACGCCATAAGTAAAAGAAGAAGAAAGAAATATGAAGCATTCATTCGAGTGACTCGTCTGTAGTACTTAGACACATCAAATTCATGGCATTGGCATGAGCCTGACCTAGTTCGATTGGCACCACACTGAAGCTTTATGATGAAGAGAGATCATCAATAAAAAGCTAGGAACCCAGCCGAATTTGTTGCCAGATTCTTCTAGGCTGGGGCGCGTGGAACTGGCGTAAATTCACCTAGATTCAAGACGTTTCAAAATGACCCTTGTGATATTATTGAGTACTTTTACTTTTTTACATTGATTTCAATGAAATTAAGTTCTACTTACATATAAATAGATTATGACCTGGATTTAAATATGTGGTGCTTTTCATCCTGGTACCACGCGAGCAAAGTCTCACGTAGCAACTTGTATTAGTACAAATTCTTGCATACCTATTGCATACACCCATCCAAACAAGGGTGGATGGAACAAAATGAACGTTGAAACTAGAGTTTTATTTTCTAGAGTGCATCTTTGTAACGTTATGTCAAGTTGTGGAGAGCTGGATCGCATTTTTATATTAAAATAACGTTACTTAGAGAGGTAAGTTTTATTTAATCTGACTGGCTAAGGCGGTAACTTAATATCAGGGATGATGTCGCTTAGCAAAAAGTTGATCTACTAATGAATTTTTATCACAAACTACCCAATAACATATAAATCGGTCCGCTCCTACTCAATTCTATAGTGCATATATGTAATACCCTTTCTGGGGATTTATTATTTAATATTATGACTTGATAATGAAATACCTTAAAATTATGATTTAATAAAACGATGAATCATAAATACAGAAGCTCTGAATGTCTTTGTTAACCATATTAGAATCAGGTTAAAGTAAGTAAGTGTATCTATAAGTAAGTATCTCTGAATCTTACATTTTAAAATAAAAAACAGACGAAAAATCTCTAGTACTATTCCGCTTAACCTTTTAACTGATGAGGTCACACAGTTACCACAGTTAACCTCAAGAAAAAAATATCGACACGTGTTTCATCCCTCCACGGAACATCCTCAGGACCATCGACTTGTTCTCCGGCAGACGTGTTGCTCCATCGAGCGCTGGAGCCAAAGTGACTACTACTAGTCACTTGATGAAACACGTGTCGATATTTTTCTTTTGAGGTTAACTGTGGTAACTGTGTGACCTCATCAGTTAAAAGGTTAAGCGGAATAGTACTAGAGATTTTTCGTCTGTTTTTTATTTTGTAATGGATTTCCGCAAAGTAACGCCTGAATCTATCAATTATCTTACATTTTGACATGATTTTGACTGTTGTCGTTAAATAAATATATAATATATTGTTAGTACAATGTAAATCCAATAATGGTTACCTGTTATGTATTTATTTTGTTATTTAGTTTATTCCTAAGAGCTGTGGATTTTGAAATAAATAAAATAAAAATAAAATTTTGGTTATCCCAGAATATCTTATCTAATTATTCCCGCAACGGGAATTGAAGCCTGTTATCTCTCACTTCCCAACCGGGCTTCTCGTCCACTGGGCCACAAAGGTCGTCAAAGTTATAAAATATTCCTGATTCTGGTTCAACCAATTACCTACCCACACATTGCTAGAAGTACCTGCATACGTCATTCGAACATCTCGATGTACCTAATGGTAAATTGTAGTAACCAGCATTAGAAATGTAGGTTGTACGGAGGTGATGATTTCCTCTGGGAGCTGGTAAATAAGGTACCTATTTCTTTCTTCTTTCTTCGAAGTTTTGACATGCATAATTCTGTTTTCTGTTTTTTTTTTTTTTTTATATTTGCAATGGTTGCATTTTTTGTGATATGGGTGTACATACTGAGCGAACGAATTTTATTTAATATTTATTCATTAGTGTAAATCATTTAAATAAATATTTAATATCGGCGGTAATAAATAATAATTTTACACAGCATAACGAAGCAAAAGCCTATGGAAACCAAACAACTAGGTAATAGAATAATACTTTTTTATGCCATGGTGCTCATATGCCATGGTGCTCTTGAGAGTAAAGTTATGTTCAGCAGTGGAAGGTCTATTGGGTAATACGATGATGATTATGATGATGTGTAAGACGTATTATCATCATCATCATCCACAGCCCGATTTCACCCACTGCTGGGTATAGGCCTCCCTTTGTATGTGCCACACCTCTCGGTCTTGTGCTGGTCTCATCCAGGTTCGGCCTGCGATTTTTGTTATATCGTCTGCCCATCGCGTTACTGGACGACCAACGTTCCTATAACCACTTCTCGGACGCCATTCAGTTAACGCCTTACTCCACCTGTCGTCACCTCGCCTTGCCAGGTGTCCTGCCTAACTCCATTTTAGTTCCGTTATACGTAAGACGTATATCTACATAATATAATCATCATGACAGCCTTCTAATGTTCCCACTGCTGGGACACTGGCCTACTCTTGGCGAGAGTGATTGGGTCTTAATCCACCACGCGGACCCAATGCGGATTGGTGGATGACACATGTCTTTCGAGTTTTTAGTTCTTGAACATGCCGGTTTCCTCACGATGTTTTCCTTCACCGTATGAGAGCACTGGCATTGCGCACATAAATTTTTCGAACAGAAAAATCCATTGGTGCACGACCGGGTTTGAACCCACCCTAGAATCGGAAGGCGGGGTCACTACCACTAGACCACCGGTGCTCTCATAATATAATATATACCATAATTCTCCTATACCGCAAATATGGGGTTGTTAATTTCGTATTCTTGACAATAAAGCTGTTATTAAGAAAATAATGGAGGTCTAATGAGCCAGCTCATAGTAATCATGTGGCTCGTTATAATATCAGATTCATCACGGCTCTTGTATTATAAGGTTTGGACGAGACTCTCGAGTCAGGAAACACGAAAAAGATTTTTTTTATATTATAAGTGCGTTCGGACCAACTGATGGTAAGCGGTTGCACATGCCACCCTGAGACGTAGATCTGTCTCATGTGCCTGTAACTTCACCGGAAACCATACCCTTCGAACCGGAACACAGCAATGCGAGTATTACAAATACAAAAAAGTTTATTGCCAAAATAAATAGTGAGAAGGTAAGGTATACAAAATGCACTTAGCTTATTGACGATCAATGTGGCGCGGTGGGCGAAGGTCTGCCTGCGACGCGGAGGTTGCGGGTTCGATTCCCGCCTTGGGACAAATGTTTGTAGGATCGCAAATATTTGTTCCGGGTGTTCTGGGTGTTTTCTATGTATAATAAAAAATATCTATCTATGTATTGTATTGTATTAAGTATATCAGTCATCTAGTACCCATAATACAGCTCTGTTTAACAGCAGCTTACCTTGGGGCTAGATGATGCTGTGTGGATTGTCCAGCATTATTTATTTATTTATTTATTTAGCTTATATTATTAGATCGGATTGTACAATTTGGCAAATGGAGTAGACTCAGCACTAATTCTGCGCAAACAAGGTCTACGCAGGGCTGGTTTTCAGTCTACCCCAAAGCTCGAACTTAGGTGGTAGTCGAACATAAAAATTAAAAAGTAAATTTTTAACTGCAGGTTTGATTACTGCTTGGCGGCAGAAATAGGTCGGGCTCTATCACAAATAACTCTACTTCTCACAAAGTTTGCGTATTCAGTCACTACGACGATCCAAACGATATTATAATGTTTGTCTAAATTATGGAAAGCACACTGTCTCTTTGAGACTTTGAGACTTCTAAGCAAAGGAGCTTTAAGAATCTAATCGACATTGTTTCTAATCTACACACATAACACTAACTCGACCTGCCCGGTGCCCGCGCGTAAGTAACCGGAAGTGAGCTCTTTGCGGACTCTGTGCCATCAGGAGGTTATTTCCGGTGACGGCGACCTAGGAACCCTGTACTTTGTTTTGAGTGGGTTTGGGGAGTTAGAGCGAATGGAAGTGCATTGAACTTGTTATGAAGCGCTCGAAGAATAACTTGTCAAGTTATTCTTCGTGAACTGTGAACGCCCCAGAAAAAGTGGCGATCACATACGCAGCAGTACTAAGAGCCACAAAATTTAATAAAAAAATGTAATATTATTAACAGATCAACTAAGTTAAGCACTGTTCCGCAGGGTCTCTATTTGGATGGGTGACCGACAGTGGCTATTCAAACGGAGCGTTTCCGTGTTCCGGAGAGAAAATTAAGCTGTCGGTCCTGGCTTTTTCCAAATTAAACAGCATATTAAATCTGACACCAGAGTTGGCTCCGGATTGAGAATAAGACCTTGTCAAATATTAGCGCTATAGCTTCACGGGGGTGCCCTTATTCATAAACAAACTGTAATTTTAGCGGCTTGCTAAGTATTCTCTTTCCATGTCATCCATAAGACGATGATAGATTTAAAAAGGCACAGCTAGCAGAGGATTGAAAGACGTTTATGAATAAGGCCCTCAAGTTTTATACAAAGTCTCAAGACACATCTAGATAGCTGGCCCTGCAACACCAAAGACGCCAGGCTCGTTAGGTTTTCATCTCGGCTAGGAAATTATCCTGGCGAGAACTGTTTGCTGTATAACTATGCTAAGCACTAAGCATGTAAATGAATGAGAAGGTTAATGTCCTCATCTGTTAAACTTCTTCACCGATATACCGGTACGTGAAAACACCCGTTTGTAAAATGTATAAATAAAATAAATAAATAAATATTGCTGGACAATCCACACAGCATCATCTAGCCCCAAGGTAAGCTGCTGTTAAACAGAGCTGTATTATGGGTACTAGATGACTGATATATACTTAATACAATACAATACATAGATAGATATTTTTTATTATAGAAAATACCCAGAACATCCGGATGAAATATTTGTAGATCGTACAAACATTTGACCCGGGGCGGGAATCGAACCCGCAACCTCTGCGTCGCAGGCGGACCTGCGCCCGCTGCGCCACATCAGTCGTCGTATATATATTGTTCACGATAGTTTTATGAGTAGAAAGGTTCATGTTATTGTAGTTTGACTTGTGCGTGACTCGTAGAAGTGAAAACTAAAAGTAAGTGTAGTCACACCACAGACATTCTCAATCAAATGTATGAAGTAAACGCGTCGCAATCACCACGTGTATGGTTTGTCAGGAGAAAAAAAACTACCTACTGAGAATGAATGCTAACAACCTTCTTAATTTATTTACATTAATTCTTACTTATTTAAACCTCGGCCTATCTCCATGTTTTTTTTTTAAAACTTTCGCGATCAGAACTCCAACGCCCGCGCCCACGGTTGTTGCAACACAACCGAAACGTCGGGGAAATAAAAAGGTAATTACGCGATAAAATCCCGCAAATATTATAAAAAACTATCTCCATGTTGTCATACCCTTAAAGCGTTCATATGTGAGACTACCACCTATTATGTAACAAGTGTAAGGAACCTACCTTAAACGCAATTAATACTCGTAAATTGAGTATTAAGTAAAATTAAGAAATTCACGGTTTCATATTTTAATTGCCTACACCTATATTTTAATCAGTCGTATTAAGCGATGGCAGAGTCTTCGATCACGATATCCTCAGAAAATCCGCACTCGCTCCTCCACGTGTTTTCGTCCAGCAAGTTTTTGGAGACCAGCTGTTTGAACTGCTCCAAGTCACAAAGGGGACAGTCGCAGCCGGCCACTTGGAGGTAGACCAGGTCCTGACTTGGATCAGGTTTGTAGACCGGCTGTAAAGAAACGAAATAAGTAAGTATATATGCCAGAAAATTAGCTATTGCTGGGCGAAATTCAAGATTTTTTCTTTTTTTAATGGTCATGTTTATATCCTGCCAATATTTCTAAAAGATGTCCAAGTCATATTTTAGGGCGCCTTGCCTTATTGGTTTCAACGCAACTAAAGTAAATTCGAACGGAGTTAATGCCGCCTGAAGGCCTTCGATCATCATGGGTTAGTGTCAAAAACCCCTTTGAAAATCGCTTTTATAGGGGATTGGCCAAAAACTTTGAAAAATTCGGGACGTGCCCTCCAAAGCACGAACACCATTTAATCCAAGGATATTTAACTGGCGCAGCCGGTACTCACCAGCACAACGTATTTTCCAGTCTTCTCAACCCTCCTCAGCTCCAGAGCAAACGCAGAAGAATAAGGTGGTACTCCCTGACTAGGTGTGATCAGCGCAGCCGACATTAGAGAAAATACGTTGGCGTCATGAGCGGAGTATATCCTCACGCGAGGAGTGTCCTCACCAGCGATGATACTTGAAGCGTATGTGAAGAACTCATTCAGAAGTACTCCTGAGGATTATTATTTTTTTGTATGTATTAAAAATATAGAAAAAGATAATATTTTTGAAAATAAATTTAAAGAAATGCTATTAAAAAAAAGCTATTATACACTTGATCAGTTTCTCAATGACTCAAATAACGAATGATAGGTTTTATTGCTACCCCAAATAATGATTTTATTATTATCACAAACTAAGTACCTATCCATTAATACTAAAATCGGTCCGCTCCTACTCAATTTTATAGTACAACACCCTACTGGGTACATAGCTGTGTGTTGGCTGCTCTCATATTATTTAATATTACATAAGACCTGTGACATGTATTACCCTCATAATTATGATGCAATAAATGATACTGAATACTGAATATTAAAGTGGCAACCAAGCGTACGGCCCACTTGATGGTCAGTAGTTACCGTAGCCTATGTACACATGCAGCATCATAGATATCACTTGCGTGTTACCACCCTGAGACGTTAGATGGAAAGTCTCGTGTGTACTACTTGGCGGCAGAAATAGGTAGGTATATTTAAATTAAAAAGTATTTTTAACCGACTTCTGGAGGTTATCAATTCGACTGTATGTTTTTTTTTGTATGTTTGTTACGCGATTTCTAGATTCATTATAATTCTAGATAAGTCAGCTTACCAGCACCCAAACTGACGTAGTCTTCATTTCCGAAAAGAATTTTCATAGCTTCGTCAGAAGCTTCTTTGAGACGAGGCCAAATTGCGGCGATTTCATCGCTTACAGGAACTCCGAGGCTTGCCTAAGTTAGAATCATTTTGGGTAAAGTTAATGATAAAGTTTTAGAGTAGTAGAGTTCTTTGTGATAGAACACTTCCGGGGTAATACTACCACCATACGTATTTCTGCCGCAAAGCAGTAATGCTTGCACAGCTGTGTTCTGGTGACACTCGCGGGTTGCCACCTTGAGGCATAGATCGAAAGCCTCATGTACCAGTAATTTCACCGCAAACCATACCCTTCGCACCGGAACACAGCAATGCGAGCATTACTGCTTGGCGGCAGAAATAGGTATGGTGGTAGTCCTTCCCCGGACGAGCTCTATCACAGAGAACTCTACTACTCTTATAATGTTACGAGTTATAATGTTACCCTGATAGTTACTAACCTGGCTAGCAAGGGCATCGTAGATTCCATATGCCATTACTGGCATACTCCTGATCATACTGTTGCCACTACTTTTTGCCAGTACATCCATGACGTCAGCGTATTTATCCAAGCTAGGTGGACTCGAGTATATGACTGAGTAATAAGATGTGAGGAAAGTAGGACAATTAAGGAAGGCCATGTTCTGTAACAAAATATAATGTGATGATAAGAGAGGCGAAAGTATCATGAAAGTACCTAACACCTGGTGGGACTCTTCTGCAAGAGTTCGTCTAGGTGGGTACTAACTACTATCGCAATGTCAGATATTCTGCCTCCAAGCAGTAGTTGCAAGCATTACTGTGTTTAGGTTTGAAGAGCACTGTAGCAAGTAAAATTACTGGGCGAAAGATAATTAGGGACTGCATTTTGTCCCAGTTTCTGTTGGCCTGTTCCGCCCAGTTTCGGTTCTGAGTTGGCCACTGACTTATACAAACTTACTTACTAGCTGGTGGTAAATGGTACTTACGAAGTCGTATTTAGCAGGCACGGTGGTATACGGTACTGGCACCCAGTTGATGTCCTTACTCCAACTGCCAGCGAGGCGGGGAAGACAGCTGCCATAGCAAGTAGAACAGACATCTTGGTACGAGTGGAGTCAGTAGACCGAATGTATATTTCGGACCTGTTGTATTGAGATGAGAGGAGAGGAGAGTAACGATGCCGGATGAACTGGCCTAGTTTGTACGCTCGACGTTTACCAACCTGAAAAAAGGTTTTTTTGTAAGAAATAAAATAAAGAAATGTGCTTACCGTCTTGAGGTCAACATGTCAATGGGTAAAATAGTATCAGTGACAATGTATCTCCTCTGTGTTGCATTCAGGCAAATGTTGCACTAGCTGCAAATATTTGTTTTGGTCTGGGTGTTTCATTCTGTCAGTTGACTGCTTTAGTTCCTGATCGACTAAAGTTGAATCTTATTAGAATCCACTAAGGTTTCTTATTGGATTGATTTGTGGCCTTTTAGTACCATGAACGTATGCTGGTAAAAACTTTTGTGGTACTAAAGTGCCACTGGACGTTCAAGTGGTTAGTAGAGTTGTGGCGTTGCCACAAACATACTTATAAACTATATAATATAAACTAATATTTACAATACATAAAATATCTATTTACCTACTATAATAATATATGAACAAATAATTATATTTAATATTTCATTCACCACAAACTAAATACATACATACACAAACTATCTACAATAACGGTACATGCATAACATACACAAATAACATAAATACTTACCATGCAATCGTATCGCCTGCGCCGATCGTGTCGTACCTAGTCAACGCGCCTCCAAGTTCGAGAACAAAAGGAATGGAATGCGCCTGCGCACCGAGCTTCGCTTCGCCGCCACTGCAGCCGACAGTCTGTCACTCGCTCCGACGACAGACGCACGCCCGATACCCGCTCCGCTACTGCTTATTATTCTCGCGCTGAACCTTCTAAGCTTACTATCTTTTCCTATGCTTGTGTGCTTTGCAAATAACTTAATTAATTATATTTGTGGTGAATAAACTGAGGTGAAAAGTGTCTGTGGTGTTTTCATTGGAGTTCTACCTACCAACTTACTGCAGGAACAAAGCTAAGTAGAAAGACACATCACCTCACACACTACAGTGGTGACCCCGAAATATTGGACACAGCACAGAACGGAGGAGCATAGAAACCGTAAGCTAGTGAAAATCATTTCGAAAAATGTCTCTAAACGATAAAGCATCCACATCAGCCCAAGATGGCGGTACGCTTCCGAAAGAAAAGACATTTACACCATCCGATATTTTTCGAGTCGGAGTACGACTTCCGCCGTTTTGGCCAGAAGAACCCGCTGTATGGTTCGCACAAATAGAAGGAAGTTTTGCACTCTCCGGCGTTAGAGATGACGATACGAAATACCATTACGTTAGCGCGCAGTTAGAACATCGTTATGCGGCAGAAGTAAAGGATATTTTAGTCAATCCACCTGCTAAAGGAAAATACGAAAAGCTGAAAAGCGAACTTATCAGAAGGTTGTCCGCGTCGCGTGAAAAGGAATTGACCCAGCTACTCATGCATGAAGAGTTAGGAGACAGACGGCCATCTGCGTTTCTTCGACACCTGCAACACTTAGCTGGTCCAACCATACCGGACGATTTTATAAAGACCGTTTGGACAAGCCGCTTACCAGGTAACATACAGATCGTCGTAGCATCACAGCCTGAATCCTCGCTCAGAGCACTCGCAGATTTAGCTGATAAAGTACACGACCTGGTACCACCTGCACCGCAAGTAGCCTCCACTGACGCCGTTCCGGGATCCATGATTGAAAAACTTTCACGGGAAATCGCCGAGCTCAGCCGTCAAGTACAAGCCCTGTCATCAAAAGACTCGTCAAGATCTCGATCGACAGAAAGAGGCCAGCGTAGTAAGAGCAACACGCGTTCACAGTCCAACTACAAAAAATTCCCTACGTGCATTTTCCATCATAGGTTTGGTGACAAAGCACGAAGATGCCTGAAGCCCTGCGATTACCAGCCAGGATCGGGAAATGCCAGAGGCAGTCATCAGTAGCGACACATGATTGCCCAAGTTCAACCGGTCGCTTATTCGTAACGGACAGACGAACAAAGATGCAGTTTTTAGTCGACACCGGTAGCGACCTCTGCGTTTTTCCTCGTTCCGCCCTCAAGCAAAGACGACCACGAACTACAGATTTTGATCTCTTCGCAGCTAATGGAACACCGATCGCTGTATACGGGTTCCATCAAATGGAGCTAGACCTAGGCCTTCGCCGCGCTTTTACCTGGCGGTTCACAGTAGCTGACGTCACAAAGGCAATCATCGGAGTCGACTTCTTATCTTTCTATGATTTAATGGTAGACTGCCGTAACAAACGCCTCATCGACAACAAAACTACTCTGTCAGCAAGTGCAGCTCCTGTTCCTTCATCCGATGCCATATCTTCGGTGAAGACTATGACAGGCGAGTCGAAGTATCTGGATCTTCTTAGGGACTTTCCTGAAATAACTCGTCCAGCAGGTACACATAGGGTCATTCGTCATAATACGGTTCATCATATTAGGACCACGACAGGACCACCCGTATACTGTACGCCAAGAAGACTTGCTCCAGACAAGCTGAAAATAGCGAAACAAGAGTTTGACGATATGCTGAAGAACGGGACAGCGAGACCATCAGAAAGTCCATGGTCATCCCCACTTCACCTTGCTCCCAAGAAAGACAACGGATGGCGACCATGTGGTGATTACCGGATGCTGAATGCCCGAACAATCCCCGACCGATACCCGATCCGTCACATACAGGATTTTACGCAGAGCATAGCTGGTTGTAGAATTTTTTCAACAATAGATCTAGTGAAGGCCTACAACCAAATCCCTGTCAACCCTGAAGATATCCCCAAAACGGCCATTACCACGCCATTTGGAATGTATGAGTTCCCGTTTATGACTTTTGGCCTCCGCAACGCTGGACAGACATTCCAGAGATTTGTGGATGAGATGACAAGAGACCTGGACTTCTGCTACTCCTATTTAGATGATTTTTTGATTTTCTCTTCCGACGAAGAAGCTCATTGTCATCACCTACGTCTCCTCTTCACTCGGCTGAAAGAATATGGTATGGTCGTAAACACTTCCAAATGCGTTTTCGGGGCAGAAGAAGTAACTTTCCTCGGCTGCAGCGTATCTTCTGCTGGCATCAAGCCTTTGGACAGCAAGATCGAAGCCATCAAGGATTTTCCAACCCCGAAAACAGTCAAAGAACTTAGGAGGTTTCTAGGAATGATTAATTTCTACCGACGGTTCATTCAAGACGCGGCTAAGTCGCAAGCACCGCTCCATAACTTGCTCACCGGATCCGTAAAAGGCTCTCATCCCGTAGATATCACTGGAGAAGCGCTACGAGCATTCGAAAACTGCAAGGAAAGCTTATGCCACGCAACACTCCTCGCACACCCGGACATGAACGCAAAACTTGCGCTAGTAACGGATGCATCGGATACTGCCATCGGCGGAGTACTTCAGCAGCAAAAAGACGACCAATGGCAGCCTCTCGCCTTTTTCAGCCGTAAACTGAGTCCGTCACAAAAAAAATATTCTCCTTACGATAGGGAACTGCTCGCAATATATGACGCGATCAAACATTTTCGACATCTAGTGGAAGCAAGACACTTTACTGTATTTACCGATCACAAGCCAATCTGCTTCGCGTTCCACGGACACAAAGAAAATTGCTCGCCACGACAGTTCCGCCATTTCGACTACATCGCTCAATTCACGACGGATATCCAACACATATCGGGAAAGGATAACGTAGTGGCCGATACCCTCTCTAGAATAGAGGAAATAGTCCAGCCCGTTGACTTGAATATCCTAGCCAAATCACAAAAAAGCGACCCAGAACTGAAGCAACTCGTAGAAGGCAGTACATCGCTAAAACTTGTCAAAGTAACTGTACCTGGAACTAAATGGGAAATTTACTGCGACGATAGCACGCCAACACCACGACCCTATGTACCAAAAGAGCTCAGAAGGCAAGTCTACGACAGCCTCCATTCACTCAGCCATCCCGGCGCTAATGCCTCCGCAAAACTAGTGGCACAGCGTTATGTGTGGCCTGGCATAAATAAAGATTGTCGCGAGTGGACAAAACTCTGTCACGCCTGTCAGCGCACGAAGATCACACGGCATGTATCATCACCGGTGGGCACCTTCAAGCTACCAAGCGCCAGATTCAGCTACGTGCACATAGATCTCGTCGGTCCCCTACCCCCTTCAGATGGCTACCGCTATTGTCTCACCGCCGTCGACAGATTCACTCGTTGGCCTGAGGCAATACCCTTGCAAGACATAACAGCCGAAACAGTTGCCAAAGCTTTCGTTTCCAACTGGATATCACGCTACGGTTGTCCTACAGAAATTGTGACCGATCGCGGAAAGCAGTTCGAGTCCGCACTGATGAAACAACTCTCAGAGCTTGCTGGATTTCAACGCAACAGAACTACCGCGTATCATCCCGCAAGCAATGGCATGGTCGAACGAATGCACAGACAGCTCAAGGCGGCTATAATGTGCCATGAAAGCCCAAACTGGACCGAAAGTCTACCTTTAGTACTCCTGGGAATGAGAAGTGCGTTCAAAGAGGATATACAAGCGTCACCCGCTGAACTTCTCTACGGCGAGTCCCTCAGATTGCCTGGTGAATTTTTACAGCCCTGCGCTACCCTGCATACGACTAGTGACCTTACCGAGTTTACTGCAAGACTTCGTTCCATCATGAACAATATCCGTCCTCAGCCAGCAGCGAGACACAGCAGACGAGACATATTTATATTCAAGGACTTACCTTCTGCAACTCACGTTTACGTCCGAGATGACACCGTAAGAGGATCTCTTCAGCCAGCTTACACGGGACCATATGAAGTACTGCAACGAGGCGCCAAAGTTTTCAAACTGCGAATGAAAGGAAAGGAACAGACAGTATCAATAGAGAGATTAAAGCCAGCGTACTTACTTACCTCTGATACTCGTCCAGATACTCGTCCAGACACTCGCCCAGATACTCGCCCAGATACTCGCCCAGATACTCACTCAGATACTCGCCAGCTAGAAAAAGAAAAGGCAACTCCCGTTCTTGATCCGAAAAGCAAAGATGCAAACATTAAAACTACACGGTCAGGCAGAACAGTGAGATTCCCAGATTACTATCGCCCATCCTAGGATGGTCTCTGGGGGGGAGTCATGTGGCGTTGCCACAAACATACTTATAAACTATATAATATAAACTAATATTTACAATACATAAAATATCTATTTACCTACTATAATAATATATGAACAAATAATTATATTTAATATTTCATTCACCACAAACTAAATACATACATACACAAACTATCTACAATAACGGTACATGCATAACATACACAAATAACATAAATACTTACCATGCAATCGTATCGCCTGCGCCGATCGTGTCGTACCTAGTCAACGCGCCTCCAAGTTCGAGAACAAAAGGAATGGAATGCGCCTGCGCACCGAGCTTCGCTTCGCCGCCACTGCAGCCGACAGTCTGTCACTCGCTCCGACGACAGACGCACGCCCGATACCCGCTCCGCTACTGCTTATTATTCTCGCGCTGAACCTTCTAAGCTTACTATCTTTTCCTATGCTTGTGTGCTTTGCAAATAACTTAATTAATTATATTTGTGGTGAATAAACTGAGGTGAAAAGTGTCTGTGGTGTTTTCATTGGAGTTCTACCTACCAACTTACTGCAGGAACAAAGCTAAGTAGAAAGACACATCACCTCACACACTACAGAGTAGTACCTACAAGCTTTGCTTAGTTTAAGGCTAGAGTACCTACTCTGTGTAAAAATGTTCGACAATTTATATACTACACATAGCACACTCAACAGTCAGTTGCATAGCATATACTATACATAGCGCTCGTGACGTAGCTGGCTAAGTTGTTCTTAACAGATCAACGAAGTTAAGCACTGTTCCGCGGGGTCATCATTTGTATGGGTGACCGCCAGTGGCAATTTCAACTGAGCGCTCCCGTGCTTCGGAGGGCACGTTAAGCAGTCGGTCCCGGCTTATTCAAAGTTGTTAGGCCATGACAGAGGCCTTCGGGCGGGCTAGAAACTCTGTCACCAGAGTTGGCCACTGACTCATACGAACGAACGAACTATACATAGCATAGTTCTGACTTCACAATAGGAACATTAGACTGCTATAACATGACCTAATGAAGTAAAGTAACATCAAACACTTACATCAGTAAGTTGTCCATAACCGTACCGCGCGCTCGCTGCTTCGACGGCTGCAGGGTCGGTGGTCAGAGCTATCGTCTGCTCTACTGGAGTTCTGTCTCCATGGCGGTGAATCTGTAAGTTTATTTAGTGAGCCGATATCCGCTGGCAGTATTGAATAAATAAATAATGCTGGACAATCCACACAGCACCATCTAGCCCCAAGGTAAGCTGCTGTTAAACAGAGCTGTGTTTATGGGTACTAGATGACTGATATATACTTAATAAAATACATAGATAGATATTTTTTGTATTATTATATAGAAAATACCCAGAACACCCGGGACAAATATTTGTAGATCGTACAAACATTTGTCTCGAGGCGGGAATCGAACTCGCAACCTCCGCGTCGCAGGCGGACCTGCGCCCGCTGCGCCACATCGGTCAGTATTAGGTAGTGTAAGGAGTACTGAAATTAATAATTATTGAAGTCATGGTACAAAACTTTTTGACAATTCAGTTTAGGTCCTAATTTGAATCGCTCTAAGAGTTCATGGCTGGTGTCGCTAGATGGCGGTGTGCTGTGGATAAGGTGCGGCGCGCAGTACGCATGCTACCTGGGCAACGGAAGAACGAAGATGTCAGGGAATGTTATCGTTGACTCCGAATAATTCTGGTTTTGAGAAATTTATCATATATAATATTGAACTGATAGTCTTGTCTTTAAACCCCCTCTAACAGTAGGTAAGTATACCTACTGTTAGAGCTAGTAAGCTATGCTTACTTTCTTTGTTCGGTTTAGGGCAGATTTTAATGGGTAACTCCAATTTGTTCTATAGGACTGTGGGTCATAGAACTGTCAAAACTTTTTTCTCCCAGTAGTTCTATGGTAGAACTGTTTAATACAAAAACTCTTCTATTTGTTCTATAGAACTAATAATAAGTACCTTGTCAACAGAACTGTTAAAGATTCTGCCCCCCTACCATGAACTCTTAGAGCGATTCAAATTAGGACCTAAACTGAATTGTCAAAAAATTTTGTACCGTGACTTCAATAATTATTAATTTTATGATACAAATTTTTTTGACAATTCAGTTTAGGTCCTAATTTGAATCGCTCTAAGAGTTCATGGTATGGGGGCTGGATTATGATATACTCGTTTTATGGCAGTACCTATTTGTACAGTCGAGTACTTAAATTACAAAATAGTGGGCATTATTCATAATTAAAGAGCACTGGTGGCCTAGTGGTAGTGAAGTTGCATTCCGATCATAAGTTTTTTTTTTATACAACTGAAGTGTAACCAAGCGTGCGGCCCACAAGATGGTAAGCGGTTACCGCAGCCTATGGACGCTTGCAATACCAGAGGTATCGCTCGCGGGTTGCCACCTTGAAGCATAGATCGAAAGCCGCATGTGCCAGTAATTTCATCGGAAACCATACCCTTCGAACCGGAACACAGCAATGCGAGCATTACTACTTGGCGGCAGAAATAGGTGTGGTGGTAGTCCTTCCCCGGACGAGCTCTATCACAAAGAACTCTACTACTCTATAACTAAGGTCGTGGGTTCGAACCCGGTCGTGCACCAATGGATTTTGAATTCACGTAGGTAATTCCTATCTAATAAACCTATTTCAATCTCACGGAAAAATGCAAAACTTACCAGAAACGTCTGCAGGAGCGTAGTCCCGTCAGTAATGTCTCCCAACCCTCGTGCAGTGATCGTTAGCAACGCGCAAATCAGCTTCAACATCTTGCGGTTGATAATCTAACAATGCTTGAAATAAAAATAGCATAGACATTTATAGAAAAAATAAAGATAAAGACGTTTTGGGGTTCTGTTTAGTTATAAAAGACTCTTAATATGATAAATAAAAAGATTATACTAAGTAGGTGTGGGTAGAACGGGTAACTTGAATCAAATTTTTTGTGTCGAACGGGTAAGCACTCTACTAGGTGGTAGTTCTCTTCTCTAGAGTACTAACCCACCAAGACGAACTCTTGCCTTGCTGAAGATATTCCTCCGCAGTGCCGATACTCAGCCTCCAAGCATTAGTGTGCAAGCATTGCTAAGTATGTTTAGGTTCAACGGGCACTTTATTATTACTTTCGTAACTACCTACTTAAAAGTTTAATCAGTAGTTAGGTGAGACCTATAAGGGATAATTAGAGCAATATGAATACAATATAGCAGATATTTATGGACCTCGGTGGCGCGGTGGGTGAATGCCTTGAAACGAAGTTGATTCGATTACCGTTTCGAATAAACAATAAACAACTTAAAAATGTTTGTGTTTTTCGATTTCCGCTTTAGAAAGGATCTGGGTATTTTATCACATGTTATCTCACAGCTAACCTACGATACAGGGAGTAGGTCAGAACTAGGTAATAGTGTCGATTCTGTTGTAACATTTTCTAAACAAAACTAGCTAAAATTGTTGCGGTCCTTTTCTTATGAATTAATTTTAGAAAATGCTACAACAGAATTGACACCAATGTCACTGATAAGTGTGTCTATTTTATCCTGCGGCAAAAATCAAACCGGCACCCCCCGACCGGTACACTTGAGTACCGGTCGAGGTTACAGAATACGGAACCCATTTTAAAAAGTTTTTATTTTATTATTTTATTTCAAGACCTGCAAATAAATACTATCATAAACTTTAGGGTAATAACCGCAATAGCGCTCTCCTAATCGCCAAAGTGGATGTTCCACGCTCGTCCCATGAACCCATCATGTATAACATTATCATTCAAAGGCTTCGGACAGGCTCTAAGCGGACGCGGACGCGTTTTTTCTTTCTGAGAATATTTACATTTACCTACATTTAATAAACGTATGTACTTACCTTAGTTTATCGTCATTTTTCATAAACATGCAAGATTGCTATCATGATATGACATGCTATCATCATTATCAGCCTTCTGAGTTCCTCGTGTCATCCTTCCAGTAAATAATTGGGTCTTGATTCGTGTATTCATAAATATCATCATCATCATCATCATATCAGCCGATAGACGTCCACTGCTGGACATAGGCCTCCCCCAAAGAGCGCCATGACGACCGATTTTGGGCCTTCACCATCCACCGACTTCCTGCGACCGCTTTAATGTCATCGGTCCATCGAGTGGGGGGCCGTCCTACACTTCGTTTTCCAGTTCGTGGTCGCCACTCAAGAACCTTTATTTCCCAACGGTTATCGGTTCTGCGAGCTATATGGCCTGCCCATTGCCACTTCAACTTACTAATTCTAAGAGCTATGTCGGTGACCTTGGTTCTTCTACGGATTTATAAATCATAAATATTATTTATTCTAATCGAAAAATCTGAGTTTGATCTTACGAAAATTATTATTGTTTTTTTTGAAGAGGGTGCAATGTGGACCTGTGTTACTCACACCATTACTACACAGACTTCCTGCGATCGCTATCGGTATCGATCGAACAGATATTAGTATCTAGAATGGCCACTCCCCATCTTCCACCGGTTTTACTTACCTCACCCTTTTCGCGAGTTTGAGGATATTTTCGGGGGCGCATACTTAGGTATAGCGGCGGGTCTGTGGAACAGAGTAATATCTGTGGTGAGTTGCCTAGCCACTCGCCACAACCACAGAGTAGTACCACAACTCGCCAGTCGCTACCGCATATGGAAACCGTTTACTTCGGCCCAGCCCCTTACAATCCGGTTTTGTCTTCGGCATAAGTGTTTATTTCATTTTGTTATACTTTTCTGGTAGGTACCTAGTTACAGTTCAATGGTGTATTTAATTTACTTACAGATTGCAAATATAAACTGAAAAAGTGATTGAAACAAAATAGAATAGAATAGAAGAATAGAAAAATAATTATTTAGCGTCACACAATTAACATATAAATAAAAATAACAATACAAATTAAAACTTAACTATTGTGACGAAAAAAAGGCAGCCACTCAGCATGTGCTGCAGACATAATGTGTCTGTGGCGCTGGTTTTCAGTGTAGCCTACGAGTAGTAGTAGCAGCAATTAGCTGCGACACAAAATATGCATTCTGTGGGCATTGAAACCAAGCTACAATATCTTATTCATCTCTTGTAATTTAAAACCGTTGATAATATTTTTTCATTCCATACAAATAAGAAATGGCTGCGATAATAAAAAAAATACGCCGTAAGGTAGCTTTTATAATAATCTGTGCCTATAGTAAAAAAATTTTTTAAGTTTATTATTAATGTGGCTCAGGGTAGTTTTTATTCAGGTACCTACTAAGCGAGCAAAGTCAGGACACAAGTGTGAGTAATAAGATACCATTTTATTTTTCGGATAATCTTCTAATAAATAAAAAGATAATTGTAATATCATAATGTGGTTGTAAGGCGGCACCAATTATGATTAAGATTTATTTAGGTATAATCGGATATGGCAATAAAACTTAAATTATACCTTTTATTTGCTTAAGGTGCACTCTAATGCTCAAAATTGAATCTGAACTGAACCTATAAGTAGGTACTGATTGTCAATCAACGCACAGTCATAAGCTAAGTTCTAGAAACCAAAAATTTGGCTTTCCTTATGTGTCCTTTCCAAAATTTCCCACTAGAAACGCAGCAGAAAATTGAAGTTTTTATTTAAGCAGACAAACTCGCGGGGCGTTTTACTAGTCGGTAAATCAGTAAGGGTGGATTCGACCGACTTTTGGAATAACTATTCCGCGGAATAAGAAATGTCAAATACAAGGAATCTGTCAGTTTACTCGTGAACTACGATTAACTCGAAGAATAGCGCCTATTCGAGTTTGGTCGAGTCTAACCAAATCTTAAAATAAAAGATAATTTTCAAATAATAATTTATTTTTTACACTTATATTATATAGTCGTAACATGCATTCACGTTATTCTAACACGTAATAGAAGCGTATTTAATGCTACAAACAATATTTGACAAAACAAAACGTGTTATCAAAATACGACAGGTTCACGTGCATTCGAAACATTTATTTAAAACAGTTAAAAACTTCCTTCATATAACGGAAGAGAAGGTATAGTTCTCACAGCGGATCTCGGCCGTCGTGAAATTAGCCGTTTCGATGCGCAATGGAGCTTTTCCAAACTAAATTATCTTTGCGCATCACAAACGGCATCTTCACGGAAGCCTAGATCCGCTGTGCGAACTATACACTTGCTTGCAAAGTTATGAGTCATTCATTTCTGCGGCCGTCTTGGCCTTTTCAGATAAAAGTCCAAAGGTCTTTTCAAGTATTAGACGATTTTTATACTTACACATTACCGTTTCGCGGTTTCGTCAGAGGGCGAATACGAAAAAGCCGTTTGGCAATCGTAAATGAAAACGTATAGTCCAGCTGTTAGTTTGTATGGGATTTTAAAAAGCGCTTTTTTAGTGCGTTAAATGAACTACCAAAATTCCATACATTGACAGCGGACGATAACGATTGTCAAATGATGTCAGCACTCAGCAGTCATAAAAGCGAAACGTTACCGCGCAAGTACGAGATCGGTCAGAACAAGCCTTCTGATTCAATAAATGAAGCAAGACATGCCATGTTTAGTTTTCCATACATTTTTATAGAAAAATATTTTACACTTTTGGCAATGAAACCATTCGTTTTGGTCGAGATAAAAAAATATTTTTGATCGTTTTGTAGGTATTTTACAATTATAATTATTTCATCAATTCGATCTGTGACTGTTAACCAAAATTTATGGCACAAGTAGTAAAATAAAACTATAAAATCTTAAAACTAAGATATGAAAATACTGTATATCAAAGAATTTTTGATTTTAATTAGCATTTTTTTATTATTATTTTTTATACAACTGAAGTGGCAACCAAGCGTACGGCCCACAAGATGGTAAGCGGTTACCGCAGCCTATGGACGCTTGCAATACCAGAGGTATCACTCGCGGGTTGCCACCTTGAGGCATAGATCGAAAGCTTCATGTGCCAGTAATTTCACCGGAAACCATACCCATAACATAACATAACATAACATAAACGGAAAGCATAACATAACAGCAGAGAAGAATAAAACTAAATATTTTTTTGACAAAACTATTAAAACGAATTCAAAGTGTTCTTATATAACTATTAAAGCAAACTATGCTAATGTAAATGTAAAGTACGTATGAGCCAGTGCCAACTCTGATGTTAAGGTTAGTTTAATGCTGCGTTCACACCAGACATGTGCGAAGATGTGTAGAGAGAAAAGCGTTTTTAGGAACTAATAGAATCACTTAATTAAAGCTGTAGAGCGAGGCTACGTAAATAAGTGATTCTATTGGTTCCTAATAAACACATCCTCGCACATTTCTCGTGGAAACGCAGCCTTATAGGCCGCCTTAACGTGCACAAGCACAAGCGCTCATAAAATTGCCACAGGCGGTCACCCATCCAAATGCCATCAGTGGACCAGGGCCCTAATGCATAATAAAATATAAGTTCATAATATTAGTGATTTTGTATGGAAAATCACTCATATTATTAACTTGTGACAGGACAATCAAGGCGCCCACCTGATGTTAAGCACCACCCCTGATTATTACAGATGCAGTGCCACCCAAAGCTTGAAGTTTTTAAGTGTTTGCGTGGCACTGCACTGCGCTTATCACCCCGAGACATTGTTGTTAAGTCTCTTTCGCCCAGTAATTTCACGTGCTACAGTGCCCTTCAAACCTAAACACAGTAATGCTTGCACACTACTGCTTGTAGGTAGAATATCTGACACTGCGGTGGTACCCACCAAGACGGACTCTTGCTGAAGAGTCCTACCACCAGGTAAAAGGTTGTACTTTATTATACAATTGGGATCTGGTGGCAAGACTCTTCAGCAAGAGTCAGTCTTGGTGGGTACCACCGCAGCTATGCTGCAAGCTGTATTGTGCAAGCATTATTGCGGTTAGGTTTAAACGGCACTGAGCAACTGAAATCACTGGGCGAAGACTTTACTGTTTCGGCGTGACGAGCGCAGTGCAGTGCCACATAAAGCTTTAAAACTAAGCATTGTATTTATTTATATAATTATGATGATTTGTATCACCTTTTTCTAAAAGTGCGTAATCCTTGACAGCTAACATGCACTAAAATGCAGTTGTCATAAACATAATACAGTATTGCACTTATTTTCATAGGCCATAATAATAATTTAATACAATAACAAAATCGCTGCTAAATAAATATGGCAAGAAGTGTTATCACTGCAGATTAATTTATGTTACTATAAATTAATTATAAATAACGAGTATAAATGGAATGAATTATATGAAAATTTCAAAATGTGTCTATAATTAACTGTGTCTTTTACACGTAATTGCAATTTAATTATACGAGCTACGAGATAACAAATAATTTAATATATAACTATAACTTAGTAATATTAAATTAATGTTAATGTTATTTCCAATGATACAAAAGTATAAAGCGTAATAGAATAATGCAAAAAAAATATAATTTTATAGTACTTGATCAAAAATGAGTATTAAATACTTTATTGAGGAATAAAGCCTACAAAAATATTAAACTATTTCAGAGATTTTTCATAAAACTTAAAAGTTATTATTACATAAGAAAAAATAACAGCTACCTACGTTATTATTAATGATTATGTATTATGATTTAAAAACATTATGAAACAATTTACATGAACTTCATTAGACCTAGTTCACTAATTATAAACGTGACTTAACAATTAATTTTTTCTGTCAAAAAATAACACTTAGTGCACGCTAAACGCATATTTTCATCACACAGGCTTTTTGAACGGGTTGCGGTCCACGAAAAGAGTAAAGCTGGGTCCACACACGTCCTTTTCACTGATACGATCACTGTATTAGTATCAACGCGTCTGAATTCGTCTGCCATCTACCTCCAAATTAATCAAAGCTTGTACTGAATTCAATCAGATAAAAGTTGCAAGAATAGTTCCTTATGAACTAGTCCACACCAATTTACCATCCAAGTCAATTTCTGCCGCCCAGTAGTAATGCTCGCATTGAAGTGTCCCGGTGCGAAGGGTATCCGGTGAAATTACAGGCACATGAAACTTTCGATTTACGTATCAATGCGGTTAACCCGCAAATGATACCTCTGATATTGCAAGCGTCCATAGGCTACTGTAACCGCTCACCATCAGGTGGGCCGTAAAATTAGTGGCCACTTTAGTTGTGTAAAAAATCTGTCAAACCTAGCGACTGATCGTTGATACGATACGGAGATATGATACGTGTAAAGACCGTATTTGTACCAAACTTGATACGTTTTATCAACAAGTACCCTTTTCCTGGCCAGCATTGTACAGCGTACATATCTAGAATCTAGACGAGTATTTTAGTGTTGTAGAAAAAATATGAACGACTAATTTAAGTGTTTATTATCAGTTATTATTAGAAGAGATTCAGTAAAATTATTTTCACATAATATCTTTCGAATCGTAAACGTAAGTGACTCGGTGTGATCTGTTCACTCGACAATCGGCTCGCACAGTGCGCACACGCCGTCACCGCATTTGTGCGCTACGCGAGAAAATCGGTTCGAAGTATTCATGTCGTAGTGGTTGACCCACTCGATAAATTCGATTTCGATAGATCCATAGAGCACCGGTAGTCTAGTGGTAGTGACCCCCCCTTCCAATCCTAAGGTCGTGGGTTCAAACCCGGTCGTGCACCTATGGATTTTTCTGTTTCGAAAAATTTATGTGCGCAATGCCAGTGCTCTTATACGGTGAAGGAAAACATCGTGAGGAAACCGGCATGTCCAAGAACTAAAAATTCGAAAGACATGTGCCATCCACCAATCCGCGTGGTGGATTAAGACCTAATCACTCTCGCCTGAGAGTAGGCCAGTGTCCCAACAGTGGGAACATTAGAAGGCTGTCATGATGAGATCCATAGTCATCGTGTACTTATAATCTATGATGGAAAAATACCTTACGCGGACTTTCTCAAATGAAGCTTATCTAACAAAAGACCAGCGGAAGAAAATACTCTGTTAGCGACCAATCTAAGATTAGTAGTAATTTAAGAGTAGTAGAGTTCTCTGTGATAGAGCTCGTCCGGGGAAAGACTACCAACATACCTATTTCTCCCGCCAAGCAGTAATGCTCGCATTGCTGTGTTCCGGTGTGAAGGGTATGGTTTCCGGTGAAATTACTGGCACATGAGGCTTACGATCTTAGCCTCAAGGTGGCAGCCCGCGCGTGATACTTTTGGTATTGCTAGCGTCCATAGGCTGCGGTAACCGCTTACCATCTTGTGGGCCGTACGCTTGGTTGCCACTTCAGTTGTATAAAAAAAAAAAACTCCATTGATCTCAATCTCAAACTGTCTTGTAAGACAGTACAGTTTGTCTTACTAGACAGTTTGAGATGGAGATCAATGGAAAATGGTCGCTAACAGATTTATGTGATCAACCCACTGATCCGGAAAATGCTTTTGACAATCGTGAACTTTATCGTATCGTCCCTTACTGTCAGTTGTATGAGATTTTATTAAAGCGCTTCTTTAGTGCGTATAATTCCATTCCACATATCCACTCAGAGCTTTAGTTTTTAGTCACTAACGAACTACAAACCTCTGTTAGCTAATGAGTCTTTATAATCATTGTGTTCATTGACATAAGAACGACAAGATAATACTTAGCTAGCCGTTAAAATTTCATTTTCTTGACTTTTTACAAGAATAAGGCTGTCTTTCCACTAGAGATGTGCGAGGATGGAACCAATAGAATCACTTCATTAAAGCTGTCAGAGCCAGGTTAGGCAAATGAAGCGATTCTATTGGTTTCTAACAAACACATCCATCGCTACACATTCTCGCATATCTCTGGTGGAAACGCAGCCTAAGGCTCTCACAGCCTTACAAATAAACGTGGTATAAAGTTATTCTTAGTTTATTCCAATGAATAACTTCAATGTTTATTTGTAAGGCTGTAAGTGTTTGATTTATAGAATTACCAACAAAAATTTGTTCTATAGAAAACCGTCGTCAGGTGATTTTTTATCTTTTTTGTCGCTAGCATAAGAATCAAAATGGATTGATACAAGACGGTTCTATTTTCCAACACTGACTTAACTTCAAGATATTACTGTGAAAATAATTTTATATAATTAAAGTCTTCAGTTCCTATACCTAGCTACACGCGTATTTTTTGTAATTTTCATGTAACTAACGATTTTTCCAAGCGTCTATCGTCTTATATAACTTATATAAATAACGGATACAAGAATGTAACCGTGAAGGCAGTATTGACGATATCATTAGTGGACCATATTGCTCTATGGTTTTATCAAAACGTATGCAAGAGTCTATGCACACGACGACTTTCGTACGAGCCGGGAACGCGCGATTAATACAACTAATGTGTACAAACGTCATGTACTCGGGTAAGAAAAACAGATTATTGTTAACTGGACGCGGAATTACGTCACTTCTACGCAACAGTACCAGTAATTAGTTTGTATTTTTCATGATTTTGTATTGTGTAACGTATGTGGTAATAATAGGTAATTTGCCTGCGTGTGTAGTTGGTGGTCTATATATTGTGTGGGTAGTTTGTAGTCCATATATTGTGTGTAGTTTGTAGTTTGTGTGTAGTTTGTAGTCTATTATTGTGTGTAGTGTGTAGCCCATATATTGTGAGTAGTTTGTAGTCCATATATTGTGTGTAGTGTGTAGCCCATATATTGTGAGTAGTTTGTAGTCCATATATTGTGTGTAGTGTGTAGTCCATATATTGTGGGTAGTTTGTAGTCCATATATTGTGTGTAGTGTGTAGTCCATATATTGTGGGTAGTTTGTAGTCCATATATTGTGTGCAGTGTGTAGTCCATATATTGTGGGTAGTTTGTAGTTTATATACTGAGGGTAGTTTCATCATGACAGCCTTCTAATGTTCCCACTGCTGGGACACTGGCCTACTCTCAGGCGAGAGTGATTGGGTCTTAAATCCACCACGCGGACCCAATGCGGATTGGCGGATGGCACATGTCTTTCGAATTTTTAGTTCTTGGACATGCCGGTTTCCTCACGATGTTTTCCTTCACCGTATGAGAGCACTGGCATTGCGCACATAAATTTTTCGAACAGAAAAATCCATTGGTGCACGACCGGGTTTGAACCCACGACCTTCGGATCGGAAGGCGGGGTCACTACCACTAGACCACCGGTGCACTGAGGGTAGTTTATAGTCCATATATTGTGGGTAGTTTATATACTGTGAGTAATTTGTAATCTATATTATGTGTAGTTTGTAGTCCATATATTGTGTATAGATGGTAGTCTATATTCCGCTGTTATAGTTAGTAAAGTGGTAGTTATATAGTATAATCTATGTGATAAGTCGGGGCGCATGCAGCGCGTGGAGACAGGGCGCGAGCGGGGGCTGGTGGCGCGGCGCGGAGGCCCCCGGCGCCCAGTCCTGCAGGCGCGCGCCGCCCGCCAGCCGGTGCGTGAGCCGGTGCGCTATGCTGAACCCGCCGCTGCCTTCCAACTGCGTAAGGACTATTATCACTTGCCTGCGGAAATAGATACATCACTTAGGCTGCGTATCGACCAGAGATGTGCGAGGATGTGTAGCGAGGGATTTGTTGGTTAGGAAACGATAGAGTCCAATCATTAAAGCTGTCAAGTAAATTAAGTGATTCTATTGGTTCCTAGACAACACATCCTTTTTTTTTTTTTTTTTTTTTTTAATCTATTTTTTAAAACAAAAAAGTGAGTGTGGGTCAATGGTCCTGGCTCAGAATAAGCTGCATCGCACTTGAGTAGGGAACGATGCAACACTGGTATTCTGCCAGGGCCTCCAGTGGGTGGATCCTTCGCTACACATCCTCACACATTCTGGTCAAAACGCAGCTGCAGCAAAGCTTGTTATAGCTTTTGGTTTTGTTTCTTCTTTTATACCACTAGAGTGGCAACCAAGCGTACGGCCCACTTGATGGTAAGTGGTTACCATAGCCTACCTTGTACGCTTGCAACATCATTGCTTAGCTTAGCTGCATTAGCTTGAGATATCACTTGCGTGTTACCACACTGAGACGTTAGATGGAAAGTCTCATGTGCCTGTAATTTCACCGGAAACCATACCCTTCGAACCGAAACACAGCAATGCGAGCATTACTGCTCGGCGGCAGAAATAGGTGTGGTGGTAGTCCTTCCCGGGACAAGCTCTATCACAAAGAACTCTACTATTCTTAAACTACTGGTTTATGACTGGCCTACTCTCTAACGAGAGTGATTGAATCCACCACGCGGACTTAATGCGGATTGGTGGATGGCACATGTGAAGACCGTGAAGAAACCGGCATGCGGTTTTTCACGATGTTTTCCTTCACCGTATGAGAGCACTGGCATTGTGCATATACATTTTTCAAATTGAAAAATCCATTGGTGCACGACCGCACCCTGGATTCCTACAAACATTTCTAGACCAAAATTAGGCAAATCGGTCCAACCGTTGTCGAGTTTTAGCAAGCCTAACGCACAGCAATTCATTTTTATATCATATTTTATTTATTTTATTTATTATGTTACAGTATTTAGACGATTCTAGCGATAATGATGAATTTCTTTCAATTTCTTCAATTAACTCGAACAGCAGTGATGACAGCTTTAAGAGTTTGCCTTCGCTTGCTGATACCTTATCGAGTAATTTCCCTGATGGTCCTCACAGTTTTAATGTAGTCCACATTAATGCCCAGAGTGTTCCGGCTCACTATCCAGATATGCTGACCTCATTTGATATAAAAAATCTTCATGCTATTTTAGTCTCCGAATCTTTTTTTAAACCTTGTCTCCCTTCTACTTCATATTCTCTTCCTGGTTTTATTCTTATCCGAAACGACCGAACTGGTAGTGGTGGCGGCGGTGTAGCAATTTACTTACGAGCCCATATTCCTTTTTCCATTGTTAGCATGTCTACGCAACCACCTCCACTAAATGCAGGTGAACATCTTTTTATTGAAGTTTTGCTTTCCCATACTAAAGTTCTTCTAGGAGTCTATTATAGTCATTCTTTGCGTGTAAATTTTTTCTCTTCTTTTGAAAAGCTTTTAGAAGATTTTCTACCATCATACAGTCATGCGATTCTGATGGGAGATTTCAATACATGTCTTTTAAAACATGACTTCCGTTCTTGTAAACTTGAGTCTATTATGAAGTCTAGCAACATGCATATCCTTCCACTTGATGCCACTCATCACTTTCCTAACTGCACTCCATCTCTTCTTGATTTAATTTTCATTTCTTCTCCTCAGCATGTTGTTAAGCACGGCCAGTGCTCAGCTGAAGCTTTCTCTTATCATGATCTTATTTTTCTGTCCTATAAAATTCGTCCTCCTAAGCCCAAACCCAAAATTCTTCTGCAGCGCAGTTTTAATGCTATGGATGTGGATAAGCTGAGACTTGATGCTCGGGAAGTAGACTGGACTCCTGTAATATCAACTTCCTCTATTGATGATAAAATCAGCGCTTTCAATTCCATCGTCACGCAGCTTTATGATGTCCACGCTCCAGTAAGAGCAATCAAAATAAAGCACTTACCAGCACCATGGCTCACTGATAAAATAAAATTGTTAATGCGACAGAAAGTGGCTGCTAAAATTAAATATAAACTTAACGCTAGTGATATTAATAAAGGTAAATACTTTCTAGCTCGTAATCGCTGCAATAGGGTGTGTAGGGATGCACAACGTCGACATATCCATACCTCCGTTTCAGATAAAGATCCAGCAAAGGTCTGGAAATTTTTAAGATCACTAGGAGTTGGCAAATCTCGTAACGACTCAATTTCAAAAGCTCTAGATATAGATTCTCTTAATAAACACTTTTCGTCATCATCCAATATTGATTTGAATGATAAAACTAGCACTCTAAACTATCTTTCTTCATTGCCAACTCCTGAATATCCTTCTTATGTCTTTAGTCAATTCACCGCATGTGATGTTAAAAAGAGCATTCTATCTATTACGTCTAATGCTATGGGAAGTGACAATATAGGTCGTAACATGTTAATCCCTATACTTGATGAAGTGTTGCCTATGATTTGTCATATTCTTAATTTTTCCATTACATCTAGTTCCGTTCCTTCTATGTGGAAAGAGGCCCATATAATTCCCCTTCCTAAAAATTCCAAACCCAATTCCCATACCGATTATCGTCCGATTTCCATTCTTCCATTTCTATCCAAGGTCCTTGAACGTCTTGTCCATAACCAGCTTAGTTCTTTCCTTATCAGCAATGAGCTACTCAATCCTCTCCAATCCGGTTTCCGTCCCGGTCATAGTACTGTTACCGCACTTGTTAAAATCACTGATGACATACGATCGGGTATGGAAAACGGACACCTTACTATTCTGACGTTACTTGATTTTAGTAATGCATTTAATACAGTCGACTTTGATATCCTACTTGGACTGCTTTGCTCAATTAACATATCTCCATCGGTGATTGACTGGTTTCGCAGCTATTTGCACGGACGCCGGCAGCGGGTTCGCGTTGACGAATCCTATTCGACCTGGTGTTGTACGTCAGCCGGTGTACCGCAAGGTGGCGTTTTATCTCCTCTTTTATTTGCTCTTTTTATAAACTCTATCTCTTATCAACTTACTTCTTCCTACCACCTCTATGCAGACGATCTTCAAATTTATACGCAAGCTCCCATTAATGAACTTCCAGATGCTATTGCCAAGACCAACAGTAACTTAAATCGCATCAGTGACTGGAGTAAGGCCTATGGACTAAAAATTAATCATACAAAAACGCAAGTCATCATAGTGGGAAGCTCTCGTACTGTTGCTAAAATCAACTGGTCAACGCTACCTCAAATTAAATTTAATAATATACTTGTTCCCTACACTAAAACTGTTAAAAATTTAGGTGTTATTATAGATAGTTGTATGTCGTGGAGACCGCAAGTTGAGTCTGTAAGTCGAAAGTTATTTGCTTCCGCCGGCTCAGCTTAATAAATTTGAGCGTCTCCAAAATCTATGCATCAGATTTATTTTCGGACTTCGTAAGTATGACCACGTTTCCGAATATCGAGTCAAACTCAAGTGGCTACCTATTCGTCTTCGCCGGAACACGCACATCCTTTCTCTCCTATTTAACATCCTTCATAACCCTTCCACTCCCTGTTATCTGAAGGAACGCTTTGGGTTCCTCCATAGTGAGAATCCTCGAACCCTTCGTTCCTCAGAAAACCTCCTGCTCAAAACTCCACTGCATAGGACCAGTTTCTATGCAGACTCCTTTTCTGTCCAAGCTGTCCGGTTGTGGAACGCTTTGCCAGTGTCCATTAGAAAATCCCCTTCACTAGCCGTTTTTAAAACTAGAGTTAAAGATTTTTATCTCGCTGAATTACTATCGTCATGAATCGTATGTTACAGTTAATTATTTTGTATATTTTTATATATTCATAGTATTTATATTATATATTTATAGTATTTATATTATATATTTACATCTATTTATGCATGGTTTTATGTATGTATATCGTTTACCTATAATATTTATGTAGATATGACATTTGTTATGATGCACCCCGACCAATCTTCCATATAAAAATAGACTCCTCTCCATCCAAAGGTTGTCTGGCAGAGATCGCTTACCTAGCGATAAGACCGCCCAATGTACGTATACTTTTTGTTTTATCTTGTAGTCTTTAGTTTTAGTTATTAAGTTTGGTGTAAGTACAATAAAGAAATTTCATTCATTCATTCATTCATTCATTCATTTTATTTGAATAAGATAAAAGATGTGTGCCTACCTATGCAGCGGTGGTACAGAATCGATAGTTTTAAGTTCCCCTCTCGTGGAAACAACGTTGTAGCTTTCCTGGCAGTCGCATTTCACGTGGATCCACTTGTCCGTGTGCCTGTTCTCCACCATCACCACTAGGCCGGCCCAGCCCTGCGAATATGATATAGCAAGTTAGATTAAATGCTAACAACACACCGATATGATTCAATTTCAGTTGTCTGAGAGCACCGGTGTTCTAGTGGTAGTGACCCCGGCTTCCGATCCTAAGATTGTGGGTTCGAATCCGGTCGTGCACCAATGGATTTTAAAAATTTATGTGCGCAATGTCAGTGCTCTCATACGGTGAAGGAAAACATCGTGTACTAAAAATTCGAAAGACATGTGCCATCCACCAATCGGGTCCGCGTGGTGGATCAAGACCCAATCACTCTTGCTTGAGAGTAGGTCAGCGTCCCAGCAGGAGGAACTTTAGAAGGCTGTCATGATGAGTCGACGAGAGGTATCGGGGATAGGAGGGAGTGTAGGAGCTCACCTTAGTGAGATAGTAGGCGGTCATCCCCTGCCTGCCCTCGTGGCGCTGTCCGCGCGCGAGGGTGAGTCCTATGATGGCGTCGGCCAGCATGTGCGCGTGCAGCGGCGGGCGCGCCACGCCCAGCGGCTTGGAGGAGTGCGCCGCTAGCACGTGCCGCGGCCACAGGGCAGCGCCCGTCTGCTCCAGCCCCGTGTGCCAGTGGTTGAACGCCAGGCACACCACGAGGTAGAACCCCTTCTCGAGCATCTTGTGGCAGCCTACGAAGCCGCGCACCTGTGTATCATATCGAGGTCGGGGTCAGGGTCAAGGTCAAGGTCAAAAGCGAGTGCCGCGGTCCCCAGCTTATGCCTCTTGTGTCAGTTGTTAACGCGAGGCACACTACCAGTTAGAAGCCTTTTTCGAGCATCCTGTGGTCAGCCTCCGAAGACCGCACCTTTATAAATAATATCCGGGTCAAGGTCAAAGTCTAAAGCACACGAGTTCCAGCCCCGTGTGCCAGTGTTTAGACCAGATACACTACGAGGTAGAAGATTTTTTCCAGTATCTTGTGGTAGCCTCCGAAGCCGCGCACCTGGGGTACAAGAACTCGTCTTAGCTGGGTATCCATGTCAAGGTCAGGGTCAGGGTCCAGTTTAGAGTTATAGTCGAGGTCAAGGTAACAAAGCATCAGACCTGAATTGGAAAACGATACGATCCGGTTACTTTTTAGATAAATGTGAACGATAAGGTCAGGTCGAGATCAGGGTCAAGGTCAACTTAATAAATATAATTTATAAAATTTAACGTTTTTTAGTTTATAAGTCAGTGGCCAAAATTAAAATGACTAGCGCAGTTCTTTGTAGCTACTAAGAACTTGCCCTCCGAAGCACAGAAGCGCTCATAATGCAACAAGCTTTCACCGATACTTACTTAACGATACAGATGATCACTTAAAATCACGCCACGAGCGCTTCACACGATAACACTTACTTAACTTAACTTAACTTAGCTTTACGAAACTCACCTGTCTCTTACTGTGTGCGACCAGTTTCCCTATTTGCGCGCTCGGCCCCGACTTAGTTCTGAATACCACCACGCATAGGTCTAGCTGCGACCGCTGACTTTTCTCGGAGTTTCTGAAATGTTATAACCATTATCATCGTGAGTAGCCTAAAAATGACTGAGACTCTGAAGCGAGAGTATAGACTGGATCATATTTTTTGAATTTTTAATTTTTTGTTTCTTTACAATGTTTTTCTTAACTGCACTAGTATTGCTCACATAATTTATTCGAATAGATAAATCCATTAGTGCACGACCGCGTTCAAACCCACATCTTAGGACCACTAGATCACATAACAGGCTGAACGGATGTGGATGAAATTTGGCACATAGATAGATTATATTCTGTAATAGTACATAGATTACTTTTATTCCGAAAAAATGTATTATTCTTGTGGGATAGCATAAAAACTCCAAAACCACGGGTGAAACCGTTAAACACAGCTAGTGTATAATACAACATACCTTTGTCCCTCTTGAAATAGAGTAAAATCCACTTCAGTCGGCTGCGTGGCAGTCAGCAGTAAGCACGTGAGATGCCTCGTGGAAGAGAGAGGCGGCAATATACCCGCCAGTCGCACCTCGTGCCATCCCACTCGCACCTTGCAGATGTCTATGCAGTCGAAATATCTGAAAATTTAAGTAAGTTCGTATGAGTCAGTGGCCAACTCTGGTGACAGTTTCTAGGCCGCCCGAAGGCTTCTGTCATGCCTAACAACTTTGAAAAAGCCGGGACCGACTGCTTAACGTGCCCTCTGAAGCACTCAGTTGAAATTGCCACTGGCGGTCACCAAATGATGACCCCGCGGAACAGTGCTTAACTTCGTTGATCTGTTAAGAACAACTTAGCCAGCTACGTCACGAGCGTGCACGGGAATGGAAAATGGAATGGAAAAGCAATAACTTACTTGAGTACATCATCGAACTGTATCCAGAAGACGCCATGGTCAGTGGTCCTCGCATGGTGCAGCTCCCTGCGCAAGTCGTCCGTCCAGCGCGGGCAGCCGTGCGCCCAGGCGCCGCGCCACGTGTAGTGTCCCCACGGGTTGCGCAGGCGCAGCAGCCGCGCCGGCGCCGGCGCCGCCGACAGCTCCACCACGTCCAGCACCGAGTACGCGTGCCGGGGACGCAGCCCTAGGCGTTGGTACTCCTCCTCGTCTACCTGGAATCAGTAAGTTCGTATTCTTGACAGATCTACGAAGTTGAGCACTGTTACGCGGAGGCACAGTTTGGATGGGTGACCGCCAGTGGCGATTTCATTCGAGCGCTTCCGTGCTTTGCTTCGGAGGGCACGTTAAGCAGTCGGCCCCGGTTTTTTCAAAGTTGTTAGGCCTTCGGGCGGCCTAGAAACTCTGTCACCAGATTTGGCCACTGACTCATACGAACGAACGAACGAACCTTCATATTTCCACCGCCACAGCTAGCCCCCATCAGGAAGCTGGCTTGCCGCGAGGACAGCAGCTGGGCCCACACGAGATCTCTGTCCAGCTGCTCCAGAGGTGCCCCCCCGCCTGTGCCCCCACCCGTGCCCCCAGCTTGCAGCGACACCGACTCGCACGGTGCCCCCGTTAACGTACACAGACCTAAAACGTAAATTATTAAAATAGAATAGAATTAGAATAGAATACAAAAATATTTATTTAACGTCACACAATTAACATAAAAATAAAAATAACAATACAAATTAAAACTCAAAAATTAAAATTAAATTAAAATTAAAATTACTTACCCCTCTGATTAATTTTTAATTAAAATTAAAAATCAGACGGGGTAACGAAATCTTACCACTGGAGTTATTTACATCTAAAATTATCTATTTAGTATCAACTCTCACCACTTGGGTTTGCTGGAAGAGAACTCTTTTTAGGGTTAAGCTCGCCTGTGTATAGTTCTCACAACGGATCTCGGCCGTCGTGAAATTAGCCGTTTCGATGCGCAATGGAGCTTTTTCAAACTAAATTGTCTTTGCGCATCACAAACGGCTAACTTCACGGAAGCCTAGATCCGCCGTGCGAACTATACATGCCTTTTTTTAATTTTTATAAATGTTATTGTGTGTGTGTGCAATAAAGAGTATTATCTACATTTTCCTCAATCCGGTTGGAAAAACCTCTCAAACGGTGTAGGAAACCATCGAAAACAAACAGGCAGAATATAATAGCAAACTGACTTATGTGACATAAATAAAAATAGCATGGTCCGTTCACCAACCTGTCCGTAGATTATGACTCAATAACTCTCACTCGAGAGTAGGGTAGTGTTTGAGAACATAAAAGGCAATCATGCATCTAAGCGGAACTGAACGACAAATATCGTGACGCAAGTCAGAATTATATCGGTTGTCTCGGGTCTGCTTCGGTGGACGATCGCCCTAAGGCTATCAGCCTTAGGGCGATCGTCCACCAATACTCAATACTCAATTCATTTATTGCTCTCATATGATTAATTCATTTACAGTTGTTATATAATAGGTGGTGGTATCACATATGAACCCTGTAAAAGGTTTTGACAACATGGAGATAGGCCGAACTTTAAATGAGTAGGAAGTAAGTTGATAAATTAAGTAGATAAATACATATGATATTACAATAAGACTAACCTTCGATAGCTCTCCCAGAAACCAGTGCTTCATAGCATCCGTGCAATTTAGCTACAGCCTTTTCAATCAGTGGCACCCACAGCTGTTTTCTTTTGGCCTGGGAACAATATAAGTATATACTTAAGTTTTATTTTTCCTACTAAAGTGGCAACCAAGCGTACGGCCTACTTGATGGTAAGCGGTTACCGTAGCCTATATATGCTTGCAATATACGAGATATCACTGCGTTACCACCGTGAGACGTATATGTAAAGTCATGTGCCTGTAATTTCACCATACTCGCCAGAAATAGGTATGGTAGTCTTCCCTGAAAACAGCTCTATCTACTCCTACGCATTTTCAGGATCATCAGCTCTTAAAACTTGCACTGAAGGCATCTTTAACGGCTAGAAACTGTAATTTAAACTTAAAATGTTTACTTCTAGCAGACTACAAGCTCTGATGACGGACGATCATCAGAAAAGGAAAGCCTCAAAGAAGGAAGGAAGGAAGGTGCTTCATTCGATGAAAGGTCTAGATTTTTTTTAATAAGCAAATTACTATGTTTTTCTCTGATTCCGGGCCGCCCGGGAGTCAGAAGCGCCACGGTGAAGCGCATTCCAATTTCAACTTTAATTCAACAATGTTACGTTTGAAAAAAAGTCCAAGCTTCGAGGTATATGCCTTACCTGTGAGTAAACTAGGTGTCCCTTCTTATTAGCGGGCAAGAGGTCGTCGACGGTGACCGTGAGCCAGCGTCCGTCCTTGCAGAGGCGCAGCTGGTAGGCTCCGACGCGGGGCTCGCTGCGCACCACCACGCCGCGCACCAGCGGCGCGCGCTCCGCCAGCACCGCCAGCGCCGACAGCAGCCAGCAGTTGCCGAGAACACCTGCACAATTCAACTATAATGGTTACAAATGGACATTGACAATTCAAACTATAGTGGCTAGAAATGGACATTGACATATCAAACTATAGTGGCTAGAAATGGACATTGACAATTCAAACTATAGTGGCTAGAAATGGACATTGACATATCAAACTATAGTGGCTACAAATGGACATTGATATATCAAACTATAGTGGCTAGAAATGGACATTGACAATTCAAACTATAGTGGCTAGAAATGGACATTAATGATTCAAACTATATAGTGGCTAGAAATCATTTTAAATACAGGGTCTTTGATTATTAGCGCATAATAATCAATAGTTTAACACACAAAAAAAATATACCATGTACCTTTTTCAAAAACTAAAATTTTGTCTTAAAATTTTTGAGTAAATCGATTAAGTTTATGTGGTCAATTATTACCAGATAAAGTTATCTGGTTGAGACGGGCATCGTAATAATAAAATATTAAATAGCGTTGGGGTATAAGGTTATTATAATTATAGGTCTTTATAATTTGTGTCCAAACGTACCCTTATTAGCGATAATACAGAACTTATAAGAATTATGGAAAATCAAGACGTTTCAGAATGATCCTGGTGATATGATTGAAGTAATATACTTTTTAGTTACTTACTTAACATGTTTTATTAAGAGGGAGAGAGTACCTTGCGATATGTCCGAGGGTCTAGGGTCGCGGCACACCGCCCACGGCAGGCGCGGGTCCGCGTCCACGTGTATCTGGTGCGGGCGCAGCCAGCGCGTGGCTGCGCCGGCGCCGCTCTCGCCCGCGCCGCTGTAGTACAGCGAGCGCAGCGACGCGGGGAACGACGAGTCCACGTACTGCTCCCCCGTCTGCAAATACATTCATTCATTCATTCATTCATTCTGATAGATACCCGTCTGAAATTATATTCATTCATTTTGATAGACAGCAGTGTTTATTCAGATTGCAATAGTGAGTCTAACTACTGTTCCCCAGTCTGGAATTACATTCATTTAGTTAGATAAATAGCAACAGTGAGTCTACAAACTGTTCGCCCGTCTGCAATTAATAGCAACAGTGAGTCTGTTCATCCGTCTGGAACTACATTCATTCATTCAGATATATCTATCTATGATATATGATAATATAATATAATATAATTGGGGTGTAGTAGATTGTTAGCGTATGTTCCTTGCTAGACGGCCTCTTAAGGTAGTGGGAGCATTATTAAAAATCGTTGATGGTCTATAATCCTCTCACCAGTGGCTCCTAGTAGCTGTTAGCACGCAGCGGCCACATCCTGGAAACCACGTCGTCTCGTGGGCCAAACCTGGTAGAGGGGGGCTCGAACGCCGAAACACTCGTTAAACTCTAACGAGTTTTCGGCGCTCAAGTCACGCACGGTTCCTCCCCGTGCTAGTGCTCGTTGGCTTGGCGTTTACGCAATCTACATAAAGTGGCAAGACAACCAGGCAACTGTAGAGGGCCTGAAGGTGGCGATAGGAGTGTTTATCGTTGCCAGATACTGCGTCCTGCTTCCTTCCGGTCGTAGCGGTTCTCCGTTCCACCGGGACAGGGGGAGTAAGGAGGAGAGGGTGCATCTGTGTACTGCGCGCATACTTATGCACCTTAATATATTCTGCGCATCTGACTTGGCTTTTGTAAAATGGACACCGAGATTTTCAAGTCCTGTGGCGACGGGTAGAAGTAGAGAGGTTCGGCACTGGTGTATGTCGGGCTTTGTCTGATGCCTACACACAGGCGGCTTAGGGAGAGTGGTCGCTCTAGCACTGCATCGGGGTGACAGTGCGGCTCGGCAGCACCCTCTGCGACAAAGCAGCTCTATTTAGAGAGGCACTGCTTTCCTCGCTCAGCCGGGGAGGGGGCTAGAAAAGGTGCCCCAAAAAAACGTTCACTCCAAATAAATTGGGAGGTAGCAACCACGGCTGCCTGTGCATCCCACTACTTCGTGGTCAGAACACAAATAAGAAAAAAACAAAAACCATAAAAATGAATATGACTTTTGGTGCGTGGAATGTACGCACTCTTTTAGACAGACCCAACAACCTCTGCCCAGAACGTAAAACCGCCATCGTGGCTCGCGAGCTCAAACGCTATGAAGTCGACATAGCCGCTCTTAGCGAAACGCATCTAGCTGACGAAGGTGAACTTGTTGAACATGGTGGTGGGTATACTTTCTTCTGGAAAGGCACACCAGCTTCTGAATATACTGCCGGAAACCCAATTTGGGTTTCGACCTAATCGAGGCACCTGCGAGGCCATATTTTCTCTCAGGCAACTGCAAGAAAAAAGCAGGGAACAGTGTCGACCTTTATTTATTTGTTTTGTAGACCTGGAAAAGGCCTTTGACAGTGTGCCTCGTGAAGCTTTGTGGATAGTGCTGTCCAAACTTGGCTGCACAGACAAATTTATACGCTTGATTAGACTTCTTCACGACAACATGACGTGTTGTGTAACCGTCAATGGTGAGCAGACAGAGCCATTCCCTGTCACGTGTGGAGTGAAACAAGGTTGTGTATTAGCACCTACACTCTTTGCGCTGTATTTTTCTGTTGTCGTGAAGGAGACTTTACAAGCCAACACTGAAGGAATCCGCATACGTTTTCGCACTGATGGTAGCATTTTTAACCTTGCTAGGTTAAAAGCGCACACAAAGGTATCGTACGACCTCATTACCGAACTCATGTATGCTGATGACCTGTGTTTCGTTGCGGAATCTTCCCAAGGACTCCAAGACCTGATGAATAGGCTTGACACTGCTTGTTGTAGATATGGCCTCAAAATAAGTATCACAAAGACGGAAGTAATGGCTATGGATGCCGATAATCAAACCCAACTAAATCTGCATATTGGTGGAAGGCCTATAAAACAGGTCAATAAATTTAGATATCTGGGAAGTAGCATAACAGCCAAGTGCGACCTTGACTCGGAGATCAACAGCAGGCTTGGTTCTGCTATGGCCGCTTTCGGCAAACTTCGAGCCCGGGTGTTTCGGTCCCATAACATCAAACTGAGTACTAAGATTAAGGTGTATATGGCGATTGTACTGCCAAACATCTTGTACTCATCAGAGACATGGTGCTTGTACCGTCGACACATAAGCACGCTAGACAGGTTCCATCTGAAATGCCTCAGCGACATTCTTAACATCAAGTGGTCGGATCGAGTTCGTAATACCGATGTTCTGCGACAGGCGAATGTCTGTGACATAGAGGCATATCTGATGAGGCGTCAGTTGCGTTGGTGCGGGCACCTGTCTCGGATGTCTGATGAACGAAAAGCGAAACGCATCTTCTTCTGTGAACTGGAAAATGGTAAGCGGAAACGTGGAGGCCAGTTCCTACGCTTTAAAGACGTACAGAAGAGGCACATGAAGAGATGCTCTATAGATCCTCATCACTGGGAGTCTCTCGCTGAAAAACGACCTGAGTGGAGACGTCAAGTTCAAAACAAAGTGAACGAGTTTGAAGAAGGAAGGAGGCAAGAACTAGACGCTAAAAGAGAACAACTCAAAATTAGATCGCCTGCCAATATAAATTATAATTTTGTTAATGGCACGTTAACATGCGCTCTTTGTGGTCGAACTTTTAGCGCAAAGATAGGATATATTAGCCATATGCGGGCTAAACACCCAAGCCCATAAATATAGTCAAAAAAGCCAAGTCCCTGTAGCCGAAACCGGTTAGGATGATTAAGCATAATATCTGAATAGTTCCTGACAGATAGTTCGGTGTATGCTGTAGTACTGTTGCTATATCTAACAACAGTACTACAGCTTACACCGAACGACTTGTATTGTTTACCCGTACGGAAGCCAATTTACACGGTTGTGATTTATTTTCTAAATGAATCGCATTGGAAATTAAATACTGTGTTTAGAGTACTAGCTGGACTGTAAGAATACACACAATTTAAGAGTAGCAGAGTTCTTTGTGATAGAACACGTCCGGGGAAGTTTTTTTTTTTTACTACCACCATACCTATTTCTGCCGTAAAGCAGTAATGCTCGCATTGCTGTGTTCCTGTGTGAAGGGTATGGTTTCCGGTGAAATTACTGGCACATGAGTCTTTCGATCTATGCCTCAAGGTGGCAACCCGCGAGTGATACCTCCGGTATTGCAAGCGTTCATAGGCTGCGGTAACCGCATACCATCCTATGGGCCGCACGCTGGGTTGCCACTTCAGTTGTATAAAAAAAAAACGTACCGCGGCACATTGCGCCAAGACCTCCTGCCACTGCGTCCACGCGTGACTCTCCTCGCTGAGCCGCAGTATCTCCATCGGCACACTGTCCTGTCTCTCCCCGTCTGATTCCTCCGCTGGAAAATAAAGATTCCTTTACATCTTGTTTTATTTTATTTGTTTAGGAACACAAAATTTACAATCAATTAATAACCAACATTTTTAGATGTGACAAAGCACTAGGGTGCGACAATACACTAGGGTGAGATGTGGCTTGAGATTTTTCAGACAGTCATTATCATCATCATGACAGCCTTCTAATGTTCTCACTGCTGGGACACTGGCCTACTCTCAAGCGAGAGTGGTCAGACAGTGTTTTTAGACAGTATGTAAAAGAAATAAAAAAGTACATGTCTATATTTCTTTGTGTGCGGAACAAATTCCTTGAATATTTTGCACTAATAATAAATTACCCCATATAGGGTGCGACCGGGCACCAGGGTGTGATAGGGTACTAGAATGCGACAGGGCACTACGGTGTGTAAGGGCCACAGAGTGCAAGAAGGCACAGTGTGTGTGTGTGTGTGTGTGTGTGTGTGCTCACGTTCGTCCCCCTTGTCCCCGGCTGGGTGCGCGGCGGGCAGCAGACGCGCGCGCGCAGAGCGGCACATGTCGCAGGCGGCGGCGCCACCCACGTTCACGTACGTGCACTCCGAGCACGGCCACGAGCTGCCAACCACACCCACACCCACACCCCCTGCACCGCCCCCGCGCGCCTCCACCCTGCAACTGCATAAATATTACAAATAATAGTTTACAAATACAAAGTTTATTAAGTATAAGTAAGTAAGTTCGTATGAGTCAGTAGCCAATTCTGGTGATAGTGTTTGCCCGAAGGCCTCTGTCGTGGCTTAACTACTTTGAAAAAGCCAGGATCGACTGCTTAACATGCCATCCGAAGCACGGGAGCGCTCAGTTGAAATTGCCACTAGCTGTCACCCATCCAAATGATGAGTACGCGGAACAGTGCTTAGCTTCGTTGATCTGTTAAGAACAACTTAGCCAGCTATGTCGCGAGCGCTTTATTTGGTATAGAAACAGATAAAAAATTAAAAAAAAAACACGAAAGAGAACGTTGAAAGCTGCGTAAATTAAAAAACTGTGTAACAGTGTCAGCGCCCGACTACTTAACTGATACAAATGATTCCTTAATTTGAAGTGTTAAAAGAACAAACTACAAGTTAAGAATAGAAAAGCAAAAAATTAAAAGGAAAGATACTATAATTCAAGAGTAGTAGAGTTCTCTGTGAGCTCGTCCGGAGAAGGACTACCACCATACCTATTTCTGCCGCAACGCAGTAATGCTCGCATTGCTGTGTTCCGGTGTGAAGGGTATGGTTTCCGGTGAAACTGGCACATGAAGCTTTCAATCTTAGCCTCAAGGTGGCAACCCGCAAGTGATACCTCTGGTATTGCAGGCGTTCATGGGCTGCGGTAACCGCTTACCATCTTGTGGGCCGTACGCTTAACTGCCACTTCAGTTGTATAAAAAAAATAAAAAAAATAGGGACTACTTATTTGTGTATGTATACTATGTAAAGAGTACATGTATGTGTGTGTATATTTTGGTGTGATGTGTGCATGTGGATTTCCTTGTTCCTCCCAGTCTCTTATAAAATATTACTTAAATCAAATCTACTTATTAGTTTAAATATTTATCCTTATAATTTGTATAATAATTATATCTATAAAAATCGGTCCGCTTCTACTCAAAACTCTGTTGCTGTACCCTAAATAGCATATATAACATTATGTTCCTGAACTAACACCTAACCATGCAAAAAATTTATTGCAATAAATAAACGAATACTGAATAATACTGACTAGCAGTCCGTTCCAGCTTCGCACAGATGCAATGAAACCGCGCCCGTGCGAAGCCGGGACTGGTCGCTAGGTCAAAATATACGACTATAGTCAGGGATAATGAAGTTATATACTCAGGGACAATGTAACATTCTAATGGTAAAATATTTTTTTTTAATCAGACCAGAGTGCTTAGCACGAAAAACTCGTTTGACACTCGTAAACGTGAACGTATCGTCCAGCTGTCAATTTGTATGAAAGGAGTTGTTTCTCGATGTATGGAGCCGGGCCTAGGTCCTTTGTAGGGGTCTAGATATTTAGATATTCAATAAAGATACCATTTTAAGCTGTTTATTTAATTTATTTTAGCTTCTTTCACAATCTTATGTAAGTTTATCTTTGTGAAGGAGTGCAACACAATGCAAAACAACATGGCGGGTTTAACGAACAACTGGGTTATTAGGTACTGTCAAAGTCATGATGCGTCACGATCATTGGCTAATAGCTGTCATGGCCGACCTCCAGTGTTCCCGTTCTAAGAAACTCAACACAACAAACATTTTTCTTATAGAACTTTGTTTGTTTACATAAAAATAAAATTGTATTATAATGTTAGTTTTATATTTTTTTCCAATTTCTCTATGGTGTTACTAAGACCTAGGCCACTATGAAATTGGTTCTTTTGGTAGTTCATTTAACGCACTAAAGAGGCGCTGTAAAATTCTTATACAAATCGCGTATCGGTGTAATCGCTGTTAGGCAGTTCGTCGTCGTTTCACGATTCATCGTCACGATGAATCGTGAAATGTAATCGAGCCTTTAGAGCTAGGTAGTAAGAGTAGTAGAGTTCTCTGTGATAGAGCTCGTCCGGGGAAGGACTACCACCATACCTATTTCTGCCGCAACGCAGTAATGCTCGCATTGTTGTGTTCCGGTGTGAAGGGTATGGTTTCCGGTGAAATTACTGGCACATGAGGCTTTCGATCTTAGCCTCAAGGTGGCAACCCGCAAGTGATACCTCTGGTGTTGCAAGCGTCCATAGGCTGCGGTAACCGCTTACCATCTTGTGGGCCGTACGCTTGGTTGCCACTTCAGGTGTATAAAAAAAAATAGGTGAATTTACGCCAGTTCCACGCGCCCCAGCCTAGAAGAATCTGGCAACAAACTCGGCTGGGATCGCTCGGCACGTTCGCGTGAAACTCCCCGCTCTCGAAACTAAAAAGTATCTATGTTTCAAAATTTCACACGAATCGGTACAGTGTTTGACGAGTTCAAGAGGAACAAACATACATCCAACATACAAACTGTTACATTTATAATACTAGTGTGATGTGATAGTGTGATTAGAATACACATGATCCGTCCAGTCCTTCTGGCGTGATGACCAAATATCGAAACTTTTCCCTATAATATTACCTAGTAAGATTTTCTGGTGATGGTACATACTTGGATTCTGGTGGTGGTGTTTTGTGTCTGGAACCGCGTCGGGGCAAAGCTGGAGTGAGCCTTGCATTTCTTCTAGGCGACGGGCTGCGATTCACTGAAATAAATAAATAAATATTAAATAATGCTGGACAATCCACACAGCATCATCTAGCCCCAAACTAGAGCTTGTGTTATGGGTACTAGATGACTGATATACTTAATACAATACAATACATAGACAGATATTTTTTATTATACATAGAATTATATAAATAATAATATAAATAAATAATGCTGGACAATCCATACAGCATCATCTAGCCCCAAGGTAAGCTGCTGTTAAACAGAGCTGTGTTATGGGTACTAGAGGTTATATACATAATACAATACAATACATACATAGATATTTTTTATTATATATAGAAATTACTCAGAACACCCGGGACAAATATTTGTAGACCGTACAAACATTTGACCCGAGGCGGGAATCGAACCCGCATCCTCCGCGTCCCCCGGACCCCCGCCCGCCGCGCCACATCGAACGGTATTAAAATAAAAGTTGTATCTACTAGTTCCCTACTACTAATAAATGGTAATGGTGGTACATACCAGCTGCGCCCGCGCCGTTGCCGTCGCCAGCAGACATGCCGTGCTTCGGCACCGGCGGCGTCTTGCAAGCGAGACACAAGTTAGCTGACAGCGGGTTCTGAAGCGTGCACGACGTACACGACCTACAAACGATCCGTGATCTTAGATTACCAATAAGGATGTGTAACTTGAACAAAATTATTTAAAATCTTTTAATTATGTATTAAAGTAAAGTATAAATAAAAATTATTTATTGTATGTATTTAGTCATTATGACAGCCTTCTAATGTTCCCACTGCTGGGACACTGGCCTACTCTCAGGGGAGAGTGATTGGGTCTTAATCCACCACGCGGACCCAATTCGGATTGGTAGATGGCACATGTCTTTCGAATTTTTAGTTCTTGGACATGCCGGTTTCCTCACGATGTTTTCCTTCACCGTATGAGAGCACTGGCATTGCGCACATAAATTTTTCGAACAGAAAAATCCATTGTTGCACGACCGGATTCGAACCCACGACCTTAGGATCGGAAGGCGGGGTCACTACCACTAGACCACCAGTGCTCTCAACCAGACCATCAGTGCTCTCATCAATGTAATTAGTAATTTTAGTCTAATTTTAATTTTAAATACTTAAGTATGTTAAAAAAATTATTAATTTAAAAAAAAAATGTGTTTGTGTTACCAATAAAGCTGTGTTTTTTTTTTATACAACTAAAGTGGTAACCAAGCGTACGGCCCACAACATGGTAAGCGGTTACCGTGTTACCAATAAGAAAATGATCGTGTTGTGTTATTAGGTGTTTTTTTCATTTATTTATTACGGACAACCAACACAATACAAGGTCATTCATTATCAACCTGACAAACTTAAGGGGTAGGTTCCACACATAAAAAAAAAATACTTGTACTTTTTTTTTCTAAACGTTTTTTTTTTATTTAAAAAAAAAAATTTCGTAATTCTGCTTAATAATTAGTTATCCTTGTTAGAAATCGAAAAGGCAGCGCTCGGCACGTGTCAGTGACCCGCGCGTCAATGAACCACAGGTCAATAACCCGCGCGTCCTTGACCTGCGCGTGTTAATGACCCGCTACTGGGCGCGTACACTCGAATATTTCATTATTACGCCGCTTAACTCGATTCCCGACAATGATAAATAATAATTGAGCAGAAAAACGTAATCGATTTTTTTTTGTTTACTTGAGATTTTTAAGACAAAATATACATAAAAAAAAAAAATTATAGGTACATATATTTTTTTTTTATGTGTGGAACCTATCACTTAGTTTGTCAGGTTGATAATGAATGACCTTGTATACATGAAACACGCACACCTTTATGAAATACACAACATTTGTGTTTTTACTTGTGTTACCAATAAGGATGTGTGTCTGTTATCTACATGTGGTTATAATTACCAGTACGGATGTGGTTGCGGTTTAGACGCGGCGCACGCGGCACATACAGCCGCGCTCAGCTCGTTGACGAGCGTGCAACGCGCGCACGACCACGTCTCAGGCGTGCTCGTGCTTGACGTCGAATCTGCGTCAAACACGTCTGTTAATGGTTGTCTGGAGACAGCTTCTGAGCGATATTACTTGTTTTTTTTACCCTGTGTTATCCCACTGCTGAGCAGAGGTCTCCCATATCCTTCCATTGCATTTTACTTGTAGAAAAGTTTTAACTAGTGCAATATGACCAGAATACTAATAATTCAGCAAGAGTCCGTCTTGGTGGGTACCACCGCAGTGTCAGATATTCTACCTCCAAGCCGTAGTGTGCTAGCTGCACTGTGTTTAGGTTTGAATGGCACTGTAGCAAGTGAAATTACTGGGCGAAAGAGACTTAACAACAATGTCTCGGGGTGATAAGCGCTTTGGATGACACTGCATCTGTTAGTCAGGCGTGGTGCTTCACATCAGGCGGGCGTCTTGATTGTCTTGTCACTTACTGACAAAAAAAAAATGAATACTGTTGCCCGTTCGTTCGCGTAGTATTTACGTACAAACGTTCCATTTCAATTACTCTAAATATTAATAAAGCGCATTAAAATCCCTTAATTAAAGATCTAAGCGTACAGAAGGACAAATAGCGGGACGTAGTTTTATATTGTAATAAATATAGCCTATGTTACTCAGGTATAATGTAGCATTTTAATAGTGAAATAATTTTTGAAATCCGACCAGTAGTTTTTGAGTTTATTCGTACAAACAAAAAAAAATACAAATCTTTTCTCTTTATAATATTAGTATAGATCGTTTTTTTTTTTATACAACTGAAGTGGCAACCAAGCGTACGGCCCACAAGATGGAAAGCGGTTACCGCAGCCTACTGACGCTTGCAATACAAGAGGTATCACTCGCGGGTTGCCACCTTGAGGCTAAGATCGAAAGCCTCATGTGCCAGTAATTTCACCGGAAACCATACCCTTCACACCGGAACACAGCAATGCAAGCATTACTGCTTCGCGGCAGAAATAGATAGATAGATTATATCTTTATTGCACACCTTATGATACTAAAAGAAAAATAAACAAAGAAAAAATAACAAAAAAGTGTTACAATGGGCGGCCTTATCGCTTAAAAGCGATTTCCAGGCAACCTTTGGATGGACTGGATAGGTTAGAACATTATATGGACGGTGGCATACAATAAACTAATAAATAACAGTTACGATAGAAGGCAGAAAATTCAATCAATTAAATTAACATTAGACTACAAATATTATATGTTATAAACAAATACTACTACTACTACTAGACTTACTACTACTACTTACTAGACAATATTGACAGCAACTAAGTATCTACATTGACATCACACTTTATTAGATAATAATTAGGTATATATGTATGACTTGACATAATTATTACATAAATTACGCTTTTAATCTTATCTTGACATTAATAATTCTCTAATCTATTTGGTACATGTTTTAATATAAATTATTGACAGTCTATTATTGTTAGATAATAATAGTTAATAATAGACTGTCAATAAGTCTATTATTGTTTATGTTGCTTTGTAAATTATAGAATATTATTATTAGGTATTTTTAAAGAAAGAAAGAAAGATATTGTATTATTTGAACTAGAAATATTAACTTGCAGCGCCCTTACAGGGTCCATGTACACACCTGCAGCAATACTATGTTACACCTAAGCTGAATGTACATTGAGCATGAATAAATGAAATATGAAAAATAAAATAAAAAAAATATGAAATAGGTATGGTGGTAGCACTTCCCCGGACGTGTTCTATCACAAAGAACTCTGCTACTCCTTTCATAGATTTCCAGTTGACTTACCAACAGCAAATAATAGCTCGTCACTGTTCAGATCGTGGTCCAACGATGCGATCGGTACAGTCAGCTTCCGCGGTTCGTTCCGGTTCACCTCGGGAGTCTTGCTGCCACCTGCTTCCGAGGGTTGCCTTGTGCTGAAGCAATGAAAAAGTAAGTTCGTATGAGTCAGTGGGCAACTCTAGTGAAAGAGTTTTTAGGCCTCCCGACGGTCTCTCATGACTTAACAACAATGAAAAAGCCGGGACCGACTGCTCAATGTGCCGTTCGGAAGCGAGAGTGATTAGTTAAAACTGCCACACGCGGTCACCCATCCAAATGGTGAGTAGGTACGCGGAACAATGCTTACCTTCGTTGATCTGTTATGAACATATATGTTTTAAGAGTAGTAGAGTTCTTTGTGATAGAGCTTGTCCGTGGAAGTTGTGTTCCGGTGTGAAGGGTATTGATTCCGGTGAAATTACTGGCAAATGAGGCTTTCGTCTGAGCCTCAAGGTGGCAACCCGCAAGTGATACCTCTGGTATTGCAAGCGTCCATAGGGTACGGTAACCGCTCACCATCTTGTGGGCCGAACGCTTGGTTGCCACTTCAGATGTTTTTTTTTCTGATTATCCGCGATCAGTTGGTGGACTATAAGCGGATGAGTTGGATGTTTCTTTGGCGTTTGGGATCCGGGCTCATTAGTCCTTCTTCCTACTTCAGATGTATAAAAAAAAAAAGATAAAGGGCACCTGTCGTGATGCGTGACCGCGGCGTGCGGCATCCTCCCCGCGCGGCACACGCCGCACGCGCGCGCCCACCACGCGTTGTACGCGAACCAGCACTCGGTGCACTGCCACATGCGGGTTTCGAGCCTGGAACCAACATACATATTTATTTATGTGTCAAACTAATATATTATATAAATAAATAAACAATGCTGGACAAATGATATTTGCGACACAGCGTTTCACTCCTGCGGATACCATCGCTTCCATTATGTTTAATTATCATAATTTAATTTACGCAAATTGACACAAATATTATGTAATGTTTTATTGTACTGTACTGACCTACTAATGTCTACTTATAAAAAAAAATGTTAGCACGCCTAATTTCGAGGCAGAACATAATGATACCAGGCTACCTACTGTAACTCCTTATGTTTTGCGAATGAAATAATAAAAATAATAATAAATAATGCTGGACGATCTAAACAGCACCATCTAGCCCCAAGGTAAGCTGCTGTTAAACAGAGCTGTGTTATGGGTACTAGATGACTGATATATATTTAATACAATACAATAAATAAATAAATAAATAATGCTGGACAATCCACACAGCATCATCTAGCCCCAAGGTAAGCTGCTGTTAAACAGAGCTGTGTTATGGGTACTAGATGACTGATATATATTTAATACAATACAATAAATAAATAAATAAATAAATAATGCTGGACAATCCACACAGCATCATCTAGCCCCAAGGTAAGCTGCTGTTAAACAGAGCTGTGTTATAGGTACTAGATGACTGATATCTATTTAATACAATACAATAAATAAATAAATAAATAAATAAATAATGCTGGACAATCCACACAGCATCATCTAGCCCCAAGGTAAGCTGCTGTTAAACAGAGCTGTATTATGGGTACTAGATGACTGATATATATTTAATACAATACAATAAATAAATAAATAAATAATGCTGGACAATCCAAACAGCATCATCTAGCCCCAAGGTAAGCTGCTGTTAAACAGAGCTGTGTTATGGGTACTAGATGACTGATATATATTTAATACAATACAATAAATAAATAAATAAATAAATAAATAATGCTGGACAATCCACACAGCATCATCTAGCCCCAAGGTAAGCTGCTGTTAAACAGAGCTGTGTTATAGGTACTAGATGACTGATATCTATTTAATACAATACAATAAATAAATAAATAAATAATGCTGGACAATCCACACAGCATCATCTAGCCCCAAAGTAAGCTGCTGTTAAACAGAGCTGTATTATGGGTACTAGATGACTGATATATATTTAATACAATACAATACATAGATAGATATTTTTTATTATATATAGAAAATACCCAGAACACCCGGAACAAATATTTGTAGATCGTACAAATATTTGTTCCGAGGCGGGAATCGAACCCGCAACCTCTGTGTCGCAGGCGGACCTGCGCCCGCTGCGCCACATCGGTCGTCAATATCTTATATCTTATATCTTTGTTATTGTTCCGAATAAAGACAATTGTATTTGTATAGGCTACCGGTAACCGCTTACCATCAAGTGGGCCGTACGCTTGGTTGCCACTTTAGTGGTATAAAAAAAGGACATTACACATCCAAACATCCAACCACAGAACTATATTTAAGTAGAATGAAAGAGTGGTGGGTGGCAAGGTGGCAACAATACAATACAATACAACCGCTTACCATCTTGTGGGCCGTACGCTTGGTTGACACTTCAGTTGTATAAAAAAATTAAAAAATAAATAATTTAAAAGCATCGATAAGCACGCGGCAAACCGATTCTAGGCACTGGCACACCACACCGCCCCCGGTTGGGAGCAGACTGAGTTTCGCGGCGAGTAAAGAGGTTCTCAGCCCTTACTTAGCCCGCTTTTTCGGCACGCGAGGTACATACACTCACTCATTCTACTCAAATATAGTTCTGTGCATCCGACCTTTAGCATTTATAATGTTTGTGAGATGTGATTATAATATTGTCAAGTCGACTTACCCTGATTGAGAAGCAGCTTTCGTCGGTTCCCTGGGGTAGTTGACCTTTCCGATCGAAGGCAGCATATTATACACCTTCGTAGCCGGATCCTTCGGCACCGCACCGATATGTGAGGTCCTCAGGACCTGTGCATCATTCACTGGGGAAATGCAGTTCTCGGCGCCAAACAGCTCATCAATCCTCGCGTAGTCACCATCAGTCAAATCATTCACATACAACGCCTCATTCTGTGAATTGCTCATAACTGTTTTGGTATCCTGTACTGATACATATGAATACCTTGTTCCGTTGTTGTTAACCTGCAACTGTAGATTTAGATCTTTGTATTTCCCTTTGTTCGGTAATGCGTATATCACACCTTCGGCATTTGTATCCCAGCTGCATTCTTTGTCAATTTCCAGGTTATTCTCTTCCGTCTTCTTCTCTTCTGTTTGTGTATTCTTCACCTTATTTAAAGTGCAGTATGTAGCTAGGGTCTTCTGGTAATCGTTGAGGCTTCGTCTACTGGAGATAACTTTGCCCACTGGTCTTTCCGCGCTGGTGTGTTCGGAGAACGATCTTCGGTAAGTAGGTCTGATTTCCGGAGAGTTCTGCGCGCTTATGGATCTTCTGAAAGAACTGCCCAAGGTAGTGCTGCTCTGTGGCCAATCAGGAACGGTTATCATGACGCCGCCGGTTGTTGGGAGGGAGGCAGCGCCATCTCTGTTACCCTCGCGTCTGCCTAGTGTTGTGACACTCAAACCTCGAGCGTTGGGTATTCGAGACATGGTTATGTTCCTAGGAGTCAAACAAGCTTCGCAATGCGTCCTTATAGCGGAATTTTCAAGCGTACACTTGTAGCAAGACCACTTTTTTAAATGCAGCGCTTTACTCTGCTCCCTATAGAAATAAATAAATTTATTTGACACCACATCACAGAACAGATATTAGTATGACCACACACAAAGTACACAGATCTATTTTTCACACAGCATCATCTAGCCCCAAGCTAAGCAGATCTTGCGTTATGGGTACTAGATGACTGCTAAACATAATACAATACAATACATAGATAGATATTTTTTATTATACATAGAAAACACCCAGAACACACGGAACAAATATTTGCAGACCCTACAAACATTTGTCCCAAGGCGGGAATCGAACCCGCAACCTCCGCGTCGCAGGCGAAACCCTCGCCCACCGCGCCAAATGGTCGTCAACAAATGTTCACAAATGGTGTACCTTTGATATTCTTTAACGTAGTTAAGCTCCCAGTTGGACTTGCTCTCGTTGCATTTCCTCGGTTTGCGCGTGACTGTGTGCAGGCTGCGGAGGAACGACTCGCGGGGAAACCCGTGCCCTGAGTCTAGTCCGTACCGCTCCGTCACCATCAGACTTGAAGGTCTGTTTATTGTGGATCTGCAGATGGTAAAAGAAAAAAACACATTTTTTTTTATACAACTGTGGCAACCAAGCGTACGGCCCACAAGACGGTAACCGCTACCGCAGCCTATGGACGCTTGCAATACCAGAGGTATCACTCGCGGGTTGCCACCTTGAGGCATAGATCGATAGCCTCATGTGCCAGTATTTTCACCGGAAACCATACCCTTCACACCGGAACACAGCAATGCGAGCATCACTGCTTTGCGGCAGAAATAGGTATGGTGGTAGTACTTCCGCGGACGAGCTCTATCACAACTGTACTACTCTTAAAAAAATAATGCTGGACAATCCACGCAGCATCATCTAGCCCCAAGCTTAGCAGAGCTTGTGTTATGGGTACTTATGGGAATGGTAATTAATGGTTTAGTAGTAAAAAACGCGATTTTTTTTTTTTAGTTTTAAAATTCACGCCAAAACGCGTCCAAGACACGGCGTGATAGTAGTGACGGCATGGTTACGTTTTCAATGTAAAATTTTAGCAATAAGGTTCATAATTCTGCAGTTTTGTTTGTTGCCACCAATCAGAGAACCAAGATGATCTGATTGGTGTTCAAACTTTTATGGCGAATTGCTGTATCTTGTAGTTTTATTTTATTAAAAATATTATAATTCTCGTATCTAATGTAAAAGGGAATGTAGTTTTTATATTCCTTGAAACCTTTTTCATAAGGTGAAGACGTAATTTCAGTGATTCTTGGTTACTGTCATCATGCCTATAGATTGATTCAGGCGTTACTTTGCAAAGTCAATTATCCTACTAATACTATAAATGCGGAAGTCTGTGAATGTTTGTTACCACGTAGCTCCATGACGACTTATCCAATTGCAATGAAATTCTGTACCTGTGGCATAGCATAAAAACTGAAAAACCGCTGTGAAACCGTAAAATATAAAACAGACGAAAAATCGCAAGTAATCATACTGTGTACCTAGTAATTTAAGTTTTTTTTTTTATGTCAGCAAGTGACAAGACAATCAAGTCGCCCGCTTAAGCACCACGCCTGACTTAAACTTTTTAAGTTCATTGTGGCACTGCACTGCGCTCATCACCCTTAGACGTTGCTGTTGTCTCTTTCGCCCAGTAATTTCACTTGCTACAGTGCCCTTCAAACCTAAACACAGTAATGATTGCCACCGCTTGGAGGTAGAGTATCTGGCACTGCGGTGGTACCCACTAAGATGGACATGGATGGAAAAGTCTTACTACCAGAATATCGGAATGATATATACTAGAGATTTTTCGTTTGTTTTATATCTCTGTAGATTGTGGGTTCTAAAAGCAAAAGTCGCAGGTTCAAATACCCAAAATTTAGATCCGAATCTTTTAAATTACCTGTGCTCATCAATTTTCCACCAGTTGTGCTGATTGATCACCGCGCCGTGTGACAGTGACCTGGTGACCCCGTGGGCTGTGTCCGTCAGCTGGGTAGGCGAGAGCCTTAACGACTGCAGGTCGAGGTTCAGCGGACGCCCGCCGGAGTAGGTGGGCTTGTATGATGGAACAGCCAGGGTGTTGGATCTTATCATAGTGTGATCTGGGAACAAATTATTTTTTTTTGGCTTCACTAGAATAAGGACACGATAATAGATTCTGTATTACTCATATGTTTACAATATTGATGACGACCAATGTGGCGCGGTGGGCGAAGGTCCGCCTGCGACGCAGAGGTTGCGGGTTCGATTCCCGCCTTGGGACAAATGTTTGTAGGATCTGCAAATATTTGTTCCGGGTGTTCTGGGTGTTTACTATGTATAATAAAAAATATCTATCTATGTATTGTATTGAATATATATCAGTCATCTAGTACCCATAATACAGCTCTATTTAACAGCAGCTTACCTTGGGCTAGATGATGCTGTGTGGATTGTCCAGCATTATTTATTTCTTATTTATTTATTGATGGCCAACTCAGAAACCTTCTGCCTTTCGGTTTGGTTCCGGACACATTCCATCAGAATATGATTATAGTAAGATTAAAATACTCAATACTCAATTCATTTATTGCTCTCATATGGTTGGTTCATTTACAGTTGCTATATAATAGGTGGTAGTATCACATATGAACCCTGTAAAAGGGTTTGACAACATGGAGATAGGCCGAAGTTTAAATAAGTAGGCAGTAAGTTGATAAATTAAGTAGATAAATAAAAAAGGTTGATTATAGAGTATATAGATTCGTCTTCTGGCTTATCGCATCTTAATATCTTAATTTCATTAGATTTAATCAATTTGTCTGGTTGTTTTAGTACTTGGCATACCTTGAGCAGATTTGTCTTTGTCCGTCATCCCTGAAACTTGATCCTCATCATCCGAAAGCCTGAAATTATAAATGGATCAAGCTTAGTTGTTTATGCAATTGCAAAACCAACAAACTCATCATGATAGCCTTCTAATGTTCCCACAGCTGGGACACTGGCCTACTCTCAGGCGAGAGTGATTGGGTCTTAATAAGAATAAGAATAAGAATTTGTTTATTTGACACACACAATTAGGAGAGCAGTACAGTAAAAAGGCAAGAAAAAAAAAGGTCAAAAACAAAAACAAATAAATTTATACACAAAAAGAATGAAAGAGCTAGCGTATTAGTGACATAGTCTCTCCTTGTGAGTGCGCTCAAACAGGTCCAGTCTCAGCTTTATGCCACTCCCGAACATAGTAAGGAAGTGACGCTGGTTTTCAGACTCCACCACGCGGACCCAATGCAGATTGGTGGATGGCACATGTCTTTCGAATTTTTAGTTCTTGGACATGCCGGTTTCCTCACGATGTTTTCCTTCACCGTATGCGAGCACTGGCATTGCGCACATAAATTTTTCGAACAGAAAAATCCATTGGTGCACGACCGGGTTTGAACCCACGACCTTAGGATCGGAAGGCGGGGTCATTACCACTAGACCACCGGTGCTCTCTCAAACAAACTATTACTTATTAATTTGCTGTTGGTTTTATTGGTTTGGTTGGCAAAATAAATAAATAAATAAATAAATGCGAAAGTTAGTGCGTGAGCTGCGGCTTCACGCTTATCTGGACGAATTTAAAAATCTACTAATATTATAAATGCGAAAGAGTGTGTGTGTGTATGTTTGTTACCACGTATCTCTGTGACGTTAGCATGAAATTTGGAATGTAGATAGCCTAAGTTCTGGAATAACATATAGGCTACTTTTTAATAAAAATAAACTATTCCAGCATAAAAACTGCAAAAACGCGGGTGAACCCGCGCGGGTCAGCTCGTCTGTCATAAAAATATAGCTTATACCCTAGATTACACATACAAACTACTTTTTATCTCGAAGAAATTAAATGTTCCTTGACAAAATAACTGCTGGTAACACAATGGGGCACAGCCTAGCTAGCTTTTTTATTCAGTTCAATTCAAAATTCATACTTAAAAATCCCAATAGACATAGCTAATTACAATGCACTTAGTTTCAAGTAACAATTTGTACCTTAAATTAAAATCTACAACATAACAGTTGAATATTACCATAAAAAATACTAACCACCTGATTTACTTTAATTATCAAGAATAAAGAATAAGAATAAGAATAAGAATTTATTTATTTGACACACACACAAAAAAGGAAAGTAAAGTATCATTTCAATATTAAACTGCATGTGAAATTACAGGCACATGAAACTATAGATCTATGTCTCATAGTGGCAACCTGTAAGTAATATCTCTGTTGTGTGTATATAGGCTACGTTATTCGCTTACCATCAAGTGGGCCGTACGCTTGGTTGCCACTTTAGTGGTATAAATAAAATAATTAGTAAAAGTAAAGTATAATTAATTGATACATAGTAGTTATTGATATAAAAAAGTGTATATATAGACAGTTTACAAGTACTTTTAGATCATAAGTCTTCGAAAATGGTCGCCATTTAGCATTTGACGACCGATGTGGCGCAGCGGGTGCAGGTCCGCCTGCGACTCGGAGGTTGCGGGTTCGATTCCCGCCTCGGGTCAAATATTTGTACGATCTACAAATATTTGTTCCGGGTGTTCTGGGTATTTTCTATATATAATAAAAAATATCTATCTATGTATTGTATTGTATTAAGTATATATCAGTCATCTAGTACCCATAATACAGCTCTGTTTAAAAAAAAGAATTATAAGCGTTAAAATCAAACAGATAGGCCAGCTCACCGGTAGACAGGCGCGTGAGGCGCGATCGCGTCGCAGGCGGCACATCGCCACGCCGCGGACACGTTCCGGAGCCCGCACGAGCAGCGCCACGCACGGGACGCCTCCGGAGCGGAGCCGACGCACGACCATCCGCTATAACCAAATTATCATCAGCCTTCTAATGTTCCCACTGTTACACTAGCCTACTCTCAAAAGAGAGTGATTAGATCAAATACAATAAACTTATACTCACCAGGGGCCTTACTCTTGAATCCAATGACAATTCTGATTCAATCTCAATTTCAATCCTATTCAAAAGTGTGAAATGACACAACTCCAATACTGATCGATTGGAATTGCCTGGTGGTAGGACTCTTCAGCAAGAGTCCGTCTTGGTGGGTACCACAGCTGTGTCAGATATTCTACCTCCAAGCAGTAGTGTGCAAGCTGCACTGTGTTTAGGTGTGAAGGGCACTGTAGCATGTGAAATTACTGAGCGAAAGAGACTTGTTTGTCTCGGGATGATAAGCGCAGTGCAGTGCCACGCAAACACTTAAAAACTTTAAGCTTTGTGTGGCACTGCATCTGTGATAGTCAGGCGTGGTGCTTACATCAGGCGCCTTGATTGTCCTGTCATTGACATTATAAAAAAAGCGTATTAGAGAATAGCCCCAGTTATTTACATAATAACATGATACACACTAAGTAATAAGTAAGTAAGTAATAACTTACTTATTCAATAAGTAATTTTGCATCTGGTAGATCTAAGCAGCCTAGGGGGCCTAAAGCAGCCACTTTGGGTGTTTCATAATATAATAGACTAGCAGTCCTACCCAGCTTTGCAAGGGTGCAATGAAACCGCCCCCTGCAAAGTTATCTTTTATTATCCCTGAGTAAAATATAGCGTATGTTACTAGTATAGCATGAGTACCATAGAAACAATTATTTCTATGGAAATGTAGGCATAAATGATTTTCAAAGAAAAGTGATGAATTAAAAATAAAAAAAACAAATGGCAGAGGCCTTCGGGCGGCCTAGAAACTCTCGTCACTAGAGTTGGCCACTGACTCATACGAACGAACGAAAGAAAAGTGACATTATTATCTACAATTCTTTATAGTTTTTTTTTAAATTAGAGATTTATTTTACTTTTTCTCCACACAGATGGAAAATGTTTACAAACAATTTAGAACATGTACCTACAAAACGCTAACAGTTAGATAAATTGTTAACAAATGTTTTATTTTGTTACAATTTCAAACTAACAATTTTGTTTAGAAACATGAAAACATTTTCTAACATTGTGATCAAACATTTTGTTGAAAAATAACTATTTTTTAACAGCAGTGTGGGCACCAAACTATAGACAACAGTATGCAGTCATCGGTCACACACTATATTTTTGGATTTAGGCTATCATGCTGCTAATTAGTATTGGTTAGTAGATATTTAGAAAAGTTATAATTAAAATAAATCTCACTATTTTTATTTGGCACAGTGTAGCTAATCACTAGTCATGATAAAAATGTTTTGTCTATATTATCCTAAGACCTTTTAATCTATGATGTTGGTATTTCCAGGCCATGGCCATCTTTTCATAGAACAGCAGATAGAAGCTACACACAAGAACGAAGCAATTGATTCCAATCAATACTGTGTTGTATAGACTGTGTCCTTACCTTCCCAATCCATTGTACTCATTTAACTACATGTTTCTAACAAAACCTGACACGAACACACACTGAAACACGCACCAGCAGTTAATTTCGTTAATGAACTTCTCTCACGGCCGCGCACTAGTTCATTACAAAGAAAGAATAACTTCGTATGGCGAAAATCAATACTACCTACTCAACAATGGTCGGCATACAATAAACGAAGAAAACTCACTTAGACAAGGGTTTCTCGGCTGGAATATCAATCGGTTCGGAGCCAGGGGTCGTTCCCTCGCTTTTACCAGCACGTAAAGTGTGCTCCGGTGACGATTCTCTGCAATTATCTCGACAAAGCCCTCTGTCATGAGTCGATACCCGTTTTGTTCCACATTTTAGACACTTCACACTCTCTGTGGGATTGATTTGGCCGCACGTCTGACAATGCCATTGCAGCACCGATGCGATTGAGCCCATTTTATTTCACACATGGCTATGAACCATTACAATTCTTCTTTTTAGAAACAAATTAAAGTACGCCTACAGAAAAATGAAAACAGCTGATCCACCATGTTGTTTGTGTATAATTTTTTTTTATGCTTGCATTGCAACCATATTATTTCGATTGTTACCAGTTTATCGATTTTATTCATTTTTGCGCATTTAGTTATTTGATCGTTTATACTTTGTTTTGTGTACTTAAAAATACAAGAGAGTTATTTTTTTTACAAGGAAATTTAAAACTCTAAATTATACGAAATAGCTAGCACCATCTATGAGTACGGCTATAGGGCAATAGTTATGGGTGGGTAAGTATTAAAACTGTTTGCCAATAGATGGCGTAATCACTAAAAAAAATTGTTCCAAAAACTATCAATAGATGGCAGTGCCCACAATATTTTAGACCTGAGTGAAGGATTTTGTCTTCATTTTCAGCGGGTTTTGCTAGACACCTACTATGTAAACAGCATGAAAGTGTAAGTAAGTACCTACATTTCAGATTTCTCACGTAGATGTTAATCCGATGATTTATGATCTAGCTAGCTTGACGATGGTAATGAAGATGTACAATTACCTACTTAAGTACCTGTGTCGTCGATGTCGTTTAGATCATTGTTGGCGTTAGTATTTCTAACAATGGTCAATTTGCAAATAAAACAACAAAATGTAGCTATAGTTAGTGTCCAGTGCCCAAGCCATAATTACTTTGTCAAGTGGGCGCGAGTGGCCATTCGGCACAGAAGCGCTGAGTTACTACCCGTGTCAGATGCATCGAGCTGTCAATGACGTTTAGCTGCACTTGAGTGTAATTTGTGTACAGTTGAGTGCAAATTATTGGATTAAAACTCCCGTAATCATAAAAGAAACTGCCAATAAAGCGGCTTGTTACGGCATTTCCTAGTTATATCAATAAACAGAGAAGATGGCAGATTTGAAAGACTTAAATAACAGAAGTTATGAATTATACCTGGTGGTAGGACTCTTCAGCAAGAGTCCGTCTTGGTGGGTACCACCGCAGTGTCAGATATTCTGCCTCCAAGCAGTAGTGTGCAAGCATTACTGTGTTTAGGTTTGAAGGGCACTGTAGCAAGTGAAATTACTGGGCAAAAGAGACTTAACAACAATGTCTCGGGGTGATAAGTGCAGTGCAGTGCCACGCAAACACTTGAAAACTTTAAGCTTTGGGTGGCACTGCATCTGTAATAGTCAGGCGTGGTGCTTAACATCAGGTGGGCGCCTTGATTGTCTTGTCACTTGCTGACATAAAAAAAAAAGTTATTTCGTTGCCTAAGAGAAAATAAGGTATGGAGAGAAGATCCTTACGGAAATCAATCCTGGCTCCAGTCTAGTTTAACGTCCTGTCGTTCGCAGACGGCCCTAAAACTTTGTTACCATCTCCTAATAGGCGATAGGGATAGGCCTCTGTAGATTAACTATGTAGCAAGCTGTTGGAACGGTCAAACTTTCGTTGATAAAAAGCTAACCTATTTTCGAACTGAAAATAGTTTTAGCCATGGAAATCGTTAAAGGAACCCAAGGCATGAAAAAAAGAGGAGAGCTCTTTTCTATAGATTTTTTTTCTTTGAAGCATATTTACTAAAATTAATACCATAGACGATTAAAGTAAATAGACTGTCAATGATCATACTAAAAATCGTAACCCTGAAAAAGCTCCAAATTCCTTAATAAATAAAGATGTATTTGTATGTGTTTACTTTATTCGTCAATGTTAATACGTAGGTAGTTACACTTGAGTAGTAGAGTTCTTTGTTAGAGTGAACATACCTATTTCTGCCAAGTAGTTATGCTTGCATTCCTGTGTTCCGGTTCAAAGGGTATGGTTTCCGGTTATAGGCACATGAGACTTTCGATCTACGTCTCAGGGTGGCAACCTGCGAGTGATACCTTCGATATTACAAGCGTCTATAAGCTGCAGTAACTGCTTGCCGTACGCTTGGTTGCCATAAAAAAACACTTACAAACTCGTGCTTTCTAGGTATGTACCGCGCAAGCTAACACGGTGACGGCAGCTAGTAATAGAACAACAATAAATTGTTCTGCATTTAACATTACTCGTGGACCCAGGAGCGCTCGTGACGTAGCTGGCTAAGTTGTTCCTAACAGATCAACGAAGTTAAGCACTGTTCCGCGTTCATTTGGATGGGTGACCGCCAGTGGCAATTTCGACTGAGCGCTCCCGTGCTTCGGAGGGCACGCGGTCCCGGCTTTTTTAAAATTGTAAGGCCATGACAGAGGCCTTCGGGCGGCCTAAAAACTCTGTCAACAGAGTCGGCCACTGACTCATACGAACTTACTTTCTTAAGTGGACCCAAAGCGGGTTTTCAGCTGATTTCTATAAATTATGTAGGTAGGTAGGTATCTCAAATATTTATCTCCCCGGGATATTCTAGGAAGCTGAGCTCGTAAATCTACAGGTGCTATTTCCAGGCACAGTAGATTGATCCCAGAAAAAGGAAAAGGAGGAAGATTGATTTCGCGGAATTGTTTTCTAGAACAGGGGGTCTATTCTAATTGGATTCTGCTCAAAGCAGGTGGAAAATCGAATTGTAAAGTGGTTTTACTTCGAAAGAAAAGAGGGTGACTTGACTTACTTATTACATTGCTTTCTTTGTAGATAAACTTAGGTCTGGGTCACATTGCTCCTATGAACGCAAAAGTTGCCCTGCGTTCGAAGGATATTATTACGATGAATTCAGTATCCAGCGCTGGTTGTCTAGTGGTCAGTGACAGTCGTGGGTTCGAACCCGGTCAGATCAATCAATCAATGGATTTAAAAAAATGTGTGTGCACAATAGTACCAATGCTCATACGGTGAAGGAAATCATCGTGAGGAAACCAGCATGTCCAAAAACTAAAAATTCCAAAGACCATCATCTACTAATCACTCTCGTTCGAGAGTCTGTAGGCCAGTGTCCCAGCTGTGGGAACATGCTTCTTCTTTTCGTGTCAAAGATTCAACTTCCATAGATGGTTTTAGACCAGTAAGTAGCCACCTCCTAGCCGGCTTCCTTGGTATTTAAAAGGGCATTAAAAGGAAGATGAGCGGACAGATACTAATATAATAATGTTATATGTTAATGGTGTCGATTCTGTTGTACCATTTTCTTAGCAAACTTAGCTAACTAAAAGTATCGCGGTCCTTTGTATTTTAATTCATTAGAAAAGGAAGGCAACAATTTTAGTTAGGTTAGTTTAGAAAATGTTTCAATAGAATCAACACAAATATAGTACTCTTGGCAGATGAAGGCAGTCGAGATCCGGAGCGTACTATAAAATAGTGTAGGTAGGTAGAGTAAAGTGCCTACAGCGGCGTAGCAGCGTAGCACCGTAGCAGATACCTAGTCTCGTAGCACTTACTGCTAAAAATAAGTTTGTTCAATAGAGAAAAGTTGTAAATCTAAAATCTGGTTGGATTAAATGCCCTACACTAATTTAAGGGGTGTATTTCCAGAAATCATAGGACCAATTTTGGGTCAGTTCTCAGTCAAGATTGCGGAACCCGGCACAAAATATAAATCATTTTCCACCCCTTCAATTAACAAAGTTGTGATACTGGCACGTCTATTTGTATGATCTAAAAAGGTATTGTATGTAGGTACTCGAAGATCGTTTATCATAATTATTTATCATACACATCATTTACATGGACAGTTTTGTAATATATTCTATATTCCTAATGCTAGAAAACTGGTCCACTCTTAGACGAGAATGATTGAAATCTCATCCATGTAAAGTCAGTAAAATGTCACATGCCTTTTGTAATCGTTCTTGGTAAGCATTAAATTAAAGTTATAAATGGATAGAAAATATTGCCAGCCAGTTTTTGGCTTTTTTCAAAAACTGGTTGACAATATTTATATTTTTTTTCAGTCCATAAGCAGTACTAATTTATGTGTTATCCATTATGTTTACATACCTAACCTACTTATAAATACATAGGAACACATATCCAAGAACAAATACTTCGATATATATATATAGATCGTGCAAACATTTGTCCCGCAGCGGGAATCAAACTTAACCTCTCGCTTTTCCGGGTACTCGCCGCAAACCATAATTCCAATGCGATATCGTACAATTCCTGTATTGTATTTGCCCGGACGTCGTTAGAGGAACAAACAGAAAGATTATGTCAGCGCAAACATCTAGATCTAAACAATAAAAATAGTAGGACTTTCAACCTTACAGCTAACAGCCGGCTACTGTACGGCCATTTGTACAAAACTGAGACTTAGGTTGGATTCGACGAAACTCGAATATTCAATAATAGAATAGAATAGAATAGAAAAATATTTATTTAACGAACCACAAAAAAATAATAATAATCAATAATCATTTATTTGGTACACAAGTAGTAGGTCAACAATTGATTCACTAAGTTTATGCCTAGGTTACCAATTGCAAATTAGATACTTGTTTTTTTTTACAATAGGTAATAAATATATCTACAAATAGGTAGGTAAATTCAATTCAATTCAATTCAATAAATTTATTCCATCGTGATACATTTTGTACACTTGGAAAAGTCACATTTTTACATTTGCGGGGTACAGGTACAATAATACTACCTATTTATTAAAAAATAAATAACTAATAATATTTGAAAAAGTGTAGGTATACAGACACGTACGGTATATAATAAACTTAATACAGGATTGAACAATCAATGTTAGCAAATAATTAAATAAGTATTTAACAATAGTAATAATAATTGTAGAATAGGCGCTATTCTCCGAGTAAATCGTAGTTATTCGCGGGTAAACTGACAAGTTTCCTTGTATTTGACATTTCTCCCGCCGAATAGTTATTCCAAAAGTTGGTCGAATCCAGCCTAAGTAAGAATGAATATTATATACTAGCCGATCTGCCCCAGCTTCGCACGGGTGTAATGAAAACTTAAGCACCAGTGTGAAGCCGGGGTGGGTCGCTAGTAATAAAAATATAGCCTATGTTACTCAGGGATAATGTAGCATTCTAATGGTGAAAAAAAATTTAAATCGGACCAGTAGTTTTTGAGTTTATTCGTAAATACAAAAATACAAATCTTTATAATATCAGTATAGATTTCTTCAACAATAAAGACGGACAATGGTTAAGGACCAAGTGCTTAGACATTTTTTTTTATCTAGTCTATACTGTCCCACTGCTGAACAAAGGCCTCCCCTACATCCCTCCACTTATCCCGGTCCTGTGCCATCTCTTGCCAGCCCTTGTGGAAGACGTCTAGGTCGTCACGCCAGCGCTTTCTTGGTCTGCCTCGTCTTCCGCCTTCCGGTATCCACTTAGTTACGACATTAGCCCATCTGTCTTCTTCCATACGGGCAGCAGACAAATAGGTACTTTAAAATAGACGACCGACATGGCGCACCAGGCACATATTTAGAGAGGTTTCCCTTCAGGGTCCACTAATTGTTTCCAACCTATATATTCAGCAATGGACGGAGTAGTTACTAAGAACATAATATACATATAAAAAAAAAATGCTGGACAATTTTGAGCCTTCATCCACCGACTTCCTGCGACAGCTTTAATGTCATCGGTCCATCGAGTGGGGGGCCATCCTAGTAGGATGATCCTACACTTTGTTTTCTAGTCGGCCAAAGGTCGGACTGGACTAAAATACCGGATAACTAGAAACCCTGCTGTAGAAAATACAATTTCCTAGTGAAACATTTTGTAGTACCTACAATTTGAAAAGTGTTTCCCGCGTTAGATATTTTATTTCCACAGTTGATTTCGAGTTCCACCTGGTTTTGTTTGAAGAAGTTGGAAGCGCTTATTGGCATTTTACCAAAACTCTTCAGAACTTTTCAATTTACTTTTTTACTACTAAGCCTTGAGCTTTTTTAGCGTTATCGTAAAAAGCGTTACGCATGGTCCCGACTCCGTAACAATGTATCATTTTCTTGATACAACTAATATTGAAACCAGGCTTGCCACCTGATGGCGGTTACCGTAGATCATCATCATCATGATGGCCTTCTAACGTTGCTGCTGGTACAATGGCCTACTCTCGAGCGAGAGTGATTAGGTCATAATTCACTACGCGGACCCAATGCGGATTGGTGAATGACACTGTCTTTCGAATTATTTGGTTCTTGGACATGCCGGTTTCCTGACGATGTTTTCCTTCGTTTTTTGAGAGCACCAGTATTGCCCACATACATTTTTCGAATAGAAAAATCCATCCAATCTGTTGGTGCGCGCCTGGATTCAAACCCACGACCTTCGGATCGGGAGGCGAGGTCACTACCACTAGACCAACAGTTAACCGTTAACGTTTTTAAAGAAATTTGGTGTTGTTTGAAACTGACCTACTGTCCACACAGTTTTTTTTAATAAATAATTAAATAATACTGGACAATCCACACAGCATCATCTAGCCCCAAGCTAAGCAGAGCTTGTGTTATGGGTACTATACTAGATGACTGATATATACTTAATACAATACAATACAATACAATACGATAGATATTTTTTATTTTACATAGAAAATACCTAAAACACACGGAACAAATATTAGCAGATCGTATAAACATTTGTTCCGAGGCGGCAACCTCCGTGTCGCAGGCGGACCTTCACCCGCCTCGCCACATCGGTCATCTGAGGTGGATGAGTTGAATGATAACCAGCTCTTCAAACCTCAGTATATAGGTACGGTAGTATTTGCCTAGTTTTGCTTAGAGATAGAATATCTAATCGTAGGTAATAGTTTTGGCGAATAAATTATTCCTATTCTTATTCTTATTTAACACTGCGGTGGTACCCAATGTACCCATCAACAAAACAGTGCCACACCCCGGACACTCTCAATAAGATGTATGAAGCAAACGCATATCAATCACAACATGCATGGTTTGTGTACGTAAACGGTGCCGTTGTATGTGTGAGTGCCATGGTTTGCCCCACCCAATTATAGCAAGAGCGAGATAGCACATATTCACTAGCGCTAGCATGCGCGCGCTTGGATCTATACAAAATCAAAATAAACGTGCCTTAGCCCTTAGTTTCAGTGCCGGCGAAAAGTGCCGGCAAACTTGCGACCGGGGTGAGGTAAGTAAAATCGGTGGGAGGTAGGGGCCATTCTGTACGCAGTACTAATATACTGTTCTTTGCTCTTGCTGAAGAGTACTTCTAAAAGGTAAAATGCACAAAGTGGACATTCTTTACTCAAATTGCTTATCAAAGTATATTGTACAGCGTGCACAAACCCTCTTTCCCCCACTTACCCTAACAACATCAAGCGAAACTAGGTCTTATTCCGAAGAAATAAGGTTGTTTACGAAGGTGTATCGGCCGGCAATTTAAGAGGATTACGGTAGACATTTATGGTGCTATAAATTTGGTGCATCTCACAAAACTGCATTACGGGATTTCCCCAGTGGCCTCTCCATCCCCTGCTCACCCCCCCTATTGGCTAGTTTGAAATTTTATTTGGAGGGCGATATTATGGATCGATCTATGTCAGATGTCAGATGTGAGAGATGTGTTTTAAGAGTAGTAGAGTTCTTTGTGATAGAGCTCGTCCGGGGAAGGACTACCACCATACCTATTTCTGCCGCCAAGCAGTATGCTCGTATTGCTGTGTTCCGGTTCGAAGGGTATGGTTTCCGGTGAAATTACAGGCACATGAGACTAACCATCTAACGTCTCAGGGTGGTAACACGCAAGTGATATCTCTGATGTTGCATACGTACATAGGCTACGGTAACTGCTGACCATCAAGTGGGCCGTACGCTTGGTTACCACTTTAGTAGTATAAAAAATAAAAAATAAAAATGTGTGTTAAACAGTGGATACTTACACTATTCTGTGACTGACAGATAAGGGCGGTTATGCACTAAAGCTTAAATGTAAGCAGTGTATGACCCAAATCGATACCGTTCAAGTCTCGGCTAGTGACTTCTGTTGCCTTCGTGCCTAATTCACGCTCACAAGCTGCTGATTACAATAATTATCTCACACAATCACTCACAATACACATTTACATATACACACTCACTCACATTGTGGGTTTCTCTGTGATAGCCAGACTCTTAAGAGACTGGAAGGAACATGGCAGCCCACACATACACGCACACACAAGAGTAACAGTTCTTTGTGATTAAGAGTAACAGAGTTCTTTGTGATAGAACACGTCCGGGGAAGTACTACCACCATACCTATTTCTGCCGCAAAGCAGTTAATGCTCGCATTGCTGTGTTCCGGTGAGAAGGGTATGGTTTTCGGTGAAATTACTGGCACATGAGGCTTTCGTGGCAACCCGCGAGTGATGCCTCTGGTCTCTGGTCGACCGATGTGGCGCAGCGGGCGCATGCGACGCGGAGGTTGCGAGTTCGAATCCCGCCTCGGGTCAAATGTTTGTACGATCTACAAATATTTGTTCCGGGTGTTCTGGGTATTTTCTATATATAATAAAAAATAATTATCTATGTATTGTATTGTATTAAGTATATATCAGTCATATGCTGTATACCCATACAGCTCTGTTTAACAGCAGCTTACCTTGGGGCTAGATGATGCTGTGTGGATTGTCCAGCATTATTTATTAATTATTTATTTTATACTGATGTTGTATTGTGTGCTGCAGAGTGAGTTCAAAATAAATATATTTTATTTCCCTCTTTTCTAAATGAAAACTTTAAACAAAGCTAAACCGTCTACATTCGCACGGCAATTGCATTCGTTCAAGCGACAAGCGCCAAAAAAGCTGAAACCAAAATTGGCGCCCAACATGGGGCACCGATTAGAACCATCTGGCTCTAGATTTATCCCACTCAACGTTTGATAGATCGCTTCACTACCTCCACAGTGTAATAATGAACCCTATACCACTGTAATAAGGCACGTTGGAATAGCACAAGTTTGTTGAGCTATAAATCCGGCAACATCCGTCGTCCGGATTGGATTTTTGGAATCCGGATACAATCGTCTCTTATTAGATTTGGCGTATCTGTTTTATTTACAAATAAATTTTATTGATAGCACTTACACGCGGTTTTACTCGGGCTTAGTAAGTACATTTTTATGAGTCAATGGTCAACTCTGGTGACGGAGTCAATAGGCCGCCTGATAAGGCCTCCGCCGTGGCCTAACAACTTTGAAATATCTGATACCGACAGCTTTATGTACACGAAGCTTAATTTACACGGAAGCGGAGTTGAAATTGTCACTGGCGGTCACCCATCCAAATGGTGACACAATGATGTCTTTCTTCCTTTCTTTCTTAATTTCGTTAATAAACCAGCAAAGCTCTTAAAATCTTTGACATAATGTAGACACCAGAAATCTTTGGTTCGTTCGTTCGTATGAGTCAGTGTCCAACTCTGGTGACAGAGTTTCTAGGCCGCCCGAAGGCCTCTGTCATGGCCTAACAACTTTGTAAAAGCCGAGACCGACTGCTTTAAAATTAGAAATCTTTGGTTAAAATATTTAAATAAATCATACGCTCTACTCATTTTGTTTTACCTAATCATTTATTAAAATACAAAATTCAGTAATAACAAGTCTTGTTGTATCCACACTTAAACCTGTTTGACATAATCTAAGCTAACTTAAGGCACATGAGACTTTCCATCTAACGTCTCAGGGTGGTAACACGCAAGTGATATCTATAATGTTGCACGCGTACATAGGCTACGGTAACCGCTGACCATCAAGTGGGCCGTAAGCTTGGTTGCCACTTTAGTAATATAAAAAAAAAGAAAAAATAACTTCAAAATATCTGACAGAAAAAGCCTAATAGACTTAAATCGGATGATTCCGTCTGAAACTGACCTACCTTTTTTTTTACAACTGAAGTGGCAACCAAGCGTACGGCCCACAAGATGGTAAGCGATTACCGTAGCCTATGGACGCTTGCAATACCAGAGGTATCACTCGCGTGTTGCCACCTTGATGCTAAGATCGAAAGCCTCATGTGCCAGTAATTTCACCGAAAACCATACCCTTCACACCGGAACACTACAATGCGAGCGTTACTGCTTGGCGGCAGAAATAGGTATGGTGGTAGTCCTTCCCTGGACGAGCTCTATCACAAAGAACTCTACTACTCTTAAAACCCTCTGTCGCAAATCGCAATATACATATTATTGTTATCACTCTATGGTTGAATTTACCTTCATTAGGACTTCTACAGCTACCTCTTCTACGGCTTCTACTTCTACAGCAAAAAGTCAGCGCGCTATAGACACGGTATATGGATACACATTCGGGCTTTTAGTGCACATAAAAGCACGGAAATAACATGCACGTAAGTAAAATAAGATAAGATAACTCGATACGAGGTTTAGTCATGTCTCGCTTGCTCGAAATAATTTCATACAGAGGAAACGTTTCAGTCTAAGAATGTTCACAATTACTAAAGGTAAAGTTTCCCTAGTATAACTTATGACTTTACAAAAACGTAAACCAATTAGCTCATTTACCAGGAATACATTTTAAACTGAGCTATTAAATGTTAGCATGAATTAATGCAGATTATAGTGAGCTAACAGACTGGCGCCGAGCCAAACAGTTACCTGGATTGAAGCTTTGTTTTGCATGGATTATTGAGGATTTAAAGGAATTATATCTAATTATAGTCCGAAAAGACAAAACATATACCAAACTTTTTTAGTTGGCAAACAAGCCTACAATATCAGGTATAGAAAGAAAGAAAGTATTTATTTGGCAACATTATAACACACAGCATTTATTTTAATTGATGGAGCACTGGTGGTCTAGTGGTAGTGACCCCGCCTTCTAAGATCGTCCAGGTTCGAATCCGGTTGTGCACTATTGGATTTTCTGCTACAAAAATTGATGTGTGCAATGCCAGTGCTCTCATAAGGTGAAGGAAAACAGCGTGAAGAAACCGGCATGTCCAAGAACTAAATATTTGAAAGACATGTGCCATCCATCAATCCGCATTGGGTCCGCGTTGTGGATTAAGACACTCTCGCTCGATAGTAGGCCAGTGATTATATTCCGAAATAGTGTGGAGCACAGCGGGTAGATCACATAACTCTGTTAGCGACCAATCTCGATCGATCTCCATCTCAAGACAGTTTGACCATAGCTGTCATAATATGGTATGGTGGACTCTATGAGAACTGCCCCCCGATTGCAATCAAATTGCGTAAAACGGTTGCAATCAATTTCACTTGTCTGAATACCAGTGCTGCTCCGCTACCTGCGTACGCGGTGCAGCTTTTGCTGAGATAGGACCTTTTGACCCTTAAGCGCGATTTTTATTATAATATATACCTATATGTACTATCTATATCTATCTATAATGTGTTTTTTTTTTTATGTATTAGGTATGTTTCTTTAAGTATGATCTTGGGGGTCAATAAAAATGTTTTCTTTCTTTCTTTCTTTCACTTGGTTTCAATCAAAAAGTGACGTATTTTATGTGAATCTGACAGCTTATTGACCGTTCACTGATTGAAATCGGATTGAAACCGAGTTACGCAATCGGAGGGCTGGTGGTCTACTGGCAAATAACCCGCCTTCCGATCTACGAACCGTTGGTATTGCAGATTTTTTATCCAGGTATAAAGATGTTGTTTCACGCAGTATGGAGCCGGGCCCTGGTCTTTTGTAGGGGTCTAGATAATTAGATAATCATTAAAGAAACTATTTAACACTGTTTATTTATTTTATTTTGGCTTCTTTCATAATCTAAATAAGTTTATCTTTGTGAAGGAGTGCAACACAATGCAAAACAACATGGCGGGTTTAACGAACAACTGGGTTATTAAATACTGTCAAAGTCAAGATGCGTCACGATCATTGACTAATACCTGTCATGGCGGACCTCTAGTGTTCCTGTTTTAGAAAACTCAACACAATAAACATTTTTCCTTTATAACTTTGTTTGTCTACTTAAAAATAAAATTAAAAGTCATATATTTTTTCCAATTTTTCTATTATGTTACAAAGACCTAGTCCACTATGACATTGGTCCTTTGGTCTGTGTTTCAATTAATTTTGTTGATTAAAACTACCTATTTCACTTTATGTCGGCGGTGCAGCTCGCCGAGTCGCCGCAGCGGTTTCCAATCACACAGAAAACACGGTTTACTAGAACAAAAAGTAACATATTTAGCTAAAACTTGTCGCCAAAGGGCTCGCTTGTTCGACTATTTATAGAATAGAATAGAATAGAAAAATATTTATTTAACGCCACACAATTAACATAAAAATAAAAATAACAATACAAATTAAAACTTAACTATTGTGACGAAAAAAAGGCAGCCTCTCAGCATGTGCTGCAGACATAATGTGTCTGTAGCGCTGGTTTTCAGTGTAGCCTACGAGTAGTAGTAGCAGCAATTAGCTGCGACACGAATCTTTCTTACTGACATTATGTTCTTTTCATAAAAGTCATCAAAAAGGTTATACATTAAAAACACTAAACAGTTCCGCGTCGCTTACTTATTATTAATTGATGTAGAGCACAAAGCAGCAATCTTTAAAGGTATGAAACTTAATACGCGCAGCAATTTCACAGCCCTTAAAATATTACACAAAAAATAAATATAGTCGCAATACTCCAATTCCGTCATGCTGTTTGTTATGAGCGGGTAAGGCGGTGATTCTACTAAGAACGGGTGGAAAGTAGCTTGAGATATCTAATTATAAAAATTAGTTACTGACTGACTGACAATCAACATACCCCGGACACTCTCAATGAAATGTATGAAATAAACGCGTCATTATTAGTTTGTGTCCGTTAACGGTGCCTTAGTACGTATGTAATAATTAATAAGTGTAATCAAATAAGTGAAATGGTTGGCACAATTACCGAAAAAGCGAGCTAGCACCATCTGTTTATCGGTGCTATGTATGACCTAAACAAAAACGAAACAAACGCATGCGTGACAACCCTTAGCTTCAGAACCCTTGAAAGTGCCCTCGAACTTGCGATCAAGGTGAGGTAAAGTAAAACCGGTGTAAAGTAGGGAGTGGCCATTCTGTACGTAGGTAGTAGTAATATCTCTGTTCTGTGCTATTGGGTTACCAAAGCGCTTATGTCTCCCCGCTGGCACTCCCACCACCGCTTAGCAGCAAAAATGTATATTTTCCGCTCAATTATACCACGAGGGTCGTCACGTCACGTGAATCATTAATTCTGGGGTTCTGGGGTTGGGTCGTCGAAAAATTTGTCAAATGCAAATCTGTCTCAATATATTGGGCGCGCCGCCCGCCCTTGCGTTGAGTCGCTGGCTTATGTAACACTAAATTAATTTTATGTGGTTAAATTGAATTTGTTATCACCACTTATTAAGTGGTGATATTGTTGAAATAAGGCAGTGTATTTCTGTTTTTTCTTGTTTAATGTCAGTTCCGTGTTTCTGTGTATTAATCATGACAGCCTTAATGTTTCCACTGCTGGAACACTGGCCTACTCTCGAGCGAGAGTGATTGTGTCTTGATCTTCCAGGCAAAGAATTCAATTCCTAGTTTTCCATGTAGTAGCATGATTCAAACATAATCAATTAGCCTTTACTAAATAATACAATAAAAAATAATAGCTTCTCTAAGTACATCCCAAGTATCTGAGTAATCTAAGATCCAGAGGCATGTCCAACATGCTCGGGGATTTACATGCATGACCCTACTTCTTCGATAATGTCCGAAATACCCGTACATTTAACCTCTTTTACACAAACAACCCTTCTTTAGTAGTCGTCCAAAAAGGTTCTGAATAAAACTCAATGATTCAGGCGAACTTTGAAAACACCATTAAGCTTGCTTTAACTTCGAAAGGGTCTAGTTTGAGTTTGTAGCTGGCCTCTTAAAATTCTTTAGCTGCTAAACTAACTCTCGTCATAGAACCGTTAATAGTCTCAAGCTCCTTTTGCAGGAAACGACCGCTGGCATATTACGGACGGTTTACAGCATGTAACATAAATTGTAGCTGCTTATAACAAAACAGTAATTGAAATGGTGTATTGTAGACCTTAGTGGAGTGGGTGAATGCTGTTTGAGAAGCGACAGGTTGCGGGTTCAATCCCAAGTATTTCCATGATCTGACAATATTTGTTCTCGATGTATTATAGGTAAATAATAAAATAAAATAATAATGCTGGACAATCCACATAGCATCATCCAAGCTAAGCAGAGCTTGTGTTATGGGTACTAGATGACTGATATATTTTATACAATACAATACATAGGTAGATAGATATTTTTTATTAAGTATACATAACAAAATACCCAGAACACCCGGAACAAATATTTGCAGATCGTACAAATATTTGTTCCAAGGCAGAAATCAACCTTAGCCGCTTGTCTACGTACGTATTTACAAAAAAAAATGTTTATTAAATTATATTAGTTATCCGGTTCCCATAGTAAAAGCTTTGCATATATTAGGGCTATTTATAAATGTCAGCAATATTTATTATTTTTTATTAAATTCTTAGGTAGGTACGACAATAGTAGACAAGAGTAGTAGAGTTCTCTGTGATAGAGCTCGTCTGGGGAAGGACTACCACCATACCTATTTCTGCCGCCAAGCAGTAATGCTCGCATTGCTGTGTTCCGGTGTGAAGGGTATGGTTTTCGGTGAAATTACTGGCACATGAGGCTTTCGATCTTAGCCTCAAGGTGGCAACCCGCGAGTGATACCTCTGGTATTGCAAGCGTCCATAGGCTGCGGTAACCGCTTACCATTTTGTGGGCCGTACGCTTGGTTGCCACTTCAGTTGTAAAAAAAAAAAAAAAAAAACAATAAAACAGCGGTAACCGTTGCTTATGTACCAAAGGTATTTATTAATACACCGTGTTCTGGCTACCGTCAGAGATGATCAAAGTGGATTCTTTCGGGTTTATTACAACTGGTGAGTGTCTATGAGTTGATATCAAACGTTGGAAATTAAGTTGGCCATAGAATATTTAAAGAAAATCAGAACAGCTATGCTTCATACTAAAAAACTTTACGAACAGTAGCAAACGAATCAAAAAAAGTTGTTGGGCGATTCACACCGCGGTTCGAATCGCTCGCGGTGCGATTCGCCCAATGACCCGAATCGTAACGGAACGGCTTTGGGTTAATGTCAAAATCCCTTTCGAAGATCCCCCTTTATAGAGGATTTTGGGAATTTTAGTGTGTAAATCCCCTTTGAAGCTTCGAGTTCAATCTAAAACCAAAAACCCACCTGAAGGGTAATTTTTATTTACTGTATTTTTTTCAATTTTAATTCGTTTTAGGGTGTTTTCGTATTATCTTATTGAATAACTAAGTTCCAGCAAAAAACTAACGATCAAACAAGTGTTTTGTTTAATTTACATTAGATACATGTCCGAAGATCGACGAACCAATGTTTTCATTATGGTAAGATTTAGTGGAAACACAAAAACATGCTAAAAACCTACTTGGCATAGTATAAAATGAATTTCCGCCGTGAAAAGATTGGATTATAATGCGGTTTTCATCAATAGAGTAATTCAAGAGAAAGGTTTATGCGTGCGAAGCCAGGGCGGGTCTGCTAGTAGTAATAATAAGAAAAAAAAAGTAAAAAATATATTTATTCAATAATATCACAAGGATCATTTTGAAACGTCTTAAAGCTAGGTGAATTTACTTCAGTTCCACGCGCCCCAGCCTAGAAGAATCTGGCAACAAACTCGGCTGGGTTCCTAGCTTTTTTTTGATGATCCCTTTTCAATACGACGACCGATGTGGCGCAGCGGGCGCAATTCCGCCTGCGACGCAGAGGTTGCGGGTTCGATTCCCGCCTCGGGACACATGTTTGTACGATCTACAAATATTTGTTCCGGGTGTTCTGGGTATTTTCTATATATAATAAAAAATATCTATCTATGTATTGTATTATATTAAATATATATCAGTCATCTAGTACCCATAATACAGCTCTGTTTAACAGCAGCTTACCTTGGGCTAGATGATGCTGTGTGGATTGTCCAGCATTATTTATTTATTTATTTATTTATAATAAAATTGAGTTCTAGATAATGATGGCTTCTGCCAGTTTAAGTTTCAGTTCTCATTGTACGTATATGTTCTCTATCCTTAACTTATCTTTGATTCACTAGTAAAAACCTGCGACTGTGTCTCCGAGAGATTTTTCAACACTAACCCATTCTTCATACATTATTTTGCCAATTTCTTACTTTATGTATAGATATTTATTTAATGTTAATGTAAAACTGTATATTATCTATTATTCATTATTCAATATATGTATGTAACTGTATTTAGGTTTTAGTATGATAGGATAGATAGTAGCTATAAGTAGGCATTTGGTATCCATATTTGTTTTTTTTATTGTTACTTTGTGGTGGTTGAATAAATAGTTTTCTTTCTTTCTTTCTTTAATATTCTTAAAAAAATGTAACTTTAGCGGATCTTTATCTTTATCTTTTTCCTTGCCATTCTTATGTCAATGAACAGAAAATAAAAAAGGTTTGAAAGACACATAGCTATCAGATGTTTACAATATATAATAGCGTTTCGCTTCGGCTTCGCAGCACGTATAGGTAAACCTTCCTCTTCACTAACTCTATCTAACGATGAAAATCGCATTAAAATCCGTTGCGTAGCTTTAAAGAATTAAGTGTACTTACAATACATAAGGACAGAAGAAACTTTGTTTTAAAATATGTAAATAAGTATATAATACTATGGTAAATAAGTAAATTGTGAATCTATACTAATATAATAATATTTTAAAGAGGAAAGATTTGTATTTTTGTTTGTTACGAATAAACTCAAAAAATACTGGTCCGATTTCAAAAAATCTTTCACCATTAGAATGCTACGTTAACCCTGAGTAACATAGGCTATATTTATTACTAGCGACCTTCCCCGGCTTCGCACGTGTGCGGTTTAATTCCACCCACGCGAAGCTGAGACGGACTTCTAGTAATGAATAAGGTCATAAGTATTTTGCCTAGGAAAAAACGGTGCGTCAATCAGTCAGTCAGTAACGCAATGTTTTTATATTTAGATTCCTGTATTAATGCCCGAGCTTGCCCACAAGCAGATCATTTACAGACGTGTTTTAAACTGCTGTTGCTGTTACTGTAAAAATAACATTTGAAATTAAACAGTCCTATTTCCGTGTTCGGAAATAAGTCACGGAAGCGATTTGACTGAACAATGTAACTAATGTGTAAAACACTGGCTGTGTTCACCATTTAGATGGGTGGTCATTTTAAAGGAGCGCTTCCGTGTTTCCGAGGGCACACACAGCAGTCGGTCCCGCCTTTTTCAAAGTATAGGACGTAATAGAGGCCTTTGTGAGCCCTATTTACTCTGTCGCCAGCTGGGAACTGACCTAAATAAACTTATTGTAATTTTGTTTTACTACGAATATTTGTTTATTTATTAATCAGAGAAAATAGATTACGATGTCTTTGATTAATCATATATATTTTTTTTAACATTCTGAGTAGTAAATTAAGCTACTTTTCGTTTAGCTAAAGGTACCGCAGACAAATTAAGCACTGTCGGGCACCGTCACGTAATTAGCAGCTTGACAACGCATTAGTCACGATGTATAACTTGGACTAGTGCTGCACCAAATCCGGCCTTCGGGATTACGGGGTTAGAGTTGAAATCACAAAGTCTGTTATATAGTATCTCTATAAAAGGCACCCTGTGTCTTGGATAACATAAACTACGAGTACTAATAAAATTGTAATACCATACCCCAACACCCGGACGTCCGGAGTCCAGACACAACCTGGACGCTTTCAATACAATGTATGAAACAAACGCGTCGTAATTACCACATGCATAGTTTGTGTACGTATACGGTGCTGTTCTATGTGTGAGTTTCATGGTTGGCCTCGATTATCGGTGCCGGTAAACTCGCGACTTGGGTCTGCCTCTTGCTGTGTCTTTTCTATACTACCGACATGTGAAAGAGACGGTTGCGATGACAGACGGAAGAAAAGTTAAATTCCTCCTTTTTTGAAGTAAGTAAAAAAAGGACGGACATATCTATCTGCCCCATCCCAGTCTCACGAGTACGTGCCTAGACTTAGCCGATGTCTGGAACTCTCTAATTAGTTTTCGTTAATTTCGCCGAAACGATAATTTATCGAAAACTGAGCGCTCTTGGTGGTTAAATATTAGAGGTCCTTGTCTACGTTTCTTTCCTTTTTGTTTTGATACAAAACCCTTACACGAAAAAAAGTAGATGTCTTGTTCATAATCATACAGTAAACCTATGTTAATAATGTTATGTAACCTTTAAGAGTAGTAGAGTTCTCTGTGATAGAGCTCGTCCGGAGAAGGACTACCACCATACCTATTTCTGCCGCCAAGCAGTAATGCTCGCAATTCTGTGTTCCGGTGTGAAGGGTATGGTTTCCGTTGTAATTACTGGCACATGAGGCTTTCGATCTTAGCCTCAAGGTGGCAACCCGCGAGTGATACCTCTGGTATTGCAAGCGTCCATAGGCTGCGGTAACCGCTTACCATCTTGTGGGCCGTACGCTTGGTTGCCACTTCAGTTGTATAGAAAAAAAAAAATGTTAATTAATGAGTGATGAGCCCTCCAATCTGACATGGTCTTCGTGAGTGCAAATTCAAATACAATTTTTTTTTTCATCAAAGTGGTTTCGATTACTAACTGTAACTAACAGCAAGCATTTTGAAAATTCAGGAACAGGTTTAGGATAATAATTACATTATTTATATTAATTTCATGGCTAGTGGTAGGACTCTTCAGCTAGAGTCCATCTTGGTGGACCACCGCAGTACCAGATATTCTACCTCCAAGCAGTAGTGTGCAGCATTACTGTGTTTAGGTATGAAGGACACTGTAGCAAGTGAAATTACTGGGCGAAAGAGACTTAAAAACAGCGTCTCAGGGTGATGAGAGCAGTGCAGTGCTGAGCAGAACTTAAAAACTTTAAGTTTTGGGTGGCACTGCATCTGTTTTGGTCAGGCGTGGTGCTTAACATCAGGCGGGCGACTTGATCGTCTTGTCACTTGCTGACATAAAAAAAGGCCCATATCCAGTACTACTACTATGACTACTATGACTACTACTACTACTACTACTACTACTACTACTATGTGAATGTGACTATGAATGAATCTGTCGTCTTTGTCCCAAGAAGAACAGTCCAAAGTCTTTTTGACCACTATCTCGCCTCATTTTAAGCGATGATGTGGTCTACGGTTGTAACCGTCAGTTACCTTCAGTCACTGTCTTTTGACAGTGACATTTCTAGACATTCACGTCATTGTGAATGACCGTAGGCTCGACACTATGCAGTATTTCCAGCTGCAATATTAATTTAGCTTATTGATTATTGATTATTCATCATCATCATCATGACAGCCTTCTAATGTTCCCACTGCTGGGACACTGGCCTACTCTCAGGCGAGAGTGATATTGATTATTACTTACTCTTAATTTAAGTGACCAGTGAGAAATCTGGTCTGGCGCCCACCTTCTTGTATTACCTTGTATATGTGTAATAAAGATCTATTTACTTGTACTAAATCTCAAGCGTTACACGGTAGAGCACGCTTGCCTAGGAGCAACCTATTCACTCGTGACTTGAAGAAACCCAGGTTATTATCACAGATACAGACTCCGACAAAGAAGAAGATTGAAGAAGACGAAGCCGAAATTTCCAGACAAAGGTCTTACAAGAATATATTAAACTAAAATTGAAATGCATTAATTATACCCATAAATTGCATTTATTACTTCTTTGTAAGTACGCACAGTGTAAAAAGAGATTTAAGAAGGTCATATCTATGAAAATACTTACTTTTTAATGATATTAAGATGGCAACCAAGCGTATAAGTTTCTAACTCTTCAGAGGGTCTACTCCTAAAGACAAGCGATACCAAGTGACAGTTTTCATCTGTGAATGGGGCTCGTGGAACGGGCGTAGAATTCTTAAACGTTTGAAACGTTTAAGAATTCTACGCGATTCTAAGTGATCCTTGTGTGTGATTTTATACAGGGTATTTTATTATTAGTGATATTCAATTCAAGGATTATGTTCCACACACAAAAAAAATGTACTTTTTTTAACATTATGTCTGAAAAATCTCGAGTAAATCAATAAAAAAATTCTGGAAAATTATTATATTTGTTAGAAATCGCGTAATAATAAAATATTCGAGCACGCGCGCCCCGTTGTGGTTATGGGGGGTCATTGACTCGCGCAAGTCATCGACGCGCGGGTTATTGACACGCAGTTCATGCACGCGCTGGTCATTGATACGCGCCGCGCGCTTTTCTTTAAAAATGTTAATAAAAAGGTAAGTATGTATACGTACGTAAGATACATGGATTACTCTGAAAGTTCAGAGTGAATTCGAATTCAAAATGGTTTTAACTAAGTAAGAACAACTAAGTAGTTGTCACCGACATAAGTTATTGAAATACGATATTTGCTTTGGGCCTCTGGCATAACCATCGTTATAGTACTGCCAGGGGATCTCGGTTGACGTGAAGTTACTTACCGTTCTGCACCTTGCACTGTGGCCATGATAGGACAGCACCCGGAGCGAAGTTTTAATTGGCCCTTTGTCGTCAACTACGTTTTATTGTCGCGCCATATTTAGCCTATTTCATTTAGGAAGCTAAATATTTCGCGTGACACTTTCATAATGAGTTATCGATTTACGAAAGAGGAAAATACCAATGTCTATTTATAGATATCGGAAAACTGCGGGAATAACGGTTTTAAGAGCACTGGTGGTCTCGCGGGTTCGAAACCGGTCTAATTTTAATTCTAATTCTAAGTGGGAGAATAAGATCTGCACTGACGTCCCGCTTTGGGGTGTATTGTGCATTGTCCCCCTGCTAACTTGACCCCAGCCAGCTCAACTCCTTGTTATATTATAACGGAGAAGGACTTTGGGTTGATGGCAGCTCTGTTCCAGCATCATCGATGGTGATGTGGATGATGGCGAGAACGAAACCGGTCGAGCATTTTTTTTTTTATTGCTATTGTTATATTATGTTAAACGTTGACATTTTATTTATCATACAATGTTCCCTCTGCTGGGATCTACTCTCGAGCGACAGTTATTTGGTCATTTTTGAACAACCAACCATTTAAATTTGTTGGAGCTTAAATAAACTAGTAATCCTTATGAATATGACATATCTGAAATACGTGCCTCTCTTGAATCCAATGATAACTCCGATCTAATCCCAATTTCAATTAACTGCTGTCAAATTTTGTTCTCTTCTTCTTCTTTTAATTTGTGGCGTCTGTGGCCGAGTTTGTTTGTTCTCTTGAAAAAAAGGTTGAATTTGGCGCTAGGTTTGCTGTCATAAATACGAAAGTCATATTCCAATACTTGTCCAATATCGATCGCGTTCTAGATTGAGGCTGGTGGCAGGACTCCTCCGCAAGAGTCCGTCTTGGTGGTGGGCACGAAGCCAAGAAGGAGTCTGCAAGGATTTGCTGTATTTAGGGTAATTATCAATTAATAATAATTCTAATTTGATCCCACTTACTATTATTTTTAATTTGAACCCAAAAATAATTAACATGAATTACCATTTGGTCCCAATTCCAGTTTAGGTATGAGTATGTTTAGGTTTGAAGAGCACTGTAGCAAGTGCAATAATTACTGGGCGAAAGAGACTTTACAACAATGTCTCGGGGTGATAAGCGCAGTGCAGTGCCACGCAAACACTTAAAAACTGTCAGGCGTGGTGCTTAACATCAGGTTGGCACCTTGATTGTCATGTCACTTGCTGACATAAAAAAAATGACTTTCTCAATATTTACTGACATAAAAAAAATAAGTAATGAGTGGACTTAAATAGTTGATATAAATCTTTGTATAATTTCACTTGGCTTTTTAAATATTCACTGCTCTCAAGTGTTAGTTAAAACCACTGTAAGATGTAATTTAGGACAAAATTCGGCGTCCGGCAGGATTAAATCCGTGGTTACAGCCATCTTCGGCCATGAGATCAGCGATTTACGATGAAATTCTGTGGCACTTTCGGTCGGTCTTAGTGTAGGATAAAGTGGGATGATCCCCGACACCGTATACAGGGTCTTTTATGATTAGCGCATATAATATTCCACGAGTGGGTTCTACACACCAAAAATAATAATTTACTTACATACGTTTCTCTCTCGTTACCTTTTTTTACATTATGTTTAAAAATCTCGAGTAAATCCAAAAATTGGAGTTGATAAAGTTTATCTGGTCAATTATTAGTTATCGTTGTTGGAAATCGAGACGGGCATCGTAATTTTTATAGGATATGACAACTTCGTTGTTTGACACATTTCTGTGGAATATCCAAGAAGAGATATTCTAATCGCTTTTTTCGTGGCCACGAAGCAAGGGCAACACCGACCGCAGTTAATTAGTGCCGGGTAATGACTCACCTGAGCTCAAATGTGGCAACACCGCGTCCACTATAATGTTATTTCGTTTTAATTATAGCGAGATGATGGAATTTCATAAAGGGCAACACTGGGGTGCCATTCTAGAGTAATAGCGTGATTTTCATGGTACGGTAGTGGTGATTTCAGCTTTTGTATCGAAACGGCACGGGATAAAATGACACTTCGCAAAATGACACAAAAGGGTAACCTTTTGCAAATCCAACAGATTTCGATGAAGGTAATGATCGGAGTACCTAATTGAAACACGGTTTTTGTGGTTTTGGGAATGAGGTGCGATGGGCAGTAAAAAGTGAAGTATCAAAAAAGTATTTAAGTTTTAGGACAGGTTATAATATTATATTCATTAGTGTCAGAGGTCTAATATTACCACTGTTGAGATAAAATCTACCTACTCTCGAGCGAGAGTGATTCGGTCAATGCGAACCCAACGCAGATAGATAGATGGCACTTTTAAATTTGAACACGCCGGTTTACCCACGATGTTCATTCACCGTATGAGAGAATTATATATTTTTTCTTACGAATTTATAAACCAAGCAAAGCTGGGAGTTGTATGGCTCTCTGCCTAACCCTATACGGGATACAGGCGTGATTTTATGTAGCACTGAGTTACGACCTGTTTGTCCTACCCCTGTGGCCCTGCACACACTTACTTAAGTCATTTAGATGGGTGACGCGGATTTGGAGCGCTCCCGTGCTTCGGAGGGCACATTAAGCAGTCGTTCTCGGCTTAACAGCCGACAACCGACTTAACCCGGTGTCAGAGGCCTTCGGGCGGCCTAAAAATTCTCCAGAGTTGGCCACTGACTCATATGAACTTACTTTTTACTAGCTGTACTTATTATTTACTGTTACAGCTTTATTCATAAGACGTTTTCAAAATGATCCTTGTGATATGATTGAATAAAGAGATATTGGACTTTGACTATGAAACTGTCATTTTAGTGGTTTGTAAAGTATTTTATTCATTTTTCTTGTCAGAATCAGAATTAGAATTTGTTTATTGTCAAACAGTTATGAAAGTTACAATTATTATGATAAGGGTTCACTACATTTATAAGGTTTATTTATAGAAATCAAGTCAAAAATAAATTAATCACATCAATGACTGAACATTGTTTTGACCTAAAGCTGTAAGTTTGTAAGAATCTTTTTAAAATCAAATAAAATAACACAACACAACAATAAGATGAAGTTTTCATAATAAAAACATGCCAGACAAAGTCACGGGCATTCTACTAGTTAATAATATTGGTAAGATCCAATTTATACAAAATTCTCCAATGTAGCAAGCTACTACATGTTGGTCTTAAAAGTCGTGTCGTTTTACGCTCGCCGTAAATTTTCCACGATTTTTAGAAAAACGTGGTCACTGTTTCCTTAAAAACGGTGACCGGCATATTTATCCATAGCTGTGAGGTAGCAACCAAGAATTGAGCAATCAGCACGTTGAGGTGTCAGTGATGGCAACAACCGTGATAGGGAAAGTTTTTAAATGCAAATACTGGCAATGTTAACAACTGAAACAATGAAGATCAATTAGTAGGTAGGTACCTAGACCAACATTTTTATACAACTGAAGTGGCAACCAAGCGTACGGCCCACAAGATGGTAAGCGGTTACCGCAGCCTATGGACGCTTGCAATACCAGAGGTATCACTCGCGGGTTGCCACCTTAATGTTAGGTTCAACGCGCAACCTCTTGCTTTTAAACCACTGAAGGTCGTCATATATAAATATTAGCAGACGTATGTCTACTCTGCACCATCTAGCCACAAACAGCAAAGAAAGAAAGAAGGAAAGAAATTAAAAAAAAAACACAGGATTTGAATGTAGATATGTAAGCACAACAAAGTATAGTTCGCACAGCGTATCTAGGCTTCCGTGAAGTTAGCCGTTTGTGATGCGCAAAGACAATTAAGTTTGAAAAAGCTCTATTGCGCATCGAAACGGCTAACTTCACTACGGCCGAGATCCGTCGTGAGAACTATAATTAATATTACAAAAGAAATAATAAATAAAATAAAATCAAAAATAGAACAACAAACAAACACAAAATAAAATAATATAAAACCAATATTTAAATGAAAGTAAAAAATTGTAAGATCAAAAAACTAAAAAAAACTTAATAATAATAAAAATTAAGTAAGCAAACAAAATAACATAGTACAGCAAAAAATTAAAAAATATTTAATTAATGTTTATTTTTTGTACAGCAAAGCTTGTAACATGTGCACCAGATAACTGATAGAATACATATATATATGTATTTCAAGAGTAGTAGAGTTCTTTGTGATAGAGCTCGTCCGGGGAAGGACTACCACCATACCTATTTCTGCCGCCAAGCAGTAATGCTCGCATTGCTGTGTTCCGGGGTGAAGGGTATGGTTTCCGGTGAAATTTCTGGCACATGTGGCTTTCGATCTTAGCCTCAAGGCAACCCGCGAGTGATACCTCTGGTATTGCAAGCGTCCATAGGCTGCGGTAACCGCTTACCATCTTGTGGGCCGTACGCTTGGTTGCCACTTCAGTTGTATAAAAAAAAAATATGTATTTTTTTCTGTACCTGCTAACTTAAATACATAAGAACACCTAGACCTAGAAAAAATATTTTCAGATCACGCAAAAGTTTGTCTCGCTGCGGTTATCGAACCCGCGCCATCGAAGTCCCACACAAGTGTGGAGGTTGTGTTGGCTTATTGTGCTAAACATTATAATTTTTTTGACACCTCCGCCCTCCAGGGCAAATCATTACATATTTCACGCTTACATTTTTTACGGCCGCTATTTCGGAAACCATGGCTTTACCAAGGTTCGTTCGTTTTTATACGTGTTTACATTATATTGCCAGGTACACTTACATGGTTTTAGAGATACGCAAAATTCGAGTCGTTCGACCGTCACTGGTTCATTCTTGGTGATCTTATATAACAGAATAACATCATGACAGCCTTCTATGGTTCGTACAGCTGAGATACTGGCAAGAGTATGCGAATGGTGGATAGCACAATGTTTAAAATGTTTAGTGTCGGTTTGATAGCACCACCAATCCACATTGGTTCTGCATAGTGGATTATGATGAAATAGGATGAAGCTGTCGGACCCAGCTTTGTTAGTTAGGCCATGACGGAGGCCTTTAGGCGGCCTATATTTTTTTTTTTTTTTTTTTTTTTTTTGAGGGGACTCCCTTTTCCGCATTTGGACTCGATGGTTGGTCCATTATGCGTGGGTACTGGCTACGAATGTAACCAGCCTAACTCCTCCCAGAAGCACAGAAGCTTCCTGGGATCTTCACAGGCTTCGAGGAGTGACCTCGGTGTGCCGAGGATTTGTGTTCGTTGGGTGGCTACTCCCGCGCATTCCAGGACTACGTGGGCAGCTGTTTCTTCTTCGGCTAGACAGCCTCTGCAGAGTGGACTGTCTGTGGCTCCGATGTTAAAGAGGTGTTTGTTCAGGGGACAGTGTCCTGTTAGGGTCCCCACGATGGTTTTGAGTTCTATTCTTGTTAGGTGCAATAGACGACGTGTCAGTCGTTTGGAGGCCGTTGGTATCGCAGATATTGGACAGTCGAGACTGTCTGCAGTCCGTCATCTTTGTCCAGCGTTCGTTGTGTAGGTTTTGGGTATGCAGCCGTATCCAGGTGCGTAGCTGGGAAAACGGCAGAGGGAGGAACGGGCTCGGTCCCTCTATTGTTGTTTCCGATCCCCTCCTGGCTAGCTCGTCCGCGGCGTCATTACCCAGTGATCCACTATGCCCCTTTATCCATTGTAGAGTTACCCTGTTCCTCGTGGCTATGGTCTCTAGGGCAAGGTGACATTCGTGTATGAGTTTGGAGGTGCAATTACGGTTCTCCAGAGCTTTGAGTGTTGCTGTGCTGTCCGAGAGAATTCGTATGTCGTAGTCATCGACCTCTCTCCTTTTGATTGCGTAGGCAGCTTCCGTTATAGCCACACATTCACATTGGAAGATGGAACTGTGTTTGCCTAGCGTTGTTGTTGTGTTGATGTTGAGATCTAGCGAGTGAACTCCAGCACCTGTTCCCTGGCCAGTTTTCGACCCGTCAGTGTAGACTCGGATCTCACTACTCCCGGATTGATCTCTTTGGTTCTCGTATGTTTGTATACGGTAGTGTTTTTGTGATATTTGTTGTTTGGGGATTTTGTCGCAGGGAGCGGCTACGAGTGGTTCATATGAGATTGCTCTATCCAAAATGGATGCGTGCAGACTTCTTGAACATCCCCAGAGATTTAAGTGTTTTAGTCTGATAGCTGCCATTGTTGCTTCCTGTTGTATATGAAGATCAAGTGGGGTTAGACCCAGGATGATCTCTAAGGCAGCTGTCGGCGTTGTTCTCATGCAGCCCGTTATTGCAGAGCATGCCAGTCTCTGAAAACGTTGTAGCTTGGTAATTACGGTGGTTAGTTCTGTTCTGTTCCACCATTAGGCGGCCTATTTACTCCGTCACTAGATTTGGCCACTACCTTCTCAAGCACAAGCCTATTACCTCGGAGACCACAATAGCCCGTTTTTTCTATTCTCTGAGGCAACAACACAAAAATCTCTGGAAGAAAAGTCACGCGCGCTCCACTATTCTATAGAGGTATTGAATTCAGTCCGCGAGTAAACCCTGGGGACGCATTTAACCTAGGTCGGGGTCGATAGTGATCCGTTAGTTTGCCACAGACTATAAACAGGAGAGGTATCCTATGGAGCGCTCGTGACGTAGCTGGCTAAGTTGTTCTTAACAGATCAACGAAGTTAAGCACTGTTCCGTGAAGTCATCATTTGGATGGGTGACCGCCAATGGCAATTTCAACTGAGCGCTCCCGTGCTTCGGAAGGGTATGGTTTCCGGTGAAATTACAGGCACATGAGATTTTAGATCTACGACTCAAGGTGGCCACGCGCGAGTGATATCTCTGATGTTGAAAGTGTACACAGGCTACGGTAACCGCTCACCATTAAGTGGGCCGTACGCTTGGTTGCCACTAGTATATAAAAAAAAAAAAAAAAATCATCATCGTCATCATCATCTCAGCTAATAGACGTTCACTGGTGGACGCGGCCTCTGCCAAAACGACCGATTTTGTGGGGCCTCGTACTCTACCTCGAATGACATTACCTTGATGTTTCTACCTCGAAGGTACGTTTTGCCGAAGGTTATTTACCTCGAATGATCGTTACTGCTGCCGTTTTTAATTATCCTATTAATTATGGGATGGTTTGCCATAACCGACGCACATGAGGCTTTCGATCTATGCCTCAAGGTGGCAACCCGCGAGTGATATTGCACTCCCTCTGGTATTGCAAGCGTCCATAGGCTGCGCCGCTTACCATCTAGTGGCTTACCATCTAGTGGGACGTACGCTTGGTTGCCACTTTTTTTTTTTTTTTTTTTTTTTATACAACTGAAGTGGCAACCAAGCGTACGGCCCACAAGATGGTAAGCGGTTATCGCAGCCTATGGACGCTTGCAACACCAGAGGTATCACTCGCGGGTTGCCACCTTGAGGCTAAGATCGAAAGCCTCATGTGCCAGTAATTTCACCGGAAACCATACCCTTCACACCGGAACACAGCAATGCGAGCATTACTGCTTGGCGGCAGAAATAGGTATGGTGGTAGTTCTTCCCCGGAAGAGCTCTATCACAGAGAACTCTACTACTCTTCAGTTATATAAATAAAAAAAACGCCTCTTTGCCGTTGTGGCACACAAATACATGACTGCTGGATATTGTTGCTGTTAGATCTTTTATAATTTTCTTCTTTCATTTTGTTTGCACTGTGTCTTAACAGCAAATAAAAATATGTCAATCTATATAATATGGATTGATCCTTTTACATCATCAACATCATTATAATATCAGCCAGCAGGCATCCACTGCTGGACATAGGCCTCCCCAAAAAGCGCCATTGATAAAAGTAAGTTAGCGCCATTGATACAATTGGTACACACATATCGCATGCCATATTTACAGGACAATGGATAACAGTATGGCCTGTTACAATAACTGCATTAATGCAGTTACTTACTGCTACTGTGTCTCTGCAGTTTTTATGGTCATGCATAGGACTTACCACAGAACGAACTTATCACACAGACAGTCTCGGTTACCGTTAATAACCTCGGTTAATAAGTTATCTCTAGGCAACCTTATTCGACCACTGCTGAGCAAAAGGTCGCCTCAATCTACAAGGTTCACTAGAAATCCCTAACCATCTTTATAAGCCTTTATTATCCTTCTATTATCTCACATATTATCCTGTTTTCATAGAAATCAACATAAATAATAAGCAAAGCTGGACAATCCAAGCAGCATCAACCAGCCCCAAGCTAAGCAAAGCTTTTTTTATTATACAAAGAATATACCCAGAACAAATATTTGCAGATCGTGCAAACATTTGTCCCACCCAAGGCAATCGACTCAACCTCCTGCGTCACAGACGGACCTCCGCCGGTGTTATTGCCAGTTCTTTTCAGCAGTTCTTTTGCGCGTTGGAACCGGCGTGTTCACCTAGCTTGTAAGACGTTTCAAAGTGATCTTTGTAATTTACTGAATAAAACTCTTTTCACTTTAACTTTGAAGTTAGATTCAGATGTCGGTTGCAGTGTAGTACCACAGAACATATTAGTACTACGTACAGAATAGCCACTCCCTACCTCCCACCAGTTTTACTTACCCCACCCGGACGCGAGTTTGCCGGCACCTTTCGCCGGCACTGAAACAAAGGCCTAAGGCACGCGTTTATTTTGATTTTGTGTAGGTCCAAGCGCGCGCATGCCAGCGCGAGCGAAAGTGTGCTATCTCGCTCTTGCTATAATTGGGTGGGGCCAACCATGACACACACATACAACGGCACCGTTTACGTACACAAACCATGCAAGTTGTGATTCAGGTGATTGCGACGCGTTTTTTCATACATTAAATTGGTGTCGTTGTACTTAGGTACAGAGATAGTAAAGCTCGATTAGTTTGTAGCGTGAACTTGCATCTATAGCTACATTCATACCACTTATTGTTTATATTTTTGTAAGTTAGCCCTTATATAGGCTTGCACTAATAATTTGATGACAGTCTGTTCCTACCGTGCCAGATGTGAATACCTCTAATACATCTCGTTAACTAAACTGCCTGTAATCACTTTGTCATATTGACATTATACGCACATTAATCATCATCATGACAGCCTTCTAATGTTCCCACTGCTGGGACACTGGCCTACTCTCAGGCGAGAGTGATTGGGTCTTAAATCCACCACGCGGACCCAATGCGGATTGGTGGATGGCACATGTCTTTCGAATTTTTAGTTCTTGGTTTCCTCACGATGTTTTCCTTCACCGTATGAGAGCACTGGCATTGCGCACATAAATTTTCGAACAGAAAAATCCATTGGTGCACGACCGGGTTTGAACCCACGACCTTAGGATCGGAAGGCGGGGTCATTACCACTAGACCACCGGTACTCTATAGACCACCGGTGCTCTATTACATTAATCAAATAACATTTATTTTATTTTAGCACCCTATACTTGCCTTTATAAATACTAAGCAAGTAATCCTAGGTAGGTATAGGAAAAGCAGTTTGTGTCAACCCTGTGTCAAAGATGGTGTACGCCAAATTGACCGCGCGTAGCCACGCGTTTAGTTAAATGGCTCCCTAGAGACATAGCGGTTGGATATTCAATATCTAGTCAGAGCCAGTCACCTAAGCTGTCTCTACCTTACCATCTACCATTGGACTTCATTTATTCATGACGTTCGAGAGTGGAACTCTTGAAATATTGATGTACCTACTGGATTTTCTTGTCTTCGGAACCACTTACTCAAAAGTCAGTGTTTATTGAAGACGACCTCGGTGTCGCGGTAAGAGAGTGGTTAAGAAAGAGAGGTTGCGGGTTCGATCTCCGGAGCGGAACAAATGTTTGCTTGGTATGCAAATATTTGTTCCGGCTCTGATGGGTAACCACGAAGGTAGTGTGCTATCTCGCTCTCTCGTAGGTCCAAGCGCGCGCATGACAGCGCTTGGACAGACAAAAAATCAAAATAAACACTTGCCTTAGCCCTTAGCTTCAGTGCCGACAAAATGTGCCGGCAAACTCGCAATTGGGGTGAGTTAAGTAAAACCGGTGGGAGGTATGGAGTGGCCATTCTGTAAGTAGTACTAATATTTGTTCTGTAGTTTGGGGCTAAAATAGCACTGTGTGAGTCAATATTTATTTATTTATACTTACTCCCTCTAATTTATGTTTGCTCTAAACTCTAAACCATTCATCAAAATCTCATAAATTCTCGCACCTCTAACAAGAATTAAGTCAATCCGATAGGTCCCCCATCCTATTCAGAACCCTCCGGAAGTATACGCTAATGAAGTAACGTACCCCGATTACTACTATGGGGAACAAAAAAGGTAATGTCGAATAATGTAAGTAAACATCGTTTAGGAGTAAGTAAGTACTGTATCATACTAATCACACATAATAAAGTAAGTAAATTCGTATGAGTCAGTGGCCAACTCTGGTGACAGAGTTTCTAGGCCGCCCGAAGGCCTCTGTCATGGCCATAACAACTTTGAAAAAGCCGGGACCGACTGCTTAACGTGCCCTCCGAGGCACGGGAGCGCTCAGTTGAAATTGCCACTGGCGGTCACCCATCAAAATGACTACGCGGAACAGTGTTTAACTTCGTTGATCTGTTAAGAACAACTTAGCCAGCTTTACATCACGAGCGCTCCAATACATCTAAACTAATATTATAAAAAGAGAAGATTTGTACTTATGTGGGACACTGGCCTGCTTTGAGAGCAAGAAACGTACGTATACTTTTTTACAGGATATAGAGTAGCATATGTCCTATTCTCGGTGTTTTTTTTTTATACAACTGATATGGCAACCAAGCGTAAGGCCCACAAGATGGTAAGCGGTTACCGCAGTCTATGAACGCAATGCGAGCATTACTGCTTGGCGGTAATGCTCTATCACAAAGAACTCTACTACTCTTAAATTAATTTGGTTTATGTTTAAAATTTCAGTTTCTCAGCCGAATCGGTTCAATGTTTGCTGTCGAGTTATAGAGAAGAATACATACAAACATACAAACTTTCGCATTTATATTATTACTAGCAGTCCGTCCCAGCTTCGCACGGGTGCTCGTGCGAAGCCGGGGCGGGTCGCTAGTATAAAATAGCCTATGTTACTTAGGGATAATGTAGCATTCTAATGGAGTAAGAATTTTTGAAATCGGACTAGTACTAGACGATGACGCGTCACGACACTCCACGACAGAATAATGTAACCCTGGCTTAATACTTTTGTTACCGACCTTTCCTTCTTGATTATTGTGTAGCATTCAATAAATATTTGCAGGCGAACAAATAAAACTTTGTTTTGTTACAGACTACTGGAAATAGTAGCGAGATAGAAACGCAACTCATTTGGTTACACAATGTTACGTTGCTGTTTTTTTTTTTTTTTTTTGCTTTTAATAATGAGATAATTGTGTGGTCTTATTATGTTGTAGTATGTTGTAGCTAAAAAAATGAAAAGGACGTAGACAAGACATCATTATTTTTAGCGTTTCTTTTTACGCTAAATATTTTCATAAACATGGTCTGATTGCACCCCTGATGTTTTCGGTAGTAGTATTTTTATACCCTGTATAAAATGTACCTGTGTAAGTTGTGTAGGTTTACATATTTCTATTAAAAACCCGCTTTTGTTTCATGTATATAATTTCAGTAAAGAGGCACCGACACTGTTTCGACTTGATTTCGAGAATTTTCATCAGGGTTGACATGTGACTCTTGTAACGCTTGAGATTTAACCGAGGATATTATAAGTTAAAACACAGGTGTTAAGTGCAAGTAAATATATCTTTATTACACAAAGATAAGGTAATACAAGAAGGTGGGCGCCAGACCAGATATCACTGGTCACTTAAATTAAAAGTAAGTAGGATAATAGTTTTACAAAAGAGCATAACGGTCAAAGGGGTTCGAATAGCCTATAATCAGAGTTATCTATCGCAGTCAGCTTAAGAAGTGAGTTTATTTAAATTTAAGGTTTATTGAAGATTTGCACGTTCCGGAAGGGAAATGTGTGTGTTAGTAAAACGACACAAAGGTACCAGGAGAAGCGACAGGCTTCCGGCGCGGGAGGACTCGGAAGAAGGGATCCCCCTTCACCGCGTTCAGCTGCAGCAGCCTGCCGAAGACCGACCCGAGCTGGAGTCCGGGACCGGCTACTCGCGCACGAAAGAGAAGTAGTTTAGAAACTAAACTGTACCCATAGAAAAAAAAAACCTGTAAAGGAAAAGCGAGGTAAGCTATTGGCTGTAAGCCTGGGACCAGCCCGTTTCCTATCATCGTAACCAATCATAGAAAACAGGGTAACTTACCCACAAGGCGTGGGTTTTTTTGGGCGTGACGGCGACGCAAGGCGAAAGCCTTAATAAGGCGGCAAGACCCGAGCTGGGCCCCACGTAATCCGTTGGCTGGAAGAGAAGAAAAGAAGTTAGCCTTTCACGTGAAGATACACGTTAGACGGACACGTGGCGCCGGCGCGTGCGCCCAAAATATAGTAATTAACGTTCGAAAGCTTACCCGTGACTTGCTTGTAAGCGGCCTGTAGCCAGCCGATGGAAGCAGAAGAAATTGCAAGCCGTGCGGGGGTAATGGCCACGTGGAGTCACGCGCTGGCCAGATACAGGGACCCTGTGCAGAATAAAGGAATCCACTTTAGCCGCCAGCGCAGGCCTAGAGAGAAAGCTTGTGAGGCTTCCCTGACGATCAGACTTACCAGCTCGGAGTTAATTTTCACTAAACTTGTGACTTGTGTTCACGAACGCGAAACAATAAAAAGAGCGGTGCCATGCAAACTCTGAGCGACTCCACTGAACTAGAGTGGCCCGCTACCAAAACCGAATCTCCCAGGAATAAACAACAACAAGCTATTATATTTTATATTTTCATCACGCAGGCAAAGCCAGACGTGATGAATACACTTAAATATTTGAAGAATTGATCAAGTATTTTAAGACACCTGAAACATTATAAATGCAATTGAATTTATGATTTATTAATCCCAAAATTTCCCAATAACCAATAATCTAAATTAATATTGCAGCTGGAAATACTGCTTAGTTTTTAATTTGTGGAGAGCCTAAGGTCAGTCACACTGACGTGAGTGTCAAAAAATGTCACTGTCAAAAGACAGTGACTGATATGTAACTGAGGGTTACACTCTGCGTCGCAATATGCGCTGCAGGCTTACATCTATTGCAGACAATCTAGGTGGTGCCTTGATTATGAGAAGTTTCAGTTCTATGCAATATTTATATTCTATTGTATATAAGACTTGTTTCGTTCCGGACTTTTCCAATTACGTCCGTTTTTTATTATTAACGTAACGTCGTTCACTGTTTGACTGCCGCTTTCATAGTGGAATTATTATTGTGATGTTTTGTTGGCAACATTTTGTACAAAACACTGTTTTCTCTTCGGTTTTCTTACCTACACTTGTAGCAAATGTTTACTCTATAAGCGCTTCTGTGCTTTAGAAGATAAGTATGATTGTCTTGGCTATACAATACAAGATGAATTCGAGGAATGTCAAAATGTCGACATACTCGAGTAAATTTTAGAGGAATGTTCGAGGCGCCCTCCACATGAGTCGAGTGGCGGAAACTTATTAGAATATAGGTGTTAGGCCATGTCGGATGACTTTGGGCGGGCTACTTTTTATTCCGGAAAAAAATACTGTTCCTGTGGGATAGCATTAAAACTAAAAAACGCGGGTGAAGCCGCGCGATAATTATAGTATTACTAGCGTGCGAAGCCAGGTGGGTCGCTAGTAATAAATATAGTGTATGTTTCTCACAATGTAACATTCTAATGGTGAAATAATTTTTGAAATCGGTGTAGTAATTTTGAGTTTACTCGTAACAAATAAAAGTACAAACATACAAAAAACACAAATATTCTGTCTTTATAATATTAGTATAGATATTATAAAGATTTGTATTTTTTACGCAGCGCCATCTAGCCCCAAACTAAACCAAGCTATATACTTTGGGAATCAGATAACTAATATAATTTGTAAAACACTTGTAATACTATAAAACCCGGAGCAAATATTTGCAGATCATGCCAAATTTGCCCTGCAGCGGAAATCAAACCCATAACTTCTCGCTGCTTCTAAACCGGACTCGTTTCTATTGGTTTAATTATACATTTCCGCTCCCCTGATAGTGGTGACCAAAGTGCTAAAAATAATTAAAATATTTCAAGGATTCCAGAAGAATCCAATTAACCTCAAGGATGCTGCGGAGTAATGAGTAGAAAGGAAGAATGTATTTATTCTAACGCGGGGTAATTTTTTATGCCCTATTCTATTTAAATATTTACAAAAATACTCATTGCACTTTATCTACGACATATCGAGTCATAGAGATACCTGATTGCTGAGAATCAGAGACCGTCATTTAACGTTGTTATGGATACCTGGATATTCAATAACATTACAAATTGTAAAATACAATTATATGTAATTATCTACAATTTTACGTGCGTTTTTACTATTATTATGTAATCTTTATTGAACGAATGTTTGGGTGTTACAATTGTAAGATTTTTTTATATATTTATAGGTTTTTTAAACAGCGTTTGGCGTAAATTCGAACGGAAATCTACTCAATACTCTATATTTATATTTCATCACATTGGTAGGTACATGTGGTGAAAATACAAATTGTGGATCACAATGTGCACCCATTAAGGCATAACAATATTAAAAATAGGTGAAGGCAGACCGAGGTTTATTATTAGGTAGAACTTCAAAATTGTAACTTTTGTACAAATTTGTGGACTTATAATGTTTATATTGAATAGAGCCAGGCCTCTATTCAATATGTTAGGACTCTCCAGCAAAGAGTCCGCCTTGGTGGGTAGCACCGCAGTGCCATATTCTGCCTCCAAGCAGTAATGTGCAAGCTGCACTGTGTTCAGGTATAAAGGGTTAGCTATAGCAAGTGAAATCACTGGGCAAAAGAGACTTAATAATTACGTCTCTACGATGATAGGTACTTACTGAAAATTAAGCTTTTTTGTAGATTTTAACTATTGGTTATGTTGACTTGCGGTTAACATACAAGCCATTACTACACGGGACCCGGAATAACGATTTTCGCACACTCTTACCGACGTCATAAGCCGGTCGCCGCATCATACAAAACCTGACCCCTCGATAGAATCGTAACTTGAATCTAAATTCAAGCGTATTAAGATTCATTTTACGTTGTATTCTGTTTCTAAGTAAACCTAGAATTTATTTAAGTTGGGAGTCACTACATATTTCGCATCGGAATTGGCTAAATGCCGGTTGAAAAAAGTTTATTTTTATACCATAGAAGTTGCAAAAAGTGGTCACTATGTAAATATTTCATCATCATGATAGCCATCTATTGTCTCTACTGCTGGAACACTGGCCTACTCTCGAGCGAGAGTGATTGGGTATTAATGTTCTACTTTAGAGACCATCTGACAGTTGGACGTTTTGCTACATGGACATTTGTCTAATTAGGCTTATTTGTCACCGCACTAGTCTTTTTTTCCACACGAAAACAGAACTAAAGTGCGATTTACATTGACTGACTGACTCCAAATGAAGTCAGTGCTGAATTTGAGAACTGACTTTCTCTGTTTAAAAAGAGTCAGTACGCGATAATATTGAGATTTAGATCAGGTCAGTAGCGGTGTGGTAGCGGGTCAGCACTGACTTTGCTACTGACTTAATGTTAATCATACTTATCATCTATCGTTTTAGAGTAGCCTTTTCTCTGCTGGTTGTCGAATCACTTGTTACTTTTTAGATGGATCACCTTGCCGTAAGCCACATTTTCTGATTGGTCTTAGCTATTTCGTTCTGAAATATATAGTGACACACTTAAGCGTATCCGTCAACGTCCAATTAAAAGTTAAGATGCTCTTAGCATTGCTACATGTGCTTAAAAGTGTTTTATATATAGCTTGCTTTGAGTTTTGAAACTACTAACAGTAAGCTTAGTGGCTGACAAACAGACGCAGTTAAACATTATGAATAGCACTGGTGATCTTAGTGATTTTGCCTTCCGATCGTGGGTTCGAACCCGGTCGAGAACCAATGGATTTAACTCATACAGTGAAGGTAAACATTACCCAAGAACTAAAAATTCGAAAGACACGAGCCATCCATCAATCTGCATTGGATCCGTGTCGTGGATTAACATCCAATCACTCTCGCTCGAGAGTAGGCCGTGTCCCAGCAGTGGAGACTGTAGAAGGCTGTCATGATGATGAAATATTAACATAGTGACAACGTGAAAACCAGTAATTGGCTTTTCTGATGCGTAATATAAGTTAGTTATTTAAGTTTTAAGTTGTCGGTTTTCTTATTCTTCTTATATAAATTGCTGTGCGTTAGGCTCGCTAGAATTCGATAACGGCTGGACCGATTTGATCTGATTTTGGTCTTGAAATGTTTGTAATAGTTCAGGGAAGGTTTAAACGGTGCGAAAATATACAGGGTGTACAATTTTTCTGAAAAAACGCGAGTGAAACCGCGCCGGGTCAGCTAGATATTGATCTTGAAATGTTTGTAGGAGTCCAGGGAAGGTTTAAACGGTGAGAAAATATAAATAAAATAAAATGAGCCTTTATTTCAACTAGGAACATGCTGTGCTTATGACCAATGTTGAAATTTCTTAAATCTAACACTCATGTCTATGTAGGTACTTGTTGATTAAAACCTACTTATCATAATATTTTATGTATCGCCATCATAGTAATCGCCTCTTTGGTGTAGGCCTCCCCCATATTCTTCCACACTTCTCTGTTTCTGGCCTTTGACATCCAGCTTGGTCCCGCTTTCTTTATGAAAATGTATGAAATTTTTGTAAAAATTTATGTAAAAATTTATGTAAAAATTTGCTAAAAAAAAAATAACGCGAGAGAAACCGCGGCGGGTCTACTAGTTATTTAAATAAATAAACATGACCAGCTCCATATAACCCGACTATCCAAACACGGCATAAGGTCCGCCTAGCATGATTTGAAAGCCAAACATTGGATCAACTTGTTGATCCACTGTTTATAGCTCGTCAAACAGTGGATTGTTTAATGTGGTTAGTTATGTTATATAACTGGGTTATAACCATAACTTTGAACCAATACGCTTTACTTAACCAATTTATAGGTACATCATCATCATCATCAGTCGATAGTCGTCCAATGTTAGACATAAGCCTTAAAGAGCGGCATGACGACCGACTTTGAGCCTTCACCATCCAACGACTTCTTGTGTCATCGGTCCATCGAGTGGGGGCCGTCCTACACTTTGTTTTCCAGTTCGTTAACTACATAACGGCTGTATATCGAGGCTAGTTCTGAAAAATAGCCAGCTAAGTGGTTCATAACTAATCAACGTAGTTAAGCACTCTTCTGCTTCGGATGGGTGACCGCCTGTGGCAATTTCATCTTATAACATCATCGTCAACAGAATTCATTTCTAATTTTCGTCGAAGGTTAAAAATCTGGGACATCAACGTTTTTTTTTTTATTAAATTGGTGCGGCTAATATAACACTGCGGCCATGCAGGCCTGTGGTCGCCACTTGTGTCGTCACCCTTAGGGGGCTGAGGATGTGCCTACCCAGGCTATTATTCGCTATGACCAAACGCGGGCTCGCTACGGTATCTGCGTGGAATCGTTGTCGACGAGCCACGTTTTAGGGCTTGTCTGACTGTTTTTCAAAGTCAACCTATCGATAGCGAAACTATCGCTATTGAAACAGCACAGATACCGAAAACAATCTTACAAATTCACACCATGGCACGTATAGAACACGTTACTAAGTTACACGTTATTGGTAAGGAATCTCTATGTCATAGCGAATAAGCCCCCAGATGTATGCTACGTTTTTGCATTAGTGGTCCACACTCTCCTCGCAGATGCGCAACCGTTTCGTCCGCCTCATTGCACAGTCTGCAGGTTTGTGTGTCACTCAGCCTTAGCTTAAACATGTGCTTATTAAGGCGACAATGTCCAGTTAAGGCCCTGACCACAATGCGTAGGTTATTCCTACTTAGCGCTAGGATTTGGTTGGTGTACCGTTTATCGAAGGCTTTTATTAGGGATTTTGAGTGATTCATACCAGAACAATTGTTCCAGAGTCTAGTTGATTCTTCGAAGCATGAGTTTGTGAGGGTTCTTTGTGCCAGGCTTATTAGTATGCCGCAAAAGGCTCTGGGCCTATTTGAGTTCCACATTAATGTTACTTAATGTCATAAACGTAGTTGTTTGTAAACCCAGTTAAGCCAGTTAGCTTTACCCTTGAATCCAATAGCAATTCCATTCCGATTCCAATTTCAATCCAATACTAATTGACTTCGCATTTATAAGACCATTATCAGGCCCATTTTAATGTACGGCTGCGAAGCATGGACACTCACACAGAAAGAAGAGAATAAGCTGCTAGTGGCAGAAACAAAAATTTACCGCAAAATTTTGGGTCCAACTCAGAGGGAAGATGGCAGCTGGAGACTTCGTAGAAACCAGGAAATCGAAGACCTAGTGTCAGAGCCTAATATCATAGGAGAAACAAAATCTACCAGACTCCGATGGCTCGGGCATGTAGTCCGCACGGGCGAGGATCGAGCAATCAGGCGAGCATACACGGGTTGCCCAGGTGGCCGGAGACCCATAGGTCGTCCGAGGTACCGCTGGAGCGACCAAGTTGAAAACGATCTGCGCGAACTAAATGTCGCCGACTGGACGCAAACAGCGACGGACAGAATTGCCTGGCGGACTCTAGTGTCGGAGGCCAAGATCCACTTTGGGTCGCTGCGCCACAGCAGTAAGTAAGTAAGTACTAATTGACTGCTGTCAAATTACCGTACTCTTGAAAACAATGTTGATAGCATTGCATTAAAATCGGAATTGGCCAATTCTTGCGTCGTTACATATGAGGTTAGCTGCGTTATGCTCAGTTAATTAAGGTTCGCGTATTATTATTTTTTATACAACTGAAGTGGCAACCAAGCGTACGGCCCACAAGATGGTAAGCGGTTACCGCAGCCTATGGACGCTTGCAATACCAGAGGTATCATTTGCGGGTTTTTCGACCTTGAGGCTAAGATCGAAAGCCTCATGTGCCAGTAATTTCACCGGAAACCATACCGTTCACACCGGAACACAGCAATGCGAGCATTACTGCTTGGCGGCAGAAATAGGTATGGTGGTAGTCCTTCCCCAGACGAGCTCTATCACAGAGAACTCTACTAGTCTTTAAACTACTAAAAAATTACTGTTCCTGTGGGATAGCATAAAAACTGCAAGAACGCGGGTCAGCTCGTAAAAAATAGAATAAAAAAGAAATTTAGCGCTATGTTTGCACTCAAAAGTAGGATCGGTATTGGACAAGTATTGGAATATGACATATATTCCAATACTTGTCCAATACCGATCGCGTTCAAGAGTAAGACCCCGGTAACACACCTGCGCATGCATGCGTAGACGTGCGCATACCGTGACGTCGCAATGTATGAAACTGTGTGACATAGCATATCGCTTGCGTGACAGCTCTCAAGGCGAACACGCGCGTGGAATGTATGAAACTGTATGTGACATGGCGAACCGCTTGCGTGACAGCTATCAAGGCGAACACGCGCGTGGATTGTATGAAACTGTATGTGACATGGCACACCGCTTGCGTGACAGCTATCAAGGCGAACACGCGCGTGGAATGTATGAAACTGTATGTGACATGGCACACCGCTTGCGTGACAGCTATCAAGGCGAACACGCGCGTGGAATGTATGAAACTGTATGTGACATGGCACACCGCTTGCGTGACAGCTATCAAGGCGAACACGCGCGTGGAATGTATGAAACTGTATGTGACATGGCACACCGCTTGCGTGACAGCTATCAAGGCGAACACGCGCGTGGAATGTATGAAACTGTATGTGACATGGCGAACCGCTTGCGTGACAGCTATCAAGGCGAACACGCGCGTGGAATGTATGAAACTGTATGTGACATGGCACACCGCTTGCGTGACAGCTATCAAGGCGAACACGCGCGTGGAATGTATGAAACTGTATGTGACATGGCACACCGCTTGCGTGACAGCTATCAAGGCGAACACGCGCGTGGAATGTATGAATTTGTATGTGACATGGCACACCGCTTGCGTGACAGCTATCAAGGCGAACACGCGCATGGAATGTATGAAACTGTATGTGACATGGCACACCGCTTGCGTGACAGCTATCAAGGCGAACACGCGCGTGGAATGTATGAAACTGTATGTGACATGGCACACCGCTTGCGTGACAGCTATCAAGGCGAACACGCGCGTGGAATGTATGAAACTGTATGTGACATGGCACACCGCTTGCGTGACAGCTATCAAGGCGAACACGCGCGTGGAATGTATGAAACTGTATGTGACATGGCACACCGCTTGCGTGACAGCTATCAAGGCGAACACGCGCGTGGAATGTATGAAACTGTATGTGACATGGCGAACCGCTTGCGTGACAGCTATCAAGGCGAACACGCGCGTGGAATGTATGAAACTGTATGTGACATGGCACACCGCTTGCGTGACAGCTATCAAGGCGAACACGCGCGTGGAATGTATGAAACTGTATGTGACATGGCACACCGCTTGCGTGACAGCTATCAAGGCGAACACGCGCGTGGAATGTATGAAACTGTATGTGACATGGTACACCGCTTGCGTGACAGCTATCAAGGCGAACACGCGCGTGGAATGTATGAAACTGTATGTGACATGGCACCGGTGTGCCGTGGCCATAACTCGCTAGGTGTTAATAAAGCTTAGAGCAAAACATTTTTACGTGACTGAAATAAAACATTTTTTTCTTTGACTAGCTTTCCGAGTTGTGAATAAAAATGATTTAACATTTAATTACGTTCACTGTATGATTTATAGACTTTGTAATAACGCCCCCTTTACTGGGGACACACGGTCAATTAGATCAACTAACAAGAAAAAAATAAGTAAAAATAATTTTTAAGTTAAATGTTAACAATCACACTAAAGATTATTATATCCCAGAAATTATTTCGCCTCAACCGGGATATTAACCCACAACCACCGCTTAATACGGGTGCTCTACCAATTAAGCTATCGAGAAATATCTCGCTTGAATGAAATAATCATTGGCATGTCTTTTGCTCGAAGCGCCGATAGCTCAACCTACAGGGGAAATGTTTGCAGTTCTTTAGTTTTCCAAGGGTTGTTGGTTGCGGGTTCAAATCCCGCTTGAGGCGAAATAATCTTTGGTTTTATGTACGCTATAAAATAATTGGGTAAGTATTACTTGGGTCATCAATCTAGGGCATTGATCAGACAAAAAAAATAGCATTATTATTATTATAAAAATATTACAGAGGCGATAGGTCTGAACTATTTTTTCTTCGTTCGAATTTCAAAATAGCAGTCTCCCGAACCGCAAAAAGTTAAACGTTCAATTTTTAAACTTTTCGTCAGTTTAGTTGATTTGATTTCCGTTCAATTTTTAAACTTTTCGTCAGTTTAGTTGATTTGATTTCCGGGTGAGACAGAGACAAGAGAATTTTAGGAAATCTTTTAATTGAAGTTTTGTTTCTTATTAAAAATAAAGGAATGATTCCTATAAGTAAAAAATTACCTTAAGGATTTAAAGTGATTTCTCTTCAAAGCCCATTAATTTTTACCAATCTGTATAAAGCTTACGCACACAATAATGGACTTTGTTAATGGAAATAAGTAAATGAAATGAAATTTATAATCGTTGTTCAAAATACCAATGTGTAGCAAAGTCGCAAGTAAAGTTCTCTATAAATAATACCATCTTATTTAATAATTTATGGTTTGAAACTAAGATATTAATTATCCAATTCTTTTGAACATTGTTTATTTGTAATATAAGATTTAAGAATCTGTAAAACATAATCCACAGACGTAAAAACCTACTAAAGTTTATACGATTTTTATGTCATGTTTACAATTTGGTGTTATATGAGAAGTTTATTTTTTATTCCAATGAACATTCAGTTTTAATGACATTTATACCTAAATTATTTCGTAGCGTAACCATAACTTTTTTGTTTTATGCCCGTTACAAGGTTCTTTGCTAACGTTAACAGAAGAAAGTATTATTTTGTTTATTAGTTTCATTGTTTTTTTTTGTTTTTCTTTTAATACAATTTCTTGACATTCATCCCACCACGCTGAGTGAATGTCACATGTCCCATGCACAGAAAAATCCGCTGGTACAAGACACCATGAACTTACGATCGGAAAGGTTTTTTTTTTTAATTTATTGAATAAAAATAAAAAAGGCTTTGTCGCTGAGCGACCACACCGCCTAATCGGTAATATTTACAAAGTTGTTAATTAAACTATAGATACTTAAACTAGGTAACAAGAGAGAGAAAAAAAATGAAATAAAAACTTAACTCTTAAAATAATTATCTACTAAAATATACATGTATTGGGCTACGTCAGACATTGGATCAACCAACACACTATTGCATAGTCCAACATCGAGGTACACTACTTAAAGACGAACAATACTCCATTTACGGTAGTAAAGTTTTTTAATTACACAAAAAGGTGGTTTTCAATTTTGGTTGTAAATTCGCGAGCATAATATCGCGTTTTTTTTTTTATCTCAGCAAGTGACAAGACAATCAAGGCGCCCGATGTTAAGCACCACGCCTGACTATAACAGCTGCAGTGCCACCCAGAGCTTAAAGTTTTTAAGTGTTTGCGTGGCACTGCACTGCGCTTATCACCCCGAGACATGGTTGCCTCTTTCGCCCAGTAATTTCACTTATTATTTAACATCTTTATATCGTTTGTAACGGTCTTTAGATGGCTCAACAGTTTTATAATTAAGTATTTAGTATATTTTGTAGGTTATGTAATTATGTAACATACTTTTATTTATTAATAAAAATCATATAATATCGCGTATTTCGCTTATATCTATACAGACCTTTCATTTACACGGTGCGATCGCCTCGAGGAATTGTGTAAATTGTTTGGCAAAGGTCTGAGACTGGGCATTTCCCGGTCGGTGTTTTCCCGAGTCGACCAGCGCATCGCAATCAAAACACTAGAAAACCTGTTTCAAGATTGCACCTAGTAAATATAGGGACGGGTACGGAAATATCGATAAAAATAAAATTAAAAAACATTCTAGCAGGAATGGGCTGAACCGAGATTGACGGATTTGGTCGTATCTTAAAATCGTATTTGTCGGTTTATTACGGGATTATAAAATGATTAGTATTAAATTTTAGAGGGGTTTATCGAACGTAGAGCGTAGATTAAAAAAATAAATATTTTTTTTTTGGTATTTTCGAGAAATCAAAACGCTACAAAGATTATAGGTACTTTTGAAATTACATTCCGCTCGAACTTTAAATTTAGAAAGAATTGAACAATAGTATAAGGTAGGACTTTAGATTCCTAGCGTTCACGCTTTAGCACTAAAGTAGTTTAGCTCGTTGTCTTGCTCTTCATAGGTACTTAATTGTAGGCTATATTCGCTAATAACCATTAGAACAGAAATGCTATTAACCATTATTCTAGCCACTAAAGCTATAAAAAATACTGTTAAACACCAAAACAAAAGTCAAAAAGCAGTGACGTATTTCGAAAACGTCGATAACTCCGAACAAATAAATGAATTGATGATAGCGCATCGTCGCTAAATTGATTTTCGGCAATAACAGGTGACCTGTTTTCATTATAGCCCCATTACTCAATAATATCGAAATTGATCGCTTGAAATGGCAATGTGTCACAGAAGTTTTATTATAGGCTCAAACAAGAACATACTTACGAACTTACGTAACCTTTACATAAGTAAGTAAGTATGTTCGTATGAGTCAGTGGCCAACTTTGGTCACGGAGTTATTTTTTTTACGGAGAGCTTATTCGAGTTTGGATGACCTCAAGCGATTTGACTCGCTGGTTCAACTAGTAGAGTATTCGCGTATCAAGCTGAAAGTTATGGGTTCAAATTCCGCCTGAGTCAATGATTTTTTGAGATACTGTTAAACACTCTTCTAAACGAAACAATATCAAACCGCCATCGCGTTCAATCAATGGCAGATAAATAAAAATAAATAAATAAATAATACTGGACAATCCACACAGCATCATCTAGCCTCAATGTAAGCTGCTGTTAAACAGAGCTGTGTTATGGGTACTAGATGACTGATATATACTTAATACAATACAATACATAGATCGATATTTTTAATTATATATATATAGAAAATACCCAGAACACCCGGAACAAATATTTGTAGATCATACAAACATTTGACCCGAGGCGGGAATCGAACCCACAACCTCCGCTACAACGATGATAGGTACATTTTAGTTATTATAGGTTCTTTGGCCTTTTAATTTAATTGCTTGACTATACATTGAGGTATGAGAATTTGTAATTTATTTTACGAAGCAAACCTAATTACAAACTTACTTCTTATTTTTTATTTAAGTTATGTTAAGTAGAATCGTGCTAAGACCTTCGATCAGTTTTTTGCAGAGCAGTTCACATCAAAAACTCATTAAGAAACTGGCAAGACTTAGTATCCACAGCTTTACTAAATATGGCAATTGCAAATTCTTAAATCTTTCATAATTACTGACAATACTTAATCGACGTTGATACTATTGACAATATGGCAATAAATATGGCAACTCCAAATTTTTAAACCTTTTACCATCACAATAGAGTGTCGATGTTGATACTATCGACAAATCCTTATACTATAGAAGCACATCACTATCATAGCTTCGATCAGCATCTAGAAACGAAAGAATAGCGGTTTTAATAAGTAAATAAAACAATAAAAAGTTCAACATACTGCCCAGTGCAGTAGTACACTACTGCATATCAATCAGCAGTTTCTTTTTAGGGACTTATTGTTCTAAACGTTAACGTAACAGATTTTTTTGTTTATGTCTAGTTTGCACTACTCAGATTGCGCGGACTGTGCTGTGCACAAATCACAAAATCCTACAATCGAGGTCGTGTCTTCCATTAGCATAAGTAGTAAACTATCGATAAATTCCTTAGTTTAGAACATCACTACCTTTGCAAGCTCCAATCCGATTATACCTTCATCTCAGTCTACATCATTACTAAACTTCTCTAAAATGAATTGCTGTTCGTTACTTTCGCTAAAACTCGAGAACGGCTGGACTGATGTGGCTAATACTTGTGAGTCCAGGAAAGGTTTAAACGGCGTACCGTTATCGATAACTGATTGACCTGAGCTGATTAGCTGACTCGCGCGTTTTCTCTTTGTAAAGAATAATGCGAGTGAAAACGTCAGCTTGAAGCTAAGGGCTTTATCGATAGAGTCAGCTAATCTATCGATAAATCCCTTAGCTTCGGGCGCACATCACTACCTCCGCAGCCTCGCCTGCAATGCGCTCGACAGACAAACGGATAACTAACTAGCTATTAACTCTCACTATTTCACTTAGTTAGAAACAGTTTAGATTCGGCTAACAGAATGGATTCCCTGGAGCGCAGTACTACCTGGTTTGTAGTGCCCAGGAGGAAACCTAATCACGAAATAGTTTAATCGTGATATAATGAAGAAAAGGCGATACGCTAGTGTGATAGCGTTATAAAATAAAAATAAAAAGTCTAGTTTTGAAAACTATCATGGTTATTAATATAATTTTCACTAAAAACGGGATATATACCATCGGGAATCAATAAAACTCCCAAATCATGGTAGATTTGGGAGTTTTATTGATTCCCGATATTTCGGCGCAGTTACATCATTCGACGCGTTCAACCGACGAGCAAAAAATTGCTTTTTCAACCGGCGACTTCACTATCACGGTTTTAGTTTAATTCTTATTGAGCAGACTCTACCTACCTTTACCTGGTGGTAGGACGCTTCAGCAAGAGTTCGTCTTGGTGGGTACCAACCACCGCAGTGTCAAATATTTTGCATCTAAGCAGTAATGTGCAAGCTAAACTGTGTTTATGATACTCTGTGGTTTAGGTTTGTAGGGCACTGTAGCAAGTAAGATTACTAAGCGAAAAAGACAATAACAACTTTGTCTCTAGGTGACGAGTGCAGTGCAGTGCAACTTGAATTTTTGGGTGACACTGCAGATATTTTTTTCATTTTGACGTGGCGCGGCGGGCGTAGGTCCGCCTGCGACGCGGGGGTCGCGTTGTTATGGAATAAGGCGAACAGTTTGATTCCAAGCAATTAGAGTTTTTTTTTATACAACTGAAGTGGCAACCAAGCGTACGGCCCACAAGATGGTAAGCGGTTACCGTAGCCTATGGACGCTTGCAATACCAGAGGTATGACTCGCGGGTTGCCACCTTGAGGTTAAGATCTAAAGCTTCATGTGCCAGTAATTTCACCGGAAACCATACCCTTTACACCGGAACACAACAATGCGAGCATTACTGCTTGGCGGCAGAAATAGGTTGGATGTGATGCGCCTCACGATATCTCGCCATTTGTCTCTATTAGTGGAGATCCTGGTGCACTCGTGCAAGGGGCCACCCATAGCAGATTTGATCTGGTCGGTCCATCGCATGGGTGCCCTCCACTCTGCCAACAAGACTCTCTATGGAGTGATTATCTCGTCTCGAGACGTGACCGAAGAACTTAAGTATGCGAGCTTGTACTAAAGCCGATAGACGCTGTTGGATGCCAAGTTCTTGGAGTATGGAGACGTTTGTACGAAACTCAGTCCACGATACTCGTAGCATTCTTCTGCAACACCACATTTCCAAAGCGTCTATCTTTTTCCTCTCAACTTCACGCAGCGTCCACGCCTCGGCAGCGTACAAAAATAAACTAGTAACCAATTTATTTTTCACTATAATTTTTAGGGTTCAAAAACTGTTTTTTTTTTATACAACTGAAGTGGCAACCAAGCGTACGGCCCGCAAGATGGTGAGCGGTTACCGCAGCCTATGGACGCTTGCAATACCAGAGGTATCTCTCGCGGGTCGCCACCTTGAGGCTAAGATCGAAAGCCTCATGTGCCAGTAATTTCACCGGAAACCATACCCTTCACACCGGAACACAGCAATGCGAGCATTGCATTACTGCTTGGCGGCAGAAATAGGTATGGTGGTAGTCCTTCTCCGGACGAGCTCTATCACAAAGAACTCTACTACTCTGTATTATACTATTTTGTACTATACTGTTTATTTTTTACATTTTTACACAGCTCCACGGCCTCCATCCCTTAAATGAAACACAAAATATTTTATCACGGGTTTAGATCCCATTTTGAATATGTTGCAGCTGGAAAAACAACTTATGGTTCACAAACTACAGGCGGCGATTTTATCCATTTACCACATACCACAAAAGCGAAACCGCGAGTACACGCTTGTATGCACATAAAGAGCTGTATTCCTCTTATTAAACTCGTAGATACTAGTACAGCCCGCGGCGTCCTATTTCACGGCGCCGGCGAATCGGACAGCGTTCAGCTCTCAGAGAGTACCAGATCTATTCAGATACAGACCTCAAAAATATAAATAGAATATAATGGAATATGAAAACTTTATTCATTTCTTCATAGTGCTAATACAACTAAGGCAATAACTATTCTGAAGGAATAAAAGTCTAATTTAAGTAAACTGCCAGTCGCGATTTACTCGAAGAATAGCGCCTCTATTCAGTTTTATTTTTTTATGTCAGCAAGTGACAAGACAATCAAGGCCTGATATTAAGCACCACGCCTGACAAATGCAGTGCCACCCAAAGCTTAAAGTTTTTAAGTATTTGCGTGGCACTGCACTGCGCTCATCACCCCGAGACATTGTTGTCCAGTCCCTTTCGCCCAGTAATTTCACTTGCTACAGTGCCCTTCAAACCTCAACACAGTGCAGCTAGCACACTACTGCTTGGAGGTAGAATATCTGACACTGCGGTGGTACCCACCAAGACGGACTCTTGCTGAAGAGTCCTACCACCGCATACCACTACAGTGGTAGTTAAGTCGAATCCAAATTTAGTGCTAATAAATAAACTGCAAGTCGCTTCGCATATCATGCATACATTTGTCCAACAGCAGGGCTCAAACCTGCATCCTCTTGTTTTTTAACCAGGCCACCACTGCGCCACTGAGGTCCTCTGTATATTTGATCACACAGCACTATAAGGTTATCAAAGGGTTAGGGAGAAGCAGGTGAATGACCTGACCGCATCCTTTCAGCATCTTTGAGAGATTAATTTGATAATTGACGACCTTCAGTGGTGCGGTGACGGTTCGAGATGCGAGATTCGTTCCGGGTGTGAGGTGATGTTATAAATAAAATAAATAATATAAATAATGCTGGAAATCCACACAGCATCATCTAGCCCAAGGTAAGCTGCTGTTAAACAGAGCTGTATTATTGGTACTAGATGACTGATATATATTTAATACAATACAATACATAGATAGATATTTTTTATTATACATAGAAAACACCCAGAACACCCGGAACAAATATTTGCAGATCTTACAAACATTTGTCCCAAGGCGGGAATCGAACCCGCAACCTCCGCGTCGCAGGCGGACCTTCACCCACCGCGCTACATTGGTTGTTATATCGTGGCAAATATCGTAATTTAACTTATTTTGGACAACTAAGTTCAGAGCATTCACGGACAGAAGCTGAACTAAGTAAATTGTCACGATATGAAGGTTTTTTGTGCTAAAGCTAACTTTTTATAGCATACCTATTGTCATAAATGAGTAAGCTTTCCTCATATTGTGTTCGTAAAGGTAATTTTGTCCAAATCAGCTGAAAAATCCTTTCCACATACAAGTTTATACTTCGTTAGAACGAGGAGCTCAACGTATCCTCCGGTAGCGGGTCATTTCTTACACACAGTAAATAAATAAATAAATAATGCTGGACAATCCACACAGCATCATCTATCCCCAAGGAAAGCTGCTGTTAAACAGAGCTGTGTTATGGGTACTAGATGACTGTTATACACACATCAACATTGTCTAGGGATATTCCATTTTGAAATTATTTGCTTGCAAACTATTTGCTTTTTAGAAAAAGTTTATAATGGAATTAAACCGCCTTTGTTCTCTTTTTAAAATTTGGAAAAAAATAAAAATAGAACGCAATAAACAAAAGATAGAATGGAGACTCTGATTTAAATTAAACAACGTTAATTTTGCCTAAGATAAATTCACTTTTAATACATAAATAGATATTTTTCCCAAAAATCCCCAGAACACCCGCAACAAATATTTGTAGATCGTACAAATGTTTGACCCGAGGCGGGAATCGAACCCGCAACCTCCGCGTCGCAGGCGGACCTGCGCCCGCTGAGCCACATCGGTCGTCAATAACAGTACACTACTTGAATTTTCCTATTTCTGAATGTATTTAATTTATAGAAAAAGATCATATTTTGAAAATAAATTAAAAGAAATGCTCATAAATAAATGCTATTATTTAATATTACATAAGACCTGTGACATGTTTTACCTTCATAATGATGATGCAATAAATGATACTGAATAATGAATACTTGTCTAATAACTTAACAGCACGTTACCTACCATTGTTATTTTATTATTCGTGTACTATGATGACCACTATGAATTAAACATTTTTCTTATCTTATCTTATCTTTGGGGTCTCCTCCTGAAAGTGTCAATTGATAATCATGGCAAATATCGTAGTTCAACTTATGTAGGTGGCAACTAGGTTCAGAGCATTCAGCTGAACCACGAAAACTACCACGATTTGTCGCTTGTGCGTAAGAGCAGACTAAATCGTCTTTCTACCTCAACATTAACGCTATTTTGTACTTTATTATAGTTCGCACAGCGGATCTAGGCTTCCGTGAAGTTAGCCGTTTGTGATGCGCAAAGACAATATAGTTTGAAAAAGCTCCATTGCGCATCGAAACGGCTAATTTCACGACGACCGAGATCCGTTGTGAGAACTATACATAGTACAAAATGAAGTCCCGCCGTCTATCTGTATGCATGCACGCTTAGATCTTTTCAACTACGCAACGGATTTTAATGCGGTTTTCATAAATAGAAAGATACCTTTACAGTAATTACAGAAAAAGGTAATATAGGTAGATAGCACCCGTGCCCGTGCGAAGCCAGGGCGAGTTCATTAGTTGATTATACTTTGTGCCTATTGGCATCCTTAAACATGTGTTATTTTTTAAATGTCAGGGTATCTTCCACTTCTCGTGAATTTCTACGCAAAACTTTGAAACTTAACGTTTTGAAACTAAAAATGCACAGTCAGTCAGTAGGTAACGACGATATATTTCGATTTATTTCCGAGTGAAAGCCACCATTACTAACCGAGTTCTGTTACAGAACTTTAGCGACTTAAAATTTCAGAAGCGTACCACAATAGCGGATTTCAGATGCGGGTACTCGACAACACGCGAAGTAGCTTCGGGCTATATCTGAGCTAGAGCTTAACCACAGATGTGGCAGTAGTAGACACTACCCGGATGTTTTCACTTTGAACTGAAAACGCAAGATTATATTCAAAGGTTAAAATGTGCTTATATTATGTGTTGGAATAGGTGTTAGGTTAGTGTCAGAAGGAGTTGTTTCACGCAGTGTGGAGCTGGGCCCTGGTCCCTTGTAGGGGGTCTAGATTTTAGATAATCATTAAAGAAACCGTTTATCACTGTTTATTTATTTTATTTTGGCTTCTTTCATAATCTAAAGTAAGTTTATCTTTGTGAAAGAGTGCAACACAATGCAAAACAACATGGCGGGCTTAACGAACAACTGGGTTATTAGGTACTGTCAAAGTCAAGATGCTTCACGTGATCATTGCTAATAACTGTCATGGCGGGCCTCTAGGGTTCCCGTTTTAGATAACTCAACACAATACACATTTTTCCTATAGAACTTTGTTTGTCTACTTAAAAATAATATTGTTTGTTACTGTTAGTCTTATATTTTTTTCCTATTTTTCTATGGTGTTACAAAGACTTAGGCCACTATGAAATCGGTCCTTTGACGACCGATGTGGCGCGGCGGGTGAAGGTACTACTGCGACGCGGAGGTTGCGGGTACGATCCCCGCCTTGAGACAAATGTTCGTACGATCGGCAAATATTTGTTCTGGGTGTTCTGGGTATTTTCTATGTATAATAAAAAATATCTATTTATGTATTGTTAATTGTTATGTATATCAGTCATCTAGTACCCATAACACAAGCTCTGCTTAGCTTGGGGCTAGATGATGCTGTGTGGATTGTTCAGCAATATTTATTTAAAATCCTCTTTAAAACTTCCAGCTCTTGTTTTTAAAATAATTAGGTTTCTTGTTAAGAAGACTGGTGATTTATTGGTAGTGACTTTTTGATCTTGAGGTCATTGTTTTGAAACTAATCGTACACAAAGGATATTTTTTATTAGAAAAAATATGTGCGCAATGAAAAACCACTTGACGGCTCTGTCTGTCCGTTTAAATGGCAGAAAACATGATAAAGAAAACGGCATGTCCAGAAACTATAGAAATAGAATATAAATAGAAAAATATTTATTTAGCGCCACACAATAAACATAAAAATAACAATACAAATTAAAACTAAACTATTGTGACGAAAAAAGGCAGCCACTCAGCATGTGTTACAGACTTTTGTCTGTAGCGCTGGTTTTCAGTGTAGCCTACGAGTAGTAGTAGCAGCAGTTAACTGCAACTGCCAGTTAACTATTTACTTGGTACATTTATAACTATAATTATTACAAATAATACTTCGAGTGCCAACCATTCGCATTCAATTTAATTCTTTTATTAAAATAAGACAATAAACAATGTGGAAAAACGAAGTAGAGTTCCCTGTGATAGAGCTCGTCCGGGGAAAGACTACCACTATACCTATTTCTGCCGCCAAACAGTAATGCTCGCATTGCTGTGTTCCGGTGTGAAGGGTATGGTTTCCGGTGAAATTACTGGCACATGAGGCTTTCGATCTTAGCCTCAAGGTGGCAACCCGCGAGTGATACCTCTAGTATTGCAAGCGTCCATAGGCTGCGGTAACCGCTTACCATCTTTTGGGCCGTTCACTTGGTTGCCACTTCAGTTGTATAAAAAAAAACTAAACATTAAAAAAAACTGCATTGGGTTACAGGGTAGATCAAGACCCAATCACTCTCGGTCGGTAGTAGGCCGGTGTCTCAGCGGCGGTGGTAATATTTGAAGGCTGTTACATGACGATGGTCATGGCACAGTACTGTCATGGTTATGATGAAAAACTTAACTTTTTTCGTGACTTGTTACGAACGTTTAAATACTAAAATTAACCAAAGGGAAAATGGCATTACAGAAGTTCTACTAGCGGGCACCAAAATATAATAGTTTTCGGAAAACTTATCCTCCGCAAACTCAGTTCATAATGTGGGTCACAAACAAAGGTAACTTTGAAAGTGGGTTGAAACTACCGTTCTACGATTTCGGTTACTTTAATCAACGTTTTAACAGAATTCCGGCATAAATTCCTTGTTTTTTCCTTAGTTATGTAATTTGTCGGGAGTTCAAATATAACTGGTTTTAGAGTTCCACTTCTAGGAAGAAATAACGAAGACGGTTTAATCACACTAATGTTATAAATGCGAATGTTTGGATGTTTGTTCCTCTGTAACTCGATAACCACTTAACCGATTTGACTGAAATTTAAAACATAGATAGATAATGACCGGGAATAAGATATAGGCTTACTTATATCTTACTTATACTTTTTATCCTGGAAAAAAGAACGGTTTCCTAGTTCCACGCGAACAAAGTCTTAGGCAACAGCTAGTGCAAAATAAAATAAATACAAAAAAACAGTGTAAAACACAAAATTTAGAAATTATGATATTACTTGCTGTTGCTTGCGACTTCGTTCATGTGTAACTCGGGACACATAATAAACCTATGTTCCGGGATAATAAACCTATGTTCTAATTTCAGTCAATATTCTATGTTCTATGTTTTCTACAAAGATATCTCTATGACATGTATTATTATCAGGTCATTCATTATCAACCTGACAAACTTAAGGGTTAGGTTCCACACATAAAAAAAAAGTACTTGTCCTTTTTTTTTCTAAACTTTTTTTGTATATTAAGAAAAAAAAATCGTAATTCTGCTTAATAATTAGTTATCCTTGTTAGAAATCGAAAAGGCAGCGTTTGGCACGTGTCAGTTACATGCGCGTCATTGAACCGCGGGTCAATAACCCGCGCGTCCTTGACCTGCGCGTGTCCTTGACCCTCTACGGGGGGCGCACACTCGAATATTTTATTATTACGTCGCTTAACTCGATTCCCAACAATGATAAATAATAATTGAGCGGAAAAACGTACTCGATTTTTTTTGTTTACTTGGGATTTTTAAGACAAAATATACTTATGTATATTTTGTAAAAAAAAATTATAGGTACATATATTTTTTTTTATGTGCGGAACCTATCCCTTAAGTTTGTCAGGTTGATAATAAATGACCCTGTATAGTCAAAGGTTTTCTATTTCAGCTAAACTTGTTCAGTGGTTATTGAGTTATAAAGGAACGAAAATCCATCAAAACAAACATACAAACATACAAACTTTCATATAGGTATAAAAATGTGATTTAGAAATACGAAAACTATCGTATTCATAATATTAGTGTCATCATCATCATGACAGTCTTCTAATGTTCCCACTGTTGGGACACTGGCCTACTCTCAGGCGAGAGTGATCGGGTCTTAATCCACCACGCCGACCCAATGCGGATTGGTGTGTGATATGAAGAAAATAGTAACGTAATTAAAAATTAGTGTGATATAAAAAAATATTAACGTAAATAAATTGAAAGAAAATTGTACGGAACCCTCAGAGCCTGCAAAAAAATCGTACTCTTCATTGCTACTTTCAAACAATAGCACGAATCAGTTTTTAGTTCAGTCAAATTAAAATAGAGTTATGCTGAAAGTTGGGCTGGCTACGAAAAAAGTCTTATTCCGGAGTTTAGAAATTTATTCATAATGGTGTCGAGCTCATTTCCCTTGTTATTTTATGGGGATTGAAATTATTTTTGAGATGAAAAGTTTTTAGGGTGTGAATTCAATTTATTAAAGAAATGAGGGTCTATTCAGCACTGGTATAGTGGTAGTGACCCCGCCTTCCGATTCTAAGGCCGTAGGTTCGAACCCGGTCGTGCACCAAGGGTATTTCTATTAGAAATTATGCTTATTACTGCTCTCATACGGTGAGTTTTCCTTCACCGTATGAGAGCAATAGCATTGGGAAACCGATGTCTTAGAACTAATGTAAAAAATCGAAGGACATGTGCCATCCACCAATCCGCGAGAGACTGCTGCTACTGCTACTCGCAGGTTCCACTGAAAACCAGCGCTACAGGCTACAGACACATGCAAATCTGTAGCAAATGCTTAGTGGCTGCCTTTTTTCGTTACAATAATTAAGTTTTGATTTGAATTGTTATTTTTATGTTTAATGTGTGGCGCTAAATAAATCTTTTTCTATTATGTTCCACCTACTTACATGTATGCCAATGTTTTTTTTTTCTTGTTATTTATCTTTTTCTGTCTTTTGTTTTTTTTTCAATCAATCAATACATTTATTGCTGTCATATGTCATATCATTATGTAGTTGTTACAGAATAAGTAGTATCACACATGAACCCTGTTATTAGGGTATTGCAACATGGAGATAGGCCGAGGTTTATGCATTCGGTATTTATATTAAAAAAGTAGATAGATAGGTAAGTATGTCATGAATTGAATGATAATGTTAGTATAGTTCGCACAGCGGATCTAGGCTTCCGTGAAGTTAGCCGTTTGTGATGCGCAAAGACAATTTAGTTTGAAAAAGCTCCATTGCGCATCGAAACGGCTAATTTCACGACGGCCGAGATCCGTTGTGAGAACCTTACCTAATAATAAATAAAATTGTTAGTGACGATTCATAATGAAAGCTTATAAAATTAATATTCATATACATGTTTTGTAGTAGGTATATGGTATTATGATAATAATATTAAGTTCTACCAGTCTGTTTCCGCTCTGTGTTTTTTGTGGTGCTGTAATAAATAATATAATATAATATAATAATAGATACTTTTCTTTCTTTTTTTTAATGTGCTCGCTTCTACAATATAAATTAAATTAGTCGCATACAGGAGAGAGGATTTTATTTAGTTTTCCTGTACTCCAGACTTTTAGCAGGTAAATAACTGGAATTTCAACATTAGCTGCGTCTGACGGCTCGCGATTAAATGAAAAAGCTTTATTTGCTTTGAAATAGGGACGAAAACTATTTATTATGCTTTTATTTACTAAGTTTATTCAACGGAGGAAAAGCACTGTTCCGCGTAGTCAACATTTGGATGGGTGACCGCCAGTTGCCAGTGGCAATTGCAACTGAGCGCTCCCATGCTTCGGAGGGCACGTTAAGCAGTCGGTCCCGTCTTTTTCAAAGTTAGGTCATGACAGAGGCCTTCGGGCGGCCTAGAAACTCTGTCACCAGAGTTGGCCACTGACTCATACGAACTTACTTAACGCTTGACGGACCTAACGCAGCACGAGTGAAGCCTTCGTATCCTAAGGTACTGGATACAAAACTGTTCGTGTACCAATGAGTTTTTCACCAGTTCTTGCACTAGACTAAAACGTGCCTGATGCATGAGAGTGATTGGGCAATCTGCAAGGTCAATCATTTTGTAGCATGTTAAAATAAATTTAAAATAATGCTGGACAATCCACACAGCATCATCTAGCCCCAAGGTAAGCTGCTGTTAAACAGAGCTGTGTTATGGATACTAGATGACTGATATATGATATATACTTAATAAAATACAATACATAAATATTAAAAATGTTTATTTATAAGACTTTTAAAGGCGCTACAACCTGCTAGTCACATCGATCTGGAGTTGTAATGTGCTAAACTGTGTTTAGTTATGTTATATGATACTGTGTTTATGTTAAATAAGGAACTTCTAAAACAAACAATACATAAATAGATATTTTTTATTATACAGAAAATACCCAGAACACCTGGAACAAATATTTGTAGATCGTACAAACATCTGACCCGAGGCGGGAATCGAACCCGCAACCTCCGCGTCGCAGGCGAACCTGCGCCCGCTGCGCAACATCGGTCGTCTTGTTGTATAAAAATCTTGGTACTACCTACCACCTAATTGCGTAGGTCCATTCAAAAAAAAAATTCAAATTCAAAATTCGTTTATTTACATATTAGATAGAACATTACAGTACTTAACACCAAAGCGCTATATCTATTTTATCAATCTAAAAATCTAAAATTAACACAAACACGCACAATAATTTAATAATAAAAAATAAAATATTAATATTAACTGTTTATACAAAATATACCTGGCAACACTGCTGGGAGGAAATACTGCAGGAAACACTGGCTGACTGTAACAGCGTGGCGCACGCGTCGATTTAATTTAATTGATTTCTAAATTCCTTTAATTTCAACTTGTATGGTTTGGTACATAATTAAACCTAAGTAAATCATTTACTTGGCGTATTATTTTGAAGAGGACCAAATACCCAACATTAACAATACTTTCTTATTAAATACCTAATCTAAAACTAACATAAACACAAACATGCCCAATTTAAAAATAATAGTAATAATAGTACCTACTTATTACCTAGTAAGTTGTGGATAACGCTGTTGGTTATATATTAATTAAGTCTGTTTCATATCTACCATTTCATCATGACAGCCTTCTAATGTTCCCACTGCTGGGACACTGGCCTACTCTCAGGCGAGAGTGATTGGGTCTTAATCCACCACGCGGACCCAATGCGAATTGGTGGATGGCACATGTCTTTCGAATTTTTTGTTCTTGGACATGCCGGTTTCCTCACGATGTTTTTCCTTCACCGTATGAGAGCACTGGCATTGCGCACATACATTTTTCGAACAGAAAAATCCATTGGTGCACGTCCGGGTTTGAACCCACGACCTTAGGATCGGAAGGCGGGGTCACTACCACTAGACCACCGGTGCTCTCATTCCATTCAATTCTGTATATTATTCACGAGCTTAGTTTTACAGGAATTAGAATATGTTTCGGCGATTTTCTGTTATATTTTACCTAAATCCCTGGGAGTATTGCCTCAAATTGGGCCAGTTTATAAATAATTCATTACAATTTACTAATCCATGATAATTTTAAAATGTTTTATTATTAATCATTGATGTTTCGTTCGAGGCCATGACGGAGGTCTTCAAGCGATCTAAACGGGCTTGTTCTACAAATAAGAGCTAAAAAATGTATAAACCTTTTTGTAATATCGGGTTGCCTTTTACCATTGGGTGATACATCAGGCGTGGCGCTTAACATCAGGCGAACGACTGACGTGACGTGTGTCGGAAATTCAGAATACAGGCCACCGTTCCACTACACAACAAGTACTTATACAATCTTTTAAAAGCTATATTATTCTCTCTGTAATGAAATGAAAATTGAGAAGCTTGTAAATAAAATAAGTATTTTCCCACAAGCCTCTCAATTTTAATTTTCCAGCCGACCTGCTGTTTCCTCAGTTCACTTCATCGCACAAAGCTGCTGGAATCACTTAAGCCCCTTCCTTGTAGATTGTTTGCACTTTTCCGCCAACATTCTACAAGGGGAGCGGGGTCGCCAACGTAGAGAGCGTTGCTAGATCTAGCTGAATATTTTAACGAGTCTAATTACGTTTTGGACGGCTGAATTTGGCTGGTAATTTTTGAGTATTGGTGAAGAAATTGGCTGGCCACTGGCCTACTACTTGCAAGAGTTATTGAATCCTAATCCACCACGCGGACCCAATGCGGATTGGTGGATAAACTGGATAACACATGCGTTTTAAATTTTTAGTTTTTTTTTACATGCCGGTTTCCTTACGATGTTTTCCTTCGCTTTAGGAAAGTATTGCGTACAAAATTTTCAGTAATTAAAAATGTATAAGACTATCGTGGCAAAGAAGCGGGCAGACAACAGAAGTTGGTAACACTGGGACAAGGGGAAGTGAGGGCTAGAGGGAGATAGTAGGAGCATCCATTAGACAAGTAGCCGAGGCAAGCCGGTAAATCTTGGAGCTGTGCTGTAAGTTAATCCAACAGCTGTTTCGGGCTAAATATTGCATGAAATGTACAAGCTTTGATTGGAAATCTTTTGGAACTATTAGGAAGGGTATTTCAGGGGAGGGAAGCTAGGGAAGAGTAATTGTGAATAGCACTTGTAGTCTAGTGGTAGTGAGAACTTCTTCAGATCATATGGTTGTGGGTTCCAAACTAGTCCATTCTAAAAATGTATGTGCATAAAGATGAAGGAAAACATTGTGAGACAATCGGCGTGTCTGAGAAAGACTTTTTTTACAAGTAATAGTTACAATAGTAATAGTTCGTTCATCCATGAAATTGAATTCACGACTACAAACAATAAATTTATCTTATCTTATCTTATCTTAAAAAGTTAGGTCTCTACCTATATTTATTGAGCTTTATCTAGCTAGTAAACACATTTATAATGTTGTAGCTTATCTCTAATCTATCTTTTAATCAGTTCAATTGTTATAACTATGCAATTAAGAGGAATGGGTTTAAGCGAGCTCTTACGCAATCTCCCTACATATTTTTTATAAACCACTAAAGTAGCAACCAAGCGTACGGCCCACTTGATGGTCAGCGGTTACCGCAGCCTATGTACGCATGCAGCATTATAGATATCACTTGCGTGTTACCACCCTGAGACGTTAGATGGAAAGTCTCATGTGTGCCTGTAATTTCACCGGAAACCATACCCTTCAAACCGGAACACAGCAACGTGAGCATTACTGCTTGGCGGCAGTAATAATACATAGGCACAATTACAAAAACATACTTATTTATTTAGGAGAATTCTCGCGTAACGACTAACGACCCCTTTCGAACGCCCGTAGGTATTGTTAGAAAAAATGTACTAAAATAATTTTATCCAAATACCATGATAATATTAAATTAAAAAATGTATAAAATGAATTTCTTTGTTCTTTGTGTTATTACATTCTCTTTGAAACCTCCGGAACAGAGATTGTGAATATCAATTTTGTGATTGCTGTGACAATGCGTTTTATTTTCCAAATGACGACCTCGTTGGCACAGTGGCTGCGGGTTCGATCCCCGCTATGGGACAAAGGTTTTTTTTTAAAAAACTTTTATCAGGCACCAGTCTCTCACAAACAGGTTAACTGAATCTACCTAAACATTACATGACCTCCGTCTCCAGCCTATGTACTATTTATTTACTAGGTACCTATATTACTTCCATGTTGTTTTTATAAATTGTAACCTGTTTTGAGAGAAAATAAATAAATAAATAAATAAATCTTTATCTTAATGTTTGCATGATCTGTAAATATCAGTTTCGAGTCTGGATGTTTCTATGTATTTACAAAAACAAAACTTACATGCATAAAATTCTATCTGTTATTGGTTTCCAGGGCGCTGTGTGAAACTCCAGCAATATTTATTTATTTATTACGCCTACAGCTAGCCTACAACCACGTGACCCAGATTAGCCAATCTGTCACAACGACCACTAGCCACTAGATAGTTGATTGATCACAGCAAATGAACTTTTAAATGTACGGGCGGGCGCCCCAAAAATGAAATTGAGATTTAAAGTACAGTTGACCTCAATGACTATTGTCAAGTACCGTTGGGTACGACTGTACTTGCACGTGAGTATTTAGTAGTAGCGCTCTTTGAGATAGAGCTCACCCAGTATCAGTCTCGGGCGAGAGTGATTGGGTCTAATCCACTACGCGGAACAAATATGGAATAGTGGATCCAACATCCAATAATTTTTTTTGGTTCTTGGATGTTAATTTCGTTATGAGGTTTTCCTTCACTGTTTGGCATTGCCGCAGATACATTTAGAAAAACTTTTGGGTTAACGCAGATGAAAAGGATCAACATTCATCAGTATCGCCTCTCCGCTGTTTTATTTATTAAACCGTTACCAGCCATCAACTTACCAGCAACTAAGACTATGGCTTCGGGACCGCGCGCCGACGGCTGCTTGACGTCTTTTCATAACAACATGTAAGCACGGAGACCGCGGAAGCTGCGCGCGCTGCTAGCACGTTGAAAGCTGTGTGTAAGCGCGACGTCCACGAGCTGACCTCTCACCGCTACTTTTTTAACTTTTAATCTCCCGTAATAAATATGAACTTTATTTACACACGTAAATATGAATGTGTAAATTATTTAAAAGAAAAAATCTGAATGAATAGCTTACGATGATTTAATGGATTAAGTAGGTCACCCCCATCCCTGGGGGGTAGCTGGGTGAATAATGTTGCGGATTACTTGCAATCCGGGTATTATCTGATTCAGAGGTGTTATGTTCTGATCAGAATCCATGATTGTAAAAATCCTACTAATATTATGAATGCGAAAGTCTGTGTGTGTTCGTTACCACGTATCTCCGTGACGACTCAACCGATTGTGATGAAATTAGAAATATAGGTGGCTTAAGTCCTGGAATATGCATAGGCTTTTTATCTCAGAAAAATTAACTGTTCCTGCGGGATAGCATAACTGCAAAAACGCGGGTGAAGCCGCGCGGGTCGGCTCGTATTGCTATAATCGCTGCCTCCCCTACTTCGCTTGCTACCAGTAAAAGTAATTAAGTTCGTATGAGGCAGTGGCCAACTCAAGTAGTAAGTGTTAGTCTAGTAGGGCGATTACGCAACTCGGTTGCAATCATTCAATCAGCGAACCTTCAATAAGCTTCTATATTCATACAAAACACTTCAGTTTTTAATTGCCTTTTCATGACAAAAAAAAATTAAAATAGCTAGCTTGTTGCTTCTTCGTCAAAACCAAAGAAGACGAACAGACAAACAGCCATTATAAATAAAGAGTATTGCAGTCTTCTTTAACTTTTAATAGTATTAAAAGAAAGTCGCTTTCGCTGTCTGTCCCTATGTATGCTTAGATCTTTAAAACTAAGCAACGAAGCAACGAAAGCAAGCATGATACGTTTTTTTAAATAGATAGAGTGATTCAAGAGGAAGGTTTATATGTAGAATACGCACCCGTGCGAAGCCGGGGCGAGACGTTAGTCTACAATAAATGCGACATTTTTTTTACAGCTTAAATATAGAATCAAAGCAGGATTATTTGAATAATCCCTCTTAGTATTTTCATTTGCGTTTGAATAATATCAAGCATACTCTGGGGAATGGACAAAGAAAACCATTTGTTACTGAAATATAGCTTTAATCACTTCCATAATAATGTTTTATTTACATAGGCAGCAGCACTTAATACTATCCAAACTGGTTCTACGATAAAACTGTAAAATAACATGAAATTTCACACTTTATAAGTGAATTTTACATGGCATGGCGTAATTTTACACTTAGAGCTGGTTTTAATATAGTAATTTCGAATTCAAAGTTTTTTTTCGAAAATAGTAGTCTCGAAATATCTAGACACTATAATTTTTATATCTGGGGTACAGCCAAAAAACCATTGCTAGCTTGATAACTCCAAATATATAAATATTTTACTCAATTTTTTTTACTATAGACACGAATTTTCACATCCAAAACTCACTTCTTATTTAGAACTCTGATCTCTAATGCCTACTAATAATTTACATCATAATTATGGATACAAACTTACCCAATTTTATCTGAGTTTACAAATATTTTCGTTATTTCAAGACATATTTTTATCATAGATTTAAAATTCATTGAACACCTCTCTCATCTCCTTTTGTCATGTACTTCACTTAACTTATCTTAAACATTGATTATAAAAATAAATAGACACGTAATAATGTTTTAAAATAAGCACCAGTTAACTTAAACTGAATTTAAAAAAGTAAATCCCTAAAGAATTGCATTAAAATGCCTTCGAGCTGTTCGGGAGTCACTTAGTAAAGCATGTGATATAATAACAAACTGATGCTAGATAATAGTATAATTATTATAAATAATGAATTTTGACGGACATTTTTACACATGGTCATCCGAAACAAAGCTATGGGAACCAGATAACTGAGAGAATACATGCTATATAGTATAGACACACTCTACATTTTTATAAAACTGAGTTTGATGATCGAATCTTATAAGTGAGCAATAATATTAAATATAGCTGAAATCCCCAACGCAAAATTATTAATGAAATACGATGTATATAATCTCATTTGCAATGAATTCAATTTAATCTCTTAATAATACTGCAGTGATATATCATTATAAAACAAACTCAGTTATTGTAAATTCGCTCATCAAGTTGAGAACAACGTATTCGAAACGTAACCAAGTAATTTGTTTATCAACGTAATGCAAACAAAGAAAAGTATTCGGGTATAAAAACCAAAATTATGTAAGAAGATAAATTATGAAAATATCACAATGCTCTACTAAGTTGTAAATGCCGTCATCATCTCGTGACAATATTTACTATGATAACTATATGAAAACAACGCAACTGCATCTAGGAACTATTTGTAGGCATTAAAAGATATGCCGTTTCTAAAACTGATACATTAAAAAGTATAGCAGCTAAATGCCTTAGGCAAAAAATCAAAACGCAATCACTAAATTGGCATAGTTTTTGTCATAGTGAAATATAAAAAAACAAATATTGTAAACAATATTTTGACAAACGAAGACATCACTGAATTAAGTAATGTATAACATAAAATACAACATGTACTTTTAAACAACACTTTAAAAAAGCTACCCACATACAATCACCACATGGCTTTTCACACTATTAACTTCATCAATAGTCGAAAAGCCGAAACCGTTCGATCTTGCATCATCTAATTCATTCTAGCAAACGTATTGACGAAGGAAAGTCAAAATGATGAGAATGTATCAAGGAATGTCAAAAAAGGATGTCAATTTAGAATAATCAGTCTTGAAAACGGTTAAAGAGACGCCACTACATGGCAAGCGATACCAAACAAAATAGTACCTGGAATAAATACCTTTAAATATCATACAATTTTGTATTTTATGGTGTAATTATAATGATAGTAAAACTCTTAAAAATGGTCCATAATTGTACGCAATAGGTAAAAAATCTAGCACGATCGTCTATTTACACGAGCACCTCGAAACTAATCATCATCATATCAATTTGTCAACACTCACTCACTTCACAGTTCACATTTCGAGTAGTTGGGCAGTGTCTGTTTATCACTACGAGAGTTACACTAAAAGCTCTTGGCACTTTGGTTGGTAACGAGTTTCTACTACACTTCCGTTCCGTCTTCCCCTTCGTCCTCGAAAAGGGGCTCGGTAGGACTCACTTCAGTAGATGGCTTTTTTTTAGGCTTTGGTGGTGGTCGCGGTGGTATCTTCCCACTTCTTCCCAAAGTCCCCGATTGGTTCATAGATAGGTTTAGCTCTCGCGGAGGCTCCTTCGAAGGTGAACCGATCTCTTCCTTATTATCTCTGGGCATCGGGTTCCTTCTCAACGATCCAGTTTCAGGTTTGCCTCTTCGACTCAATGTACTGTTGTCGGAAACTTGTGACTGGGTATCGCTTCGGTCACTGAACAGAGCCTTTCGTGGTTCAGGTTGTGGCTGATGTGTTGGAGTCGAAGTATTCTTGGCAGTCCAGCTCATTCGGTTTGGTTCCTGTGGACCTGGGGTGGAAAGCTGTGCGGATAGCTGCGATACGATACTATTTCGAGGGTTGAATTGAGGAACTGGAGACGGCGCAGGCTCTTGTTCTTCGATTGGCGCATAGAAGACCGGATGGGGACTTTGAAAAACGGTGGGAGTCGCTGGTAAAGGTCTATTCCTCATCGGAGAGAACTGGGTCTCTAAGCCTGCTTTGTTGAGGGAAAGCACTGAGCTACCATCGGCTGTAGTCCTCAATCCTAGGTTATCGTACAAAGGTTCTTGAGCCTCGCTGCTTGGTAGTATTTGCGTGCTCGCTGTACTCGACCAGCTCGGAACGCGTGGCCTTCTTGGAATGGTGACGTAACCTTGACGGGGGGTGACAACTGAGTTAGGTGTGATCGGGGCGGTGAAGGGTGATTGAGAACGAGAGTATGGTAGAGTTCTGAAAAGGTTTTGATTGGTATTCATGCCATAAATTGGGGAGTGGATAGGGCTGACAGGGTTGAGCTGTGGGGGTAGTCTCGTTGTGTCAGGGACAGTAGAGGCGCTGCTGGCCGCTGGAGATATCTGAGCAGCTCTGGGTGGAAAAGACAAAAGGTCAGGAGGATAAGCCCTGCCATCCGTACGTCCGTATTCCACGTTGAGCGTGTCTTGAGACCTTTTGTTTAGGTGATCAAAGCCGAGTGATCGTTTTTCATCCTCGTTGTGTGCTGTAACAACGAAAATAATTTTATTAACATAATGTTGTGTTCAAGTTAATTTCTGAGGTTTATTCATGATCATAAAAATTGTTAATTTTCACAACTCAATATTAAATTGTGGTCACACGCGGTTTTTGTACATAAGCATACACAACACAAAGTTACATTTAATTTTCATTGTCTGTTTTAAGTGAACTTGGTTTTAAATATTCTTAAAATCAGGGCATTAGCAAAAACTCAGTATTTTTTTGTAGATTACATATGTAATTTATTTTTATTTATAAAACTTACCAAAAACAGAATCATTGTCCAGCAATGTTTTGTTCAGCTCAGACATCTCGGTGGCTCCACTCACGAAGGACGGTGGAGCCTCGTATCGTCTCGGTGGCTTTGTCACTGGATTCACTGCAGTGATCAAACTTTTTTCCATTTCTGGTATAACAGATCCCTCTATTAAGGCTTCTCCATTTGAATTATCTGCCTTTTTTTTCTCAGAAGACCGTCTCTTACAACAGCAGCACCAACATAGTATGACCAGAATGATTAACAAAATCGCAGCAGTACACGATACTCCAATCAGAACAGGCAGCATATTGTTGTCCATGCCGCTGGGAGGAACAATTCCTGGAGAGCTTTGCGTTATGGCTAATGTGACACTTCTTTCTTCGACACCTCCAGGGTTTTTGGCAACGCATAAGTATTCTCCGTTATCTGTGCTCCCAGCCTCAAAAATGGTCAGATTTACCCATTTGCTGTTTTCTTCATTCGCTTGTGTAATGTAGTATTTGATTTCTCCTTGATATCTATATGAACCATCTACGATTTGGGCATTCAATACCCAATTGACATCTGGTAAAGGATTTCCATTTACATGACAGGATATAGTGACGTTGGAATCTGAAGTTTTTAGTACTGTACTGATAGACGGAAAGACGATGCTAGGCTTGCAGGCAAAATCATTTGAATCCAGCTCTTTCCAGAATTTGCCGTGGACTTTAGGTGGTTCTGTGCAAGAAATCGGTGACGTGTATAAATTTTTGCTTATCACCCAGTTTCTGAAAGGCTGCAAATAACAATCACATCTCCACGGGTTGTCGTGAACGTCTAAATTAGATAAAGAAGTCAACGCACTCAGCGTGTCGATCTTCAAGTGCTCGAGCTTATTGCCGTCGAGTCTGAGAATATTCAGTTTAGGAACGTTCATAAACGTCTTCAAACCGAGAGTTACGATACGGTTATTACTCAAATCAACCTTTTGCAGGAACGGCAGGTTGTTGAATAAACCGTCTTCTAATTTCTCAAGCTTATTATCGTTTAGAAGTATCCATCTTATTTTAACCGTCTCCTTGAACGTGTCTGAATGCAGTACTTTTAAATCGTTCCTCGACAAATCCAGCTCAATCATGATAGCAAGGCCACTGAGCCCGTTCTTTTGGATGGTAATTAATTTGCATTCCCGTAGTACCAGTTTCTTTAGATTAATCAGTCCGACATCGTGAAAGGCGTGTCTGGTTATTTCATACAGATCATTTCCTGCTAAGTCAAGATTTTGTATTTCTGTACTGAGAGTCTTGGGTATGTCTTGAAGGTGGGCCTTTGAGCAGTCTGCTTGTTTGTTACCGCTAGCCCAGAGGCAGTTGCAGTCTTCCGGGCAGTTGGCCGTGAAGTCTCCCAGCGTAGCGATGGCGAAGTTTAGAAGTAAAAGCGACCGGAGTGTTCTCCCCATTGTGTACAATCTGAAACAAATAGAAAGCACGTTGTAGTTTTGGTAGCAATAAAAGTTGCGCTTTAAATAGATGATGTTTGAACACGCACGGTAGTTCAAACTTCAAGTGGTGTTGAATGCAATCGTTTTATGTATTTTAACAGTCGTAAAGCTCAGGTTACGGACGGTTAAGTGCTTGAAATCGTCTAAATTAGTATTATAGCAGTTTTACAACGCGCGCGCGATGGCTGTGGGATATTAATCTTTGAAACGAAGAGGCCATTTGTCGCTTCATTAATTCGTTCACCTTGTAAGATAATTAACGTAGTAAACTTTAAAGAAAACTAAACGTCAGCAAGCAAGTATACTCGTACATAAAATCTTTGTAAATTTATTCACATTCTTTCAAATATTAAAAAAAAAACCTATTTATTTAAGGATTATTTTTATGTAAACATAACTCAGAAATCTCATAAAACAAAAAGTAATCCAGATAAAAGTCCTTTACTTCCAGGTATTTCCAAATCCTCCATAATTAGAATGAATTTTCGTATTTACTGCTATATTCAGATTTAAGAACGCATTTTAGCTTCTTTGCATAATTATACCATTTTTGTTGTGTAAAACCGGGATTTACTACAAAAACACAATTAGAGCCCTCGTAAGGATTTGGAAACTCATTACCCCCGCTCCCCTGCCTACCAACTTCCTTACGCGATAATTACTATGCAAGGGTACGTTCAAAATTTCTGCGTCGAATGTGTGTTTCAATGTGATATATGCCTATGAAATTGTCTCCATGCCGACGGGAGCGTTGAAAACACTTCTTGAACTGTGTACTTTATGAGAACTGTGTACTTTATGTGAAGGGGATCTTCGCTCGAGAGTTCAATGCTGCAAATTCCTTGATATAAATTCCTAAGGTCCTCGTATTTATTCATGTTACTTCCACAAGATATTTTGTTTGCTGTATGTAATTTATTCAGAGATTTGCAAGGGTTATAAAAATGTTCACGTTTTTCATTTTAAATCAATACCTAAGCAAAGATCCCAGATCATGGAAACATGTGTGTCGTCTCGCGGGAATCAAATCCACACCTGACGGTTTTCGGTCTTTTTTTTTTAATTATTAAATAAAAGAAGGCTTATTTGCTGTATCGCAAAGATCGTATATTATCTCATGTAAGGTGTTCGCCCATCTAACAAATTGAAAATGAAGCGACCGAAAAAAAAATCTTCCTACTTTAAAACGATAGCCGTTTATTCTATTAATACAAATGTATTATCGAAACATATGCACTGACAACTCTGAGTTTGTTAATGTACCCGCTTACAAAATGTTTGATAAATATAAATAGAACCATCTGCTTTCGACATAAAGCAGATATTTCTATGTCGGATATTACCCACGCTGGGTAGTGCTTCTTAGATGGGCAAACCATCTAAGGTATTGACGAGAAATTCATACTCTATTAGCAGCAACCTAATTTGGTTGGAATAATTTAATTCACGATTCAGAACACAAGCAAAGAACTGTGCTCTATCAATATCCGTAAGTAATTCATATTCAACTTTGGCTCGTAACCTCACAATCTCACAAAGGATTCCATTGAACATCATACAATGCCCCTAAACCCCTAGCCTCACGGCAAGCTAATCTAAGTTAGCTTAGCTTATGTAACTGTTTTTTTTTTCATTTATCAGTAATCTTATAACACAAATCCTGTATTATTTTATTATTATGGACCCTGTTTTTTTTTATACTACTAAAGTGGTAATCAAGCGTACGACCCACTTGATGGTCAGCGGTTACCGTAGCCTATGTACGCATGCAACATCATAGATATCACTTCACCGGAAACCGGAACACAGCAATGCGAGCCTTACTGCTTGGCGGCAGAAATGGGTATGGTGGTAGTCCTTCCCCGGACGAGCTCTATCACAAAGAACTCTACTACTCTTAAATTCTGATAAAAAACTCATTCGAATACTTTTTTGTAATTAAATACTTATTTTCAATAAAGTAACTGTTGCCCACGACTTCGTTCGCGTGGAACTCGGAAAAGGTACTTTTTTTCCTAATAAAAAGTAGCCAATAATGAGTTATTTCTGGTCACTGTCTATGTTTTAAATTTCAGTCAAATCGTTTCAGTGGTTGTCGAGTTTAGTTAGCGAAACAAATTTTGTAATTTGAGCCGAAGACATTATCCCAATGATTATTTCGAGCAAGCGTGTCATGTCAATGGCTCAGCTGGTAGAGCAACCGCGTATCAAGCGGATAGCTGTGGGTTCAAGTTCCTTGAGGCAAAAAACATTTTCGATATTATAATAATCTTAAATTAGCTTAGAATATTATAAACTTGAGTTGGCCTAGGATGTTATAAACTTGCGATAGCTTAGATTAGAATATTATTTATGATAATAACTTTAGTTAAGCTGAGGATATTATAAATTTGAGTTAGCTTAGGATATTATAAACTTGAGTTAGCTTAGGATGTTATTAACTTGCGTTAGCTTAGAATATTATAAAGTTAAGTAAGCTGAGGGTATTATAAACTTGAGTTAGCTTAGGATATTATAAACTTGAGTTAGCTTAGGATGTTATTAACTTGCGTTAGCTTAGAATATTATAAAGTTAAGTAAGCTGAGGGTATTATAAACTTGAGTTAGCTTAGGATATTATAAACTTGAGTTAGCTTAGGATGTTATTAACTTGCGTTAGCTTAGAATATTATAAAGTTAAGTAAGCTGAGGGTATTATAAACTTGAGTTAGCTTAGGATATTATAAACTTGAGTTAGCTTAGGATATTATAAACTTGCGTTAGCTTAGCTCGCTGTGAGGTTTGCGCCTTATTCCTGCATATTCTAGAGAGTGACGCCCCAGGGGTTACGTTTGTGTTGACCCTTGTTACTTACTGGATGAGTTTTGGATAGAGCAGTGGGGATACGCTGTCTACAAGTCTATTTGTAACCAATATGTTACCGAATTATTCAATATTAGCAGACCGTCCCAGCTTCGTGCCGGTGCAATGAAACCGCACCCGTGCGAAGACGGGTGAGTCGCTAGAAATAAATATAGCCTATGTTACTTAAAGATAATTTAGCATTCTAATGGTGAAATCTTTTTTGAAATCGGACCACTCGTTTTTGAGTTTATTCGTAACAAACAAAAATACAAATCTTTCGTCTTTATAAAATTAGTATAAATAGATGTAAGACTGCGACTGCGAAAACGAAGTTTAGGAAAGCCCCTTCCACGATAAAATAAACCATAACATTAGCGGTTGCAGGTAGTAGGTAGATGGTGAAGGCTCCAAATCGGTTGTCATGGCGCTCTTTAAGTGCGGCCTATTTATTTATTTAATTAGAACGGTTATACACTAATTACACTAATTAATATACTTATACATGTCAAAATTAAATCTTATTTCTAGATTATATATTAAATCTCAATATTTGTTCCGGGTGTTGTGGGTATTTTCTATATACTATAAAATATATATATCTATGTATTATATTAAATATATATTAGTCATCTAGTACCCATAATACAGCTCTGTTTAACAGCAGCTTACCTTGGGGCTAGAAGATGCTGTGTGGATTGTCCAGAATTATTTATTATTTATTTATTAAATAAAAAATCACAACAATTAAACATTTTCCTCACAATAGTCCAAACACGGACAAGATCACCTTCCATTCATCCGCAAACAGATCACAACCTGCTTGATAAGCCAGGAGAGCACTAAACGCAGTGAGAGTTCGGGGAATGGGAGACCTAGAGCGGGCTACGGTACGGCATAGTGGAACCGCAAATAATATATGTTTTCTGCTCCGTTTATAATTGTTAGGGGCAAAGACTTGAGAGAGCTCATTGTGCAGTTCAGGGGCATCAACTTTCTCTCGAAAAACCTTACACATAGTTGTGAGTTGGTCGTTAGATCTTCTGACCTCTAGAGAGTTCTACCTATGTCTAGCAGTGGGCGTCTACTGGCCGATTATGATGATGATGAATGTATTAACGTGGGAACAAGGTTGACCGTTATAAATGTAAGAACACAGATGTTCACATACTCCTATTTTAGCAGAGCAGTTATTGCATTTAACAAGCTGGCTGACGTCTCTGAACTTGACTTATTTGACTGCAAAGTTTCAAGGATTAAAAACATTTTAGCAAATATATGGTTTGGCACGTCTCCGTAACTGTTTTTATTGCCAGATTTTTATATCATGACAGCCTTCTAATGCTCCCACTGCTGGGACACTGGCCTACTCTCGGGCGAGAGTGATTAGGTCTTAATCCACTACGCGGACCCAATGCGGATTGGTGGATGGCACACGTCTTTCGAATTTTTAGTTCTTGGACATGCCGGTATCCTCACGATGTTTTCCTTTACCGTATGAGAGCACTGGCCTTCCGCACATTCATTTTTCGAACAGAAAAATCCACCCTTAGGACCTTAAGACCTTAGGATCGGAAAGCGGGGTCACTACCACTAGACCAGCGGTGCTCTTTTTTTAGCTCAGTTTTTATAAAAAAATATTCATTTTTTTGTATTCCTTTCCTTTTATTCAACAAGCAAGCTTAAATCAGTTGCAATATGCGAAAACTTCTAATAGGTATATAGCAGTATCTCTAGATTGCTAATATTTTGTTTTTAACGACTGTTTGTTTTCCGGTGAAATAAAAATAAAATAGTTTAAATAGCTAAGAGTCAAATCAGTTTGTTCCAGTGATCGACGATATTTCAATTGTTGCTGTTACGAGTACTACTGATTTTCTTCTTTCATTTTGATTGTACTATTAGCCAATTAAAGTATGTCTATATTGATGGGTCTATGACTCACATAGAATACAGGAATCAAACCGCTACACAGATATACAATTTATTATTATCTTATCCACAATAGCTGGTCTTCCCTCGACCATCAATTTAACAGCAGCGCCGAATCAATTCTTACCAATCGCTGCATAAACTCTTTATCATAGACATTGAACGCCTAGACACACAGTGGACGCGAGCAAAGAGTGGCCGTTTTAGGGGAGTCGGAACTCGGAACGTACTTAAACGCAATCTTCAAATGCGTTGGCCCCAAAGCTTGCCAGCTTTGCCTCGTTACCATGAGACAGGATATTAACGAAAAGGTACAAGTTAAAGATAAATGCCAATATATTTTTTCAACAATATCTCAAGGATCATTTTGAAACGTCTTACAAGCTAGCTGAATTTATGCCAGTTTAAACGCGCCCATGCCGTAAAAATATCGTATGCCCATGCTACAAGATACTTTCGTACACATTTAATTAATAAAAAAATGAAGAAATTGTTAATTTTAAATTAAATGATAGGTATAAACACGAACTTTAATTTGGGACAAATTTAAGATTGAATATTGTACAGCAATCAAAGGGGATTTTAACACTAACCCAAACTGAACACCATAGGAACTATTTAGTAATTTAGCTAAGTTAGAAATGATTTAAAAAAAATAACATAGATGATAGGTTGTACGTTTTAGATTATGAGCGCAGCTTTGAATGAAACGATCGCTCTATGCGTTTCATGTCTATGCTCTTCAATCATCATTTGAATAAACCCTTTTACCATTTATAATCAACGGGTGAATGACCCTTGTGAGAAAAAAACTTGATCAAATAGATTTAAATTTTAATGGTAACCAAATACAGCTTTTAAATTCAAACACATCTAACCCTTTGCCAACCAGCTGCTTTGATCTACATTACTCTTTTATTTTGATGGTTACCAGTAAAAATGATTTAATATTATATAAAAGTATTTTTAGGGTTCAGTACCTTATTAGTTAAAAACGAATCCATCAAGGATTTCTTTGTTGTTCGTCAGCATCTGTCTGTCTCTATGTCAAATCCATTACAAAAAAAAATTTAAACTTTCTAGAATTTTATTTAATAATTAACTTAATGCGAGTGGTTTACGCAAGGGTTTACGTAATATGCTGGGCGCATTAATCGTGGGTGTTCAGCCTAAACGTGTGTTCGCGCGTAGAATTACCATAAACTCCATATAAATCATACCACTTCACGCCATGCCATCACAACATAATTAGCAGAGCAGCCATCAGATTTAGTATACCACTTAGCGGTCGTAAATGAGGGCGAGATGGTGAAAACTTGTAATAGATGGTTATAAGGTTTTGTTTACGAATGATGGAATAAAAACAAAGTAAGTAGTGTTCTTTGTGATAGAGCTCATCCGGAGAAGAACTATTTTTGACTTACGACTTTAGATCTACGTCTTAGGCCAACGCTCAAGTGATATCTCTGATGTTGCAAGCCTATATAGGCTACGGTAACCACTCACCATTATCGGTTGTCACTTTAATGTGAAGAAAACGGTTAGCATTTGATAAAAAAATATAGACAGGAAAAATGTTTACTAATTGTATTTGATGCTAGCTAATGGATGCATTATAGAGAAAACAAGGAATTTATAAGTAACAGCAGTACATATTAGTTCCATGAGAGAAACAAAGCATTATGTCAGCTACGACCGTTCTGTCACATAATAAATAAATAAATAAATAATAATAAATAATGCTGAACAATCCAGACAGCATCATCTAGCCCCAAGGTAAGCTGCTGTTAAACAGAGCTGTATTATGGGTACAAGATGACTGATATATACTTAATACAATACAATACATAGATAGATATTTTTTATTATATATAGAAAATACCCAGAACACCCGGAACAAATATTTGTAGATAGTACAAACATTTGACCCGAGGCGGGAATCGAACCCGCAACCTCCGCGTCGCAGGTGGACCGCCCGCTGCGCCACATCGGTCGTCTCAATAAATAGCACTTTATTGAGGACACAAGTAGTACAAAAGTTACTTAAGTGTAAACAATACTAAATATGTAGTCCTACAAAAGGTAGTCATATCGCAGAGAGCGATTTCTTACTGACTACCTATTAAGGCACAAAGTCTGTGCCAGTGGTAACAAGGTTAGCAGTGTTCATAATCGCCTTTCCCCGAACTAGTGTAGAACTGTATTTCGGGATCCAGTTGTTATGCTCATCGCCGTCCTTGTCACAGAAGTGGTCCCTTATCAGCTGTCAAGCAGAATTGAATCCTGGCTCTAGGAGACCACAATACTTACGCCCGATGTCTTAATCTGCACAGAGGGCGAGGATTACCGATAAGCCCCTTGTTCTGGAACTGGCGAGTGGAACGAGAGCACTCGACTTGGCACGAGTCTGGTACCGAATCAATGATAATCACAAAAATTGGGTCACAAGTTGACACTATGCTGAACGCAAGACGAACTCACTTACTAGTAAATATAAATATATATACATCTATTATTAGTGTATTATATATAATTATTATTAGTATCGTTATTTTTATTTTTGTTTTACTTTTTAAATCATAGGTATGTCTATTATTATTGTAGTACACCCCGACCAATCTTCCATTCAATTTAGGCTCCTCTCCATACCAAGGTTGTCTGGAAGAGATCGCTTCCTCAGCGATAAGACCGCCCATTGTGCATTTATATAAATCACTATTCCTAAATTGTGTAATTTAGTTTTTAAGGTGTACAATAAAGTATTTTCATTCATTCATTCATTCATTCATTCATTCATTCATTCATACATAAATCTTATTCAACGTGTTGTGACAGTACCAACCTAAAAAAAGGGTTTTTCGCCTGTGCACGTGAATACTTTGACGTGTGCAAACATTGCAAAGAACGGCTGCAAAGATTTGACTGATTTTATAATAAATAATAAATATTTGCGGCCTCTTTTTACACATTTAGCTTCAAACTAAGTAAAGCTTGTTTAAGATAACTGATTAATTACAAACATGAAAAAAAAATGTAGCTTCATTTTAGTAGTCACTTTAGTTTTTATTCAAATTCAAACTATTTTTTCTTTAATAAAAGCAGAGTCCCTAGCCTAGAGTAATCAGGCAACTAATTCGGGTAAGTTTCGAGCTTCTTTTTGAATGACAAAGAGTTTCGACCATAAAAATTTCCACCGGCGCGTGGTGACACAGGCGCGTGGAACTGGCGTAAATTCACCTAGCTTTAAGACGTTTCAAAATGATCAAAATGATCCTTGTGATTTTATTGAAATAAATCATTTTTGACTTTTTTTGACCGTTTCGGCCCAAATGACACTTAATTTTTATTTATTTATTTACTGTCATTTCGGCCACCAACGAACACACGTCAGGCGGATAGAAAACAAAAAGGAAAACTCGTGCCAAATGTACTTGATGTGGAACCAATTTACCAGCGAGAGCTTGACTCATATGAAGCTTTGGAAGAATCTTTTGTTTTGTGTCTTAGTTAAGAACCAGCGTCAGAACTACTCGTACATTATCCTACTAATATCATATAATAAATGCGTAAGTCTTTATATAAATAATGCTGGACAATCCACACAGCATCATCTAGCCCCAAGCTAAGCAGAGCTTGTGTTATGGGTACTAGATGACTAATATACTCAATACAATACAATACATAGATAGATAATTTTTATTATACATAGAAAATACCCACAACACCCGGAACAAATTGAAAATTGTTGAAATTTGCAGATCGTAAAAACGTTTGTCCCAAAGCGGAAATCGAACCCGCAACCTCCAGTACGCATGCGAATATTCGCCCGCCGCGCCACATCGGTCATTGTCTCCGTGTGTGTTGCATGAATGTTTGACACAACCGATTGTGATAAAATTTGGTAGTTTAAGTACCGGAGTAACTCATAGACTACTTTCTTCCTTATTTTACTTTTGTCCTGGAAAAATTTACTGTTTCTGTGGGATAACATACCATACCTATTTATGCCGCCAAGCAGTAATGCTCGCATTGTTGTGTTCCGGTGTGAAGGGTATGGTTTCCGGTGAAATTACTGGCACATGAGGCTTTCGATCTTAGCCTCAAGGCGCGCGAGTGATATCTCTGGTATTGCAAGCGTCCATAGGCTGCGGTAACCGCTTACCATCTTGTGGGCCGTACGCTTGGTTGCCACTTCAGTTGTATAAAAAAAAAAAAAACTGTAAAACCGCGAGTGAAACCGCGGGGCACAACTAGTATTACCATAATATGACACCCAACAGTCAACACATCATCATATCAGCCAATATTGTCCACTGATGGATATAGCCAATAGGTCGTGAATGAATTTTTCTATTAGAAAGAAAGCGAAATGCCAGTATTCTCAAACAGTGTTGGAAAATACCGCAGAGAAAACGATATGCTCAAGAACTCAACACCCATGTGTCATCCACCAATTTGACTGGATATGACCCAATCATTCTCGTTCAAGTCGGCCAGTATTCCAACGGTTAGTGCATCATGGTCACATGGTCAATGAAACCATCACACACTATATTCACACTATATACGTTAAATAAGAATCAAAGAGTTCGTCGATTTGTATGGAAACCGAGCGTGTAACATTTTGCGTATATGTATTTTACACACAAATGTATGTTAGCAATGGGAAACATAAGCCGCGCGAAAATAAATGATATAGAAGCATCGATAAGCACGCGGCAAAACGATTCTAAGCACTGCCACACCACACCGCCCCCGATTGGGAGCAGACAAGTTTCGCGGCGAGTAAAGAGGTTACTCAGCCCTTACTTAGCCCGTCTTTTCGGCAGGCGAGGTACATACACTCACTCATTCTACTTAAATATAGTTCTGTTTGTGTAACCATGATGCACAAAGCGAAACTCCTCACATAACGCATGCATAACAATTGTGCAGTCATGTCATGGTATTTCAGTCAGTCATGCGAGAAACCATGCGACCAAGATACTACATCATCCACATATCGTGTTGTTGTAAAGCTTGGGACGAATGTGCTCCAACTCTACTCGGCATCCATAACAATAGCAAGGATCATGCCAAAAAAGCGATAGGAATCCAGCCGGTGTTGTTGCCAGTTCTTTTACGGCATGGGCGCGCATTGGAACTAGTGTAAATTTTCCTAGCTTGTAAGTCGTTTCAAAGTGATCCTTGTGATTCTATTGAAATAAATATTTTTTTATTTTGATTTTTGATTTGTCGACGCGATGCTAAGAATTTGCTAAAGTAAGTTCGTATGAGTGACCAGCTTTGTTGACGGAGTATATAGCTTGAAGACTCCCGTCAAAGCTAATTAGAGAGGAGATTATTATAGTCTACAACGCAAATTGGCGTAAGTAATTTTAACAAGATTTGATTGGTTGATTTGATACATCTTCGATATACGCTTCGCTTCGATGGATATTATGTATCCAATGCATAGTGAAGCGTAGCGTTAATATGTAATTTGTACGCAACTTCATCATCATGACAGCCTTCTAACGTTCCCACTACTTGGACACTGGCCTACTCTCCAGCGAGAGTGATTGGGTCTTTATCCACCACGCGGACCCAATGCGGATTGGTGGATGGCACATGTCTTTCGAATTTTTAGTTCTTGAACATGCCGGTTTCCTCACGATGTTTTCCTTCACCGTATGAGAGCGCAGGCATTGCGCACATACATTTTTCGTAGCGAAAAATGTATTGGTCCACGACCGGATTTGAGCTCACGACCTTAGGATCGGAAGGCGGGGTCACTACCACTAGACGACCAGTGCTCTCAACTTCGATGCTGTTCTATTGGTTGATTCCACGTATCTAGGCCAGAGAGCTGGGAGAATTGCTATAGGACGTCAGCGCGACGTTTTGCGGAAGGAAAAATAAAGCCGATTTTCTGAAAGCGTCCTTCCGCTGGCAATTCGACTCGATAAATCTAGGTTTTTGAACGATTTTTTATAGCAATCATCATCATCATGATAGCCTTCTAATGTTCCCACTGTTGGGACACTGGCCTACTCTCCAACGAGAGTGATTGGGTCTTAATCACTTTATAGCAATACTAGAAGTCAATCCCAGCTTCGCGCGGGTGCAATGAAACCGCTCCCTTGCAAAGCCGGGGCAGATCGCTAGTATAAAATATAGCCTATGTTACTCAGAGATAATGTATCATTCTAATGGTGAAAGAATTTTTTAAATCGGACCAGTAGTTTTTGAGTTTATTCGTAACAAATACCCAAATCTTCTCTCTTTATAATATTAGTATAGATGACGGCTAATCAAAAAACGAACCGCCTGATAGTAAGCCATTACCGTAACCTATGGACGCCTAGTAGACTCTTACTCGTTCGTTCGTTCGTATGAGTCAGTGGCAAACTCTGGTGAAAGAGTTTCTAGGCCGCCCGAAGGTCTCTGTCATGGCCTAACAACTTTGAAAAAGCCGGGACCGACTGCTTAACGAACTCCGAAGCACAGGAGCGCTCAGTTGAAATTGCCACTGGCGGTCACCTATCCAAATGATGACCCAGCGGAACAGTGCTTAACTTCGTTGATCTGTTAAGAACAACTTAGACAGCTTCGTCACGAGCGCTCGTAGCGATATCTGCGAGGACTCGTTGTCGACAAGCCATGTTTTAGGGCTCGTCTGACTGTTTTTCAAAGTCAACCTATCGATAGCGAAACTATAGCTATTGAAACAACACGATACGAAAAACCATTTTATAATATCACACCATGGCGCGTATAGAACACGTTACTAAGTTACACGTTATTGGTACGGAATCTCCTAGGTCATAGCGAATAAGCCCCCAGGTGAAAAGGCACAATTATACCGGCTACAGCCCACACTACAACACAATACAGTTCAACGTCGATATAATTTGAGTCCTCAATTACCCAAGACCTATTATGCTGAACGATAAAACCATTATTAACTTTGTTTGAAGTCGGTTAATAGATCGGAAGGGGTAATGTCCCAGCATTCCATTAGCACAGGGAATATAAGACGGCTGCATCATTTACAACTACGTTTAGACTTGGTTCTTAGGTTACATCCAATTGCACACACACTTTCCAATCACACCCCATACTTAGAGTTAAAAGTAGTAGAGTTCTCTGTGATAGAGCTCGTCCGGGGAAGGACTACCACCATATCTATTTCTGCCGCAAAGCAGTAATGCTCGCATTGCTGTGTTCCGGTGTGAAGGGTATGGTTTCCGGTGAAATTACTGGCACATGAGGCTTTCGATCTTAGCCTCAAGGTGGCAACCCGCGAGTGATACCTGGTATTGCAAGCGTCCATAGGCTGCGGTAACCGCTTACCATCTTGTGGGCCGTACGCTTGGTTGCCACTTCAGTTGTATAAATAGTATTAATTAGTATTACTAATTAGTATTATACGACTATTAATAGATATTTTGTTATAACGCGACTCTTGAGGTCGGATCTACTGTTTATGCCTAGAGATGTTATTAATATTAGTTTATATTATTAAATATTCTTTAATAATAATAATAAATAATGCTGGACAATCCACACAGCATCATCTAGCCCAAGGTAAGCTGCTGTTAAACAGAGCTGTATTATGAGTACTAGATGACTGATATATATTTAATACAATACATAAATAGATATTTTTTATTATACATTCTAATTGCTTTTAATGGAACTCTGTATGTATGTGACACAGTTTTACACTTCTACGGACGTCAACGGTTCTCACACTATTGTTATCGTGCTACCTATATATTTTTTCCAAAGTAAAGATATATTTATTTATTTATTACCTTAAGGGCTGGCCACACAGAAGAGACGTAAGGCGTGGACAGGGTGCAGACGGGACGCGGGCTTAACTTTTGTAAACATAATATAGAAAAGAATAAAAACCTTGTACTATTTGAAGAAAATAATAATTGATTGATTGGTTGATTGAAAAGACGGGGCAACGGCACGACCCGGCTCCCCGCACCCCGTCCGCACATTCCGTTCATTTTTTATAATTTTATGTTATGCGTCGCGTCGCATTTATACAATTTGTAAGGGTCACCGCACCGCGTTCAATACGTTTCCCCGTCTTAAGTCTTTGCTGTGTGGTCAGCCCCTTAGATATTCTAACTCTAAATGCATTATCGCCTGTAGGATGGCTGCTATTCTCATACGACAGTGTCTTGAAAACATAACGCGAATTATCGTTGAACTTCTTACTTTAATAGGTCACATTTAAAGTCTGTTGTTTTGATTATGTCAAGTTTTTTTTTTTTTAATTATGACATAATTACTTTGTTTTTCAGTGCGTCGTTAAAATACCAGACATCTGCTGACGTCATTATAGCGAACAAAGGCAGGCAGACTTGACATGTGTTCTTATAATCCATACCGATCCATTCATATCCATTCTAATATCATAATGTGACAATAAATCTGTCTGTATGTCTGTTACATTTTCACGGCAAAACCGCTGAAACGATATATGAAATTTGATGATTTGATGAAGCGCTGATAATTATTTTAGAGTATGTGAAAGACACAAGCTACTTTTCATGTATGTACCACGCGAGCAAAGCCACGGGCGGCAGCTAGTGACTTATAAATTACTAATGCCGTTTTAAGCCTCACTTTACACACTTGTATCCAACCAAAATAATGTATGCTGGTCCTCATTTAATACGTTTTTTATTCGTACGTGGCACCGATTTGTCTTTTACCAAAATACTCAGCGACGCCGTCTCTATGCGCGCTGGCCTTAAGAGGTTTAAGGGTAATTCACTTGAAACTCTACCTCTCCTGAATAGCGCTGAAAAACGGCAAAGATCACTCATGAAACCAAACGACGTCGCATCTTCCTCTCATCTTCATAAACTCGGATGGAAATCTACGCAGAATTCAAGATTGAAAGAGTTGGGCAGCGAGTCTTAAAAGCCGTAGATTGCCCAACTCTACGTAGATTTTCATAAGATAACGCTCGTTTTTGTACTATGTTTTTAGTTACATTAATACATTTTCATTCATTTATCCGAATTCAAAATCCTTAAACTGTCATATAGAATACATTTTTTATAAATATTTAGCGGGAATTCACGTCGGAAGAAATACATAATAGGTAATGTACCATTGAACCATTAAAACCAAGCATTACTGGTTTAGGTAAGCATATTTTTCAAATAAAAAATATATTTCAACTCACAAAGCAGTACGCTCTAACTATTCTTAGTAAAATTCAAGACGCGAGATGCCCCGTGTTCATATGTTACTCTTAAAATTGAGCAGAGTTTGCAAAATACTCAAACTTTAGCGTGGTATTACGTAAATGTTTGTATAGTTAAAATCAGTTATATAAATAAAACCGCTGCATAATAATGATATTTTCAACACGTACATACTAAACACACTACGTACAACAGTTTTCGCGTAAGCACAGTAGCGATTATCTTTCCTAAATACATAATTTCAGGTGGTCCTGCTGGGAAGCATGCTTCCTTGACCACTAGCGAAGTCGATTATATCAATACCTGACGAACGTACAGCAATAAACGGCATACGCACATTATGTACGTCTAACGTACACTTTTTTAAGATATAAATGATAGGATTCTAACTTAATGGCTCTGCTGGGTAGTACCACGCGATTTTTAGTCAACTTCCGACTTTTAACGTGGATTCCAGATCTCCCATCACTAAACACGCAAAGTTCGTATAATAACTTCCAAGGGGTTACCGTGTTGAATTACGATGCCGCCATAACTCTCATTGCTTCAGAAAACGAGTATTTCCGCGCGAATGCATTTTAATTCCATATCCGGTTACTGGAGGAAGTCTTTTGAGGGGAATTAGGGTTTCTTTAAACGGAGTCAGTAACTCTATACTTTATGGCGAATTTACCTGCTGACTGACTTTTAGAAAGCCATAGGCCTGATCGTACTATCAAGAACTTCTGAACTCGGCATCCATAACAATAGCAAGGGTCATGCCAAAAAAACGACAGGAACCCAGCCGGTGTTTTTGCCAGTTACGACATAGGCGCGTTGGAACTAGCGTAAATTTTACTAGTGATCCCTGTGATTTTACTAAATAAAGCACTTTTGATTTGATTCTGTTTATTATATTTTATTTTATTTTTACATGTTTGGAAAACTAACAGCTAAAATGATGTGCACCATGTTCGTCACAAATACAATGATTTCTTTCTTTCATGGCTTTTATCACTATTCTCAGGCATTACGTGCTCTCTGAAGCACTTAATATAAATGCTACTAGCAGTTACGCATCCAAATATTATGTAGTACTCGCAACGTTGCTTGGATGTAACACGAGCATTTTGCTATGGTTGCGTCTATTGGTTCTTTTTCTGTGATAATGGGTGTCAAGGTTAAGGCGATTAGAGACCTAGCGCAAATCTCGCTTTAATTCTCTATCCATTAGTGCTGTTAATTACAGCGCAGATCATTTTTATAGCTTAAGATATTATTATATTTTTTCCTTTTTTACAGTTTTCTCTCCGAATTGACGTCACTTCTATTAGCAGCTTGCACTAATAGATTGAAAATCTACTACAACTACAACTCTACTTGGCATCCATAACAATAGCAAGGGTCATGCCAAAAAAGCGATAGGAACCCAGCCAGTGTTGTTGCCAGTTATTTTACGGCATGGGCGCGTTGGAACTGGTGTAAATTTACCTAGCTTGTAAGACGTTTCAAAGTGATCCTTGTGATTCTACTGAAACAAATAATTTTTGATTTTGATTTTTTGATTTTGACTAAGACATTCTGCGTTCGACTCATCGAGATGTTAATAAAATTATACCATTAACTATATATATTATTGATCAAGATACCGATATATCCTTATAAATATAACCTGCTTACTGCAACTTGTCCATGGATAGAAAAACACTCGTCTAAAGCTCCCCTCGGATTGCAGGTGTGGGGATGTCTTTGTTCGCCGGGAATCCCAAGCGAGAATCGATTTAGTATCGGAACGCGCTCCCACTTTATTCCGATGCGACAGAAATGCTTTGCAATTGTTTTTGAAGTGGAGTACACGTATTTTCTGAGGCTGTGTTCTTGGTGACAGCGGGGATGAAGGGGGCACCGGGTGGAATTGTTAGCGTCGATTTTAAGAATCATTGAATATGATCTGTGCTTTGTGTGTTACTATCGCCTTGGGGTATAATCGTGCAGCCAAATAAATATATTTTTTACTTTACTTTTACTTTAATATATCGAGAGAATTCAGGGTACTAGCTTGTATTTTCCCTCGAGGTCGGCGTGACCTGTCAGATATCATCTCACTCCATTAGACAGACAATAACAGCTGTCATTGTTCAGTAGACTGATGGAGCTGAAAGGATCTGAAGGCAGGTCTGGGCCGGAGTCAGATTACTGAGGATCGTGACGTATTTTTTATTATCAACAAGTGTGGATTCGCTCAACTTCTAGTATTATGAGAAAAAGATAATGTTAAATACAATTAAAATGTCAAGTTACACTTACATTTACGATTTACTGTAAACTTCTATCATTTCTGAATAGATAAGTCTAAATGTAAACCTAAATTTATTTTGCGAATAGTACTTTTACGGGTTTGGTCGAATTCAACTTAGGTGGCAAAATTTAGAAGACGTGCAAGCTCTTAGATAAGTTTTTCGACTCAACAGCTGTAACCACCACTAGGAAATTATGCTAGCCACAGACATGGCTAGATCCATGTCTGTGATGCCAGCCTATAAACTCCACCTAAAATTAGCCACTTCTGTCTTCGGAAAATCTTCACCAGTCTTCATCAAAATAAAACGCAGAATAGAAAAACCTACAGCAAAAAACTTCGTCCGACGTTATTTTCCACTAAAATATTATTGAACCATGCTTGTGTTTTCATTCTTTGACTTTGTATTCCGCCCGCGTTCTTATTAATATTCTGGTAATATATTTGTAACAAAACTATTAGATTTGATTAATAATATATTTTTTTATGGGACCGATACGAGATCACTTTCTATAGATCAAAGAAAACCATTTAAATCCGATAACTCATTACCGCAAAATTGATGTAAAAAACACGAACCATTAAATCGAATCTCCTTTGAACATGTCTTTGATGAGTATGAAGCAGCTTAAAATTTTATTGACTCTAAAAACTGATAAAATATTAGGAGCCATGAATCCCTAATAGGAAGAACAGGCTCATAATAACTGAATTTTTGTATCTCCACTTAATTTAGGAAATGAGAAAATATCTCGTGGGTTTTGTAAACCTTTCTCAGTTGTTATTAGCCTGTCTTTCGATTATTAATATTACAATCAGCCAAACCATCTCACAACTTCACAACATAGGCACTGTTGACGTGGGTTTAAATGCGAGTCACCGTGATAGCCTTCTTCCCACTGCTGGGAAACTGGTATATTCTGGAGCATCCCCAAACATGCACCTTTACCGGGTGGCACGACTTCCGAACTATTAGTCCTTCTTGTGCCACCCACCCATCAGGATTTGGTCCGCCTTGTGCTACTCTCGCTTGAGAGTAGACCCGAATCCCAGCAGTGAGATAATTTAGAAACTGACCATCATGATTATAAAAGTAAGTTCGCATGAGTCAGTGGCCATATTTTGGTGACGGAGTGATGATGATGAGGGTGGACGATGTTTCCAATAATTCAAGAAAGATAACTAATATTCTGATATGATGATGATGATGGGTAAGTACTTGGAAAACACTTTGCACAGAAATTGCGAAATAGAGATCGATTTGTTTACTTACTTTATTCCCGAAGTGTTTTCCAAATAACAGTTGTGTTTTGTATCGTGTTAGAATTTTATGTATTTTATACCAGCTTATTCATTCGGATTCTTTCAAAAAGTAATCTCTATGCTATTTAATAGGGTCTATATATCACATGTAATGCACGAGAATCTATGCACGAGAATCGCCCTCCTGAGCCTGTAGCGCAAACATAACGCGCGTTTCGTAACGGTATCGAGACGCTAGCAATTTGTATAAGATTATATACAGCGCCCCTATAGGTAAGGTTTATACACTATTTTTGCGATCACGAACAATTTGTCTGTTATCGTATCGAATGCGTGTCGTAAGTGTGACGTCATCTTCAGGTTTACTTCATACTTCGTTTTTTTTTTATACAACTGAAGTGGCAACCAAGCGTACAGCCCACAAGATGGTAAGCGGTTACCGGAGCCTATGGACGCTTGCAATACCAGAGGTATCACTCGCGGGTTGCCACCTTGAGGCTAAGATCGAAAGCCTCATGTGCCAGTAATTTCACCGGAAACCATACCCTTCACACCGGAACACAGGAATGCGAGCATTACTGCTTGGCGGCAGAAATAGGTATGGTGGTTGTCCTTCCCCGGACGAGCTCTATCACAGAGAACTCTGCTACTCTTATCTTCGTTATCTTCAGGACCACAAAAACTGTTACGATATTGTACGGGCCAACCTGCACCATCAGCGCAAATACCTTTCTGCACATTCATCTTTTATTTTGTATTAATAAATGAGTTGCAAACAAACATCGGAAACGAGCGGTCGTTTCAGTTAACACCATCCCGGTCACCCGATCATATCATATCAAAGTAATGCGTAGGGAAAAGCAACCTCCCCGTACAGTAAGTAAGTTCGTATGAGTCAGTGGCCAACTCTGGTGACAGAGTTTCTAGGCCGCCCGAAGGCCTCTGTCCCGTACTCTGTCCGTAAGTGTCTGGCCCCTACAGATATTAGGTATATAGCATTTGTACACAAGAGTAGACCCGCTATAGGGTCCTATTTCAGCTTTATTAAGAAGTCCGTGTAAGTATCGATAGTAATATTTGGGGCCACGCTTAATAGCGGATATTGGAAAATCATCAGGGGGTGGGCTGGTAATTCCACGGTCTCCGAGACCTGTATCAGGCCATTACGGTCATCGACGTGAGACGCTTTTATAAACTGGAATAAAATAAAATGGGGTAACGATTGTCTAAACAGGGTGACAGAAAGAATTAAATAGGGTTACGATTTCTTTAACAGGGTGACAAATAGATTATAATGAGGTTACGATTTTCTTAACAGGGTGATAGATTGAATAAAAAGGGTTACAATTGTTGTGAAGATAACCTCGGTGGCGCGGTTAGGAGTTGAGAAACGAGAGGTTGCTGGTTCGATTTTCGCAGCAGGGCTAGTTTTGCACGATCTGCAAGTATTTTTTCTGTGCCGGCTGTCTAACGTCTCAGGGTGACTAGCGCTATTCAGTGCCACCTGTGCCACGTAACTTGTGTTTCATTGCAACTGTAATGATCAGGCGTGACGCTTAAGATCAGGCGAAAGACTTGACAGTCATCATTTGCTAACATTAAAAAATACTAAATAATATAATAATAAGACGTTGACTACCCGTCAACGTAACAAAATGTTCAACTGTTGGGATGTGTAGTGCTGGTGTCAAAATTAACTTTCTTTCAGGTCAAGCTGCTCAGATGCCGCTTACATCTGAACAGACGTAACGTGAATGGTCACCTACGTGACCAGCCTCCAGATTAAACCGTTGAGATAAGGACAGGAAGCTCTTAAGAGTGACATGTGTTTTGGGAATGTTTACCCCTGTAATGTGAAGGTAAAGAAATATCGACGTCAGGGTGTTAGGGGTTGAGCTACGTGTTTTTAGGGGATGTTTTTGGATATTCATCATCATCATGACAGCTTTCTAAGGTTCCCACTGCTGTTGAACCCGGTTGCCTGATGTTTTCCTTCACCGTATGAGAGAATATCTTTTGGCGCACGACCGGTTTCGAACTTACGACCTTAGGATCGGAAGGCAGGGTTACTACCACTAGACCTCCAGTTTTTTGAATCATCATCATCATATCAGCCACAGACCTTTACATACCTACTTATAACACCGCAACCTCTTGCTTCTCAACCGGGTACGGTGATGTCAAAGTCAAAGTCAAAGTCAAAAATGATTTATTTCAATAAAATCACAAGGATCATTTTGAAACGTCTTAAAGCTAGGTGAATTTACGCCAGTTCCACGCGCCCCAGCTTTGAAGAATCTGGCAACAAACTCGGCTGGGTTCCTAGTTTTTTTTGATGATCCCTCTTCATCATAAAGCTTCAGTGTGGTGCCAATCGAACTAGATGATGAATGAATGAATGAATGAATGAATGAATGAACGAATGAATGAATGAATGAACACTTTATTGTACACAAAAAATACTTATTAACTAATTTATAAAACTTTAACAAAGTACAAAGGGCGGCCTTATCACTAAGAGCGATTTCTTCCAGGCTAGATGATTAAAAATTATGTATTTAAAAAAATATATGTGCATGCTACCAGTTATGGCGTTATGTAACGATGTCCGCCAAATTAATATATATTGTTTTGTACCATTGTGATAGAACTCGTCCGGGGAAGTACTACCACCATACCTATTTCTGCCGCAAAGCAGTAATGCTCGCATTACTGTGTTCCGGTGTGAAGGGTGTGGTTTCTGGTGAAATTACTGGCACATGAGGCTTTCGATCTATGCCTCAAGGTGGCAACCCCCGAGTGATACCTCTGGTATTGCAAGCGTCCATAGGCTGCGGTAACCGCTTACCATCTTGTGGGCCGTACGCTTGGTTGCCACTTCAGTTGTATAAAAAAAAAAAAAAACAATAAAAGTCTCGAGTAGAAAATAATGACTGCTCTATATACAATGAGCCCACACGCTCTGTGATTCTATTGCGTGTAATGTTAGCTGGAATATAGGGTAATAGCCGCAGAGCAAGCTATTCATTTTTACAGGTCATCAGTAGAGGTGATTTACCTAGGGGTACTCGCATTAGTAAAATATTCTCGTAAAATTTTTAAAAAAGGTTTCTCCGGAGACCTTTGCCCAGCAATTATTGGCTGACATCTCACACATCTATTTTTTTTTTTTTTTTTTTTTATACAACTGAAGTGGCAACCAAGCGTACGGCCCACAAGATGGTAAGCGGTTACCGCAGCGTATGGACGCTTGCAATACCAGAGGTATCACTCGCGGGTTGCCACCTTGAGGCTAAGATCGAAAGCCTCATGTGTCAGTAATTTCACCGGAAACCATACCCTTCGCACCGGAACACAGCAATGCGAGCATTACTGCTTGGCGGCAGAAATAGGTATGGTGGTAGTCCTTCCCCGGACGAGCTCTATCACTACTCTTAAAATCTAGCTACATACAAAGCAAAGCTTGGGTACCTGATAACTGATAGAAAACACATACCATGAGATATAGTAATTATTTTCGTACACGTACATACTTAGAATACTTAAACACTCCAGACCTTAAACAAATATTTAATGGGGTGCGTGGAACGGGCTAAAATTCACTTTTTTTTTTTTTTTTTATGTCAGTAAGTAACAAGACAATCAAGGCGCCCACCTGATGTTAAGCACCACGCCTGACTGTTACAGATGCAGTGCCACCCAAAGCTTAAGGTTTTTAAGTGGTTGCGTGGCACTGCACTGCGCCTATCACCCAGAGACATTGTTGTTAAGTCTCTTTCGCCCAGTAATTTCCCTTGCTACAGTGCCCTTCTAACCTAAACACAGTAATGCTTGTACACTACTGCTTGGAGGTAGAATATCTGTCACTGCGGTGGTACCCACCAAGACGGACTCTTGATGACGAGTCCTACCACCAGGTACCTAGCCTTAAGATGCTTCAAAACGATCCTTGTGATATGGTTTAATAAATATTTTTTTTACTATACTTTAGTTTACTTTATGACCATGCGAACATTTGTCCGCATTTGTCCGCAGGAATCGAAACCGCAACCCCTCACTCAGGCGCACCCACTGCGCCAATAAGGTCGTCAAAATTTCATACAGTTTTCTCTCTGTTTTTTTATTATAAGCAAATAGATAGAAAGTAGATTCTATAAATGGTATAAAAAGTAGCTTTTCGCCGTCTGTCTGTCCTTGCTGCGTATGTAATCACGCTTAGATCTTTATTTGAATCAGATCAGATTTTAATGCGGTTTTCACATCACGGCAGCCTTTTAATGTTCCCACTGCTGGGACACTGGCCTACTCTCGAGCGAGAGTGATTGGATATTAATTCACCATGCGGACCCAATGCGTAGTAGTGGTTTTCACCTAGTTCCGTAATAAATGTCATAGTCACAGAACTATAGTTCTGTGGTCATAGTGCTTTTAGGTAAGAGGAAGGTTTACCTACCTGTCTCTGTAAGTATAGTTTAAGCCGTGCAAAGGAGTTTCTTCGGTCATTTTGCCGGTACGACATGTTCCTCCCATTTTAATTGTTTTTCTCGAGTTATTTTGAGTTTTATTATGTAAATTTGGTGGCAGTTTAACCAATACGACTCGTAGTCTTGGCACAAGTGTAAGTGATTGAAATGGAAGGGTGATGTTGGTTTGTAATTTGGTCGAAGATTCTCCTAAACGCCATCATTTCTTTCAAAATGTTGTTCGTTAAATTCAAAATTCGAAAAAGCAAAGCCGTGCAAAGCCGGGGCAGGTCGCTTGTTGTAGTTAATATTCGCATCTACCAAAAACTTCTTTACTCTGTGTAACACAAAGTTTAAAACTTTGTAATTCCCGTGGTTAAGTTAGAATTATTTCTGCATCGTTTACTTTATCTACAGACTACAGTAAATATATAATGTTATAAAGTTCAAAATTGTTTTTAAGGAAATAAATAATTGCGAGACGACCTCAGTGGCGTAGTGGGCGAGTAGAAACGTTGATTCCCGGTGCAAATTTGCATGATCTGCAAATATTCGTCTGGGTTATTTTTGTTTTTGTAGTGTTAACCATCACACTAGGGTAAGAATCCCGCTTGAGGCAAAATAATTTTTGGGATATTATAATCTTTAGTATTCGTCTGGGTGTTGTGGCACCAGGCTTTTTCAAAGTAAGGCTATGTCAGAGGCCTTCAGGCGGCCTAAAAAGTCTGTCACCAGAGTAGGCCACTGAGCCATACGAACTAACTTAGAGTATTCGTAGTTTCTGATATCCACTATGCAGGGAGTTCTATATGGATAAAAAAAAAAATGCTAGACAATCCACACAGCATCATCTAGCCGAAGGTAAGCTGCTGTTAAACAGAGCTGTATTATGGGTACTAGATGACTGATATATACTTAATACAATACAATACATAGATAGAAATTTTTTATTATATATAGAAAATACCCAGAACACCCGGAACAAATATTTGTAGATCGTACAAACATTTGATCCGAACAACAAGGAACAGTTATGCTTATCTAGAAGGACAATGTTTGAACTAGCGTTTCACTCGCTTTCATCTGCCATATTTTTTTATTCGTATAAACCTTCCTGTTCCCACAAATATTTCAAAACGAAAAATAGCTAAATCGGCCCAGTCGTTCTCGTGTCAGCAATTCATTTTTATCTAAGAAAAAAAGATAAGATTAACTCTGACCTTGTGCCAAATTTATCCGATGGTATGTCGATGTAATCAATAATCGTTGACATAATACCGAGCAGAATATAAAGTTCTATCTATCGTGCATTTCCACGGCGCAAGTAGCCGCGCATGTTGGATCCCTCCACGTGGACCATCTCTCGTTTATCTTGCTTTGCTTATTAGATTCTCTATCATTTGGTGCGAGCTGCTTATTGAAGCGAAGGTAACAATTAAAAAATCTTTTTTTTTTACTTTTTTAACTACATTTCTTAAAATTTCATAACCATCACAATTATAATTTATTAGCTAGTAAACGTCCCTCAATAAGATCCTTCAATCAGGGCACCGGTGGTTTTTTTTTTTTTTTATACAACTGAAGTGGCAACCAAGCGTACGGCCCACAAGATGTTAAGTGGTTACCGCAGCCTATGGACGCTTGCAATACCAGAGGTATCACTCGCGGGTTGCCACCTTGAGGCTAAGATCGAAATGTTAAATGTTATCTTGTTGTTATCCTATTGTATCACTCTCGCCTGAGAGTAGGCCAGTGTCCCAACAGTTGAACAATTAGAAGGCTGTCATGTTGATTAGGTCCTTTCAATATAGTCCACGTGCTGGCCATAGGCCCCCCTTGTAGGACGCCAGACCGATGGATCTTGAGCTTTTACCATCCACTAACTGCGACCGCCACAATTTCATCGGTCCACCAAGTAAATCCAAAAAGATCCTACATTTCGTTTTTCACTTCGTGGTCTCAGAATTTACTTCGCTTTATAGCAGCTTGTTACTAATAGAGATAGAAATCTTATGAAAAAAAACATTGCTTTTTTTATACCACTATGCGTACGGCCCGCTTGATGATTTCAGATTTATTTATTAACCATATTATAACATTGGCTGTCATACAAGGCAAGTCAAATTAAACATTTGTAAATATTTAAAGATTAGTAGATATACAAAATTATGAGAGAAAAAAAAATTTAGAAAATTAATAAATTAACAAAACAGCATGGTAAGCGGTTACCGTAACTTATGTACGACTGACTGTATACACTTGCAACATCACATATATCTCTTGCGTATTGCCACCTTGAAATGTTCAAGGTAGAAGTCAAAATATTTTTATTCTTTGAAATCACAACTTCACAAGGATCATTTTGAAAAGCTAGTAGTACTCGTAGTTCCACGCGCTCCAGTCTAGAAGAATCTGGCAACAAATTCAGCTGGGTTGCTAGCTTATTTGCTGATCCCTCTTCATCATGAAGCTGCATTCACATTCGCCGTGTCAACGCACCATCTCCCAGCACTCCTATACCGACGTCTTCATTGTTTTAGATGACACTGTGCTGGCTGAGCTGCAAATTGGCTCAGCGAGTGAGTAGAACCCGGGGGAAATCGCCGGCTAATAAGCAAGTTATTTTTCACACGTTCAATTTGCTTTTTCAATTCGCAAGAACTTACGATGCTGGGTGGATAAGGATAACCTCGCTGGCGCGATGGATGTGTGGCAGATGTAGATGTGGTGTGGGTTCAGAACTTTTGTACTACTACAGATATATGTTTGCTTCTGCAAATATTTGCCCCTAAAGGTCTGGGTGTTACATTCAATAAAAAAAAATATATAAGGTCATTAATTATCAACCATAAACTTAAGGGATAGGTTCCACACATAAAAAATATTACGTAATTCTGCTAAATGATTAGTTATCCTTGTTAGAAATCGAAAAGGCAGCGCTCGGCACCTGTCAGTGACCCACCCGCACGTCAATGAACCGCGGGTCAATAACCCGCACGTCCTTGACCTGCGCGTGTCAATGACCCGCTACGGGGCGCGCACACTCGAATATTTACTCGAATATTTACTCGATTCCCAACAATGATAAATAATAATTGAGCAGTAAACGTAATCGATTTTTTTTTTGTTTACGTGGAATTTTTAAGACAAAATATATATATAAAAAAAAATTATAGGTACATATATTTTTTTTTATGTGTGGAACCTATCCCTTAAGTTTGTCAGGTTGATAATGAATGACCCTGTATATATTGACAGAGGCCATCGGGCGGCCTAAAAACTCGGTCACTAGAGTTAGCCACTGACTCATACGAACTTAAATAAGTGCTTAAGTGTAAAAGTGTTCGCCAATAAGTCTTTCAGAAGTATCTTTATAAAGCATTTAGCACGTGAATCTATATTTGACATAACTTTTTTCATAACTTATTAATTAAAATAAACATCTCGGGAGCGCGGTATCTTCGAAGATGTTGGAGGGAAGCTGCCAGCAATTTATTTTCAATTAACTTTGTTAGGAGCGAATCTCCTGTGTGTTGGTTGTACTTATACAACATACGAAGGACCTATTTCACGATAAAAGTAAGTTAATATTAGGGGAGCCAACTCTGGTGATAGCCGCAAAAACCGGGACCAACCAAATGTTCCGGTCTGTTGGACATGGTAAAGTAAGTTCGTATAAGTCAGTGGCCAACTCTGGTGACAGAGTTTCTAGGCCGCCCGAAGGTCTCTGTCATGGCCTAACAACTTTGAAAAAGCCGGGACTGACTGCTTAACGTGCCCTCCGAAGCACGGGAGCGCTCAGTTGAAATTGCCACTGGCGGTCACCCATCCAAATGATGACTACGCGTAACAGTGTTTAACTTCGTTGATCTGTTAAGAACAACTTAGCCAGCTACGTCACGAGCGCTCCTTGGACATGGTAACCATGTGGAACAGTGCTTAACTTCGTTGAACTGTGTCAGTGTACACGTTCATTGAATATGTGTTTATTATTCAGTTAGCCGATATAACAGTCCCTTGCGCGATATTATTGTTATTTTAGATTTATTTTAGGTTTTTGTTTTTATCCACTCGGCTAAAGCAGGTAGTACGACGGGGGTGTGTGAGGTTGTCGGACTCGACGACTCACTAAACCATCCCCGGTGGCCAGCCTCGATGCATGCCAAGGGGCTCCACGGTCCCCTAGGGCTATCAGTGGTGCCCCTCTCGCATCGCGCTCAAAACACTTCCCGGGGCTAACAAAAGTCAGCCCCAGCACCTCGCAGTGCTGCTAAGCCAAGTGCGCATCATTTGGTGGTCAAATAATAATAATTAGATAGGCCATGCAGGCCTATTCTGCTCGCGGTGCTACCTAACTAACGATATATTTTATAAATTCTAATTAGCTCTTTTCGTCTGAAATACAGGATTACCTAGTTCAGGCTCAGGCTCAAGTGTTATGTATACCTATGTCTAAGATTTTAAATTTTTTATTTTTTTATACAACTGAAGTGGCAACCAAGCGTACGGCCCACAAGATGGTAAGCGGTTACCGCAGCCTATGGACGCTTGCAATACCAGAGGTATCACTCGCGGGTTGCCACCTTGAGGCTAAGATCTAAATGTTAAATGTTATCTTATTGTATCTTGTTAAAAATTGAATAAACTATTTATTTATGTATTGCTGAAGCGTCCTACCACCAGGTAAAGTGTGAGCGATACATAACACAGGCATTTGCCCTGCAGTATGACGATAAAGGCTAAAATAATATAAACAGCAACAGCAATGATTTTAAACGACTCGTATGCACAGACGTAATAACTTTTGACGCACATGTGCCGGCAAAACAACGTAAAAACTGCAGGCGTGCGTTCTACATCCGTTCCGGGTAAACTTGTAGGGTGACCATTCTTTAGGATTACTTTAATCTATTTTACAATATTATATATCAGTCCCGCCCGCCTGTATATTCAAAAGTTATTTAAATATTTGAGGTCATTATCAAAATCGTATGGAGAAACTTAAAAAACGTAATTTTACGTTCGTATATTTTGAGCGTTATTATATCAGGAGGTGACCGCCAGTGGCATTTTATTTGAGCATTTCTGTGCTTAGGAGGGCACGTTACGTTGGTAAAATAAGATCGTGTGAGTCTGTCCTGAAGGCCTAACCATGGACTAACTATGAAAAAGCCGGACGCGACTGCTTAACGAGCCCTTTGAAGCACGGAAGCGCTTAGTTGAAATTGACTGGCGGTCACCCATTCAAGTGGTAACCACGCGGATCGTTGATCTGTTAGCTATCTATGCCACGAGCGTGAGTTTGGTTCGACTGGAGTGTATTAAATCTTGAAGGTGGCCTTTGGGCGGCCTATGAGCTCCGTCACTATGGTTGGTATACTTATATATTAACTTAGTTAACATTATATATAAAGAGGGATCATCAAAAAAAAGCTAGGAACCCAGCCGAGTTTGTTGCCAGATTCTTCTAGGCTGAGTCGCGTGGAAATGGCGTAAATTCACCTAGCTTTAAGACGTTTCAAAATGATCCTTGTGATATTATTGATCAACTATATTTATTACTTTTACTTTACCTACTATAGCTTTAGTCACGCCGCATAGCAATTTCAGGAGGCGTTGACTCGACATTCGCCGGAAAATCCGGTTTCTGTCTAGTCTGATTCATATTAATCGTTCTGACGAGAGAATATTATCACATTTCCACTATGGAATTTCCAGACGCCGGAAAGTGACCAGCAAACCTTGTAATCTACTATAGATATTAGGGGCTTTATTCATAAACAGTTTATGTTCTGTATGTTCATGTTAAATATTTAAAATGATGGTGTTTTATTTCGTTCTCTCACCTTGACACATATACAAAAGAAGTATCATAAGTAGGTAAGTTCACATGAGTCAGTGGCCAACTCTGCTGACAAAATTCTCATGTTCAGCAACAACCAGACCCACCAAAAACATAAAGGAATCCACACATTAATGATTGACGGCAAAAGTGCCTATAATCATAAAAACCGGCATTTCAGCGGCATGCCACTTTTTTTTTTTTTTTTACACAACTGAAGTGGCAACCAAGCGTACGGCCCACAAGATGGTAAGCGGTTACCGCAGCCTATGGACGCTTGCAATACCAGAGGTATCACTCGCGGGTTGCCACCTTGAGGCATAGATCGAAAGCCTCATGTGCCAGTAATTTCACCGGAAACCATACCCTTCACACCGGAACACAGCAATGCGAGCATTACTGCTTGGCGGCAGAAATAGGTATGGTGGTAGTCCTTTCCCGGACGAGCTCTATCACAAAGAACTCTACTACTCTTAAACGTATTGGTTTCTTGTCATTCTTATGTTAATTAACAAAGACATGTTAGGTCAGAGAGACTCATTATCTAGGTTTTTAGATGGTTCAACTGTTTCTTATGTATTTGGCATATTTGTATTGTAATTATGTACATATTTATTTTGTTAAGAATAAGGACCAAATGTCCTGCGGTCTCTCAGTTTCGTGGTCACCGTTATTCCGTGACATTCGCCAAGCGAGCCTGGTTATTTTGGGACATGCATTACGTGCATTAGCTTGCGTTTAAAGCTCGTTTACTGGTGCCGATATATTTATAAAGTAAGCTGTTAAACGTGTCAAGAACCTCTGAATTAAGACTGAAGACTTCTAGAAGTTCACGAGGCTCTAACACCCTAGGAACATGGAGCTTACTAACTACTTAACTACTACTTAACTAGGAGCTTAGAATGGAAGCTATAGTGGTTAGAAATCATTTGCAAATATGCGAACAACTGATTACTTATTTATTATCATGCACTTTATGTGCAAGAACATTTAAAGCCAAAATTGGTTATGCCAGTCATCTCAGAGCCCATCAAAGAAAATAATTAATTTTATAAATTAAGTAGAAACGTTGTCGCCGTAGCCGAAATCGGCTTGGATGACATCATCATCATCATCATCATCATCATCACTTATTTATAATATTAGAACGCGGTCACGGGCGGTGCTCATGAAGAAGAGCTTCTTCTACCTTTGAAACGTCAGCATGTGACAAAATATGGTAAATAGGGTCATAAATTATATCATGGCTTGGCTAGACGTTCTTTACCTAACTAAGTTAAGCGAAGTTCAGTGTGGTTGTTTGTTTGGGTGGCATTTGTGGCATTTGCATCTGATCGCTACCGTACTTCGGAAATCAGAGGTTTTTAAGTTTAACTGATACTGATGATTCGTGCAAAGTGTTTTTTTGTATCGTACTAAAATATGGATCAAAAACAGAAATAATCAAATTAATTTTAAGGTTTTGATTTTCATAAACTCGGCTTATTATAGAGCCGGAAATTAAAAGATGTGCCCGGGCTTAAGCCTAAGGCCTAAAGGTGATGAATTTCAAACACAAGAATTTTATTATTAGTTAATTGTTCGAAAAACTTTGGCCGTCTACGATCTCCATCAGTGTTGGCCTATAGCTCATATCTATAAATCCCGGCGGAATCGAACCAGCATCTTTCTCGTCTATGACATTCGCCCGCTGCACTACCGAGTAATTATACCTTCTACAAAATAAAAATATGGCCTCATTCCTTATAATAACATCCATAATATAAAAACCGTTTATTTTGTTTGAACGTTGGAATTTCCCACCTTCGGTTTCCCACAGTTTCCAAATCCTAATTCTTCAGACCCCCTCGGGTCCGGGACAAAGGAACGTCCAGTCATCTCCCATCTTGTAAATGAATCTGCGGAGGAAAATATCCCAAATCTACCAGCTTAATTGGGTTTACGATGAGTAGATTTGCTTAAGACGAAACATTTTTTGATATAATGGCAAAAAACTGTGCCGTTATAAGAAGAAATTTTAAAGAAAAATAATTAGCATCAAACGTAGAGCACTGGTAGTCTAGTAGTTCGTTCGTTCGTTCGTATGAGTCAGTGGCCAACTCTGGTGACAGAGTTTCTAGGCCGCCCGAAGGCCTCTGTCATGGCTTAACAACTTTGAAAAAGCCGGGACCGACTGCTTAACGTGCCCTCCGAAGCAAGGGAGCGCTCAGTTGAAATTGCCACTGGCGGTCACCCATCCAAAAGATGACCCCGCGGAACAGTGCTTAACTTCGTTGATCTGTTAAGAACAACTTAGCCAGTTACGTCCAGCTACGTACGTTTTCGAGGTTATAAATATATCTATCATCATCAACTGCAGCTCGAGTTTGCCCACTGCTGAGCATACGCCTTGCTTGTGCTACTCATCTCAAAATGACCAAAGGCACGTTAGATAGATTTAACTACCTATTCATTATTCTAAAAAATAAGGAACATTATTCAAGGTCTGAGCAATTTATTTGCATTTTATTACGCGGAGTGACCAAAATATAACCAGTGACACGGAAGAACGGCTTTTATAATATTATCATGACAACAGAAACTCAAAGAAACAAAGCATTTATTTGGAAAGGCTTTATATAACTTTTCGCAGTCGAAAGGAAAAGCCGAATTTCATTTATTGAAATCACAAGGATCCATTTGAACGTTACCGTTACCGTTAACCTAATTAGAAGAACATGGACCACTTACCATGGTATTATACTAAATAAACTCTTCTTTTAGACGAGCGGCGAGCGAACGGTGATTAGACTAGACGAACAACGGACGAAATAATGAGAGTTCGTCTGTACCCGCTGCGTGCTGCTGAGTAACAGTTTGCGTTATCATTATTCATGGACCAGACTTATCATAATCACGAAAAACTAGTTTGACAATCGTAAACGTATCGTCGTTTATCGAGGGGCCGTCCTACACTTCGTTTTCCAGTTCGTGGTCGCCATTCGAGAACCTAACTCCCCAGCGGTTATCGGTTCTGCGAGCTATATGCCCTACCCACTGTCAATTTAACTTACTTTTTCTATGAGCTAATGAGTTTTATTCTAAGGATTAATTACATTGGTAAGCTGTGTAGTTGCTCGCCATCATCCACATCACCATCGATGATGCTGGAACAGTGCTGCCATCAACCTAAAGTCCTTCTCCGTTATCTTAAGGAGTTGGGCTGGCTGGGGTCAGGTTAGCAGGGGGATAATGCACAATACACCCCAAAGCGGGACGTCAGTGCATTACCATTTAGAATTAGAATTAGGATTAGAAGCTGTGTCATCATCATCATGACAGCCTTCTAATGTTCGCACTGCTGGGACACTGGCCTACTCTCAGGCGAGAGTGATTGGTTAATCCACCACGCGGACCCAATGCGGATTGGTGGATGGCACATGGCAATTTTAAGAAGCTGTGTAGAATTTCAGAAAAGCCACCATTCTGTTGTTAGGTTAAGTCCATGCGTTCATTTGCTCACGGCCTCATCTCTTATACAGAGTACTATAATATAGTCCGGTGCGGAAGTAGGTCAATTGGCTCATATTCACTTGATCAAACGATATCTTCCGCTTTTCCCTGCACTGCATCAGACACTGAGGTAAAGTAGCGGTTTGTGGCGGTTTCGAGCTGCTACCGAGTCACTTAATTTAGTCTTTCCGCCTCGAGTTCTAGTTATAGACATTTATGTCCCTTAAATAATGTTACATATGAAAAAATATATTCTAATAGATTTGTCCTTAGTATTTGCTGACAACAGACACATAATATACAGAAATACCAACATTGATTTTACACTACTAACTCAAAAGGTTTAGTCCTTTTGAGCCTTCTCACTATATCCGTGTTGTCGAGGAGCTGGATTGCCTCGACGTTTACATGATGGTGAAGTCTATGCTCGTGAGCTTCTGCATATTTTTTTTTACATTGTCTACGAAATCGATGTTAAGGTCCCGGTGCAGATCTTCGTTTATTATGTACCAAGGAGTCGAATACGTAGTGATAACGTCTGTACTCGTGCTGACAGTCACCGGTGAGCTCACGCAACGTGGATTTGAATATCGTTGATACGATGATGAGTTCCTAATCTGATTTGGCAGTAGTAGGTGAAGATATTCTCATTTCATCTTTTATACATTTTCTTTCTCAATAAAGAAATCTTTACATCGAGCGCTCGTGACGTAGCTGGCTAAGTTGTTCTTAACAGATCAACGAAGTTAAGCAATGTTTCGCGCAGTCACTATTTAGATGGGTGACCGCCCTAGTATTTTGTATTTATTTATTTACTTTAATTAACACGGATAAACCAATTACAGAACATTTACAGTAAAAATAATAACAACAAAAAGCCCAATAATAATAATTCGCTAATTCTAGAAATGTACAGTAAATAAATAAATAAATAAATAAATAAATAATGCTCGACAATCCACACAGCATCATCTAGCCCCAAGGTAAGCTGCTGTAAAACAGAGCTGTATTATGGGTACTAAACGACAGATATATATTTAATACAATACAATACATAGATAGATATTTTTTATTATAAATAGAAAATATCCAGAACACCCGGAGCAAATATTTGTAGATCGTACAAACATTTGTCCCGAGGCGGGAATCGAACCCGCAACCTCTGGTCGCAGGCGGACATGCGTCTGCTGCGCCACATCGGTCGTCTACTATCGACAGTCCACTATGTCACATCCAATTACATGTTTAAACATAAAATAAAAATAATACTTATATGATAAAATGACATAAAATACTGAATGAATAACATAATAAATACAATTTGAGTAATAGACATTCAATCACACATCACGCTCACTGAAACTTAAACAGTGGCAATTTCAACTGAGCGCTCGGTCCCTTTTTCAAAGTTAAGCAACACAGACCTTCGGGAAAGCCTAAAAACTCTGTCACCAGAGTTGGCTACTGACTCATACGAACTTACTTACTTATGTGCAGGTAGACCGTAGCGTAGATGGCTTACTTACGAAAGTGCAGTCGGGGTCACCAGTAATCTACAAGTATGTTGCAGCGGCTATCATGTGCATAATTGACCCGACCTCAGTCTCGTTACGCGGAAACTTTATACTTACTGCGCATGTAGGGCGTAATTAACACAACCGAATAACTCAGATGTCTGTATACAAATCAGAATAATATTATACTGGCGGACATATTTTGCAGTGCCACCTATCTAGCCTCAAATTAAGCAAAACTTGTACGTTCTACATGACCTCCAGTTACCTGATAGACTACCACATAAATACAGTTTTTTTTAAAGATAAAAATCAGACAAAAAATCTCTAGTACTATTCCGCTTAACCTTTTAACTAATGAGGTCACACAGTTACCACAGTTAACCTCAAAAGAAAAATATCGACTTTGGCTCCAGCGCTCGACGGAGCAACACGTCTGCCGGAGAATAAGTCGATGGTCCTGATGATGTCCCGTGGAGGGATGAAACACGTGAGGTTAACTGTGGTAACTGTGTGACCTCATTAGTTAAAAGGTTAAGCGGAGTAGTACTAGAGATTTTTCGTCTGTTTTTTATCTTGTAATAGATTTCCGCAAAGTAACGCCTGAATCTATCAATTACACAGTTTGTTTGTAAATACATATTTGTAGTACACTAGCCGATCTGCCACAGCATCGCACCGGTGCAATGTAACCGCACCCGTGCAAAGCCGAGGCGTGTCGCTAGTAATAAATATAGGCTATGTTACTCAGGGATAATGTAGCATTCTGATGGTGAAAGAATTTGTGAAATCTGATCAGTATTTTTGAGTTTATGTGTAACAAACAAAAATATATAAAATTCAAATCTTCTCTGTTTATAATTTTAGTATAGTGGATAGATAGACCTGGAACTAATAACAGATGACGTAAAAATTTGTCGCGTAGCGGGGATTGAACCCGCAATTTCACGCTTCTAAATCGCCGCAGTGGGCAATCGCCCACTGTGCCAACAAGATCGTCAACTATAATAAAATGAATATGATTTTCTTTTTAGGGTTACTTTTCTTTGCTTCCTTTAGCTTATTTTATGCCTATTTATTTTACAAGTTTAACTTCCTCTTGTATGTTTGTTAAGAAAACTTGAAAGTTTGACCCAGTTTTCCGTTACCCTTCTTCTTCACTTCATCAGACAGCCTTCTAATGTTCCCACAGGTGAGACTCTGGCCTATTCTCAAGCGAGAGTGATTGGGTCTTAATCCACCACGCTGACCCAATACGGAATGGTGGATGACAGTACTAGAGGATCTTGTTAATACAAAATGTACTATCTAATGTAGAGATCACGCATTCACAGAACTCGACTTATGAGTCTGATCCATCGAAAACTATTCCACAATATTCGACATTCGCAACACAGCCATATTGGATCTCGCATTGAATCCGGCAAATGGTATCAGCTCATATTTCAGAAGACAGACTTCAATATAGTCGGGCGAAACATGAAAAGGTGTAGGCGTAATGCAAGCGATTTACTATAAACTTTTAAATAAATTAATAATGCTGGACAATCCACACAGCATCATGTAGCTCCAAGGTAAGCTGCTGTTAAACAGAGCTGTGTTATGGGTACTAGATGACTGATATATACTTAATACAATACAATACATAGATAGATATTTTTATTATATATTATGTAGAAAATACCAAGAACACCCGGAACAAATATTTGTAGATCGTACAAACGTTTGACCCGAGACCTTCGCGTCGCAGGTGGACCTGCGCCGCTTCGGGCGGCCTGAAAACTGCCGACAGAGTTTTCAGGCCCGAAGGCCTCTGTTAAAGATGATGCGATGCATGTCTGAGATTGTTTATTTATTCATGACTTTCCGCTAGCTGTCCGGCTGAACCCTAAGATGTGCTCCATACGTTATTCTGTTTGTCCCGCCTCGCAGATCTGGTGAGATCTAAGGATCCATCCTAATGCTCGGATCTACCTATTTACATATAATACCAGTATTGTGGGGAATGGTATGTGATGCAATTATGACTGGAACGCAGAATGGAGTACACCAATGGAATCAATAATCATACTAAACTTAATCTAATAGTGTTTGAGTATTCAAGCGGAGTTTAGATTATGTACTGCATTTAGTTGCCAATACATAGATAATAGATATCCTACTTCCAAGCGAACATTACTGTGTTTAGGTTTGAAGGTCACTGTAGCAAGTGAAATTACTGGACGAAAGAGACTTAACAACAACGTCTCGGGGTGATGAGCGCAGTGCAGTGCCACGCAAACACTTAAAAACTTTAAGCTTTGGGTGGCACTGCATCTGTAATAGTCAGGCGTGGTGCTTAATATCAGGTGGGCGCCTTGATTGCCCTGTCACTTGATGACACAGAATCGCACTGCATCTGTTATGGTTAGACGTGGTGCTTAACATCAGGCGCCTTGATTGTGTTGTCACTTGCTGACATGAAAAAAAAAACATGTTGGCCGAGTGAACGCCAGCGCGAGTGAAGGCGAGCGAAGAGAGTCAAGTGCTACCTCCACACGTTTGGCAAGTCTAATAAGCGTTTGGCTTGACTCGGGTAGCTTGCGACAATGAGTGTCACCGAGAAATAGCAAGGCATAGCAAATAAGCTGTCCACACGTTGGTAATTGGCGTTCACTCGGCAAGGCTGAGCAGACATGTATAGGCTACATTATATTAGCCGGCATGACATGACTGACATGACATGTATTTAAATTCCGACAAATGATATAATAATTTATTCCCGGGTTATTGTATGTTACTGTTGGTTGATGTTATACCTTTAAGCTAAGCTTTTTATCTCATTACTCAGCCCCCATGGAGTACAAACAAAGGTCTAAATAGGTGTCAGGGTGTCCAGAAAACACGCAAGCGAAACCGCAGGCGGTAAATAATATATAAAAATGAGCATGATCAGTATTATATTAGTAAAACGAAAAGGCCGGAAGCACCTGGTTGTCACAGAGTATAAAGCAGTGCCATTGCCACAGACTGTATATTAGTAGATTGTACATCGACCTCGGATAGTCCTGAGTCAACTCTTGCAGACAAAAGCGATATATCGTCACAGTTATCGTGGTTCAGTTTTATGTTTTTTTTAATATACAACTGAAGTGGCAACCAAGCGTACAGCCCACAAGATGGTAAGCGGTTACCGCAGCCTATGGACGCTTGCAATACCAGAGGTATCGCTCGCGGGTTGCCAACTTGACGCATAGATCGAAAGCCTCATGTGTTAGTAATTTTACCGGAAACCAAACCCTTCACACTGGAACACAGCAATGCGAGCATTACTGCTTTGCGGCAGAAATTGGTATGGTGGTAGTACTTCCCCGGACATGTTCACGTCGACGTCACAAAGAACTCTACTAATCTTATGTCCACGGATGCTCTGGATGCTCTAGATGCTTTAGATTCTTTAGATTCTTTTTTTTTATGCGAGCAAACGACAAGACGATCAAGACCCATAACAATTGCAGTGTCACACAAAACCTTACGTTTTAAAGTTCTGCGTGTCACTGCACTGTGCTAGTTATTAAGTTTCGCCTCGAGACGTAGTTATTAAGATGAAAAAACGTAGCATACATCTGGGTAGGCACATCCTCAGCCTAGATGAGCTAAGAGACATCACCCCCAAGCAAATCCTCCAGTTCTTAGTATCGGCAGGGCTTGGAGGTGAACTGTAAACGCCTCCAAAGGGCGGGCACAATAGGCCTGCATGGCCGCAGTGTTATAATAGTCGCACCAATATAACCAAAAAAAAAAAAAAAGTTATTAAGATTCGCCCAGTAATTTCACTTACTACAGTGTCATTAGAGGGTTTTTTTAATTTTAATTTTATTTAGCAGTCCGTCCTAGCTTCGCGCGGGTGTAATGATACCGTACCCGTGCAAAGCCGGGGCAGGTCGCTTCTAATAAATAAAGACTATGTTACTCAGGAATAATGTAGCATTTAGCATTGTAATGGTGAATTATTTTTTAAATCGGACCAGTAGTTTTAGAGTTTATTCGTACCAAACAAAAAAAAAAATCTCCCTTTATAATATTTTTTTATTTTTTTCTTGATGTTTTACTTATCAATGTTTTTCTTACGAATGTCGTGTACAATAGTAAGGTTAACGAATTTACACTACTTATTCTACTAACTGTATACCTATTCTTAATTAATGTTTTGGTTTGTTAGCTAATTTTGTACCTAAAATAAATAAAATAAAATATTAGTATAGATTAGGTAGTACCTACACCTACATGCTGTGTTTATCTTATCTTCTTTCTATTTACCATGTTTTATACCTACCTACCTACTTTATTTTGTTTTTTTTTTTGTATCTTTTTTGTGTGAGTTTTTTTTTTCTTTTTTTCTCCTTCAAACCTAAACATAGTGCAGCTTGTACACAACTACTTGAAGGTAGATCTAGCACTGCGGTGGTACCAAACTGACTCTTGCTGAAGAGTACTACCACCATGGGATTAGTTGAAACCGACATAAGTTGTACCACGATATTTGCCGCGACTATCGTTTATCGTTTTTAAGAGTAGACTCCTGACCGATGCTCGTTTATCACGATCGCTAAACCGGTACCATGTAATACCAAGAACTAAGAAATATTTTTTAGCAATTTTATATTTTATCTTGAGTTTTTTTTTTTTACCACCACATACCACTAAAGTGGCAACCAAGCGTACGGTCCACTTGATGGCTCTTTAATTAATGTAATTGGAACTTCTGTCCGTTTTAATTAAAGTAAAATAAATAAATGAATAAATGGTCAGCGGTTACCGTAGCCTATGTACGCATGCAACATCATAGATATCAGTTGCGTGTTACCACCCTGAGACGTTAGATGGAAAGTCTCATGTGCCTGTAATTTCACCGGAAACCATACCCTTCAAACCGGAACACAGCAATGCGATCATTACTCTTGGCGGCAGAAATAGGTATGGTGGTAGTCCTTTCCCGGACGAGCTCTATCACAAAGAACTCTACTACTCTTAAAGTGAGTTGCAGTGTCATGTCAACCAAAGGTATAGGACCATAATCATAATCAAACTCTAGAAACACTCGTGACGTAGCTAGCTATGTTAGTCATAACAGATCGGCATAGATAAGCACATTAGTCATTTGAATTTGCCCGCCAGCCGCCAATATGGCACTTTCGTGCTTCGGAGGGCACGTTAAGCAGTCCGTCCAAGCTTTTTGTCAAAGTTGTTTTGCGTTGACGGAGGCCTTCAGGCGGCCTATTAACTTCATCACTAGAATTGGCCACTGACTCATACGAACTTACCGCGTCATCAATCTCGCCAAATTTAGCGCATCCATAAATTCTTACTCTGAAAAATAACGCTACATCAGCGAATATGTGTCGAACAGTGTAACGATGCTAATTCATCTTCCTCAACCGATCTCCATGCTTCTTTATGCCTTGTTCCTTTATATAAGGGTTGATATTCCCCTGGCAGGTTTACAGATTTTGTAAGAGATCGGGGGTAGAGATAGGGAATTACCACATGTCGAGGGTCAGTGGAAGTACCTGGAACAAGGGAAACGTTATCTTGTTAGTTAAAACATATCAAAACATATTAAAACAATCTTGTATACTAGCTGTTGTCCGCGACTCCGTTCGCGTGGAACTCGGTAACATTTATTCGCTATACATTTTTGTATTAAAAACTATATTCGATTAGCACCACACTGAAGATAATTGATAGATTCAGGCGAAAATCCATTACAAGATAAAAAACAGACGAAAAATCTCTAGTACTATTCCGCTTAACCTTTTAACCAATGAGGTCACACAGTTAATACAGTTAACCTCAAAAGAAAAATATCGACACGTGTTTCATCCCTCCACGGGACCTTAGCTTCAGTGCCGGCGAAAGGTGCCGTATGGTGCCGGCAAACTCGACCTGGGTGGGGTAAGTAAAACCGGTGGGATGTAGGGAGTGGCCATTCTGTGTCTGTTCTGTGTCTTGACGCAGGTGTAGGTGATTGAAATGATGGTGTTAGTTTGTAAAAACGCCGCCATTTCTTTAAAATTTGTTCGTTGCGACAATTACTGGCAATATTGTCAAATACTACAGACGCCAAATAAAAAAATAAAAATACAAGTACAAGTCATTCCCAGTCATTCCATACGACATTCGTGTAATGACGGTAATGCCGGTAGTGAAGGAAATGCTCACTCAGGCGTCTGAAAAGAGTCAATTTGAGCTCGAATGTGTTTCCGAGACATATAACCTAGGAATGAGGATGTATATTAGGTAGGGGAAAAAGTTTCTTCGCATTATTTAAGAGGCCTTTCCAAGATTTAGCGATATAATTCATGAAGTTCTCGTTAATGTATCTTTATATAGTAGAAGTAATAGCCCGCGCGACGAGGAGCGATACGTCCTCCCTCCATAAGCGCTCAGCGCTGTTTGAGAGTCGCTGCTTCGATCGATATGATTATACGTGCGCTAACGTGTGATTTAAAAAAATTCGTATTAAAAAAAGTCAATGCTATTAGACTATTTTCTTCGTTGTATTTATTTAATAAAAACTTAAACTTTAATTTAGTAGGTGTATTTTTATTGTAAACTCCTTACTTTAGCAGAAATAACAAGCGTAAAATAGGGAAAAGTACGCGTTTTTTAGACCGTCTTTATTCAAAAATATTGAACTAACATGCTGTATTTTTCTCTATTCACTTAAATTTTAAAACTGTGATTATTATAATTACATTTTTAGAAATATGTTAGACTTTGTTATTTCATAGAAAAAATGATCGAAAGTTGACTGGAATTGCTAATTTTACAATACGTGCGTTACTAATTATTTTTTTAATCAGTTATGTCTTGAGTTAATTAATATTATGCTCTGTTGGCTTAAATTTTAAGGGATAAAGCTTTTATTTGTTTTTATTTTCGTTAAAATATCTTTAACACACGAGCCACAATAGTGTTCGAAACTTCACGGGCTACAAGAAAATTCAAGGATTGTCAAGGATAGGGCTCTTAAGAAAATTCAAAACATTTTTTAATATAATTTATTTACATTTAACTAAAGTATGTAGGTTTGTTTGATAACTTTTTGCCATCTTGTAAGTAGGGACATGATCTATAGAAATTTTGGGGCTTCTGATCAAAATACCGCGACAAGTGGTTTTGGCAGTCCTCTCGTGATGTTAACCTGACACTGCCTAAAGAATTCTGAAAGACCGAAACAGGTAGAAATCTGAAGGTGCAAGGTCAGGACTATACGGTGGATGCATTAATACCTCCCAGCCAAACTCTCTTAATTTTTTCTAAAAGGCTAAAGATGTGAGGTCTAGCGTTATCATGATGAAAAAGGCATAGATCGAAAGCCTAAGAGTAGTAGAGTTCTTTGTGATAGAGCTCGTCCGGGGAAGGACTACCACCATACCTATTTCTACCGCTAAGCAGTAATGCTCGCATTGCTGTGTTCCGGTGTGAAGGGTATGGTTTCCGGTGAAATTACTGGCACGCCTGTCCATACCAGCTGTTACCCAAAAATTTGGAGACATCAGACCTATTTGGTTTGCCTACAAATTTATTAAATACTGATTGTACTGTAATAATTTGAATAGATAAAATATCATTATTATAATGACTCGCGGCACAAACAAAATGATTACCTACGACCACGAAATAAAATTTGGGCAGGGCAATTGTTGCCAGCAATTATTCAGTAGATTATTGTAATTTGGACTGATATTGCCTATTAAACTGATTGCTTCATATTGTTTTGGAGTCGTTACAAAATGTCGGACGTACTGCGTAGCGTTTCTGTCAATTACGTTTCGCTCATAAAGCTCTTTACAATTAGCTGATAATCTTTACCTGTAGTAGTTCTAATATTTGTAAGACCAATGTTTTAACAATTTTTTGAGAAGCACCGGTTGTCTAGTGGTAGTGACCCCGCCCTCCGATCCTAAGGTCGTAGATTCAAACCCGGTCGATCACCAATGATTTTTCTGTTCGAAAAATGTATGTGCGCCAGGAAAACATCGTGAGGAAACCGGCATGTCCAAGAACTAAAAATTCGAAAGACATGTGCCATCCACCAATCCGCATTGGGTCCGCGTGGTGGATTAAGACCTAATCACTCTCGCCCGAGAGTAGGCCAGTGTCCCAACAGTGGGATTATTAGAAAGCTGTCATAATAACACATAATGATACTGTGTTCAATACTAATTGATTCGAGAATGAGATTGATTGGGTTCTAGAGAAATTTTAATTGCAAATGCTCAGTATAATTGGGATTTCCTATTTCGGAGTCGGGTTTTTTTTTTATATAACTAAAGTGGCAACCAAGCGTACGGCCCACAAGATGGTAAGCGGTTACCGCACTCTATGGACGCTTGCTATACCAGAGGTATCACTCGCGGGTTGCCACCTTGAGGCTAAGATCGAAAGCCTCATGTGCCAGCAATTTCACCGGAAACCATACCCTTCACACCGGAACACAGCAATGCGAGCATTACTGCTTGGCGGCAGAAATAGGTATGGTGGTAGTCTTTCCCCTGACGAGCTCTATCACAAAAAACTCTACTACTCATAATTTGGAGAGAGATTGAGATTGATTGGGTTCTAGAAAATTTTTAATTGCAAATGCTCAGTATAATTGGGATTTCCTCTTTAGGAGTCGGGATGCGGATAATTTGACGTGTCGAAATACAATTTGAGTAAATTCAATGGTGTGCTAATTTGCCACTTTACTGGAGGGAAATTCTACCGATACAGTGACATCTAAATTACGGCTACACATAATTTCGTGTGGATCTTAAGGTACCTACCGTAATGGTTGACGTGTAAACAAACACACGTGTTATTTCATCATCATAATCACCATCATGACAGCCTTCTAATGTTCCCACAGCTGGGACACTGGCCTACTCTCAGGCGAGAGTGATTGGGTCTTAATCCACCACGCGGACCCAATGCGGATTGGTGGATGGTTTATTTATTCAAGTTTATTTGATTTTAATTTTTATTATTTCAATATGATTTGGTAAGATAAATTTGTAATTAAGCTTAAAAGTGATTATACTCAGGTACTTATGTAAGTATTTAACTTATTGTAAATTGACTTATCTAAGAGCATGTACCATCTCACGAAATAATTAAATGATTTGATTTGATTTGAATGTTTTAGAATTTAGAATTTTGTTACTTATACAACACTGAAATTGACAAAATTAGAGTTCAAAATAAGCCTCAGTAAGATCGTTTTCAGAATAAATTGAAACACTCCCAATTGTTAACTACTAGCTAATCTGCCTCAGCTTCGCAATGAAAACTTAAGCAGCCGTGCGAAGGCGGGTCGCTGTTATAAATATAGCCTATGTTACTCAGGAATAATGTAGCATTCTAATGGTGAAATAATTTTTGAAATCGGACCAGTAGTTTTTGAGTTTATTCGTAACAAACAAAATACAATAATTCATTCCTCTTTATAATATTAGTATCTTAGATAGAAAACACCCAGGCCCGGAAAGAATAAGATATTTTTTTATTTTGAACTCAATTTGATAGCAAATAGCTCAACAAAGATAGATAGGTACATAAGTACCCTAATTCTACAATTATTCAAAAAATTACAGGAAGATCTGATAGGACTTAATTAATTATTCATTAATTAGTTATTAACATACCTAGTTAATACTAATAAAAATAAAGATAATGAGAAAGATAATGAGTAGGTTCGTTCGTTCGTATGAGTCAGTGGCCAACTCTGGTGACAGAGTTTCTAGGCCGCCCGAAGGTTTCTGTCATGGCCTAACAACTTTGAAAAAGCCAGGACCGACTGCTTAACGTGCCCTCCGAAGCACGAGAGCCCTCAGTTGAAATTGCCACTGGCGGTCACCCATCCAAGTGATGACCCCGCGGAACAGTGCTTAACTTCGTAGATCTGTTAAGAACAACTTAGCTACGTCACGAGCGCTCCAATGAGTAGGTAACTGTACATTATAAAATAAAGATAAACTACATTATAACCTATTTCTACAAGAATATTTGTAGATTATGCAAATATTTTTGTTCCGATTGTATCACGTGACAGTTTTTGTGAATGCTCTGAAATTTAACGAACGCTATCGCAGAAAACGAGAATTTTATGTTTTATTTACTAATATACTGGATGTTCACCGAGCTCTGGTGGTCTAGTGGTAGTGACCCCGCCTTCCGATCCGAAGGTCGTGGGTTCAAACCCGGTCGTGCCCCAATGGATTTTTCTGTTCGAAAAATTTATGTGTGCAATGCCAGTGCTCTCATACGGTGAAGGAAAACATCGTGAGGAAACCGGCATGTCGAAAGACATGTGCCATCCACCAATCCGCACACTGAAGCTTAGCTTTAGTTACTAGCTACCTAGTTTCAAAATGATCCTAGTGATTTTATTGAAATAAATCATTTTTGACTTTGACTTTGACTAATAATATATAGGCCGCTCACGCAAATATCAATTGTTTTGTGAACACACTTTTAGAAATCATTTTGAATGAAACTATCATTCTACGTGTTGTTATTCTAAGTGAAAAAGTATGGTTCCCGAGTTCTACGCGTACGAAATCGCGGGCAACAGCTAGTATCTCATATTAATAGCACAACATGACATGTATATCCAAGTTCCATTAAGTACATCCAACTAATAAACCTGGGGGTTATAAAACATACCCCCGAGGTGGTTAATATTCCAATATACAAGTTTTAATACCGCTTTTATGATGGAGCAATAAAAACAGCAATGAATCGATACCTTATCGAGATGTATATTATATTATTATCGAATGATATAGGGAGACCAGGTAACAGTGGTATTAGGATACGTTGTTTAGAAGACAATTGTAAGTTGAGCTATGGTTTTACTTCATGTAACCCAGTTTTTAGATTGAGGTGATAGAGACTAGAGACGCCATTGTGGCTAAATGATTGTGTGGTGAAAGTACCTTTAGGTCACTGAACCTTTATGGTGGCTAATCTAAAATATTGTTCGTCTGCTCTAATAATATAAGGTCTTTAAATTTATATTTTCATTCATTTAATTTACTTACAAGAACACAATACGAAAATTCGAATAATATTTATTATATTAATTATAATATATTAATTTTGTATGTTTGTGGTGGTAGCCCATTTTTTCACGCGAGCAAACTCACGGGTAGAAGTTAGTCTTCTGCCTGTGACTCTCTATACCAGTTTTTGTTAAACAGCAAAACTCTACAATTTCTTAATATTAAGTTCTCTCATTCGTCGTGTCACTAGTTTTCTTTTGGACACTGCGTTAGGTCATTGACCGAGTTTAGATATTTCAGATCGAGCAATGACAGAAACCCTGCGGATGGACAGACAGACAACATCTAAACACGAACGCAAATGAATTTGCTTACTTGGGCTATCGTTTACTTTAAAACTGCCATTCAAATTTGAGCTCTACCCCAAGAACATACAATCCATCTGATTCAAGCAATCGCATAGCACTACCGCTCCAAAATCGAATGTTTTGCTGACCGTCATGTCACTCCACCGCTTGTAAAACAAAGCACTCATCATTCGAAAGCCTGCTCTATCGAGAGGGGTATAGGGTTCAAAGTAATTGACATATCGCACGTTGATCTAAAAATGGACCAATCATCGGAACAAATCAGTGTTCCTGTAAACAGTCCCTGTTGGACGTCAACAGGGCCTTAATTGAAAAGCATAGAAGAAAAGCACAGATGATCTGGTGAAATATTAAATAATAGCTTAATAGTGAAATTACTGGCACATGAGGCTTTCGATCATAGCCTCAAGGTGGCAACCCGCGAGTGATACCTCTTGTATTGCAAGCGTCCATAGGCTGCGGTAACCGCTTACCATCTTGTGGGCCGTAAGCTTGGTTGCCACTTCAGTTGTATAAAAAAAACAGAAATAATGATAAAAACAGGCTGCGGACCATTTTACGCAGTGCTATCTAGTCCAAAAATAAGCAAAGCTACCATGAGAACCAGATGACTGCACCTAAAAATGATGATAATATATGCAAGTGTGTGTGTATTCACATACATATAACAATTTTATTTTGACGTTTCCAATTAATAAGGCCTTTTTTCAAACTATTAAAAAAAACCTGTCTATTTAGATGGCGGTAGCACAACTGCCGAGCCCAAGAGAGTGTAAGCACTACGTTTGGCGAGCTATGGTGAATGTGTAGGGAATTCAACATTGGTTGCTCCTGCTGTCACTGTCTGCCATACCTCTGGCTGGTGTCAAAGTCATAGTACGTACTACGTAGTACATTAACTTTGGTCGTACTGGAGTTACATTATTTTGCCTCAAGCAGGACATGAACCCACAACCTTCCGCTTGACACGAGACGAAACAAAAACGGAGTCACCAACTTTTTTCTTGTTTTGATAACCTTTTACACCAGTATGACAGTAGGGCAGATAGCGCCATCTGTCAAAGCAATCGGAACTACTTTTTTTTTAATCTCGAATCGAAAACTCCTAATTAGTTGCATTCAATTTTCTTTTTTTTTTAAACATGAACGAGAATGTAGGATTATTCCCATCTGTCACCTAGTTTGGTCCCCTTAGGGGAACAAATCGCACAAAAAAGTGCGATCTGTCATCCTTTTTGCAATAAGGTGACAGATCGGACTATTTTCATTTTGCTGTGTTTTAGAAAACTTTGCTTTAGATAGTTGAATTTGTGGGACTGATAAAACACTGAGGGCATGTTAAAATTCACTTCAAACGGGACTTGAACCCACCCTTTCGCTTGATATTCAAGCGGAAAGTTGTTGGTTTTTTAAATTTTTCATTGAAAATTGTTTTTTTTTTAATATATTTTTTAATTTAAATTTAAATTATTTTTTTTTTGAAATTGAAAAAAAAAATTGATAGTGGTCAAGCCCAAGCCTATAGTGATTAAAAAAAAAAAAAAAAAGATAAATGTATTAACAGGGTGTAAAAAGACTACTACCGAAATGACTTGCTTGCATGTCTGCGTCCTTTTCGTTTTTTTCTAGTTTCATACACTTAGTACAACATAATAAGACCACATCTACCTAATTATCTCATTAAAAAAAGCAATGTACAAAACCCCTTTCGTTTTCGACCGTCGTCTTTTTACACGCTGTCTAAGGGATATTTTTTTTTAATCTTTCTTTTAGAAACTCTGTCACCATAGTTGGCCACTGACTCATACGTTTACCTATTACTTTTTTTTTATAAATACTTTTTAATTCAAGCCTGCTTACGGCCCACATTCTATAGCCCCATCTGAACAGCCACAGTTACCTCTTCTTTGACAACAATTAAAGCAGGTTGTTTATGAGTAGATGGTCAAAATTGATGCATCCGCCAATTCATTACATGATGGTGTGTGGTGAGTGGTACGTGCATGCGACTACTTGACTAGCGATTGTCACGGCTTTCACCCGTACAGTCGTAAACCAGTAACCCATACTTCTATACAAAATTTTAATGAATATGTATAGAATCTAATACTATTAGGCGAAAGCCAGTATAAGTGCACAATGCCAGTATAAAATTGGAAAGACATGTCTCATCCACCAAACCGCATTGGGTCCGCGTGATGGACCAGTGTCCCAGTAGTGGGAACATTAGAAGGTTTTTTTTTTTTTTTATACTACTAAAGTAGTAACCAAGCGTACGGCCCACTTGATGGTCAGCGGTTACCGTAGCCTATGTACGCATGCAACATCATAGATATCACTTGCATGTTACCACCCTGAGACGTTAGATGGAAAGTCTCATGTGCCTGTAATTTCACCGGAAACCATACCCTTCGAACCGGAACACAGCAAGGATGATGAATTGAGGGCATCAGCATGCGTACCATATAAATCAGGAATATCAACGCAGACTTACAGTTTATGTGAGTGAATGAATGATGGGAGTGAATGAACGGTGCGAGTGAATGGTGAACCCGTCCACGGGCCACGGTTATTAATTAATGGATAAATTGCGGGTTTATCTTGTAAAAAACCATGATTAATTAATCTGAAGCTGATGGGTAAACAGATTTATTTTAAAAGTTTTGATATCGTTGGGAATATTCTGGACTTACACTGTTCAGTTTTAAATAAATATTTTCTAACCTCAGTGGCGCGGAGCATTATTTATTATTTATTATTATCCTTTTTCTTTTTTTTATTCAACCATCTTGTCCTACTGCTGAGCAACGGTCTCAGGTCAGTTCTCCACCAATCTTTTGCATAAGAATCCAGATAATCTCGCCAACGCCTTCTCGGCCGGCCCCGTTGTCGCCCCCCGTACTTATATTATGTAATATTTAATGTTATTATAACTGTCAACTCAAAACTAAATCGAGAGGTATATGTTTTAGGTCCATGGATGAATGCGAGCTCTTACGTAATTACTCCACAGAGCAAATAAACCCTGACAACATAAAAGTCAATGAAATCCGATCCCATTGCACGTGAAACCAGTAGATTTCCAACCTTATCAAGCACTAATAAAGTTCAAATTACATTACCGACAGGAAAGCACTTAAACGTGAATATACTCTGTCGTTATAAATATTAACTGGAGCTTTATCATTATTTCGAAGAAGGATTACTTATAAAATTAAACAAGGCGTGTTTCTAGCCTAAATTGTCTAGGCTTTGTCGCACAGAACTATATTTAAGTAGAATGAAAGAGTTCGTCGATTTGTATGGAAACCGAGCGTGTAACATTTTGCGAATTTGTATTTTACACAAAAATGTATTTTAGTGATGGGAAACATAAGCAGCGCGAAAATGAATGATTTAAAAGCATCGATAAGCGCGCGGCAAAACAATTCTAAGCGCTGGCACACCACCACACCTCCCCCGGTTGGGAGCAAACTGAGTTTCGCGGCGAGTAAAGAGGTTCCTCAGCCCTTACTAAGCCCGTCTTTTCGGCACGCGAGGTACATACACTCACTCATTCTACTTAAATACATTCAATGTTCCCACTGGGACACTAGTCTGCTGAGCATGAGTGATTGAGTCACTATGGTCTTTTTTTTTTAAATAACACTATTGTGGCAACCAAGCGTACGGCCCACTTGATGGTCAGCGGTTACCCTAGCTCATGTACGCATGCAAAATAATAATATCACTTGCGTGTTACCACCCTGAGACGTTAGATGGAAAGTCTCGTGCCTTTCATTTCACCGGATACCATACCCTTCGAACCGGAACACAGCAATGCGAGCATTACTTCGCCGAGACATCGGCTCGCTCAGTGTATTCTACCGTCTATATAATGGGGAATGCTCTGAGGAACTTTTCAACCTTATACCCGCATCGAGGTTCTACCATCGTACCTCACGACAGCGGAACAAGGCTCATCCACACCTAATCGATAAGTGGGTGTCTCGCACTACTCGCTTCATGAGATCTTTTCTTCCCCATACGTGCAGGTTGTGGAATGAACTCCCTTCTGATGTTTTTCCGCTGTCGTACAATATGAACAGCTTCAAAAAAAATATAAAAAAGGTCCTACAAGGCAGGCAACGCTTCAGCAGTACCTCTGGTATTGCTGAGGTCAATAGGCGACGGTAACTGCTTACCATCAGGCAGGCCGTCAGCCTGTTTGTCTCCAAATTATATAAAAAAAAAAAAAAAAAAAAAACTGCTTGGCGGCAGAAATAGGTATGGTTGTAGTCCTTCCCCGGACGAGCTCTATCACAGAGAACTCTACACGTTCTAGTATCTAGATTAGTCCTATTGTAGAAAACTTATTACGTATCCTACTTTTTTAGACTTATCTTATTACCTACATGATTGTTCTTATATACATATTTATGATATTATATAATATATATATTTATATATTAGTATGTGTTCATTAGACTTTTGTAAGCGTGCCTATGTTCCTAACCTACCTGCATATTTATTATTTTTATTTAATTATTATTTAATTGGTGGCGTGGTACCTAGGCATGTAAAAAACTATTTATTTCTACCTCCTTAAACATGTTTTATCTTACTTTCTCTTGTTACTTGTATTGTTATTCGTTTTTGATGTGTGCACATATTTTTATGTTACGATCTAGATTAAGACCGTAGTTTTGAATGTTTATTTTGCTGTGGTTGTAATGTGTTTTGTGCGTGATAATAAATTAAAAAAAAAAATTGTTACTTTTATTGTTTTTTATAAAATGGGTTTCAATAAATGCATTTTCTTTCTTTCTTTCTTTCTTTCTTTATTACTAGCGACCAGCCCCGGCTTCGCACGGGTGCTTAAGTGTTCATTGCACCCGTGTAAAGCTGGGCAGATCTGCTAGTTTTGTACATTTTGTAGGTAATGTAATTATGTACATAATAAATAGTAATAATAAATAAATAATGCTGGACATTCCACACAGCATCATCTAGCCCCAATGTAAGCTGCTGTTAAACAGAGCTGTATTATGGGTACTAGATGACTGATATATATTTAATACAATACAATACATAGATAGATATTTTTTATTATATTAGAAAATACCCAGAACACCCGGTACAATTTGTAGATCGTACAAACATTTGACCCGAGGCGGGAATCGAGCCCGCTACCATTTTAATTTGTAAATAAATTTCCTTTACTTACTTATTTATGAAAAAAGATGATACCAAAAAGAGATGGCGAGACGATCTCGACAACTTTAATAGAGCTTGGGTCCAACTGGCTCGAAACCGAGATGATTGGAGAAATCAAGGGGTTGGCCTTTGCCCAGCAGTGGGACACAACAGGCTAATCGTAATCGTAATCGTACTTATTTATTACCTTACTAGTAGTACCTTATTTTATTATAGGAGAGCACTGGTGGTCTAGTGGTGGTGACTCCGCCTTCTGATCCTAAGGTCGTGGGTTCAAATCCGGTCGTGCACCAATGGATTTTTCGCTACGAAAAATTTATGTGCGCAATGCCAGTGCTCTCATACGGTGAAGGAAAACATCGTGAGGAAACCGGCATGTCCAAGAACTAAACATTCGAAAGACATGTGCCATCCACCAATCCGCATTGGGTCTGCGTGGTGGATTAAGACCCAATCACTCTCGCTGGAGAGTAGGCCAGAGTCCCAGCAGTGGGAACATTAGAAGGCTGTCATGATGAGTACCTTATTATTCCGGACAAACCCATCACAAAGAGTTTTAACGCTCTTCAGTTAGCTGTTTTAACGCTTCCACTAACACACTATGTCCTTAAAAAAACATTAGTTATTTTTTTACAATTAATTAAATTACGGACTTTACAAATGTACGAAGTGCCCCGCTCTCGATTCAATGGTGTTTGTGTTTGAATAACGTCACGGTACACGGTGTACCAGCACAAGTCAAAGGAACAAGCGTATTTTAAAAAGTAAAGAAAATAGTAAGAGTAGTAGAGTTCTCTGTGATAGAGCTCGTCCAGGGAAGGACCACCATACCTATTTCTGCCTCCAAGCAGTAATGCTCGCATTGCTGTGTTCCAGTGTGAAGGGTATGGTTTACGGTGAATTTACTGGCACATGAGGCTTTCTATCTTAGTCTCAAGGTAACCCGCGAGTGGTACCTCTGGTATAGCAAGCGTCCATAGGCTGCGGTAACCGCTTACCATCTTGTGGGCCGTACGCTTGGTTGCCACTTCAGTTGTATAAAAAATATATATATATATTGTATAGCTTTGGAAATGTGGTGTTGGAGAAGAATGCTACGAGTTAACAAAGATACTTCCTGATGACCACGAGCGCTCTGGCAAGAGTGCAACGGCTAAGAAGAAGATTAGTCTATCAGTAAGTACTTTGTCATCATCATCATGACAGCCTTCTAATGTAATGTCTAAGAGTGATTGGTTCTTGATCAACCACGCGGACCCAATGCGGATTGGTGGATGGCACATGTCTTTCGAATTTTTAGTTCTTGGACATGCCGGTTTCCTCACGATGTTTTTCTTCACCAAATCAAATCAAATCAAAAATTCGTATGAGTCAGTGGCCAACTCTGGTGACAGAGTTTCTAGGCCGCCCGAAGGGATCAGTTAGTGTCATGGAATGGAGTTTCAGTATCATAGCTACTACGAATAGCGGTAGTTACTAAAGCAAACATTAGATTCGGAACCGAAAGAGCACAAGTGCTTGTGATCGTGTTTGCGTTCAATAATGAACATTTGACGAGTTACTTTCGTAGGGTATTGAAGAGTTTGCAGTTTGTTTTCGACTACGAAGTTCGAGCTTTGGGGTAGTCTGAAAACCAGCCCTGCGTAGACCTTGTTTGCGCAGAATTAGTGCTGAGTCCACTCCATATGCCAAATTGTACAATTTACAAAAAGTACAAACCGTTATAATAGAGTTTTGTATATTAACACTAGCTGATCCGCGCGGTTTCACTCGCGTTTTTTTCCGCAATTTTGCATAAATTTTTCACCGTTTGAACCTTCTCTGGACACCTACAAACATTTCAAGACGAAAATTAGCCAAATCGCTCCAGCCGTTGTCGGGTTATAATTAAACTACCTATTATCCAGTTCTTAAAAGTAATTCTAGTTTATCTAATTTACTTAGAATACCGTCGAAAAAAGTTATTGCAATTTCATTTGATTTAATTTCATTTATCAAGCCTTTCTTCGTATAAGCATAACATAGGCAAGTTAAATTGTAAATTTTTATTCATATTCTAACATTATAATTAGTGTAGGTAGCTGCTATGTTTGCAAATCAGAGAATGAACAAATCAAATATTCATTAATATAAATAAATAAATAAATAATAAATAAATAATGCTGGACAATCCACACAGCATCATCTAGCCCAAGGTAAGCTGCTGTTAAACAGAGCTGTATTATGGGTACTAGATGACTTATATTTAATACAATACAATACATAGATAGATATTTTTTATTATACATAGAAAACACCCAGAACACCCGGAACAAATATTTGCAGATCCTACAAACATTTGTTCCAAGGCGGGAATATAACCCGCAACCTCTGCGTCGCAGGCGGACCTTCGCCCACCGCGCCACATTGGTCGTCAATATGATAGAATGGATGCTGTTCTAAAAATATTTTATTTATGTTTTTGAATTGGCAATTTGCAAAGGAAAGAGCTTTAATTGTATGTTATAACAAAAAACCCTCCGTCTATTTATCTTTTTACAAAAAGGTGAATTCCAAAGCGTCCAGTTCCAACGCGCCCATGCTGTACAAGATAGCACCGTCTGAGTTCTTATCGCTTTTTTAGGCATGAACCTTACTATTTTTAGTTAGCGAGTTGGAGCACATTAGTCTCAAGCTTTTTGTAAAATAAATGCCAGTGATTCAGATAGCGAAAACACCGGTGAATTCTTTCAACATAATAAGGCATTCTTTAATTAATTAGTATAAGCACAAAGGTCTAATTAGACCGCTGTTTCATTTTATTTGTGCCCGTAGTAGAATTATTTTTTGTGTCCGGGATTTGCGGACTTGAAAAAAATGTACTAAAATCATAATGAACAAAAGAGAGTCGAAAGGTATTGTTTTATCACATGTAGTCAACACAATTAATTAACTACGTAAATGTACGTTTTAAGAATTAGAGAGCTGAAGATTTTTTTATTTATCAGCAAACTAGAATTCCGTCCCAGCTTCGCGTGGGTGCAATAAAACCGCACCCGTGCGAAGCCGGGGCAGGTTGCTAGTAATAAATATAGCCTATGTTACTCAGGGTTAAATTAGCATTCTAATGGTGAAAGAATTTTTGAAATCGGACCAGTAGTTTTTGAGTTTATTCGTAACAAACAAATATACAAATCTTTCCTCTTATAATATTAGTATAGATGACACTTGCTGAAGAGTCCTACCAGCAGTATAGACTCGATGGATGAGGGTCATGAACAGTTATAAATGGACCAAATCAAAGTGGTCTTGACTAGTCCGAAAGTCTGTGTGGTCTGAGATGCTACGAATTACCACCGTGGTGTGTCATCTGATAAACATTAAGTCAACATGAATAACAATCCACAAATAAGAAACCATTCTTGGAACGCTTTAGTATGTCGAATAATCTACTCGGCATCCATAACAATAGCAAGGGTCATGCCAATAAGCCAAAAAGCGACAGGAACCCAGCCGGTGTTGTTGCCAGTTCTTTTACGGCATGGGCGCTCATTGGAACTGGTGTAAATTTTCCTAGCTTGTAATACGTTTCAAAGTGATCCTTGTGATTCTATTGATATCAATAATTTTTGATTTTGATTTTGAATATAAACACGTATCGCAATTGTTCCAGATTAGTTACATAAACTTGCTTGTATCATGTATGTAATATGTACATAGTACGTTGAAGCATCCAGATTTCTACATTTTATCATTAATTTAAAAACGGAAGTTTCACGTACACCAACTGGTTTATCACCAATTGTGGTGATGTTGTGGTGGTCGGTGAATTTTGAGAGAGAATTCGGAGAAACTGCAGTGCTCTTACAGGGTGCATGTTCTTACTTAAACTAATATTTAGATCTAAGTAAATGTACATGCAAGCAATAAATAAATTCTAAATTCTAAATAGGCATCGACACTGTTTTGATCAATTCCCTCGGGACCCTATAAATGTAACGTAATCCAACGGTGTAATTGCAATTGAAATTGAGTCAAAATGTATTTTCTTTCTTTTTTTTTTCTAACATATCGTCGTGACGCAGAAAAAAAACACGATTTTCACCGATATACAAAAAGTGAAAACATTTTTTTTAAAGAAAGGTTACTTAGTAAAGCAAAGCAGTGATGGAATGTAATCATGACAGCCTTCTAATGTTCCCACTGCTGGGACACTGGCCTACTCTCAGGCGAGAGTAATTGGGTCTTAATCCACCACGCGGACCTAATGCGGATTGGTGGATGGCACATGTCTTTCGAATTTTTAGTTCTTGGACATGCCGGTTTTCTCACGATGTTTTCCTTCACCGTATGAAAGCACTGGCATTGCGCATATAAATTTTACGAACAGAAAAATCCATTGGTGCACGACCGGGTTTGAAACCACGACCTTAAGATTGGAAGGCGGGGTCACTACCATTAGACCACCGGTGCTCACGAATGGAATGTAATGTATTACAAGAATTGACATAATTGAATTAATATTGCACCGGCATCGGCATCTAGATAGCATTGACTGTTTTTATACTGTCTTCTCTCGGCTTAAATGGATATTCACCTTAACAATATACGAACTCAAGCACCTTTGAGTAATGAAAGCTACGAAACGTTACTTTTTCCACAAGGCTACAAAAAATAGATCCTTTGTCCTAGCTAGACATTTCAAGTAAATTAACTCACAGGTTATTGACCTTAAAAATCCTTTCGGCTAATAATTCCGAACCTTGGAAATCTGGACAATGTAACTAATAAAAATAATGACTGAACCAAACACAGACCCATAACTTTAAGCAATTCTTTTGTAGAGAACAATGAGGTGGGAATAAAGTTGATTGCTATAAAAATGATGAAGCTTTTATATTTTTTAACAAAAGTTATGTCCAATACGTAAAGGTCCATTAAAGATATCAGTCGTTTGGGTGTGATAGGACGACAAACATACAGACTTTCACGATAATGGAGTTTTCAACAAAAATGCGTAACGATACCGCGCGCATACCTAGGCGGTAAGTATTAAGTTCGTGTGAGTCAGTGGCCATCTCTGGTGACAGTTTCTAGGCCGCCCGAAGGCCTCTGTCATGGCCCAACAACTTTGAAAAAGCCGGGACCGACTGCTTAACGTGCCCTCCGAAGCACGGGAGCGCTCAGTGGAAATTGGTACTGGCTGTCACCCATCCAAATGATGACTACGGGAACATCTGTTGTGTCAAGAACAACTAAGCCTAACAAACAATTTATATAATAATTATATAACTTTACTTAATCTCCTACTAGGAGACTCCTAGAGTGCAATTAAGGGCGTGCGAGTGAGACTCGTGGCATGAGGGTGTTGTACTCACTCACAGGGGTATCTACCGTAGATGTTTTTTTTTGTAAGCTTCACCTTCCTTCTTCCTAAATTTTAGACTATCATTTCATAATTGTATGGTTACTAAAACTTAGAAGTACTCTAAGGTTTGTAGTTTTACTATTTCAAATATTTAAGACTTCGACGATCGATAGGAACCCAGCCGGTGTTGTTGCTAGTTCTTTTGAACTGGTGTAAATTTTCCTAGCTTGTATGTAATACGTTTCAAAGTGATCCTTGTGATTCTATTGAAATAAATAATTTTTGATTTTGATTTTGAATATAAACACGTATCGCAAATGTTCCAGATTAGTTACATAAACTTGCATGTATGTAATATGTAATGTACATAGTACAAATATTTAAGACTTATAAATTGAGTTTGATTTTTTAGCACTAGATATAAGTTTATTTTATATTTTATCCAAACCATTCCTTAACCGTTCCTCCTGAGGTACGGAACCCTAAAAATTTATAAGCACGGGAATAAACCGTTGTTGAATTTTCTCTCTACATATTTACATATCAATGAAGGATGCTATGATGAAACTCTTAACCTGCTTCCCTACTTAAACGGTTCACCCATTATAATTCCGCAAATAGTCTATTGTTTGAAATACCTATTCAGTTGATCGATTGAGGCCACCGCTTGTTTTGAATGCGTGAGTTACGAGTTTTATGAACCGAAATGTAAAGAAAGTTTAGCTTTTGGCAAAATCAGGCCATTCTTGTAAAGATGCTGAAGCGTCTGAATATTCAAGTAAGTATAGGAATTTTGATCGACAAAAACAAGAGTTTTGTAAAACTTTAGCAAGTGTCTTCGCTTATAATGTTAATAGGATTCAAATTAGCTGTATTTAGTCAAAACCAATTTTATTTTTATGTATTCAAACAAAGTTCTAAAAGAAAAATGTTTATTGTGTTGAGTTTTATAAAACGGGAACACTAGAGGTCCGCCATGACAGTTATTAGCAATGATAGAATTAGATTATGAAAGAAGCCAAAATAAAATAAATAAACAGTGATAAACGGTTTCTTTAATTATTATCTAATTATCTAGACCCCTACAAGGGACCAGGGCCCGGCTTCATACTGCGTGAAACTACTAATTTTATGTTTGAAAACTATAACAAATTGATCCCACGGAAACTTATATTTTTCCGGGATAAAAAGTAGGTAATGAGAAGCCACACTACAATCTATTTCTGTGTTAAATTTCATTCTAATCCTTTCAGCCGTTCTGGTGTGATTGAGTGAGTTGTCACTCGATCCATCTATCTAAAAACCTGTAGTATCCATGACAAAATATATTAATTTTTTAAAGATATTCCCGCCACGTCGAATCCTACAATCGGACTTTTCAAAGCAAAAATTAAATTTATATTCCCCACTCCGTAGTTTTGGCTTACAATATAACAAAGCAAAACTGAAAACTCAGCCTAAAATTTTAATAAAACAACGATAACACACAGTCGTAAAGTCAGCCAGTAAAATATTTAGCTGTGCCAACGTGCGGATAAAAACAGGGCAAGAGCAATATGTATATTAGGACAAATGTAAATTAGGCAGTCAAAGGTTTTTGGTCGTATCACAGACAAGTTAATAAAGATTTATATTACCTTTTTATACAGGTTTAAAAAGCTAGATTAGAAAATGGAAGCTTCTGCTAATGAGCTCAGCAAAACTTATTCTTTTAATATATAATTTATAATGAGTTGTGCTAAGCTCGGCGCTAGTTAGCATTTTTAAAAAAGGGAAAGATCTGTGTTTGTCTTTCTGTTACTAAATGCTTCAGGTGCCTGAATAAAATACGAAAGAAAATGAGCGCTCGTGACGTTGCTGGCTAAGTTGTTCTTAACAGATCAACGAAGTTAAGGACTGTTCCGCGGGGTCATCATTTGGATGGGTGACCGCCAGTGGCAATTTCAACTGAGCGCTCCCGTGCTTCGGAGGGCACGTTAAGCAGTCGGTCCCGGCTTTTTTAAAGTTGTTAGGCCATGACAGAGGCCTTCGGGCGGCCTAGAAACTCTGTCACCAGAGTTGGCCACTGACTCATATGAACGAACGAACGAAAGAAAATAGAGAAAAATATATTAAATAACTTTTTTTTAAATAAGAGAGATCAGAAAGAATAGAAGAGATCAACCGACGAAGCCAACATAAATTAACATTTTATCGTCCGCGTACCGCAAAGGTTCAAAAAACAAAGTCTACAATCAGTGCGTGTTGTCAGTGATGACATACGAAACTGAGATGTGATCACTATGTTGGTCTCATTCACAATTGAAATACAAACTCAAACGTGCTGGAATATAACTATGAAAATCTGTAGGATAATGGATCACCGACATAGTTCTCAAAAAAACGCAAGAGTGGCAGTAGCCAGAATGTCGATTCTTCCGGATAAAAGCGATATATCGTGACAGTTTTTGTGATTTAGCTTATGTCAGTGAATGCTCTGATCTACACTGTCACTAACTTAAGTTGAGCTTCGTTTATTGTCACAATTATCGTTTGTCGCTTTCAGAGCCTCAGGCCGTACGTATAGCTCGCAGAACCAATATACGATGGGAAAAGTTTTCGAATGGCGACCGCACTATAAAACTAAGTGTTGACGACTCCCACTCGATGGAACGATGACATTGTAGCGGTAGTAGATGGTTGGTCGATTCTGGCACTTTGGGAGAGGCCTGTGTCTAGCAGTGGACGTCTATCGGCTGAAGATGATAATAATTCATGAATATTAAAATTGTAGACCTACTTTGGTAAATAAACTTATCCGATATTTTTTCTACCAGGGAGCATTAACCCCACGTTCAGCTTTTGCGTAGGAATTATGAATAGGATACTTATTCCGATGGCATCCGAAACAAATAGAAAAGGTATTACCAATGTAAATACCATCCAAAGAAACTGCCAGAAAACAAATATCACTATTACACCTAACCCCTTATATTTTATGGCTATTCATTGCCATAGATTCGTCGCTGCGGTAAATCTTACGTAACCCATAAAACTATTGGGTTTTATTAGGTTATTAGGTATTTTAATGTTTTGTTTGTTTAGATACTAAAATGCATTCGAGACCAATGAAATGAAACAACACTAAACAGGCAGTAATATACAAATCTAAGGTTAGCCAACACTTTTACTTTTTTTTTTTTTATTATCACGCACAAAACACATTTTGTAATGTGTTTTGTGCGTACACAGCAAAATAAACATTCAAAACTACGGTCTTAATCTAGATCGTAACATAAAAATATGTGCACACATCAAAAACGAATAACAATACAAGTAACAAGAGAAAGTAAGATAAAACATCTTTAAGGAGGTAGAATTAGATAGTTTTTTACATGCCTAGGTACCACGCCACCAATTAAATAATAATTAAATAAAAATAATAAATATGCTTATACTTATTACAGCAAAATAAACATTACAAAACTACGGTCTTAATCTAGATCGTAACATAAAAATATGTGCACACATCAAAAACGAATAACAATACAAGTAACAAGAGAAAGTAAGATAAAACATGTTTAAGGAGGTAGAAATAAAAAGTTTTTTACATGCCTATGTACCACGCCACCAATAAAATAATATTTACATAAAAATAATAAATATGCTTGCAATGTTGGAAATACCGAAGCACCGTGAGTTGTGCCTACTTAGATGTAAGTGTTGTTAGCTGTAATAGTATACCTACCTATGTACCTATATTAAGCATGAATAGGCAGTCGCGATCTCTAACCCGCGTCGTCTAATTGTACCTTGTTCTGATTCCCGTATTTCGTAAAATAAACTATGTTAAAGTAATCAAAACCTGCGTTATTCCTCACAATCCTACACTTATTATTACTTTGAAAGTAATAGTACTTATTCAAGACTATTCACTTACTTTGATCTCTGCGTTTACTACTAATAAAGTAAATAAATAAATAAATTCAAAAGCACATGCACACACCCTCCTGTAATCACACCCCACTCTTACACGCTCTCACATACACTACATAACTAATTAGTATTATACAACTATTTATAGATTTTTGTTATAACCCGACTCATGAGGTCGGATCTACTGATTATGCTTACATGTTATTAATATTAGTTCATATTATTAAATATTCTATTTGTTGTTATTGGAATTTTGTATAATCTGTATTCGGAGGAGGGCGTTGATGTCTGTGACACAGTTTTACACTTCCACAGACGTCATCGGTTCTTACACTATTGTTATCGTGCTAGTTAAGTATTCTGTTCCAAATAAAGATATTATAAATAAATAAGCAAATAAAGTACCGGTGGTCTAGTGGTAGTGACCCCGCCTTCCGATCCTAAGGTCGTGGGTTCAAACCCGGTCGTGCACCGATGGATTTTTCTGTTCGAAAAATTGATGTGCGCAATGCCAGTGCTCTCATACGGTGAAGGAAAACATCGTGAGGAAACCGGCATGTCCAAGAACTAAAAAATTCGAAAGACATGTGCCATCCACCAATCCGCATTGGGTCCGCGTGGTGGATTAAGACCCAATCACTCTCGCCTGAGAGTAGGCCAGTGTCCCAGCAGTGGGAACATTAGAAGGCTGTCATGATGAAGCAAATAAAGATTTATTATTACAGATAGTTGTCCAGTCTCATACAAACTTACCTACTACTACAGATGGAAAAAAATGCTAAATAAATTCATCTTCTTTTATATAAAAATGAATTGCTGTGCGTTAGGCTCGCTAAAACTCGACAACGGCTGGACCGATTTGGCTAACTTTGGTCTTGAAAGGTTTGCAGAAGTCCAGGGAAGGTTTAAACGGTGAGAAATTATGGCAAAATTGGGAAAAAATTCCGCGAGTGAAACCGCGCCGGATCTAGTTAGTTTATAAATTACTAGCAGTCCGTCCCGGCTTCGCGTGGGTGCAATGAAACCGCACCCGTGAGAAGTTCGGGTAGAATAAATATAGCCACCTATGTTACTCAGGGATAATGTAGCACTTAAATATTGAAATATTTTTTTGAAATCGGACCGAAGTTTTGAGTTTATTAGTGACAAACAAAAAACATACAAAATGTTCTTTCTATAAAATATTAGTATAGACTAACGTACTTTGTTAGAAGCTTACAATTTCTATGATTAACTTTTACGTAAATGGACGACATATTGACGACATCGGCATCGATGAGAAACGTTGGTGCACTCGAGTTCTAATATCTGTTCTGTGTCCAAACATCAAACCCAACCGTAATGCTGGCACTTCACTTGGCACATTTGCTCAAATGTTTGCGTTATCTCATCAATACAATCTTATCTTTGTTTATAACTTTCACAGAGCTGACTTTGTATTGACGAAATAACGCAAATATTTGAGCAAATAAGCCAAGTGAGGTGCAAGCATAAGAGGCAACGGTGCTCTCACAACATCACCGTTCGAGATTTTGCAAAAACAAACAACAAAGAAAATTATTTAACACAACAATACCGACGCAAATTGTGTATCTGTATTATAGCATTGTTTTCTTTGGGCAAAGATACCATTGCCGCTGAAAGGAATACTTCCCCAGAGCGGAGACATTTGATACAAAAGAATAAAAGCGTTTTTAAACTACTGTTTATAGACGGTTTTACTTGCGGGGAAACTTTTGGTTTACATTATATTATATCGAATGCCCCTTATTCCAAATAAACTGTCATTTCAGCGCCTGTATTTATTGTCTTTCCAAGTCAATGAACAAAGATGATAATGATAAACCTTCAGAGGTTAAAAAGGGCTAATCCCAGAAGTCCTACCGAGTAGTACAACCAGTTGAACTATAGGAATTTTCTAAAAAAAATAGAGAATAGAAAAATTAATTGGTTCGCGACCGGGTTCGAGCCAAAGACTTTAGGATCGGAAGGCAAGGTCCCACTAGCACCAGTGCATACTCGGAACACACGTGGTCATATTTATACAACCAAATGGTACCAGGCAATAAAATAAATATAAAATGCAGCAGCTGTTACTCCGCCGCACGGGTCGTAAAAGTCGACTCCGGAGAAGCCATCACTAGAATAATAGAGTACTTGCATGAAGTATCGCTTCATTCGCATTGTAGCGCATTTCAAAGTCCTTACAATGTTGTTTTTAGTTTTTTTTTTTCATGTCAGCAAGTGACAAGACTATCAAGGCGCCCACTTGATGTTAAGTACCACGCCTGACTATTACAGATGCAGTGCCACCCAAAGTTTTTAAGTGTTTGCATGGCACTGCACTGCGCTTATCACCCCGAGACATTGTTGTTAAGTCTCTTTCGCCCAGTAATTTTACTTGCTACAGTGCCCTTCCAACCTAAACACAGTGCAGCTTGCACACTACTGCTTGGAGGTAGAATATCTGACACTGCGGTGGTACCCACCAAGACGGACTCTTGCTGAAGAGTCCTACCACCTTGAGTGCTTCAAATTTTTTTAAGGTTATAGACCAACGTTTGACCACTACTATGATGGAGCACGCTGGTCTAGAAAGAACCTGTTTACTCTAGACTTGAAGACACCCATATTCCGGTCCGTAACGGTCCGGAAAAATAGAAGCAGGCAACGAGTTCCATTCTTTGCTTGTGCTTGCAAAAAAGAAGATGAGAAGCGTTTGGTTCGGCATGGTGGAATGTGGACCTGGGGGCTTATTCGCTATGACATAGATATTCCTTACCAATAACGTGTAACTTAGTAACGTGTTCTATACTTGCCATGGTGTGAAACTGTAAAATGATTTTCCATATCTGTGTTCTTTTAATAGCGATAGTTTTGCTATTGATAGGTTGACTTTGAAAAACAGTCAGACGAGCCCTAAAACGTGGCTCATCGATAACGATTCCACGCAGATATCGTAACGAGCCCGCGTTTGGTCATATCGAATAAGGCTCCAGATATAGATGGTGCGTTGCCATACGTCTTAAGTCCGGTGGTAGAAAGGGGATGGTGGGATTAGATCGTAAAGATCCTGCGCACATTCGCCAAAATGAATCTTGTAGAAAACCGATAGTCTACGTCTACGTTGTTACTAACTTAATAACAATTGATAGGTATAGGAACCGCCAGTGGCAATTTCAATTACGCGCTCCCGTGCTTGCAGGGCACAGGCTTTTTCAAAGAGAGGCCTTCGGGCGGCCTAGAAACTGTCGTCAGAGTTAGCCGCTGGCTCATACGACCTTACTTTTCAGCCAACGGATCTCGGCTCGGCCGTCGTGAAGTTAGCCGATTCGATAAATGATGTTCTTCACTTCGCTTTGCCGCTATGTCGCTACTTGGCTCGCTCGCCTTCATCGGTTAAGCAGTTGGTCCCGGCTTTTTCAAAGGCCATGACAGAGGCCTTCGGGCGGCCTAGAAACTCTGTCACCAGAGTTGGCCACTGACTCATACGAACTGACTGACTGACTATCGGTACAGTCGTCTTGAAATTTTGAATTAGAATAGAATTAAGTAGCAGTAGCAAAGCCAGCGCTGACTCCAAATTCGAGCAAAGTCAGTGCTGACCCGCTATTGACCCAATGTAAACGCTTTCGAGTCATTACTGACTTCAAATTCTTGCGTACCCTTGGTAAACAGAGAAAGTCAGTTGTCAATGTCAGCACTGACTTCATTTAAAGTCAGGTACTTACCCAATGTAAATGGCACTTAAGACGAGTAAAGAAATATAGGAAGCAGAGAGATGTGTTATAATATGTACTTGCATTTGTATTTGTGAATACCACATCCTATTCACCGAATCCTTTCAAAGGATTTTACAAAGTCGACATGTCGGCAGCAGAAGATCCGTTTTTCACAGGAAAATGAATTACTGTGTTTGGTTGGTTTAGTGACTTTTTAAAACGTATTTCAAGAGAGTTTGACGACCGATGTGGCGCAGCGGGCACAGGTCCGCCTGCGACGCAGAGGTTGCGGGTTCGATTCCCGCCTCGGGACCAATGTTTGTACGATCTACAAATATTTGTTCCGGGTGTTCTGGGTATTTTTTATATATAATAAAAAAAATAACTATCTATGTATTGTATTGTATTAAATATATATCAGTCATCTAGTACCCATAATACAGCTCTGTTTAACAGCAGCTTACTTTGGGGCTAGATGATGCTGTTTGTATTGTCCAGCATTATTTATTTATTTATTTATTTAGTTTGAACAGCTTTTGCTCACTAAACACGATGTAAGACGGTCGGTTTATGAATAGGCTTTCTACTCGATAAGTAAGTAAGTTCGTATGAGTCAGTGGCCAACTCTGGTGACTGAGTTTCTACTCGATAAACCGATGAATATCTATATCTATTGATGAACATCGCATCTAAATCGGTTGAGTAGTTTAAAAGATCTAAGCGTATAATTCGCACATCGGATCTAGGCTTCCGTGAAGTTAGCCGTTTGTGATGCGCAAAGACAATTTAGTTTGAAAAAGCTCCATTGCTCATCGAAACGGCTAATTTCACTACGGCCGAGATCCGTTGTGAGACCTATACATACAGATGGACTGACGGCGGGAAGAAACATTGTTTTATACTTCAAATAAATAATAGACAATCCACAACAGCATCATCCAGCCCCAAGCTAAGAGGATTTTTGTTCGAATATTTCATTGAGTAAATGACAGTGGACTGTTACACTGGTTTATTACAAGTATTACAAGTAGCGTGACTGAAGTGGCCCGTGGCTTTTCGTGAAGTATTTTTTGCCGGCCGTCGCAGACGCGTGTCGCTCGCGGTTCCCCCGCACTCCGCACCCGCTGCTTTTGTAGGTAGGTAGGTGGTAATGATGTGGCGTGGCACGCAGCTAGTGTTGTCTCCGACAAGGAGCTTGTGCTATGGGTACTAGATGACTGATATACTTAATACAATACAATGCATACATAGATATTTTTATTATACATAGTAAATACCCAGAACACCCGGAACAAATATTTGCAGTTTGTACTAACATGCTCATTTAGGGTAGTCCCGACTATAAATTAGGATTAAATTTAATTAACCATTATAACAATGTGATATTATTTAGGGCGCAGACAATTCATCGGACAAACACAGAACAGAGACGTTCAGACAAGAGTTGGTATGGTCTAGGACGCCAGCGATTTGTTTGTTTAATTATCTATAAAAACGGGATATTTACCATGATTTGTGAGTTTTATTGATTTGTTTGTTTGTTTTGTGTGATTCATACCCTGTATCCTGATCCATCTTGAGCCTTCACCTTCCCTTCCACCGACTTTTTGCGACCAATGTCATAAAAAGTTAAACAATGTTTAGGCAAACCTTACATAATTAAAATAAAATAAAATTAAAATTTTTAATAATTTTGCATAACCATTAATATATTTGCATTTTTATTAGTTACGAATAAACTCAAAAAATACTTTTCCGATTTCAAATATTACTTAACCATTAGAATGCTACATTATCCCTGAGTAACATGGGCAATACTTTTTTTTATGAACTCGCTACGTCTTATATCTTAGACCAAACCCTAGACATTCATCACAAACCTCTGGCGTTTCTTAGACTAATTAATTTGAGTGATTTACTATCTGCACACTTTCATTCACTTTCAATGATTTTATATAAATTTATTTTTAAATTACTTAGCTGTCTGTTGATGCAGAAAGAAAGAAAATTGTCTAAGACAAATAAATTTTATATGTTTATAAAATAAATAAATAAATAATGCTGGACAATCCACACAGCTTCATCTAGCCCCAAACTAAACAGGGCTTGTGTTATGGGTACTAGATGACTAAGTAAGTAAGTAAATACAATACAATACATAGAAAGATATTGAAGATAAGAACCCGCAACCTCCTGCGTCGCAAGCAGACCTTCGCCCGTCGCGCTACATTAGTCGTCAAAAAAAATTGCTGTAGAGTTCGCTCGTCAATATAATATATCGTATATAAATATATCGTCGATACTATATCGTATATAAATATATCGTCGATACAGCAAAACGCATTTTAATTTCAACTTTGATTCAACGATTCATGTTCGAAATTAGATAATTAATGTTATAGTGAAATCGTTAAAAACGTTCAAGATCTACGCGATGATGCGGATATTCCGTGCACGGATTTTGCACGTCAATTTTTTTGTAGCTTTTTGTAGTTTATTTTACGCACTCAAGCCATATAAATCCCATATAAATTTGAAATCTCAGGTGATTTTAGCTACAACACGAAATATTCAGCTTTTAGCAAAGCAATATGATATTTAGAGTGGTAACGGTTTTTTTTTTTTTTTTCGTTCGTTCGTATGAGTCAGTGGCCAACTCTGGTGACAAAGTTTCTAAGCCGCCCGAAGGCCTCTGTCATGGCCTAACAACTTTGAAAAAGCCGGGACCGATTGCTTAACGTGCCCTCCGAAGCACGGGAGCGCTCAGTTGAAATGGCCACTGGCGGTCACCCATCCACATGATGACCCCGCGGAACAGTGCTTGACTTCGTTGATCTGTTAAGAACAACTTAGCCAGCTACGTCACGAGCGCTCCGAACGGAAAATAAAACAAAGCTTTTAAATCCCGCGTCCCGGCAAAAGCGACGGTAATTAAAAAAACACCATTTCGCTAGAAAACCCATAATAACCTAAATAAACAGAAGGAAGAATAATATCTTTGATTAATGCGAAATAATAAGGAAATAATAACTTCAAAGATATTAGAATAACATTTAAAGGCAAAGCGACGTTTCGACAGAAAAAAAATCCGATTCCGATTCGGCCCACATAACAATTTCAATTTTTATTTATTTATTTACTGACATACCATACCATACCTATTTCTGCCGCCAAGCAGTAATGCTCGCATTGCTGTGTTCCGGTGTCAAGGGTATGGTTTCCGGTGAAATTACTGGCACATGAGGCTTTCGATCTTAGCCTCAAGGTGGCAACCCGCGAGTGATACTTCTTGTATTGCAAGCGTTCATAGGCTGCGGTAACCGCTTACCATCTTGTGGGCCGTACGCTTGGTTGCCACTTCAGTTGTTTAAAAAAAAAAAGAATTGTAAGGCAGAAGCCACTTAAAAACCAAATGAGAAATGTAGTGGCTATCGTGTACAGTGACGTAGTTTGAACTAGCCTCTAAAATGTAAAATAGCTTGGTCTTCGCCAAACAGTTTTGAAATTCCGCCTAGGTAGGATATGCATGACCTACTTTATGGGTATACCCACTGGCGTTAGGTAGTCTCACATATTTACCCGAATCTTCTGAACTATAAAATGATATAATAATACATACAGCTTTTAAAGCAAGCTTAGCAAATAATAATGCAGTACACTAAAGTAAGTTCGTATGAGTCAGTGGCCAACTCTGTCAGAGTTTCTAGGCCGCCCGAAAGCCTCTGTCATGGCTTAACAACTTTGAAAAAGCCAGGACCGCCTGCTTAATGTGCCCTACGGAGTACGGTGGCGCTTAGTTCAAATTGCCCCTGACGGTCACCCATTTAAATTACTATGCGGAACAGTGCTTAACTTCGTTGATCTGTCAATAACAACTTAGCCAGCTACGTCACGTGCATTACACTTAAAATTATCTTTGCGTCACAAACATTTTTTTTATCAAACTAGAAAGAAGAAGAAGGAGAAAGAAAACATTTTTATTGTATATAAACTATTGTGACACTGCCGCTTATATAGTCAGGCGAACGGCTTAACCGTCACGTCATTAAAAAAAAAACATTTTTTTTTGACCCGGCGCGGTTTCACTTGCCATTTTTCCATAATTTCTCATTGGACAACCTTCCCTGGACTCATACAAATGTTTCAAGACCAAAATCAGCCAAATCGCTCCAACCGCTGTCGAGTTTCAGCGAGCCTAACGCACAGCATTTTTTTTTTATATACAGAAAGAAGAAGATATATAAGCGTTTAACCACAACCTCACAGATTAGATACAGGTGCCTCAATGACAATTCCGATCCAATCCCAATTTCTATTTACTGCTGTAAATTTGTTGTACACTTCTACTTCTTCTTCTTTTGTTTTATGGCCTCTCTGGCTAGTTTGCCACAATTTTGCCAATGTCAAGTGTATTAGTTTTATTGTCAAACGAAATTTGGAAAGAAACGATGACTTTTCTTTCAAAATTCTCCTGGAAAGTCTTTGACTAAATTACCAACCAACATTACCCCTCCATTTCAATTACTTATATTTGTGCTAAGTAAACAAGTTAAATTGTATAAACTGCCACCAAATTTACGCAATAAAACTTAAAATAACACGAGAAAAATAATTGAAATGGGAAGACCCATGTCGTTTTGACAAGATAGCCAAAGACAATCCCTTTGTACACTTCAAAACAAGGTTGAATTTGGCGCTAGGTTTGCTGTCAAAAGTACGAAATGTCATATTCCAATAAATACCGATCGCGTTCAAGTGCACGGACCCAGATCGGGGCTAGATGGCGTTTTTTTTTTTTTTTTTTTATACAACTGAAGTGGCAACCAAGCGTACGGCCCACAAGATGGTAAACGGTTACCGCAGCCTATGGACGCTTGCAATACCAGAGGTATCACTCGCGGGTTGCCACCTTGAGGCTAAGATCGAAAGCCTTATGTGCCAGTAATTTCACCGGCGTTGTTTAAAATGTATTTTATTATTTATTACTGTATTCCAAAAGCAATGTAACCTCAACGCGATATAGTCATATCGCGATTTAGTCGTAAAGCGATCTAGTCATATCTGCTGCCTAGTCAAATAGAGATGTAGTCGTAAAGCTCCTAACCCGTTTTCTGTCACCGGATATATCGTGGGCTACAATTAGGCCGCCATTTTGTTTGCACAGGCGCTGGAACTACTCATCTTTTGGACGTTAGTGCTGGAAGCGGTGTAGAGGGTAAAATAGGTTAATGGAGCCAAAAAGTGACAGCACTCCACATGTTCTTAGAGCGATAAACGGTCTCAAGGGCACTTGAGTTCCTGCCACCATTCATGGCGTGTTTGAAGAACCTGAAGTGAGAAAGTGAAGATAACCGTGTTTAGACGATTTTTTACTCACGCAGGCACACTTTGTCGTTGTTTTGGGTAGCCAAGCGAGTAAATTGTCTTAGGCTTTTTGTAAACTGTTCCTGCAAAAAACTCGCTGGAGTCATAGGGGAAAAATATATTAGATAATGATCTACTGTCTACTGATCTAGTGTAATTTTTTCCTCCAGGCAATCCAACGACATTTCGTTGGATTGCCTGGGAGTCAATGTCTGAAGTTTTAAAATCAGAGAATTGAAATGGTGGGGGTAATGTTGGTTGGTAATTTAGTCAGACTTTCCAAGAGAATTTTTGAAAGAAAAGTCGCCATTTCTTTCCAAATTTCGTTTGTTTACGTTGCTAAGCGACAATCAAAATAATACACTTGACACTGGCAGCATTGTGGCAAATAAGCCACGTCCATAAAAGAAGAAGAAGAACAATAGATTTTGGATTGCTGGGACTAACCATTATTTAGTAGCGTTATAGGTGTTATTCCTATTAAGCTCTGGATTATGCTGATTCATCATGACAGCCTTCTAATGTTCCCACAGCTGGGACACTGGCCTACTCTCGCTAATTATTGTCTTTCCTTGTCATTCTTAAGTCAATAAACAAAGACGTTGAGAGATTTGAGACACATTTTTTAAGAACTCTCTTTTTAAGTTCTCTGTGATAGAGCTCTTCCGGGGAAGGACTACCACCATACCTACTTCTGCCGCCTAGCAGTAATGCTTGCATTGCTGTGTTCCAGTGTGAAGGGTATGGTTTCCGGTGAAATTACTGGCACATGAGGCTTTCGATCTTAGCCTCAAAGTGGCTACCCGCGAGTGATACCTTGCAAGCGTCCATAGGCTGCGATAACCACTTACCATCTTGTGGGCCGTACGCTTGGTTGCCACTCACTCTAGTTGTATAAAAGAAAAAAAACATTAACTGACCGAGGTATATAGTTAAATAATTACCTTATTTTCTTCGGATTAAAACAGTATTCTTCATCGGGGCAGTTCACATCTGAAAAAGAAAATGCATTTTTATGACTGATGACTGATTTTCTGTTTTTAATACGCTAAGAATTATGTTCTGTATGGGAAAAGTCCCATTTATGTCTTTTTAGAAGAGATTTAAAAGCTTTTTAGAATATAATTTTGAGTTATTTATAAACGGTGTTTTGTACATGTAACACATGTGGTTACCCCACCCTAGGAAGACTTGTGTTGTGGGTAGATAGTTCTTTAGTCCTTGTGAGGTTCTATAGTATTCTACAGGATAGGGAAACATGGGGCTTTTTTTTTTTATACAACTGAAGTGGCAACCAAGCGTACGGCCCACAAGATGGTAAGCGGTTACCGCAGCCTATGGACGCTTGCAATACCAGAGGTATCACTCACGGGTTGCCACCTTGAGGCTAAGATCGAAAGCCTCATGTGCCAGTAATTTCACCGGAAACCATATCCTTCACACCGGAACACAGCAATGCGAGCATTACTGCTTGGCGGCAGAAATAGGTATGGCGGTAGTCCTTCCCCGGACGAGCTCTATCACAGAGAACTCTACTACTCTTATAAACTTCAATATAAACGATTGTTATTGTTTTAAACATGTGCACGCGACCCAATAAATTGCCCGCACGAGCAAAGAAACTCGATGACGCGTCGTACGCATACATTTTATCGGCAAACGCCACAGTCCTCTTTTGTATCAGATAAGGCCGTTCTAGCATTCTATGGAACAGGCCTATATCCAGCTACAAATACGAAAAAATACAACACAGTTCAAATACCCGTAACATAAATAGATAATCTTTTCATAAAAAATGAATTTAACGTTATTAAATGAAATGTCAGAGCCAGATACTAATTTTGTTCAAAAGCAAATCGTTATATCTTTATAAAAAGGTAAGTAAGTTCGTATGATACAGTCAGCCCCCCTAGCATGGCGTTTTCATCTACTCTACAGTAGAATAGACAGTTTTTTGTCTTCTGATTATCTCCTTCACGCGAGCATGACGTTACAGAAGACAAGCCCTAGAAAAAATTTCTTCGTAGACAAGCTTTTTCTATAGCAACGGGAACGAAACCACTCAAGAGATTAAAAGCACTACGTGAAACCACAGAAAAAAAATATGGACCAATTAGTTCTATCTTTGCGTTTCGTTACTAATAAAACATGTCATAAGACTAATAAAATTGGCCCCAATTCCGTAAAACGAAACGTTTTATGTTGCCAGTATTCTAGTAATCACATTGACAGATATAATCATGTGACATGAAGGCATTTTTTTCGCGGAGAATAAATTGAAAATTTTCCTCAAATTCATTTTTAGTTACACAATTATTCATAGTTTATTATTTAATAAACAAGGGATAATAATTATGATCTTTTTAGAACAATATTAATAAAAAAACGCAGAGATAAAAGCTTGTCTAAGTCTCAGGAGATGTAGACAGTTTCCGAAGAAATGTTTCAATTCTCGAATGTCAAAAATAGAGAAAAGAGAACGCCATGCTCGCATTTGTAGATTTCATCTCTAGGGTAGAATAGAGAAGTTTTTTTCCGCTCATTTTTTCCATCGCCATGCTCGGGACCAAAGAAATGTTCCTACACTCTACACTTACCTGTCATTTTTCTCTACTCTACCCTAGACAAAATCGTTGTCTACGCTGGGCATGCTAGCCCCCAGGGGGCGAATTCTCGATGTTCTTGCCCAGTTTACTCAAACTCTGCTGTTGAAATGGTCGTGAAAAATTAAAACACTGTACTGGAATAAGCTAAGCTTTTGCGTGCTCATTTGAAGTTGCTACTGGCGGTCACCTTTATTTTATTTTATTTTTTTAATACTGGACACATCAGTATCATCAGCATCATCTAGCCCCGAGTTAAGCAGAGCTTGTATTATGGGTACTAGATGACTGATATAATTAATACAATACAATAAATAGATAGATATTTTTTATTATACATAACAAATACCCAAAACACCCGGAACAAATATTTGCAGATCATACAAACATCATCATCATCAGCCGCGCCACATCGGCCGTCAAATGTGACCATGGTGACACACAACAGCGCTTAACTTCGTTGATCTGTTATGAACAACTTAGCCAGCTACGTCACGAGCGCTTATATTTGCCAAGCTAGTTTTTGCACCTACCGTGTATCCTGCTTTTTACGCCCATATAAATTCACATGTAGAGCTCGAATTTTTTTTTATACCACTAAAGTGGCAAGCGTACGGCCCACTTGATGGTAAGCGGTTACAGTAGCCTATGTACGCTTGCAACATCATAGATCACTTGCGTGTTACCACTTGAGGCTAAGATCGAAAGCCTCATGTGACAGTAATTTCACCGAAAACCATACTCTTCACACCGGAACACAGCAATGCGAGCATTACTGCTTGGCGGCAGAAATAGGTATGGTGGTTGCCACTCTAGTTGTATAAAAAAAAAAGACATGTCATGTGCGTTTTTATAATATTTGTATTTTTATAATACCTCTCAACAGCCAGCAGTCTGCCAGCGACCACGGTTGTTGCAACACAACCGAAATGTCGCGTTGTCGGGAGAAATAAAATGGTAATAACGCGATAAAATCCAGCAAATATTATATAAACTATTAGTTCTGATCGCGAATGTTTAAAAAAGACTACGTCATGTGCGATCCACCAACCCGCATTGGCACCACTAGGCCGCCAGTGCTCAATTACAACTCAAAGCTTATTCCCAGTACCAGGATAATAGTAAATCCTATAACTCCCAAAATTAGGTAGAACGTATCAAAGCAAACGATGGGCATCGAAGTGGCAGGACATCATGTTAAATTCATAACCTCATATAGAGGCCATCACATCTCTGCGAAGGATAACAAGGTACTCTCAGCCCCTTATAACAAGCTATGTAGCCATACAGTTGGTTAAGGCGATCCTATGACCTAGCGCCAACACCACACTTACACAATCACACCACAAAAGCGATTTGACTGAAATTTAAAACACCGGAAATAGGACTTTGGGTTATTTTTTGACAAGCTTTGCTTATTCTTCTTCTTTGATTATGAACTCTGTGGCTTATTTGACACAATTTTGCCAGTGTCAAGTGTATTAGTTTGATTGTCGCTTAGCAACGTAAACAAACGAAATTTGGAAAGAAATGGTAATTTTCAAAATTCCCTTGGAAAGTCTGACTAAATTACCAACCAACATTACCATTCCATTTCAATTACTTACTTGTGCTAAGTAAACAAGTCAAATTGGATAAACTGCCACCAAATTTACACAATAAAACTTAAAAACTCTAGAAAAATATGTAAAATGGAGGACCCATGCCGTTTTGACAAAATAGCCAAAGACAACCTCCTTTGCTTATTCATTCAGCTTTGCTAGTTTGGGGCTCAGCATCACCTCTGAGTAAAATGTCATCAAATATATTTTTTTTAAAAGTCAATTCTGATATATGTGACATCCGTTAGTGCAAACTGTTAATTGTACTGTACTTTAGAGATTAGGAAGTCGTTTTTTTAGTGGTTTTATTTATTGTTACTTTTGAATCAAGGTTGATGTCGCATGCATTAATAAAAACTTGTATTATAGATAGAGAATCTAATAAGTGTTGTTCGACGTGTGACTTTTTTCAAATACCGACTTTCTTTTTAGTTCTGACAGTGTATAAAAAAAACAGACTGATATTTAGCTAAGCGCTGGCGCTGAGTCATAGGACCAGCTTAAGGATATGAAATGGGTCTTTACCCAAATCCACGATCCATAAAATAGTAGTTTATTCCCAAACTTGGCGCAATGCAAACAAGTAGAATGAAAAAATGAATAAATAATCAAATTAGGAATTAATCGATTAATTAATAAATTACTATTTGTTTGAAAGGTAGGCAAACTGAGAAAGTTGACAGAACCCCGTGCTCAGTTCAGATAATGAAGAAACCTTTGAAAAAAAAACTTTTTAAGAACAACATTAGATACAAGCTTTGGGTTCATTCAAAAATATTTATTCTATTTTGATACATTTTGTTCAATTGCAAAAGCAGCATTGAATAATACAAACAAAACCAAAATAATGAGGGATGCGAAAAGAGTAGTCAAAGTCAGTCAAAGTCAGGTATGTCAAAGTCAGTCAAAGTCAAAGTTCGCAGGGGATTATTGGATTTGTGAAACAAGTCAAACTCCAGTCAAAGTGATATTGAAGGTTAAAATCAAAGTCAAAGTCATGGTCAAAGTCAAAAGAGTTTAATCAGAAGGATCACTTTAGTGTAAACTATTAGTTAAGTTTAATTAAGTTTATAGTAGGGCAAACAACAAGTCGATCTGATGATGTCCCGTGGAGGGATGAAACACGTGTCGATATTTTTCTTTCGAGGTTAACTGTGTGACCTCATTAGTTAAAAGGTTAAGCGGAATAGTACTAGAGATTTTTCGTCTGTTTTTTATCTTGTAATGGATTTCCGCAAAGTAACGCCTGAATCTATCAATTATCATCGTAATGTGTTAGATATTCCGTTTTTGCTTGTTTTATTTTGTTTTTTATACTATAAACCATTCAGTTACCTAGTGGTAGGACTCTTCAGCCAGAGTCCGTCTTGGTGGGTACCACCGCAGTGTCAGATATACTACCTCCAAGCAGTAGTGTGCAAGTACTGTGTTTAGGTTTGAGGGGCACTGTAGCAAGTGAAATTACTGGGTGAAAGAGACTTAACAACAATGTCTCGGGGTGATAAGCGCAGTGCAGTGCCACGCAAAACTTAAAAACTTCACGCTTTGGGTGGCACTGCATCTGTAATAGTCAGGTGGTGCTTAACATCAGGTGGGCGCCTGATTGTCTTGTCACTTGCTGACTTAAAAAAAAAAGTAAAACAACTGGCAATTGATCTTATCAGTTTAAAACGCCTTAAAATGGTGAGTCAGATCAAACGCTCGTATATCCCAGGTCCGCTGTCCAGCATCCCTGTTGGTGTTGACTACGGAACTTTAAATCCAGGAAACCATAAATTCACAACACTGAATTTTAAACCTTATTACCCTTGCAGATAAGACTGTTTAGCATGCTGTGAATAACGCAGGTTTACTTAAGATGTTTTGCATACCTTATTAATATATTAATATAATCAAAAGGGTTTTAATGGTAAAGGTAAAAAAAAACTTAAATATTAAATTAATCTACTGTTTATAAATATAAAAAGGATTATTTATACGTTTATTTTACCTTAATGTTTTATAATAACACCTTTTTGTATTTTAAAACCACCATCGTTCACGGTTCAATTATATTATTTTATATTTTCTTTGGTTTTATACAAGCCTTTGTTAATAAAGTAGGATTGACATGTTTTTCATAAATAATAAATAATAATAAATAATAAATAAATAATAAATAATGCTGGACAATCAACACAGCATCATCTAGCCCAAGGTAAGCTGCTGTTAAACAGAGCTGTATTATGGGTACTAGATGACTGATATATATTTAATACAATACAATACATAGATAGATATTTTTTATTATACATAGAAAACACCCAGAACACCCGGAACAAATATTTGCAGATCCTACAAACATTTGTCCCAAGGCGGGAATCGAACCCGCAACCTCTGCGTCGCAGGCGGGCCTTCGCCCACCGCGCCACATTGGTCGTCAATAATAACCGTTAAATTAATACAACAAATACAACCGTTATATTGTGTACTTCAAACGAATAATGTTGTTTTATCTCAAACATGAGCATGTCGATGAAAAATTGTTTGTTTATTCTTTGGTTTATTTTTTATACATCAAAACATATATATATATAAAATCGTTGCGTTACTGACTCACTGTATGACTGATTGACCGATGCAGAGCAAAACGGTTAAAATACCAACACCATGATAAAGAAAGTCACTTTTCTTTTGATAATACGGTCACTGAATTCACGTAGTGACCACGAAAAGTAAGAAACAAAAAGCAATGACAACTAAATTGATTGTACTTTTTTGGAGACTCTCTTGTGCTCTCTTGGATACAAAGCACAAAGCAATTTAAAAGAAATTCCAATTTTTTCTATGTTTCGCGAGCTAAAGTTTCCAGTTAAATTTTAATATCACCCGTAGAAAATATGAAAGAAAAGCGTTGAACCCCTCACCACGTAAACGTTGTAAATAATGAAAAACTTGTGCCGTTAAGAAACTAAAAGTTTGTTGCCATTTCGTTGCTACATGTACCAAAGGGATTGGCACAACACTAGTGTGACACCTAGCAGCTGAATAGATGGGTAAACTAGTGATGGGATGGTATCGATGAACTAAAATAAAAAATTTAAAGAATCCCTGACACATTTCTAAAATGAATATCTCTTCATCAACTAGAAAAGGTGATCATCTTCAAACTGCTGAGCAGATTTTCTTGAAACATAGCCAAAAGACATCTTTTAAACGAAAAAGACGAAGTCAATGTCTCACACTGTTGTTGTTACTTAACTATCAACTTCACTAACATGTTTATGTAAATCGGGCTTTGTAAGGAAGCAACGAATCGTAGGTACCACAAAAACCCGCGCCTCACTTTTTCAAGACGTGTTAGAGATTCTGCGACATAAATAAAATGATTGGGATGAATATCAAATTCAATACACAGCTAAAATAAGTAAGATTGAAAAATAAAAGAAAAAGGTCTTCATTCCCAGAGCACGACCTTTCCGAAACTATCAACACCGCAACACGCCCTGCCGCTTAAACCTAAAATATCGAAATGTCCGAAAAGTTTTTTACTATCGCTATAAACCCTCGCCTATAAATTGATATCTTTCTGGAAAGTTCCAAGTGCCGCCGCAGACCGTACCTGGAACTAGGAATGGAACACCATTCGCGATGACGTAACATAAAAGCCGGACAAAAAGCAGTGCTACGATTAGTTTAACCTTAACTTTGTGTGAGAATTCCGGTGATATTACAGGCACATGAGACTTTAGATCTCAGGGTCGTAACATGCAAGTGATATCTATGATGTTGCATGCGTATATAGGCTACGGCGGTAACCGCTTACCATCAAGTGGGCCGTACGCTTGGTTGTATAAAAAAAAACAGATAGCATTATGCTTTGTCTCAAGATAGACAGAGACGTTGCTGTAGGGTAATTGAAGACCCTACAGCAACATGCATGCATGATGCAGTCGGAGAGCTAGACGTGGAAGGAGGCGGAGGCTCTTTGACGATGTCCTCCTACGACCTCCATGACCAGGGCATCGGTGGTAGGCTCGGGGGAGTCAATCGCCGAATAAAAGTTGCCCGAGGAGGCGCGCGTGTTTCCACGCGCTCCTGAGCAGGTGTTGGTGGAGCCTGGCTCTACCACAAACTAAGAGGAGCTCACGCAGGAGTAACTGAGCTGACACCGATGGGGTTACGGAAGTATTACTCACCGAATTCCCGTGACCCCATCAACAAGTGTGTGAAGGAAGCACCGGTGGGGTTTTAGCCGGTAAGAGTCCGGCATAACCTTTGCGAGCCCCTGATCGCAAAAGTATCCATGAGGATTTCCCCATCGAGACAAAAAAAAAAAAAAAAGGGTAATTGAAGACCCTGAATAACAAGTTCGTATTAACACACACATACATAGTACACACTAGGACATTCTGTGTCATGTGTATAAAGGAACTACGATCACCATGGTACCACAATAATATTTGCAGATCATTTTGTTCCGCAGCGCGAATCGAACTCGCTACCTCTTGCTTCCCAATCAGGCACTCGCACACAACACCACAATACGTCCTTTTATTAAGATAAGTGTTTTTTAGATTAAGATGTAGAGCATTAGCAAGTACAGAGAAACAAAGCACTATAATAATTTAGTAAATAGGCAGACGTTTCAGTCTCAAGCATTATAATAATTCTGTCAGAGCTAGCTACAAAGCTTGCGAGCAAGCTTCTTCAAGTTAATGTTTCATGTTACTTTACTAGCTACACGTAGCTGAATCATGAAATATTAATATAAGATCGTACGTATACCAACATTACGTATTCACTTCATTCAATCAACGTGAAAGCCGGACAACATGCCGGACAAGTGCTAAAACGATTCTCTGGTCTCCCTTGTCCCAGACCCTACCTGCCTTAGGCTTAGTTTTATGGATGTATTCCCAATAATTTGCGCGTAACGTTGAAACATAAGTTTGGATCATCTGAACCTTTTGGCGCTTATTTTATTTTATTTCGCTCCTTTTGTTCGTTATGGAACGGGGTAGTAAAGTATAGTGCTATTTGTGATGTCAACGATAAGACATGCGACCATGTAGTAGAAGATAGAATATGTCATGTTCACTCTTGTTGCAGTTTCGTCCTAAAGACACCTTGTACATTTTGTACTAAAGACACTTACTAAGGGGTTAACCTTAGTTAACCTTAGTTAACCCCTTAGTTAAGGGCTATGGGCTGAGCGACAGCGATTTAAAAAGCGGCCGTGATACTGCCTTCGCGAGTAAATTGTGAAAGAAAAGTTTATGTATTCTATCAGTTAAGTATCTAGTGGGCTATGAGTAACTAGTGTAAAATATCTGCAAACAAAATGAAATCTTGAAGTTTCGAAGGATCTCTATCCTGTTTAAGAAGCTTTGGGAGAGATTTTTGGAGGAGGGATTTAAATGAATGTTTAAAAGGGAATAATGGAACACGAAGTGAAATTGGGAAGAACACATGACAAAGCGTGATGGCTGATCCAACAACGTTATTGCGGAATGTAAAACAATGTCAAGAAAAATAAGTATGAATTGTCAAGCAGCAAGGGGCAACGATGTAGGAATCTTCGCGAGTTGAATCTATAAGGATCCTAGTGCCATTTCTGCTTTCTAATCCTCTAAGCTATGAATTTTGCTCATGACTGTATTTTTCATACTCGGTAAACAGACATCCTCTAAGATCTCTAAGAACTTCTATTTTTGAGGCCGTCTGTCTTTTTTTTTTTTTTTTTTTATACAACTGAAGTGGCAACCAAGCGTACGGCCCACAAGATGGTAAGCGGTTACCGCAGCCTATGGACGCTTGCAATACCAGAGATATCACTCGCGGGTTGCCACCTTGAGGCTAAGATCGAAAGCCTCATGTGCCAGTAATTTCACCGGAAACCATACCCTTCACACCGGAACACAGCAATGCGAGCATTACTGCTTGCGGCAGAAATAGGTATGGTGGTAGTCCTTCCCCGGACGAGCTCTATCACAAAGAACTCTACTACTCTTAAAAGTCTAAGAAGGATGTTATTTTTACACACACAAGTGTCATTTAGGATATAAGAGAGTGGTTGTCAGAGATGCGTTTAATAGCACATGATTCCATTTTCCCACAAGTGTTGTTAGCAACATTTTAATAAATCATCCATCGCAATTTGGTCGCCAATAGCGGTCGCAGTTTCTAAGCAAACAAAGCCTTTGTCTGTGACTCGCAAAAGGAGCTTTCTAAAGTTCCGACTAAGTCATCCAGGTAGTTGTTAACCACGAGTTATGGGACAGTGTTGGCAAGTAAGTTTGTACTTCGCTAGTAGGCTCACTTGTTTGTGCTTTTATTAAAAAGACCCTCAAGAAGTTCAGTGTAATCTAGGCGAATTTGATATCAAAGTCAATGCTGTTTTAGTTTGTCATATCTTGTTTTGGAAGAAATTAAACAGAACTATGTCCAGCTAAGGGTGATCAGACAATTGATGATGATTGGTTATTGGCTTAATAGTGTTAATTAACCACACTAAGAGAACAGTTATAATATCCTAAAAAGAACTTCTCTTGCAGGACTTAGATGGTAAAACATCCGTTTGGTACCCGACTACTTCACCAGCTAAGCTACAGAGTCAAGCCTCACAAGCTCTAAAGTTATCATTGGAATCTCCGATGTTCTTAAAATAAGTGAATTGTCCACATAAAGCTTGCATTATCTACTTTTCTTAGAAACTCACCAACAAACTTAGAACTCTTAGAAGTCCACAATAGCGCAATATCTCAATACGCTTACAGTCTTGTGAGAGTTATTCGATCTTGATTTTATTTATGGTCCTTTGGGCCGGATTATCTGATCTTGTTACGGGTGATAGTCACGTTCTGGTGCGTCGTCTTTATATAACTCGTTTATTGATCCCGGTCGCGTCTGTATTGTTGGGTCAGGATTTAGTGCTCAGGTAATGGATTAACAGCTGTCGAATTTTGTGACCGATTTCAGAGTTTATTGAGATGAGAGTTAGGTCAAATAAAAGTCAAATCTGTGCGACTATTGGGCCTGGTTTTTTTGTCAGTGAATAGCCAGGTACTAGGTAGAGCACAGGTGGTCTGGTGTTAGTGACTCCGCTTTCCGATCCTAAGATCGAGGGTTCAAAACCGGTCGTGTACCAATAGATTCTTTATTCAATAATTTGTGCAAATTGCTCTCATATGGTGTAAGGAAAACATTGCAAGAAAACCGGCATGTGTAAGAACGAAATACTTAGAAAACATGAGCTATCCACCGATCCTCATTGGAGGATTGTGGCCCAATCACACTCGCTCGAGCGATAGTAGCACATAGGAGTGCGTCCCAACAGTCGGAACAACAAAAGGCTGACCATGATCATGATGAAGCATTTGTTCTGCTATCTTTCCCCGGATAGTTTCCAAAGTAAGAAAAGTTCAAGCATGTTCACAAATAAGGATTCTTTTCAATCCATTTCCGTATCCTCCCACTGTAAAACTCCAGATAACTTCGGTCTTCGGGTAATTGGAACTGTTCCTTCTGAATTATTGAGTATCGAGCCATTCCCATTTGGCGACTTCTAAAGTTTACGAAGGCTTTTGTCACTGATCATTATCATCATCATCATATCAGCAAGACATGCTGCTAAGTTTTTCTTGACAGATAAACGAAGTTAAGCACTGTTTCGTGTAGTCACCATTTGGATGGCTGACCGCCAGTGGCAATTTCAACTGAGCGCTCCCGTGCTATGAGGGCAGTCAGCCTCGGCTTTTTCAAGATTGTAAAGCTATGACAGCTATTGATTAGGCCTCTCTAGATGGTAGCCTCCCTAGACTTCCACGACGACTGTTTTTGAGCTTTCACCATCCACCTGTCATTATATATGCTCATAGACGTCTACTGCTGTACATAAGTTTAGACAGTGGACGTTTTTTGGCAAATAAAGCTGTCGGTTTCGGCTTTTTAAAAAAGGAGGCCTTTGGGCGGACTAATTACTTTGTCTTAAGAAGTCTTGTAAGAACTGTTACAACCAGAGTTGACCACTGACTCATACAAACTTAACTTTTACGCCCTTCCCTCTCCGGTATCAAATGATGACAAATCTAACCTTAGTTGGACATAGCTTACCCAAAAAACCTCAAGTGAAAACCAAAGCCAAGATCGAAAGCTTTACGAGCTCTCCAAAGCACAGAAGCACTCAATACTTAACAATTTTGAATACTGAGAGATTTATAAAGCCCTAATAAAAATTAATTCAGTTACACCCACTGCAATACAGCTTCTATTCAGATGATTATAAATAAATCAAAATTATTTCGAAATTAGTTTGGAATTACCTTTTATAGCCATGATAAAAGAGCTCTTAACTGGGATTTGAACCACCTACGCTAATGGCCCGAGGCGTCAGGTTTGTAAAATGTGTAGAATGGTATAGGGCTTATCTCCACTAAAGAATGAGCCAACTACCAACCATCTTTTAGTTTTTTGCGTATTTGTATTTTACACACAAATGTATTTTAGAGATGGGAAACATGAACCGCGCGAAAATGAATGATTTAAAAGCATCGATAAGCACGCGGCAAACTGATTCTAGGCACTGCCATACCACACCGCACCCGGTTGGGAGCAGACTGAGTTTCGCGGCGAGTAAAGAGGTTACTCAGTCCTTACTTAGCCCGTTTTTTCGACACGCAAGGTACATACACTCACTCATTCTACTTAAATATAGTTCTGTGCCTAAAGAAAGAAAGAAAGAAAAGTATTTATTATTAGTGCCTACATCCATCTAAGCCAAGGGGTATGAAAAAAATATGTCATGTAGGGCTTCACACAGCTTAGGCTTTTAGAGAAGGAGCAACAAATAAACAGATCCGCGGTAAGTGTTACAGCAATTTAATCTTTATAAACCGAAACCAGTTACCGCGAGACCTTACCAACACGTAACACCTATAAAACAAACAACAGGAACATTACACCAATAATAACTTTAGCAATCGTATTCAATGTGTTCGCGGACGTGATCGCTTCGTATGTCAGGGGAATTGCCAATTCCATCTGTGGAATTACCTAGATGCGGGAATGGCACTCATCTTTAACGCTGATGGGGCCGTGGGAACATTAGGGTTACTTAATGATGTAAGAAGGCAGTTCGTATGAGATACTGTTTTAGTAATTCCCCGGACAAGCTCATCACAGCTCATGAGCTGTGCAACTGAAGTTACATAGATGGTTAGCTTACTTACTGCTTTTTATTGTATACTAGCGACCCGCCCCAACTTCGCACAAGTTTTTATGCTATACCTTCGTCTTGAATAAGGGTACATAAATACAGGCAGCGGAAAGCTACTTTATTTTATACTAGCAATCCATCCCAGTTCGCGCGGGCGCAATGAAACCGCACCGAAGCCGGGGCGGGTCGCAAGTAAAAAATATAGCCTATGTTACTCAGGGATAATGTGGCATTGTAATGGTGAAAGATTTTTTTAATCGGACCAGTACTTTTTCAGTTTATACAAACAAAAATAAAAACATACAAATCTTCTCTCTTTATAATATTAGTATAGATAGTATAGATAAATAACATAGTCTATGTTGAGCTGCCCAAAATTGCTTCCGCACCGACTTTGAATGAGGGTGTTTGACCTAAAGCCCGATTACTAAAGAAGGGTCAAGGAAGATAGATGGCTCAGCATCGTTGCGGTAGCTCAAATAGAACTTCTGACAAAACATTAAGAAACAAAATATATTTAACGGACCTACGCTTTTAAACCCTCAACGAAAGGAAGTGTTAAAATAAATATATAACGCCGGACGATCCACACAGCATCATCTAGCCCCAAGGTAAGCTGCTGTTAAACAGAGCTGTGTTATGGGTACTACGAACGAACACAATAGGCCTGCATGGCCGCAGTGTCGACCAATGTGGCGCGGTGGGCGAAGGTCCGCCTGCGACGCAGAGGTTGCGGGTTCGATTCCCGCCTTGGGACAAGTGTTTGTAGGATCTGCAAATATTTGTTCCGGGTGTTCTGGGTGTTTTCTATGTATAATAAAAAATATCTATTTATGTATTGTATTGTATTAAATTATCAGTCATCTAGTACCCATAATACAGCTCTGTTTAACAGCAGCTTACCTTGAGCTAGATGATGCTGTGTGGATTGTCCAGCATTATTTATTTATTATTTATTTATTATATTAGCCGCACCAATTTAATATGGGTACTAGATGACTGATATATACTTACTACAATACAATACATAGATAGATATTTTTTATTATATATAGAAAATACCCAGAACACCAGGAACAAATATTTGTAAATCGTACAAACATTTGACCCGAGGCGGGAATCGACCCGCAACCTCCACGTCGCAGGCGGACCTGCGCCCGCTGCGCCACATCGGTCGTCAAAAGTTAAAAGTGGTATATCTTTGTATCTGGCCATATAGCTCGCAGAACCAATACTGGGGAATAAAGGTACTTAAATGGCGACCAGGAACTGGAAAACAAAGGATGGCCACCCACTCAATGGTGGATCCCACCTACTCAAAAAATCTCAATGGTGGATCCCACCTACTCAAAAAATCCATTAGTGCACAAACGGTTTTAAACCTACAACCTTAGAATCGGAAGGTGGGTTACCAGTTACCACTAGACCAAGCTCAAGATACAAACGTTTAATAGGGTGTTCTGAGTATTTTCTATGTAAAATAAAAAATATCTATCTATGTATTGTAATGTATTAAGTGTATCAGTCATCTAGTACCCTTAACACAAGCTCTTTAAGCTTATTTATTTATTTATTTAACTATAACTAAGTAAAAAAACTAAGTGTAAACTAAGTAAGCTAAGTTCCTGTAGCCTAAACCGGCTAGGATGATTACTAATCCTAGCCGGTTTAGGCTACAGGGACTTAGCTTTTTTGACTATATGGGCTTGGGTGTTTAGCCCGCATATGGCTAATATATATCCTATTTTAGCGCTAAAAGTTTGACCACATAGAGCGCATGTTAAAGTGCCATTAGCAAAATTATAATTTATATTGGCAGGCGGTTTATTTTTGAGATGTTCTCGTTTAGCGTCTAGTTCTCGCCTCTTTTCTTCTTCATTCTTCATATTCTTATAACTATAACTATGATAATCTTGGTTGCATATATGCTATTCCAATTGTCGCCGTACGTGCCAGACGCCTTACGATAATACGCGACTCAAATGGTCTGGCGACGTGAGATTTACTGATAATGTGCATAGCTGCATACTTGCATGTTAGATACGCTAGGGTGCATAATAATTGGATAAACACAGTATAAATAGATGTTAAACTATCGTGCCCTTAAGGCCCATTTCTATGATACAAGTTTCTTGCATGTTGCAATTTAATTGAAGCAATGGTCTTAGAACTCGGACTCGGCGGGATACCTCTTGAGGCGAAATATTTTTTGGGATATTATAATCTTTAGTGAAGGGAATCCTTAGTGTGATGGTTAACACTATAAAAACAATAATAAATAGGCTTTTTCAAAGTTCTTAGGCCATGATAGAAGCCTTCGCGGCCCAAAAACTCTGCCACCAGAGTTGGCCACTGACTCATACGTACTTACTTACTTAACAGATCAACGTCAACAAGTCACCTTTTCCGCAAGATCACCATTTGGACATGTGAGTAAAATGTAAGTTCCTATGAGTCAGTGGCCTGACCAACTCTCCGTGCTTCGGAGGGCACGTTAAGCTGTCGGTCTTTGTTTTTACAAAGTTGTTAGGCCATAAGGCCATAACGGATGCCTTTACGCGGCTTATTGTCCCAAGTTTACCACGCATCACTAGGCATCATCATAGTTGGTATATAGAGAATGCTCAAAATCGGCGGTCATGGCACTTCTTATGGGACCCATGTCCAGTGGACGTCTATCCTTAGTATAAAAAATAGTATAAAATGAAGACTGTTTATATGCACGCTTAGATCTTTTAAACTACGCAACGAAATTCAATGCAGTTTTCAGCCATACATAGAGTAATTCTTATTTCTTACCTGGTGGAAGGACTCGTCAGCAAGAGTCCGTCTTGGTGGGTACCATTAAAGTGTCAGATATTCTACCTCCAAGCAGTAGTGTGCAAGCATTACTGTGTTTAGGTTTGAAAGGCACTGTAGCAAGTGAAATTACTGGGCGAAAGAGACTTAACAACAATGTCTCGGGGTGATAAGCGCAGTGCAGTGCCACGCAAACACTTAAAGACTTAAAGCTTTGGGTGGCACTGCATCTGTAATAATCAGGTGGGCGCCTTGATTGTCTTGTCACTTGCTGACATAAAAAAAAACAAGAGGAAGGTTTATAGCACCCGTGCGAAGCCGGGGCGGGTCCACTAGTAAGCTGATAGATTAATTTCTTACCGTACTACGGGTAATTTGAATACCGAAAGTGCAAAGACTGGTTGAAAGACGACCCGTCCATAACCAGCTTTACCGGTTCATGTAGCGTCGTATAACTTTGTCGTTACCGATTCAGGGCTAGGACTTTCCCTTTTACGTGCCTTTTAGTACTATAAGTACTTGAAAATGGTTATAGTTCAGCTATTCTCGTGATTTTCTTGTGTAAAGACTCGTCTTTAGCAACTATTTTCTATCCTTTGTGACAAATTGGGGACATTATACTTGTAATAGCGTGGAATAGGGGAATATATATGTTAGTGAGGCTTTTTTCATAAAACTTTTTCCCGCTTCGTCCTTTAGAAGTTGACTTTCGTCCTCTAGGAGCTATATCTTTGTCTCAACAACATCTGAAGTTCTGAACCGATTTGAAAAACACATAGATAATGACCGGGAATAGAACATAGGCTTTTTATCCACGAAAAGTACAGTTCCCGAGTTCAACGTACGAAGTCGCGGGCAACAGCTAGTTTAAAATAGTGATTACTCACAATAAAAAACGAAATTATTTACTTACCAAAAATTATTTCGCCTCAAGCGGGATTTCAACCCGCAACCTTCCTGTAGGTTGAGCTATCCGCACTTCGAGCCGAAGACATCCCAAAGATTATTTTAACCAATTGGTAGAGCACCCGCATATCAAGCAGAAGGTTGTGGGTTCAAATCCCGCTAGAGGTGAAATAAATAACCAATAACACGAGTAGTACCAACCAAGGCGAGAGAGTTTTCGTTGATTCGCATGAGCTATTCTTATGTATCAACATCTCTCGAAAGCCCAAGAACCGAGAACACGTACTGTAAGCCCTTGAATCCAGGGAAATAAATCCTACTTACTAGTGATGTACCTTGAATATAAACATACGAGGGTTTATGGGCCCTATTTCACCAGACGCTGACACAGTGATTGAGACAGACTTGTATAACAGGATAGTTAAAGTAGATGAGAAATCTCATCATGACATAAGATATGTATAATGTTGATTTAGTTTGCATTGCCATTCAACGTGGCAATGCAGCCAGCATGTTGGGAACGCTTCCTACTGCTAGTGATTTGGATCAGTTGAGCTTGAATATTATTAAGTATATGTATAAGTTTAGATATTTTTTATTATATATGTACTATTAGTATTTTTTTTTTTTTTTTGCCTGAAATACAGGTTTTCCTAGTTCAGGCATATCAAAATTGTTATTAGCTCTTTATATAAATATTAATTAGCTATAAGATGTATTAGCACTAAGAACAAAATTAATAAATAAAGTTATATAAAGTTATAAAGCTATCTATAGGTCGTTTGTAACGGTCTTTAGATTTCTCAACTGTTTCATATGTATTTAGTATATTTTGTAATGTAATGTAATTATAATATGTACATATTTCATTTTGTTTAATAAAGGTTTAATATCAGTTTGAAAAAAGCAGTTTGTGTTTTTTTTTTTTCAAAAGTTATCACTAATAAGAACGTCTTCAACAACAAAGAAAATTCTCAACAAAATCGTTCAACAAATTTATAACCACTCCAAGTTTTATAGCAAAGTTTTCCTTTTTAGCGCGTGTTAACTCTTCGAATTCCTGCTGCCTTGGTTTCTTAATAAGCTATGAATGTAAATGGGCGAGACGTAATGTAGCGGGGGAATGGCGGATATCATTATAGCGTAGAACAGAGTCACTTAACGGTACTGCTTTCATATTCCAAAAGAATATTATACTTAGATGGTGACTGGTGAAGGCTCTCTAGTAATTTACTCGAGCGATAGGGTTTTCATACACCACGCCAGCCACCTCAGCGTCTAAATAGACAATGAACTGAATTGAAAGCACTGGTGGTTTAGTGGAAGTGACCTCGCCTTCCTATCCTAAGGTCGTGGATACGAATCCGGTCGTGCACCAATGGATTCCTATTCGAAAAATGTATATGCGCATAGCCAGTGCCTTCAACGGTGAAGGAACATCGTGAGAAAACCGGTATGTCCAAGAACTAAAAATTCGAAAGACATGTGCCATCCACCAATCCGTGGGTTCGCGTGGTGGATTAAGAACAAATCACTCTCGCTTGAGAGTAGGGTCACAGTGGGAACATTAGAAGGGGCTGTCATGATGATGAGACAATGTACTGGGAACTGAAGTATTCGGCCCCCATTCGCAGAAGGGTCGCAGGATGCCCGTGAATGGGGAAGGCTCAAAATTGGTCGTCATGGCGCTCTATGGGAGAGGCCTATGTCCAGCAATAGACGTCTTGGCTGATAATATGATAGGTCTAGACTGTAGGGTTTAGCAGATCGCTAAGTATTTGTCATTCTATGTCATAAATAAAATCAATGATATATTTGAAAGACACATAGCTATTAGTATAATTATGAACAAGGTTTACAGAGGTTTATGTACGATTATGAATAAGGCATAGTATTTTGTACGATAGCATAATCTGTGACTCATCGGACACTATGTTAACTTAAGCTTAAATCAATAACAGTGCGCGATAAGTGCAACATATCTAGTACATTACACAGTCAACATTAACCCAAGTAAAGTATACATTTAACCCGTAAATGCCGTGGGCGGTCGATCCGACCTTGCGCGTACAATTCCATATGGCTCTATTATTGAATAATTTGTTTTGACCATAAACCGTTACATTTTATGGGCCGAGGTCGTTTTGTGTTTATTTTAATCATGTTACAAGTGTAATAACAAATGTTAGTGACTTAATGAAGATAGTTATATTATGGGGTTCATCGTTTGTTTTTCTTTTTAAGTAGGTACCTTAACAACTGCTATTATCGTTTAAAACAATTTGAAAAAATTACAAGGATCACTTTGAAACACCTTAAAGCTAGGTAAATTTACGCCACCGTATTAATTTGTCGTTAGAAACAATATCGTTATATTATCTAAAATAATAAAATACACACACAATTATCATTTACAAAAAGAAATTACAAACACAGCTTAAGAAATACAAATAAATTGAAACTTATGAACCATAGAACCAACTATGGAAAGCGTAATATTATGTATGAAGGAGCTAAATTTTATAATAACCTACCTGGCAATATTAAAACTTGTGAATTTGAAAGTTTACTTTAAAAAAAAACTAAAATTTATGATAAAATATTTTAATAAGCATCTAGACCTCTGGAACCGAAAAAAAATTAACTAAAATAAGTAAACTTTAATTAGTTATAACATTAATTTAAACTCATTTAAGTGAACTCTGTTTTTTTAAGTATAATTAATAAATTCTTTGAACTGATCTATCTATTCGATTGATAGATAGATAAGAAAAAATGTTGAGTTGTGCGTGCTTGAAATCCCAAAGGGAAGGTTTTATTTATGAAGCTAATGTATTACATTTTTTAATCGGTTTTAGTTTATAGTAGATCCGGATTTAGCAGTCATTTTACGGCCTGTAAACTTCGCCATCAGATTTAGCCACTGACTCTTGCTAACTTACTTCACCAAAAGTTATATTAGTATTTTACCTACTCATTATGGCAATTCCATAAAACAATTTTAATCTAAATTTAAAGTAAAGGCCAAATAAAATTAACCATTAAAAGTACAAAGTTAAGCCCTAAAGGTTACGCATTAAACTTTTAACGATTATAACAGCTTTTACTTCAAAAGTAATCTGTGTACTTTCAAATTGTCATCAAATAGTTTCATAACTTTTTTAGACGCATAATATTGCAGGTATTTTGTACCCCAGAGCATTAAAGGGTTATGCACGTGCAAGCGGTGCAAGAGTCAAAAACCTCATAGATAAATACACTAATTGTGTACATTCGGACGCGTTGCCGATAAGACGACCGCTTTAAATCTTGGTTTTATAAAAAGCGGCGAACGTCTGAAGACGGATGTAATATTATTAAGAAAGTATATAAGCAAAAGAATTCTGTATAAGAATCGTTAGCCGAAAAATATTTTTATTGCGTGGAGAGGTTTATTGTATAGGAATTACCTAAACTGGTGGAAACTTTGGGTTTTTTGTAGAGATATTTCTGTTAATATAATTTTCAACTATTTGACAACCTCGCTGGCATGGTGGAAGCGTGCCCGGTTTACAAAATGTTTGCATGATCTGCATATAGCGGATCTGCCCTGGCTTCGCACGGGTGCTATCAACCTTCCTTTTGAATCACTCTATCTATTAAAACCGCATCAAAATCCGTTGCGTAGTTTTAAAGATCTAAAGGTACATAACATAGGGACAGACGGAAGCGACTCTGTTTTATACTAGTAGTATATATTATTAGTTCCAGGTCTGGGTGTTTGGTATAAAGCATGTTTTTTTGTTTGACGACCGATGTGTCGCAGCGGGCGCAGGTCCGCCGACGCGGAGGTTGCGGGTTCGATTCCCGCCTCGGGTCAAATATTTGTACGAACTACAAATTTTTGTTCCGGGTTTTCTTGGTATTTTCTATATTAAAAAATATCTATCTATGTATTGTATTGTATTATATATCAGTCATCTAGTACCCATAACACAGCTCTGTTTAACAGGGCTATAGATGATGCTGTGTGGATTGTCCAGCATTATTTATTTATTTTTACAAAAAAAAAAATTCTATTAGTTATTTGATTTTCTTTGATATAATTTAATTTTCTGATAAATCAATAATATGTTAAGTTTAATCATCAAACAAAATATTTATATTTAGTCCGTTTGCTTGAATATAACTGTATTGTGGAGGACGGCCTCTACCTCTTTAGAATGAAAGTAAAAAGCAAAAGAAGTCAAGTGACAGTGGAATGTTTTGATATAGATTTTGATTTTGACTAATGGTGAAAAATAAATAAAATATTTTCTTTGGAAAAAAAAAAAAAAAATCTGCCGCAAAGCTGTAATGCTCGCATTGCTGTGTTCCGGTGTGAAGGGTATGGTTTCCGGTGAAATTACTGGCACATGCGGCTTTCGATCTTATCCTCAAGGTGGCAACCCGCGAGTGATACCTCTAGTATTGCAAGCGTCCATAGGCTGCGGTAACCGTTTACCATCTTGTGGGCCGTACGCTTGGTTGCCACTTCAGTTGTATAAAGAAAATATAAATAAATAAGTATCTGTACCTACCAGGTATGTCAAATTAACAGTTAATGCTATCCCCATCTCCGCTAAATCACGGACGACGTCATAACAGTCGTTTCTTGTTGAGAATCTGAAGCCTAATTGAATAATGACTGCTAACTAAAGCTTAGATAACACCCGACCTACATGTTAACTGTTTCTTTAATCTCTGAACGTAATGCAGTTTGTAGTTTCCACGAGTGGTTCAAATGGCACGGTTCCGCGTAGTCAAAATTAAACGTTAAGCAGTCGGTCACGGCTTTTTCAAAGCTGTTAGGCCATCAAAGAGGCTTTCAGTCGGCCTTGTCGCCAGTGTTGGCCACTGACTCATACGAACTTACTGTATCAGAGCACTAATGATTTGTGTTAGTTTAAAAGATTTGTCTTGGCAGTTTAAGTTTATTCGCTGACTGTACAAAACAGCGTTTTTCGTTGTTGACCGAAATGTTTTGAAAGTGTCATTTGAGCCGAATCAGTCTAACATTTTTCGGCCGAAACGACACTTTGTCGGATTATCTGAATAGACCTAAACTTAAAAGGCATGCTACCAAGCCAGAATTATTTTATTAGATCTACCATTATTAAAAAAATACAATAATGTAAAGGTCAGATTAGCGTAGGATCACAGTGGATGACACAACTAAGGGAAGCCTATACGCAGCAGTGGGTGAACTCAGGCTGTGGATGATGATGATGTAATAAAGAGGGTAAAGGCACCGCTACCTATGCTAAGGTCATCGACCCAAATAACTAAAAGTTTATTACTCGTCTACATCTAATAAATTCTCCAAATCGCGTTCTACCACGTAAAGGAATACTAAAAACATCAAATAATCTGATATAGCGTGGCAAACGACATAACGTTGCCATCAGGGGGTGAAAACTGCAGTTTTCAGTACAAGGGTGGGTTTGATAGGGCGGCATTCAATAGACAAATTCGTCGTTTCGACGACTTCACATTAGACGCAGTCACACCGAAGTGTAACATAAACTTAAAGCACAGAACAGATATTAGTACTAACGTACAGAATGGCCACTTCCTACCTCCCACCTGTTTTACTTACCTCATCCGGTCGCAAGTTTGCCGGCACTGAAGCTAAGGGCTAAGGCACGCGTTTATTTTGATTTTGTGTAAGTCCAAGCGCTCTCATGCCAGCGCGAGCGAAAGTTTACTATCTCTCTCTTGCTATAACTGGGTGAGGCCAACCATGACACACACACATACAACGGCACCGTTTACATACATAAACCATGCATGTGGTGATTGCGACGCATTTGCTTCATACATTTTATTGAGTGTCCGGGGTGTGATGTGACTATGTGGCCGAAGTGTAACATTTTATATTTTAACTAGCTGCGCTCCGCGGTATTACTCGCGGTTAAACGGGTTTTTAACGGTCGTGATGCTCCTACAAACGTACAAACATGCAAACTTTCCCCTTTTACAATAATAATTATATTAAGATAAAGATTGATTGTCCGGTTGAAATGTGAAAGGTTGTGGGCTCAATTCACGCTGCGGCAAATATGGTTTACCATTTTTTGGGGAAAGTCGGTAAAGGTAGCTGTGGTCAAATATCAACCTTCAAAGTCAGAAGTCGGTGTATGTTGAAGGCTCAAAATTGGTGGTTGTAGGTTGTATTACAAACCAGTGTAAATTAGCCATTCCTTACAAAGGGCCGAATAAATGCAGGGGGTTGCACAGAGGGGTGCCTAAAATAAAGGGGATTAAGTTGCCATGGCAACCGTATGAAGAAATCTACCTTCTTGCATAAAAGTAACACTTTACGAACTCAATTTCGGCGGAGAAATCGGTTCAGAGTTGGAAATATTCGGAAATTTAGGGGTTTTGGGGGAGCTGGTAATATATGGTGATGCAAGATAAAAATTGGTTCACGATTCTATTCCCTAGGTAGTGTAGAGCACTGGTGGTCTAGTGGTAGAACCCGGTCGTGGGTTCAAAACCGGTCGGTCGTGTCATCAAAAAATTATTCAAAACCATTATTCCGGATCTTCATTAAAGTTTAAGCTGACCCGCGCGGTTACCTCGCGTTATTTTTTCTTGCAATTCACCATATTTTCTCACCGTTTAAACCTCTGGACTCTCTGGACTCCAAATATTTCGACACTAAAATTAGCTAAATCAGCCCAGCTGTTCAGTATTCAGTATCATTTATTGCATCATAATTATGAGGGTAATACATGTCACAGGTCTTATGTAAGATTAAATAATATCAGAGCAGCCAACACAGCTATGTACCCAGTAAGGGTGTTGCACTATACAATTGACTATAAAGTCGAGTTCTAGCGAGACTATCGAACAGCAATTACATTTTTATTAAAAAAAAGGTAATAAAGAAGATGATATAGAGGTAAATATAAAGATTTCCGGCATCTGTATCGAAAGTTTTAAATGAACAGATTTGTCTGTCTTTCTACACCTCAACAAAAGCTATTATAAAAGTTTAAAAACTACCCCAAACACACAAATAAAAAATGCACCCCGGAAACTGAAAGTTACAGAAACTTTTTTTTTAGAGTAGTAGAGTTCTCTGTGATAGAGCTCGTCCGGGGAAGGATTACCACCATACCTATTTCTGCCGCCAAGCAGTAATGCTCGCATTGCTGTGTTTCGGTGTGAAGGGTATGGTTTCCGGTGAAATTACTGGCACATGAGGCTTTCGATCTTAGCTTCAAGGGTGGCAACCCGCGAGTGATACTTCTGGTATTGCAAGCGTCCATAGGCTGCGGTAACCGCTTACCATCTTGTGGGCCGTACGCTTGGTTGCCACTTCAGTTGTATAAAAAAAAAAAAAAAAAAAAAACTTACACAATATACTAGTCCCAAAAACAGTTCCTGATTACGCACTGAATAATAAAAACGTATCTTAGAACATAAATAAATAAATAATGCTGGACAATCCACACAGCATCTTCTAGTCTAGCCCAAGCTAAGAAGAGCTTGTGTATGGGTACTAGATGACTGATAATACTTAATACAATACTATTCTAGATAACTATTTTTTATTGTATATATAAAATACCCAGAACACCAGAAACAAATATTTGCAGATCGTACAAACATTTGTTCCAAGGCGGGAATCGAACCGGCAACCTCCTGCGTCGGTGGACCTTTACCCGCCGCGCCAAATCGGTTGTCTTGCATGATAACTTACTTACATGTATGACTTTGCTGTGACAATATCAGGTGTCAGTCAATCCTGTTTGGGCGGTTAGATAATCTATTGTGTTGATTAGTGTTGATTGGATTAACAGTTTAGGCTAAGAGGCTTGTGGTCTGAACTGACCTTCAGTCAAGTGGAATTCACACTTTCGGGTTTTAACACAAGCTCTGCTTAGCTTGGGGCTAGATGATGCTGTGTGGATTGTCCAGATTTATTTTATTATTTACGAGTCAGCAGCCAAGTCTGGTGACAGAGTTATTTGACCGCCCGAAAGCCTTCGTCATGGGCAGAAAAAAACAATTCTTAGCGCACTATTATTTTCAGTAGAGTTGGTCACTGACTCGCACGTACTTACTATCTAGTCTATCTACATAAATATAACAGAAAATACGACTGTAGATATCTTGGCACAGAAAGCGGGTTCCGTTCCCAATTGTCATCATTCAATTACTCCACAAAACTGACTGGCTGATGACCTAATTCCAAGCATGGATGCAGCAGTGACTCGTAACTTCCTTCGAAATCACAATGAACTACATTCAAACTGAAGTTAGCTTACTGCGCTCGAGGCGTAATACAATAATCCATACCTAGTATACAGGGTATTTTATTATTACGCGATTTCCAATAATGATAAATAATATTTGACCAGATACGTAATGGATTTACTCGTGATTTTTCAGACAAAATGTTAAAAATAAATGATTTATTTTTTTGTGTGTGGAACATCCTTCCTTGAATATCGAATATAAGAGACGAGGTCGAGTCGTTTGGCGTGAGGCGTTTGAGATGTGGGTTCACCGACGTATGGTACGCATAAGTTGGACGCATAGGGTCACAAACATTGACGTTCCAAAAAGGATGGAAATAAAGAAGCCAATCCCGTGCGAACTATAAAGCAGAGAAAAGTTGCCTACTTATGACATTTATTATTTATTAATTTGACTTAGATCTCTTGCTGAAGAGTTCTACCACCAGGTACTACAATATGTAGCGCCTCAGAAAATACCCACGACTCGCGGTCGTGGTGAGGTAAGTCGGATCGGTGGGAGGGTGTGAGTGCCTAATCGTACGTAGTAGTCTATTCTGTGCTTCAGTCTTCTTCTTCTTAGCCGTTGCACTCTTGCATCAGGAAGTATCTTTGTTAGGGGCGGATGTGATGCGCCTCACGATATCTTGCCATTTGTCTCGATTACTGGAGATCCTGGTGAGATGCAAGAGGCAACCCACCAGCAGATTTGATGTGGTCGGTCCATCGCATGAGTGACCTTCAGCACGGTCTACTGCCCTCCACTCTGCCTTGCACTTGTGCTTCAGTCGAAGGTAAACTAAAAAAGGACCAGTGAAACAAAGGACCATAAAAATAAAAGGTCGAGCTAGCGCAGTGAACTACAGAAATTCAAAAAGCAGGCTTCATAAAACTTTAGAGGGCATATTTATCATCTGATAGCGATAGCTGAACACGTGGTGGGCATTACGCGTCGCCACAGCTGAGAGAACGCTCAGCTGGTTCACTCCACCGAGGTGACAGACAACATACTAATCCATAGCACACCACACATGAAACAGGAAGTGTAGTGTGGAGTTAGAATTCACTTGTGCCACCCACGAACACAGTGCACTTCAGTCACCAGGCCATAATTATCCATATTATATTAGTTGCACGAAACCTGCCTTCTTTTTTTTTCGATGGGAAAAACAAAAACCCAAAAGCTAGTAACCTCGTCAAGTTTGTTGCCAGATACACCTAGGTTAAGGCGCGTGGAACTGGCGTAAACTCACCCATCTTTAAATGTTTCAAAGTGATCCTTGTCATTTTATTCAATAAAAATATTTTGAACTTGAATTTATGCGATTGCTCAATACTCAATACTCAATATTTTTATTGTCATCACATTGGTAGGTATTTTCACCCCATGTACATGGGGTGAAAATACAAATCGTGGATGACAATGTGCGCCCATTAGGGTTACCGCTAATAACAGGCATATCACCAATCCACTGAGGATACGAACAATTGATACAATAGCTGATTAGATTTGGCCTAGATACCGCTGTGTTAAAATTTCCGCCGATATTTATTTATTTAATAGTTTGTTTTTTCTATTTCATATTTAATTAAGTGAAAGATAGAAGTTTTAAGTGCACCAGCTATTTGGCCCAGGCTGTGACAGCGCTAACAGCAGCTAATGGTATTTTAACAGGCAATCAGCAACAAGGCCGAATAGGTTACCATTTCGCGTGTCAACTGCAATCAAATAATGCTATATTGTTTATCCAAGAGTTACTTTAGCCCTGGTAATTATTATATTATTACTGGTGATCTGGATCAGTTGTGATATCTTCAGATCGTTTGTAACTCTTTAGATGGGTTACCTGTGTCAAGGTGGTAGGACTCTTCAGCAAGAATCCGTCTTGGTGGGTACTACCGCAGTGTCAGATATTCTACCTCCAAGCAGTAGTGTGCAAGCTGCACTGTGTTTAGGTCTGAAGGGCACTGTAGCAAGTGAAATTACTGGGCGAATGAGACTTAAAAACAATGTCTCAGGGTGATAAGCGCAGTGCAGTGCCACTTAAAAAATTTAAGCTTTGGGTGGCACTGCATCTGTAATAGTCAGGCGTGGTGCTTAACATCAGGTGGGCGCCTTGATTGTCTTGTCACTGGCTGACATAAAAAAAAAAGGACCACGCCTAACATCATAACAGATTCAATATCACCTAATGTTGTTTGTTATAAAGTTCTGCGTGGTATTGCACCAATTTAATTGGTTACCATACCTTTGAACTGAAACACAGAAATGCATTACTGCTTGGCGGCAGAAATAGGTATGGTATTTCCTTGGACGAGCTCTATCACAAAGAATTATAACACAGTTGCGTAATTTTGTATATTTTCGCTCTAATGGTTGGCCTAGAAGAGAAGAAAAAGAAAATCAACTTGGTGTTCTTCTTTTTAGTTTTTCTTGACAGTCTCTTAATGTCCTCACTGAAGGAACACTAGTGTAACTGATTGGTTGTATCCAGTATGCGAACTAAATGCGAAGTGGTGGATGGCACATGTCTCTCGAAATTTTAGTTCTCGGACATGCTGGTTCTTTACGATGTTTTCCTTCACCGTTTGAGAGCACTGGCGTTGCGCTGATACATTTATCGAATGATAATTTGGTGCACGGCGAGTTACGAACCAACGATCTCAGGATCGATAGTTCTACCGCTAGACCAGCCATGAACTTTTAGATTGATTCAAATGAAGACCTAAACTAAATTGTCCAAAAATTTTGTACCATGACATGAGTACAAATTTTTTTGACAATTTAGTTTGGGTCTTCATTTGAATCGCTCTTAAAGTTCATGGCTGTGATCCAGTATTCCGTAACTACTTTCAAAACGTAAATATTCCACAAACTTTTGGCAATACACACAAAATGGAATATCCTTCGCAAACCCCAGAAACCACAGGAAGTTTCCACCTGCCGGGTTTGTAAGGTCCTGGTTTCCATGAAGCGGCGACAATCATAGCTTGAAGACCGAGTGGCCGAGTGTCCGGTTGAGAAGTTAGAGGTTGCAGGTTCGATCCCTGATGCAAGAGATTTAAGAATAGTAGAGTTATTTTTGTGATAGAACTCATCCGGGGAAGTACTACCACCATACCTATTTCTGCCGCAAAGCAGTAATGCTCGCATTGCTGTGTTCCGGTGCGAAGGGTATGGTTTCCGGTGAAATTACTGGCACATGAGGCTTTCGATCTATGCCTCAAGGTGGCAACCCGCGAGTGATACCTCTGGTATTGTAAGCGTTCATAGGCTGCGGTAACCGCTTACTATCTTGTGGGCCGTACGCTTGGTTGCCACTTCAGATGTTTAATATATATATATATATATATATATCTGCAAGTATTTTTCCAGGATTATCTATGTTGACCTCGGTGGCACGATAAACGAGTTGAGATGATGATATCTGTCATCCAGCTTTGTCCGCCTAGGGTGACAGATAGGATGCTGGACAAATGTTTGCAAGATCTGCAAATATTTTTTCTGGGTGTTTCTTTGTATTGTCTTTAAAAAAAAAAGTATTATATCAGTTACCAGTTAAATGGCGTTTTATAAAAAATATCCGCCAAAATTATTTTATTGACTGTAATTAAAGACTACAAGCTCATTTGCGGCTATAAGACGGCCACCGTTATTTTAAGAAGCAAACTTTAACGAGGGCTGCATTCATATGCTTTTATTTACTAACTTTGGACGTGGAATAAACATTAACTTAAATAATGCTAATGTACAAAACACCGTTAAACTTTGTTTTACTTACTTCGTTCATAACAGATCAACGAAGTTGAGTACTGTTCCGAGGGTTCGCAATTTAGATAGGTGCATTTGGATGGGTGACCACTAGTAGCAACTTCACAACACTGCTAAGCTAAGCTCTACCCAAATTGCTTCTATTTAAACGATCGAACTTACGACGGCTCTGAGCTCTCATCATGACAGCCATCTAATGTTCCCACTGCTGGGACACTAGCCTACTCTCAAGCGAGTGTGACTGGGTCAGCGGATCCAATGCGGAACTGGCGCTCAGGCGTATACCGCTCAGATCTGAATAGATCTTTGATGCGTAAGATCTATAGCTTTTATAATTCAGTTCGAGAAACTGGCATGAGTAGTTGGCAAGCTACATGTTCGCTAACATTTGAGAATTTATCATTAAAATCCATGGATTTTCTTGCGTAGGTTTATTACACTTGGCAAGATACCCGACGTGATAAGGTATGGTTTAAATGCTGCAACCGTTTAATGACGGACGTCTATATCGGCTGTTCAAATCAAATCAAATGTAATTTATTTGCCTATAAGTATGGTAAGTGGAGGGATGCAGGGGAGGCCTTTGCTCAGCAGTGGGACAGTATAGGCTAGATAAAAAAAAAAAAGTATGGTAAGTAGAAATGTATAGTGGTGCTTAGGTCTAGATTGTTTTAAGGGCTCATACTTTTGCTTCTGTTTTGAAGAGAACAAATATTCAATATTAATAAGGTCAAGTTTCATTTAAAAATTCATTAATATTTTAAAAGTCATTAAAAAAAAGAGAAATCTGTTCTGAAATTATTCCTTTCACAAGCCGTAAAAATTTTTTTGGATTCTATACTTCAGCAGGAAAAAACCGTTTTTTTTTTTAAGATAACTTTGCTGTGTCTATCTGTCTGTCTGTCTGTCAAGATAGATTTCTCGAGAGCGTATACAGGTGGAAACTTAAAATTTACACAATTATACGAGTAAGTGAGCTTAGAGCTTAATAATATTAAAGATAATATTTTTGAAAATAAATTAAAAGAAATTCTATTAAAAAAAAGCTATTATACACTTGATCAGTTTCTCAGTGACTCAAATAACGAATGATAGGTTTTATTGCTACCCCAAATAATGATTTTATTATTTTATTATTATCACAAACTAGGTACCTATCCATTAATACTAAAATCGGTCCGCTCCTACTCAATCTTATAGTGCAACACCCTTACTGGGTACATAACTATGTTGGCTGCTCTGATATTATTTAATATTACATAAGACCTGTGACATGTATTACCCTCATAATTATGATGCAATAAATGATACTGAATACTGAATACTGAATACTGAATAGAGTATTGGGAAAAAAATTAAAATCAATTCAAACAAGGAGTGCCTAATTTTTGTATGGAAATGGTAATAAAATACCTATAGGTACAGAACTTATTCCCAACGGATTATTGCTTTAACAATATTAATGAAATTCTCTAGTTTACAATATATACAATATTAACTTTCACTTCCATTAACCTCACATTTCGTAAATTGCTAGGAGCCTTGCTTGTTACACAAAAATAATGAAAGATATAGTTTTTAAAACTATCATGGTTATTAACATAATTTTCACTAAAAACGCGATATTTACCATGATTTGTGCGTTTATTGATTCCCGATATTTCGGCGCAGTTACATGCACCATGATCACAGGAGAGCTCATCATGGTAAATATCCCGTTTTTAGCGAAAATAATGAAAGATAATCCCAAATTTAGAAATTTGGACTTGCCCCTAAATGGAATGGTGAAGTTTGTAAAGAAAAGTAAGTAAGTAGTAAGTTTGTATAAGTGCCAACTCTGGTGACAGAGATTTTCAAGTTTTTAGTTTTTAAAAGAAAAGTGTTGGTCACAGAACTAGGTAAGTATGTAACTAAAGTAAGTAAGAATATATGAGTCAGTGGCCAACTTTGATGACAGAGTTGAGCGTCAATTTTCAAGTCTAAAAATTCGCTTAAGATGAGAATCATTACTTTGTTATTTTAAGGACGTCATTGACGGTCCCTGACACTTAGAGCTGGTAATTTCAATAAATAATAACTGAAGTGTTTTTCAACATTAAATTTAAATAAAAGCTTATTTAGCCTCAAACTTAAGTCTAAGTTAAATTGGAAACCACTACATTTATAGTTTTCAGTGAGTTTTACCAAAATCTCTATCAAGGTCATTCATTATCAACCTGACAAACTTAAGGAATAGGTTCCACACATAAAAAAAAAATACTTGGCCTTTTTTTTAAAAAAAAATATCTATCTATGTATTGTATTGTATTAAGTATATATCAGTCATCTAGTACCCATAACACAGCTCTGTTTAACAGCAGCACCTTGGGGCTAGATGATGCTGTGTGGATTGTCCAGTATGTTTATTTATTTATTTTATTATATTCAGAACGGAAATATATTTTCACAAAAAATTGCTATATCACTTCGCTATTCATGCATTCCTAAGTGTTTTTGCATTACTGTGGCATACTCTGAAACGGGATCATAAAAATGGTTCACGTTAAAAGCGAAATATTGCTGAGCTAAAAATTTACCGACCTACGTCAACCATACTGGTTATTACATTTATCAAAGCAAAATACGAACGTGGAAATGTACGCATCAATATTTCACGAGTAAAACGCGTTACGCGACAACACGGGCAGCTATCGTTTGAGGATTTAGCTAGATTTAGTTTATTTTTAATTTTTTATACAACTGAAGTGGCAACCAAGCGTACGGCCCACAAGATGGTAACCGGTTACCGCAGCCTATGGACGCTTGCAATACCAGAGGTATCACTCGCGGGTTGCCACCTTGAGGCTAAGATCGAAAGCCTCACGTGCCAGTAATTTCACCGGAAACCATACCCTTTCCACCGGAACACAGCAATGCGAGCATTACTGCTTGGCGGCAGAATGGTGGTAGTCCTTCCCCGGACGATCTCTATCACAGAAAACTCTACTACTCTTGCTTTAGTTATAAGAATATTAGAATAAGAATGTTTTCTTATACCAAGCGTACGGTCCACTTGATCAGCGGTTTCCGTGGCCTATGTACGCATGCGATATCATAATCATTTGCGTGTTACCACCCTGACGTTAGATGGAAAGTCACATGTGCTTGTAATTTTATCGTAAACCATATCCTTCGAACCGGAACACAGCAATGCGAGCTTTTGCTTGGCGGCAGAAATAGGTATGGTAGTCCTTCCCCAGACGAGCTCTATCACAAATTTTAATTGTATTTATATTTTGTATATATTTATTTACTTTAATTAGTACGGTTCACGTAACCCTCAGACAAATGGGTACACATATCAACATCTTGCCAGCTTGATGGCAGGCGCCGCGCGCCGTCGTGGTCAGCCAATAAGAGACAATCTCGACTCCTTAGAAAGAGGATGGTGGGACATTGCGAAGGAGAGAGATGGAGAGATTTGGGGAAGACCTTTGCCCAGCAGTGGGACGAAACAGGTTAAAAAGAAATAATACGGATAAACCAATGACATCTGCACACATCAAATTAAGAAAAAACGAAAATACAGATTTTAAGAAAATTTCAGTCAACAAAATAAAATAAAAAATCAATCATTACCTACTGCTGGGACACTGGCCTACTCTCAGGCGAGAGTGATTGGGTATTAATCCACCACGCGGACCCAATGCGGTTTGGTGGATGGCACATGTCTTTCGTATTTTTGTCCTCGCGTGCCGAAAAGGCGGGCTAAGTAAGGGCTGAGAACCTCTTTACTCGCCGCGAAACTCAGTCTGCTCCCAACCGGGGGCGGTGTGATGTGGCAGCGCTTAGAATCAGTTTGCCGTGTGCTTATCGATGCTTTCATTCATTTTCATTTTCGTGCGGCTTATGTTTCCCATCACTAAAACACATTTGTGTGTACAACAATAACGCAAAATCAGTTGTCAACTCTGGTTACAGAGTTTCTAGGCCGCCCGAAAGCCTCTGTCATGGCCGAACAACATTGAAAAAGGCGGGACCGACTGCTTAACGAGCCCTCCTAAGCACGGGAGCGCTCAGTTGAAATTGCCACTGGCGGTCACTCATCCAAATGATGACTACGCGGAACAGAGCTTGGTTGATTTATTAGAAACAACTTGTGTTGTGTGTAGATACAGTTAGTGTCGTGTGTCGGAGTGTGAACGCGGACTTTTCGAATTCTGAAGACCAAGTGAGGGTAGTTTCAGAAACTGCTTTCGCTTCTCTGCGGCAGCTCCATAAGCATACTCCAGTCTGCCCGCGACCACGGTTGTTGCAACACAACCGAAACGTCGGGGAAATAAAAAGGTAATTACGCGATAAAATCCCGCAAATATTATAAAAAACTATGAGTTCTGATCGCGAAAGTTTAAAAAAGACTAAAAAAAAAAGACTATAGAAACAACTTAGCCAGCTACGTCACGAGCGCTCCATAATAAGAGGGATCATCGAAGAATTTATTCTTTTAAAAAGATGCGCGGGGGATAGTTACTCGTGGATGGTCTTATCGAAATAAAAACGGACATGTGCGAGCATAGCTCATGTCCTGGGAGTTCCGCACTAGAGAAGATACAACTCACAGTATGTGATTCCAAATATCGAGGGTATAAAAAAATCAAAATTTCATAATTTCCTACTTTTTCTTTATTTGTTTTGTCACAAAGGCTCTTGGAATTCACAGTTTCAGAACTGTAAGATTACTGAAAGTACCCTTGAGGCTTTTCATTATTGTTGCTACACAAATAAAGGAATCCACTTTTTTACCCATAAAACGGGACGCTAAAGTTTGTTGAAAAAAAGGAGCTAAACCTCGAATTAATTCACGTGCTGTTTTTGTCAAGTAATAATATCTATCTGAGAGTATATCGATACGAACTAGAAAACATGGTATATAACGGCCCCCCACTCAATGGACCGATAGCATTAAGGCCCTAACCGTAGCCGATGACCTTGAGCAAATGGGCGTAGCTATCGTTTCGGCCCCGCACCAAACGGGGAACAAAAAGTGTTAGTTTAATGTTCACTTTGAAGGTTAAAGGACATGTATTTTTTGAGCACATTAAACTGATTCCTCTATGAGGAGATAGCCTACAAATAAGACCAATAAGTTTTTTGGAGGTCAACCAGCTGCTATATACACCTCAAAGCGGTCGCAGAAAGTCGGTAGATGGTGAGGGCTCAAAATCGGTCATCATGGCGCTTTTTCCAGCAGTGGACGTCTAGCGGATGATGAGAGTATATCTCGGAAATTACTACATCATCATCATCATGACAGCCTTCTAATGATCCCACTGCTGGGACACTGGCCTACTCTCAGGCGAGAGTGATTAGGTCTTAATCCACCACGCGGACCCAATGCGGATTGGTGGATGGCACATGTCTTTCGAATTAGTTCTTGGACATGCCGGTTTCCTCACGATGTTTTCCTTCACCGTATGAGAGCACTGGCATTGCGCACATACATTTTTACCCACGATCTTAGGATCGGAAGGCGGGGTCACTACCACTAGACCACCGGTGCTCTATACAGTATATATAAATTACTACAGAAACCTGATAATGCAAGCCTTACTCGCAATTGTCCGTTTTTATTGTCCTAAACCTCTTGCCGACCTCCCGCACATTCCCAGACTGTAGTATGGTAAGTCGTCATGCTGGCACTGCCATTTGCATTCACCCCTCGCTGCCAAGCCGTCAAGATAAATTGCAGGCACACACGCTCCACTACAAAAGGTTTCAAGGACTCGCCCACTGCTCGGAAGCAGGTTCATGCAGACCTACGCGGAAACCGTATCTCGAAGCGGGTTTTTTTCTTTTGTCAGCAAGTGACAAAACAATCAAGGCGCCCACTTGATGTCAAGCACCACGCCTGACTATTACAGATGCAGTGCCACCCAAAGCTTAAAGTTTTTAAGTGTTTGCGTGGCACTGCACTGCGCTTATCACCCCGAGACATTGTTGTTAAGTCTCTTTCGTCCAGTAATTTCACTTGCTACAGTGCCCTTCAAACCTAAACACAGTAATGCTTGCACACTGCTGTCGTGCGCCGACCGGACGCCACCGGCGCCGCCGACGCCGCGCCGGTCCAAATGGGATCGGCGCACATGTCTAGTAAGTACTGAAAACGGAAGGTTTATACGTACTTATAGTTTAAGCGCCCTCCCGACGGCCTTCTTGTAGGCCGTCTCAAGTGCGACAATAGTCATGGAAATGATTGCTATTTTAAAATCATTATCATATGATGATATTATAAAATTTTGACAAAAGTAATACCTACCGGTTATTATTTTTGTATTAAAGCAGACGTATCTGGCTTTCTTTTGGTATAAAATAGTTAGTTAGACATAAAATAAGAAATAAAACAAGCAATTAAATCCAGACGTAAAATTCGACCCGCCATGACGTCACATAAAACATATTAAATCACGGTAAAATATTCGCTTCCTTGTTTGCCTAGTGTTGCATATCAAAAGAATCGTAGTTCAACACTCTAATATAATCGACTAAGTTCCTGATCGACTAAAGTTGAATGTTATTAGAATCCACTAAGGTTTCTTATTGGATTGATTTGTGGCCTTTTAGTACCATGGACGTATGCTGGTAAAAACTTTTGTGGTATTATAGTGCCACTGGACGTTCTAGTGGATATAGTGTTTCATTGTGTTTCAAGTTTCAACCCAATGTCGACAACATTGACATTGGCAAAATTGTGGCAAACTCAGCCACAGACGCCACAAATTAAAAGAAGAAGAAGAGATAGCACTAGTAGCTTTCACCAAATGACATTTTAGACCGTCAAAATGAAAATCATTGCCTGTGAAAAATAGCATGTGAAATAGCAGTGATAAAATTTTATAATAATATCATATGATAATGATTTTAAAATAGCAATCATTTTCATGACTAGCCGGGGCGGGTCGCTAGTTACTTATAATATTATTGGAAATCTCGGTGGCACTGAGGAGTGCTCGGTTGAGAAGCAAAAGGTGCTCGAATACCGCTGCGATACAATTATTATTAATTTTTTTTATACCACCAAGGTGGCAAACAAGCATACAAATATTTGCATGATCTGCAAATACTCTAGGTAATCTATGTATGTTAAGTTATTTTTATGACTCTGAAAGGCAACCAAGAATACGGTATTAAATACATTACGATTTTCTTAATATATACTCAATTGGTTATAAGCTTGGCATTAAAGAACATCTTAAGGTTATATCTTGCACGATGAATATCGCTATCTCTTTATTGTACAGGGATAGGGGTAGTTGCCCTACGATTTCCCAACTCGTCAACGAGGGGTGAATACCAAAGGACCAACCCTCTTGGAAATAACACCGATGTTTCTGAAATTTTAACTGTAGAAAGTAAGTTTTTATTTCATCATGCCAGCCTTCTAATGTTCCCACTGCCGGGACACTGGCCTACTCTTGAGCGAGAGTGATTATGTCTTAATCCACCACGCGGATACAATGCGGATTGGTAGAGAACATGCCGGTTTTCTCACAATGCTTTCCTTCACCGTATACTGCACTGGCATTGCGCACACATTTTTCAAAAACAAAATATCTATTGGTGCACGACCGGTTCCGAATCCACGACCTTAGGATCGAAGGTGGTATCATCAGCTCAAAACAAAGAACTCTACTACTCTTTAAAACTTGTCATTATTATTATAAAGATAGCGAAACACTTAATTATTTATGAAATAGGTTTATTTATTATATTGCTATATACCTGCTCATAAAATTTATCTTATTTACTTGATACCATTTACAACAAGGCTAAATAAATAAGCAAGGTCCAAGAACTGTTTTTGATTGATTACTGGTTACCAAACTCTGGTATCATACACGGCCGAAGGGATTTATATACACAAAAATATTCTAATTTATTTAATCTAAAACAAACAATGGTAGAATTAACATAACACACGCAAGTCATCAGTTGCTGTGTTCCGGTTCGAAGGGTATGGTTTCCGGTGAAATTACAGGCACATGAGACTTTCGATCTACGTCTCATGCCTGTAGCAGGCCCTCGCTGCGAGATCTGTATTGTTTAAGTGTGTAATTTAATTCAACTTAATTTTTAATTTTAATTTTAGTTTTTTTTTTATATACAACTGTAGTGGCAACCAAGCGTAAGGCCCACAAGATGGTAAGCGGTTACCGCAGCCTATGAACGCTTGCAATACCAGAGGTATCACTCGCGGGTTGGCACCTTGAGGCTAAGATCGAAAGCCTCATGTACCAGTAATTACACCGGAAACCATACCCTTCACACCGGAACACAGCAATGCGAGCATTACTGCTTTGCGGCTAAAAAGATTTGTATAATAATAATTCAAATACGATTGTAAAATTGTTGCATGAATAAATAAATGAAAACAATGAAATGAAATGATCAAACAGCGTAACCGCAATAGTTTCGCCGTGGTAAATTCTTTGACGGCAAAACAGAAGCGTAACTCTCGCTCTAACGTACAAAACTGCCTCATCATCATGACAGCCTTCTAATGTTCCCACTGTTGGGACACTGGCCTACTCTCAGGCGAGAGTGATTAGGTCTTAATCCACCACGCGGACCCAATGCGGATTGGTGGATGGCACATGTCTTTCGAATTTTTAGTTCTTGAACATGCCGGTTTCCTCACGATGTTTTCCTTCACCGTATGAGAGCACTGGCATTGCGCACATAAATTTTTCGAAACAGAAAAATCCATAGGTGCACGACTGGGTTTGAACCCACGACCTTAGGATTGGAAAGCGGGGTCACTACCACTAGACCACCAGTGCAAAACTGACTATGATGCTGTTTCTAACCAAATAGGGTTGCCCATTTGGGGGTCCATTAGACTTGTTGAAAGCGAACGTTACAAAGTGAACCTTGTGATTTTATTGCATAAAAATGTTTTTGATTTGAATTTCAGTTTTTCCTCTTGGTTGGACTCAATCTAATTTCAAAAACGACTGTCTGCCAGTACTCGTTATTGAACGCCCTAATATAGCAATATTGGCAGTTTAAGAATGTTTTTAGAACAGTAGCGTATGTACAGACTTGCGCAAAATTCATTATCTAAAATTGAAACGATATTCTAAAAGCACTTTCTCAAAGGTTATAAATAAACGAAGACAGGTCGTTGACTCCTCTTCAATCTAGATAAAACTCCCTTCATTTCAACTGATGAGGTTTTTATGTGAAAATCTTTTAAATTAGCTTTATTTTAAAAATCTTGATATTTTCTTTTAGGATACTGCTATGATTATTATAATTTGATGGGCAATGAAGCGCCCGCAGCGATGCCTATTTATCTTATTGACGAGCTCGGCAAGAGGTCGCGGATTCGATCCCCGCAGCGGGACACACTGTTCCAGGACTGGGTGTTTCTATGTACCTATTTTATGTAGGTATTTAATAAAAAAATGTTTATGTTATCCTATCATTAACTGATTTCTATTGTACAAGCTTTGCTTAGTTTGAGGATAGATGGCGCTGTTTAAATTGGTATGTCTAAAAGTTCCCTCCTGATCAGAAGGTCTAAGTAGCTGAATGTCCAATAGCGCAAAACGTCTAATGAGCAATAAGCCTAGCAAAATGTCCATGTAGCAAAATGTCCAACTATCAGATGGTCTGTATAGCAGAACATCTATTTAACAAATTAGTTGCTATTATAATGACTACCTAATAGGTTAATGTTAAAATCTCCTTTGAACCTGAGTGACCGCTGGTTTTTTTTTTTTTCAGCAAGTGACAAGACAATTAAGGCGCCCACCTGATGTTAAGCACCACGCCTGACTAAGTAAGTAAGTAAGTTCGTATGAGTCAGTGGCCATGCCAACTCTGGTGACAGAGTTTACAGGCCGCCCGAAGGCCTCTGTCATGGCCTTACAACTTTGAAAAAGCCGGGACCGACTGCTTAACGTGCCCTCCGAAGCACGGGAGCGCTCAGTTGAAATTGCCACTGGCAGTCACCCATCCAAATGATGGCTACGCGGAACTGTGCTTAACTTCGTTGATATGTTAAGAACAACTTAGCCAGCTACGTCACGAGCGCCCCTGACTATAACAGATGCAGTGCCACCCAAAGCTTAAAGTTGAATTACATGAGTGCTTCCGTGCTTCCGCTGGTGCAACGATAAGTCGGTCCCAACTTTTAACGGTTTAGTTATAACGAAGGCTTTTAGAAGCTAATGGAACATAACTATTAGCTCATCTGGTTATTTGGTTTTTATTATAGTGCTAACTACTACATTAGGAAATAAGTAAGTACTAAAGTTTAGAGCACCGGTGGTCTAGTGGTAGTGACCCCGCCTTCCGATCCGAAGGTCGTGGGTTCAAACCCGGTCGTGCACCAATGGATTTTTCTGTTCGTAAATTTATGTGCGCAATGCCAGTGCTCTCATACGGTGAAGGAAAACATCGTGAGGAAACCGGCATGTCCAAGAACTAAAAATTCGAAAGACATGTGCCATCCACCAATCCGCATTGGGTCCGCGTGGTGGATTAAGACCCAATCACTCTCGCCTGAGAGTAGGTCAGTGTCCCAGCAGTGGGAATATTAGAAGGCTGTCATGACATGATAGAAAGTTTTTTATTATAGTGTTCACTAAAGAATAAGTAAGTACCTGCCTACGGGATATTATAATTTTTTTATATATATCCCTTATATAAAATTTAGTCTTAGGCAGGACTTGAACCCACAACCTTCCTCTAGATAGGCGGGTGTTCTCAGAGTGTCATCACGACCGATATTGAACCAGCACCTACCGACTTCTTGCAACCGCTACAAATTCATCAGTCCATCGGGAAGCCGTCCTACACTTCGTATTCCAGTTCGCATTACCATTAGCTCACACTAACTTAAAACTAAATTAACTTACTCAATGTACGAGAACGTTGTATAGTAGAGAAGTTTTCATACCTGAAACAAGAAAACAATTGACAATAAATAATTGTAAACTTATCATCATAACTTGACTCAAAAAGACTATACTTAACTATACAAATTATAGTTCTCACAACGGATCTCGGCCGTCGTGAAATTAGCCGTTTCGATGCGCAATGGAGCTTTTTCAAACTAAATTGTCTTTGCGCATCACAAACGGCTAACTTCACGGAAGCCTAGATCCGCTGTGCGAACTATACCAGTAAGGCTCCTTCTAGCCCCAAAACAAACAAAGTAAAGCTTGTACTATGGGGAACACAAGCGATAAAGCATAACATAATTTCAAACATTTATTTTTGTAGTCAAACAAGTAAAAAAAAATAAATGCTGGACAAACCACACATCATCATCTAGCCCCAAGGTAAGCTGCTGTTAAACAGAGCTGTGTTATGGGTACTAGATGACTGATATATACTTAATACAATACAATACATAGATAGATAGATTTTACCTGGTGGTAGGACTCTTCAGCCAGAGTTCATTTTGGTGGGTACCACCGCGGGTCAGATATTCTACCTCCAAGCAGTAGTGTGCAAGCTGCACTGTGTTTAGGTTTGAAGGGCACTGTAGTGAAATTACTGGGCGAAAGAGACTTAACAACTATGTCTCGGGGTGATAAGCGCAGTGCAGTGCCACTCAAACACTTGAAAACTTTAAGCTTTGGGTGGCACTGCATCTGTAATAGTCAGGCGTGGTGATTAACATCAGGGCGCCTTGATTGTCTTGTCACTTGCTGCCATAAAAAAAAAGATATTTTTTATTTTAAATAGAAAATACCCAGAACACCCGGAACAAGTATTTGTAGATCGTACAAACATTTGACCTGAGTCGGGAATCGAACCCGCAACCTACGCGTCGCAGGCGGACCTGCGCCCGCTGCGCCACATCGGTCGTCAAAGTAAGTTCCAAGGTTAAAGTTAAAAACGACCTTAACTTACCGACTATTAGCGTAACAATCCTACCATAACCCTTTCAGAGCACACAATAACTTGTGTCCGAGACTGTACATGCGGCCCCGAGATCAGTGGGTACTATTCATGTATGAATGAATCACCGATGCATCTCCACAGGAAATAGCTTATTACCATACACTTATACAACTATACAAACAGATATTAAAGCTATGGATTGTTAAAAACGGCGACCGTTACGTAGCGATTAAAAATATTTATTTTGTTTAGAGACTGGGCATCTAATTAGCATAATTTTTATTTGAATCCACTTTTAATATGACTAGTTTTAAACAAACCTACTTCGCATAATGACTACAACAGTTTTAGTCATTATGCGATTATGCATAATGACTACAGCGTTTTAGTCATTATGCGATGACGATTCTTTCTATTTTTTACTTAAGTTACCAAAGTATAAGCAATAAAAAAAGGACGCATTAGATGGATGGTTGAAAATCGTACCATAAAATACAGACGAACTACAACTAAATTGGCAAGGTAATCACGAGCTTCCATAGGCTACAGTAACCATAGGTGGGCCGTACACATGCTTGTCACTTTGGTTTACAAATACATAGCTTTTCTGATAAAAATCTATAAAAAATTAATTATATGTCTACAAGTTATTAATATTGCTTACCAATAATAATGTCTAACATGAGAGCGTATTTGAGAACGTCTTTAGAGGAAGCTATAAAGGTTTATACATTAGATAATATCTCAAAAGGACTACATACAACAGTTAAATAGCTACCACAGCCTATTCAGAAAATAAACGTTTGTTGAATCACACTGGCATCGCCTCGCTGTTTCACCCGCGGTTATGCAGTTTTATGCTATCTTACAAGAACCTTGATTATTTTGGGATAAAAAGTAACCCGTTACCCGTGTTATTCCAGGTCACAAACTATGCTTATTTCAAGTTTCATCCAAATCCGTTCAGCAGTTTGAGCGTGTATAAGTAACAAACGTACACAAGCACAAACATTCACATTTTTTAAATAATAGTAAGTATGAATATTGTGTGTGCCAAACTATTACAGTTTGGTACACGGTGATTCTTTGCGTGAATGAAAATTAGAAAAAAAAAAAATGAACGAAAAAAAAAAATATTTGAAAATTTTCATATGGGCCTCTGGAAAAGAATTCTAACCCACTTCATGATTATTAATGTAATTTGTAATTTAAAACCGCGCGAAGTCTATTTTTTAGTTATCCGAGGTCTATAAAAAGATGCAAAGTGATATCATACATAATTTGGTTCAATCGTGATCCACACACCCCAACGACCTTCCAAACTTTCGCATAATAATATTATATAGAAAAATTTGATAAAAACAAATATAAATCCAAGCAATATAAGGAAACAGGAGCAATCCATCTTTCTCGTGATGCCCACATAAGACGTACAGCGATGTCACAGTACCCCATAACGTTTTATGCTCGAATTCCCGAAATTTTCCGAAGCTTCCCGAAAATTTCCGGAGATTCGCAGATAGGCGTAACATCCAAGATTTGTTTCAACATCCCTTTTACATAATTAAGTAGGATAAATGCTCCATGACACGTTATACGCAGAATACTTAGAGTGTCGCACAGTGGAAGGGATTCGGTAGATAAGCTTTCTTCACCCTTTTCCTCTCAAACGGCGTTTAAGAATAATCCCTGGAGCCTGAAATTTTACACGAAAAACACTGAGACTTCGAAGTCAAACGGATTATGAAAGACGTTATGAATAAATCTCATAATGACTACTTTTTTATAATAACTCTTTTCTCAAAATGATTAACCTGGAGTCAGGACTGCTTTCTCAGAAACTACAAATAATTAGCTTTAAATCAACCTATTTTAAAAATTAATAGAGACAGCGTCTGCTAGGCAAATTGGAGGGCACTAGACTGCGTGGTGGGTCACCCATCCGATGGACCGAACAGATCAAATCTGCTGTGGTTCGCATGAGAGCGCTAGAATGACAACCGATAAGAGTAAATTGCAAGATATCGTGATGCAAATTACATCAGCCCCTAACAAGAATTTTTCCTGACAACCACGACAGGTCTGCCAAGAGCGTAACTTCTTAGAAGAAGCTACGTCTCAGGATAGCAACGCGCAAGTGATATCTCTGATATTGCAAGCGTTTATAGGCTACGGTAACCGTTTACCATCAACTGTACACTTAATTACCACCTTAAGAGGCCTTTCCAAGATTTAGCGATATAATTCATGAAGTTCGCCTGAATATATCTTTATATAGTATAAGTAATAGTGCGCGCGACGAGGAGCGATACGTCCTCCCTCCATAAGCGCTCAGCGCGGTTTGAGAGTCGGTGCTTCGATCGATATGATTATAAGTGAGCTAAGGTGTGATTTTAAAAAATTCTTATTAAAAAAGTCAATGCTATTAGACTATTTTCTTTGTTGTATTTATTTAATAAAAACTTAAACTTTAATTTAGTAGGTGTATTTTTATTGTAAACTTCTTACTTTGGCAGAAATAACAAGCGTAAAATTGGGAAAAGTATGCGTTTTTTAGACCGTCTTTTTTCAAAAATACTGAACTAACATGCTGTATTTTTCTCTGTACACTTAAATTTTAAAACTGTGATTATTATAATTCATTTTTTGGAAATATGTTAGACTTTGTTATTTCATAGAAAACATGGTCGAAAGTTGACTAGAAAAGCTCATTTTACGAAACGTGAGTTACTAATTATTTTTTAAATCAGTTGTGTCTTGAGTTAATTAATATTTGTTCTGTTGGCTTAAATTTTAAGGGATAAAGCTTTTATATGTTTTTATTTTCGTTAAAATATCTTCAACACACGACCACAATAGTGTTCGAAACTTCACGGGCTACAAGAAAATTCAAGGATTATCAAGGATAGGGCTCTTAATGGTATAAAAAAAAGGCTATGGTACACTCTTTCAGCAAAAAAACGACAAAATATTTTGTAGAGCTTAACTTTGTCGTGTTTTGGCACAGTCCCAGTGTTCAGCGCAAAACCATAGCAACAGATAACACAGTTCTGGCGAAACCAGAAAGATAACCTCTTGTAAGGAGTTGCATAACTGCACTGCGCTATCTGTGGTACAATCTGAACTACCCTAGCAGCCACAGAGCAGAATGAAACGTGTTATTTAGCTACGGGCTCACAGAATTTATATAAGAAGGCAAGCGGTTGGTAGGCACTTCTAACACGTACATTTTTCACATTTGATATACGTAGGCACTTATCCTACAATACTTAATTCTGATATCAACTTTTTCCTGTGACATTATAAAACAGCTGCAGTATTTCAAAGGTGGCCAAAATAAATAAATAAAAATTGTAAGTGTCATTTGGGTCGAATTAGTCGATTTTTTTTCGGTCGAAACGTATTGCCATATTTTTTCCTTAATATTATGGGGAATAAAGGCGAGGTATCCGCGACTTAGGTATGACAACCTCGACTATGGCGCAGTAAGCGGATGCTAAGAGAAGCAAGAGGTCGAGGGTTCGATTCCCGCTGCGGGGCAAATGTTTTTAAGATCTGCAAACCTTTATTATATGAGTACTGGTGGTCTAGTGGTAGTGACTCCGCCTTCCAATCCTAAGGTCGTGGGTTGAAATCCGGTCGTGCACCAATGAATTTTTCGCTACGAAAAATTTATGAGCGCAATGCCAGTGCTCTCATACGGCGAAGGAAAACATCGTGAGGAAACCGGCATGACCAAGAACTAAAAATTCGAAAGACATGTGCCATCCACCAATCCGCATTGTATCCGCGTGGTGGATTAAGACCCAATCACTCTCGCTGGAGAGTAGGCCAGTGTCCCAGCAGTGGGAACATTAGAAGGCTGTCATTATGATGATGATGATGAAACCTTTATTCCGGATCTGCGTGTTAATGTACCTTTAGATAAATAGATAGAAAATACTTTATTGCACATCTTAAAATATGTTTACAAAGGCGAACTTAATGCTAGACAGCATTATCTACCAGCTACCATCTTTACAAAAAAAAATCGTAAGTAAATTAGTATGAATTAGTGGCCAACTCTGATGACAGGGTTTTTAGACCGCCCAAAGGCCTCTGTCAGTAAATTATCTATCAATTGTGTTTTTTTTATGTCGATGTTACTGGTTTGACGCAACCCCTGACCATTACTGATTCCCATAGTACATGCTTTGCTAATAGGCTAGATTGCGATGTCTAAAAATGACCTCCAATATTTATTTATAGGTAACGTTTACAAGTTTAAACGATACGATATTTTAAGAGTAGTAGAGTTCTCTGTGATAGAGCTCGTCTGGGGAAGGACTACCAACATACCTATTTCGGCCGCCAAGCAGTAATGCTCGCATTGCTGTGTTCCGGTTTGAAGGGTATGGTTTCCGGTGAAATTACTGGCACATGAGGCTTTCGATCTTAGCCTCAAAGTGGCAACCCGCGAATGATACCTCTGGTATTGCAAGCGTCCATAGGCTGCGGTAACCGCTTACCATCTTATGGGCTGTACGCTTGGTTGCCGCTTCAGTAGTATAAAAAAAAACCAAAAAAGCCTTAGGTAATATAACTTTTATAAGAGACACCCTAAAGTTATGAAAACAAAAACTCACAGGAATATAATATCATTAGTAGACTTGTCAACAACCTATAAAAATGCTATGAAATTCCTCAGAAAAATTACTCATGCCTATTGGGCTTTTTATAAGCTTGAAAGTCTAAAAGTTATGGAGTAGTAGAGATAGTACAGCGCTGACCCTTGCTTGACGGGATGTTAAGCGCCACGCCTTAACATCCCGTCCCCCCCTTCACGGTTAAGACCATAAACTGTCGCAGTCTCAGCTTAAGTATGGTTAAAAATTATGCTTGACACTTCGCTTGTCATCCTGTGACAGTCATTAGTCTCAGATATCCAGTCATTTCACTAGTACGTAGAAGTAAAAACAGACACTACTGCTTGGAGTCTTGGATGCAGAACCTGGCAATGCAGTGCAGTGCTTTACCAAGGTGAGACTGTTGCTTCAGAGTCCTACCAGCATGTCACCATTCGTCAGGTTATTTTATTTAGAGGAAATAAACAGTTTTCAACACAATAGTCACTTTGAAACGTCTAAAAGCTAGATAAATTTACGCCAGTATCACGCGCTCATAGAAGAATCTGGCAACAAACTCGGCTGGGTTCCTGACTTTTTTCGGTGATACCTCTTTTTATAGATAAAAGTACCAAGTGCTTGTAATTTCCCCGACGTGTGAAGGGTATGGTTTCCGGTGAAATTACTGGCACATGAGGCTTTCGATCTTAGCCTCAAGGTGGCAACCCGCAAGTGATACCTCTGGTATTGCAAGCGTCCATAGGCTGCGGTAACCGCTTACCATCTTGTGGGCCGTACGCTTGGTTGCCACTTCAGTTGTAAAAAAAAAAAAAAAAAAAAAAAAAAGACGTGTCAGCACCAGTTACCCAAAATATCGTACTTACTTTAAGAAGTCAGCGAGTTAGCGCTCATTTAGCTGGATTGGAATTCTCAGTGAACTCGTTGCAGGAAGCATCACTGAAGTACTTTGCGAGTTTACTGGACTGCACAGACGAGCAATTTAGTTGCATAATCATATTTATGACTGGCGAAACGCTTGAGTTTTAGGATAATAAATTATTTTTTATTACTTTTGCCTGAAGGTGGAACGACAAAAGTTTAAAAAAAGAAGTAAGTGATCAACTATAAAGACCTTCCACAATACCTTCTAACTATAAAGGCATAATCTTTATCTATACTAATATTATAAAGAGAGAAGATTTGTATTTTTGTATGTTTGTATTCTTGTTTGTTACGAATAAACTCAAAAACTAATGGTACGATTTCAAAAAATTTTTCACCATTAGAATGCTACATTATCCCTGAGTAACATAGGCTATATTTATTACTAGCGACCCGCCCCGGTGTCGCACGGGTGCGGTTCATTGCACCCACGCGAAGTTGGGACGGACTTCCAATATAGCATAAAGCCTTGATAGGCTAGGTGAATTTACGCCAGTTACGAAGCGCTTAAGCCCTAAAAAGAATCTGCCATCAACGGCTTCCTATTTCTTTGGACTTTATTTTCTAGAGCATCCTATAACTTACTAATATATCTAACTTATCTATCTATCTTCTTATAGTTTTTTCGGGATCAAAGTTGCCAGTCTGTACGCTCTGAGTTATGCAAAGTCGGAAAGCAGCTGAGCTGGAGACAGGACTGCATGCTCCCGTCATGCATACGGATGGAATAATCTTCCAAATTACTTCAGCTCTTGGTTTAAATTTCGTCGCCGGAAGTTTGTGAAGTAACGACTTGACGAGAACGAGTCAATTTTCACTCTAGCTGAAAACCAGCGTTGTGTTCGTTCACAGCATCATGTCTAAAGTTTTTTTATGATCTTCCCGACTTGTAGAGCATCCGCGTATCAAGTAAAGGATACAAGTTCATGTCTAGAGTAAAAAAAATTGGGTGTAAGTGACATTATTATATTAAGAGTAGTAGAGTTCTTTGTGATAGAGCTCGTCCGGGGAAGGACTACCACCATACCTATTTCTGCCGCTAAGCAGCAATGCTCGCATTGCTGTGTTCCGGTTCGAAGGGTATGGTTTCCGGTGAAATTACAGGCACATGAGACTTTCCATCTAACGTCTCAGGGTGGTAACACGCAAGTGATATCTATAATGTTGCACGCGTACATAGGCTACGGTAACCGCTGACCATCAAGTGGGCCGTACGCTTGGTTGCCACTTTAGTGGTATAAAATATATATATATATATATATATATATATTAACGGCTATTCACTACTTGTTTAGTTCTTTTGAGCCTTCTCACTATATCCGTGTTGTCGAGGAGCTGGATTGCCTCGACGTTTACATGATGGTTTTAACTCTAAGTGACATTGTTTGCAATTGGCCTCCAGCCCATGTCCCTGCGTCTACACGTGTAGCCAAAGTGTTGTTCGATACAACGCCAATATCTTTATAAGTTTAATACCTAATTCCCTTTTACCTAATACGTTTAAGACTTGTGTAATGCGTCGAAACTTGTAGGCAAATGTGTTGTTCGATACAAGGCCAATATCTTTACGTACCTAATTTCCTTTTACTTAATTTATTTGTTCACAAAAATACTTTTTACAATACTGGTTAATAATGCCTAAAAACCTATGTTAGGTTTGTCTAGACATTAGTAATACGTCTATAAAGACGATTCAAAGTGATCCTTACGATTAAATGTGTTTAAGACTGGTGTAAGATATTTATTATCAGTGTATGAGTCAAACAATTATTATCATTTCGGTATTAAAACTAGTTTGGACACGGGGCGGTCTCTTAGTCACGACTTGCTTGAACTGGTTATTGAGTAAGAGCGATGACACAAGGTGCGGTGCCGCTGCGTTGATATTGCGGCTCTAATACGTCTAATATTTATATAGAAAACAAACTCGCTTCCTGCCATCTTTTCCGTGACAGAGAGTTGCTTATGAATATTGTTATTTTAGCAGCTTATTAGCATTTAAGTAAAATTACTGGGCGAAAGAGACTTAACAACAATGTCTCGGGGTGATGAGCGCAGTGCAGTGCCACGCGGAACTTAAAAAAATAAACTTGGAGTGGCACTGCATCTGTTATTAAGCGTTGTGCTTAACATCAGGCGGGCGACTCGGCCGTCTTGTCACTTGCTGATATAAAAAAAAGCAGTTGGTCCCAGCTTTTTCAAAGTTGTGGAACGGGAGGCGGAATGTGTGTGGCGGGTGTTCTGGGTGTTTTCTATGTAAATTAAAAAATATCTATCTATGTATTGTATTGTATTAAATATATATCAGTCATCTAGTACCCATAATACAGCTCTGTTTAACAGCAGCTTACCTTGGGGCTAGATGATGCTGTGTGGATTGTCCAGCATTATTTATTTATTTATTATTATTATAATGTGTTCAATCCAGAATCTATCTTACACCAAACAAAGGCTTTTGTTTTAAGTTTTTTTTTATACAACTTAAAGTAACAACCACGGCCCACAAGATGTTTAGCGGTTACCGCAGCCTATGGACGCTTGCAATACCAGAGGTATCACTCGCGGGTTGCCACCCTGAGGCATGGATCGAAAGCCTCATGTGCCAGTAATTTCACCGGAAATCATTCCCTTCACCGGAACACAGCAATGCGAGCATTACTGTTTTGCGGCAGAAATAGGTATGGTGGTAGTCCTTCCCTGGACGAGCTCTATCACAAAGAACTCTACTACTCTTGATCATTGACTTATTCATATGAACTTAACTTCCGTTTTTTTAATAACTTATTTCAGTTTTCCTTTTCATTCTTATGCCAATGAACAAAGGTAACAAGAGATTCAAACGCCATGGGAGCAGAGGTTTATAGTATGATTCTGAATAAGGCTCTTAAATTCATATTTCATAACGGCCCAGGGCAACGCCACGGTATACCTTGAAAGGAAAATACATCTTTCATGTCTCTAAGACTTAAAGTTACATTTCAATAATCGCAGTTTCCCATCAAAAGATAATTTAAAGGGGTCATTCACTTCAACTGTCGTTTGACTACTACTTAGACGTTTTGCTACTGGGACATTTTGCTGTAGACGACATGGATAATTAGTAAGAGCAATCGTTTGACTACTACTTAGGCGTTTTGCTACTGGGACATTTTGCTGTAGACGACATGGATAATTAGTAAGAGCAATCGTTTGACTACTACATAGACGTTTTGCTACTAGGACATTTTGCTATAGACGACATAGACAGTTAGACATTTCAAGATCTTGGCGTTTTGTTTATATTGTTGTTTTGCTACATGGGTATTCATAGGAAGGTTGTGCCGTATCTTTTGTCAGCAAATGACGAGACGATTAAGTCGTTCAAATCGTTAAGCGTAACGCCTGACCATAACAGCTCAGTGTCACTAAAAAATTCAGTTTAAAAGTTCTGCGTGGCACTGCACTGCGCTCGTCACCCCGAGACGTAAACGTCACTTTTGTCTAGTAGTGCCTCTTGCTGTCACTTCCAACCTAAAAACACTATTAAGTAACGTTTATCTTCTGCCGTATAACCATTCGTATAAGTCAGTGGCCAACTCTGGTGACAGAGTTGGTAGGCCGCCCGAAGGCCTATGTTATGGCCCAACAACTTTGAAAAAGCCGGGACCGACTGCTTAATGTGCCCTTCGACGCACGGGAGCGCTCAGTTGAATTTGCCACTGGCGATCACATCCTAATGATGAGTACGCGGAACAGTGCTTAACTTCGTTGTTAACTTAGCTTCGCAAAGTTGGTTTGACTTCATTGAGTGCAATAAATTGTTTCACACGACGCACGTAGGTGTCCCAGTTTTGTTCATTTATATCAAAACTTTCGATTTTACCGAAAGGCATGATAATTAGTAGTCAAAACGCGTTTTAAACTATAAAAATGAATTTATTTCCGTCCTGTCGCCAGTGATACGTATGTAATAACACAGAGTTCAGAGCCAACTGCGGGTAGAATATATTCAATGAGCAAACCTAAAGTATTAGCTACCCACATGGAGTAATTATTAATACATAACTGGCTAAGTTGTAGCCAGCTACGTCACGCAGTGAGACACTAAAATAATATGAATGGTAAGTTAACCTTACTTTGGACTGACCTGCGGTAGTATTCACCAAGACGAACTCTTGCTGAATAGATCAGATAGTCAGTCACGTGTAGATTTTATATTCATAAATTCTTATTTAAGCATAGCCCAGGGCAACGCTTCGGCAAAGAGAGACGAGAAATTGGATTTATCACAGCGTAACATTAAAAGAAATGGAAGCCTCTAAAAAGACTTTTTACTTTAAATAATTGGTAGAATCTTAGAATCTCGAGATTCAATTGTACTACTCGCTATATAAATAAGTGGAGGAACACATTTTTTTCTTTCATATTTATTTTACGTGAATTAAAGAGAATATTTAATTTAGGTAACAAAAAAGAAGGCTTATACTTTTTACTTTATACCTAAGTTCTGCCAGCGGCTTCGTTCACAGTCACGATTTGATTTGGGACCACATAACAGAGGCTGTTAAGTGTTAACCCGTTATTAACTCATACAAATTCACTTTTTTTTCGTCCCGCGGTAGTTCGTCCCACATTGTATTCTGTACACGGCCCTATAAAATTTTTATTTTAAACTATCAGTCCGTCCCAACTTCGCGCGGGTGCAATGAAACCGCACCCCTGCGAAGCCGGGGCGAGTCGCTAGTAATGAATATAGCCTATGTCACTCAGGGATAATGTAGCATTCTAATGTTGAAAGAATTTTTTTAATCGAATTAGTAGTTTTTGAGATTATTCGTAACAAACGAAAAAACAAATCTCAGTATCAAATACTAGCAGTACGTCCCAGCTTCGCACGGGTGCAATAAAACCGCACCCGTGCGAAGCCGGGGCGGGTTGCTAGTAAGAAATATAGCCTATGTTACTCAGGGATAATGTAGCATTCCAATGGTGAAATAATTTATGAAATCGGATTAGTAGTTTTTGAGTTTATTCGTAACAAACAAAAATTCAAATCTCAGTATCAAATATTAGTATCTTATTTTGTCCTACTTTTCAGCTTTACATTCGGCCCTAGTTTTTTTTATAAGTAGGAAAATTTTTCATCGGTTTAGGGTGGATTCGAACCAGTTCTGGAATAACTATTCCGCGGAATCAGAAATGTCAGATACAAGTAAACTGTCAGTTTCATCATCATCATCATCATCTAATGTTCCCACTGCTGGAACACTGGCCTACTCTCAAGCGAGAGTGATTGGGTCCTTATCCACCACGCGGGCCCAATGCGGATTGGTGGATGGCACATGTCTAACGAATTTTTAGTTCTTGGACATGCCGGTTTACGATGTTTTCCTTCACCGTATGAGAGCACTGGCATTGCGCACATACATTTTTCGTAGCGAAAATTCCATTGGTGCACGACCGGATTTGAACCCACGACCTTAGGATCAGAAGGAGGGGTTACTACCACTAGACCACCGGTGCTCTGTCAGTTTACTCGCGAATAACTACGATATACTTTAGAGAATAGTGCCTATACGAGTTTCCAACCTTAGAAGTATAGGTATTTTTTTTTTTTTTATACAACTGAAGTGGCAACCAAGCGTACGGTCCCACAAGATGGTAAGCGGTTACTGCAGCCTATGGACGCTTGCAATACCAGAGGTATCACTCGCGGTTTGCCACCTTGAGGCATAGATCGAAAGCTTCATGTGCCAGTAATTTCACCGGAAACCATACCCTTCACACCGGAACACAGCAATGCGAGCATTACTGCTTTGCGGCAGAAATAGGTATGGTGGTAGTCCTTCCCCGGACGAGCTCTATCACAGAGAACTCTACTACTCTTAGGTTTAGGTATTCACAAATTATCTTCAAATGTCTCCAAATTTCAATTAGTAGGCAACACTGCTAAGACTATTAATTAGCATTACATCTCTGGATTACATTGTTTAGTTAATTGGAGCTTAATTACGTGATAAGACATACTTTGTATTTAATGGGTCTGGTGGGTGTTTCTACGTATTTTAGGTAATGTATTTAAAAAAAAATTACAAACAAGGAAGTATAGTTTTCACAACGGATCTCGGCTTCCGTGAAGTTAGCCGAATGTGATGCGCAAAGACAATTTAGTTTGAAAAAGCTCCATTGCGCATCGAAACGGCTAACTTCACGAAGGCCGAGATGCGTCATGAGAACTATACAAATTGTAAGTATTCATTTAGTTTTTGGTTCCCAATATGTCATGGTCATGGAATATGACAATATTTATTTACTTACCAGCTGACCCGGCGCGGTTTAACTAAACTACAAACATTCCAGGATGGCTAATTTTGTACCCAAATCGGTTCTCGAGTCTGAGCGAGCCTAACGCACAACAAATCGTTTTTATATAGGTATATAAAAAATAATAGAATTTATTATTTTTAACATAAAAATTTATGCTATTTCTTTTATTTAGTTGAAGCTCTTTTTTATTACATAATATACGGTCTAGTCTTTAAATGGTCTATAGATTATTACTAATATTTTGATTTTAGCGACTGTTTGTTTTCCTGTGAAATAAAAATAAAATAGTCTACATGTATTTCAATTTTTTTTCTGGTTTACTTTCTTAAAGGCAACCACTCACCATATCTCTTCCGTGTAATATCATGACATTTTGTACAAAACCCGATATAGATCAATTCCCCAATAAATCTATGGAGTACCAATATCAGACACATAACATGAACTCACAAAGGGACCGCAAACCCTCTGGGACAGCGATTCTTAAACTTTTTCACCCTTTAACCCTTTTCTCGATCCTAGTGCAAATTGCGTAAGGAATTGCTTTCAAAGAAACCTTGTAGTAACTCTTTGAAAAGGGAAATCAAGTTAGATTGTAGATGAAAGATAACTAACGTACAAGGTAGTTTTAAATGTTTTACTTTTAGCAAGTAAAAGTCTAATAACATTTAAAATTCTAGAAACTTACTGTACATTTAGAGCAACAGGACTGAGCAGATGCAGTGCGTGCGAAAATGGTGGTGGAATGTGAAGTACCAGTGCATGCTATGTTATTAAATGATGTTTCATAACAAGGTTTATATATATTATTTTAAATTTAATTATTAATTTAACAAATATTAGTAGATTTATTGTACAGCGCTATCCCCAAAATAAACAAATTGTAGCATGTCAAATAAGGGTCAAGTGTTGCAATTTTGAGAACCACAGTCTCAGATAACTATCAATTCAGTCCTATTCAAGTTCAGCGACTGCAATGGAGTATTTCTTTTAGGGTGAACATAAAGGAATGTTTTCATTGTAAATGGATTGCAAGAGTCGGTTTTTATCCACGACTTAGGATGGAATTTCCCTAGTACTATAGGATGTTATTTGAAAAACGTTTACTAAAGCGTGTATTTTGCTTTTCATGGCTAGTACAGTCGCGTTCTAAATTGCATGAATACTTATATGTACATATTATAAGTCAAACCAACTTACACTGCAAGTAAGTAAGTAAAAGTTAATTGCGGGTTCAATTCCCGCCTTGGCACAAATGTTTGTACGATCTGCAAATATTTGGTCCGGGTGCTCTGGGTATTTTCAATTGAGTATGTTAAGAAATATATGGTCATTCATTATCAACCTGACAAACTTAAGGGGTAGGTTAACATTATTACGTCGCTTAACTCAATTCCCAACAATGATAAATAATAATTGAGCGGAAAAACGTAATCGATTTTTTTTTTTGTTTACTTGGGATTTTTAAGACAAAATATACATAAAAAAAATATATATATAGGTACAAACATTTTTCTTTTATGTGTGGAACCTATCCCTTAAGTTTGTCAGGTTGATAATGAATGACCCTGTATATCTATGTAGTGTATTGTATTAATTATATCAGTCATCTAGTACCCATAACACGTGCTTAGCTTGGGGCAAGATGATGGTGTGTTGATTGTCTAGTGTGGTATACTGGACGCATCTTAGTGGCTCCTAATTACTCACTCGTTCAATCCCTTCGGTCTCTTTAGATTTCCACGTGTACAGTGTGGTAGGTTCTAAGTATTCAGTATTCAGTAGGTTTATTCACAAAAGACATGGTACATTTTTACATTAGGTGGAAAATATAAATTATAGAGCTGCATATCTCGCCCGAGTACAGGCACGTGAACATCATAATTATTAAGTTCACATTATATTGAAGTTATTAGTTCATTTAAAAAAAAGTTACAATAAATGAATTACCAAAATCTGAATTAAATGTCATTCACAATACCTACTAATAGAAGCTTTATTAATTAATCACGACCTTATCATTAGGATACCATATCTAGCATTATTTATTTATTAATTTATTTAATCAACCGGTGGTGGTAGGACTTTTCGGCTGTATGTGGTAAAAACCAATACGGCCTCTTACGTATTGGTGGTTACCTCATTGTCCTTTATTCCGCCTCCAAGCATTAATTCGACGACCGATGTGGCGCAGCGGGTGCAGGTCCGCCTGCGACGCAGAGGTTGCGGGTTCGATTCCCGCCTCGGGACAAATGTTTGTACGATCTACAAATATTTGTTCCGGGTGTTCTGGGTATTTTCTATATATAATAAAAAAATATCTATATATGTATTGTATTGTATTAAATATATATCAGTCATCTAGTACCCATAATACAGCTCTGTTTAACAGCAGCTTACCTTGGGCTAGATGATGCTGTGTGGATTGTCCAGCATTATTTATTTATTTATTTATTTATTAATGTGGTTAGGTTTGAAGAGCACTGAGCAATTACTGGGCGAATCAGTAATGTCAACCAATAATATCTTATCTATCTTTAAAAAAACAGATTTAATAAAATGAGTTTCATTAAATTTGAGTGCATATCGCGACGCGGAGGACGCTCGCCGTGTCAGTCAACCCTGATGAAGGCTTTCGAAATAATTGAGTCGAAACAGTGTCGGTACCTCTTCACCAATATACCGGTAGTGAAAACACCCGTTTTTAAAATGAAAGATATAGTTCACTATAGTTTTATTAGTAAAAAGATTTAATAAAGTTATCTAATAATTATGTCCAATAACTCGAGATAGTTAAATTGAAAATTGAACGAGTCTGGGCTAATACGTCTTTTGGGAATAATATCTAACTTTCTAGAATTTTGTAAAACAATTTTTCGTGAAAGCAATCTTTCGAGAAAATAAAAACTTTTTCTAAAACTATGACACCATTATGAACGCGACTGTATGATAAGAATTTCAGGGGTGTCATTGATGAATTTCATGTTTTTAGGTAAATATTCTACCATATATTTGTTTATTTAATTTTATTTATATTTTTAAGAGTAGTAGAGTTTTTTGTGATAGAGCTCGTCCTGGGAAGGACTACCACCATACCTATTTCTGCCACCAAGCAGTAATGCTCGCATTGCTGTGTTCCGGTTTGAAGGGTATGGTTTCCGGTGAAATTACAGGCACATGAGACTTTCCATCTAACGTCTCAGGGTGGTAACACGCAAGTGATATCTATGATGTTGCATGCGTACATAGGCTACGGTAACCGCTGACCATCAAGTGGGCCGTACGCTTGGTTGCCACTTTAGTGGTATAAAAAATATATATATATAATCGAAATATGTAAAAGTAAGTTAAGATAGATGTTTGTTTGATGTCCTGTTTCATTCGACACGTTCATCCGACGGCTATTAAATTCCTATTTCATTCGAAAAAGTAGACCTTACCTAAGAGTAGTAGAGTTCTCTGTGATAGAGCTCGTCCGGGGAAGGACTACCACCATACCTATTTCTGCCGCCAAGCAGTAATGCTCGCATTGCTGTGTTCCGGTGTGAAGGGTATGGTTTCCGGTGAAATTACTGGCACATGAGGCTTTCGATCTTAGCCTCAAGGTGGCAACCCGCGAGTGATACCTCTGGTATTGCAAGCGTCCATAGGCTGCGGTAACCGCTTACCATCTTGTGGGCCGTACGCTTGGTTGCCGCTTCAGTTGTATAAAAAAAAAAAAAAAAAGAAAGACCTAAAGTAGCCCAGCAGGCGTTATAATAAAATATTATTTTTGATAATTCATAATAAATAATTTCTATAAAAATAGCGAAGCCGAGAACGGATACTAGCAAAATATTTATATACTAGCTATTGCCCGCGAATTAGTTTGCGTACGTTCTTGAATCACTCTATCTATTTTTAAAAACCGTATTAAAACACGTTGCGTTTTTATATGTAGATCTAAGCGTACCTACATGTATACATAAATGACCGCCTGTGACGCAGGAGGTTGCGGGTTCGATTCCCGCCTTAGAACAAATGTTTGTACGATCTGCAAATATTTGTTCCGGGTGCTCTGGGTATTTTCTATGTATAATCAAAAAATATCTATGTATGTATTGTATTAAGTATATCAGTCATCTAGTACCCATAACACAAGCTCTGTTTAGCTTGGGGCTAGATGATGCTCTGAATTGTGCAGATTAAAAATAAATACCGAGGAACAGATGGCGGGACGCGATTATGTTCTATACAACTAGTATTCAAATTGTAAAGATTTTACTCTCAGAAGATGCCTCTGATAATACGTCCCCTCATCTTTGCTTAGGACTTGACTTATGCGCACCCCTAAATAGGGGATGTTGTACAAAACCGGGGTAGATGCGAATTTATCGCCAATGCGCGTGTATTTATACCCCACTTAAGTGTTTGTAGGGAGGTAGAGGAACTTTGCGGTAAAGTGCAGTCTGCCTAAATGTGATTAGGTGATTTATTTGGCGGGTTCTCTTGGAGAAAACCCCGCTTAAATGTGCATAGAATGGTATTAGGCTATTACTTTACAGTCACACTAGACTTTTATATGCGAAAACCTATTATTGGTGGTTAGTTTAAGTTGTTTAATATTTAGTTTTTTTATACTGTTTGTTTTCCGAACAAAATAAAATAAAATAAATTAAATAAAATGATGAGCACTGGTGGTCTAGTGGTAGTGACCCCGCCTTCCGATCCTAAGGTCGTGGGTTCGAATCCAGTCGCGCCCCCAATGGATTTTTCGCTACGAAAATTTGATGTGCGCAATGCCAGTGCTCATACGGTGAAGGAAAACATCGTGAGGAAACCGGCATGTCCAAGAACTAAAAATTCGAAAAACATGTGCCATCCACCAATCCACATTGGGTCCGCGTGGTGGATTAAGACCCAATCACTCTCTCTTGAGAGTAGGCCAGTGTCCCAGCAATGGGAACATTAGAGGGCTGTCATGATGATGATAAAAATAAATAAATTTGTCCTCTTTCCAACTTTCTTAGTTTGTCTCTTTTTTGATGTAGTAGCGCTCGTGACGTATCCGGCTAAGTTGTTCTTAACAGATCAACGAAGTTAAGCACTGTTCCGCGTACTCATCATTTGGATGGGTGACCGCCTGTGGCAATTTCAACTGAGCGCTCCCGTGCTTCGGAGGGCACTTTAAGCAGTCGGTTCCGGCTTTTTCAAAACTGTTAGGCCATGACAGAGGCCTTCGGGCGGCCTATAAACTCTGTCACCAGAGTTGGCCACCGCCTCATACGAACTTACTTACATTTTTTTAATGTATGGTTGGTTATATTGGTGTCTCTTCTGTCTACTTATTCATTTCTTCATACTAATTGTTACAGTTGGTAAATTGTAATTGTAACTAATTGTTGCAAGGGTACATAGGCTCCGGTAACCGCTTACCATTAGGTGGGCAGCAGTACGCTTGGTCTCAAAGTTAGTTGTAGATAGCATTGTTAGCATAGTAGCAATATATTTCAAATATTAAATGAACAGCGCAATTAGAATCTTATTAAGGCTACGGTAGCTACTGGGCCGTATGCTTGTTTGCCACCTTGTTTGAATATAAAAAAAAAGTCAAGTATTCGTCAAGCATTAAAGTTCAATTTAGGTTGGATTCAACCAAACTCGAATGAGCACTATTCTCCGAGTAAATCGTAGTTATTTGCGAGTTAACTGACAGTTTCTATGTATTTGACATTTCTTATTCCGCGGAATAGTTATTCCAAAAGTTGGTCGAAAGTCGTACTGTCCCCATTAACGGGGACATGGTTAATGGGGAAATCGGGAATACACGGTATAAATAAATTCTGTAGACTTTTACAAGCTGATAATAAAGTTTAAAACCGAATAGAGGGTTACGTAAATTTTTAATTGAAAGTTAGCTGTTGTTCCGTGTTTCTTGGATATAAATAGGCGCTTAGTGCTTGCCTAAAATTATAAATTCACGAAGTTTATCCTTGGCTGAAGCTGTCTGGAAAATATGAAAATCTTTGTACAGAACCTTGGGGATTTAAAGAACGGTGCCAGTAATATTATGTTTGACATAGATCTCAGAATATTGAAGTGGCAGCGGGCAGGCCATATAGCTCGCAGAACTGATAACCGCTATGGAATAAAGGTTCTCGAACGGTCTCCCACTCGATGGACCGATGAACATTAAAGCGATCGCAGGAAGTCGGTGGATGATGAAGGCTCCAAATCGGTCGCACTGGCGCTCTTTGGGGAAGGCCGTGTGTAAGTGGATATCTATCGGCTGATATGATGATGATGAATATTATGTTTAAAGTACTGTGGATCTCGGCTATCTTGAAGTTAGGCCTTTGTGATGCGCAAAGACAATTTAGTTCGAAAAACCTCCATTGCGCATCGAAACTACGACGGCCGAGATTCACCGGCAAATATAGCGGTAAGCCTGCTGGGCTATTACGCAACTGTGTTGCCATTACTAAGTGAAATTACTGGGCGAAAGAGACTTACAACAATGTCTCGGGGTGATAAGCGCAGTGCAGTGCCACGCAAAGTCAAGTAGTCAAATAGTCAGGCGCGGTGCTTAACATCAGGTCAGCAAGTGACAAGATAATCAAGGCGCCCGATTATCTTGTCACTTGTTGACATACAAAAAAAAAACTAATTTCAATCAGCAATAATTTTATTCTGTTTTTGATTGAAATTTCAAACAGTTTTTTATCGAAACCTAGTAAAATAGATTGCAACTGAATTACATAATAGCCCCTAAGATTATAGTATCTCATACAATCTTCAATGCCCACCATCTACCACCACATAAGAAACACCAACAAATCTAAAAATGCAATTCTAAATTTACAGATAGCCAGGATTCGAACCCGTGTTTGTTGTCTTAATCTGGCACTCCGCTATTACGTCCGCTAAATCACGATCATAGCTTTTGAAAAATATGTCCTAAGCCGCTCCAAATAGGAGCGTAGAAATGAGACACTAAAAACACTTTGCCGAAGCTTTACCCCGAAAAAGGAGCAAAATTCAGGCCTAAACAATTTAGCCAGTTCAGTTCCGTCTCAGTTTATACAAAACTAGGCTTATTTAGTTAAATGTCAATAGGGACAGTGGCACGGTTAAAAGTAATGGTCACTGTCCCCATTGAAAATAAAGCGTAATGGGGACAACGGGAAGTTATTTTTTGATTTCCCACTGTCCCCATTAACGAGGACAAAATCATGGGGACATCGGGTATACACCGGCTTTTGCCTAATCAGATGTACGCGGTTTTACCGCTGTGGGTATTAAAAAGCCCTGCGACTTTGTCTACGCTGTTTTTTTCAACTTTTTCTTGCGAGTTGCGACGTTTTCTAGGAGTAGAATTACAGCAATTCTTAGCGAAACGTCACCGCGTACGCGTATCGTTCATATCTGATTAGGCTTTAATACAACTGGATTCAAAGCAGATTAAATAAATAAGTATTATAGTTTATAATGTCTCTCTTTATTACAAATTGTACATTAAATTGGTCGCAGGAAGTCGGTCAACAGGTCTGTTTCTCCCTGTTAGTGACGGGCGACAAAAGTTTATCCCCTCTCGTTATTGACAGGGTGACAGATTGCACTTTTTTGAACGATTTGTCACCTCGAGGGGACAAAACTAGGTGACAAATAAAAAAAAGTAAAGGCTCAAGATCGGTCATCATGGCACTCTTCGGGGAGGCCTATGTCCAGTGGACATCTTAGCAGTTCTCCAAACAGTAGACCTCGCAAGCATAAAGAAAGTGAGCTTTGAATGAACCGATTTCTCGTGACGTAGCTGGCTAAGTTGTTCTTAACAGATCAACGAAGTTAAGCACTGTTCCGCGGGGTCATCATTTGAATGGGTGACCGCCTGTGGCAATTTCAACTGAGCGCTCCCGTGCTTCGGAGGGCACGTTAAGCAGTCGGTCCCGGCTTTTTCAAAGTTGTTAGGCCATGTCAGAGGCCTTTGGGTGGCCTAGAAACTCTGTCACCAGAGTTGGCCACTGACTCATACGAAATTACTTACTTACTGCATTTTGAGAAGCTATTCTGCTCATCACGCTGAAATTCCTCACTAAATTTTTATGAGACGAATAAATAAAATAAAAACCATAGATCTCATTAGACGAAGATATCTTGTAGCCTTTTTTTACCCCTTTTTGGATAAAGTACGCCCCTTATCAAAAATCCCCGACGACAATCAAAATTTACATTCTAAATTTCATTAGAATCGGTTAAGTCGTCACGGAGATACGTGGTAACAAACATACACGGACTTTCGCATTTATATATTAATAATATTCTAATAAAAAAATGAAAATTAATATTATATATATTAGTAGAGAGCACCGGTGGTCTAGTGGTAGTGACCCCGCCTTCCAATCCTAAGGTCGTGGGTTCAAACCCGGTCGTGCACCAATGGATTTTTCTGTTAGAAAAATTTATGTGAAAACATCGTGAGAAAACCGGCATGTCCAAGAACTACAAATTCGAAAAGACATGTGTCATCCACCAATCCGCATTGGGTCCGCGTGGTGGATTTAGACCCAATCACTCTCGCCTGAGAGTAGGCCAGTGTCCCAGCAGTGGGAACATTAGAAGGCATGATGATATTAGTAGGATAGAACCAAGACGAAGTTTCAACCAGATCGGTGAAAAATACGACCAGTAGGCGAGATCAGCCGGACAGACTGACATATTTCTGCCGCCAAGCAGTAATGCTCGCATTGCTGTGTTCCGGTTCGAAGGGTATGGTTTCCGGTGAAATTACAGGCACATGAGACTTACCATCTAAGGTCTCAGGGTGGTAACACGCAAGTGATATCTATGATGTTGCATGCGTACATAGGCTACGGTAACCGCTGACCATCAAGTGGGCCGTACGCTTGGTTACTACTTTAGTAGTATAAAAAAAAAATCATTTTTGGCCAATCTCGAAACTGTTTTGAATATAATTTGAACAGTATTTGTTGAATACGTATTTATTGTATTAGTAGCATTGCCCCCTTGCTGTTATATTTAACTAAGCAGACAATTTTACACAAACCGAAATAAACAACAAAGTGAAAATCACGACAATGCTTGCAATAAGTCGTTGAATGGAAAATAATAGTCACGAGTATTATAAATTTGTTGAGACACCATTATATGCAAATATAAAATTAAAATATTAAAATAAAAGTACTTACCTACTTATACATATACAGACACTAGTGTAGGTACCTTTTATTTTCAGAAAAAAAAACCGACTTCAACACTATAATATTATGTATATAATATATATGTATACCTACCATGATGATGTACAAGTTATAATAAAACAATGTTTTCCTAGGTGTGTGTGTGAATCGTGTCAATAACTTATCAATACATTGATTTTTTATTATTATTATGATATATTCAAAAAGCACTAAATCAATTTCGATAAAATTTATATAACTATGGTTAAAACAAATATCATTAAAATCATTTCATATATTGGCGGAGAAATGGCGTTACAAACATACAAAAAAAATATCTGATCTACAACCTAGAATTCGTTATTTTTTTACCACTAAAGTGGCAACCAACTGTACGACCCACTTTATGGTAAGCGGTTACCGTAGCGTATGTACGCTTGCAACATCATAGATTTCACTTGCGTGTTGCCACCCTGAAACGTTAGATGGAAAGTCTCATGTGCCTGTAATTTAACCGGAAACTATACCCTTCACACCGGAACACAGCAATGCTAGCATTACTGCTTTGCGGCAAAAATAGTATGGTGGTAGTACTTCCTCGGAAGAGCTCTATCACAAAGAACTCTACTACTGTTACGTTGTAACTCTAGATACTATATTACGCCTCATGTTTTCTGTTAACATTATCAAAATGTCCCAAAATAATTGAAGAACTTGTCGGCATTATTGTTAGACATTTTAAGGTCTGTTCAGATATCAGTGACAGCCATAACACCTACGCGGTATCGTTTTAGTCATACCCAGAAGGTCTACTTTAGCTGTGCTTTAGCGGACGAATGTATAGTCTCAGTTTTCATGGTTTAGCTTATGTCCATGAGTGCTCTGAACTTAGTAGTCACCAATATAAGTTGAACTACGATTTTTACCACAATAAAACATTCGTTTGTCGCTTTCAAGAACAGACCGTCTGAACAGAAACGGCTGTCGGATTTCGCTACCCGCAGCGACAGCGATTGCCTGCCTACCGCTTATATCTGAATAGATTTTTATTCTGGTTCTTCTCCATTATATTTCGGATATTGTTATAAACAGTCGATGTAGCTCCCAGGCTATACTTTAGTGATGTGAATATAGTCGATGAAATAAAAAAAATCATTAGGTAGGTAAGTACTTAGGTATAGATTTTACATTTTTTTAACTCTGTCAACAGAGTTGGCCTCTAACTCACACGAACTTATTTAATTTTCCATAAAAAAGAGTTACTCTATCAGCTTTCTGGTTACCATTGAAAGAAATATATTTATTCAATAATATCACAAGGATCATTTTGAAACGTCTTAAAGCTAGGTGAATTTACGCTAGTTCCACGCGCCCCAGTCTAGAAGAATCTGGCAACAAACTGCTAGTTTTATTTGAACCACCAACAACATACTTACATTATTACTTATAGTTAAACTTACATTGAAATACTTAACTAAAAATGAAAATTTATCATGCTCAGTGCTAACACAATTATAGGCGTTAGACAACATGCTTAGTAATAGTTCTCTCGGCGGATCTAGGCTTCCATGAGGTTAGCACCATGGAGCTTTTTCTAACTAAATTGTATTTGCGCATCACAAACGGCTAACTTCACGGAAGCCTAGATCCGCCGAGAGAACTATACCTATTATCGATGTCGATAAAAACAATAGACAGATCTACATCTCTGCACATTGCTTGAACACAATAAAAACACGAGAGCGAATGTAATTTAGTTTTACAATGGTCCACAATTCTTCCAGGGTAAATGTATTTCATCAGGGCGTCATAATAACATTTTGCGAAGGAAATGTTTACAAATGTATTGTGTTAGCTAATCTAAATATATTTTAGTAAACGCCCCGAGGTTTGGTCTGCGCTGCCTTTTTAACCGACTTCAATAAGATGGTTCTTTCGACTGTATGTTTTTGTATGACGCGATTATTATAGTATAGTTTTTATAGTATATAAATTTTAATAAAATAAAAATAATAAATTCTTCCCGCTCCGTCCTTTAAATGTAGAATTTTGAGAGTTGCACCCCTGCAGAAACACACCCTCCTTTCAACAGTCTAAGGGTGAATTCGACCAACTTTTGGAATAACAATTTTTTTTCTTATTTCGCGGAATAAGAAATGTCAAATACTGTCAGTTTACTCGCGAATAACTACGATTATACTCGGAGAATAGCGCCTATTCAAGTTTGGTCGTATCGAAGTCGAAAGAATTAGATTTTGATTACTAAAGCGTACTTTATACGTTTCCATAATTTATTTTGCACATGCATACTGACAGATACATATGCAACGGTATAATATGCATGCAAACAATATGCATATAATATGCATATGTATAACAATAATATGCATCTGTCTGTCAGTATGCATATTGTCCGCACTGAAAGTCGTTTTCTACAGTGAAATAAAGGAATTACCAATAAAATAACTGGTAAAAAAGCTATGTCAATGAATTTGTAAATAACGATAATTTAAATTCATTGCATTTTGATATACGTAATTCAAAATCTTAATTAACAATAGTTTAATCAAGGCACCTAACATAAGTTTTAAGATTAGCATGCGAAATATAATATGTGAAACTTGAAACCAACAAGCTTTTGTATTTCTCCGAGAGCACCGGTGGTCTAGTGGTAGTGACCCCGCCTCCGATCCTAAGGTCGTGGGTTCAAACCCGGTGCACTAATGGATTTTTCTGTTCGAAAAATTTATGTGCGCTATGTCAGTGCTCTCATACGGTAAAGGAAAAAATCATGAGGAAACCGGCATGTCCAAGAACTAAAAATTCGAAAGACATGTGCCATCCACCAATCCGCATTGGGTCCGCGTGGTGGATTCAGACCCAATCACTCTCGCCTGAGAGTAGGCCAGTGTCCCAGCAGTGGGAACATTAGAAGGCTGTCATGATGATGATGAATTGAATTAACTTAACATCCCACATAGCGTTGCGCCCCGATATTAAATTATGACCTATTGACCTAAAGGTTAAAGTACTAGCCTAGTACTAAAAACCTACAACAAATACTCTAAAATATTAGCCTAGTACAAATCTTGCCGATCTAAATCCAGGTCGTGACCTAATGAGGTTATCACACTATCAGTCAAACTAAACAATACATTAATTATCTTAATGACGTGTAATTATCTATTTATAGCTAAGTAACGAGCGCAGTGCAGTAGCACTGAGAACTTTAAACTGTAAGGTTTGAACGACACTGCGTAGGTTGCGGTCAGGCGTGGCGCTTAATAACAAGCGAACGACTAGACCGCTTCGTCATTTGATGACATATCATATACAGGGCGATTCATTATCAACCTGACAAACTTAAGGGATAGGTTCCACACATCAAAAAAAAAAATGTCCTTATATATATTTTTTTATGTATATTTTGTCTTAAAAATCCCAAGTAAACAAAGAAAAAATCGATTACGTTTTTACGTTAAGAAAAAAATAATAATAAGTACAAGTATTTTTTTTTTATGTGTGGAACCTACCCCTTAAGTTTGTCAGGTTGATAATGAATGACCTTATATATAAAATTGTGCCACTGTGAAGAAATGTCTTTAGAACTTAAGGCTGTGTCACCCCCGCTATGTATCACGGCCTTAAGTTTGAAAGACATTTCTTCATTAAACTATTCCAGAAAGCCTGGCTTCTGACCCTTTATCCAATTAATCGTTCTATCTAAGTCGCCTCACCAATATTCAACAGAACTGCCCCTTAATTGATTCCAATTAGGCACATTTGGCGAGTTTGCATTTAGACGGCCTCTTGCGCCGCAAGATCTATATAAATAATGCATCGTATATCTACAGGAGTAAGAGCTATTTTCGGGGCAGCTACAATGATTTCAACATTTCCATGATCCGATGAAATAGGCTCAAAGCCTATAATGTAAGTAATAATTTTTTTTTATACAACTGAAGTGACAACGGTCCGTGCTCAGCATAATGCTGCAGGAAACTGCAGCGCTGGTTTTCAGCATGGACCTGTGTTAACGCATGAACATGACAATAATATCTTTATTGTATAAAAATATTTTGGTGAACCTTTTTGTTATGTTCTCAGCTGTCCCACTAATCAATCATCATCATCATCATCATCATCATCATGACAGCCTTCTAATGTTCCCACTGTTGGGACACTGGCCTACTCTCAGGCGAGAGTGATTAGGTCTTAATCCACCACGCGGACCCAATGCGGATTGGTGGATGGCACATTTCTTTCAAATTTTTAGTTCTTGGACATGCCGGTTTCCTCACGATGTTTTCCTTCACCGTATGAGAGCACTGGCATTGCGCACATAAATTTTTCGAAACGGAAAAATCCATAGGTGCACGACCGGGTTTGAACCCACGACCTTAGGATTGGAAGGCGGGGTCACTACCACTAGACCACCAGTGCTCTCAACTAATCAAACACAGAATAAAATATTTCTCTGTTGCACAACACACAAAGAAAACGTAATTGCTGATGTATTAGTAATGTTGCGTCTGCGCAGGATTCGTGACTCAACAGAATGACAGTCGCCAGGTGCAACCGTGACCATCTGCTCTGTGAGAGTGAGATAGCTGTTTAGCGTTGCAACCATATTTGGAAGGTTTATCTACATGGATTGAAAGAGAGAAGTGAAGTGATGACTGAACACAAACACTAAATAGATAGTGATGCAATGAATGAGTATGTAATTTATAACAGACTTAAAAAAATGAGTAGATTATCAAATCGACTGTATTGTAAGAGTAGTAGAGTTCGTCGTCGAGCTCGTCTCGAAAGCAAAGTCAAGACAAGCAACAATGCATAGGTAATTTTGAAATCCGTGTATCAAATAACATGTCTAAGCAATGAGTAGCATGGTGTCATGTCAACATTTACGATGTAGGTCGTGGGTTCGTAATACAATACCTTGCTTGTTCTTGCATCGACTTACTACGAGAATAATTAGCTCACGTCACGACACACGGGTGCTCAAAAACCTCGATGAAACCAGGCAATGCTTCAATCTCAACAATCAACAGATGCAATTGACGACCGATGTGGCGCAGCGGGCGCAGGTCCGCCTGCGACGCAGAGGTTGCGGGTTCGATTCTCGCCTTGGGACAAATGTTTGAACGAACTACAAATATTTGTTCCGGGTGTTCTGGGTATTTTCTATATATAATAAAAATATCTATCTATGTATTGTATTGTATTAAGTATATATCAGTCATCTAGTACCCATAATACAGCTCTGTTTAACAGCAGCTTACCTTGGGGCTAGATGATGCTGTGTGGATTGTCTTTAATAAATAAATAATGCTGTTTATTTATTTATTATTAATCTAGTGTGTAACAGCGACAATAAAATCCTACTAGCTGTTACCAGCGGCTTCGTTCACGTGTCACTCGGGAACTGTACTTTTTTCCAGGATAAACATGTTTTATTCCCGGTCATTATCTATTTATGTTTTAAATTTCAGCCAAATTGGTTCAGTGGTTATCGAGTTATAGAGGAACGAACATTCAAACATCCAAACTTTTGCATTCATAATATTAGTGTGATAGTGTGATGAGATATCTTGGCCCAACATGCTGGCCCAACCCTCGACCCAATGTGTACTAACTACTACTTCTTCTTTTTATTTTCATGGCTTCTGCCAAATAATATTAGTACTTTCTGAGACTGTTTTTGTAGTTCAATGACAAAATTACACTTGAATTAGGCAAAATTACACTAAATATTTTTGACAATTCCGTTATACTAAAAGTGTCACCAAAGTTCGATTATACAACTGTGAGTTGCTATCATTGTTATAGTAGCATTGCCCTTCATAGGCTCAATTCCGCTCACTCCATTACGCGTGCGAACAGCTGACATGCATCGAGCTTCACAGAAGCGTCAAATACGCATAATATTTGTCCACGTTGCTAAGCGACAATAAAATTGACTTGACGCTGGACTTTGTGAAAAATAAACCACAGAACCCATAAACGAAAGAGTGAAGTGAAATTCTCTATCGTAGGTTAGCTGAAAGAAAAACAGTTGGTCCACCAAAAAGAACCCACCGGAAAGCAGGATTCGCTGACCGTACCGTTGGTCGCGCGTATGGCGTGGTAAGCAATGTAGCATCTAATATGGTGTTAATATAAAGTTACATTTTCTTTCATTTAGATTCAGCGCGCAGACAGCTTGGAATGAAAGGGAAATTCAGCTTTAATATCTAAGAGATAGTATACAATGTTTATTGCTACGCGCGACAGACGACAGAACAAGCCTAAATACCACTTTAGTATTAGAATTATTTAAACAATGTGTTGAATGAGTCTAATCTGCTGTACAGCGTCCAATAAACGATACCCATACTTACAGCTGTATTAGGTCATTCTCTACGTAATTTGCAGTAACATACCTGCAACAAAAAATACATAATTATTATAAGTAAAGGAATTATGACAGATTTATTTCGCGTTCATTTGCGAGATAACACGATCGTTAATCAATGACAGGCTGTAAAGATCCTTTGGGGCTAGGGCTGACAGAAATATATCTGTAATAAAATATCTGTAATAAAAGTTGGGAGGCTAGCACTCGTTCGGTCAAACCTAGAGTGTCCTCGCCATCACTTGGACAAGGTAGAACACATCACACGTGCCGTGTACACCGCAGGCGACGGCGCCACGTAACATGTGAACGCTTTAGTAAAATCAGTTGACACATTACTGTCAGCAAGCGTCAATTCCACCCCCAGTTAACGTAGAACTAACGAAAATTACATTTGCTCTAACGAAAGTAAGTAAAAAAGTTTATTTCGAGACAGTTGATACATAATAATATTAAAAGTGTATATCTAAGCAGTTAAGCATATACGAGTACATGTAGATCATAAAGTCTTCGAAAATGGTCGCCATTCAGCATTTGCTAAAACAGCATACATACTACTTTAGCGCTGGTCTTCCATGGCAGTACAGTTTTCTTCCACTCTTTTATAGATGAAATGGTGGATTACAGTGCTCATGCTAAGCAAGACTGATGCTAGCCTGCAGGAGTTAGGGCTGTCAGGAATAAAAACTGAACATCCGTCTGGTTAGTTCCGCCAAAACCAACTAAAATAATTATAGAATCATTGTGTGATCATGTTCAGATTATGTTTATACTGTTGGGGCACTAGCCTACTCTAGCGAGAATGATAGAAACACCGCTTTGACCACAATGTATAGGTGGAAGGAGCATGTCTTCCGATATTGTAGTTGTGGACAAATTTCCTCAATTTTTCGCATGGTAAAATCAATTGGTACACGGCCGGATTCGATCCCACGACCTTAAGATTGGTAGCACAGCCTACCAGCAACCACCAGTACCAGTTCTACGACAGCAACACCAGTATTCTGTTTGAAAAATCAAATTATACAAGCTGCAAGGATCATTTTAAAACGTCTTATAAACCTTAGCTGAGAACTTAGACAGTTCCACATGCCCCAGTCTAGAAGAACCTAGCAACAAATACTGCTGGATTTTGATACTGAGTTTATAAAAACCAGGATCTGGCAAAATGGCAGCCCTATTGCCATGCCGTTTTACTTATTCAACGGTTCTGGCAGTGCTATAGTAACATAAATTCGACATGTCAGCGAGATATTCCATAAATACTGAGGTTTTTCACTGGCAGGATTTCTGTGTCATAGTTGAGACTGACTCCAGCCTGCGACATCGTTCGCTCACTGGATTCGACATACATGTATCACAAGACACTTTAAATTGCCAGCAACAGTAGACTACTTACTAATGAGGACATACTTAGGTACTTTGAGTAGGTTATCATTATTTACCTAGTTTTTACATGTGTTTTCTGTATCGTTGAGTGGGTTTTTTTTTGTCAGTGACAAGACAATCAAGGCGCCTACCTGATCTTAAGCACCACGCCTGACTATTACAGATGCAGTGCCACCCAAAGCTTAAAGTTTTAAAGTGTTTTCGTGGCACTGCAATGCGCTTATCACCCCGAGACATTGTTTTTTAGTCTCTTTCGCCCAGTAATTTCACTTGATACAGTGCCCTTCAAACCTAAACACAGTATTGCTTGCACACTACTGCTTGGAGGTAGAATATCTGACACTGCGGTGGTACCCACCAAGACGGACTCTTGCTGAAGAGTCCTACCACATAACTCTGTTAGCATCCAATCTCCATCGATCAATGGAGATTGGTCGTTAATTATGTGATCATGGAGCTGGTCATTACCATTTAAATCTGGCTATCCGTATTATCCAGAGCACTGGTGGTCTAGTGGTAGTGACCCCGCCTTCCGATCCTAAGGTCGTGCGTTTGAATCCGGTCGTGCAAAAGGATTTTCTGTTCGATAAATTTAAGTGCGCAATGCCAGTGCTCTCATACGGTGATGATATCGTAAGGAAACCGGCATGTCCAAGAACTAAAAATTAGAAAGGCATGTGCCATCCACCAATCCGCATTAGGTTCGCGTGGTGGAGGTTGTCATGATCCGTATCGTCCTGTGTGTGAATTCGAATCGTCCTTTATGTGTCGTTTTCAAGCATTGAACGTAGTCGTTAGGTACGAGTATACTCACAAGTCCAGACAGATCTAGAAACCGGGTCACGTTCCCGAAAAATAGACATGAAATAGTCGGGCAAACTTCCTATGTTTATGAACTTTGCCCGTATCTATATCGGGCAATGATTAGGTAGTTTAGATTCAATAAGACGTTGCAGAAGGCTGCGTCCTAAGCTTATTACTACTTCTGTGGATACGGATAAGGAAAATCTAACCTCAGTTTATGAAATGATTTGAAAAAAATCACATGAAAAATAAAAAAATCATAGACGACGTTCTTACTTCTTCTTCTTCTTTATATGGACTCTGTGGCTTATTTGCCACAATTTTGCCAGTGTCAAGTGTATTAGTTTGATTGTCGCTTAGCAACGTAAACAAACGAAATTTGAAAAGAAATTACGACTTTTCTTTCAAAATTCCCTTGGAAAGTCTTTGACTAAATTACCAACCAACAATTCAATTACACTTGTGCTTAATAAACAAGTTAAATTGGATAAACTGCCACCAAATTTACGCAATAAAACTTAAAAAACACGAGAAAAATAATTAAAATGGGAGGACCCATGTCGTTTTGACAAGATAGCCAAAGACAATCCACACCGGTTACTCTGGTGAGATAAAAGTTGACAGCTGTCATGTCACTTTGACAGAACGTGAAAGAAAAAGTTTAGATACACGAAGTCAAAAATGACAGACGATGCAAAAAAATACCACTAATGTAAAAGGAATGTATGGAATGCCGATGTCAGAAATGACAGAATAGTTACAGTTCTGAGAAAACAAATTGTGGCAAACTCAGCCACAGACGCCATAAATAAAATAAAAAGAAGAACAATATAGCCACAAATTAAAAGAAGATGAAGAAAGAAAGAAAGAAAGAAAGAAAGAAAGAAAGAAAGAAAGAAAGAAAGAAAGAAAGAAAATGATTTTATTTGTCGAGAACATAAATAGAATAACATACAAAATAGAAACTAATACACAAGTATATTAAAACTTGAAAAAGAAAAAAAAAATGGTATGTTCTATAGTGTTACAGAGCCCTCGACAAATTTGGACTCAACTCAGCATTGTGCCGAATAGATAGGTTTGACTATCTACCCAACGCTGGTTTTCAGTTGAGACCAGTTAAGCGAAATAAGCATCACGTCCGTCGAACTTGACGCATTGCTGATCGAACCTACATAATCGGCTATTGACATCATATTACATACAATATTAACATAATAGACTCAGAACAAGACATTATTAAATTATTAAGTACCTAGAAAAATAGATGATAGAATAAAACAATATATTATTATCACTTCTGTCTTACTCGGCGGTAACGCTATAGATGTCGACGGAAGTATATTAGTGCTGCAAGCTCAGGTAGATAATGCGTAGCTCAAAAGGATTTAATAACTACGGAACTATACAATATAGGCTGAAGTTATATAGGCAGGTAAGGTACTATACCCAGACTTATTTGCACATTTCTCCCGCAACCTCTCGTCACACCCCGGACACTCAATAAAATGTATGAAGCAAACGCATCGCGATCACCACATGCATGGTTTGTGTACGTAAACGGTGCCATTGTATTTGTGTTATGGTTGGCCCCACCCAATTATAGCAAGAGCAAGATAGCACACTTTCGCTCGCGGTGTCATGATGTGCCCGCTTGGACCTACACTAAATCAAAATACACGCGTGCCTTAGCCCTTAAGCTTCAGTGTCGGAAAAAGGTGCCTTGTGAGGCCGGCAAACTCGCGACTGGGGTGGGGTAAGTAAAACCGGTGGGAGGTAGGGAGTGGCCATTCTGTACGTAGTATTAATATTTGTTCTGTGCTACCGCGAGTGCGCCAAGCATTAATTTCCTTTCCCCGAGACTTAGCTATCTACATCTGCCCCGAACTTTGCCCCATCTTCCCCATATTTTATGTTGTTCACTATCATTTTGTACGGAGAACAAACAGCTTCGTATACGCAAATAAAAGTTATGCATGAGTCAGTGATATTTATTGTCAGCTGAGATAGATATTTGTTGCAGAAATACCATTTTGGTGTGTCATATATTCTTCGGATATTTATACAAAGAATATAAACGTGAGCGGAGTTACGGGCAGAAACTAGTCTACCATAAGTAGGGTAACTATAATATTAGGATTGCAATAAATTATCATTAATTTATAAGAAAATAATCCGAACTGACGTAAAGTTTAATAAAAATGTCTTCCCTAAATTTCTTTGTTTATCATAAATTAATTAATGAACCGAGAATTATCAGGACTTGTATTTTTCTTTTTTAGAATTAAACACAAAAGATTTTGCAACAACGACATTACATTTTGGATCATCCAGCTTTTTAATTTTCTCAAAAACACTGGCTTACTAGCTAGAGTAAGTAAGTAAGTTCGTATGAGTCAGTGGCCAACTCTGGCGACAGAGTCTTTAAGCCGCCCTTCTTTTTTCTTTCTTCTTTTTTGGAGCGAATAACCAAATTTTTATTGTTAATTAGTACACCCGGTGCGGTTTAACGCGTAATTTTTTCTGCAGTTTTTCCATTTTTCCGTTTAAACTTTCTATAGATTACTACAAACATTTGAACACCAAAATTAGCCAAATCGGTCCAGCCGTTGTCGAGTTTTAGCGAGCCTAACGCACAGCTTTTCAATTTTTTTAAAGAGAAGATGGTACCTTGGTACGACCAGTTTCAGAACCACGACCTTAGGATCGGAAGGCGGGGTTGCTACCACTAGAGTCTAGTTAAACGTGAGGGCACTGATGGTCTAGCACATACATAGGTAGGTGCCTAGCTTGTTTTTACGAGGTCAATGTTTAGGGCAAATACATTCCTACCTGATTTAGGTTAGTGTTAAGAAACTGTATGATTTGCCTTTTTGCACTTTAAAATGTATAGGTCTCACAACGGATCTCGGCCGTAGTGAAATTAGCCGTTTCTATGCGCAATAGGGCTTTTTCAAACTAAATTGTCTTTGCGCATCACAAACGGTTAACTTCACGGAAGCCTAGGGTCTCACAACGGATCTCGGCCGTAGTGAAATTAGCCGTTTCTATGAGCAATGGGGCTTTTTCAAACTAAATTGTCTTTGCGCATCACAAACGGTTAACTTCACGGAAGCCTAGATCCGCTGTGCAAACTATACGTGTGTTTTGAAGATACAAATAAATGATTTATCTATCTATCTATCTGTAGTCACTAGACCATCAGTGCTCTCACGTTTAAGTAACTCAGGACTGACTCTGACTCAGAACTGTCTCTGCCGCGCTTTTGCGTTCCACAGGTTGTCAGACAAAGACAGTTCTCATACTAAGCACTTGCTGAGTCCTTAATACCACTGCTTACGAAAACAAAGCTATGAAAGCTATCGTATTTGTATACCGTGAACTTTCGCAATATAAAATCTACACACCATTTGATGTGGAATTTTATAGAATCCTTAGATAAAAGAAATTGTTTTCTTAGAGAAATAAACCAGTATATTTATCCTCGTTTGAAAAATACGGACTGCTTTTTTTAGAAAAGGACGATCAATGTTGTTTTGTTATTGGATGTTTTTCGGGTCCTTAGCGAGCGGTTTTAACCTTATACTACTTATACATAAGGCTGTTTATCGTAATCGTCTTCGATCAGTTATCCACCTTACCACCGAGGTCGTCAATTAGTACCTCGGTGCCCGGTTCAGAGATCGCGGGTTCGGTTCGTCAGCGGCAACAAATGTAAACATGATCAGCATTTGTTCCCGGTCTAGATATTGTAATTGTAATATAAACTAATTAAAGTTCCTGATGAAGAGTAGTAGAGTTCTTTGTGATAGAGCTCGTCCGGGGAAGGACTACCACCATACCTATTTCTGCCGCCAAACAGTAATGCTCGCATTGCTGTGTTCCGGTTCGAAGGGTATGGTTTCCGGTGAAATTACAGGCACATGAGACTTTCCATCTAACGTCTCAGGGTGGCAACCCGTGAGTGATACCTCTGGTATTACAAGCGCCCATAGGCTGCGGTAACCGCTTACCATCTTGTGGGCCGTACGCTTAGTTGTCACTTTAGTTGTATAAAAAAAAAAAAAAAATACCCAAGACAGGAAAATCTAGGGGGGACTGTGACCTGTCACTGTTGGGTGTTTTAATATTTTTATTCAGAAACTAAATACGTGTAAATTAAGGATGTGATGCGATTCATTTAACTAATTATGGTATCATATTTTTTTATTAAAAACCGTTTATTTTCCATGATCAGGAGGGCGATTCTTGTGTACAGATAAATGGTCACATGTGATATATATCGTCAAAACTGTCAAAATTTCTATACATTTTAAATATTGTACATTTATTTATCTATGGCACGAGAATCGCCCTCCAATGTTTTATTAAAACTAGATATTCCAGCGCAGTTACATGCACCATGGTGACTAATGCATGAAGTGAAAATTATGTAAAAAATCATTATAGTTTTAAAAATTAATTAAAAATGCTTATTAAATTATGACGCAAATACATGAAGACAACCAGTGTGGGTATCCAAAAACACCGGCATCCTGGCTTTTATTTGTAAAATTCGATGTTTACAACTTCAAAATTTCTACCAACCGTAATTAAACTTCTTCGGTAAATTTATAGAGGTTTCTATTAGAATTTTCCTCTGAAACTTTGCCAACCCGCAGTTTTGTGCTCAAAAAACTTTGTTTTCTTTGTTCGTGATACTAGTTCTTTTATGGACACTGTACGTCCCAGAAACCAGGTGCCTATAGCATAATAAAGTCTCATAATATTTATTAATTTTGTACAGTAAACTGACATATTATACTGTACTTTGTTATCATTGACCCCAAGGTAGTGGTAAATTTTTTAAATGTTTAATGATATCGGTTATTTTCGTGTTTTTTTTTAATTAGTCACTAAACCCACTTGTGTGAGTTCACTAGCACTTTTATTAAGTAATAAATAATTAATAATACAAAACAACATTCCGTCTTGCAATAAGTCAATTAGGGTGCGCAGTGCTGCGCTCCGCATCCGTGCTAGTGCGGTACGGCGGTCGACCAGCTTGGTCACCACGGATTGTCGTGCACTACATATTTGAGTCTTTTGGAGTAGAGACCCTGGGTCCGCGGGGTACCGGGGCTCACCGAGTTTTCAAAATTCTACCCGGGCGTCTGGTCGAAGCGACGCGTGATCCATAGGCTTGTTCATATCTGGCTCAACGTATCAGCATTGCCATTCAACGTGGCAATGCAGCCAGCGTGTTGGGAACGCTTCCGTCTGCTAGTGATTTTGATCAATTGAGCTATCTATATAGGTCGTTTGTAACGGTCTTTAGATGTAACGTAATGTAACTATGTACATAAATAATAGTAGTAGGTATGTCCTACCTACCTACCATATTAAATAAATAAATAAATAATGCTGGACAATCCACACAGCATCATCTAGCCTCAATGTAAGCAGCTGTTAAACAGAGCTGTGTTATGGGTACTCGAATACACATATACTTAATACAATACATAGATACTTAGATATTTTTATTATATATAGAAAATACCCAGAACAAACGGGCCAAATATTTGTAGATCGTACAATTTGTCCCGAGGCGGGAACCCGCAACCTCCGCGTCGCAGGCCACATCGGTCGTCTACACAGTCTATATTCACTATACTTATTACATTTTACTTTGTAATTTACAATCACACTATCCACAATATATACATTAAAGTCCTACGCAGTTTCTGTCTGTCTGTCGAGGTAATTCCACGCCATATTGTTTTATTTTTAAACTTTACTCATCTTGGAGACAAACGAAGCTCAGGATATTTAAGTCTGAACATTTTATAAGCGGAGCGACGACGCTCGCTAAGTCAGTGGCCAATTCTGGTGACAGAGTTTCTAGGCCACCTGAAGGCCCCTGTCATGGCCTAACAACTTTAAAAAAGCCGGGAGCTTTACGTGCCCTCTGAAACACGGGAGCGCTCAGTTGAAATTGCCAAGTCACTAGAAAGAAGGTAAAAATAGTGAAATTCATCATCATCATGTCAGCTGTTTTACGTTCCTAATGCCGGGCCACTGGCCTACTCTCGAGCGCGAGTTTAAACGGGTAAATTTTAAGTAATAGTGATTTTTGTGATTGTACCAATGTTAGGCAAAATTGGTTTACAAATCGATATTGATCCCAGATTCTGTGAAAATTACTACCTATATTCGGGGAAAACCTAATTATTTCATCTTTTTTTTTACCTTTCATGAACGCGAGTAAGAAATACTTTATACTTTGACTGCCTTTGATCTACTTTTACTTTTACGTGTCTTGTACGTACAACTGAAGTGGCAACCAAGCGTACGCCCCACAAGATGGTAAGCGGTTACCGCAGCCTATGGACGCTTGCAATACCAGAGGTATCACTCGCGGGTTGCCACCTTGAGGCTAAGATCGAAGGCCTCATGTGCCAGTAATTTCACCGGAAACCATACCCTTCACACCGGAACACAACAATGCGAGCATTACTGCTTGGCGGCAGAAATAGGTATGGTGGTAGTCCTTCCCCGGACAAGCTCTATCACAGAGAACTCTACTACTGTTTATCGCTCCGCTAGTGTGCACCACAGGCCTTAGAGGCTTATGTCTCGACTGTAACAGCTTATGAAAAGACGAAATTGTTTTAAAGAATTTAATATCGAGCCTTCCAAGTGAAACAGAATAGACGCAGAAAATGTTGTTTCTAGAATTTTCCATTTAAAACTACTTAAATACCTTTAGAGCCATATCACGCCTTGGCAACGTTGGAAAAACTTAACAACAAAAAAAAAATAGTTTTGATAATGGAATTTGAATAAATACTTTCATAGATACGTCGAAGTCCTTAGGTCACATATCTATGGTGGTATTTTTCGTCCTACCATACCCCAGGGGTATGGCAAGGGGTATGGTGGGTCCGAAGTGAAATTATCGGGAGCCCGCTTTCTGTTACACGGACAGTGCTTGCGTTACTTTCTAAAAGTAAGCAACGTAAAATTAGCTTTATCGCGCTGATAATTAGTCTCAATATTGTAGTTTGAATCGTCGCCAAGGCATCCCAGTGTGTTTAGACTCTTATGTTTTTTAATGCTTGTTCTTTCTTTTACTTGAGTAAAAAAAATCCAATTGATTGGAGCTTGGATCCAAATGGCACAAGACCGAGAAGACTGGAGAGATCAAGGGGAGGCCTTTTCCAGGCTGTGGGACACAACATGAGGTTTTTTTTCCCCACACGTGCAGGTTGTGGAATGAACTTCCTTCAGATGTTTTTCCGCTGTCGTATAAATAAATAAATAAATAATGCTGGACAATCCACACAGTATCATCAAGCCCCGAGCTAAGCTGCTGTTAAACAGAGCTGTATTATGGGTACGAGATGACTGATATTATATTTAATACAATACAAATAATACATAGATAGATATTTTTTATTATATATAGAAAATACCCAGAACACCCGGAACAAATATTTGTAGATCGTACAAACATTTGTTCCGAGGCGGAAATCGAACCCGCAACCTCTGCGTCGCAGGCAGACCTTCGCCCGCTGCGCCACATCAATCGTATAATATGAACGGTTAAAAAAAAAAAGGTCTTACAAGGCAGGTAACGCTTCAGCAGTACCTCTGGTGTTGCTGAGGTCAATAGGCGACGGTAACTGCTCACCACCAGGCAGGCCGTCAGCCTGTTTGCCTCAAAGAACCAATTTCATAGTGGCCTAGGTCTTAGTAACACCATAGAGAAATTGGAAAAAAATATAAAACTAACATTATTATAATACAATTTTATTTTTATGTAGACAAACAAAGTTCTATATGAAAAATGTTTGTTGTGTTGAATTTCCTAGAACGGGAACACTGGAGGTCCGCCATGACAGCTATTAGCCAATGATCGCGACGCATCTTGACTTTGACAGTACCTAATAACCCAGTTGTTCGTTAAACCCGCCATGTTGTTTTGCATTGTGTAGCACTCCTTCACAAAGATAAACTTACATAAGATTGTGAAAGAAGCTAAATTTATTGAATATCTAAATATCTAGACCCCTACAAAGGACCTAGGCCCGGCTCCATACATCATACTCTCGATGGAGAGTAGACCGGCCCAATAGTAGGAGGGCTGCTTATGCTCATGATGGAACACTTTTAGCGCAGATAATCAAAAAGCTCTTCTTAATCTGCGCCAGCCTAGTGTCAGCTTTATTTCCATGAGCACTTTAACTATAATCCCCGTTCACAGCAGGATTTTCACTACAAAAGACTACAAAAGTTTAAATCACTGACATAGTGAAAAGAAGCACAGTAAAACAACAACATAATATTATTCACACCTACAGTGAGTACCTGGAGCGCTAGTGACGTAGCTGGCTAAGTTGTTCTTAGCAGATCAACGTTAAGCACTGTTCCGCGTAGTCACTATTTGGATGGGTGACCGCCAGTGGCAATTTCAAAGCGCTCCCGTGCTTCGGAGGGCACGTTAAGCAGTCGGTACAGGCTTTTTCAAAATTGACCTGAGACCTTCGGGCGGCCTAGAAACTCTGTCACCAGAGTTGGTCACTGACTCATACGAACTTACTTACTCACTAGTAACTTATGTACTCATTAGTAAGTAAGCTGTGTTCAAATGGGAACCAGATAGCAGATAGAATAGTGTACTTACTTTTTTTTGTATAAGTACATCATCATCATGACAGCCTTCTAATGTTCCCACTGTTGGGACACTGGCCTACTCTCAGGCGAGAGTGATTAGGTCTTAATCCACCACGCGGACCCAATGCGGATTGGTGGATGGCACATGTCTTTCGAATTTTTAGTTCTTGGACATGCCGGTTTCCTCACGATGTTTTCCTTCACCGTATGAGAGCACTGGCATTGCGCACATAAATTTTTCGAAACAGAAAAATCCATAGGTGCACGACTGGGTTTGAACCCACGACCTTAGGATTGGAAGGCGGGGTCACTACCACTAGACCACCGGTGCTCTACAGGTACTAAATCTATCTATACTAATATAATAATGAGAGAATACTTGTATGTTTGTATGTTTGTATTTTTGCTTGTTACGAATACACAGGAGTTAAAAGTTTTTAAGAGTAGTAGAGTTTTTTGTGATAGAGCTCGTCCGGGGAAGGACTACCACCATACCTATTTCTGCCGCCAAGTAATGCTCGCATTGCTGTGTTCCGGTGTGAAGGGTATGGTTTCCGGTCAAATTACTGGCACATGAGGCTTTCGATCTTAGCCTCAAGGTGGCAACCCGCGAGGGATACCTCTGGTATTGCAAGCGTCCATAGGCTGCGGTAACCGCTTACCATCTTGTGGGCCGTACGCTTGGTTGCCACTTCAGTTTGTATAAAAAAAAAAAAACTACTGGTCTGATTTAAAAACTTCTTCCACCATTAGAAAGCTACATTATCCCTAACATAGGCTATATTTATTACTAGCGACCCGCATGGTCTTTGCACGAGTGCAGTATCATTGTACCCGTGCGAAGCAGGGAGGGACTGGTAGTAAATAATATAATAGGAACACCCCGATACGAAAGATATATATTCAGATCTAGTTGTATTACTGGTACAACAGCCACTGTGTGATATTGTAGCCGGTGGTGGCAAAGTGGTACGGTGCAGTTTGACACCTAGAGTAAGTTATTAAAAGTTTTATGGGCTACTCTGTCGTGCGGGGAATAACTGAGCGCTCGTGACGTAGCTGGCTAAGTTGTTCTTAACAGATCAACGAAGTTAAGCACTGTTCCACGTAGTCATCATTTGGATGGGTGGCCAGTGGCAATTTCAACTGAGCGCTCCCGTGCTTCGGAGGGCACGTTAAGCAAACGGTCCTGGCTTTTTCAAAGTTGTTAGGCCATGACAGAGGCTTTCGGGCGGCCTAGAAACTCTGTCACCAGAGTAGGCCACTGACTCATACGAACTTACTTTACTAAGGGAATAACTAAACGCCATAAGTGAAATAACTAAATTATATGTTAGCTTTTTGGTAAGTGTTTTTTTACGATAGAGCAAAAGTTGATATCGAGATATTATTACCAAAAACCTCGGATTGAAAGAGGAATAACTCATACTTTTTGCTTGTCGCTGAGTGGTTTCACCATCCACCAATCCACATTGGGTCCTCGTGGACTAAGACCCAATCACTCTCGCTTGAGAGTAGGCCAGTGTCCCAGCAGTGGGAACATTAAAAGGTTGTCATGATGAAAGTAGTTTAAATAGAACTATACCAACATTGTATTGTTTGTTCATTATTAGTCAACTCAGGCACTTTGATGTTCACTGTTCTAAAAATAATATTGTAGTCATCATAAGACTGGCACGGCAAGCAAATTCGCAAACACAAACTAGTTGAAAACTGCACTGAAAGAGGAAATGCTTTTAAATAGTTCAGTTCTGCATCTAAAGTACATTAATTAAGTTTTTTTTTATGTCAGCAAGTGACAAGACAATCAAGGCGCACACCTAATGTTAATCACCACGCCTGACTATTACAGATGCAGTGCCACCCAAAGCTTTAAGTTTTTAAGTGTTTGCGTGGCACTGCACTGCGCTTATCACCCCGAGACATTGTTGTTAAGTCTCTTTCGCCCAGTAATTTCCTTGTGCCCTTCAAACCTAAACACAGTGCAGCTTGCACACTACTGCTTGGAGGTAGAATATCTGACACTGCGGTAGTACCCACCGAGACGGACTCTTGCTGAAGAGTCCTACCACCAGGAAAACATGATTCAGCATTTCGCTTAGATAGAGTATTTTTGAGTAGCTTGTTACTGATAAAATACTTAATATGAGAACTGTTTCAAAATACAAAATATGTTTATTTATTTAACTACCAAAGCGGTAAGTCTGAAACTTTAAGGTCTGCGTACACCTGAAAATGAAAAGAGCACCGGTGGTAGTGACCCCGCCTTCCGATCCGAAGGTCGTGGGTTCAAACCCGGTCGTGCACCAATGGATTTTTCTGTTCGAAAAATTTATGTGCGCAATGCCAGTGCTCTCATACGGTGAAGGAAAACATCGTGAGGAAACCGGCATGTCCAAGAACTAAAAATTCGAAAGACATGTGTCATCCGCCAATCCGCATTGGGTCCGCGTGGTGGATTAAGACCCAATCACTCTCGCCTGAGAGTAGGCCAGTGTCCCAGCAGTGGGAACATTAGAAGGCTGTCATGATGATGACACCTGAAAATTACCAAATAAAAAAAAAACAGAAATTTAACTCCTAGAAGACAATTTCAATTTCAATTTCAATTTATTGCATCATGTAACAATTTTGTAAAAGGTCTTAGTAATACAATGTTTTTTTGTCAGGTACATGAACCCTGTAAGGGCAGTTTGAGTTTGATTCTAATTTAGGCACGAGTTTAAGAGTAGTAGAGTTCTCTGTGAGCTCGTCCGGGGAAGGACTACCACCATACCCATACCTATTTCTGCCGCTAAGTAGTAATGCTCGCATTCCTGTGTTCCGATGTGAAGGGTATGGTTTCCGGTGAAATTATTGGCACATGAGGCTTTCGATCTTAGCCTCAAGGTGGCAACCCGCGAGTGATACCTCTGGTATTGCAAGCGTCCATAGGCTGCGGCAACCGCTTACCATCGTGTGGGCCGTACGCTTGGTTGCCACTTCAGTAGTATTAAAAAAAAAACGAGTAATTTTATAAATGTGTATGTAAAATTAATAATATCAAGTAATAAATTGCAGTAATTAAGTAGGTAGGTATGTCAATTTCACGGGTCAAAATTATGATAAAATAATTACTTGTTTACTACTTTCGACGCGGGAAGAATGCATGAAAAAAGGCCACCCAGGCAAAACCATAAAGCATTTGACTGACTGACTGACCGTGAGGATGTGATCCTTAAAGTGTAAGGGTAAGGCAGTAAGAAAATAATCATCACCTTGACAACCATCGTTTGTTCCCACAGTCGGGACACTGGCCTACTCTCTGGCGAGTGTGATTGGCTCTTAATCCACCACACGGACCCAATGTGGATTGGCGAATGGCACTTTCGAATTTTTAGTTCTTGGACATGCCGGTTTCCTCCACTAGACTTCCGGTGAGAAAATAATCCCGAAATTCAATTCTTAGAGCACGCAACTAGTGCCACAGGTTCTCTACAATGTAGATTCAAATGTCTATTTTAACGACCTCTTTACAGTCAAGTGGTCGTTAAGAGGGCACTTCGCTAGACAGTTCTGCGCAAGCTAAGTCGGGGCACTCACAGCTTCCGCGGAGACTGAAACTGCAATTCTGATGTAATGGCACTGGCAGATGGCCCACTCGATATGTATGACGACCGATGTGGAGGTCTGCGATGCAGGAGGTTGAGGGTTCGATTCCCACTTTGGGACAAATGTTTGTACGATCTGCAAATTGTTCCGGATGTTCTGGGTATTTTCTATATATGTATAATAAAAAATATCTATCTATGTATTGTATTGTATTGTATTGTATTGTATTAAGTATATAAATCAGTCATCTAGTACCCATAACACAGATCTGTTTAACAGCAGCTTACCTTGGGGCTAGATGATGCTGTGTGGATTGTCCAGCATTATTTATTTATTTAAATTATTTATTATTATTATAACAATAATTTCGGTATTTTTTTTTATAATTGCTGATCTACAACGTAGAGTCTAAACCTCTGGACCTAGAAACTTAAAATTTTGAGGGTCTGCTGCACTTTGTAATATCATCATCATCATCTACAGCCTGACTTCACCCACTGCTGGGTATAGGCTTTAGTTTGTGCCATCTACCACGATTCTGTAATATAAGTATGGTATAAAGTGTAGTGGTGGATTAAGACCCCAATCACTCTCGCCTGAGAGTAGGCCAGTGTCCCAACAGTGGGAACATTAGAAGGCTGTCATGATAATTAAGTTTAGTTAAGTTTTAATTTTTATTGTTATTTTTATTTTTATGTTAATTGTGTGGCGTTAAATAAATATTTTTCTATTCTATTCTATTCTATTCTATAAAGTGTAGTCAGACTATAGATTTTTTTAAATTCCAAATTTCAAATAGACTCAAAGGTCAAAGTTTTAAATTAAAATGTTTAATTTCCCTAAAACGATATGTTAAGTGCCCGCACATCTTATTAAACTAATTTCCTTTTTCATTTTTCTTAATTAAAAACCTTTCTTACAGAAAAATACTTTAACAGCTATTTTAATAAAACTCCGGTGTTACTTGCAGTTAGCCGGTCTTTAACAAGTGTTTAGTGCTGGCTTAAGTGGTATAACAGTTTAACGGTCGCATAAATGAGATCACTTTCAACCTTTTTAGTAGTTGTTTTAACTGTTTGAAGACGTTTTAGCTTACGTCGTTCTTTTAAGTTCAAGTAATGGTCGCAGTCATTATTCGGATGGGTGACCAGTACAACCAGCTGAGCCCTTTTTGGATAGCACGTTAAGTTGTCAGTCGTTACTTCACTAAGGCAATCATTATTTGGATGGGTGACCAGTACGACCAGCTTAGCCCTTACGTGTTTTGGATAGCACGGTAAGTTGTCAGTCGTGGCTATACTAAGGCGGCTATGAAAATGTCTGTTCGACTGTCCGATGAGCAGAAGGTTGTGGGTTCAAGTCCCGCTTAAGAAACACTTTTGGGATGTCGTAAACTTTAAGGGCTATATACATAATCGTGTTTTAAAACTCTGTTAGCTAATTTTTCTCTAAATCTATCTTCGTTTTTGTTCATTGACGTAGAATGACACGGACAAAGGCTGCTAATAATATGACAGTATTTTTATGGATACATACGTGAGGTCAACATTCATTAGATCAACACCACTAGATCAACAATTATGTAAACAGTTCACTACAAATTGTGAGATCAATGAATCATTTATAAGTAAAGGCATAATAAGACACGATATGATAGATAGATAGATAGATAAATCATTTATTTGTATCTTCAAAACACACGTACATTTTAAAGTGCAAAAAGGCAAATCATACAGTTTCTTAACACTTACCTAAATCAGGTAGGAATGTATTTGCCCTAAACATTGACCTCGTAAAAACAAGCTAGGCACCTACCTGTATAGTTCTCACAACGGATCTCGGCCGTCGTGAAATTAGCTGTTTCGATGCGCAATGGAGCTTTTTCAAACTAAATTGTCTTTGCGCATCACAAACGGCTAACTTCACGGAAGCCTAGATCCGCTGTGCGAACTATACCTAGGTATTTAAAACCTAAAAGCACGTGTGTGTTGCAGTTGACAAATAGGTTATAGCTCAGCGATAATATTGCTCAAGGAGCAAACACTGATTATCAGCTATCACCTACGAGATGACGAGACGAGAGAGTATCTCGTCTCGTCTCTAATTTTACACTTTACAGATTACAGACCTACAATTTGTGGAGTCTGTAATCTGTAAAGTGTAAAACCAACCATTTTTAAAAGAGCCGTTACTCGCAAGTACCAAAAAAGCCAATCGAACCAAAACACAAGTAGAACAAAAGAAACCTCTCATTACTACAAAACAATGGGCCCGTAATTTGCAAACTGGACATCCCACTATGGATCAGCTTTACATCTAAAATGAGCTTTATTATAGAGGGTTCTAAGTTTCATAATTCAAATCTGTAAAGTGAAGTCCTGGTTGTAGTTTTTTAAATCAACGCATGCGTGTCATATCTGTTACATTAATAAAAAAATGGGATCTAAAATATTTGAATGGTGAGAGAGCACAGCACCGGTGGTCTTAGTGGTAGTGACCCCACCTTCTAATCCTAAGGTCGTGGGTTCAAACCCGGTCGTACATCAATGGATTTTTCTGTTTGAAAAAATTATGTGCCAGTGCTCTCATACGATGAAGGAAAACATCGTGAGGAAACCGTCATGTGCAAGAACTAAAAATTCGAAAGACATGTGCCAGGTTCTTCTTAGGACGGGTTTTTATAACCAATAGTCAACTTAACTAATGGTATATATTATATAGTGTATATTGAAATATTATGTACATAATTATATTACATTACAAAATATACAAAATACATATGAAACAGTTGAGCCATCTAAAGACCGTTACAAACGACCTATAGATAGCTCAACTGATCCAAATCACTACCAGTAGGAAGCGTTCCCAACATGCTGGCTGCATTGCCACGTTGTAAGTTGTCACTAATGGTTATAATTGACAATACCTAAACTGAAAAACATTATATTCTTTAAAAGCGCCCATCCGAAGATATAACGAAAGGAATCTTCATAGTTGAGAGTAGGGTCTAAAATAAAAGTGTTTTATTTTTGCTGTTTGCAGTGATTATTCTGTACTCAATGAGGTAAATATTTATTCTGTGAGTACACTTTAGTTTTTGCTGAACTCGAAATAGACGGCCGCAACGAGACCGGCCTACGGGCACCAATCAACATCTTATCACCCGCCACGCAAAAACCACCCTTGCTACCATGAAAATACGCTTCACAATCTAGTCTATAAACCTCAGTACCGTTGTCAGAACAATCAAACCAAAACCAGCTGTAGCGCTAAGGTGTAAAAGCGAGATTTGCATGGTGGTTGTGTGTCTTAGAGCGTTTTGTGGTTGGGTTATGTAAACCGGTGTGACCGGTGTCTACCCGGTCAGTTGAGCTACAGGCAATAGTAGTACTATGTTAAGAAGTCTCACTTCAACGATTCAACACGTGGTCTTTTCAATGCAATCCGTGATGCAGAACGAAACAAATAGTGTTTCAATTATCTGAAACAGGGTTGATGCAGTTTTTTATTATTTAGGCATCAGCTAAAGCAGTAGCGCGGTGTAAAGCTGTAAAGCGGAGCGCGCGTGACGTAGCTGGCTAAGTTGTTCTTAACAGATCAACGAAGTTAAGCACGGTTCCGCGGGGTCATCATTTGGATGGGTGACCGCCAGTGGCAATTTCAACTGAGCGCTCCCGTGCTTCGGAGGGCACGTTAAGCAGTCAAAAAGTTTTCAAAGTTGTTAGGCCATGACAGAGATCTTCGGGCGGCCTAGAAACTCTTGTCATCAGAGTTGACCACTGGCTCATACGACGAACGAACGAACGGACGAGCTAAAGCTGTTACCACTACGAACAATCTTGAGTCCCACTGCTGGCTTCCTGTTTAACAATATTTGTCGAAAACCGCCAGCTGCTTCTTTTAGTTCTTTAACGCATTCTAGAACCTTAGTCCAGCGGTTGTCGGTTCTGCAAGATCTTTAGTCTGCAAGTGACAAGACAATCTAGGCGCCCACCTGATGTTAAGCACCACGCCTGACCATTACAGATGCAAAACCACCCAAAGCTTAAAGATTTCTAGTGTTTGCGTGGCACTGCACTGCGCTTATCACCCCGAGACATTGTTGTTAAGTCTCTTTCGCCCAGTAATTTCACTTGCTACAATGCCCTTCAAACCTAAACACAGTGCAGCTTGCACGCTACTGCTTGGAGGTAGAATATCTGACACTGCAGTGGTACCCATACCCACCAAGACGAACTCTTGCTGAAGAGTCCTACCACCAGGTCTAATATAACCTCTTACTTTTCGCAGTCGTGTTCAAGAACTTCAAGTTCTGCGGTTCTACTAACACTGCATGTGATTATGTCCGCAGACGAAAAGTCCTGTAGCTGGATATCTCAATTCTGTTTACTAATAGCACGCTCGAAGTGCTATGAACCCTACAACTGTCGCATACCAAAGTAGATTGCTATTTCGAACCGAAATCCAGCAGAGTTAATGGTGAATTTCCCTTGCAAGCAGACTTGGAGTGGCACGCCTGGTTGGGCTTTGTGTGGCAAAAAACAACAACACTAGCCATCAGGATAGTGCCGAGATTTTAATGCTGATTCGCGTTTGAGAGAGTATTGTTTTAGTTCGAACCTTTTTTCCAACAGTTTGATACTGCTCGCTTGGTTTGTGAGTGATGAATCAGGATGTACTTAAGTAAATGTGGTTAGAACCTAGACCTGACGTTTACGGCTACATTTGTCTAATCTTGCTGAGCAAGAGAGACAACCAGCTTGTTACTATTCACGCCTAGACTTTTACAAATGATATTCACGAGATATGTACATATGACTTTTACAAATGATATGTCGATAGCGCGGAGGCTGAGTATCCAGTGGATAAACAGTGGTTGCAGGTTCGATACCCACTCCTGAACAAATGTGTGCATGATCTGCAAATGTATTTGTACCTGGTTTAGGAGTTGCGGTACCATAGGAATCGTAATTTCCGACACCTACGACATAGACACACGTAGCTATATTGGTGTGTGGTATCCATTAGGTTCTGCACAATTGACCACTATTGACAGAAACTTAAAGCCTGGTTTCCCTTGGCTGCGTCTCCATCAAAGATGTGCGAGGATGCGTAGCGACAAGGGATGAGAGTGAATAGTTTGAACCTACCAAAAGCTCTCTATTAACGTAGCTTAGCGCATTATTAATTGACAAGCTAAACTATGAATGAAGCAACCCTAATGGTGGGTTTCACGCATTTATAATAACGCATCTTCACAAATCTGGGTTATATTAGTCTAACTAAAATGTAGTACCTACAGCTGTTTTGTTGTTCGTTGTTCGTTCGTTCGTATGAGTCAGTGGCCAACTCTGGTGACAGAGTTTCTAGGCAGCCCGAAGGCCTCTGTCATGGCCTAACAACTTTGAAAAAGCCAGGATCGACTGCTTAACGTGCCCTCCGAAGCACGGGAGCGCTCAGTTGAAATTGCCACTGGAGGTCACCCATCCAAATGATGACCCCGCGGAACAGTGCTTAACTTCGTTGATCTGTTAAGAAACGCTTAGCCAGCTACGTCACGAGCGCTCCAACATTGTCTGTCTGTTGTCATTTGTTTCCATTCACGAATCGACTTTTGCAAAATGGTGATCCATTCAAGTCGTTGGCAACAGGTTTCGATGGCGCAAATCGTCAAAATAAATGATTCATGGAAGGGGTTACCATCCTTAGCAGTGAAGAACCCGACGCGAGAAGGGAGGAAGAGAGTAGACAGTCCGATGGAAGACCGGGTCGCTAGCAGCATTTACAATGTGAGTGCTTTTCTGGATCCGATGTGGCGCAGCAGGCGCAGGTCCGCCTGCGTCGCGGAGGTTGCAGGTTTGATTCCCGCCTCGGGTTAAATGTTTGTACGATCTACAAATATTTGTTCCGGGTGTTCTGGGTATTTTCTATATATAATAAAAAAATTATATCTATGTATTGTATTGTATATATCAGTCATCTAGTACCCATAACACAGCTCTGTTTAGCAGCAGCTTACCTTGGGGCTAGATGATGCTGTGTGGATTGTCCAGAATTATTTATTTATTTATTATTTTCTTTTCTGTGACGTTCTAAGCCGTTACCTGGGATATTATACCGTGGTTAACTTTTTGGTTTTAGTTTGTTTTTCGTCAAGGGATTTGATTTTAGTAATAAATAACCGTTGAATTGAAAATTGATGAATGATAAGGCGTTTCGCTGTAGCATTCTAGTTTTGACTGCACTGCATTACTCTGTGACAGCATTTGCACTGCACTGTTTCGTTACGTTAACTTTTAGCTCAATAAGAGGCAGTCTACGCCACGAGCGCTTTGCATGATAGGCACGTATCTACGTGCCTATCATGCAAAGGCCTATCATGCATGTACCTATCTAGGTAGATTAGATTTTGGGTCACTCAGCAAACAGAGGGAACAGGCTGAACGTAATCCACAAAGCGGGCCGAGTGCTTATCCACTCTATAGTTTTATCTACTTTGACTCGTTCGTTCGTTCGTTCGTATGAGTTAGTGGCCAACTCTGGTGACAGAGTTTCTAGGCCGCCCGAAGACCTAACAACTTTGAAAAAGCCGGGACCGACTGCTTAACGTGCCCTCCGAAGCACGGGAGCGTTCAGTTGAAATTGCCACTGGCGGTCACCCATCCAAATGATGACCTCGCGGAACAGTGCTTAACTTCGTTGATCTGTTAAGAACAACTTAGCCAGCTACGTCACGAGCGCTCCATCTACTTTGACTGACGCAAGCTTTTAAAATAGTTTCACCTGCAACGGGAAAATGCGTTTGGGAGTTGGAAAAGGTTGATGCAGACGAATGGGAGGTTGATTCCTCTTTCATTCGACGCGTTCATCTGACAAGCAAAATGTATTATTCCGTTTTTAACCGGCGTTTTCACTAGATCAGATACATCTAAAGTATGAATGAATAAGACGACCGATGTGGTGCAGCGGGCGCAGGTCCGCCTGCGACGCGGAGGTTGCGGGTACAATTCCCGCCTCGGGTCAAATATTTGTTCCGGGTGTTCTGGGTATTTTCTATATTAAGTATATATCAGTCATCTAGTACCCATAATACAGCTCTGTTTAACAGTAGCTTACCTTGGGGCTAGATGATGCTGTGTGGATTGTCCAGCATTATTTATTCATATTTTTGGCTCATGTGACTTGATTTTAATATTAGGGTAGTAACGTCATAGACTACGGTAACCGTTTACCTACTCACCACTATGCTAGTTTCACTTTTTTTTATACAACTGAAGTGGCAACCAAGCGTACGGCCCACAAGATGGTAAGCGGTTACCGTAGCCTATGGACGCTTGCAATACCAGAGGTTCCACTCGCGCGTTGCCACCTTGAGGCATAGATTGAAAGCCTCGTGAAATTCACCGGAAACCATACCCTTCACACCGGAACACAGCAATGCGAGCATTACTGCTTTGCGGCAGAAATGGGTATGGTAGTAATAGTACTTCCCCGGACGTGTTCTATCACAAAGAACTCTGCTACTCTGTAAAGTACGGTCTAATGTAAATCATCCATTATCGGATGGTAGCGGTCACCGTTGACCGCTCTCTGGCCACTATCAGGGCACAGATAACAAAGACCCCATTAGCTTACGCTTTAATGAATTTAGAGATAATTTACGATTTATTGTAATAATCTAAATATTTATTGAAATTTATCTATCTTAAGGTCGTGGGTTTGAACCCGGTCGTGTACTAAAGGTGATTATCAAATATTTTAGCACTAACACACCTTACAGTCACATATATAATCCTAAACCTATGAAGTTAGCCGTTTGTGATGCGCATAGACAAAGTTCTAAAAATCTCCATGCGCATTGAAACGGCTAACTTCACGATGGCCGAGATCCGTCGAGAGAACTATACATAGTAAGTAAAGTTACACAAATAAAAAATTTGAATTGTCTACCACATCATTAAATCAATTGAAAAATTCAGATTTCTTTATGCTACAACTACATGACCCAAACCAGGAACAAAGTTTTGCACTTGCAGATCATAGAAACATTGGTCCCTCCGTAGGAATCGAATCGCACCTCGCTCATCAGGGCACCCGTCCACTGCTTCACAAAGGAAGTCGGCTGTCAGCATAAGCTCGCTTCTCTCAATGGTTGTAATCCATTTGCATAGAGACCGTTAGAGTTTCCCATTATGTCGCTAGGGAGTCCGGTAAACCCCCGTTCCGGTTTGCCGAAATGTCAGCACGACGACCCAGAAACTGTATGCAAGCTATATCCTTAGATGCCGTACGGAATACTGTTTTTAACAACCGTAAACGTTAACGTATCGTCAAGCTGTTCATTTATATGGGACTTTGGTAGAGATGCTGTAAAAATGGCCATACAAATTGACAGCTGTACGATACATTACGTTTACGATTGTCAAACCAGTTTTTCGGGATTCCGAGCTTGGTGCGTTTCCCCAGCACCATTCATGCTAGACAAGGAGGCAACCAGCCATCCTTACGTTAGAAGGTCTGGTCAGTTTATTTTTCTCAGCATATAGGTTGCCTGTGGTGGTATCGGCCTTAGAATTTAGACCCCTCCATATCCTCATGTGGATGTCGTAAAAGGCGACTAAGAATGCTTATACTTATTGACACATAGACTGCTGCTCAGACATTTTGACATCTGTACTATCCAGTCCCGGAATCACGAGGTTACTCCATGGAATAGGCAGCAGCATTCTCCAGAGGATTGATAACCGATACTGCGATCACCAATCAGCATTGAACGTCTATTGGATAATATGATGATGATCATGTACTGATGTTGATAGCAATTCTTGAAAGCTTGATAGATTGGTAGCAAAATACCAATTTATCAAGATTGCAAATACTCAGCCATTACGTTAACATTTACTTGAGCAAGTTTTTCATGGACCAAATCAAGTGTCATTGTACATTGCGTATCTAGCCTGCGCAAGTCACGTGTGCAGTGTAAACGCAGCTTCAGGAAATATACCTTTCAGAGCTCCCCGAATCTAGTCTATTGTGTGAAACAAAGCAGGCAGCACTCGTATTAACCACGTTATTGACAGTCGGGGAAATATGGGGATTTAATGAAAACAATGAGAAGTTTGAAAACGTAGTTTTAAACTTAATTTTGAGTCGGTATATTTGTTTGAAACGAGGGATCCTGAAGCCTTTTGTGATAAATTGGCTAAAGCGTGTCGCACCACGCAAAGTGAACGCGTTTGAAGTCAGCAGAGCGCCATCTAATTTGAATTATGATTGCAGGAACAACAGAGTAAAAACCTTAGCACTGAAATTACAGGCACATGCTTTGTGTACAAAAGCTGGCAACGCCACAAATTTAAAGAAGAAGAAGAAGAGCTGGCTAACTTACGCGTTCTCCTTAAGTATATTGTTAAAAAACAGACGAAAAATCTCTAGTACTATTCCGCTTAACCTTTTAACCAATGAGGTCACACAGTTAATACAGTTAACCTCAAAAGAAAAATATCGACACGTGTTTTATCCCTCCACGGGACATCATCGGGACCATCGACTTGTTCTCCGGCAGACGTGTTGCTCCGTCGAACGCAGGAGCCAAAGTGAGCGCCTCATTGCGGGTTCGATTCCCGCCTCGGGTCAAATGTTTGCACGATCTACAAATACTTGTTCTGGGTGATCTGGGTATTTTCTATATCTTTTAATATAAAACCTTTAAACCACGTTTATTTGTAAGGGCTTAATTAAGCGTATGTATACAGATGGAAGGACGGGGTGGGGCGGGATGCCTTTATTTTATACTATCTAAAGATGTGCTGTTGTACAAACTTAACCATGCTAGTAATTAAACCATGCCAATATTGGGAGATTAAGTATTGGAAGCAGGGAGGTCGATAGCACCGGCCTACGAAGATTTATTGTTATTGATGAGTGTTAATAGTGTAAGAAAGTTCTATCGAGTTTAGTAAACTGTGGGTTCGGATGGGTGTTTTGGACCCTAATGGAAAACAAAATGGCGGGTAAAGTCCGGTCATGGTACCCAACGAAGCTTTGAAGGGCTAAAATGTGGAATATTGTGGAGAGCGGTAGTACAGTGTAGATATTAATCTTGCTATTTTCCAACTGGTTCAAATTTAAATGTTTTTATTTAATCGTTCGTTCGTTCGTATGAGTCAGTGGCCAACTCTGGTGACAGAGTTTCTAGGCCGCCCGAAGACATCTGTCAAGGCCTAACCACTTTGAAAAAGCCGGGACCGACTGCTTAACGTGCCCTCCGAAGCACGGGAGCGCTCAGTTGAAATTGTCACTGGCGGTCACCCATCCAAATGATGACCCCGCGGAACAGTGCTTACTTCGTTGATCTGTTAAGAACAACTTAGCCAGCTACGTCAGGAGCGCTCCTTTTTATTTAATAAAATCATGTGATGATGCTAGGTGAAATTACGCCAGGTCCACGCGCCCCAACTTAGAAGTCTGGCAACAAACTCGGCTGGCTTCCTCTAGGCAACAGCGGAGCTGCATCATCATCATCCTGACAGCCTTCTGATGTTCCCACTGCTGGGAAACTGGCCAACTTTCGAGCGAGAGTCGGAGTTGCGGATTAGTGGATGGCACTTAGACATGTATGCCAGTTTCCTCGCGATGTTTTCCTTCGCCGTATGAGATCGGAGGCATTGCGCACATTCATTTTTCGAATAGAAATATCTATTGGTGCACGACAGGGTTCGAACCCACGACCATGGGATCAGAAGGCAAGGACCACTGGACCACCAGTGCCCTGCATAGGTTCCTTATATTGTGTACCTAGACAAGACATCGTTTGAAGTTCGTTTTAGATTTGAATTTCAAACATGTTATAATTCTGAATCTGAATATGTAGATCTTAGCAATTACTTAATGTTCTAAATGTTCATACCAAATGGAATATTATATTCGCTAAATCTCTGCTTAGAAATAGGAGTAGGTAAAGTAGATATTTATCATGAGTCTATAGGAATAAAGGTTCGCGTATTGAAAAACGAAGTGTAGAACGATCCTCAATCGATGGACCGTTGACATTATAGCAGTCGAAAGAAGTCTGTAAATAATGAAGTCATAAGATCGGTCGTCATGGCTCTTTGGGGGCTATGTCCAGCAGTGGACGTCTATTGGCTGATGATGTTGATGACTTTTCTGATGTTAAAATTGTTTATCTTCAGTTACACAGCATTTTGACGACCGATGTGGCGCAGCGGGCGCAGGTCCGCCTGCGACGCGGAATTGCGGGTTCGATTCCCGCCTCGGATCAAATGTTTGTACGATCTACAAATTTTTGTTCCGGGTGTTCTGGGTATTTTCTAAATATAATAATTTATTATTAAGTATATATCAGTAGTTCCCTAACACAGCTCTGTTTAACAGCAGCTTAGCTTGGGGCAAGATGATGCTGTGTGGATTGTCCAGCATTATTTATTTATTATAAAACCTGGCGCTCAGAATGTCTGAGGGGGTAACCAGAAGCATGTCCAAGCTTTTATTTTTTGAACCAGACCTGTTATCCTCCTCCTCATTAATCGGTTCCCCATAGTTGAGGACGATCCTCACCTCACCTCCTCACTCCGTGCAAGGACACTATCTATAGTATTTACCTTTAGACCTTTTAAAACAAACACCATACAATGAATACAAAATGCTTAGCTAGGTAGGTTTTTATGAGTTAGCGGTCAAGTTTGGTGACGGAAATAGGCCACAGAAAGGCCTCTCATGGCCTAACTTCAGAAGGAATTAGGGTAAGATAGCTACTAACGTGTTAACATATGTTAACTATCCAACCTTTAGCAGATTAAGACCACAGTAAACCCTTCAGGTATCTCAAAATTGTTACTTTTGTGAAAACGGGATTTTTAACGGTTCACTGGGAAAATACTTTACTAGCAGGGTTTTACAAGTCGGGGTTTTAAGTGAAAAAACACGTTTACTGCGAAAATAACGTTGGTGCCACAGTAGTTTAGTATTAGTTTTTTTCAACGTAGCTGGCTAAGTTGTTCTTAACACATCAATGAAGTTAAGCACTGTTCCGCGGGGTCATCATTTGGATGGGTGACCGCCAGTGGCAATTTCAACCAGTGCTTCGGAGGGCACGTTAAGCAGTCGGTCCCGGCTTTTTCAAAGTTGTTAGGCCATGGCAGAGGCCTTCAGGCGGCCTAGAAACTCTGTCACCACAGTTGGCCACTGACTCATACGAACGAACGAACGATTAGTTTTTTTTATCATAAGGATCACAAAAGCGGTCATGGCGTAGCTAAGTAAGTAAGTTCTTATGAGTCAGCGCCCAACTCTGGTGACAAAGTTTCTAGGCCGCCCGAAGGCGTAGCTGAATTCCTAACAGATTAGAACGTGGCCAGTACTTGGATGGGTGACCGCCAGTGGCATCTTCATCTGAGCGCTTTCGTGCTTCAAATGGCACGTTTAGCTGTTGCTAGTTGGGCCATGACGGAGGCCTTCAGGCGGCCTATAACCTCCACCATCATAGTTGGCGATTGACTCGTACGAACTTATTTTTACCAATTTGCTAGGAATGTCTACTGTCTCAGAATTTTTATTTAACTGTAATAAATATGTTTCTATTCAATTTATTTAGTATTTTTCTTATGTTTCGTTCATATAATGAGCCTTTATACAAAATACTTGTTTGATACCATTATTAAATTTATTCTGTACAATACCAAAGAGGCAACTGAACCGGTAAACTCTAACACTCGATGACCGTTTTAATAAATACATTCATTTAAAATACACATAGTAAGTAAATAAATAATAAAAAAAAAAAAATGCTGGACAATCCACACAGCATCATCTAGCCCCAAGGTAAGCTGCTGTTAAACAGAGCTGTGTTATGGGTACTAGATGACTGATATATATTTATATACAATACAATACATAGATAGATATTTTTTATTATATATAGAAAATACCCAGAACACCCGAAATACAATCGAACCCGCAACCTCTGCGTCGCAGGCGGACCTGCGCCCGCTGCGCCACATCGGTCGTCAAAGTCAGTTGCCAATTTCGGTACCAAATGAAAATGCCACTTGCGATCACCCATCATAATAGTAAACTCACCAAACATATAAATATAATAATAAATAAATAATGCTGGACAATCCACACAGCATCATCTAGCCCCAAGATAAGTTACTGTTTAAACAGAGCTGTGTTATGGTACTAGATGACTGATATATACTTAATACAATACAATACATAGATAGATATTTTTTATTATATATAGAAAATACCCAGAACACCCGGAACAAATATTTGTAGATCGTACAAACATTTGACCCGAGGCGGAAATCGAACCCGCAACCTCCGCGTCGCAGGCGGACATACCTTAGACGTTCTGTTAAGAACGACTTAGAGTTCTTTTCACCACATTGAACAACGCGTAGCGTTAGTCTTCAAATTGAGTTAAAATTCTCAGCTTAGTTTAGAGCGAAACGCGTTTAGTCTGAATGGTGAAATCGAAGCTAGGCCACTGATGTTGGTTATTCGAGAAGACCGGTCATCGGTGAGAATTCTGACATTATAATGTATAAAAAAGGAAATCATAATATTTAGGAAAACCCAGGTTAAAAACTAGTAATAACAAGACGCCAATGTTTTACACAAATCAGTACGATTATTTTTGCATAAAATTCGGTTCGAAAAACAGCAAAAAGGTCTACCCAATTACGGCAAAGGATGTTTTTCAATGTCTATAGAAAGGAAATGTTTACACGCTTATTAATAAGCTATCACAAAGACCATGCCCAATTTCTAGCTCAATAGCCAATAAAGAAAAATAAATAGAAATGAACTCAAAAGATGGATATAAGAATCGTAGGGGTATTGGTTTTTTACGTTTACGTTAATAGGATTGAGACAGATATCAGAAAAACTGACAAATTTTAATATAGTAGAATAGCCGGTTAATAAATGTTTTTTCTATACAACTGAAGTGGCAACCAAGCGTACGGCCCACAAGATGGTAAGCGGTTACCGCAGCCTATGGACGCTTGCAATACCAGAAGTATCACTCACGGGTTGCCACCCTGAGACGTAGATGGTAAGTCTCATGTGCCTGTAATTTCACCGGAAACCATACCCTTCGGACCGGAACACAGTAATGCGAGCATTACTGCTTGGCGGCAGAAATAGGTATGGTGGTAGTCCTTCCCCGGACGAGCTCTATCACAAAGAACTCTTCTACTCTTAAATTAATTGAAAGTAGTATTGAAATAATTGAGTGTTTAGCTCCAGTTTAATCAGAACCTACCTAAACCAGCTAAACTAAGGGAACAGCCCCCCCGATTGCGTTATTCGGTTGCAATCGATTTCACTTGGTTTCAATAAAAAACTGACGTATTTTGTATGAATGTGACAGCTCATTGACAGTTTGCTGATTGAAATCGGATTGAAACCGAGTTACGCTATCGGGGGGCTGATATTACCCGTGTTCAACAAAGAAAGCATTTTTTCAAAACAGTTAGCTGTTGCTCCTAATAAAGGCCCATTAAAAATCTACTAATCTAATATTGTGGACATAAAATGTAGAGATAGCAGTTTTTTTTCTTACGGATATTTAGATATAGTGGTAAACTTTAAACAATTTAGTACTTATTTATTATTTTTATTATATCTATTAATTAGGTTTGAAGGGCACTGTAGCAAGTGAAATTACTGGGCGAAAGAGACTCAACAACAATGTCTCGGGGTGGTAAGCGCAGTGCAGTGCCACGCAAACACTTAAAAACTTAAAGCTTTGGGTGGCACTGCATCTGTTATAGTCAGGCGTGATGCTTATCATCAGGTGGGCGCTATGATTGTCCTGTCACTTGCTGACATTAAAATAAAAAAAAACTTTAGAAGAAACCACTGTCTACAGCTGCTCGTGCTAATGCTACCGAGGAGATTATCTAACCTATTTCTGCCGCCAAGCAGTAATGTGAGCATTGCTGTGTTCCGGTGTGAAGGGTATGGTTTCCGGTGAAATTACTGGCACATGAGGCTTTTGATCTTAGCCTCAAGGTGGCAACCCGCGAGTGATACCTCTGTTATTGCAAGCGTCCATAGGCTGCGGTAACCGCTTACCATCTTGTGGGCCGTACGCTTGGTTGCCACTTCAGTTGTATAAAAAAAAAAAAAACCTAAAGGAGGTTACTGTGTGGTTTTCATCCTTTTTTTCGTTTATCCCTCCCCCCTCGATAACACAACTGCTTCGCTCAACTAGTAGTGCTATTCTATTGCTGTAGTACATTGCCGGAACATACCCAACTCTACACATGGAATGCAAATCGCAATATGTTTGCAACGCAAATTACGGTACCCAATGAGTATCAAGGAAATAACTTGGGAGAGGTTTCGCACCTGATGCACCGTGGGTGGAATACTGATCGGAACTGAATAAAACTGAATAAATAGGAAATTGGGCAGGTCAAGAGTGAGACGAACTTATACTTCTAAAAAATAAATCTGCTCTATTCTATACTTTTTTTGGTTAAGTACTGGTTTCGCCTGCGTGATACACAAAAAGTAACCTATATCATTTTTTATACAACTGAAGTGGCAACCAAGCGTGCGGCCCACAAGATGGTAAGCGGTTACCGCAGCCTATGGACGCTTGCAATACCAGAGGTATCACTCGCGGGTTGCCACCTTGAGACGTTAGATGGAAAGTCTCATGTGCCTGTAATTTCACCGGAAACCATACTCATCTAACCGGAACACAGCAATGCGAGCATTACTGCTTGGCGGCAGAAATAGGTATGGTGGTAGTACTTCCCCGGACGAGCTCTATCACAAAGAACTCTACTACTGTTTAGGTCTGAAGGGCACTACAGAAGCGAAAGAGACTTATGTGTATGAGAGATTATTGTGAAGAGCGCAGTCCAGTGCGCGTACAACTGTAAAGCTTGTGTCAGACTGCTAATGTTATGGCGTGGCTTGACATCAGGTGGCTGACTTGACCGTCATCATTTGCTGACATAAAAATCCACCCTGGGCCACTCCCACTCTTGTTTCTACAGCAAGCTGATAAAGTGACGCGACAGCTTGATGTACTAAGTTGGTAATTTACTGTGTGGTCGTAAGTTTGGAACACTGGACCGTAGGCACTTCCAACAACACAGGAGTAGTTCGGACTTATGTAAGGTGACTGAGGTGAGTGGCTTATTTATAAAATAAAATAAAAATAGTCTTTATTTCCTTCTTAAAAAACATTTAGGTAATTCTTAAATACTTATAAAATATAAAAAAACGCATGCCATTTGTAATTGTTATAAAACACTATTCCATTTATGTAATTATATATAGATTTCATTTTATTCTTCTAATTTCATTATTAATGCTTGTCTATTTATGTAGCTATTTCTTTATATTATTTTTATTCATTAATTATTATTCATTTTTCATTAATTAATTTGTAAATTGTTGTGTGGCTTATTTATGATGTAATAAGAATAAGAATTTGTTTATTTGACACACACACACTTAGGAGAGCAGTACAGTAAAAAGGCAAGAAAAAAAAAGGGCAAAAACAAAAACAAATAAATTTATACACAAAAAGAATGAAAGAGCTAGCGTATTAGTGACATAGTCTCTCCTTGTGAGTGCGCTCAAACAGGTCCAGTCTCAGCTTTATGCCACTCCCGAACATAGTAAGGAAGTGACGCTGGTTTTCAGAGGTAATAATGTAGCTTGAATACCGGCAGAAAAGTTTTTAAAGCACTATTACAAACAGGCCTAATCTCATTCTAATCTTATCTAACTACAATTATAAATGTCAAAGTTTGGGTGGATGTATGGATGTTTGTTACTCAGAACGGCTAAACGGATATGGATGATATTTGGCACATAGATAGATAGTCTGTTGTCAGCACACAGGCTTTATATTCACAGCAAAGATCGAATACGTAACCTCTCGAAAAAAGTCGCGGGCAACGACTAGTAACAAAATCAAAAAAATCTAAATCAAAAATTATTTTTTCAATAGAATCACAAGGATCACTTTGAAACGTTATACAAGCTAGGAAAAATTACACCAGTTCCAACGCGCCCATGCCGTAAAAGAACTGGCAACAACACCGCCTGGGTTCCTATCGCTTTTTTGGCATAACCTTGCTATTGTTATGGATGCCGAGTAGAGTTGGAGCCCATTCGTCCCAAGCTTTTTTTATACAACCAATTTGCAGATCATATCAATATTTGTTCCACAGATAAAATAGAATACGTAACCTCTCGCTCTTAACCTGGAATTCGACCACCGCGCCACCAAGGTCCTCAACAAAGAGAACTTAACGGCTTGAGTTGAGGTTACATTGACCTGTTGAGGGTGCGATAAACATCTACTCATCTTAAGTATACCATACCTTTGATATACCAAGATTATAAGCTAAGGGTTGTGTGCTTGTACTAAAATGTCTGTGGAGCGCGTCAGATTTAGCACGTTCCTATTTGCAGTAAACCTAATAAGGTCTGAAGTAGTTCGTTCTCTTATCAAAGACTTTACAGGGACTCGCTTTACTGTTATCTCTATCAAGAGGTTACCGTTACAAAAGCTTATCGAGGTACAGCTGGTATACAAGACTTGCCAACAAAATATTTCACTTACAACAAACCACAGTTAACGCTGCACAATCATCATGACAGCCTTTATGCTTCTACGACTGGGATACCGGCCTACTCTCGAGCAAGAGCGATTGGACTGGTGCTTGGATTAGTTGGCACATATCTTTTGAATTTTAGTTCTTGAACGCGCCGGTTTCCTAGTTAAGTTTTCCTTCACCGTTTGCACCGTTAACAAAATAAAATAATATTTTGGACTCGAGAATTTATAAATTTTTTTTTTTTTATCTGATTTTCAAAGGAGGTTAAACAAATCTATCATTGTCGAGGCACAAAATTAAGAGCTTCCTCGATTTCTACAACTGAGTCTCTCCGGTACAAATTTCCAAGTCGTGACCGTGAGATAAGACGGCCGCCCTTTGAGTGACCTAGTTACTCCTTTCTCAGCTACGGCATAACTTACTGGGCAATAAAAAATAAAATATGCCATAGCGTTTACCGCTCCAGATATCTTTGCATGGAAATGTCTCTGGATTACACAAGAGGTTTTTATAAATTTTGAAACAGGCAATCCTGAATCAACGTTATATTTTTTTATGGGTAGTGCAAAGCGTAAAAACAAAATAATCTACTTATATTATGTTACTAGCGGAACGCTCTACTATTTTGTTCACGCATTTTTTTTTTTTATACAACTGAAGTGGCAACCAAGCGTACGGCTCACAAGATGGTAAGCGGTTACCGCAGCCTATGGACGCTTGCAATAAAAGAGGTATCACTCGCGGGTTGCCACCTTGAGGCTAAGATCGAAAGCCTCATGTGCTAGTAATTTCACCGGAAACCATACCCTTCACACCGGAACACAGCAATGCGAGCATTACTGCTTTGCGGCAGAAATAGGTATGGTGGTAGTCCTTCCCCGGACGAGCTCTATCACAGAGAACTCTACTACTCTTTATCCGATGTTTTTATTCATTATTACTTTACTAAACCTTCGTCTACCCGCCCCGTTGCCTCACCCTTTTTGGTGTATAATTGAACCATGCACATACGCTACGCATTCTCAATAACATTATCCTCAAAAAGACAACTCTTATAGTTTTGGTTGTGCGACCAGTCAGTGAGTTGATCCAGACCCTTATTCTTATATTATTATAAATCGATAGGGTGGTATTATTTTGGGCTTATTTTTGCTCCACTGACTGGGAAAACATCCCACTTGTATCTTCCTATTATCTATTTCTAACTCTCAGCATTTATTTATTGTATATTTGTGTAATTACGCTTGGTTCACTGATTTGAATTGTTTGCCTTTGTTGTGTTTACACGGAACTATTTCCTATTACATTATATGAATAAGAATTGCTTTTTATATAGAACATTTTTTATGCCAGCGATAACATCATTAAATCTATGGCATGTGCCTATATTTTTGAAGCAAACATGTTAGAAACAGATTTTCTTAAACCGAATCCAAGTCGTGTCAGAAACACCACAAGCAAATACCCAGCAAATATTACAAGACATAAACGTGTCCAATCGCGATATAGAGCTTATGAAAGCGGAAAGGGGGTGATTCAAACGCCATTTTCCGATCTTCGAGCTTTCAATACATTTTTATATCTTCGTGATGGGGCGAGATTTTTCGGTGGAATATAATCATTTTTTAGAACGTATTTTGTGCTACTTATGAAGTCTCTTCTAAGGGTCGAATTTTAACTCTTAGAGAATTTTTCGGAAATAGCCAGCACAACTTACACAGCTTGTAATTTAATGCTTCAATAGTATATAATGAAGACTGTCTCTATATGTACGTATGTATGTACGCTAAGATCTTTCAAACTACGCAACGGATTCAATGCGGTTTTCATCAATAGATAGAGTAATTCAAAAGGAAGGATTATATCACCCTTGCATAGCCGGGGCGGGTTCGATAGTTTTTAAAAAAATATAAAAAGTAAAATAAATTATGTATAAACTAATTAAATAATTTGTAATGAGTTTGTAGGCAAAAAGCCTCCAAAAAAACTCAAACATCGTATTCTGAATATTTTGTTTTATTTAGCAAATTCTTTCGATCAGATGTCAGTAAGTGGGTATAATTTGCATAATCCTTGGAGTTTGGAGGTTCTCAAAGGTTCAATTAGAGACAGGTAGGAGATACTTTATTTGCAGGAAACCAAGCTACTGTTTCCCTGTAAAAGTTTATTTTGAATATATTTTATAAATTAGGTTATAAGTTAGGTTAGTTAGTATTCCTGCCAACTACTTACATATAAATAAATAAATAAATAAAATAAATAATACTGGACAATCCACACAGTATCATCTAGCCCCAAGGTAAGCTGCTGTTAAACAGAGCTGTGTTATGGGTACTAGATGACTGATATATATTTAATACAATACAATACATAGATAGATATTTTTTATTATATATAGAAAATATCCAGAACACCCGGAACAAATATTTGTAGATCGTACAAACATTTGTCCCGAGGCGGGAATCGAACCCGCAACCTCTGCGTCGCAGGCGGACCTGCGCCCGCTGCGCCACATCGGTCGTCAAATTAAACCAAATTTTTGGACGTGTCTTAGATTATAGTTCGCACAGCGGATCTAGACTTCCGTGAAGTTAGCCGTTTGTGATGCGCAAAGACAATTTAGTTTGAAAAAGCTCCATTGCGCATCGAAACGGCTAATTTCACTACGGCCGAGATCCGTTGTGAGACCTATACCTCTCAGATAGACTTTAGGGGAAACATTTTTATACCAATAAAGTGGCGACCAAGCGTACGGCCCACTTGGTGGTAAGCAGTTACCGTCGCCTATTGACCTCAGCAACACCAGAGGTACTGCTGAAGCGTTGCCTGCCTTGTAGGACCTTTTTTATATTATTTTTTATATATAATCGTCTAAAAATAAATTTGTAATCAGAAATCGGCTGGCACGTATAAGGAATTTTATACATGTAGTCCACATTACATTAACATGAGCCAAATACCTCAGGGCACTAGACAAAAGATATTAAGCCGGAACTAAGTTATAGGTCCAATAACACAACAAAGGCCCACAATGGCCGGACTAGTGTAATGTCGCCCACAATGGATAATAAATACTGAGAAAAAGGAATGGCAACTATTTTTGTTATTGTTGACTCGGCCACTGTTATGAGTTTTGCAGTGGATCGTAAAAATGCCTATCTCAAAAGCTTATCGTAACATTGTTTAAAATTGTTCGTTTGTGAAAAACACAAACATGCGAGAATTTATTTATAACAATGATAATAAATAAATAAATAATGCTGGACAATCCACACAGCATCATCTAGCCCCAAGGTAAGCTGCTGTTAAACAGAGCTGTATTATGGGTACTAGACGACTGATATATATTTAATACAATACAATACATAGATATATATTTATTTTATCTTACTTACATAGAAAATACCCAGAACACCCAAGACAAATATTTGTAGATCGTACAAACATTTGTCCCGAGGCGGGAATCGAACCCTCTGCGTCGTAGCCGGACCACGCCCGCTGCGCCACATCGGTCGTCTAACATAGGATGTAGCTTGATAAAAAAAATATAAAAAGTATTTTATAGAAAAAAGTGATGTCAAAATCTCATAGAAAGTCGTAAGTTTTATCTGAAAGTATACCTAATACTAGCAGTTCCCCGAACAGTACCTACATACAAGCACAAACTTATAAAGTGAGAAACATACTGTATTTTGAGGAACTATTTTGCTCATCACGCGAAGATCATCATCAGACCTTACCAAATATGGGATGAACTTAAAGTTAATACATACCTCTCGAATTAAATAAAAACCTATGAAATCAAATCACATTAGAAGGAGATATTCAGCAGCCCCCTTTTTGTCCTTTTTTGGAGAAAGTACGCCCCCTATCAAAAATTCCCGACGATAATCAAATTCATAGAACCTGTATACTAAGTTTTAACCAAATTGGTTGATAAATGTGACCTGTAGGCGAGAACAGCCGGACAGAATGACTGACTGACTGACAGACAAAAGCATTTTTGGCATCTCGAAACTAAGACGCAGCGCTCTCTTTGCTCGCTCGATCAATTAAAATATTTTATTGATTTTTATGGTACAGTATAGGCTAAAGCGGCTCGAAATCTTTGATATCTAGAGACTCAGAAACTTGTGCTAGACACACCTCGTAATATAACTACGTCCAATAATTCAGCTTCGATATTTCGTGAACGTCAAGTTCTTATCGGCCCCAGACATAACTGGACAAGACATCCAATTACTATCAGTACAGTAAGCGATGATTGAATAGATACTTTGTATCTGTAGCTACTTCAAGGTTATCAGTAAACGTAGATACCATACCTACTTATTACTATAGTTCTGCTAACAAAAGACCTTTTTTTTATACTACTAAAGTGGTAACCGAGCGTACGGCCCACTTGATGGTCAGCGGTTACCGTAGCCTATGTACGCATGCAACATCATAGATATCACTTGCGTGTTACCCTTAATAATTTCACCGGAAACCATACCCTTCGAAGCGGAACACAGCAATGCGAGCATTACTGCTTTGCGGCAGAAATAGGTATTTGCGAGTAATTTTTTTAAATGAGCAATTTACTGCATTTTGAGAAGCTATTTCTCATCACGCCAAAGATCTTTATTAGATCTTTACCAAATGTTTATGAGACTAGCATTAATTTACCACGTTTTCAAATTAAAAAGAACTACCGAAATCGGATCTAATACGGGGAGATATTCAGCAGCCCCTTTTTTCCCTATTTTTGAGGAAGTACAAATACAAATAAATTGAAACTTATGAACCATAGAACCAACTATGGAAAGCGTAATATTATGCATGAAGGAGCACAATTTTATAACAACCTACCAGACAATATTAAAACTTGTGAATCAATGTTTACTTTAAAAAAAAAACTAAAAGAATACATTTATGTTAAAATATTTTAAGAAGCATCTAGACCTCTGGAACCGAAAAAAAAAACCAAAATAATTTAACTTTAATTCGTTATAAAATTTATTTTAAGCTGATTTAAGTGAACTCTGTTCTTTTGAGTATAATTAATAAATTCTTTGAACTGAACTGACAGACAAAAGCAAATTTTGTCAGACCTGAAGAAGAGGATTTTCGCTCGCTTCGCTCGCTCAGTCATGAAAAAAACTAAAGTAAGTTGGTTCTAGTCACTGGCCAAAGTGGCCAATTCTATTGACAGAGATTTTAAATACCGCTCAAAGGCCTTTGTCAAGTCATGATCTAACGACTGAATACTTACCTAAAGATAAACTGTGACGAAAGTGCGATTTACATTCATAATTCATAATATTTATTTGTCAGAAAGTAGGTATTTAAAATTAAGTAATAGCGGTCAGCTAACTTTGCTACTGACTGTAAATCATACTTAACATTACTAAATCATCATCATCATCTAGGTAAGCCTCGCAAGGTACCGAAGAAGCGGCGCGCACTATTTTATTAAACCAGGAAAGAGACAGAAAACAAATTGGTAGATAGATACCCAAAGTATGCGGCTAATAAGATTACAAATTACGATCCCCAAGGATGGTAAGTGGTTCAGAACCTGATTTGATTAAACTTGGAGATAATGAGAGCAGTTTAGTTCTAACCACTGGGGGTGAGAAACTTAGCAAAGTGAGCGAAGCCGCTGGCGTTCCATTAGCTAGAGTTGACATTTGTGAAAACAGCAAGATGGTAGTGAGATCGTTTGTTACGGTCCTTAGATGGACATTTGGTCTGTAAATACAAATTTATTCCGTTTAACTGTGGTTCCACTGCAAAGACATTAAGAATAATAATTTGTTTATATTCTCGAAGTTTTACTGTTCATTTCATGAAAAATATATTTATTTTCAATAAAACGTAATAATAAAAAAAAATCAATCATATATCACAAGGATAATTTTTAAACGTCTTAAAGCTGGGTGAATTTACGGCAATTCCAAGCGCCCCAGCCTAGAAATATTTGGCAACAAACTCGACAGGGTTCTTAGCTTTTTTTGTATTATGTAGGTTAATACATATTAGAATAAGAATAAGAATAAGAATTTGTTTATTTGACACACACAATTAGGAGAGCAGTACAGTAAAAAGGCAAGAAAAAAAAGGTCAAAAACAAATAAATTTATACACAAAAATGAATGAAAGAGCTAGCGTATTAGTGACATAGTCTCTCCTTGTGAGTGCGCTCAAACAGGTCCAGTTTTATGCCACTCCCGAACATAGTAAGGAAGTGACGCTGGTTTTCAGACATGGTATTAGTACATGAAGTTAATCAAGATTTTTTACATGCTAACAAAGATTGCGTGTTATTACAGGATTTCTGTTATCTATTAAAATGCATTCTAAATTAATAATGAAATAAATACTAGTGGAAATTTTTAAACAGCGCCATCTAACCCCAATCTAAGTACTTAAGGAAGCTAGATAACAGATATAATACATAATAAAATATAAATAACATAGAAACACCTGGATTCTTTGTGCAGATCTTACAAAAATTAGTCCAACAGCAGGGATCGAACCCGCAACCTCTTGCTTCACAACCGGGCACTTGCCCACTGCGCCACCGGGCACTTGCCCACTGCGCCACCGAGGTGGGTATATTACCTTCTTACCTAGATAATTGAAGTCATTTGAAGGCTTCGATGTCTCGACATCAGTCGTGTCGCATCGATTAAATGTTACATTTATCTTAATGTTGGTACCGCATTGCGTACTTTTCTTATAATGTACTACCTGAAACAAGTAATAACACTTTAGCTCAAAATTCAGGTTATTTTGGAAAAGTTAAAAAATATAAATCTATAATAATATTATAAGAGAAATATTTGTATTTTGGTTTGTTACGAATAAACTCAAAAACTACTGGTCATATTTCAAAATATATTTCACCATTAGAGCATTCTAATGGTGAAATATATTTATTATTTATTTGTCTATTGTAAAAACGACAGTAAGCTCGAACTAACAACTCAGTTAACCCACCACTACGCCCTACTTAAACCGATGGCGATCTAATAATAAAATCTATGATTAACATGATCAATTCATTTGACTTTAATTAAACAAGTTAAGCTACTTGAAACCTAATCTGATGAACGAATTAAAACTTGAGCCTGCAATAATGAAACTTTATAAACGTTTCGAACTTTGAGATACTCTCACTTAAGTTTATTTAGATTATAATATTAAATCAAGCAATTTACCAAACGCAAGTACTTGAATTTTTAATTTGAAATGTAAAAAGATTGTACTAGAGTTGAAGTTTGAATGCGTTTCACTGTGCCACTTATGACGGCCGCGCGTTCCGAAGCAAGAGAAAATTCAGTATTTTGCTGATTTCGAGAAAAGTAACGCAATGCGATTGTAACACGCGACGAACTGGAAAACTAAGTGTAACGGCCCCCCACTCGATGGATTGATGGCATTGTAGCGATCGCAAAGAGGAAGAATTGGTAGTTGGTATCGTCGTAATGGCACCTATGGGAGAGGCTTACATCCAGCAGAAGACATTGCTGGCTAATATTGTGATGATGATCTATGATTGCATAAAACGGTGACCTTCTGTTTCAAAAGATTTCAAAGGAGAATTATTCTATTCAAGTAATCAATAATCTAGGTATTTTATTGAAATATTACATTGAATAGTGAATGAGATTTAACCTTCAAAGGTGATTTCAAGAGTTTTTTGTTTCAAAAACCCCTTTAGACTGAGCTTAAAAAGGGGATTTTGTCACTAAAATTCCTAAAATCGTTTTTATAGGGGATTTGAATACTAACCCGCTTATTTAAAAACGCGAACTACTCATTTTTTTCGTCATTATCCTAAATTGTAAGAGACAACGAAACAGCAAACAGCGAAAATTTACCCAATTTAATAACTTTTAATCTAATTTTTGGTTTTGAAACTCAAACGGTTTGAATTTCAAACTTCGGTACAGCAATGCGATCTACAGCTTTGCCTAATTAGGTTAGGCACACTACCTACCTACCAATTTTGTTAATTTTCGGAAATTACATTGGTGTTGACTCGCACAACACACCCCGCGCCGATCCGCCGCGGGTGTTTTTTGTTTTAAATTGTATGGACGACAAGGATGGCATCACACTGAACGCGGGAGCGGCTGCCGCGCTTCACCCGACCCGCGCCCGCGTTCAGTGTGTTGTCATCCTTGACGTTACTACAAATACAACAAAAAACACCCGCGGCGGATCTGCGGCGGGCCCGCGGCGGATCTGCCGCGGGCCCGCGCCCGCGTTCTGTGTGTGTTGCGCTTAATTTGACAAGCAAAATAAACACCGAAATAAAGTTTTAAATTTATTTATTCAACATACTGCCGTCAGATTTTTAAATGGCCGTCAAGTGATGTGTGTTTATTATAACTACACATGAGGCTTTCGATCTATGCCTCAAGGTGGCAACCCGCGAGTGATACCTCTGGTATTGCAAGCGTCCATAAGCTGAGGTAACCGCTTACCATCTTGCGGGCCGTACGCTTGGTTGCCACTTCAGTTGTATAAAAAAAAATATAGGTTACTTTTTGTGTATCACGCAGGCGAAACCACGCGCGACAGCTCGTAAAATATAATATTAAAAATCCATGATATTTTACGAGCATTTTATTCGTGTTTTTATAGCTCTAGCCTGTACTGATAAGTGTAACTGATAGGTGTCATGTCCCAAGGTATTGATGTACCCAGCTGAGCTGGCTGTTGTAGAGCTGGTGGTCTTCAGTATCAGGCAGGACTTGTTTTTACCTGGTGGTGGGACTCTTCAGCAAGAGTTCGCCTTGGTGGGTACCACCGCCGTGCCAGATATTCTGCCTCCAAGCAGTGTGCAAAGATTACTGTGTTTAAGATTGAAAGGCACTGTAGCAAGTGAAATTACTGGGCGAAAGAGATTTATTAACTACGTCTCGTGGTGACGAGCGCAGTGCAATTTCTTTTGCGAATAAGAAGGTAAGTATTTATTAAGATCATCGTCATCATATCAGCCAATAGACGTTCACTACTGGCTGGACATAAGTCTAACTAAAGTATGTATTCGGGTCAAATGTTTGTACGATCTACAAATATTTATTCCGGGTGTTTTGGGTATTACCTATAAATAATAATAAATAATGTATTGTATTGTATTAAGTATATATATATCAGTTGTAGACCCATAACAAAGCTCTGTTTAACACAGCTTACCTTGGGGCTAGATGATGCTGTGTGGATTGTCTTGTTAATGTTAATGCATATTTCAAAACACTCCTAGCTATTTCATCCATGAGCTGTGCGGACTGATAAACGGTTTTACTTTATCAAGGTATCGAAGTAAACACGGTTATCAGTCGTCACACTAAATGGGTGCGGTCTAAAAACATTGCAAAAGCATACAAGTGCAGTGAGGATTACAAATGGCGAACGTTAACGTAGATTATTTTATTCACCATCATACATATTCTCTAATGTAACTTCAAATAAAAGTAGTAGAGTTCTCTGTGATAGAGCTCGTCCGGGGAAGGACTACCACCATACCTATTTCTACCGCCAAACAGTAATGCTCGCATTGCTGTGTTCCGGTGTGTATGGTATCCGGTGAAATTACTGGCACATGAGGCTTTTGATCTATGAATCAAGGTGGCAACCCGCAAGTGATACCTCTGGTATTGCAAGCGTCCATAGGCTGCGGTAACCGCTTACCATCTTGTGGTCCGTACGCTTGATTGCCACTTTATTGTATGAAAAAAAAAACGCTTCATTCAGTCTACGCAACCTTTGACAGGACAGTCTTCTACCGAAATATAGATTTTAGATTTGTCATTGAACGTAATATTATATTTGTAATCATGTTGGTAGGTATGGTTTATAGTCAGCAATCTGGTTACCACCAATACCTGATGGTAGGAGTCTGCTCATCTTGGTGGTTAACACCGCAGTGCCAGATATCCTCCAAGCAGTAGAGTGTAAGCATTACTGTAGATTTCAAAGGTATTGTAGCAAGTAAAATTACTGGGCGAATGAGCCTATGTTTCGGGGTGAGGAGTGCAGTGCTACGCTGAACTTGAAAGCTTGAAAGCATCAGGTGAGGCTATTGATACTGTCGGTTGCCCATCAAGAAACGACAGGTTGAGGTTTGGATTCTCAATGTGGAAAAGTTTTTTGCATAATTTGCAAATATTGGTTATGGGTCTGTGTGTTGTGGTTCATGGTACTCCTAGTTTTTGATACCATGATATTGGGCATTAGTGTGGAGTCAGGATTAGTATGTGACTGTTGGGAGTTTGGGAGTGTCAAATCAATCAAATTAAAAAATATTTATTTCAATAGAATTACAAGGATCACTTAGAAACGTCTTACATGCTAAGAAAATTTACACGAGCTCCAACACGCCCATGTCGTAAAAGAACTGGCAACAACACCGGCTGGGTGTCTATCGCTTTTTTGGCATGGCAGAGTTTGGCAGAGTTGGAGCACATTCGTCCCAAGCTTTTTTATCATTTAAGTAATCAATGTATGAGCAAAACTGCAAGCAGCAAGTGATGATTTTCAGAAAGCCCCAAGCTATAAATCTTGCCGACTTGCCAAGACGCCATGATACGGCCTATCTTAAAAACTGAAGGAGCACTTAAAGTAGACGTGCCCAAGTGGCGGTGCCTTCCCCTTCCGAAACTTTAGATTTTGCATCGAATAAGCCCCAATTTGTGATATCAGCTACTTGGGATCTATGGCTCAATAATGAACCGGGGTCTTGAGTGGCGCAAAAATCACAAGAGTTGGCATTTTGAATATATCACCCTAAATTTCACATCCCTCTTCTCTACATGAATAGACCAGTACCTTATAAGAATCATAATAAGACTCATTTTTATAAATAATAGCGTTTTCAATTTCTTTGTGATAGAGCTCGTCCGGGGAAGGACTACCACCATACCTATTTCTGCCGCCAAGCAGTAATGCTCGCATTGCTGTGTTCCGGTTCGAAGGGTATGGTTTCCGGTGAAATTACAGGCACATGAGACTTACCATCTAACGTCTCAGGGTGGTAACACGCAAGTGATATCTATGATGTTGCATGCGTACATAGGCTACGGTAACCGCTGACCATCAAGTGGGCCGTACGCTTGGTTACCACTTTAGTAGTATAGAAAAAAAGAACCACGAGTCACGTTTGAAGAACAATAAGGTTTTCAAGGTAGATAGATGTGATTTCACCAACGATAGAAATTATGTTGAATCAATTAAATCTAATTGTAACAAACTGAAGATTTAGAACAAACATTTTGTCAATTAATCAAACAGATATACAAATCCGGAAAGTTTGGATTTTCAAAATCGGTTCCACGGATAAGCCATAAAACTAACCTGACAGACAGCCAGGTTAACATTCAAATTTATTATTAGTGAAGATAGCAGTGTTATTCTTTTTTGCGTAAGTAGTACTATCTGTTTTGTGGCTAGGTATAGACTTTTTTGTTACACATTCATCATCACCTACCCGGAACCATGAAGAGTCCCCTGGTGGTAGGACTCTTCAGCAAGAGTCCGTCTTGGTGGGTACCACCGCAGTGTCAGATATTCTACCTCCAAGCAGTAGTGTGTAAGCATTATTGTGTTTAGGTTTAAAGGGCACTGTAGCAAGTGAAATTACTGGGCGAAAGAGACTAAACAACAATGTCTCGGGGTAATAAGCGCAGTGCAGTGCCACGCAAACACTTAAAAACTTTAAGCTTTGGGTGGCACTGCATCTGTAATAGTCAGGCGTGGTGCTTAACATCAAGCGGGCGCCTTGATTGTCTTGTCACTTGCTGACATAAAAAAACACATCTGTCAATAAGTCTATACAATTGAAGGTAGGTATACTAGGTATCCCAGGTATCTTCAGTCGCCACCTAGCCAAATTAAACACTCCATTAAATTCCGATAATGCCGACTTGAAAAAACTCATCTATTTGATTCCCCCGTCATTTGATTAAAGTGAAGCCCGACGGGATCCTGGAGACTGAGATAATTGGAACCGGATTAAATGAACTCGGTACGCTACGGTTTATTTTCACACATATAATTTTGAAGCCTTAGGCTGAACGCTCATGAGCTGGTTGCTTTTTTTTTATACAACTGAACTGGCAACCAAGCGTACGGCCCACAAGATGGTAAGCGGTTACCGCAGCCTATGGACGCTTGCAATACCAGAGGTATAGCTCGCGGGTTGCCACCTTGAGACTAAAATCGAAAGCCTCATGTGCCAGTAATTTACCCGGAAACCATACCCTTCACACAGCAATGCGAGCATTACTGCTTGGCGGCAGAAATAGGTATGGTGGTAGTCCTTCCCCCGGACGAGCTCTATCACAGAGAACTCTACTACTCTTAAACATCTAGCGACTTTTCAGATGCAGCGCGTACTTATCCAAAACTAACTTAGATCAGACAGCCTTCTAATGTTTCTGGGACACTTGCCTACTCTAGAGCGAGAGTGATTGGGTCTTAATCCACCACAGACCCAATGCGGATTGGTGGATGGCACATGTCTTTCAAATTTTTAGTTCTTGGACATGCCGGTTTCCTCACGATGTTTTCCTTTACCGTATGAGAGCATTGCATTGCGCTGATACACTTTTCAAATAGAAAAATCCATTGGTACACTACCGGGCTTAAACCCACGAACTTCGGAATCGGAAGGCACATTTTTTCAACAGAAGAACAGATCGCACTTTTTTGTCGATCTGTCACCTTAAGAGGACAAAACTAGGTGACAGATGGGAATAATCCTCTGATTCTACCTACTCTCATTATTGTAGGCTTTGTCCGAAGGGATTCCAATAATAACACTCGTAGTACCGCCCAGAGGTTCGCCAGTCAAGCACTATATTTGAGGGTATAAACACACATAAAAAAGAAAAAAATCTAGCATCGTGTTGGTAGTGGTAAACCTACCCGCTCGCGTCATTCGCTTTTTAGTGCTCGCCACGATCGCACAGCTCGTGTCTCCCACTACTGTATAAAAGTTTTTTGTTAGTTGCAAAGTTTTAAAATCATGCCTAAACGCAAAAATGAACAAAGTGATGACTACAAAAAGTTATGTAAAAAGTTTAAAAAGTTGGAGAAAAAATTGCGGCGACGATGTCGCAGTCGGAGTCAATCCTCAGATAATTCACATCGTTCGGAGTATGAAGGTATGTAAATAATGTTTGATTTAATTTATATTGAATCGGTATAACAATAAGGCTTACACTAAATTCTGCCGGGTTTACGTTCTTCTCTATAGAGCTGTAACTACCCATGTAAATCGTCTACATACTATGCGTATGCGACAGTAAGCAGATTAAATACCTTTGTGTTATACGTGACTAACTATGTGACAAGCTTTAGATAATCTAGGTTTTTTGTAATGTAGGTGTTTTCACTTCTTTCGAAAAATGTAGCATGTAGAAAATGTAGCAGTAAATGTAGTATGTAGCTAATTAAATAGTAGGTATACATAGTAAACAAGGGTTTGCGTACCTTTCTTTGGAACTGTACTACCCTAAAAGTTTGCTAATACCTGTTAGGGTTTGTGTACATTTTTATGAAATTGTACTACCCTAAAGAGTTTTTAGATACCGGCTGGGGTTTGCGTACTTTTCTTTGGAACTGTACTACCCTTAAAGCTTGCCGATACCTACCAGGGTATGCGTACATTCCTATGGAACTGTACTTTTCTTAAAGCTCGTTGATACATAACAAGGTTTGCGTACTTTTCTTTGGAACTGTACTACCTAAAAGTTAGTTTTGCGAACAGTACCTTGGTCTGTTTCTTAACTAATAACGAGAAATCTGTTGATTTCAGAGCACTCGGTTAGAAGCGAGGCTTACGAGATTGCTGAAAACAACGTTGCTGGACTGCTGGACGGAAATATTATTGCTCTGTCTACTGAGACAAATGCTATCTCCAATGCAAAACTTACTGTGGAACCTACTAAGGCCACGGCCGATAAATCAGCAGCTGCTATTGCTACTGAGCTGGCTACCATGAGCGCAGTGACTATTGAGCATCAAACAGACACCTGTCCTACTGAAGAACTTGGACCCACAGAGGTGGTACTACCTAGTGAGATACTCGAAATATTAGGAGAAGACCCTACTATTTCCAATAGTTTTGGAGATGAAATCCATAAAGACTAGAACATGCTGCCACACATGGACTAACCAAAGAGCTTCGTAAGGAGTTATTTGAAAAGTATTTGCTGCCCAGCAACTGCAAACTAGTTGATGCCCCTGCATTGAATGCTGAAATAAAGGCAGGAATTTCTGATATGACTGCGAAACGGGATAAGAGTATCGAGATAAGACAAAAACAGATAGCCACTGCAATATCGTGCTTGGGTAAAGTCATAAATATGTTTATTTCAAAGAGTGATGCAGATCCGACGATAATCAAAATGCTAATGGATACGGAGCGTATTTTATGTGATTGTCAGCACAGTGATTCAGCAATTAGAAGGAGTTTCATTCTGTCAGGCATGAAAAAAGATATGAGAGACCAATTACAAAACACTAAGCCAGATAATTTATTGTTTGGGCAAAACCTGACGGAGACAATAAAGACAGCTAAGGCTATCAATAAATCAGGTGCTGAGTTGAAAATACCTATGCCTAAACCACAGGCGAATACTAGTAACAAAAAGTACCAGGCGACAGCTAGCACTTCCAAGAATTTAAACTGGAAAGGACCTTATCCTGCTCGGAAGCAACCGAATCATCCGAAGACGAAGGAGAACCCTCGGAACAAGAATCGGCAAACCAACTCATCGAAATCCTTTCAGCAGCAACGGCCGCGCGAACGCCGCTAGACCTGGTAAACTATGCTGGCAGATTGTCCATTTTTTATGATCAATGGTATTTAATAACGAAGAATCCCTTGGTGCTCGCTTGCATCAAAGGATATGAAATTCCGTTTTCCTGTCCAGTAAAACAATTGTCTTTTCCAAGTATAAAAAATTATTGTGACAAAGAAAAACATAATTTTTATGAGGCTATTGATAATCTATTATCTATAGGAGCTATTGCAAAATGTGAAGCTACAGAAGGACAGTTCTTATCTAGTGTGTTTTTGGTACCCAAACCAAATGGAAAATTTCGTTTTATTCTGAACCTTAAAAATTTAAACAAATTTATTACAAATGAGCATTTCAAAATAGAAGATATACGTACAGTACTAAAATTAATAACAAAGGATTGTTTTATGACAAAGATAGATCTTAAAGACGCTTATTATCTAATACAGATTCATCCAAATTCAAGGAAGTATTTAAGGTTCCAATTTGAAGAACAGTTTTATGAGTTCAATGTTTTACCATTTGGTTTGAGTACAGCACCCTACATGTTCACTAAAGTAATGAAACCCATCGTCCGTTTGCTACGTTTAGCTGGATTAATATCGACTAACTACTTAGATGATTTTTGGCTAATGGGGCAGTCATATGATCAATGTTTATATAACACATCGCAGACCAAAAAATTAATAACTTCTCTTGGTTTTATAATAAATGAAGAGAAGAGCTCTATGACACCAAAAAATACTTGTACATTTTTAGGTTTTGTATTGGATTCGAATAAATTCAGGATCACGTTACCTACTGAAAAAATAGAACGCGTGACACAAGAACTTCAAAAGTTTTTGGCCTTAAACAGATGTAAAATTCGTGAATTTGCTAGATTAGTAGGTATACTAGTGTCAATATGTCCTGCTGTGGAATACAGTTGGCTCTATACAAAATTTTTTGAAAGGTTAAAATTTTTAAATTTAAAATCAGATGATAATTATGACAAGCCTATGAATCTACCTTTGACATTACAACCTGACCTGAAATGGTGGTATAACGCAATGCAAAGACCTTTCAGTAGGATCAGAGAAGATACACATGATCTTGAAATATTCTCAGATGCCTCAAACACGGGGTGGGGGGCTGCATGTGGGAAAGAGAAGGCCAGCGGGTTATGGAGTACTCAGGAACAAGCTCAACACATTAACTACCTGGAAATTCAAGCTGCTTATTTTGGTTTAAAAGTTTTTGCTAAGAACTTAAAGAATTGTCAAATTTTACTTCATGTTGACAACACGACGGCCATCTCTTATATTAATAGAATGGGAGGCGTCCAGTTTCCGCATCTCACGGACATAACCAGACAATTATGGCAATGGTGTGAATGTCGTAGATTGTTTGTTATGGCTACATATATAAGTTCCTCAGATAATAGTACGGCTGATGCAGAATCCAGACGCATTCACCCTGATATAGAATGGGAGTTAGCTGATTGGGCGTACCAGGAAGTTGTTTCAACATTCGGTGCACCTGATGTTGACTTGTTTGCTAGTCGACTAAATAAAAAATGTACAAAGTACGTTTCCTGGCATAGAGATCCAGATGCCATGACCATCAATGCATTTACAATTTCCTGGGCCAATTGTTATTTCTACGCGTTCCCTCCATTCTCAATAATTTTAAAGGTGTTAAAAAAGATCACCTCTGATAAGGCTAAGGGTATTGTCATTGTACCCTTATGGCCGACCCAGCCTTGGTACCCACTTTATAAAAGTCTCTTGGTTTCTGAACAAATATTATTCAAGCCAGATAAGTCTCCAATAATGTCTTTCCATTCCAGCAATCACAACATTCACACTTCGCTTACCCTGGTGGCAGGGATCTTATGCGGACAGCGTGGTTAAGGAGAAGTGTCCCACCATCGGCCATTAATGTTATGCTGGCATCACTGTCAGACAATTCCTTCAAACAGTATGATGTTTATTTAAAACGTTGGTTCCAGTGGTGTAATGAAAATAATTATGATTTGTACAATGCATCAGTCCCACAAATAATTTATTTTCTCAATAAACTTTTTGAAGAGGGATCTCAATATGGCACACTTAACTCTTGTAGATCTGCGTTAGCTTTATTAATGGGCAATAATATCGGAGAAGATGACAGGTTAAAAAGATTCTTTAAAGGCATATTTCGTTTGCGACCTCCACTGCCAAAGTACTCCATAACATGGGATACTTCAATAGTACTTAATTATTTGGGCCAGCTATACCCAAATGAAACACTAACTCTTGACAAAATTTCGAAAAAGTTAATAACCTTAGTAGCCTTACTAACTGCACACAGAGTGCAGACCCTGTCAAAAATTAATATTAAAAATATTGAGACGTCTTCAACAAAAATTAACATAAAAATTCCAGATTTTTTGAAAACCACACGTAGAGGATGCCTACAACCTAATTTAGTGCTCCCCTTTTTCGAAGAAAGGCCTGAAATATGTCCAGGAAAAGTTTTGGTAACCTATTTAGAAAAAACTAGTACTATTCGAAAGGATATTGACTCCCTTTTCATTAGTCTCAAAAAACCATATAAGCCTGTGGTTTCTCAGACTTTAATTCGGTGGATAAAGGACACCTTACGCGACAGTGGGATTGACGTAAATATATTCTCAACGCATAGCACAAGACACGCAGCTACATCCGCTGCTCACAATCTGGGTGTTAGTTTAGATCAAATTAGAAAAGCCGCTGGCTGGAGCGGTACTTCTAACACATTCTATCGGTTCTATAATAGAACTATAAGTAATGTTAATTCTGATCAAGATGATGATTGTTTTGCTAGAGCTGTTGTCAGTGGAACTCATGATTAATATAATGTAATATAACAATTGATTAAACAAGTTATATCAATGATTGTTTGGATATATATAAAATATAGCAAAATATTTGACACCGTCTCTAAAAGTCTACGAGTGTTATTATTGGAATCCCTTCGGACAAAGCCTACAATAATTAATGATTAAACGAACTTACCTGTAAGTGAAGTTCTATCATAATTATGAAGGGCTTTGTCCGAAGGGATTAACAACCCTCCCTCCCTATTGTGCCCCTATTTAAGTAGTGTAAATATTTTGCAATAATCTCTGAACTAAATGACGCGAGCGGGTAGGTTTACCACTACCAACACGATGCTAGATTTTTTTCTTTTTTATGTGTGTTTATACCCTCAAATATAGTGCTTGACTGGCGAACCTCTGGGCGGTACTACGAGTGTTATTATTGGAATCCCTTCGGACAAAGCCCTTCATAATTATGATAGAACTTCACTTACAGGTAAGTTCGTTTAATCATTAATTATATCGCGTAGGTTGAACTAAATTCAAGGACCTTTTCGGGTTGCTTTGACATAAGACTTATCGTGCTCGTATAAAAGGTTATTCATTATAAGTTGATAATATTCAAGGAAAAATTCTACAAGAACATTTTTTTATTGTTTAATTTTTTTTTTTGCACGTCTGGTAAAAATTCCGTGTAAGTCGATAAAGTTTAGATCAATTTAATAATTAGTTCTGTAGCCTTTTAAGATCTACTAAAACAAGTTCGTATTCGTGGCCCAAGGTCTCCGACATGGCCTCACAACTTTGAAACAGCCAGGACCGATTGCTTGACGTGATCTCCGAAGCACGGGAGCGCTCAGTTAAAATTGCCACTGGTCACCTATCACAATATCCACGCCGTATTGGTACTATTACCTACTACTAAAGTACTACTGACTGATACAATACCAAGTAAAAGTAGTAGAGTTCTCTGTGTTAGAGCTCGTCCGGGGAAGGACTACCACCATACCTATTTCTGCCGCCAAGCAGCAATGCTCGCATTGCTGTGTTCCGGTGTGAAGGGTATGGTTTCCGGTGAAATTACTGGCACACGAGGCTTTCGATCTTAGCCTCAAGGTGGCAACCCGCGAGTGATACCTCTGGTATTGCAAGCGTCCATAGGCTGCGGTAACTGCTTACCATCTTGTGGGCCGTACGCTTAGTTGCCACTTCAGTTGTAAAAAAAAAATTAAAAAAAAAATAAAGATTCGGGCTACGGCACTTCGTCTGCGGTCTGCCTTAGAAGCCGCAATTTGCTTGGTAACGAGTTGCAAACATGGAAACAATTCGGTGTGTAAATAAATCCGTCATTGGCCAGATGATACCGACACAGAACTATATTTGAGTAGAATGAGTGAGTATATGTACCTCGCGTGCCGAAAAAACGGGCTAAGTAAGGGCTGAGAACCTCTTTACTCGCCGCGAAACTCAGTCTGCTCCCAACCGGGGGCGGTGTGATGTGGCAGTGCCTAGAATCGGTTTGCCGCGTGCTTATCGATGCTTTTAAATCATTTATTTTCGCGCGGCTTATGTTTCCTATCACTAAAATACATTTGTGTGTAAAATACAAATACGCAAAATGTTACCGCTCGGTTTCCATACAAATCGACGAACTCTTTCATTCTACTTAAATATAGTTCTGTGGGTACCGAGGAAGCTAGTTTGGTATTCTTTTAGCGCGTTGTAAACTGACTCAGGAATACTATCTGTTCAAAAATAATTAGACCTTATATTCTTAGAAATAACTTTGTTTTTTGATCAACCCTATCATAAGTTGAGTAAACAACTTACTCAACCCCGGATGATCCTCGGACTAAATATTTTTTATGAAATTAACTCTAGAAACGCAATAAATCGTCATCATCAAAAATCATTAGAAAATATTCTCATTTCGTGTGTGCATTAAGTTTAAGTCTGTATTATTTAGTCCTTGCTTCCCCGGCTTTATAACCCATTCTTTCATCTTGAATTACTAAATCTTACTCCCCATTGAATATAAAGCGTAATGGGGACAACGGGAAGTTATATTTTGACATCCTACTGTCCCCATTAATGGGGATAAAATCATGGGGACATGGGAATACACGTATAGTCTATCAAAGAAAAAAGCATTAGCGTAACAGGACGCCCTCTTTTTAGGGGAGGCCAATGTCCAGCAGGGTTTTCCAGTTCGCGGTCAATCGAGAACCTTTTTTCCACAGTGATTATCGGTACTACAAGCAATATCCTTCGGCCTTCGGGCGGCCTAGAAACTCTGTCACCAGAGTTGGCCACTGACTCGTACGAACAAACGAAAGAACGAGCAATATCTAACAATGTTGTGCGCTGGACAAATAAATATATTTTCTTTCTTTCTTTCAATTTATAGTATGGCCTACCTACTGCCACCTGACCTTGCTTATTTATAGTATGGCCTACCTACTGCCACCTGACCTTGCTTATTTTTTTTTTTTAATGTTTGTTCCGCCGTTTGTTTCTCCGACAGTCGGAGACATTTTCAGGCTAACATATTGTAAACTTAATCACTGTTTAATCTGATAATTTGAGCGATCAGCACAATCTGCGTCTGGTCGTATGGAATTAGGGGTGAGGGGGATGACGACAAGTCAGGTAAGTAGGTATACTTATTTTAGAAGCAGGCTATGTCGGTGATCTTGTCCCAAGTTGTTTCCTACAAAGGAGTTGTTTCACGTAGTATGGAGCTGGGCCTTGGTCGGGGTCTAGAAGTTAAATAATTACTGTCAAAGTCAAGATGCGTCACGATCTGTGCTAATAGCTGTCATGGCGGACCTCTAGTGTTCCCGTTTTAGGAAACTCAACACAGCAAACATTTTTCCTTTAGTACTTTGTTTGTCTACTTAAAAATAAAATTGTTTGTTACTGTTAAGTCTTAATTTTTTTATTTATATTTTCTATATTACAAAGACCACTATAAAATTGGTCCTTTTCTCGTTTCAGCCATGAACTCTTAGAGCGATTCAAATTAGGGCCTAAACTGATTGTCAAAAAATGTTGTACCATGACTTCAATAATTATTAATTTAATCATTAACCATTCATTAAATTAATCAGGTATCGACAGTGAAACTATTAGCATATTTCCATAGCCTTGTTGTGCAACTTTGAGCTTAAACGAGACCAATAGTTAGTGTTCTAATTAACTATCGTTAAAGTTACATTTTCTGTACTAACGAGCCGTACGCTCGCAACTATGTAAGTAAAGCCCCCGGCTTTGCTCGCCTTCCAACCGAAACACGACTCCTAGGTGAATTAGCAACTAAAACCAAGTTTTCCTTAGAAATGTCGACCGTAATGTCGTCAGGTCGGACGGAGGTGAACGGCCACTCACACCTTCCCACCGGTTTGAACTACCTCACCCCGATCGCGGTATTGTATCGAGTGTCCAGGGTATGATATGGGTATGATCACAGTATGGTTATGAATTGTCGGGAAAGTATTACACAGTAAGTTTTGATTGTGAAATGAAATGAAATATGCTTTTTGATATTTTATACACACAAGAACAGAAAAAATATTTTTTAGGGAACAATAAAAAAACAGGTAGGTAGAGGTAGGTAACTAAATACAATTCAATAAAATTATAAAAACTATAAGTAGGCATAGGATTGTCCGTATTATTAATTATAACTATATATATTTTTATTTAATTTATCGTAATAAAAAACTTACATAACAAAGTAATTTATTAACTAACTAAAACTAAAAAACCACTGAGGTTTGAGCAAGTGGAGGGAGTTTCCATCTAGTTTTGGTAAATGTTTAATTAAATTATAATAATAACATAAATGCTCCTTATATTTAATGTAGGCAGGCAACTTACCATTCACATACGATACTTTACAATAAAATAAAATACAACCGCTAAATCACGGCGGTCGCTTTGGAGATCAATTCTTAAGTACAAAGGCTTGACTTGTCGCAGATTAATCGCCGCGACGACAGCTCAACGTCACCTTAACTCGAGCGGTTCAGAATTCTATAGATGTAACTCCATACTGCAACACTCAACATGAGCTCGCCCAACAAACGTCAAACGAAAGCGCAGCATTAACCAGTTGACCATAGACCTAACCATACGTCAAATATCTTACGAGCATCTTTACTACAACCGTACATTGATGTCCGCACTTGTTATGAAATGTAATTTTTTTTTTACATTTTAAAAATAATGTATTCGATATTATTACAACCTAGCCTTACGTTTAGGCTAATGAGTAATTTTAAGTTGACTTAGTCTTATAAAATAAATTAATTGCTAAGAATGTGTCCATTGGCACTTTTCTTACTGTCTCTATTTATTACGGGAAAGCACTTTTTTCATGGTTTCGTTGTTGGTATTTTTTCACTCTATGTTAGGGTCACTATTGATTTTACACTAACTTTGAGTTTTGAGGTTTGTCCTTTTGAGTCTTTTCACTAAATCCATGTTGTAATGTATTAAATAAATTAAGTAAATTGTAATGAAATGACGTTATGAAAAGACGTCAAACAGGCGTCACGGCGCGCGGTTCACACAAAAAATCTTAAAATTTGAGGCCGAAATTTCGTACCATGAATCACAATACTTATGCAATTGGTCCCGAAGACAGCACTATGACAGTGACATAAATTGTATGAAAACCTTAAAATTTGAGGCCGAAATTTCGTACCATGAATCACAATACTTATGCAATTGGTCCCGAAGACAGCACTATGACAGTGACATAAATTGTATGAAATTCCATGGTAGCTAGATGCTTCGTTTTTCGTTCCCGTCACTTTTGACTTCAATGTAACGGACAGACATTTTGATTTGAGGCCAAGTGCTTACGTTGGCTAGTCGTTTGGGCGAGGCGACGGCGGCGACATGAAGTGGAAATTATTCGTCTGCATTAACCTTAAACCTACTTTTGGAGAAACTCCCGTAGTTCGGATGTTACTTAGCCAGTTTAGTAGTTAGTTACGACATAGTTACCGGTAAACATGAACGCTTGTAAGTTATTACAAGTTTATAAGACGAGAAAAAGTTTGGCATAACATAACACCTTGCTTCTAACTTTGCTGTCTAAAAGTACTTTGAATCACATCGTACTTTAATTATGTTATCTTTATTATATATTCTTTATCTTTAATCATCATATCTGGCTCAACGTATCAATCAGCATTGCCATTCAACGTGGCAATGCAGCCAGCATGTTGGGAACGCTTCCTACTGGTAGTGATTTGGATCAGTTGAGCTATCTATAGGTCGTTTGTAACGGTCTTTAGATGGCTCAACTGTTTCATATGTATTTTGTATATTTTGTAATGTAATATAATTATGTACATATTATGTTATTCATCATGATCATTCATATCAATGAAAGACAGAGGGCTGACATCAGTCAGCCCTCTGATCAATCTTTTCTTTGAGCATTCACAATGCGAAAAAAAATCAAATGCATTTGATAGAAAGAAAGCTTGGTGACAACCGATGTGGCGTCTGCCTGCGACGCGGAGGTTGCGCGTTCGATTCCCGCCTCGGGTCAAATATTTGTACGATCTACAAATATTTGTTCCGGGTGTTCTGGGTATTTATTATATATAATAAAAAATACCTATCTATGTATTGTATTGTATTGAGTATCAGTCATCTAGTACCCATAACACAGCTCTGTTTAACAGCAGCTTACCTTGGCGCTAGATGATGCTATGTGGATTGTCCAGCATTATTTATTTATACTGACCAACAGTACCTACAGCGTAGAGTCAAAACCGCTGGACCTAGAAACTTAAATATGGAGAGTTTGTTCTCGGATTTAGTATTTACAAAAAAAAGTTAAAAAGTAATTAGTTAAATTGTAATTTAATATTGGCCAGTTATCTTCCCATAGTATTATACAAGCTTTGCGTAGTTTAGGGCTTAGATGGCGTTGTGTAGAAATGTCTGCCAATATTTATTTATTTATTTGTAGTTTTGCATAGATTTAGATTTTGACCCTGAATCTAGACATACATGCCGCGCACCGCACAGCATTCATAAAAACATATTAAAATACCTAGCCCGTATTCATTCATAATTTGTGGTTTAAACATGCGCATTGTCATCGTAGTGTTAGTCACACTGTAGTCACTCACTCCTAGTTTACATGTAGGTAGGTAGTTCAAAGGTTTTAGAGCTTCATTCATGATTGTGTGAATCATCATCTAAGTAGTATAGTAAGCTATTCTTTAATAATGATAATAAATTTCTGCAAACTGAACTTCCTCAGGAAGTTCAACCTACTAACCACTGATGTGCACTTGGCTTAGATAACCCCGGTTTGAATAAAACTGTAGAATAAAATCTAGAAACATAATAATAATAAATAAAAACGTTTATTTTGTTACACAAAAATGTTTGTCAAAAGTAGTTTAAGTCATCATTTTCCTGCCCTTTTTCCCACGTTATGTGGGGTCGGCACAACATGTTCCTTTATCCATTCCTCTCTATCACCCGTCATCTCAGTACTCACTCCTTTCTTACTCATGTCATCTTTCACACAATCCATCCATCTTTTCTTTGGCCTACCTCTACCTATATATCCATCCACATTCATATCTAACATTCTTCTTGTCAGATGACATTCATCCCTCCTCATAACATGCCCATACCACATACCAAAAGTAGTTTAAGTAATAATTAAATAATTAATGCTAGACAAACCACACAGCATCATCTAGCCTCAAGCTAAGCCGAACTTGTGTTATAGGTACTAGATGACTGATGACTGATATAAATACAAGACAATCTTCTTTTTTTTCTATTTTTTTTATTATTATGAATACATTTTAAAATAATGTACTAAATATTATTACAATCTAGCCTTACGTTTAGGCTAATGAGTAATTTTAAGTTGACCTAGTCTTATAAAATAAATTAGTTGCTAAGAATTGTGTCCATTGGCACTTTTCTTACTGTCTCTATTTATTAAGGGGAAGCATTTTGTCCATGTGTTCATTATAATATGTTTTACACTTTATATTAGAGTCACTATTGATTTTACACTACTAGCTCAAAAGGTTTAGTCCTTTTAAGCCTTCTCACTATATCCGTGTTGTCGAGGAGCTGGATTGCCTCGACGTTTACATGATGGTGAAGTAGTCTATGCTCGTGAGCTTCTGCATATTTTTTTATTACGGTGTCTACGAAGTCTATCAATATACAATCATCATGACGGCCTTCTAATATTCCCACTGCTGGGACACTGGCCTACTCTCAGTCGAGAGTGATTGGGTCTTAATCCACCACGCGGACCTAATGCAGACTGGTGGATGGCACATGTCTTTCGAATTTTTAGTTCTTGGACATGCCGGTTTCCTCACGATGTTTTCCTTCACCGTATGAGAGCACTGGCATTGCGCATATAAATTTTTCGAACAGAAAAATCCATTAGTGCACGACCGGGTTTGAACCCACGACCTTAGGATCGGAAGGCGGGGTCACTACCACTAGACCACCGGTGCTCTCAATACAATACATAGATATTTTTGATTATATAGAAAATACCCGGAACACTCGGAACAAATATTTGCAGATCGTACAAACATTTGTTCCGAGGCGGGAATACAACCCGCAACCACCAAGTCGCAGGCGGACCTTTCACCGCACATTCGGAATATCGAAATTCCGCTTGGTGTTAGTTACGCGGATTTTCCGCTATCTTTCACCATTTCAGGAGCCTTATTCGCTATGACCAAAAGCGGGCTGGTTACGATATCTGCGTGGAATCGTTGTTGACGAGCAACGTTTTATTGCTCGTCTGACTGTTTTTTAAGGTCAACTATCGCTATTGAAACAACACAGATACGGATAACAATTTTACAATTTCACACCATGGCACGTATAGAACACGTTACTAAGTTACACGTTATTGGTAAGGAATCTTCTAGGTCATAGCGAATAAGCCCCCTGATGACCGAGATGACCGTGAAAAGAAGCATTCCCAGCAGATAATGTAAAAATTGTTGTTTACATTCCACACCCTTGGAAAGGTAACTTTTGTAATTACAGGTCATCCCTCACTCCCCTCCCTTCACCCCTGGGAACCCATGTCCGTTGATGTTTGATATTATACCATCAAAATAACCTTTTATTACTGACGGGGTGAAGTAAAAATGAAAAGGATATTTTCGGGTGATAAATCTTCCCTTTCAAAACCTTTAAAAATAAAAGAGTGTCGTAATGGTGGAACCACAAACTTAACTAATTCGATGACGGAACAGTCTACCCGGCTTAGTTACAAGGGGGTTTGATTCCCGCTGCGAAGCGACAAATATGCTTACAAGTTTTGCAAGTATTTATTCTCGATACCATGATACCACAACTTATCAAATCTTAAATCATCGAACCCAGCCGAGTTTGTTGCCAGATTCTTCTAGGCTGGAACTAGCGTAAATTCACCTAGCTTTAAAGTATTTACATTGAGCCAGTAGCAAAGTTAGTGCTGACTCCAAATTCGAGCAAAGTCAGTGCTGACCCGCTATTGACCTAATGTAAACGCTTTCGAGTCAATACTGACTTCAAATTCTCGCGTAAACGAGAAAGTCAGTTCTTGAAGTCAGCGCTGACTTCATTTGGAGTCAAGCACTGACCCAATGTAAATGACACATGAGACGTTTCAAAATGATCCTTGTGATACGATTGAATAAAGAGATTTTTTACTTCTACTTACATAATTATAATAAAGTCTCATTTATTTCCTTGATAACTTAATTTATGCAAAAAAAATTATAAAATATTGATTTAAAATAATATAAAATATATCGATTTCTGAATTTTAAAGATCTAAGGACCTCTCAACGAGTAAAGGCCTCCTCCATTTTGCTCCAGTTAACTATTTTCTGCCTTTTTCATCTATCGATGCTTATGACACAGGTAATCTTTCATTTGATTCTTGGGTGACCACACTGATTACCAGTGTATTTGCCTTGTCACAGATTATTTAGGGTTTGGTTATGTCTTCACCACAGATTCACTCTGCTTTGAAAATGAATTGTTGCCATTTTTTCGTCACCTTAACGTTCTTACCAGCAGATCTGTCGTGAATACTATGTATTAATGTAGTACTTGCTTAGCTCATCATCATGACAGCCTTCTAATGTTCCCACTGCTGGGACACTGGCCTACTCTCCAGCGAGAGTGATTGGGTCTTAATCCACCACGCGGACCCAATGCGGATTGGTGGATGGCACATGTCTTTAGAATTTTTAATTCTTGGACATGTCGGTTTCCTCACGATGTTTTCCTTCACCGTTTCATACCGTACAGCTTAGCATATAAAAGTAGAAGAATCTTAACCTAGTTTTCGACACCTGTCACCGCGATCGTATGAACAAGACCTTTTATTTTCCAATTACTTAGTACGGAGGTGTCTCGAACAATGTAGTACTTATCTTCTCTGTGAGACAATGCAAAAGGTTTTTGTACACAGGATAATATACTAGGTATGTAGAGCTTAAAAAGCACATTCATCATCATCATCACGACAGCCCTCTGTTCCTCTGACCTACTTTCGAGCAAGATTGATTGGGGTCTGCATTGGATCCAGCACGCGGCTGCAATCCGGACTGGTGGATGGCGCTATGTCTTTAATTTTTTTAGTTCTTGGACATGCCGGTTTCCACGATGTTTTCTTCACCGTATGGGAGCTGACATTGCTCAAATAATGAGGATACAGGATATCTACGCTTTATTTGATCCTATTTCCGATGTGGCGCAGCGGGCGCAGGTTGCGGGTTCGATTCCCGCCTCGGAACAAATGTTTGTACGATCTACAAATATTTGTTCCGGGTGTTCTGGGTATTTTCTATATATAATAAAAAATATCTATCTATGTATTGTATTGTATTAAGTATATATCAGTCATCTAGTACCCATAACACAGCTCTGTTTAACAGCAGCTTACCTTGGGCTAGATGATGCTGTGTGGATTGTGCAGCATTATATATTATTTATATATATTATTTCGATCGGTATGTAAATTCGGAGCGCTCGTGACGTAGCTGGCTAAGTTGTTCTTAACAGATCAACAAGTTAAGCACTGTTCCGCGAGGTCATCATTTGGATGGGTCGCTCCCGTTTTTTTTTTTGTACAACTGAAGTGGCAACCAAGCATACGGCCCACAAGATGGTGAGCGGTTACCGCAGCCTATGGACGCTTGTAATACCAGAGGTATCACTCTCGGGTTGCCACCTTGAGGCTAAGTTCGAAAGCCTCATGTGCCAGTAATTTCACCGGAAACCATACCCTTCACACCGGAACACAGCAATGCTAGCATTACTGCTTGGCGGCAGAAATAGGTATGGTGGTAGTCCTTCCCTGGACGAGCTCTATCACAGAGAACTCTACTACTCTTAAAACTCTTATGAACTCTACTTCCCGTGCTTCGGAAGGTACGTTAAGCAGTCGGTCCCGGCTTTTTCAAAGTTGTTTGGCCATGACAGAGGCCTTTAGGCGGCCTAGAAACTCTGTCACCAGAATTGGCCACTGACTTATACGAACGAACGAACGATTTCGATGGTTCCTATTTGAAAGGTAGTTTAAGCATTAAAATTTGGTAAACATCTGATAAAGATCTGTTATAGATCTTCGCTGTGATGAGCAGTAGTTTCTTAAAATGCAGTTTATTGCTCACCTTTAAAAGTTCTGGCAAGATCTACTGTTCCCAGAACGTAAAAGGTTACATGTTGGATATAAATCAGTAACAGACAACAACTGCAGTTAACGTCACTTTGTTACTACTGACGAGACTGTTAAGTAGTTCGCCTGATGTTAAGCACCACGCCTGACCGTAACAGTGTCACCGAAAGCTTAAATCTTCAAAGCTTCCTTCCTGAGACAGTTGTAAAGTCCCTTTCGCCTAGTAATTTTATATATTTTTAAAAGTAGTAGAGTTCTCTGCGATAGAGCTCGTCCGGGGAAGGACTACCACCATACCTATTTCTGCCGCCAAGCAGTAATGCTCGCATTGCTGTGTTCCGGTTCCAAGGGTATGGTTTCCGGTGAAATTAATGGCACATGAGGCTTTTGATCTTAGCCTCAAGGTGGCGACCCGCGACTCCGCGAGTGTTACCTCTTTACCTACGAACAAAGCCTTTTACATGTCTAGTGCCTATCTCTAGACAAAAGAAAGATCTGTGGATTGATTGTCAGCTTGTCACGGCTATTCTGAGCCAAACCAAAATCTAGATAAAAGCCCCGCTTTGTACGATATTATCTTTAAAATATCGAGGGTTTCTCGACCAATAAATCCCAATCACGACACCGATATTGAAATTTATATAGTCGTATTTTAACAAATAGTTACCTATATCTAGTTGACCGCGAAAGGACCGGACGTTAGAAAGACAGTGTAATAGACAGGTCGTATCTAAATTGTTAAATTCTTTACAGCCGACAACTATTGTAGACGGTACTCTTGGGGGTCACTGAACTCGCGAATTATTAGCTGCGACCGGTTTTAAGAAAAAATACCTACCTAGGTATGTAACTAAGTAAAGTCCGGTTCTATTACGTTAGAATCATGCCTAGGTAGATTTGAATGGGAATTCAATAAAGATTGGACCACAGCAATGCGAGCATTACTGCTTGGCGGCAGAAATAGGTATGATGGTAGTCCTGCCCCGGACGAGCTCTATCACATTCACCATATTTAATCATCATCATCATCATCAACCTATTGCAGTCCACTGCTGGACGTAGGTCTCTCCCAATGCGCGCCACTGAGCCCGATCTTCGGCTTTCCTCAACCACTTTCTGCCAGCTACATTCCGCAAGTCATCGCTCCATCTAGCCGGAGGGCGTCCTACACTACGCTTGCCTAAGCGCGGTCTCCACTCTAGAACACGTTTGCCCCAGCGGCCATCGGTTCTCCGGCATATATGACCAGCCCACTGCCACTTCAGCTTGCTTATCCTTTGAGCTATGTCGACCACCTTGGTTCTCTGTTGGATGATCTCATTTCTGATTCTATCTTTCAAAGAGACACCGAGAGACATATTTCATGCAATAAGGTGAATTTACGCTAGTTTCTAGTGAACGAAGTCGCATCCACAACAAGATCCGACTAGTTTTAAACAAAGCTCACCAATTTTAATCACTATTTGCGCTCCAAAGGACGGGGAGCAAACAATAATCCTTTGTAGATTATAGAGGGCTTGCATTAAATTCAATTACAGAGCTAAAGTCCCAGGTTCGCGGCAGGTCATTCCGAGGTCGGTGGAATCGCACGTGTGACTAATGCCTTGAACGACCCACTTTTAGACCCACCGTAGAACAGACGCTGAAGGTAAAAGTTTTCGAATTAAAATCTCTGGTGAGAATTCCCTTGCGAAAATGAAAGAGATTTGGGGTTTTGTGGTACATTTTATATTAAGTATAATTAGGTGTTAAAAAAACTAATAGCTGTATTAGTTTTATTCGTGTAGCGCGCAGATAAAATAAAAAAAATAATGCTGGACAATACAGCTCTGTTTAACAGCAGCTTACCTTGGGGCTAGATGATGCTGTGTGGATTGTCCAGCATTATTTATTTATTTGTTTATTATAAGTCATCTGCCGGCCATAGGCCCTACCTAATGCCTTTCTCATAGAGTGCCGGGACGACCGAGCCTTCAACGTCCATTAGTAGACGATGATAGATTTGAAAGACACATTAACTAACAGAGGTTTAAAGTATTATGAATAAGGCCCTAAATCTCTGCAGTATCTGTGACGAGATAATACAAGATTTCCTGAACTTTGCCTATCCGGGTTGGAATGATCAGCTGACCTCTTTTTCTCTCTATAAATAAAGAAAACGAGAATAAATAAGTAGGTTGTATAAATTACTACCTTAGTTGATACTCCGTCCCAGCTTCGCGCGGGTGCAATGAAACCGCGCCCGTGCGAAGCCGGGGTGGGTCGCTACTAATAAATATAGCCTATGTTACTCAGGGATAATGTAGCATTTTAATGGTGAAAGAATTTTTGAAATCGGATCAGTAGTTTTTGAGGTTATTCATAACAAACTAAAATACAAATCTTTCTTTAATATTCGTATTAGATTTGCTTTGGGATCATAATAATGAATTTTTAATAAGAATCTACCAAGGCTTACCAGCCTTCTGAAAACAGAGCTATAAATAATCCTCTGGATTCGATTTCAAAAAACGTTGACTTCTTCAATGGCGAGGTGGGTCAGTGCCCGGTTGAGGACCGTGTGGCTGCGGGTTTGATTTCCGCTTCGAGACAAATGTTTGCAAACTCGCGATAGTCTTTTGTGGCCGGGTTTATTACAGGTACAACTGTATAAGTAAAGAATAAATAAAAAAAGGCAACTTCTGCAATTACATTTTGTGCCTAAATTGTACGTTTGCATAATTTTAATGTATCATGGATTTCTATCACAAATAAATGAGTTATTAAATTAAATCCAGTATAATTCAAACTCAAAAGTAGCAATTGAGAGGATGCGTTTAATGCGAGTGCTTATGTAATCACCCCACATCGTTAATACTAAATAATACTACAAACAGCTGCCGAACCAAAAACTTCGAAGTTCGCCTGAATAAACACTCGAAGAAATAAACAGTAAAGCAATTATTTAAGAAAAACTAAGATAATCACTTACCTAATTAGAAGTTCAGAGAATGAGAACATAGCAACACAGGTTCAGGTGCGTAGACACGGCGCAAGCAACTTGCGCGGGGTTGTATGGAACCTGGAGTATTTCACTCGATAATATGGTTGGCAGGAATGACGTTAAATTGTGTGAAAATTCATGTCATAATCTAATGAGAGATTTAAAAAAAAAAGTAGTTCCAATTGCTTTGACAGATAGATGGTCTACTGCCATACTGGGAAAGGTTATCAAATAAAAAAAAAATTTGGTAACTCGTTTTTGTTTCGTCTCGTGTCAAGCGGAAGGTTGTGGGTTCATGTCCTGCTTGAGGCAAAATAATTTAACTCCAGTACGACCAAAGTTAATGTACTACGTAGTACGTACTATGACTTTGACACCAGCCAGAGGTATGACAGACAGTGACAGCAGGAGCAACCAATGTTGAATTCCCTACACATTCACCATAGCTCGCCAAACGTAGTGCTTACATTCTCTTGGGCTCGCCAGTTGAGCTACCGCCATCTAAATAGACAGTTTATTTTTTTAATAACTTGAGACGAAAACCCCTAATTGACATGTCGAATGTTGGCATAAGGGAGAGGACTGTCGGAGTGACGAGCGCAGTGCAGTGGCACGCAGAATTTTACAAATTACAATTTAAGTGACACTGCAACTTTTATATATACGTTTTAATAAACTTTTTGAACTTTATAGTAAATAATAAGCCAAATAGACATTTCTATTTTCTAATTTTTGCATAAAATTAGCCATCATAGTGACTCTAACACAAGACCATAATTTTCTACAATTTAATGATTCACACAATGGCCTCATGCGCATGTCACATGCACCGTGTACGCACCAGTAGGAAGTCAACACAAAACTCAAGCTCAAATAAACAGTCAATGGCTAAACAATCGCCAAGAAGACAAGTAGTCAAAGGCGAAAATCGAGTTTAGTAAAGAGACCAAACTTTTCTCTAAAATACTGCCAAGTATTCCTTAAAAGCTGCGACCGCTATTATTACGGCCGTGACGCCGTCAACTTGTCCTGTGGGGAGTGCTTACCCGTTCAACCCACTTTCTATACAATATTATTTTTACCCGTTCTACCCAAAACATATGTTAAGTTCTACATTTCAAAAATCTAAGTCACAGTGTATTCTAAACAGTACAGACACCTTAATTGAGGTAAGCTCAAAGCGACAAACGATAACGTGGGAAATATCGTAGTTCAACTTACATCGGTGACAATTAAGTTCGAACATTTACGGACATAAGCTGAACCACGATATACTAGAATATAATAGAATAGAATAGAAAAAAATTGAAAACACAAACATATATCGCTTTTGTCTGCAAAAGTAGACCCTCTGGCCAGGCTGAAAGAATGAATGTCCTAGGTGCTGTAAAGTATCAATCGTTGAGTGAATAAATGTAAACTATCTTGGATAGTTTGTACCTACATAAAAATATTCAAAAGAGTTAAGATATAAAAAGCATTCAACTAATACGGAAGCGATATAGTTTTTAAAATTATCATGGTTATTAACGTACCTAATTTTCACTAAAAACGGGATATTTACCATGATTTGTGAGTTTTATTGATTCCCGATATTTCGGCGCAGTTACATGCACCATGATCACGGGAGAACTCAACTGCGCCGAAACATCGGGAATCAATAAAACTCACAAATCATGTTAAATATCCCTTTTTTAGTGAAAATTATAATACGGAAGCGATTTGACGGCCGCCACTTTTTAGAAACCGGGATTGAGAAAGGATCACCAGCCAGAGAGATTTGTCCGGAAATAAGGGAGGACACTTCGACAGAACAGTTGCTTTAAAGTAGATTTAAAGAAACAGCGACCAGCACGACTTTTTAGCAAGTGTAGCGACTGGTGGTAGACTAGAACTTTTCAGCAACAGTAGGTACATAAACGGACAGTAACAGCAAAGCAACAATCCGTATTTTTGTGCCGTGCCAAATATTCTGTCTCCCAGCAGTAATAGTATGCCATTTTAGTGTGTTGTTTGGTCGAATACGCCTAGAAATGTTGTAAGGATCGCCGCCATTTTTTTTTCACATTTACAAATTTCATGGCTGACTAAGGAAAATTGTCTAATAGCAGGCCACAGACGCCACAAACAAAGTGAAGTGAAGTCTAATAGTAGATGCCATACATAAGGAATTTGTATCAGGTCGCTAACCCAAGACCCCGGCTTAACTCCCAAGATTGGATTGGCGAGTTTTAACTTCAAAAAGGCTTCGAAGAGCCAAATAGTGAAGCCAAGCCCTTTTTGCTGACACGAAGTTTCCAATTATTTTGATTGCCTCTTGGAAGCGAACGACTCATTTTACGAAACTTGAAAATGATAAGTCTAAAGTATGATTTACATTGAGTCAGTAGCAAAGTCAGTGCTGGCTGACTCCAAATTCGAGCAAAGTCAGTGCTGACCCGCTATTGACCCAATGTAAACGCTTTCGAGTCAGTACTGACTTTCAAATTCTCGCTGACCCTTTGTAAACAGAGAAAGTCAGTTCTCAAAGTCAGTACTGACTTCATTTGGAGTCAATCACTAACCCAATGTAAATGGCACTTTATAATAATTTCGTAAGTAAGCGTTTTCGTTTTAAATTCGAGGGTAATTTTCGGTTTTGTGGAATCTGTGGAGTTTGGTTGCAAATTAGGAAATTTTGATACGGCAAATTCTATCACAAAAATGGATTTTCCGTACGATAAAGATTTTTGAGGAAGTACTAATGCCTTAATGATGGGTTGGGTGGGGGGCCTAACTTCCGATCCGGATGATCTATTCCGAATACACTTATTTAGATTACCAAGTTCAATTCTTCTTCTTCTTCTTCTTTTAATTTGTGGCGTCTGTGGCCAAGTTTAATTCAAGACATTGCACTTTTATTTTTAAGTGCGATCTGTCACCCTGTCAGTAATTACGGGTTAGTGTCAAAATCCCCTTTGAAAATCCCCTTTGAAGGGGATTTTGGGAGTTTGAGTGTCAAAATCCCCTTTGAAGCCTCAAGCTCAGTCTAAAGGGTAGAAGTCAAGTCGAAGTTAAGTCTTCTTTTAACTAAGTTAAGTTTAACTTCGACTTGACTTCTAGTTTTGACGGAAACTCATCGCACAGTGAAGGAAAACGTTGCTGAAATAATAATAAGAAAGTAAAGTTACATAATACCCTAATACCTATGAAAGTAAAGTTCAATGTTGAATGAGTGTACTAAAAAAAGAATGACTGGAAAAAATAGCGATAAAGATGAAATGGTAGCCAAGGTAGCGTTTTGGCGTATTTCGACATCACGGAAAATCACTTTTATGGACATCAAAACAAGAAAATTTTACAAAAACGCACGAGCTACACCATACCAATTTCACCTTAAAAATAAAACACTCTCATTGCAAGTGCCTATAACCCCCCCTCTACCCTTACTTAAAACAGCCCCCAGGTAACCCAATAGCAGTGTCCAATAACTTAGTTAAGGAAAATAAAACCGACCACTTACGGATATTATTGAATTAGCTGCGACTGGTTTAGTTTAGCTGCAGCCCAGGCCTTCTCAAACAGAGACGCTTTATAGTGTCGCGCTATAACGCTACGTTGTAAGCTAGGCGCTAAACATATAAAGTGCGATTTACATTGGGTCAGTGACTGACTCTCCAAATAAAGTGCTGAATTCTAGAACGACTTTCTCTTTACAAAGGGTTAGTACGCGAGAATTTGATGTCAGTACTGACCCGACAGCGTTTACTTATATTCGGTCAGTAGCGGCTCAGCACTGACTTTGCTACTGACTCTATGTAAATCATACTTTGTACCTAGCGCGACGTAACGAGGAGCTATGAAAAAAACAGTAGGTATATATCTAGTAAGTATATAACGCTAGTCTTGAGTTGAGTCACAGAGGTTGAGCTGCGCGCTAAACAGTTTAACGCGACGCTATGACGCTAGTCTTGAATCTTGATTCTTGACGCCTTAAAGTTGCGCTAGGAAAAATCTAGCACAGCGATATAAAGACGCTTTGACGTCGCGATAAAAAGCATCGGTACTTTAGTAAACGCACGCTATGTGACTGCGTGACGTAGTGAATTAAAGTAGGTATTTGCCAGTGCAACATAACGTAGCGTCCTAATTTTAATGTAACGCCGCGTCATAATTCAAAGACAGCAGTCCACGACATGTCACTGACATAGCTCTCAGAATAAGTAAGTTGAAGTGGCAGTGGGCATGCCATATATCTCGCAGATAACCGCTAACGCTAAGATGCCGATAACCGCTGGGGAATAAAGGTTCTCGAATGGCGACCACGAACTGGAAAACGAATTGTAGGACAGCCCCCCTACTTGATGGACCGATGACATTGAAGCGGTCGCAGGAAAAAGGTGGATGGTGAATGCTCAAAATCGGTCTTCATGGCGCTCTTTGGGGGCCTATGTCCAGCAGTAGACATCTATCGGCTGATATGATGATGAGTCCACGGCACGAGTACTCATCAGTCGTGTAGTACAGTCAGTGAGTAAGATCACAGTTCCTCAAAAAAAAGCTAGGAACCCAGTCGAGTTTGTTGCCAGATTCTTCTAGACTGGGGCGCGTGGAACTGGCGTTAATTCACCTAACTTGTGATTTTATTGAAAATAAATCATTTTTGACTTTGACTTTGACTTGTTCTATTTGAACTCTGTTTTCATAGTGCTAAGGTTGTGAGTTGAGGTTGACCGAGCTCGCTCTCTCTCACTTGTGCCACCTTGTGCTTCGATACACGGCTTCTCACGGGCGTGAGTTAAAATCTTGCAATTGGCCTCAACCGGCCAGGTACCATAGAATTCTAGGAAAGATGGGAAACAACTTTAATTTTATTTAAAAATATTAGACCTTTGTATAGACCTTTGCTCAGCAGTGGGACAAGATAGGTTGAAAAAAATAAAATAAAAAAAAATAACTGATAAGGTTTTGTGAAGGATTCTAGGTTTTTTTAACTTATTCGTGTTTTGCACAATGGCATAGAGTTCTTAGGCGTAGGTGTAGGTAGATAAGTAATTGTCAGCACAAGTACCTAACCCACTAGATACCTAGGTAGGTATTTAGTAGCTAGTAGTAAAACAATAACAAAACAAAAACTTATTTAAGTAGTAGGTAGGTATTACTTTATCTAAGTGGTAGTAGAGTAGCACAGGTTGGTAAGTAGGTATCTAGTAATCAATAATAATCTTACTATTTAAACAAAAATAATGTCACAGATTCACCTAGGTAGGTAAGTACTTTACCTACTAGGTAACCTACCTACCTTGTATTATGTACAAATCTGTACGTTTAGATAGGTAGTAAGAGTAGTAGAGTTCTTTGTGATAGAGCTCGTCCAGGGAAGTAAGTAGGTAGGTAGGTAGGTACTACCACCATACGTAGGTAAGTAGGTACTAGATATTTCTGCCGCCAAGCTGTAATTGCTCGCATTGCTGTGTCCTGGTTCGAAGGGTATGGTTTCAGGTGAAATTACAGGCACACGAGACTTAACGATGTAGTATCTACCTATAGTACCAGGTACATCGATATAGATAGGCAAGTACCTACCTACCTACGTTACTAGGTTTCCTTTATGGCAGGTCTAATACCACAGCTAATACCTAGTCATAGGAAGGTGAAAAACCCCTTGAAGGGATAAGGTGGATTATGGGACTAACCCCTTTTTAACCTAACCTAGGTAGGTACATATAGGGAAACTCACTTACCTTTTGCTAGGCTGTCGTAATGTTGTCCATTGTAGGCAAGTAATCCAAAAAAAAAACACTTCACTCAGACAAAACAGAAAACATTATTTCATGAGCAACACAGCGCGACAACAATTTCTCGTTGCAGCCAACCAAACCAAGAGATGAATCACCGAAGTAATGCACTCAGAAACACTAATAAACTGCAACTAGCTCACTTCTACACTGAAAACAACACCTTCGCACACAGGAAAACAATTTTCACGACAATTACAGCACTTTTTACGTAAATTTTCGATTGTGCTCAAAAGTTTTTGAGGGAAAAATCGAACGAGACGCGGAGACACCTTGGAACTCAACGCGTGACTGCCCGACTGAAGTACAAAGTATAAGCTGACGGAATGAAATAAGACCACGCGGCTCTAGGCGCGAAACAAACTGTTGCGCTCTTCAACTTAGCCAGGTTTTAGTACACTCGCCGCTATAAACAATGTCAACTTTTGCTTTTGGATTTCTAATTTGTTTGGGTTTTAGTTGTTTAAATTAAGGTTCTGTGCGTGTTTAAAGTTAGTTTTCAACGTCAATAAAGGTTTGTGTTTAGATAAAAGTCACGGAGTTTTGCTTTTCGTAACATTTGTGAAGTTGGACTGCAATTAAAGGGTGCATTGGCAGAAAGCGCGGCTAACTTCACGCATCTCTTGTTACAAGGGGCACTACCTGCGGTGCCTTGCTGGTTTTTTGTCCAAAGATATTTTATAATAATAAACTCGAACCGACAGCTGACGAGTTCATAAAAGCGAATTGTTCGGTTTTGGAAAGTTAAAAGTTTCTAGTTATAGTAGGTAGGTACCTTACTTACCTACGTATGATGTACCTACCTACTTACCTACTATTGATAGGTAGTAACAGAACTATAGGTACACGGTAGGTAACTAATTTACTTAGGTACTAAGTACTTTTAACTTAAGAAGATATCTTTTAAACTTGTGGATTTATTAAATCACCTAGGTATTCAACCACAGAACTATATTTAAATAGAATGAAAGAGTTCGTCGATTTGTATGGAAACCGAGCGTGTAACATTTTGCGTATTTGTATTTTACACACAAATGTATATTAGTGATGGAAACATAAGCCGCGCGAAAATAAATGATTTAAAAGCATCGATAAACACGCGGCAAACCGATTCCAGGCACTGGCACACCACCACACCGCCCCCGGTTGGGAGCAGACTGAGTTTCGAGGCAAGTAAAAAGGTTCTCAGCCCTTACTTAGCCCGTTTTTTCGGCACGCGAGGTACATACACCCACTCATTCTACTCAAATATAGTTCTGTGTATTCAACAGATTTCTATTATTCACTGGTGAAGAAGCCATTACTTACACAATCTAATCTCAAAGAGCATTAAAAACTTTTTCCCAATGAATGAAAGATTTCCAAAAAGCAATCTATGAGTACCTACCTACCTACTTATCATTAAAAATTGTTTTATCTTTAACTCAAATCTAAAGCCACTACCCAATATCTAAGCTAGTTAAATGTCAGTGTTATCGTAATGTCGTAAACGAATTTCTCAAAACACTCGACAGGAAAAATATATTTTTATTTTAATCAACTCTGAACAACTGAAGATAAGTCTTCATGTTAGTTGTCTCACAGCTAGACTTCACTAACAAAACTAATTTAGGATGGACAAAGTAGAAATACTACTTAGTTCTTGTCCTATGGGGACATTTAACAGTGCATCCTCTCACCCCATCTCTTCACAACTACGTACATAGATACGTAGGTATAAACCTACGTACGTAGGTATAAACCTACGTATCTATTTTGTATTATAATCCGGGGAAGGACAACCACCATACCTATTTCTGTCGTCAAGCAGTAATGTTTGCATTGCTGTGTTCCGGTTTGAAGGGTATGTTTTCCGTCGAAATTATAGGCACATGAGACTTTCGATCTACGTTCAGATATCTCTGGTATTGCTAGCGTCCATAGGCTGCGGTAACCACTTACCATCTTGTAGGCCGTACGCTTGTTTGCCAATTGCCATGCCACTTTAGATGTATAAAAAAAGAGCTAGTAAATGCACACTAAACTTTGCACTTTATTGACAGGTTTTAAATCATTGCGCAAGTCTGGAACTGAACAGAATAACTCTAGTACAAGCTATTTACCCAAAATTGTGATGATTTATAACTAATATGAGTATAACTAATAGATATGTAAATAAAACGTAATCGGTGCTGAATTATTTTTTCAATAGTAGAATAAGAAAACACCCAAAAACAAATCAAATAAGCCACTCAACTACGGTTCGTTTGCAAACCATTGAAAAGTTGGTAAGCTAGATGTCTTTCTGGCTTCGCACTTATGACAGAAGATAATAATTAATTTTTTTACAACATTATAATCTCACAGGCTTCTAAATTAGAAGTTTCTGAGAAAAAGGGTCTTGATGAGGGGACTGACAGGCTGGTGAACAACAAGTAGGTAGAGTTCAGTTTTTCTCCTGTTGAAATACGTAACCCTAAAAACGAAAGGGTGGCCTAAATATCAGCATAGTTGAGGTCAGCCCCCAGGCCTACTGTTCAGCCTGAACTAGCCAAATAAATACCCTTTCTATAAAAGTTACCCAAGTATGGCCTCAGAGAACACACGAACCTTATTTATTTCCACCAATTGTAAGTCCATTGATTGATCTTGATCGTTTTGCTAAGGGCGCGAGCCAGTTGTTGCTGGGGAAAGCGGAAAAAGATTATTATTGATATGGTTCTAAAACAAAATCAATATAATATAAACCAAATTAATTTTCTCTCCGCTCTCTTTACCATATAATGATTTTTTTTTATACAACTGAAGTGGCAACCAAGCGTACGGCCCACAAGATGGTAAGCGGTTACTGCAGCCTATGGACGCTTGCAATACCAGAGGTATCACTCGCGGGTTGTATTAGATATAGGTTTTGTTGATCACATCCGTTCATTTCATTCTTGATCTTCTTTTTCATGAGTCTAATAAAGTTCTTTAAACCGATCTTCTTCTCTTGGACTGTCCTGTGTGACCATTTAGTGTCCAAACTTCCAGGTGTTTTGGTGGTCTTCTTTTGAAGTGTCCAAGCCATCGTTACGTTACTTCTTATAGGCTTATTTAGAACGTATTTCACGTAGGTAAGTAGATAAGTACTACTGGTTTTGGGTATGTATGTACTAAAAAATATCTATTTAATATTCGCTCAGAAGGGAGAATAAATCAGCTAAATAGCAATTTTGCATTTCTTTCCTTTTTAATAAGACAAAAATGTTCTTTGGCTTTATTAAGGCCATGACAGAGGCCTTCGGGTGGCTTAAAAACTCTGCGTTGGCCACTGACCCGAATTTACTTACTTTGGCAATATTGCAGTAGCTTGATAAGGTCATATACATTTAGGTTCGTAAAAAATGAAAATGCATTTTCTGCACAGGGCGTTGCTCACATGTTGAATTTAGAAGTTTTGTCACCACTCACCAGGTTACTTACCTACTACGAACTTTTCACCCCAATCCTTTAAGTAGTTACGGCGTGATGGAGTAACAAACTTCTTACTTACTAACATACATCCAATACTATAAGAAGTAGCATGACAGTCTTAAATTTCGGTATCGGGTGATTTTAAGCCAAAAATTAGAAGTTATGAATAAACTGGGCTAACTTATCAAAGTCAATTCCTCTACTATAGCTATCAAGCGTTTCTATAGCCAAAATACCAAGCCAAAAGCATAACTTTCTGACAAAAGATATTGACTGTGAATTGTAAAACACGATAGGTATCAAAAGGTCCAAACAAAGTCTTTAGCCCCATGACCCCATCCGATGAACCGATGAAATTATTAAGTCGATGGATGATGAAGTAAGTAAGGTATGCATAAAGTTAGTCGCCTTAGTTTTTGGAGAAGGTTCTCCTATATCCATATAGTATAGGTAGGTAGGTACCTATTATAATTATAATGTGACATTTCTATATCCTTCTTCAGTAGCTTATGGTACGAATATTTCCCTAGACTATAGGTTAATTTTTGATTTAAGGTAATTAGCTACATTGAAATCCCTTACGCATAGGTAAGGAAGCTTTCTTGCCCATAGGGTTTAGGTTACCCACAGGCTCGCAACCAGTAATCGCCACGCTTGTATCTTAAACCTCTACCTTAAAAGGGCTCACCAACTCAAGGGACTCGTCGGACCGTAATTTAGCCGCTCCCAGAATGTAGATTTTTGCGTAATTTATGCTTTTATCTTACTAAACCGGATTACTTTTAAATAGCTAAGGATCCATTTTGATTGTAATGTATTATTCAATTGGTCCATATTACCTAAAACTCAAAGTTTTGTCATTCGATTTTTGCGGTTATGCTTAGCGGTCAGATCACTTTGCAGCTGACTGTACTTAGGTAGTTAGGTACAATTATGCTTTTTTTCCTGACGATGAACTATTTTTCGAAGGCATGGATTGGATAGGTAGGTATCGAAGGAACCGAAGTGTAGGAAGGAACCGAACCGACCTATCTATCATGCTATTTGACCCTATTAGTGGCCCTCAATAAATGACCTAGCTAATTAATTTTAACTTCAATAACTATAAAATGGTTTATCACATTGAATTATCGGAAAACCATTCCGTTTTTCATCGAGCAACTTTCGATAATCGTAAAGTTTATAATAGCCTTATTTTTACGCAGTTTTTAGTGTTATTGGGAGTAAAATGTCCAACCACCTCGTGAACTCAGGTAAAATTGTACCTACCTACATGTATAATCTAATTCTAAACGTAAAACAGGCTTACCTATTAAAATAAGTTCACGAATATAAGAAAATACATAAGGGTAGGTAACCCTACCTATAGTTCTCTCGGCGGATCTAGGCTTCCGTGAAGTAAGCCGTTTCGATGCGCAATGGAGCTTTTTCTAACTAAATTGTCTTTGCGTATCACAAACGGCTAACTTCACGGAAGCCTAGATCCGCCGAGAGAACTATTAGACCTACCAACCTATATACCTACCTACCTACTTTGAACCGAGAAGTGACAAACAAAACTATAAATAAATAAATAATGCTGGACAATCCACACAGCATCATCTAGCCCCAAGGTAGGCTGCTGTTAAACAGATCTGTATTATGGGTACTAGATGACGGATATATAATATACTAAATACTAATACAATACAAATACATTGATAGATATTTTTTATTATATATAGAAAATACCCAGAACACCCGGAACAAAATTTGTAGATCGTACAAACATTTGACCTGAGGCGGGAATCAAACCCGCAACCTCCGCAGTCGCAGGCGGACCTGCGCCCGCTGCGCCACATCGGTCGTCTATATAAATTATCAAAGACTTCCTTGGTAAGGTACTAATCAAAGGTAGCTTTCTTATTACGCAGTGGTTGACATTTCTGAAAAAAAAAATTGTTATGTAGGTACCTACCTATAATATTAGTACCTTTATTAGTCTATGTAATTACACCAAACTGCGCAGGCTTTACATAAAAATAAAATAAAAATAAAAAGCGCTGGTACATGATTAGGCTTGTTTTTTCCTGTAAATATCACCTATGTATCACCACCTGTAACTCTGCTTGACATTGTACTTTAGACCGTGTTCTCCAGCATAAACTTCACACAGTTTTATTAATTTTCTTAACCCTCCGATTGATGGGCTCAGCAGCAAGCATAACTTATATTATTGACGCCCACGCCATCTATGCGGCAATCAATATGCATGCTGGTCATGCTCAGCCCCTCAAACAGCTGATAAATACATAGGTAACGCTACAAATCCATAATATTGAATAGGTTCTAAGTTTGATAATTTCTAAATTCTAACAAACAAAAAGCGCCTAAACTTTATTATTACGTACAGATTTTATGTTAGTTGCTAACACACTTTTGTCAGGCACCTCATGTTTGTTATTAGCTTGCTGGGAGAATTTAATAAAACTCTATACACTTTTACACACACGCTAGGTAGGTACCTATATCGCGCGGGATCAAGAACTCTGGTTCCAGCTTTGGTATTCAGCGGGATACAGCAATCTTTCGCGCGTGAAAAAGCGCGACTGTAAAGAAAGACATTGCAGGAGAACCAACTTGAGGGGAACGGAAATATTGACGGCATCCAAGAGCATAGGTTCACTATGTGATGCTGTGTGGATTGTCCAGTGTTTTTTATTTAAGTATTTTTTATATATACATATAAGTAAGTATATATATCGCATTAGACTACAATTTAGAAACTTCTGAAACTCTATTAGTCCTGACCACCAGACTTGGTGGTTGCTACACAAGTTGCTTTACAATTCAGTCAGTATGTAGGTACTTATTACCTAATTTACCTACCTACCCTTGTTGGATAAAACCTGTATGACTAAAACTTAGGTAGAGGCAATAGAGGTAAGTTCATAACTATTTTTTAGTAAGAAAAGAGCGTTTCACTTATGTCCCTCAAAAAGCAAACAACAAAATACAAATAAATTCATGCCCCACCATTTATTTAACCCTATTTTGACAAGGGTGTGTGATTACCCGTCGCATTTGTTATAATTGTCTGTCGTACCTACCTTCGTACCTACCTACGGACCCTTGTCAAGCCAAGGCTTCAATGTGTTGAAATTAGGACCGGTTATCATAACAATTTCGTTGGATCCAGGAAAAACCAGCGTCCTAATAAACATAATTTGGAAGGAAAACGTTTAGCTTGGCCGGGTGAAATGGCACTGCAGTTGTAGTAGGGCAGGGATGCTCACTATGCCGGCAGTGCTTATTATTTTTAATCAAGAACGTGGGATCAAAAAATAATGGTAAACGTAGTGAAATTTTTATATCAAAGTAGGTAGGTACTACTTTCCAATATCTATAAAGATCTTAGCTAAAGTAAGTTCGTAGTTATTGGACAACTTAAGGCCGCCCGAAGGCCTCCATCCTTGACGCATAATGTAGTATAAATGTTCTATAAAACATAATAAAACAAATTAGTTTGGTAATTTTGCTGAAAGATACGCAATATCTACAACAAAAGTCTGACCTGTAGGCTTCGAACATATAAACAAATCTTAATGTATTTCCCTGTAGGCACCTACATTATTTAAAAAAGCCTATTTATATAACAACAGCTGAACAGCAAAACTTTATATAACAGACTAGCGACCCGACCCGGCTTCGCACCTGTATAAACCTACCTCTTGAATCACTATCTATTTTAAATAAACCGTATCAAAATCCGTTTCGTAGTTTTATAGATCTAAGCTTAGATAAGCATACAGGGGCTGATATGCTTAGCTAAGCTTAGATATGAAAACATATTATTGGTGTTTAGTTATTTAAGTTGTTTAATATTTAGTTTTTTATACTGTTTGTTTTCCGAACAAAATAAAATAAAATAAAACTAAATAAATAAAAATTGAAGGAAGCGACTTTATTTTATACTGCGTAGTAAAGCTAAAGTTATCCTTTTTTTTTCATTTCTAAGAAAAATATGCAGCTGTTTTTTGTAATTGAATTTAGTCAAGTACACTTAGCACAAAAAATCACTTGTAAAACAGCCGGGCCTTAAGTTCTCTGTGGCCCGGCTGTTTCACCAGTGATTTTTTGTGCTAAGTGTACTTAACTAAATTCAATTACAAAAAAGTGGTACCTACGAGTAGTAGAACGGAAATGATAAACTAGGTACTTTAAAGTTTAACTACTGAAGTATATTATTATTTTTGCGTTTCGCCAACGACTTTTTTTAATATTAGTTTTGCTCCCCCAGTCCCGTTTTCACCCGAATTCAATAAAGTTTTTACTTATATAAATTTTTGTCGCTTTTGTACTGGCGAAAACTAAAGTGCTTAGTATTATATTCTATTTCATTAGGTAGGTATTTAGCTGACACTTTTGTTAATTTTAGTATATTTATCATGTCAAATATGTTACAATAAGGTGTTTTTAGTATTTATTACAAAAGTATTACATTACTTACAAGAATCCACCTATAATAATGCTGGACAATCCACACAGCATCATCTAGCCCCAAGGTAAGCTGCTGATAAACAGAGCTGTATTATGGATACTAGATGCCTGATAAATACTTAATACAATACAATACTTAGATAGATTTTTTAAAACATCTATTGTTATAGGAAGCTATTAAAAATTATGTAAGTAATAAGATTAAATAAAAGAAGTAGAGGAAGACCAAAAGAGAGATGGATAGATGAAATAAAAGAAACAGCTGGCGAGAAATGGATGAAGAAGGCAGAAAATAGAGTCCACTGGAGCAAAATGGAGGAGGCCTTTACTCGTTGAGAGGTTCCTAAAACTTTTAAATTCTGAAATCGACATATTTTATTTTAAATCAATTTTTTTTGCATGAATTATCCTATTAACTATTAACTTAATTATTACAATTCATTTGAATTGTAATAATTAAGTTAATGAGGCTTTATTATTATAACTAATAATTAATTTCAGCAGCCTTTAATTCTAATTTAAATTCCATATCTGGTCGACATTCCACCATGCCGAACCAAACGCTTATCTTCTTCTTTTTTTGCAAGCACAAGCAAAGAATGGAACTCGTTGCCTGCTTCTGTTTTTTCCGTTTTCAAGTCTAGAGTGAACATTTCTTTCTAGACCAGTGTACTCCATCATCGACCACACCAACACTTCCCATCAGGTGAATTTAGGTGAGGTAGTGGTCATACGTTGGTCTATAACCAATAAAAAAAAAAGATCCTAAACCTACTGCTGGGAAACTGGCCCACTCTCGAGCGAGAGTGATTGAATCAGCGGCTGATGTCTTTTTAGTTCTTAGACAAATGCCGGTTTCCTCACGATGTTTTCCTTCACCATAAATAAGAGAATAATTATTTCAGAACATAAAAATAACAGACTAGGTTGGTAAAAAAAACAGAGATTTCTTAATATTGCATTATTTACTGTAAGTAGGTAGATTTTCTTCATTATCACAGACAAGTTTGTTTCTTAAATTGTAGACAGATTTATGTTAAGTACCTACTCTCTACTATGTAGGTATTTAGACTGTAGAGTAGGTATTATGTAACACAATAACATAAATTAACTTTTAACTACAATTGTGTAGGTACAATTATGTATGTATTTTAAAGGTTAGGTATAAAAATCTATGAAGGGCGCCTAGCCATTTATACAGGGTCTTTGATTATTAGTGCGTAATATTCAAGGAACAGGTCCCACACATAAATAAAAAAAAATGTTTTTTTTCTGTATATTTTCTCATAAAAATCTCGAATAAACCGAATACGTATATCAGGTCAATTATTATTTATTATTATTAGAAATCGCGTAATAATAAAATATTCGAGTACGCGAGCCCCGTAGCGGTAGCGGCAGGTCAATGACGCGCGGGTTATTGACATGCGGTTCATTGACGCGCGCGTCATTGACATACGTTACTCGCGTTTCGATTTCCAAGAAGGATAATTTATAATTGACCAGAAAAACGTAATTGAGATTTTTCAGACAAAATATAAAAAAAAGAACATGTTTTTTTTTGTGTGTGGAACATATTCCTTGAATATCGCGCACTCAAATCAACAGAAAAGAACATCAAAGACCCTATATTTCATAATAGCTAGTTAATGTAATCTTAGCAAAGTAATATTAATACTTACATCCTATCGTGAGCAGTAACACTTGCTCGCAACATTGTAAAGAAAAAGTATGAAAATCTAGCAAAGGCACATAATAAAAAGGAAAGGCTCGTATTCCAGAACTGTACCCCAATCGCAAGTTTTGTGTAAACCTACTCGATACCAATCATCGAGCCGACTCACGACTCACGAGCGTGGTTTTATGACTGTTTTGAATACCACAAATTCAGGTCAGTATATATTTAAAAAAAATATGCCTGAATTAGTATTTCGTTGAGATACAGATCTAAAGTGTGTGTGATTGATAAATTCGTAAGTAAGTAGTGAGCCTAGCTAAGGCTGCATACCTTCCGAAGTTGATGACTGTCGGTCGTACATGGTCGCGAGTTGCAAAATACCTAAATACATTATATTTGTCTCATATTACTCATAGGTATTTTATCTCTTTACGTGCCGCTGAAAAGCTAAAGCGTCTAATGAAAGAGAAATAAATTAATATTGCAATGACACGGTCATTTTGGACGAAATGCAACCTATATGAACCCCTAAACAGCATGTTAGTGACAAACAGTGCTTTGGCTGAGCATGTGCTGAGTTTGACTCTAAATCACAAGCGATTTGCTGTCATACTATGCATATCTTCTCAGTCGCAACTCCCAAATCATAATTCAGTTTTTATATTACAGAGCTTGTAGAAATCTTTTTCAGGAAGACGATACTCCTTGGTGAGGTCTCGGAACTTGGAGTAGTCACAGGGCGAGTGCTCGCAGCCAGTGATCTGCATCTCCTGGGGCGAGGAGCTGCCAGCTACTGGAAGGTAGATTGGCTGTGGAAGAAGACGAGGTTTTTATTATCACGAGTATTCTTTAGCTTCATGACAGCATTTACTAACGCGAGTTAGTTTTTATTTTCATGGCAGCCTCCTAATATTCTGCTGGGACACTGGCCTACTCTCAAGTGAGAGTGATTGGGACACCACGAACCTAATGCGGATTGGTGAAATAATGTATTTTAGATTTCCAAAAAACCTAAATCCTGACAAGGTAGTGAGAATGGAAAGTCCGTTGACGCCCTGGCAGTATCCAGGATGTGAACCTACGACTTTTGAATCGGAAAGCAGAGGTATAAGAACTTTAAAAATGTGATGTGGAGAATTTTAACTTAGAAGATACCCACTAAGACCCTTTTTTTCGGTCAGCCTTTCCTGAAAAGATCCTGACAGACGGACACATGTACAACAAAGTGATTTGGGTTTTCGTTATTCCTTTTGACGTGATCCTACGAAAATAAAGGCAGAATTACTGCCACGAAGCAATAATGCACTTTTTGCTGTGTTCCGGGTAGTACTAACCTGTTTTGTGGTTCCGATTCGAATGGTGTAGTCGTCTCAAGTGCGTGCGATTAATTCTGTTTTTTTTTATACACTAATGTGGCAACGAAATGGTTTAGTTTATCTGATGGTATAGCTATATATGGGTAGTAGCCTATAGCTTATATACGGTTGCAATACCAGAACGTAGAGGTATCGCTTGCGCGTATCCTATGGCGCAGATCGAGAATAAAAAAATAAAAAAATGCTGGACAATCCACACAGCATCATCTAGCCCCAAGGTAAGCTGCTGTTAAACAGAGCTGTATTATGGGTACTAGATGACTGATATATATATAATACAATACAATACACAGATAGATATTTTTTATTATAATATATATAGAAAATACCCAGAACACCCGGAACAAATATTTGTAGATCGTACAAACATTTTTCCCGAGGCGGGAATGTATAAATATATATAATAGAATCTTATGTTTGTCTTTAATTTGTCATAAAAAAATTAAAGGGCTCTCATGAGGCGATCTTGAACACAGCAATACAAGCACTTCAGATCGGCGGCAGATTTAAGTTGGGCCTGCGACGCAGAGGTTGCGGGTTCGATTCCCGCTTCGGGACAAATGTTAGTACGATCTACAACCTTGGGGCTAGATTAAGCTGTGTGGATTGTCCATCAAAAAAGAAAGAAAATGTATGAATTATTACCCCGCACGATCTCTATCACAAAGAACTTTTCAATACTCTTCGGCTGTCACAGAAGTACAAAAATGTCTTACCACTACACTGTATTTTCCATCCTTGGATTTATAGAATTCCAGCGCGTATACTGAGCCGTACTCCGGAATAGTATTGTCACCCTTCACTTTAGAAACCATCATCAGGGCACCCACGTTGAAGTCATGGGCTGAGTAAATCCGAAGGCGCTGGGAGACTGGCTTCCCTGATATGATGTCGTCTGCTGCTTCGATGAAAGTGTTCAAGAGCACACCTGAAAAAGAGAATAATACTTTATAAAACTATTTTTTACCTGGTGGTAGGACTCTTCAGCAAGAGTCCGTCTTGGTGTGTACCACCGCAATGTCAGATATTCTACCACCAAGCAGTGTGCAAGCATTACTGTGTTTAGGTTTGAAGGTCACTGTAGCAAGTGAAATAACTGGGCGAAAGAGACCTAACAACAATGTTTCGGGGTGATAAGCGCAGTGTAGTGCCACGCAAACACTTAAAGACTATGAGCTTTGGGTGGCACTGCATCTGTAATAGTCAGGCGTGGTGCTTAACATCAGGCGGGCGCCTTGATTGTCTTGTCACTGATATAAAAAAAAGCTTTCTAGCATCAGCAACGAACGGAAGTAAAGAACTAAAGAATTATGCCCATCATCTTCCGACAAATAAGCACGAGCCTCATCTAATTCGATTGGCACTACACTGGAGCTATATGATGAAGAGGAGTCATCAAGAAATCTAGACCCAGTTGAGTTTGTTGCCAGATTCCTCTAGGCTGGGGCGCGTGGAATTTGCGTAAATTCACCTATCTTCAAGACGTTTCAAAGGGATCTTTGTGATTTTATCGAATAAATCTATTTTGAATGTCATTGAGGTAGATGACGCCAAAACTGCATATCAACGACATTATTTGTCGTGTAAATAAGAATCGTGCCCCTGGATTTTGTATGATCAAATCTCTGCCCACCATAGACACTGCTGCTCATTGCTGTAGGGTTTGTAATTTACAAGTCGGGAACATCTGAAGTCCTTTATACGCAGGTATATTGCTATACTGAAAAATTCCAGATGACTTATTTTAGTGACTGAAACCCGCATCTTCGCTTGCGTGATGGTACTTAAAAAACTAGTCTATATAGGGTTCAAGTCAAGCTATCTTCATAGGAAATTTCATCAGTTTGCCATAAAAACGTGACAAGACAAACAGACAGTTACTTTTTAATTTTCGGATCAGGATTCCAGTCTGACCATTTTGTTCACATCGGCTGACACCAACTCACCTCCTCCAATCTTCTTCATCTTATCATTGCTGAAGTACAGCAGGTATGCCTTCCTTGCAGCTTCGCTCAGCCGCGGCATGATTGGCTTTGACCAGTCAGGAACCTGCAGTCCCAGGCTCAACTGAAACCATCAATATCTATCATTACCTTTCTGTTTTTATGTTCTCATTTCTGTGTCAATGGAACCCCTGGAGTGAGTATGATTATTAATAGAATATAAATAATGTTGGACAATCTGTTAGCGACCGGTTGGTCATTCTTTTTTTATTTAATGATTTAGGACGACCGATGTGGCGCAGCGGGCGCAGGTCCGACTGCGACGCGGAGGTTACGGGTTCGATTCCCGCCTCGAGTCAAATGTTTGTACGATCTACAAATATTTGTCCCGGGTGTTCTGGGTATTTTCTATATATAATAAAAGCACAGCTCGGGGGCTAGATGATGCTGTGTGAATTGTCCAGCATTATTTATTTATTAATAGTGGATTTGCGTACAAATTCAAAGAATTCGGGCAACTTCGGGCGGCCTAGAAACTCTGTCACCAGAGTTGGCCACTGACTCATACGAACGAACGAACGAACGTACAAAATTTTTTTTTACTGTGAGATAAAAAATGTTAACCAGTACCTACCGTTGTGAAAGTCACTGAGTCAAGGAGATCTTGTAAAATATATACTTGGACTTGACTTTGATATAATATCGTTTTTATGTAACATCGTAATCACGGAAGTCTGTATTCACATGAATCTCGGTGACTATCTATCCGAACGGGGTAGATTGAATATCAGCCCCCCTACTAAGAAGGGGGCAGCTCTGATTGAACTACAGTCGAGTATTTACCAAAATTTAGGGTTTCCTCGATGACTACAGTTCTACACAGTACTACGCAGCGCTGATTTTACATCCAGCCTGCAGCATCTGCTGAGATTAATACACCCTTTGCTTTTTTAACTGACTTTTGTTTAACTAAGTCATCTTACTTTTCCATTACGTGAGTAATTCCCAGTCAGTAACACTGTTACTGTTAGTTAGTGTTGTATTGTATTAAGTTTATCAGTCATCTAGCTAGTACCCATAGCACAAACTCTGCTTAGCTTGGGGTAAATGCTGCTGTGTGGATCATCAAGCAAAAAAAATTGTGGATTGACAATAAATGGTTTTTTTAATCATTGTTTTCCTTCACTGTTGCTACCCTCATACTCAATAAAGTTTATTTTCCTTCCACTCACCGTGCTTATTAATAGATCATAGAGAGTTTGGAACTGCAATGGGTTCTCCGTGAAGTCCTTTCCTGTCTTCTCCTTGAGCAGTGGAATGAGGTCCTTGAAAGGCTTGAACTCTTTAGAAAATGCTGCCTTCTTCTCATCGTCCATAAGTGACTTGAACTTATTGCAATTGCTGTAGTAACGAAGCTGAAATTAAAATGAGATATCAATTATCACGAAGTATTTGTTGAATTATCTATCCTCCATCGTAAACTAATAATAATTGAAAGTAAGCCACCGTCCATAAAATGTTGTAACCTAGTTCGGACAAAGGTTATCTGGAAGAGATCGCTATTGAGCGATAAGACCGTCCAATGTAAGTTGTAACTTTTTAACTCTGCGTCTGATTCTATTTCAATAAGTATGTTAATTAGTAGGTGTATGTATGTTAGTTTATACGTAATTCAGTGTAAGCTTATAATTTTTTTCGCATTTATTGTTTTTCATGAAGATTAAATTAATCTTTGTTTTTTTTTTGTACTACCGACACATTTAAATAGGTATCCATGATGTCGCGTCGAGTTTTGTGATCAATAAAATAGCAATGATTTTGAACTTAGTTTCAAACTAAACGCCCCGCACCGTTCATCTAGAACGGTGAAATCGGCTCTAAAAGTGTCAAAAAATCGAACATTACTGCCTATTCTAATAGGTCCGTTCAAGACCGAAATTCAAGATCAAAACGATACTCAAGCATAGACGGCATGCATGGTTCTTGAATACGGAACCTTAGACGTCGGAGACATTTGGCTACTATTTTATCATGATCACAGAAAATATTATTATATTATTAGTACCTACTACGTCATGGCAGGACCGAAACACTACTCATTTACTACACATCACTATTTCTATTCTAGTAAGTAATTATCGTTAATCGCTTTTCTGAACTTGAACTTTGATATCATTATCATTTACAGAGGTTTTCATTGATCACAAACAGAGTGTGATTAGCGAGTGATTAGGTCATTATCCGTCAAGGGGAACATAACGTGGATTGGTGGTGATTGGCGGCACATGACTTTCAAACTTTTAGTTCTTGGATACGCCCCGGTTTCTTCAAGAGGTTTTCTTTCACCGCTTGAGAGCTCTGGCATTTCGTATATTTTTTTTAAATAACAATGCCGTTGATACATGACTGGGTTCGAACCAACAACCTTAAACCTGGGAAGGTGTTGTCACTTCCACTGGGGTCAATTACCAGTGCTACTCGTGTTTAGTGCTAGTACTCACATCATCATCTTATGCCAATAAACTTCCACTGCTGGAAATAGGCGTGAAACAGGCGGCCCAAAGACAAATGATGACCGATCTTGAGCTTTCACCATCCACCTGCAACCGCTTTTATGTCATCGGTTCATCGAGCGGGGGGTCCTCCTATACATCGTTTTCCAGTTGGCGGTCGCCATTTATGAACCATTATTCCCCAGCGGTTATCGATGCTACTAGCTCTATGACCTGTCCACTGCCATTTCCACTTATTCTAAGAGCTGTGGCCTTGATTCTTCAACGGACTTCTGTCATTCAATCGCGAAGTAGAACTCCTAGCTCTGTCTATAGCAATTTGAGCGACTTTCTGCTTCTAAATGTGACCATAGTTTGCGACAGTTGGTACTTACATAATCCTCAGATAATGGTACTGCGGTGTAGGGGACAGGCTGCCACACCTTCCCAAGGGTGTCATCCCACTGCTGCTCCGTCTCCGGGGGGTAGACAGCAGCCATGGCCATCTGTACGAAGTAAAGGTTAAAATCTGCGAGTTACACAAAAGGCGATTGCGCTTTATCTGATTCGTTCGTTCGTATGAGTCAGTGGCCAACTCTGGTGACAGAGTTTCTAGGCCGCCCGAAGGCCTCTGTCATGGCCTAACAACTTTGAAAAAGTCGGGACCGACTGCTTAACGTGCCCTCCGAAGCACGGAAGCGCTCAGTTGAAATTGCCACTGGCGGTCACCCCATCCAAATGATGACCCCACAGAACAGTGCTTAACTTCGTTGATCTGTTAAGAACAACTTCGCCAGCTACGTCACGAGCGCTCCTGATTAAAGATTATTACGTAAGATGGTTCATAGATTCACAGCTTCTATGATGGACAAAAGGACTCTTTACTCTTCAGGCAAAAGTCCATCTTGGTGGTCATAGAGTCATAGCCTTCATGGTAGACAATAGGCCGTGGTTACGTTTGCACCATTGGCTAGCGGACTTCACTTTTCAGGCAAAAGTTATTATTAGTTATTAAGGGTACACTGGTAGATCACCGGTGGTCTAGTGGTAGTGACCCCGCTTTCCGATCCTAAGGTCGTGGGTTCAAACCCGGTCGTGCACCAATGGATTTTTCTGTTCGAAAAATTTATGTGCGCAATGCCAGTGCTCTCATACGGTGAAGGAAAACATCGTGAGGAAACCGGCATGTCCTAGAACTAAAAATTCGAAAGACATGTGCCATCCACCAATCCGCATTGGGTTCGCGTGGTGGATTAAGACCCAATCACTCTCGCCTGAGAGTAGGCCAGTGTCCCAGCAGTGGGAACATTAGAAGGCTGTCATGATGATGATGAAGGGTACACTGGGTACCACGTGGTACCACAGCAGTGTATACTTCCTTTATGCGGTTGTGTGCAAGCTTTACTATGTTAAGGTTTGAAGGGCACTGTAGCAAGTGAAATTTCTGTCACGGGGCAAGCGCAAGCGTAGTCTTGGTCAGGCGTGGCGATTTCAGGAAAACGTCTTAACAATCTTGTCAATTACTTACTAGTAATAAAAATACTTAGCTCATTATCATGGCGTTGCCGGCTCAAAACAGACGCAGTTTCAAATTGGTCCTAAAAATTTGGATCGCTTTTAAACTTAACATACCTGTGCCATCATCTTGGTTCGTTCCTTATCAGTACTCCGGACAGCTATCTCATCCCGTAAGTACAAATTGGAGATCAACTTGCGAGTTTCACTTTCACGTCCATAACGATTCCTGAGGAACTCGCCCAACTGATATCCGATAAGTTTGCCTTTCTGTAAAAAAGTAAGTTCATATGAGTCAGTGGCCAACTTTGGTAATTGATAGATTCAGGCGTTACTTAGCGGAAATCCACTACAAGATAAAAAACAGACTAAAAATCTCTAGTACTATTCCGCTTAACCTTTTAACTAATGAGGCACACAGTTACCACAATTAACCTCAAAAGAAAAATATCGACACGTGTTTCATCCCAACACGGGACATCATCAGGACCATCGACTTGTCCATCGAGCGCTGGAGTCTTTTGCGGAATAGCACTAGGGATTTTCTTCTGTTTTTTATCTTGCCAACTTTGGCGACAGAGTTTTTAGGCCGCCCGAAGGCCCCTGTCATGGCCAACAACCTTCTGTAATTAGAAGACCTTCTTTATATGTTAAAAGAAATTCCTCTAAGATCATAAACTTCTATCTACGGTGCTCGAGCCAGGATGACCGGGAAAAGGCCTTGTGGCCAGTCGTCGTAGACCTAAGCAAATGTCAGAGAGACAAGATCGATGTGTACCTAAAGAATTGGTCTACCCACAGTGGCTTAAAACGGAGGCACAGTAAAACTTAGATGAATGAGCAGAAAGAGTAAAACGAAAACGTAGGATATTGAAAAGCAGAAAGGCACAGTAAACGTAGATGATTAAAAGCCAGAAAAACACAAAAAAAACGGAGACATTGAAGAGTAGAAAGGGCCTTTGCTCTACATAACCCTTGCTATCAGCCCAGAAAAACATTACGGGATTAGTTTAACGAGTGAATGCTTGGATAAACCTCTTGTTTACGTGAAATGGATAGACGTAAGGACCGATTGCAAGTTTTTAGCGTGCCAGCTCTTGCTATCATCGAGCTTGTTCACGGTTTCTTGTGAAAACGGTCTTAAAGCGCTTGCAGTTTATGAGTGAGCGTTGCGTTGCCCCTGGCGATCGCCCATTCCAAATTTCTCCACGGAACAGCGCTTAACATCGTTGATCAGTTTAGAACAACTTAGCCAGCTTTACCAGTGCCTCGATTCCACTATTGTACAACGCTTAACATTCTACTCAGCTCCAACTGTTTAGTTCCGATCGCGGTTTAGTTGTGCTATTCCACTAAATGATGACACCATAACAGCCACAATTTATGATTTTGGTATTTCGTTATAATGGACAATTCACCCTCCGCGGGCCCCTTAATTGCGTTTCGTTTACGATCGGTCAAAGGTTTGTGAGTTAACAGTTAACAAACTTGTAACAGAAGCACCCCCAGGACGCTGAGCAAGTCTCTAAAAACTTGCAATCAGCTGTATTTGTGTTACGAGATTATTACTTCGCAGCCTCCAATCAGTAGCAAGGCCAAGGCTGGAGAAACAACAAGAAAATGAGTTGTATTTATTTTGTATCGCTTTTATTGCGTTTTGATAAAATCATTTGCCCGCAAATTGAAGGAAGGTAGAGATTTTTATCAGTTTAAAGTGTTTTTTGTTTTTGTGTATCCATCACTTTTAAAGGCCGGAACACACAAACGAAATACAATGTCGCACCGTGAACACTGGCTGATAAGATTTCTGATAGACTTTTAGATATCATTAATTTGCGTTGGTTGTATAAAATAGTAGGTACCATAGTCTTTTTTAAACTTTCACGATCAGAACTCATAGTTTTATATAATATTTGCGGGATTTTATCGCGTAATTACCTTTGTATTAGTTGGTACCAGCTGGTTGATCACATAACTCTGTTAGCGACCAATTTCCATGATCTCCATTGACTCCATGACAAGTTTGACTATACAGCCATCTGCCTTATTAGACAGTTTGAGATGGAGATCAATGGATATTGGTCACTAACAGAGTTACGTGATCTATTATGACAGAAGAGCTAAGGTTAGATAGATCGATAACTCTTTATTGTTACACCTAAGAACAATATAAACTAAAAATAAAATCAAATATTTGTGGTGGAACAATAGGTGGCCTTATTGCTAATAGCAATCTCTACCAGACAACCTTAGGATGGACCGGATTAAAAACAAATGAGGGGAGGAGGTGTTACAATAAAGTAATAATAAAAAATAGCAAATTAATAAATTGATAAATGAATAATAAAATAAATAAATAAATTGATAAATGAATAATAAATAAATAATAAATAAATAATGCTGGACAATCCACACAGCATCATCTAGCCCCAAGGTAAGCTGCTGTTAAACAGAGCTGTGTTTATGAGAACCAGATGACTGATATAATATACTTAATACAATACAATATATAGATAGATATTTTTTTATTACATATAGAAAATACCCAGAACACCCGGGACAAATATTTGTAGATCGTACAAACATTTGACCCGAGGCGGGAATCGAACCCGCAACCTCCGCATCGCAGGCGGACCTGCGCCCGCTGCACCACATCGGTCGTCATAAACCTACATAATAATTTGAATAAGTTATAGTTTAAATAAGCTTAAACTGTCTTATTAGACCGCTTAAGATGGAGATTGATGGAGATTGGTCGCTAATAGAGTTAGGTCATCAACCCGCTGTTCTATGATTCAATACAGCATGCGATCTAAATTCCCAAAATCCCCTTTACAAGGGATATTCAAAGGGGATTTCGACACTAACCACAATCGGTGCAGCTGTAACGCTGTGATTTAGTAACATTCAAACATCTAACTCATCCAAATCTTCAATACGCTCTTGTATTGAGCGGCTAAGCAATATTGAAATAATGACCACTAATGATACCTACTGACACAGTTTTGTAAAGCTACCGAAATGTCGTGGTGACCCAGCTGGGCTGTAACTCGGTTGCTATTCGATTTCAATCAGCAACCTGTCAAAAAGCTGCCATTTCATAAAAAAAAATCTTTTAAAAATAAGTTTTTGATAAAAACCAATTAAAATCCATTGCAAACGAATTACACTCGTGGATAGCCACCAGGATCTTACCCTGATCTATTAGATAGATAGATAGATAAGTCATTTATTTGCAACTTCAAGTATAAACATACAAAATCAATACATAGAAGTGCTATAACTAAAATAATACAGTGGAATTAAAATAAGATCTATTTGTGTGTTGCAGTATGACAAAAAGGATACAGCTCAGCGATATGCTCAAAGAGCAAACTCTGATTTTCAGCTTACCCTTCGAGACAACAAGTTGAACGAGATGCATAGAACCAGTAATATGTGTATAGATACGAGTATTCTAGCCTACCAACAAAGCAACAAATAATTATCTGATCTATTCTTGTCATTATCTTTGTTCCTAATCAGTCTGCGTACATTTTTTCAATGCACCGATGACATTGTGGTTTATGGACTTTCGCAAGTGGTACTTACATTGGTAAGTCCTTCAAGCCCCTCGATGTTAGTGAGGTTCAAAATCTTCTCCTTCTGGTCTGACAGTGCCAGCTCGTCTGCATCTGGTGAGCGGTCGCCGTGTCTGTGCACCTGTGACAACTCACAATATTAGAAAAAACCTTATAGAGTTAGCTTAGGTAAATAGTTAGATGAGCTACTTCTTAGCCATCGATATTAATTACCAAGCAGTTAACAATGTTTCCGATCGACGGTACACTTTCGTTATTTTTTTTTTTATATTAAGTATTTATGTATCTGCCGCTTTTGCTATAAAGGATCGTTCAAACCAACGCGGCGACGCAAAAGCGGAGCGAAAGCGGACTTTGCGAACGCTGTGTTGCCGCGTCGCGGTCGCGTTTGGTGTACAAGGCGCCATTGCTAAGCCATTGTAGCGTCCGCCGCGCGGCTGACGCTTCCGCTCCACTATCGCATCGCCGCGCCGTGTTGGTATGAACATTCCTTTATTATTTTTTTAAATGGCAGTCTGTCTGTTCAAACAGTTTTTTCCAGTGTCAAGTGAATTGTGAACGTATAAAACCAACGAATCAAGTTCGAATTTTGAATTTGACGAACAAAATTTTGTAAGAAATCATGGCGTTCTTTAATAAAATGTTCTAGAAGAATCTTCGACCAAATTACAAACCAACATCACCCTCATTTCAATCACACACTTGTGCAAACACTACGAGTCGTATCGGTTAAACTGCCACCAAATTTACACAATAAAACTCAAAATAACACAAGAAAACAATTAAAATTGGAGGATCATGTAGTACCGGAAAAATTACCGAAGAAGTACGGCGGATCTAGGCTTCCGTGAAGTTAGCCATTTGTGATGCGCAAAGACAATTTAGTTTGAAAAACCTCCATTGCTTATCGAAACGGTTAACTTCACGACGGCCGAGATCCGCCGTGAGAACTTATACGTAGTGCTAATTATTGAGACAGATGTGGTTTAAAGATTATAATATCCCAAAAATTATTTCACCTCAAGCGGGATTTGAACCCGCAATTACCGCTTGATACGCGGGTGCTCTTCCAATTGAGCTATCGAGACATATTTCGCTTGGGTTGATGTGGATGGTGGATGGTGAGATGTCGTTTATTCTCCACAATTCTGCCAAATATATATATATATATATATGTACTCTGTGGCTAGTGTAAAGTAGGTATTTAATTAGATTGTCGCTTAGCAACGATCATGCAAACATTTATCCTGCAGCGGGGATAGAACCCGCAACCTCCAACCGGGCATTCGCCCACCGCGCGGTGGCAATGAAACCATACCCGTGCGAAGCCGGGGCGGGTCGCTAGTAATTAATATAGCCTATGTTACTCAGGGATAATGTAGCATTCTAATGGTGAAATATTTTTTGAAATCGGACAATAAGTCTTTGAGTTTATTTGTAATAAACAAATTATACAAAAATCTTCTTTATTTATGTTTTATTTATAGATTAGCAAATAGCAGTTAAGTCATGGCACTCTTTGGGGGAGGCCTATGACCAGCAGTTGAAGTCTATTATCTTATTAAGATTTTTAATCGCGCTGCAATGTTTCGTCGCGTAACATACATAAAGCATAGTGTTGTGACGTTTCATAAAAGATATTACACCGTAGTTGAGGCAAGGTTGATCAGTTATGGAGCTAATATGTCTGTGTCAACCTTTTTGCTACAAAGTTAGAATAGAATAGAATAGAATAGAATAGAATAGAAAAACATTTATTCGACACAAGCTACAAGAAGATTAAAACAAATAAAACCAATCAAAGAAACACCCAATCTATTGCATTGGTCCAAACAATTTACCAGTAAATGAATAACCAGTTAGTGATGATTGTTTGACGACCAATGTGGCGCGGTGGGCGAAGATCCGCCTGCGACGCAGAGGTTGCGGGTTCGATCCCCGCCTTGGGACAAATGTTTGTAGGATCTGCAAATATTTGTTCCGGGTGTTCTGGGTGTTTTCTATGTATAATAAAAAATATCTATCTATGTATTGTATTGTATTACATATATATCAGTCATCTAGTACCCATAATACAGCTCTGATTAACAGCAGCTTACCTTGCTAGATGGCTAGATGATGCTGTGTGGATTGTCCAGCATTATTTATTATTATCTTTATTATTGTTCAAAATCTCTTGAATATACTTTTTGATCTTTTGTACCAACCAATAAAGGTAAATGGTAGCGATATCCGTGACTCAGTACCAGTTGGTAGACATTTTATCAATTTGTTTTTCTCAAAACGTGCTTTTTAAACAGACAAAGACGATAATATCATGAATAATTTATGAAAATGGTCACCGTTTTACGTTTTACTTTTAACAAGAAAAAAAATCAGCTGTTCAAATGGCAAATTATTGCAAAAATAATATATATAAATAAAAAAAAAAAAGGCCCACTTGATGGACAGCGGTTACCGTATCCTATGTAGTACGCATGCAACATCATAGATATCACTTGCGTGTTACCACCCTGAGACGTTAGATGGAAAGTCTCATGTGCCTGTAATTTCACCGGAAACCATACCCTTCAAACCGGAACACAGCAATGCGAGCATTACTGCTTGGCGGCAGAAATAGGTATGGTGGTAGTCCTTCCCCGGACGAGCTCTATCACAAAGAACTCTACTACTCATAAATATTTCAGTATTAATACTGTATTAACTTAAATACATAAAGGTAACTTACCACCATAGCTAACATGAGCTCTCGATCACATTCTGCTTCATTTGTGATGGAGTTGCCTTCCGAAAACTGTATCCTAATTATTGTAAGTAAAAATGCTATGCAGATCTGTTTGATCATTCTGAAAATAAAGAAGCATCTACATGTTATTACCTTCATTACATTGCTCTGCTCTTTATTATGCTAGAGATTTGCATGCACTGCGTGGACTGCAAAGTGCTAAGAATAAATAAATAAATAAATAATGCTGGACAATCCACACAGCATCATCTAGCAAAGTTCAATAAATGGGCTACAAAAGGTATTTTGGTTTCTAGAGTAAGGCTGTTTGAGCTATATGCACTTCTTAGAACGGACGATAATGCATTACATAGGAATTACGTAACACAGTATAGTAAATTATTCAAAAAAGTATGCCTGACCGCCAAGAGAATGTATCTGGCACAAAGGATTTCTAAAGCTGGAAACAAAATTAAATGTGTTTGGCAGATTATTAAGGAAAATACTGGTAAAAATATAATCTGTGATAGTAAATGTGATAAAATTTATGATAATTTAGGTAAATTAATATATGACAAAGATGACATTTGTAATTACTTTAACGAATACTTTACCAATGTAGCTGTCAACGTGACGAAAACTTTAAAATGCTCTATAAATGACTCTCTTACCTACCTTAAAGAGTTCAGGCCATTACAGAGTTTTGATTTTACACTTAGGCCAATAACATTGACAAAAGTTATAAAAATTATTAGGGCGCTTAAACCAAAAAAGTCTAATGATTTCTGGTTTATAACCCCTAACCTTATTAAAAAACTGGAATGTCAAATAGCTACACCAATGATGGTTATAATAAATAATTGCATTAACAATGGTTTATTCCCAGATCAAATGAAGTTAGCTAAAGTGGTCCCCTTACACAAAAAGGGCAGTACCACAACCTGTGATAATTATAGACCTGTTTCTGTCTTACCTAGTTTAAGTAAAATATTTGAAAAGTACATTGCGGAGGAGCTCAGGCTCTACCTTGCGGAGAATAAAATTTTAAGTGAGCGCCAATTTGGATTCCAAAAGGCAAAATCAACGAAACACGCCATAATGAGACTGCTTGAAGATGTATTCTCAGGCTTGGAGGGATCACAGAAAACTTATGGGATTTTCTGTGACTTATCCAAGGCCTTTGACTGCGTCTCGCACTCGATATTAGTGGAAAAACTACAACACTATGGCATCCGAGGAAAAGAGATAGCAATTCTTACAGCATATCTAACTAACAGGTATCAGGTAGCTGAACTAAGTGGATGTCGGTCAACTAAATGCAAGATTGACTTAGGAGTTCCTCAAGGATCTATTTTAGGCCCTCTTCTATTTTTAATTTATGTCAATGATTTACCAGTAGTATTTAAGGATATCGATATAGTTCTGTTTGCTGACGATACGAGTCTAATTATAAAAGATAAAGATAATGAAACTGTCAGTAATAAGATACAAAATAGTATAAATGACTTAAAAAAATGGTTTTCAGTAAACAATATGTTACTAAATGTAAGCAAAACGAACATAATACACTTCGCGCTAGGATCACGATCTCACAAACATGCTCCGGATTGTATAGCAGATGTTCTGAATGACCTTAGTATTTCTCCGTCTAACAATGTAAAATTCCTAGGTGTATGGCTAGACAGCAAATTAACTTGGGCAGCACATTTAGAGTCACTGTCAAAAAGGCTATGTTCAGCAACATACGCCATTAAAAAAATTAAAGAGCTGGGAGGTGAAAAGGCGGCACGTGAAGTATATTTTGCCTACTTCCACTCCCTAATGACGTATGGTATAGTGCTATGGGGGACTGCAGCTAATTCAAACAGGGTGTTTGTCCTACAGAAGCGCGCTGTAAGATACATATTGGGTCTTAGACAATCATAATCGTGTAGAGATAGATTTAAAGATCTCTCAATAATGACTATGACAGGTGAGTTTATATATCAAAATTTAATATATGTAAGAGAAAACATTAAAGAATTGACGACTGTAGGAGAGACTCATAACCACAACACTAGATATAAGGATCGTTTAACTACTCGTAGAACTAGACTTGCCAAAATATATAAAAGCTATTATTGTACATCAATTAAATTATATAATAAAATTCCTGTAGAAGTTAAAAACTTGGATGACCATAGCTTTAAACAATACACTAGAGAATGTCTAGTCCAAAAAAGCTATTACAAAATTAATGAAGCTATGGTGGATCAAAATATGTTTATAATTTAAACCTGACATAAATTGTTGACTAGTGCATACTGCTACTGTTCGTTATTTTATCATTTAATTAATCTTGTTTTTTTTATTGTTTTTATGTTTTTCTGTTTTATCTTTTTATTTTTAACATTATTTGTATCTGACGAAGCTATTTGGCGGATTTTGTTGACATGTAATAATTTTATATGAGTATATTAATACTCGAATCCTAATCTAATTTTGACACTTAAATTTTATCATTTTGCTTTGGATTTTATTTTTATTGAATTTTGACATTTTTATGACAATACCGAGTATTAATTTTACAAATTACTATTTTTATTTTTATTATCATATTTTGTTAATATGGCAACATTTTAATGACATTTGAATCAATCAATCAAACATATTTTGTTTGTTTTATCTGTGCTTTGTGTAATATTGTTATTTATTTTTTAAATCAATTAATATTAGAATCTTCACTAAATTATTTTAATAAAAGTATGACATTAATGTGAAATGTATGCATGTAATTAGACATAAGTAAGTACTTAATTATTTTAATTATTATTTAATTTTATTATTGTAAACCCAAATTGACATATCTAAGTGCATGTACCATGTCGAAAGATAAATAAATGAAATGAAATGAAATGAAATGAAATGAAATAGCCCCAAGGTAAGCTGCTGTTAAACAGAGCTGTATTATTTGTACTAGATGGCTGATATATACTTAAAACAATACAATACATAGATAGATATTTTTTATTATATATAGAAAATACCCAGAACACCCGGAACAAATATTTGTAGATCGTACAAACATTTGACCCGAGGAATCAAACCCGCAACCTCCGCGTCTGTTCTGCGCCACATCGGTCGTCAAAAATTAAGAGTGTCTCTTATTTTTATAAAATTGTTATGGCTAATATAACACTGCGGCCATGCTGTTTACAGTTCACTTCCAAGCTCTGCCGACACCATAATATATCTTTTATGTGCCAGCTAATACTAAGACTGAAGGAATACTTGAAGGATTTGCTTGGGACTGATGTCTGAGAAAAATGTCGTGTGCTGCGAGGTAAAGAAAGAAAGAAAGAAAGAAATATAAGACTAGCAATATAAAAAACAGACGAAAAATCTCTAGTACTCGTGCTATAATATTAAAAAAAGCTATTATACACTTGATCAGTTTCTCAGTGACTCAAATAACGAATGATAGGTTTTATTGCTACCCCAAATAATGATTTCATTATTATCACAAACTAGGTATAGTTCTCACGGCGCGGCGGATCTCGGCCGTCGTTAAATTAGCTGTTACGATGCGCAATGGAGCTAACTTCACGGAAGCCTATATCCGTTGTGCGAACTATACCTATCCATTAATACTAAAATCGGTCCGCTCCTACTCAATTTGATAGTGCAACACCCTTACTGGGTACATAGCTATGTGTTCGCTGCTTTGATATTATTTAATATTACATAAGACCTGTGACATGTATTACCCTCATAATTATGATGCAATAAATGATACTGAATACTGAATACTATTCCGCTTAACCTTTTAACTAATGAGGTCACACAGTTACCACAGTTAACCTCTACGACTAAAGGCGAGCGGACGTTTTTTGTTCGAAGTTTTTGTTTTTTTTTGTTGCAACAGGCTTGTGTCTACTAAGAATAAATCGGATTGATTAGAGTTTCTTATTATGAATTTTAGATATGTACTTAGATAGGAAAAAACAAAACTGTTTATTATAATAATTAAACATTATTGTAATGAAAAAATAAACATTAAGTCACGTGACAGTGCTTTACACGGAGTGACGTAACACCAATCAGAGAGTGTTACGTCACTCCGTGTAAAGCATTGTTGTGGTTGACGTTTTCATAGAACAAAACGGGTTACTTGACATTATTAAACTTCTTCTTCGTATATGGCTTCTGTGGCTTATTTGCCACTTAAAATCTCCCTGCAAATAGTTTTGTTTCGCACGGAGTGACGTCTTGAGCGTTTCGACGAAAATTTAAATTGTTTTTTTTTAAATGCAAAATAAATACGTAGTATTTATAGTAAATATACGATTTATTTTAAAATAAGTAATAGATTTTCGATGAAAATTAAGGTACATACATTATTAACAAATTTTTAAAATTAGTCAACTAATTTGCTACTGTACATAGGTACCTAGACAAAATCTCGAACTGACAGCTTGCGATACAATAATAATGTCCTCTGAATATATTACGCGTTAATCGTAGATCATAATAGGTAGGTATTTAATTAAACTAGACATGTGAGGTCTGATAGATCTAGCATGCGTTGATTAGCTAGGTAATTAAATACCTGTATTTAATCATTGAAATTAAGAATTCGAAGGTATTTTTGTTTTAATATAAATTCATAATTTCTGAGAGCGTTGCGAAGTATGTGTGTTGTGTAAATCTGTGTGATTGAATAAGGAATATGAGTAGAGAGCGTTGTGGAGAGAAAAAAGACGTGTGATGAGGATAGAGAAAGGTATGCTAAGGTGGTTTGGGCATGTAGAGAGGATGGAAGGGTATGGTTTCCGGTGAAATTACTGGCACATGAGGCTTTCGATCTTAGCCTCAAGGTGGCAACCCGCGAGTGATACCTCTGGTATTGCAAGCGTACATAGGCTGCGGTAACCGCTTACCATCTTGTGGGCCGTACGCTTGGTTGCCACTTCAGTTGTATAAAAAAAAAAAATGGATTAAAAAAGATTGACGAATCAGATTCATAAGGCGAGTGTGGTACAGTTGGAAGGGGAAGACCTCGGCGCACGTGTTACGATCAAATTGAAGACGTGCTAAAGAAAGGCCAGGTCAGGAGTACCCTAAACCGACGAGCGTGTATGAAGAATGTGATGAGAGTAAATGAAGCAAAAGAGGTGTGTCAGGATCGTAGCCAGTCGAAATCCGTGGTCTCTGCCTTTCCCTACGGGATACAGGCGTGATTTTATGTATGTATAAATTCTGTGTTTAGACTTTAGAGCCATCATTTTCCTTCTTCAGATCTTATACTTGTATAAGTACCTAGTGTAATCATAACTAGTTTGCGATTATCGGTTCTACGAATGAAACCTGTCCATTATTATTATTATTTTTTTATTAAATTGGTGCGGCTAATATACATAACTGCGGCCATACAGGCCTATTGTGTTCGCCACTTATTTTGTCGCCCTAAGGGGGCGTTTACAGTTCACCTCCAAGCCCTGCCGATACTAAGAACTGGAGGATTTGCTTGGGGGTGATGTCTCTTAGCTCATCTGGGCTGAGGATGTGCCTACCCAGATGTATGCTACGTTTTTGCATTAGTGGTCCACACTCTCCTAGCAGCCTGTCCATTGCCATTTCGCTAATTCAGATACATTTAACATAACATTATTATCTAATAACATAATAATTATCATTAAAATTTGGCCTTAGACCTTATTAAGCCGCCGTTTCTTAAAAAAAAGACATCCGGACACTTAATCGGTAATGTCCCAATTAAAATGTATCAAACAAATGCGTCGCAGTTTTTTAACACATGATTACTTTGTGTTAGTACGTAAACTGCGTCTTTGCATGTGTGAATGTCATGGTTGGCACAAATTATGGCAAGAGCAAGATAAGCACTGTGGAATGAGCGCACGTAAACGCTCACGTAATAATGACCCTTAGCTGCAGCGTCTACGAAAGTGCCCATGAACTTGCGATCGTGGTTACCTAAGTAAAAGAGGACGGGTGAGTGGCCATTCTGTACGTAGACCGTAACCAGAATAATGCTTTTGACAATCGTAAATGTTAACGTATCGTCCAGCTGTCAAATTTTATAAGATTTTTTACAACGCCTGATTAGTGCGTAAAAATGAACTATAAAAGTCCAATACAAATTGACAGCAGAGGGCTCATCACAAAAAACTCGACTTTGACTATCGTAAACGTAACCGTATCGTCCAGCTGTCAATGTCAAACGAGTTTTTCGTGATAGGCCTTCTAAACGAATCTTTAACGCTAACGTTTACGATTGCCAAAGTATTATTCCATATACGGTTTCCGCCGCCTGCCTGTTCCTCACGCTATTGTATATTCACAGGAAGACTGAGTTTTTTTTTTTTAAGCTGTATTACGGCCGGCATCTACCGGTCGCCGCTGAGCTTAGACGAGACACGTGCCAGACCCGTGGTCTCGTATCTTAAGACGTCATTCCGGCCTGCTTATTTGAACTTTACTCTGAACTCTAGTACTTCGTTTGCCATTTTTTTTTATCGACACGTGTCTACGCTAGTTAGATCTGGTTAAACTTGATTGTTGAAATTTGGCTAAAGTTTAGATAAAAATAATATTTAAAGTTGTTTGCTTGGGTTCGGATAGCATCAATAACGTGACTTGACAACCGATAAAGAAAAAAATATTTCTAACTTCTAACCGATACCCATTCTATCATGAGTGTGTGGCAAAAAAATAATTAAATGTCGTTCGCCTGATGTTAAGCTCCACGCCTGACCATAACAGATGCAGTGTTACTTAAACATTAAGGCTCTGTAATACTGCGCTCGTAACCCCTAAGACCCTGGTAATTTCACTTGCTACAGTCTACAGTGCTCTTCAAACCTAAACACGATAATGCTTGCAAACTACTGCTTGGAGGCGGAATATCTGGTGGTACCAGATGGTACCAAGACGGATCTTGCTGAAGAGTTCTATCAACATGTTATTGTTATGATACTGATAAAGATTACCTACTCGACCATTATGCTGGAAGTAAATTGGATTTTGGTTCCAGAAAAGGGTTTATTATTATTTCAGCAAATGACTCGACGGTCAAATAGTTCGCCAGATGTAAAGTGCAACGTGCAACGCTTGACTATAAGTTGCAGTAACACGCAATAAATTTGTTTTGAATACTATGGCACTGCACTGTGCTCGTCACGCCGAAACGTAGTTAGTCTATTCTGCTTATTGAGGTAGGTATGTTTTAATTACTATTCCTGCTTTTACTACGTAACGGGAATCAAACTTGCGCTTCTACTACCCGTTCACTACGCCATGAAGATCACCAATTAATAAGTATTCGCCGAGCAACCGTCAAACGCGGTCGCGGGCGGTGCTCATGAAGAAGAGCTTCTAAATAGCTTCGAAACGTCAGCATAACATTACAAATTTAAGTGGTAAATAGCCGTTAATAATTTAATATGATTTCTAACCACTATAGTTTTTACTCTGACAATAACAACATAAATTAAACCTAAAAAATAACGCGTGATAAAAAACTAATACATTTAAATGGTTATAAGAAAAAGTGGCCTTGAATAATAATTAATTGTATAAAAAAAAGAAGGTAATTATAGATAACTCATATAGGTAGTTTCTGATGAGTTTGTCCGGTTCGCGATTATACCTGTTTCTGCCACTTATCAGTAAGTAAGTACCTTAGTATGAGTCAGTGGTCAATTCTGGTGACGGAGTTTTTAGGCCACCCGAAAAAGCCGGGACCGACTGCTTGTATGTTGTAAAATGGGCCAGTACTGATTGGTTTTAAGTTACAACTGAGCGCTCCCGTTCTTCGGAGGGCAATGTTTGTATAGTTCAAATGAGTTATAAAAATAAAACCCCTGCATAATAATGATATTTTTCAACACGTACATACTAAACACAATACGTACAACAGTTTTTGCTTAAGCACAGTAGCGTTTATCTTTCCTATACATAATCCAAGGTGGCTCTGCTGGAAAGCATCCTTCCTGGCAGAGCCACTAGCGAAGTCAATTTTCTCAGTACCTGACGGAACGTACAGCAATAAACGGCATACGTACACTATGTACGTCTAACGTATATTCTTTTAAGATATAAATGATCGGATTCTAACATGGTGGCTCTGCTGGGTAGTACCACGCATTTTTTTTACTGTCGCCCACGCTCGCGTCGTACATATAACATTATGTTCCAAAAAAGTAGCCTATGTCTTTTCTCAGACATCAAACAATATCCGTGTCAAATTTCATATAAATCGATTCAGTTTAACCGTGGAAACGTGACACACAAATCAAAAGATTGTATGTGCGCTATTTGCGCAGTGCTATCAAACGGAGAAAGAAAACATCAGAGCTGGCATAATTATTATCCAAGAAATAAAATTCAAACACGGATCTACTGGATCATGGAGCTCTCCTGAGCGTAACCTGTAACTGGCGATGGGTGACCGCCTGTGTGCAATTTCAACTTTGCGCTCCCGTGCTTCGGAGGGCACGTTAAGCAGTCGGTACCGGCTTTTTCAAAGCTGTTAGGCCATGACAGAGGCCTTCGGGTGGCCTAAAACTCTGTCACCTGATTTACTGCTGGCCACTGTCTCATACGAACTTACATTTGGGTCTACTTTTGGTCCGCGTGGTAGATTATGATGACCCAATCACTCTCGCTCATGAGTATCCTAGTGTCCCAGCAGTAGGAACATTAGAAGATTGATTATGATAATGATGATGATGCCATTTCGAACGAACTCGTGTCCTAATCAATGTCACTCGAGATAGGAGATGTTAATTGTTAATTAATGTCTATTAATGTAATTCAATTATATTCAAATTATTATCATGTTAGTACTTGTTCTTTCTTGGTTGATGTGGCTTGGGGGACCAGCTTTTTAGATACCTACAGATAGATAGAAAATACTTCATAGCTATAGGTATAACAGGCGATTTTATCGCTAAGAAGCGATATTGTATTCTATCATCATCATGACAGCCTTCTAATGTTCCCACTGTTGGGACACTGGCCTACTCTCAGGCGAGAGTGATTAGGTCTTAATCCACCACGCGGACCCAATGCGGATTGGTGGATGGCACATGTCTTTCGAATTTTTAGTTCTTGGACATGCCGGTTTCCTCACGATGTTTTCCTTCACCGTATAAGAGCACTGGCATTGCGCACATAAATTTTTCGAAACAGAAAAATCCATAGGTGCACGACCGGGTTTGAACCCATGACCTTAGGATTGGAAGGCGGATCACTACCACTAGACCACCAGTGCTCTTTCACCACCAGTAGTAGTATTGTATTCTGTACCGATATTATAAAGAGAAAAGATTTGTTTTTTTGTTTGTAACGAATAAACTCGAGATTCTACTGGTCCGATTTCAAAAACTGTTATACCAATTTAATGCTACAATATTCCTGAGTAACATAGGCTATATTTTATGTCCACCCGTGCGGAGTCGGGACGAGCCGCTAGTCTTAAATAAAAATTGCTGAATTATCAAGATTTTCATATCTTATCGTCTGTTTGCTGATGATAAATGGAACTTTTAGTTGTTGGCGCCGATAATTAAAACCCAACAGAATCTATCGTCGACCCATTCACTCTCGCTCGAAACCGAGAGTAAGCCAATCAGAGTCTAGTAGTGGGAATATTAGAAGACTGTCATGATGAACTTGTTTTTTATACCTAGCGATATTCGATTGCTTTTTACTTCGTATTTTTATTTTAATTATGGCCGCATAACAGGTTATAATTATGATATCATCTACAACCTGCTAGTTTTATTAAAAACTTTGCCAAACATTATTTTTGCCAATGTTGCTTTTAATTATCAATTCATTGTTTATTTTCAATCGACTTTAAAAAGAGGATCCTTTGTTTTTTGTTTTTTTAGTCTCAAGGGGCTTGCAGATAAATATCTAAGGTGTGATCAGATATAAGCGGTAATAGTTGACGCGATACGTACGAAATCCTTCCCCGTTTGGTTTGCGGAATACTACTGCGTACATAAGTGGTAAATCGCTTTAATTTACAAACCCCCTCATAATGTGCGCAATGCCAGTGCTCTCATACGGTGAAGGAAAACATCGTGTGGAAACTGGCATGTCCAACAACTGAAAATTCGAAGGTTTGGGCTGTGCGTTGATTAAGAATCATTCAGTCAGAAAGACAACCTTTTTATATAAATAGAAAAGACTTGGTTTAGCTTAAAAAATCACGAGTTTACGAAATTTTGACTTATTTATTGCGATATTTTTTTAAATAGATTTGTTTAGGGATGTTTTTGGGTACATGAGTTTTTAAACAAATTAAACGGATCAAAAATTCAAGTATGATTCCCGTTATGGATCAAATAAAGATAATATTTACAGAACCTTATTATAATAAAAGAGATTATATTTATATTTATAAATAAAGTGAGACTTATTTTATTTTTAGGTACTGGATTTAGAAGGCAATGTATTTATTGTTTTATATTCAAATCAAAATTATCTTCTAAACATATTTTAACCAGACAATATAAGTAAATAAAAAATAATCTCATAAAATACTCACGTAACTAAAATACACTAAAACTAATACTAAATTAAACAAAATACAAGTGTTTTGCGCGGTGTTGCCGCGATAACTGATCATTTTACCGCGCCAAGGTATACAGCAAAGTTAATATCACAATACACAGCATAAAGCAGAGTTACTATCAACAATTACCACAGATTATTACAGTCAGTGGCACTTAATCTGTGCCAACAGACGACCTTTATTAGGCGAATCTTAGTATCAACAGGTTTTAGGGTTGGATGGTAAAATAAAACAGCCTTACGCTGCGTTTACACCAAAGATGTGCGAGGATGTGTAGCGAGGGATGTGTTTGATAGGAACCAATAGAATCACTTCATTAAAGCTGAAAAGAGCGAGGCTAGGTAAATGAAGTGATTCTATTGGTTCCTAACAAACACATCCCTCGCTACACATCCTCGCTAAAATCTAATAGCGAAAAAAGAAAGCATTGGAAATATACCTACAAAAACCATCACCCGCTAAAGGCTGATTTTTAGAGAAAAAAATATAGGTAGGTACCTACATGTCTGAAATACTCAATAATTATTATAATAAGTACAATACGTTAAGATTATTTCGAGTCGTTCTACAACTGGTACCGAAAGAAGGTACCGAATGGTGCAAGTTGAGATACACAAAAATAATAAATCGTTGTACAACTGGTACCATTTGTGCCATTTGTACAAGTCTAATGTCAACAACACCCTCGCTTCGTGAATGACTCCCGCTTGACCAAATTCAGGTTGATGACAGCTGTTCCAGCATCTTCGATGGAACGGATGATGAAGAGCAGGACGATATATCAATATTTAAGTGTCTAACGTGTTTTTGTTACTACCTGGAGATATTCAACCGTTTTTTATCCAACGGCCATTCAACAGGTTTTATGGTGATAAAACGTGATAAAATATGGTGTGTTAGTTTTTGCCAAAACTTTCCAAACATCGTTATTTGCGATGTTATTTAATACTAGTATAGTAGGGGCTCAGCATGGGGGCAAATTTAGTGAGCCAGTTCAGAACTAGATGTCGCTAGTAAAAGCGTACAGATTGTAGATCGCGCTGACGAAAACGCACGGCTCAGAATGACCTGCCTCAGTAAATAATTTAATAGTATCGCTTCTCGGCCTTTTGGCTAAGATCAAAGTGTAGTATCTGTTCTTTTCAGCTTAATATCTGAAAGTTCCCTCACTGAGGGACCAGTATATTAAACTGATTTTTGTAAAACGACGGGATGTTCGGAGCTCGCTCCACTCCCGTCACGGGTCGGCCCGGCATTGCAGTGCCGCCGGGATCGGCCCACAGAAATTATTTAAAATCTGCCCCAGCCAGTAAGACTTTGTGCCCAAGCTTCGCACGGGTGCATTATGACTTAAGCACCCACCACCCATGTATGTGTATAGCCGGGGCGGGTCGCTAGTAATTAATAAAGCCAAAGTTATCCAGGGTTAATTAATATAGCATTCTATTGGTGAAAATTTTTTTGAAATCGAACAAGTCGTTTTTGAGTTTACAATTGATTACTGATTAACATAATAAAAACTATTGGCAGGACCAATTTTGGTATTAAAATATTTCAGTGAGTCTAGGCAAGGATAAGGAAGGATAAGGAGGATAATAAAACGAGATTTAAATCGCTCGTTATTCGCTACAAAACCCTCGTTTTAAGAAATAGACTCGCGCTTGGTTAAGTTTAATTAGGTAGGTTTAGGTACAAACTTAGTGGTTGCATCGGTCGTGTTAATTTCGAATGCATTTTTACAAGGTCTTTTATATATTACATCGATAGCTTAAAGGCAAACCAATTATCTTAGACGTTTCCTTGCGATATTTATTATCCTCATCCAAATCCCGTGTCATCAGGCAAGCATTCACACCCTGCACCCCTGTAAGTAAGTAAGTTCGTATGAATCAGTGGCCAACTCTGGTGAGTAACACCCCTGGAAAATCATAGGTTGCACCCCTGTAATATCATAGGAGAACGTCTGTTTTTGTTACCTATGTCAGCAAATGATTTTACCTGGTGGTAGGACGGCAAGAGTCCGACTTGAAGGGTACCACCGCAGTGCAGATATTCTACTTCCAAGCAGAAGTGTGCAAGCTGCACTGTGTTTAGGTTTGAAAGGCACTGTAGCAAGTGAAATTATTGGGCGAAAGAGACTTCGGGGTGTTGAGCGCAGTGCAGTGCCACGCAGAACTTTAAGGCGGACCCTACACCTACAATAAGTTTGCACAATATTTTTATTGCGCAATATGATTGATGCCGTCGTGGTCGGCCAAGAAGACGTTGGCGGGACGATCTCGACTCCTTCAAAAGAGGATGGTGGGACATTGCGAAGGAGAGAGATGATTGGAGAGATTTGGGGGAGACCTTTGCCCAGCAGTGGGACGAAACAGGTTAAAAAAAAAATATATGATTGAATCGCTCTTTAAAAAATTACTGGCACATGAGGCTTTCGATCTTAGCCTCAAGGCGGCAACCCGCGAGTGATACCTCTGGTATTGCAAGCGTCCATAGGCTGCGGTAACCGCTTACCATCTTGTAGGCCGCACGCTTGGTTGCCACTTCAGTTGTATAAAAAAAAAACACCCGAAAAGTAAGAATAGAGTCCATGTGATTTTAAAAACCCATTTTCCTATGTGGGGAAAAACCCATTTTCCTCAAGTGATAGGTAAGGTATTGCTAACTGGGAATACCGATGTAAGCCTTTATAAGCTGGTATTGAGCTGGTATAGTCAGTTTTGTATGAACTCTCCGCACTGCTGTAATAGAGCTCATAATAAAATAGAATGGTCAGTCATAGATTGTATCTGAAGACTGTATCCTACTAATATTATAAATGCGAAAGTCTGTGTGTGCGTAGTTTTGCTACCACGTATCACATAGGCCACGTAGTAGGTATCACGTAGGCCATGACAGAGGCCTTTGGGCGGCCTAAAAACTCTGTCACCAGAGTTGGTCACTCATACGAACTTACTTACCACGTATCTCCATGACGACTTAACCGATTGTGATTAAATTTGGAATGTAGGTGGCTTAAGTCCTGGAATAACACATAGGCTACTTTTTAATTCATATTTTGACATTTTTATCAGAAAAATTGACTGTCACAAACAGCCTGAAAACTGCAAAAATGCGAGTGAAGCCGCGCTGGTCAGCTCGTAATTGGTGTATTTGACGACCTCGGTGGCGCGGTGGATGAGTGCCCGTTTGTAAAGCGGGAGTTGCGGGTTCGATGCGGGACAAATGTTTTCATGAGTTAAACGAAAATCGTGAGAAAACCGGCAAACCTAAAACAAAATTCAATTACAATTGTAATTAAGAAAAAAAACAGTACTAATAAAAATAATAAGTATTACCTCTCTACTCGACTTACGCTGATATTCATAGACGTTTTCAACTTTTTTTTTCCCGCGAATACGCATTTGTATGTTACACGATTTCTCAGCCAATTATATAATTTAATAAATTATAGCTTTTTCTGTTTGTTAAGCTTTAATACTTCCAAGAAGGGTCCCATATAAATTTCACCGAAAGTGGTTCAGTACTTTTTGAATTAATCATAAAAAACGTGTTAATAACAAGGTACATTGCTTCGTATCGCAACAATCTATCAAAACATTTGAAACGGTATATCTGGTGAGAAAAACGGACTCACTATTCTGGATACAGGTGTTAAAATTAAACTTTCTCTCACTCCGCTGGTAAATTGTAATTAAGATTTAAGTCACAGAAAAACTGACCTCGAAACTCGTCTAAAACCAGCTCTATTTCGTAATATACTAAGCTGAAAATGCTTTAAACCGAGATTTAACCCCTGCATTGTTTAAAACTTTGCTTAAAAGTTTGTAACACAGTTAAGGTTCCGCACAAATTGAAAAACAACACAGTACTTGTACTGACTAAAAGAAGAGGTTTTATTGTTAAATGAAAAGAGTTTTGATATAATAGGTACTTATATAGTTCTTCTTCTTCTTTTATGGACTCTGTGGCTTCTTTGCCACAATTTTGCCAGTGTCAAGTTTGATTGTCGCTTAGCAATGTATAATAAATAACGGGAGTTTCTTCGGTCATTTTGCCGGTATGACATGTTCCTCCCATTTTAATTGTTTTTCTCGAGTTATTTTGAGTTTTATTGTGTAAATTTGGTGGCAGTTTAACCAATACGACTCGTAGTCTTGGCACAAGTGTAAGTGATTGAAATGGAAGGGTGATGTTGGTTTGTAATTTGGTCGAAGATTCTCCTAGAAAATTTTGAAAGGACGCCATCATTTCTTTTCGTCTTTGATGTATACGTCGACACTACTTGACACTGGCAATATTGTCTAAACAGACAGACTGCCATTTAAAAACAAAAAAAAAAGATTATAATAAATAACGAAATATGGAAAGCAATGATGACTTTTCTTTCAAAATTCCTTTGGAAAGTCTTCGACTAAATTGCCAACCAACATTAACCCTCCATTTCAATTACTTACACTTGTGCTAAGTAAACAAGTTAAATTGGATAAACTGCCACCAAATTTACGCAATATAACTTAAAATAACACGAGAAAAATAATTAAAATGGGAGGACCCATGTCGTTTTGACAAGATAGCCAAAGACAATCCTTCAATATAGTCATTCTTTGTCATTCTTATGTCAATGAACAACATAAAGACATTTGAAAGACATATTAGCTAAAAGAAGTTCTAAGTACTTTTAGTAATTAGTATAAACGAAAATAATTTATAATATAACGCTGGACAATCCACACAGCTTCATCTAGCCCCAAGGCCCAAGGTAAGTAGAGCTTGTGCTATACTACTTAAGTAACTGTATATAAATGTAAAAGTAAATAGGTAGGTAGGTATTACCTACATAAAAACGCAAAGGTATATAGGTAGGTTAGTAAGATTTTCTCAAGGGTTGTAAGAAATAAAAACCCTAAGGTGCGCAGGTTGTTTTATTCAGTAGGTTCTTGAGGCTTGTTTCCTCAGTTGCTCATTATATAGAAGTACCGTTACTTTTAAATAGATGGCGCTGGTTATGCATGCACACTAGCTAATGACTTAAATGTGTAGTAGTACTGTTACTTTGAAACAGATGGCGCTGTGTACACCGTGACATAAAAATAGAACATAGATTTTTAACTTTTACTATTCGAATCATAATGGATGGTGAGTTCATCATCGTCATAATATAATCTGATAGAACTCCGCTGCTGGACATGGATCCCCAAAAGAGCGCCTTGACGTCATGGCGCTCTTTGGGGTCGATTTTGAGCCTTCACCGTCCACCGACTTCTTGGACTTAGGGGCTAGTAAGTTACTATCGCTTTAATCCAAGGCTTTAATCATATTATTAGTAGGTATATAATTTATACGTTTTATTCGAATTACACGGATATTTAGTCGTATAATTCGAATACAGAAATAAAGAGCGTATTAGTAAAACGTACCTACCTAACCCTCTATAGCACCTAGGCGATTGCTTTTTTTTTTTACAACTGAAGTAGCAACCAAACGTACGGCCCACAAGATGGTAAGCGGTTACCACAGCCTATGGACGCTTGCAATACCAGAAGTATCACTCGCGGGTTGCCACCTTGAGGCTAAGATCGAACGCCTCATGTGCCAGTAATTTCACCGGAAACCATACCCTTCACACCGGAACATAGCAATGCGAGCATTACTGTTTGGCGGCAGAAATAGGTATTCGGTGGTAATCCTTCTCCGGACGAGCTCTATCACAAAGAACTCTAAATACTCTTTGTTGTTAGCGAATTATTTAAGACCTAACATTATATGGAACACAGAAAAAGGGGGCTCTTCTTACACAGTTTGTCAAAACTTACTGAAGAGCCCCAAACCCTGTTATAAATAAAACCAACAGCATACAAACGAGCAAGATAATATTGTACACTTTGTGTAACTTATACCGTCTCCATCGAGGCTTTTACATGAAGATATATTTTCCTTCGATACCTGCATTATGTTTAAACAGCCTTATACGAAATACCGCGCAAACCAGACCAACCAAAAAGCTTTTGTTAACTAACGTGAAACTTTCACTTCTTTACGCGGTATTTCATGTAGGTCTGAATAAACCGTTACCTAACTTGATTCTCGGAAGCTGAAATAGTGATGCGATGGTTATCGATATTTTATGGCACGATTGCGCTACTTCGTATCAAGAACAGGAGCACCAACGTACGAAGTAACTTTTAAAAAAAAATGTTTACCTACCCCTAACAAAGATGCTGTCGCATATAAAGTAGTAAAACCTACTTTACTTAATTTTTATACCAGTAACAATCATTTGAATATCATGCTAAGTTTTTTTTTTAATAAATAATGCTGGACACACAGCATCATCTTGCCTCAAGGTAAATTATACAACAGTGTCTATTTACGATGTACTGACTGAGTTGCTTTATCAAGTAAATTAGTATCGATATACGATGTACTGACTGAGTTGCCTATATCAAGTAAATTAGTATCGATAATCTACTGACATCACTAGTATAGTGAAGTAAAATAGATCAGTGTATATTATAGCTTGTTATAGTAATATGTAGCACTACGGGCTATGGAGAGAGCTATGATAGTAAATAACCAAAACGAGAAGTTCCGTAGAAGAATAGGTAGGTATATTTAAAACTAGCTAGCGGTTGCCCGCGACTGTTCGCATGAAAAAATGTGCCAAGCGAATGAAGTCAACAACAGTTAGTATCACACTAATATTATAAATGCGAATGTTTGGATGTTGTATTTCTGTGTTATCTAAGTACATGGTAAATATATCTATGAATAAATAAATACATTACAAATTACAAAATTATAAACTATGCAATGCGTTGGTCTAGGTAATCAGCTGGTCGCATCGCATCGCAAATTAACGGAACTCCGGTTTAATTGCATTACTAAGCTAGAGTGATATATGGGGAATTTGGAAAATGTACAGGGATTTTAGAGCACCGGTAGTCTAGTGGTAGTTACCCTGCCTGACCCTAAGGTCGTGGGTTTATACATGGTAAATATATCTATGAATAAATAAATACATTACAAATTACAAAATTATAAATTATGCAATGCGTTGGTCTAGGTAATCAGCTGGTCGCATCGCATCGCAAATTAACGGAACTCTGGTTTAATTGCATTACTAAGCTAGAGTGATATATGGGGAATTTGGAAAATGTATAGGGATTTTAGAGCAACGGTAGTCTAGTGGTAGTGACCCTGCCTGACCCTAAGGTCGTGGGTTTGAATCTAGTCGTGCACGAATAAATTTTCCTTTCGAAAAATATAAATGTGGAAAATGTTCAGGAATTTTGGAGCATCAGTAGTCTAGTGGTAGTGACCCAGCGTTTCGATCCTAAGGTCGTGGGTTCAAATCAAGTCGCGCACGAAAAAAAATTCAATGCCCATCATTACTCTCTAAAGTCAAAGTAACCTACATTATTCTCATTCTCTCATTAACATTTTGAGTCCTGATCGCCATCTGTTGCGGTGATATTAAAAGTTCGTTTCAAAAGGTCTAGGCTAGATGGCGTTATTAATAAATTTCCATCAACTACAATTCAGTAAAATTTACGATGAAAGGTGATGAGTTCGATTTCTGGGGTAGGAAAATTATATGCGTAACGTTTACAAAAATGTTATTATTGTCTCCAAGTGCCTACATGTTTCTCTGTAAGTGACCTCGGTCTTTTGATAAATAAATTTCACCTACAATAAGTTTTTTTTTTAGCTTCAATTTTCCGGTAACGACCTATTTGAGATACAAAGGTCAAAAATAGCTTTGGTCTAGTAGGCACCTCTCGAATTCTTTTATAACTACTCTGGTATGTTTAGACACGTGTAAATTATATAATTTAGTTGAATTCCTAAGCAATATAACTAACACCTGACCGCGGCTTTGCTCGGGTTGTACCAAAGTTAATCTGTTTTTTAATACAAGTTTTAATTTATCTGTATACCATTATATTGAAATCAACTCAGCTGTTAAGACATCTTGAGTAACAAAAATCCATACGTCCAAAATTGAAATTATAATACAGTTAGCAGTGATCATTATGGTAGAATCATAAAAGTAAAAAGTAAAAAAGTAAAAAATGATTATTTTCATAAAATGTTTACATATTTGCGCTTATCTCGAACTTATTGTAGATATGTCTGTCTGTTTACATAGGTATCCAGTTACTTACTTACATAATTGTTCTATTTTGTATATACCTATTTGGAGTACAGGTAAGATTGGGTTGACAAGTTCGAGATCATCCTACCCTTCAAACTAGTTTGGGACTGTTTCTTGTCGGGTAGTGCCTTAAACTACTTAATAATAAAAAAAATACCCGAAATCCATTAAAAGGTATATAAATACTTTTCCGCTAAATTTATTTTAACAGTACATAGTAAATGTAGGTAAACATTAGTATATTAGTAATCACTTATCAGTTAAGAAATAACGGCTACATTTTATGTTAAAAAATACATTATAAATATTTTAAAACTTGCGTAAGTAACATTTTATTATTGTAAAGATGAATACACACTAAGTTATCAAAATTTACTTAGGTAATATAAACTTTTTACTATTTAAGGCGCATACAGCACCTAAACTAGCGCCACCACCTACTTTATGTTATTATGTTGTTTAACAAAGGAATTTTCAAAAATCCATCGACCAGTTTGTGATACCTATCATAAGCTTTTTTTTTAATGCCTCTGTAATAGTTTTATTCTATTTAGTTTAGGCAGAGATACGAAGTGGCCCTTGGTGGCCACCAAAATCTATTTTCGTATCTCTTCCTAAAGCGAACAAGTCGATGGTCCTGAGGATGTCCCGTGGAGGGATGAAACACGTGTCGATATTTTTCTTTTGAGGTTAACTGTGGTAACTGTGTGACCTCATCAGTTAAAGGGTTAAGCGGAATAGTACTAGAGATTTTTCGTCTGTTTTTTGTTTTGTAATGGATTTCCGCAAAGTAACGCCTGAATCTATCAATTGTCTTGATTAAACAAATCAAAATATGTACATAATTACATTACATTACAAAATATACAAAATACATATGAACCAGTTGAGCCATCTAAAGACCGTTACAAACGACCTATAGATAGCTCAACTGATCCAAATCACTAGCAGACGGAAGCGTTCCCAACCTGCTGGCCACATTGCCACGTTGAATAGCAATGCTGATACGTTGAGCCAGATTTGAACCAGCCTTTTAATCACGAATCACGCGTCGCTTCGTACAGACGCCCGGAAATAATTTTGAAAAAGCGGTGAGCCCCGGTACCCCACGGACCCAGGGCCTCCACTCCAAAAGGCTCAAATATGTAGGCTCTATCTACATTTTACTATAAAAATATTGTACAATTAGCACATACGCTAGCGTAACAAGCACAGTAGCGTAACAAGATAAGCTAACGTAGACGTCTACGGCATACCTACGCTTCGCAGACGGATGCCTACGGGACGTAGACGATACGTTGCTACGAGACCTTTAGTATTGTGCATCTAAAAGCTTAGGTACTTTAGACAAATATCTGTTTTGTGTTTAGTACTGTTTTTACCCGACTGCCATTGGGCAGTCGGGTATGTTTTTTTAATCAAATCGTTGCAATTAATTATTATCATTTATCCAGAAACAGTAGAGTTCTTTGTGATAGAGCTCGTCCGGGGAAGAACTACCACCATACCTATGTCTGCCGCCAAGCAGTAATGCTCGCATTGCTGTGTACCGGTTCGAAGGGTATGGTTTCCGGAGAAATTACAGGCACATGAGACTTTAGATTTACGTCTCAAGGTGGCAACGCGCAAGTGATATCTCTGATGTTGCAAGCGTACATGTGCTACGGTAACCGCTTACCATCAAGTGGGCCGTACGCTTGATTGCCACTTTAGTGGTATAACAAAAAAAACTCAAACTATTTTTTTTATAATTTCGCTACGATAATCACGTTCCTATGGTATAACTTATCTTATCTTATTTTTATCAAGTGAGTACTAAATACTAACAACTTCAAGCGACTTCGTTCGCGTTAAACGGTCGGACAAATACTAGAAACTATATTTTAGACCATGCGGGTTGTGTATTCTTTTGTTTGTTTTTGGGAGTTAATAAATGTATTTTCTTTCTTTCTTTCTTTCTTTCTTTCTTTCTTTCTTTCTTTCTTTCTTTCTTTCTTTCTTTCTTTCTTTCTTTCTTTCTTTCTTTCTTTCTTCCTTTTTTTCTTACTTTCTTTCTTTATTTCTTTCTTTCTTAATTTAAAGCAATGAATTTCAGGATTTTCTTTCAGAGTGACTATGGATGTGCGTCATCTGTCAGTCAGTCAGTATATCTGTCAGTCAGTCAGTCGTATAGATTTTATGTGTTTAAAAGCTTAGTGTTTTCTTATAAATACTCAGTGTGTTTTCAGCTTAATTTCCTGTTAGTTGTATTTAAACCTGCCCTAGGTAAAATCAAGAATTATTTTCAAAATGTTTGTGCTACTCTTTTGTACATTATTTATATACAATGTACATTCCAGTGGCACATACGTTTTAACAGTGTACGGAGACGTTTACAAAGATAAGACCTTCTTCACCAAAACCTTTCCCTGGATTATAGGTACGTTTAATAATCAGGCAACAATATATACCCACTGTCACAAATGTTGATGTTTAAATAGCACTGTAGCAAGTGAAATAAAGGGATTCATTACTACTTAGAGTGACGAGCGCAGTGCAGTGCCACGCAGACATTTATGAATATCATGCGGAATAAAATGAAAGTCATGAGGAAAAAACGGCATGTCCAAAAACTAACTATTCGAAAGACATGCGCCTTCTACAAACCGCATTAGGTCTGCGTGGTGGATTACGATCTAATCACTCTCGCTTGAGAGTAGACCAGTGTCCCAGCAGGGTGAACAATATTGTTATAATAATAATAAATAATAATATATATATTTTCTCCTACAAGGTGCTAGAAATAAGAGCTTTATGTTTAGTCACTACCAACTTTGCAAGAGTCTGGTGCTTGAGGAGGGTTTCAAAAATAAAACCTGTAAATTCAAGTCACCAGGGCCTTCCTCCATAGATATTGGCTTAACTTGTATTATGTTGATTTGTAGATAACATCGGAGGGGAGATTGCTGTAAATTTCTGGATGCAGGGCAGCGGAAGGTACACCGTGCCACAGATGTGCGCGCTCGCCGATTTGAGAGACAATACCTTCCTGCAAGCTCAATTCCTCAAGTGTGAAGCTGAAGGTATGTGAATTTTATAACTATAATGCTGCAAAAGTTCGTATGAGTCAGTGGCCAACTCTGGTGACAGATTTTCTAGGCCGCCCGCAAAAATAATGAAATAACGAATAACGCTGCATTTTCACCAGTGTTGTGCGAGGATTTGTAGCGAAGGATGTGTTTGTTGGGAACCAATAGAATCACTTCATTAAAGCTGTCAAAGCGAGACTAGGTATAGTTCGCACAGCGGATCTAGGCTTCCGTGAAGTTAGCTGTTTGTGATGCGCAAAGACAATTTAGTTTGAAAAAGCTCCATTGCGCATCGAAACGGCTAATTTCACTACGGCCGAGATCCGTTGTGAGACCTATAAATGAAGTGATTCTATTGGTTCCTAACAAACACATCCTTCACACACAATGCAAACATTACTGCTTGACGGCAGAAATAGGTATGGTGGTAGTCCTTGGACGAGCTCTATCACAAAGAACTCTACTAATCTAGTACCTTTCAGAACAACCAAGCGAGGTCTGCCTCTGCGAATCAGGCATCAACTCTCAAAGGTTCAGGGAATGCGTGAGTAGCCGAGGTTCCCTTGCTGCAGAAGCAGCTGCCATGTTCCAACAAGTTGGCATCGATGTAACACCTCTTATAGAGCTGGGACCTAGATCCACAGTCTTCGGAGTCGAAGACACGTGGTACTTAAAGAAGATCTGTACCATTTTTGGAGATAACTTGCCGAGGTAAGTTTTCTGTTCTATACTAGCCTATACTAGTATTATAAAGAGATAAGATTTGCATTTTTGTATTTTTGTTTGTTACGAATAAACTCAAAAACTACTGGTCCGATTCAAAAAACTCTTTCACCATTAGAATCCTATATTATCCCTGAGTTACATAGGCTATATTTTATTTTAGAAAAAAATAGGGATCCCTACTAAAACTTCAATAATGTTACCAAAGGTGAACCAGCTTCGCACGGGTCCTTAGGTTTCATTGACCCCTTGCGAAGCCGGCACGAGCCGCTAGTTTCTTATATTATCATTTCTTTAAACATTTAGTTCGTCAAATTCAAAATTCGAACTTGATTCGTTCATTTTTGTATACGTCGAAATTTTACTTGACACTGGCAATATTATCTAAACACTTAAACAGGCAAACTGCGGAGTTTCTTCGGTCATTTTGCCGGTACGACATGTTCCTCCCATTTTAATTGTTTTTCTCGAGTTATTTTGAGTTTTATTGTGTAAATTTGGTAGCAGTTTAACCAGTACGACTCGTAGTCTTGGCACAAGTGTAAGTGATTGAAATGGAAGGGTGATATTGGTTTGTAATTTGGTCGAAGATACTCCTAGAAAATTTTGAAAGGACGCCATCATTTCTTTCAAAATGTTGTTCGTCAAATTCAAAATTCGAACTTGTTCGTCTTTGATGTATACGTCGACACTACTTGACACTGGCAATATTGTCTAAACAACAGACTGCCATTAAAAAAAAAAAAGACAAACTGCCTCTAAATAATAATAATATTTTTTTTATTTTAATTTACAGGGGATGCTTAAAACCCTTTGCATGCAACGGTACTGAAGTGTTGAAGAGTCGAAAAGCTATATCACAGTTTGACAAATGCTGTGCTAATGTGGAATGTTTAGATTCAGACGATCAACCTACCACTACAACTCCTGTTACTACTTTTGCTGCAAACGACAATTACATGAATTATTAATTATTATTAAGAAAATTGATGTATTTTATGAACCTATGGATTCGACCAAACCCGCATAGCACTAATTATAGTCTCAGATTAATGGTAGTTATAAGTTTCTACAGTAACATAGCTTACATTTTACCTGTACCTATGACATTTTGATTGCTAGAATATTTATAGCAAAAGTTGGTAAAATGCAACCAAAGTTAGGTACATAAAATCGAGTTAGTACGACAATTATTAAATCTATGTTTATAAATATTTTTTTCAGAAAACTTTTTTATTATCTTTACTGTTACAACAATGCCAAATCAACTCAAAAATATCTAAACTGCACATTATGAAATATATACAGGGTGTAAAAAGAAGTCTACCAAAAACGAAAAATCATGGTCTGATTGCATCCACCCAGTTTTCGGTAGTAGTCTTTTTATCAAATGTTAAAAGTTTATTAATGAAATGAAATGAAATGAAATGAAATAGTATTTATTTTTATCAAAGGAAATGATTCAATCATAAAGATCACTTTAAAATTTCTCACGAGATAAGTGAATTTATGCCAGTTCAACGCCATAGGTAGGCTTTCCAATCCAAAAAATACATAAATGCACGACCTGGATTCGAACCCACGACCTTAGGATGTTAGGATCGGATGGCGGGGTCACTGCCCCTAAGCCACTGGGTCATCTCACACCAATTTAACCGTATTTATAACTTACAAGAGCGGTTGTGTTACGTGTACTGATGAGATGCGGTACCTACCTACGCTACAGGCAAGCTTTTGTAGGCACGGACTGCATATCTGAGGTATTTATACAGAGATGATACAACTACTTTCTATTGATATAAACTGGATTTGGACTGGACTGGACAGATTTCTACGGAATGTTGAGCAGAAAGAAAAATTAGTTATTGTCTATTATTCCGTAGAACACCATTATAAAAATCGGTGATACGGTAATACGGTGTTTTTTTCAGAGGATTTAGGTTCGATTTTCGCTGCGGGATTTGCTCTTGAACGCGATCGGTATTGGACAAGTATTGGAAAATGACATTTCGTACTTTTGACAGCAAACCTAGCGCCAAATTCAACCTTGTTTTCATGAGTAAAAAAATTTGACAGCAGTAAATTGAAATTGGTATTGGATTGGAATTGTCATTGGATTCAAGAGTAAGGCACCTGGGGGCTTATTCGCTATGACCTAGAAGATTCCTTACCAATAACGTGTAACTTAGTAACGTGTTCTATACGTGCCATGGTGTGAAATTGTAAAATTGTTATCCCTAACTGTGTTGTTTCAATAGCGATAGTTTCGCTATTGAAAGGTTGACTTTAATAAACAGTCAGACGAGCCCTAAAACGTGGCTCGTCAACAACGATTCCACGCAGATATCGTAACCAGCCCGCGTTTGGTCATAGCGAATAAGGCTCCTGGTCTGAGTGTTGTTTCTTGGTTGTTTACCATTTAGTGCTCGTTTCTGATACCCACGACGGGTATCAGAACTACGAGCACTATGACTAATATAAGTGACTGTTGGGTGTATTGTGTTTTGTTTTTAATTTAAAATATAAGTAAGTTTGTAGGAGTCAGTGGCCATCTCTGGTGAAGTTAATACCGCTCGAAGGCCTCCATCATGGCCAAACATTTCATTTGTTGTATCATCTCTATACAGTTCCCCAGAACGTCGGCAGTCGGCAGGCGGCCGCAAATTGTGTTAGTACCAGCGCAATTACCAGAGGCTTTGTATCTGTACCCAGTGGTCAGGCGCATAGACGATTGCTTTCCAAAAACCACCTACCTATTGCCCACACCCACGGACGCTTAGCCGGCTAAATTGTTCGTATCAATTTAATTCAATCCGTGAAAACACTCATTGTATTTCATAATTATCTAATTAAACAAGATGGCTCTTTCGTTATTAAATAAATGTACTACTCACTGATAGAATGTCGAAATGGAGCGCTCGTGACGTAGCTGGCTAAGTTAAAAAAGCTTATTATACCATAGACGAATTCTTGTGTGACCGTAACTTAAACTGACACTATGACAATTTGACCTAATCTTAAGTATTAAGTATTCAATTTGACATAAGTACCTATTGTTAATTTAATTTAATAATTCTTTGACTTCTTTATTATAATCTGATTTTTCTAATTTTGTTTAATTATTGGTTAGGTTTGGCATAAATAATGTTTGTATGCTAAATAGCAGAATCTAGAGATACATACTTTTTACAACACCTTAATGTAACTATTACCATACCTGGATTCACAAACAATAAATGATTTATGATTTTTTGTTCCTAGCAGATTAACGAAGTTAAGCACTGTTCCGCGGGGTCATCATTTGGATGGGTGAATTTCAACTGAGCGCTCCCGTGCTTCGGAGGGCACGTTAGTCGGTCCCGGCTTTTTCAAAGTTGTTACACACCAAGACTGTTATTTATGATGATGATTACACTGAAATAACAAATTTGGTTTGCAGCGAGACCGGTTGCGCATTCAAACAGAGTCCCTAATGAGAGCAGCCAATTAAAATTAAAATTCTGTTTCTGTCTCAAAATATTCATATTACCTGGAACTGTTGTTGCAGGGAATTAACAAACAGTAATCACCATCATGCCAGCCTTCTAATGTTCCCACTGCTGGGACACTGGCCTACTCTCAAGCGAGAGTGATTGGGTCCTATCCACCACGCGGACCCAATGCGGATTGGTTGGCACATGTCTTTCGAATTTTTAGTTCTTGGACATGCCGGTTTCCTCACGATGTTTTCCTTCACCACTACACTGGCATTGCGCACATAATTTTTTCGAATACAAAAATTAATTGGTGCGGCCGGGTTCGACCCCGCGACCTTAGGATCAGAAGGCGGGGTGACTACCACTAGAACAAGAGTGCTCAAGAGCTCAAGAGTCCTACCACGGGATAATGCTACGTTTATTCCCGATGACCCCATGATTTTGACCCCATTAATGGGGACTGTGGGATGTCAAAACGTGGCTAATTTGAGCATATACTCGTAAACATTGGTAGGCTCTACAAAATCCGGACACTCTCAATAAAATGTATGGAGCAAACACGTCGCAATCACCACACGCATAGTGTGTACGTAAACGGTGCTGTTGCATGTGTAAGTGTCATGGTTGACCCCAATTATGGCAAGAGCGAGATAGCACACTTTCGCTCGCGCTGGCATGCACGCGCTTGGACCTACACCTATCGACTTCCTTGGCAAACACAATCAAAATAAACGCTCATAGCTATTAGCTTCGGTGCCGGCGAAGGGGCCGTGTGGTGCCGGCAAACTCGCGACCGTGTGGGGTAAGTAAAACCGGTGGGAGGTAGGGAGTGGCCGTTCTGTGCGTATTATTAATATCAGGGGCCTTACTCTGGAACGCGATCGTTATTGGACAATTATTGGAATATGACATTTCGTACTTTTGAAGTTTTGACAGCAAACCTAGCGCCAAATTCAACCTTGTTTTCAAGAGTAAATAGAAATTGGGATTGGATCGGAATAGGCATGATGACAGTAACTAATAATCATTAAAATCACGCTTTCACCTTATGAAAAAAGATTCAAGAAATTCAAAAACCATTATTTCTTTTTACATTAGATGCGAGATTGATAATATTTTTAATAAAATAAAACTACAAAATTCGGCAATCCGCCTTAGAAGGTTGAACACCGATCAGGAGCATCTAGGCTCTCTGATTGGTGGTATCAAAAATATTGCAGAATTTTGAACCTTATTGCTTAAAATTTTATATTGAAATCTGACATGATGACGTCACCGCTGTCACTCCGCGACTCAGCGCGTTTTAGCGTGAATTTTAAAATTCAAATTTCAATCGCATTTTTTAACTACTAAACCATTAATTTCTGGAATAATAGGTTATTTACTACCTAAAGTCGATACTTCTGAATACAATAGAACAGTTTTTCAAAATCAGTCATCATGCCTGTCATTGGATTCAAGATTAAGGCACCTTTTCTGTGACAATACAGTAATTTATAACGCTTGTGTAAAGTCAACTTTAGAAACTAAAGTTTAAAATGATAGTAAAACGACAATGTTATTGAAAAGAGAACGATTTCTGTATTGGTTTACGTGTGAAATGGAATGGGTCAAGTTATACTGGTTGTCTGATACTTGGAACAAGAACCAAAGTATGTAGAACCGTGGGGAAGTTTAAAAATCATCATCATGGCAGCCTTCTATTGTTTCCACTGTTTATACACTGGCAGTACAGACACTAGTACTCTTGAGCGAGAATGATTAGGTATTCGGACTACTTCGTTCGTTCGTTCGTTCGTATGAGTCAGTGGCCAACTCTGGTGACAGAGTTTCTAGGCCGCCCGAAGACCTCTGTCATGGCCTAACAACTTTGAAAAAGCCGGGACCGACTGCTTAACGTGCCCTCCGAAGCACGGGAGCGCTCAGTTGAAATTGCCACTGGCGGTCACCCATCCAAATGATGACCCCGCGGAACAGTGCTTAACTTCGTTGATCTGTTACAAACAACTTAGCCAGCTACGTCACGAGCGCTCAACTTTTTGACTTTTGGACTACTAAAGTGGCAACCAAGCGTACGGGCCACTTGATGGTAAGCGGTTACCGTAGCCTATGTACGCTTGCAATATCAGAGATATCACTTCCGTTTGCCATCCTGAGACGTGGATCGAAATTCTAACGTGCCTGTAATTTCACCGGAAGCCATACCCTTCGAGCTGGAACATAGCAATGCGAGCATTACTGCCGCAGAAATAGGTACGGTGATAGTACTTCCAGGACGAACTCTATCACAAAGAACTCTACTACATGAACATGTTTGAACATGTTTTTCGAATGATGTTTAAGTTTCCTCACGATGTTTTCTTTCACCGTATGACGATCCTCATACTTACCTTTTTCGTAGGTATAGAAAAGTACATTTGTGCACGTAGAAAATGAAAACTGCCAGCTTTACCAGTCAGTCAACGTTTTATATTTATATGTATATATTTAGATCCAATATTATAAATGCGAATGTTTAGATGGTTTGTAACTCGTTTATGTTTCGGAGTGACAAGCGCAGTGCAGTGCCACGCAAACACTTAAAACCTTGGGGTGGCACTGCATCTGTTATAGACAGGCGTGGTGCTTAACATCAGGTGGGCGCCTTGATTGTCTTGTCACTTGCTGACATAAAAAAAACTTACGCTAGAACAGCTGAACAGATTTGGATGAAATTTTGCACAGATATAGAATATAGTCTGGAATAGGCTACTTTTTATTCCGGGAAAATGTACGATTCCCATGTCCCACGTGAACAAAGTCGCGGCCAACAGCCAGTAAAAAATAAAGTTGTTTTCACCATAGCATGGGCATTCTATCCATATCGATTTCGGTAATTATCGACTGTCCCAGTTTTGATGAATTGCGTTCCGATACAGGCTTTGTACACAACGATACAGGCAAAACAAGATGGCTAGGACATTTTGAAGTACTTATTGAGTAAATACTATACATTAAATAACATTATAAACTGGCTAGAAAATATAAATCTAAGAGTAAATGTTGATAAAACTACATATGTACAATTTAAAAACTATAAAACAAAACCTCTGATTATAAATATTCAAAACAAAGGTATAACAGTAAAAGAAGCAAATGAAACCAAATTTTTAGGTGTTATGCTTGATTCTCACTTAAACTGGAAAGCCCACATCAGCAAAGTAAACCGTAAATTATCACAATACTCATATGCTCTATCCATTCTTTCTAGTATATCTTCCAAAGGTATTGCAAAAAGTGCATACTATGCGTAGGTATGTATTTTCACAGTTAAATTACGGTGTGATTTTTTGGGGAAATTCAGTAAACGTGAATTCTACTTTTTTATTACAAAAGAGATGCATAAGAGCGATTTACAATTTAAAAAGTACTGACTCCTTACGTAATATTTTTAAATCCAAAAATTTTTTTTATCGCTAACAGGAATTTACATATTGGAAATAAGCATGTTTGTAAAAAATAAAAAAATATATATTTTTTTGAAAACAAATCTAAACGCAATCTTCGTAGTAAATATAAATCGAATGTATGTATTCCTCAGGTAAATAATACCATGTTTAAAAAAAGTGCTTTTTACTCTGCCATTCAAATATGTAACCATTTACCTTTAGAGTTGAAAATACTTAACGGAAATGCATTTGGCAATAAACTAAAAACATGGCTTATTTCAAAAGTGTTTTATAGTTTGTTAGAATTTTTTGATGAATGTGTTTAAATTTAATTTTAATTTTTATAATAATATAAGTACTAAGTGTATCATTTTTGTCTGTGCTACTAGGTAGGTACCTACATTGTATTATTGTGTGTAAACAAACTTTATGCATACTGTACGTCCGAAAAGGGCAAACTGTTGGACTATTTTTGTATTTTTAATTTTACCATCTTACATTTATAACAGTTTTACAATAAAAATATTCTTATTCTTATTCTTATAGTAAGTATGTAAGTAAGTAAGCTCGTATGAGTCAGTGTCCCACTCTAGTGACGGAGTTAATAGGCCAGCTAAAGGCGGAATCAATTCTATCATTCATCATATCAACTTTGAAATACTATAAAGTTTGAGTTTTGTTTGAAACGCAAACTCAAAAGTATGTAATAATTTCGTTAGAATCTAAGTAAGTAACAAAAAGAATGTTTTTATTTTTTATAAGAGTAGTAGATTTCTTTGTGATAGAGCTTGTACGGGGAAGGACTACCACCATACCTATTTCTGCCGCCAAGCTGTAATGCTCGCATTGCTGAGTTCCGGTTCGAAGGGTATGGTTTCCGGCGAAATTACAGACACATGAGACTTTCCATCTAACGTCTCAGGGTGGTAACATGCAAGTGATTATCTATGACGTTGCGTTCGTACAAAAGGTAGGTAACCGCTTACCATCTATAGGGCCGTACGCTTGGTTGCCACTTTAGTGGTATAAAAATATATACGAATATTTTTCAACTAAAAAACTGTCTAGAATGTCCCAGCTGTCTTCTCCGCGTCGCATATAAGCTTGACGGGCTGGGAATTTTGAAGAGATGGATAAAATTGGGGTGTGCGTGTCCTCGCTAATCGCATCCGGAGCCGTGGACAACATGTGCGGCTTACGATGTATTTATACGATGTTTTCGTCAAGAACATGGCGTATCTAGTACATTTGTTTTCAAATCTATATTAATATCATAAAGATGTATTTTTTCTTTGTTACAAATAAACTCAAAAATTCTTTCACCAATAGCAGGCTACATTATCCCCGAGTAACATAGGCTATATATATTACTAGCGACCCGCCCCGGCTTCTCACAGGTGCATTTTTCATTGCACCTGTGCGAAGCTGGAACAGAACGAATTTTTAAATATGTATTTGGATCGCTGGCGAGTATGGCCCATTAATGTTTACTAATGCATGCAAGAAATGCTATGTCAAGTTTATTTCGGCATTGGTGACACAAATAATAATTGAAATATTCGCGGACATTTTTAAACAGCGTCTAGCCTTAACATTTTTTTTTATGTCAGCAAGTTTCAAGACAATCAAGGCGCCCACCTGTTAAGCACCACGCCTGACTATTACAGATGCAGTGCCACCCAAAGCTTAAGTTTTTAAGTGTTTGCGTGGCACTGCACTGCGTTTATCACCCCGAGACACTGTTGTTAAGTCTCTTTCACCCAGTAATTTCACTTGCTACAGTGCCCTTCAAACCTAAACACAATAATGCTTGCACACTACTGCTTGGAGGTAGAATATCTGACACTGCGGTGGTATCCACCAAGACGGACTCTTGCTGAAGAGTCCACCACCAGATAAACTAAGCAGATCTTGCACCATGGGAACTAGATAACTGCAAGAATACACTAAGTATACATAAGTACATAGAAACACACCCGGAATAAATATTTGTAGCGAGCCAACCAAAATATACTAAAATATAAGAAATTATGAAAGTTAAAATGTAATAGCCCATTGTCTCAAAAATTAAACATACTTACATGCTAGACTTCGTTCTAGCTTCAATCTGGCTTGGATCCTACATTGTGTTAAGTTGTGGCGGTAGCCAGTGGCTTATGTTTTACCAGAATAGCATTTAACTAGGAGCATAAAAAACAATCCATTAGCTATAAAAACTTCTAGAAGTTTCAATGAAAACAACGTGCCACCTAAGCGACCGCAATCACACCGTAATGAGCTTAAAAATATGAACTAATTTATAACCGATGTGGCGCAGCGGGCGCAGGTCTGCCTGCGACGCGGAGGTTGCGGGTTCGATTCCCACCTCGGGTCAAATGTTTGTACGATCTACAAATATTTGTTCAGGGTGTTCTGGGTATTTTCTTTATATAATAAAAAATATCTATCTATGTCTGTATAGTATATATCAGTCATCTAGTACCCATAACACAGCTCTGTTCAACAGCAGCTTATTTAGGGGCTAGATGATGCTGTGTGGATTGTCCAGCATTATTTATTATTTTATTTATTTAATTAACACTGAGTGCTAAGCACTAAAAACTCGTTTAACAATCGTAAACGTAAACGTATCGTCCGTAATTTGTTATTAAAGATCTTACACCACTTTTTATTTAAAATCACTTTTTTGTTTATTTGCATGAATAATAAATATAAATATTGATTAGGACAAATGAATTGTATTATTATCAGCTTTTCACTGTTGTTAATTGTAGTATACAATATACAATAATATATATGTATAAACCTTCCTTTTGATTTACTTTTTCTATTGATGAAAACGCATTAAAATCTATTGCGTAATTGCTTAATACACAGGGACACGGTTAAGCACCACGCCTGACTATTACAGATGCAGTGCCACCCAAAGCTTAAAGTTTTTAAGTGTTTGAGTGGCACTGCACTGCGCTTATCACCCCGAGGCATTGTTGTTATGTCTCTTTCGTCCAGTAATTTCACTTGCTACAGTGCTCTTCAAACTTAAACACAGTGCAGCTGGCACACTACTGCTTGGAGGTAGAATATCTGACACTGCCGTGGTACCTCTACCAAGACGGACTCTTACTGAAGAGTCCTACCACCACTTACTTTATGGTGAGAAAAAAAAATAAAAAAAAAAGGTTCGTTTCGGTGTAAAAAGGCCGCCATTCAGCGCAGTCGCGGCGCTTTCATTATAACGACATATTCGTATTAAAATTTATCGCGCAACTTAGAATAGTTGAGGCGTTGCAATATAACTTGTTTTCATTGTCCCACTTTAGTTGGCACTTTTAACCCCCGCCTTTAGCTCGTAAATATGCTTTGAGATGATGAATATGGCCTCCTTGTACCTCGAAGTTGGGTAATAGTTGTGTTCACAGAAAGGCAAATCTCCTTTCTTTGGTCCGTATTCAAGAATGGCACTCAAGCATAAAGCGACACCAATGTATTTATTATAGTTTTGAGTAAAAAATAGAACTAAAAATTGAGTAAAATTTTGAGATTAATACTATACCAATACTCAAACGTAAAAACTTCCTCTTGTATCACTCTATCTATTGGTGAAAACCTCATAAAAATCCGTTTAAATGTGGCTTCGCCCTGTACCGCCACAGTCTACAGGAAGTGCGAAAGGAGTAAAGTGGTCGTTTCCGGCGCCTTGATGTGATAGTTATCCGGTTTCCCGGATTTTAGTCGGACCGGGAGATTGCGTGTTCGGATTCCCACTTCCGGAAGTTGTATCGATTGCTTTAGGTAGTCCTTTATTGGACATGAGCCTTTCTAGTAAAATGCCACGTTGAACGGTCCTAATATATATTTATGAAAGGTACTAATGTATATTTTACTTTTTATCATAGATAACATAAAATTCTTTTTATTTATATTTTTTTTAATGTTAGCAAATGACGAGCCGTTCATTCGCCTGATGTTAAGCGTCACGTCTGACCATAACAGTTGCAGTGACACATTAAAAGTTCAGCGAGACACTGCACTGCGCTCGTTACCCCCAGAACTAGACCGAGACAAGTAGGAAAATAGTATCCTATATCTGGGGCACGGCAGTGCCGCGCCAAGCGAAGCGCAAGGGCACTACCTACCTTTTCTCGAAGAGCTTCGCTATTTAAAACCCTCTTAATTTGAAAGCAAACCACATATTTTGACTAAGGCTGGATTCTACCAACTTTTGGATTAATTATGAAATGTCAAATACAAGTAAACTGTCACTTTATTCGTCAATAACTACGATTTAGGTAGGTACTTAGGTACTCAAAGTCAAAAGTCAAAAATGATTTATTTCAATAATATCACAAGGATCCTTTTGAAACGTCTTAAAGCTAGATGAATTTACGCCAGTTCCACGCGCCCCAGCCTAGAAGAATCTGGCACAAACTCGGCTGGGTTCCTAGCTTTTTTTTGATGATCCCTCTTCATCATAAAGCTTCGGTGTGGTGCCAATCGAACTAGGTGAGGCTCATGCCAAGAATAGTAGGTAAGTAAAAAAAAAAAAAAGTAAGTACTCTGAGAATTAGTGCGTGTTCGAGTTTGGTCAACTCCAACATACGATGTAGAGTTAGTAAAGTTAGGGCTTGTTTGTACAGTTATAATTAAATAAAAATATAAATAAAATTAGAAGGCTTTACGATCTGTTATCTTTTTACAGTGCAAGTCAGATTATGGTCTCGTCTTAGGAAGATTTTACATGAAACTGATGGGATGTAACTTTACTAGTAAACACTTCGGTGCGCGCCATCTATCGTCAATTTATGATACTGAGCCTTGTGAATGTAGCTTTATTAAATCCCGATAGGTGGAGCTAGTAATGCAAAGTTTTCAAAGAAACCTCTGTATAGGTCTCACAACGGATCTCGGCCGTAGTGAAATTAGCCGTTTCGATGCGCAATGGAGCTTTTTCAAACTAAATTGTCTTTGCGCATCACAAACGGCTAACTACACGGAAGCCTAGATCCGCTGTGCGAACTATACCTACTGCAACTCAGTTATGAAACTAAAAGGTTGATTCGATTCCCAATGCAGGACAAGTGTTTGCATGCTCTGTAAATGTTTCTGATGCCCTCAAATTTTTACTTGTATCTAAGTAATTCTTTATATTAATTTATTTTTTGAAAATCAAGTAAGTAGGTAGATTCAATATTTTCTGTGTAAAAAGAAATACTTTGCTTATCTACTAATACGGTTGAGTTTGTGAGACTGATACTTTATTTTAAGAACTTAATTTTAAACCCCCCCTTATCCTAAAGCCCTTTTCCTGCGAATAAATCATTCATTCATTCAAGTAGGTACCTACCTACCTCTTTGATGGCAAACGGTGAAGGTTATAGTTCTACCACAGATAACATAATACTAGTGGTTCTACCAACGGATCTTGACCATCGTGAAGTCAGCCGTTTGTAATGTGCAAAGAAAATATTATTTCAAAAAGCTCCATTGCGCATCGAACTACTAACTTCACGACGGCCGAGATCTGCCAGCGCAATATTATACCTACCAGATAATTCTCTCGCTTAGTCACCCTTTTTGCAAATGGCGGAGATACTATGATTGATAATATTTAAATAAATACATACACATCCTTCTATCCAATCCGCATCTGAGTCCTTCAAAATAGTTTCGTTCGTGTAACAAAAAAAAATATTTTTACAAGAATTCTCACAATTTTCAGCGCTTCTCATCTGAAAGGAGTATATTTATACAATCATAAATTAACCCTCAACCCCTAGTCCCGAGATCAAAGGACAGGGAAGAATAGAGCTTGAGTGAAGTGTTGCTCTACAAAGAACTAACGTTGTTTACCGGCTCTGCTTGTTCGTTAGCGGAACTAGGGTTGTTTTTTGTTTGAATGTGTACTGTTGGAGTTCTGTAGCCGAGTGGCTAGAACCACTAACGTTTTGTCAAGTCTTTTTGCTTGTCTGCATTATCCTGTTTGGCCACTAGGTACCTTAGGATAGGAAGTCAGACTACTAGTCCACTGCATGCTTCTATGCTTGTGCTAAAAATATACAACTGTTTTTGAAATAAAATGGCACAATTTAAAACGTTGGCTGTATTTATTTTTGTTTTCACTTGATTTTTATTAAAGTAAGACACGTCACCGATTCGATAGCCCTAGAAACTAGTGCTAATGATGCCTTTCAAGTACAGAATTTACAAAGGGCTTATATATTTTGTACAGATTCATAATGACAGCAGATTCAAACGGTTCTTTTCAAAGTTTTCTAAAGCGGAACTCTAAAAAATACAAAAGAGTTATCGGAGAAAACATACAAATTCTTACTCCTCTTAATTATTAAGAATTGTTTTAAAGTTATGAAGTGCTTGTGGCATTTGATAGCTTCCGTAAGTAGAATCGTAGGTTCGAATATGGGTCGTGCACCAATATTAGTTACCTAGTAACAGAAAAAAAAACGGCATAAGTAATGAAAAATAATCATTTATTTTAAAAAACGGTTATTTTCACGTACGGGTTTATCGATGAAAGGAACTGTTTTAACTGTTGAGTTAACCGGTGGTTAGTTATGGCCTTATTTAATTTTATAAACGTTCTTTAAGCCTCTGTGAGCTAATCTATAATCGTCTTATTTCATTGACCTAAGAATGACAAGGAAAAACATTAGCAAGCCGCTGAAAACAGTTCTGAATTTACAACAACGCCAAACAACATTTTGTATGCGAAGTTTAGTTCAGATTTTACAACTAGATGTCGCTAGTAAATTCATACGCGTTGCTAGAACGCGCTATCGTTGCGTTTTGAAATCAGAGTGCGTATGATGCGCATTTGCTAATATATTTGAGTCTAAACAGACATACATACATACAACAAGTTTTTGAAAGACTGCATCAGGACGTTCATGTTTTGAGTGAAGTCGAGCAAGAATTTTTTAAACTTCATAATGGAAATGCTCAAAAGTTTTGAGTTTTGAGTCAAAACATGTTCGGAGGTGGATGGAGATAGTTCACTTTACATTATTTGCAGCTTGCTTTCATATCCTATCAATCTTTAAGCAACTATTTACTCTAAAACTGTTGATACAATTCACATTATTCAAGAAAGACTCCGAATTCATAGGTCAAACTAAAATCATTAATCAAGATTTATTTATATATAATTATCGACATTAACTCATTTTGAACTATCCTTAACATTAATGACGACCAATGTGGCGCGGTGGGCGAAGGTCCGCCTGCGACGCGGAGGTTGCGGGTTCGATTCCCGCCTTGGGACAAATGTTTGTAGGATCTGCAAATATTTGTTCCGGGTGTTCTGGGTGTTTTCTATGTATAATAAAAAATATCTATCTATGTATTGTATTGTAATAAATATATATCAGTCATCTAGTACCCATAATACAGCTCTGTCTTACCTTGGGCTAGCTAGATGATGCTGTGTGGATTGTCCAGCATTATTTATTTATTTAATGCTAGACTGAGGAGCCTTCTTAGTGGCGTTTTCTTCTCAAATGTTTAATTACTTATTTCTTTTTTTTTTATTTGTATTTTTAGATATATATCTTAGAAATGTTTATATGTAACCTATCCTATTTTAACTTTGTTAGATAAGTACCCAATTATTGTTTTATGTGCTTGTTTGCACTTTGTTTTTGCTTAAAACTTAAGTTATTATCTATCAGTGGAGACTATTGTTTATGATGTTTTTTGTTAAATTTTTATGTGCTGTTGGTTTTCCTTGAACATATAAATAAATAAATACGTGACAGCCTTCTAATGTTCCCACTGCTGGGACACTGGCCTACTCTCAGGCGAGAGTGATTGGGTCTTAATCCACCACGCGGACCCAATGCGGATTGGTGGATGGCACATGTCTTTCGAATTTTTAGTTCTTGGACATGCCGGTTTCCTCACGATGTTTTCCTTCACCGTATGAGAGCACTGGCATTGCGCACATAATTTTTTTCGAACTGAAAAATCCATTGGTGCACGACCGGGTTTGAACCCACGACCTTAGGATCGGAAGGCGGGGTCACTACCACTAGACCACCGATGCTCTCAAATAAATAAATAAATAAGTTAATTTACAGTAACTTAAAATAATAATAAAAATATAAAAAAGACATTATATTTTTCTATTTACTACTTAAAATAGATTATAACTTAGTCCAATAGTTTAACTACAAGTGTATTAAATTGAACCACAGTAAAAAGGGGATGATCCTCTAATACAGGTCTAACGACTTAAAAGAGGAGATCCCAAACCACCTAAATGAAAAATTTTCAATAAATATTTATTATTGTATAATGTAAATATGTATTATTTTGTAAACGATTCGCTCGCTCTGTCGATTATAATTTACCTACATAATGCATCGTTCGTTCGTTCGTATGAGTCAGTGGCCAACTCTGGTGACAGAGTTTCTAGGCCTCTGTCTTAACAACTTTGAAAAAGCCGGGACCGACTGCTTAACGTACCCCTTAACGTACCGAGGCACGGGAACGCTCAGTTGAAATTGCCACTGGCGGTCACCCATCCAAATGATGACCCCGCGGAACAGTGCTTAACTTCGTTGATCTGTTAGGAACAACATAGCCAGCTACGTCACGAGCGCTCCATACATACTGCATACATACTACATATTACTGTATGTATTTGTACTTTATGTCAATACCATTATTTTTTTATCTGCAAATGACGACGGTCAAATTGTTTACCTGATCACCAGTTGCAGGCAGTGTCACCTAATACTTTAAGTTTTAAAGTTGTGCATGGCACTGCACTGCGCCCATCACCCGAGACGTGTATAAGTCACTTTCGATAGGTTAATGCAGAATGTAATGCGGATAGGTGGATGGTACATGGACTTTCGAAATTATAGTTCTTGGATATGTCGGTTTCCTCACGATGTTTTCCTTCACCGTATGAGAGCACTGGCATTGCCACACAAATATGTTACTTATAGAAAAATCCATGCGCACGGCCCAGTTCGTCGAATTCGAACCCACGACCTAAGGATCGGAAGACGGGATCATCATGACAGCCTTCTAATGTTCCCACTGCGGGGACACTGGCCTACTCTCAGGTGAGAGTGATTAGGTCTTAATCTACCACGCGGACCCAATGCGGATTGGTGGATGGCACATGTCTTTCGAATTTTTAGTTCTTGGACATGCCGGTCTCCTCACGATGTTTTCCTTCACCGTATGAGAGCTCTGGCATTGCGCACATAAATTTTTCGAACAGAAAAATCCATTGGTGCACGACCGGATTCGAACCCACGACCTTAGGATCGGAAGACGGGATCACTACCGCTAAATTAGGATTAAATATATTTAATTGATAATACCGTTTATCACCGGATATTTCAATATCAGCTGAGCTAATAATGATGGAACGATTGCGATTAGATAGCTGAATGGTGTGGATAATGAATATAATTTAATTATCTATCAAAGTGCAGCTATGCGTCCTGCTGTTTGTTTGTTCGTATTTTTCGTTTCGGTTTTTGCGAAACACGAGATTTATAATGGGTAAGTTGTATTTTTGAATTTTAACTTAACTATACTTATATCTATAAAATTAAATAAGTAGGTACGTATGAGACAGTGGTCAGTGCTGGTGATATTTTTTTTATTTTGGAAAACCAACAGCTATTTTGTAATTAACACAAATCGACATAAAGATCGATAAAAAAAAATACTGTAAGCAATTAATTGATTTATATTTAATTATTATTTTAGTGTAACATGGATTTTATCTAAAATAAATGAGTTAATAATTAATAATTTGATCATGTTCGTTTTTTTTAATACTACGGTGTCTGTACTGTTAGGAATACGCTGTGACTTAGATTTTTGGAATGGGTAGAACGGAGCATAATTATGTTTTGAGTAGAACGGGTAAAATTATTAAGGGTTGAAAACTTATGGGTTGAACGGGTAAGCACTATACTTTAGCAAGTTATTTTATGGTCACTGGTGCACTGACGGTATCAAACCCACGACCATAAGATCGGAAGATCCTAAGATCTACCAATCAGCATTAGGTCCGTGGTGGATTAAGACCCAATCACTCTCGCTTGAGAGTAGGCGAGTATCCCAGCTGTGGGAACATATAAGGTCGTCGTGACGATGAGAATCGGAAAGTCGTGGTCACTACCACTAGATCCCCAGTGTTATTTAATTAAATCGAATATACTAAATATTAAGAGTAGTAGAGTTCTTTGTGATAGAGTTCGTCCGGTTCTAGCTACCATACCTATTTCTGCCGCCAAGCAGTAATGCTCGCCTGGCTGTGTTCGACTTCGAAGGGTATGGTTTCCCGTGAAATTACAGGCACATGAGACTAGATCTTCATCTCAAGGCGGCAACACGCAAGTGATATCTCTGATGCTACAAGCGTACATAGGCTAAGTAACCATTTACCATCAAGTGGGTCGAAACTGTCTAAAACGGTAAACTTTATAATTTTTTTTCTATTTCAGATACGCACTTTACGAAGTGTCCGTGAAATCCACGGAGCAAGTTAAACTGGTCAACGATGTAGGAACTAAGCTCGACCTGGATATCTGGGCCCACGCCGTCCCCGGACGACCAGGGACCGTCCTGGTGCCAGGAGACATGAAAGACCAGTTCGAAAATGAACTTAAAAGTATTGGGGCAGAGTTCAAAGTGGAAACGGATAATGTTAAAGAGTAAGGACTGTAAATAAAATAGCATGAACATTCTGACATTAGAGTGGCCAAGCGAGCTCAATTGAGTTGGGTTCGGTTCCCGGGCTCTTTAGTCAACTCATTCCGCTCTAAACTCACCCTACAGAATTAGTTGACTAAATAATTAATTTATTTTGATTGGTCAACTGATCCTAAAAAACAGATGAAAAGTAGTGTTTTACAAATCATCTGATCTGCAAACATTTATCCTGCAGCGGGTATCGAACCAGCAACCTCTCACACTTGCTCACCACGCCACCGAGGTCGGTTAGTGTCTTCTTTCACTTGTATATCTTTTTACTTAGAATAATAATAAGAAGAAACGAAGTACGCGCCCGCAAATTGAAATCATTCAAAAGGGGACAAAATCATCACCTGCGGGTCTAACGGCTCGTTAGTCGCCAATGTCAAGTGATCGTGCGCACGTCTAACGCGATTATAATTAAAAAATGATGTATTGTGTGGTGAAAGGCTGCTGTAACACCACCAATAAACTGCTGTAACACCAGAAATAAAAGCATTAAGCCGCTCACGCAAACCTCAATTTTGTGAACACACTTTTCAATTAAATTATCATTCTACGTGTTAATATTCTATGTTTTTGTATATTTCGTTTACAGACTTCTCGAGATGGAAGATAAATTCCTTTCCGAAGCTTCGAGGAAGACTTACAATGCGTCCAAAATAGACGGTCTTCCCTTTGACAGGATCTACACATACCACCAGGTACCTATTTCATGTTCAAATCGGGTAGAGTCTAGGATCTTACTTTTAAATCCAATGACAAAGTCTAATCCAATCCCAATTTCAAACTCGTGTCGCAGATAACTGCTGCTACTACTACTCGTAGGCTACACTGAAAACCAGCGCTACAGACACACAGAGCATATGCTGAGTGGTTCCCTTTTTTTCGTCACAATAGTTCAGTTTTAATTTGTATTGTTATTTTAATGTTTATTGTGTGGCGTTTTTATAAAATATTTTTCTTTTCTATTCTATTCTATTTCAATCCAATTCTAATTTACTGCTATCAAATTTTTGTACTCTTGAAAATAAGGTGAATTTTGCGTAAGTTCTGCTTTGCGGCAGAAATTGTTATGGTGGTATTTCTTCACCAGGCAAGCTCTGTCACAAAGAACTCTACTACTCCTTAACCTCCTCTTTTTTTGAAACGGTTAAAAATAGCAGCTGACAATCTCGCGCTGTAGTTATTGATCCGCTTCTGTTGATATCCTCCCTTATTTTTTCAGGTTGATACGTACCTGGAAATGCTGGCTGAAGCCTACCCTGATACCGTGACACTGGTCAACGCAGGCAAGAGTTTCGAAGGCAGAGACATTAAATACCTGAAGATATCTACGACCAACTTTCAGGTTTCAAATTTTTTTATTGTTACAAAATACAAATTTACATACATTATACAATACAGTTTTTGTGGTTGCGGGTTCGATTCCCGCCTTGTTTGTTGCTAAATGTTTGTTATCTGCAAATATTGGTTCCAGGTGTTTTGGGTGTTTTCTATGTATAATAAAAATACCTATCTATGTATTGTATTGTATTAAGTATATCAGTCATCTAGTACCCATAATACAAGCTCTGCTTAACTTGGGGCTAGATGATGCTGTGTAGATTGTCTAGCATTATTTATTACTTCGCTTCGGACGGGTGCTTACACTACGCATAAATTTTCTTCTTGAATTACTCTATCTATAGATGAAAACTATAATAAAATCGATGGCGTAGTTTAAAAGATCTATGCATACATACGGAGGGGGCGGAAAGCCAATTTGTTTTATACTTTGTGAAGGTGACCTTTGTCTTCAGGATGATTCCAAGCCTATAGTCTTCATGGAATCCCTCCTTCATGCTCGAGAGTGGATAACCCTCCCTACAACCCTCTACGCCATCCACAAGCTGGTGATTGACGTCACGGAGCAAGACCTCCTTCAGGACATCGACTGGATCGTGCTGCCGATCGCAAACCCTGATGGATATGTGGAAACACATGTTGAGGTTTGTTTGTTCCACTAGTACATACCGCCTGATGTTAAGCACCACGCTTGACTATAACAGATGCAGTGCCACCCAAAGCTTAAAGTTTTAAGAGTTTGCGTGGCACTGCACTGCGCTTATCACCCCGAGACATTGTTGTTAAGTCTCTTTCGCCCAGTAATTTTACTTGCTACAGTGCCCTTCAAACCTAAAGACAGTAATGCTTGCACACTACTGCTTGGAAGTAGAATATCTGACACTGCGGTGGTACCCACTAAGACGGACTCTTACTGAAGAGTCCTACCACCAGGTACATGGTTATAGAGTAAGTAATTTATTAAAAAAATAAAAAATTTAGGTACCTACATAATTAAATTACATTACAAAATATACAAAATACATATGAAGCAGTTGAGCCATCTAAAGACCGTTACAAACGGTCTGTAGATAGCTCAACTGATCCAAATCACTACCAGACGGAAGCGTTCCCAACAGTCTGTCTGAGTTAAATGTTCACTCAAAATATTTTTCTTCAACGACAGATATTTCTACAAATGCCCAACCATATATTTATCATAATACTTATCATTCTTTTAGAGCCGTTTTTGGAGAAAGAACCGAGCCACCGGCTATATGGTCAACGATTTCTGCGTTGGAGTGGACTTGAACCGGAATTTTGACATCAACTGGTCCGATGCCAGCAGCAGTATTCCCTGCTCGGACACCTTCCACGGCCGATCAGGCTTCTCCGAGCCCGAGACCTCCATCGTCAGAGACATCCTATCAGAATACAAAGATCGTATCGAGCTGTTCTTAGATATCCACAGTTTCGGCAGCATGCTTCTGTACGGATACGGCAATGGAGACCTGCCCTGGAACGGTCTTTTCTTGCATTTAGTCGGAGTTCAAATGGCTCAAGCCATCGATTCTGTCAAGATGTCCTGGAACCAGGATTATGTAGTCGGAAACGTTGCTCTGGTCCTGTACCAGGCTTCAGGCAGTGCTATGGACTATGCTAAATCTGTTGGAGTGCCTTACGCCTTTACCTTCGAGCTTCCAGGGTATAGATTTGGTTTGGGTGGATTTGGGTTTTTGGTAGACCCTAGTTTTATCGAGCAAGCTGGGTTTGAGACTTGGGAAGGTATTAAGGTTGGTGCTAGGTTTGCTCGGAACAATTTTAGGCAGAGGCGAAGTGTAAAGTAGATTTCCATCATTATCATCAATAGCGCGACTTTATACCCTGATGGCTTCCTTTAGCTTGTGCCATCCATCGCGATCTAACACTAGTCTCAATCTCAAATACAGCTCGACTATCTCACTGAATGTAAATATATTATAGTTAAATATTATTTTTGTACAATTCAACGTAGCAAAGGCTGGTTTCAGAGATTAATAAATTATTTTTCAATCCATCGTAGCTTAATTTATTTCGCCGAAAGACCGAATATACTCGTTTCAATAAGGATTATGGTAACTGGGATCTGTGTTGTAATTGGAACTACGAATGCATACATGATACATGTAAAAAAGAGAATAATATTCAAAGTCGTCAAAATAAGAATAATAATTAAAGAATAATATTCATTCGTCAAAAAAGCAAGTATAATATATTCACCTGGTGGTAGGACTCTTCAACAAGAGTCCATCTTAGTAGGTGTCAGATATTCTACCTCTAAGCAGTAGTGTGCAAGTATTACTGTGTTTAGGTTTGAAGGGCACTGTAGCAAGTGATTACTGGGTGAAAGAGACAACAACAACGTCTCGGGATGATGAGCGCAGTGCAGTACCACGCAGAACTTAAAAACTTTAAACTTTGGGTGGCACTGCATCTGTTATGATCAGGCGGGCGACATTATACTCAATACTCAATATTTTTATTGTCTTCACATTGGTACCTACCTACATGGTACATGGTACGTACATGGGGTGACAACTTGATCGTCTTGTCACTTGCAGACATAAAAAAACTATTCTATTTTTTATCTGAACGAACATTCTGCATGTAAAGAGAAATAACAGTTGGTGTACCATGCGATGTTTTGCTACGCCATATGAGAGCACTATCTCATATGGTGAAGGAAAACATCATTAGAAGGGCAAGTACCATGAAAACGATGCCACACAGACGTCTTCTAGACATCGTAAATTTAATGGCGTGGTAAAATGTAAAAAAATAATATTGCAATGCACTAATAATCAACCTAATTATCATTAGATATCCATCTACTGATAATTTTTAACATAATCTTCCACCACTCATCAGATATCTCTGATAAAAGATGAAGATTAGTATAGTATTATTATTAGTTGTAATAGTTAGCATGATCTAGGTAATTTAAGCTTCTTTGTAATTAATAAATAATAAATAAATAATGCTGGACAATCCACACCACATCATATAGCCCCAAGGTAAGCTACTGTTAAACAGAGCTGTGTTTATGGGTACTACGAGTAGATGACTGATATATATAATACTTAATACAATACAATACATAGATAGATATTTTTTATTATATATAGGAAATACCAGAACCCGGGACAAATATTTGTAGATCGTACAAACATTTGACCCGAGGCGGGAATCGAACCCGCAACCTCCGCGTCGCAGGCGGACCTGCGCCCGCTGCGCCACATCGGTCGGTAATTGATTTAATAATATCTTTTGATAAGATAAGTAATATCTCTTGGCAGTCAACTTGGCCCAAAAATACACTCTGACAGATTCAGATTTAGATTTATTTATTCAGAAATGATAGAAGTTTACAGTATTACTACCAAAACACTGCTATATATAAGGTCATTCATTATCAACCTGACAAACTTAAGGGGTAGGTTCCACACATAAAAAAAAAATACTTGTACTTTTTTTTTTTTCTAAACGATTTATTTTTAATATTAAAAAAAAAAACCTAATTCTGCTTAATAATTAGTTATCCTTGTTAGAAATCGAAAAGGCAGCGCTCGGCACCTGTCAGTGACCCGCGTATCAATGAACCGCGGGTCAATAACCCGAGCGTCCTTGACCTGCGCGTGTCCTTGACCCGCTACGGGACGCGCACACTCGAATATTTCATTATTACGTCGCTTAACTTGATTCCCAACAATGATAAATATTAATTGAGTGGAAAAACGTTATCGATTTTTTTTTTGTTTACTTGGGATTTTTTAACCAAATTATACATAAAAAAAAAATTATAGGTACATATATTTTTTTTTATGTGTGGAACCTATCCCTTAAGTTTGTCAGGTTGATAATGAATGATCCTGTATATGAAAACTTAAAAATAATTTTAACATTCTAATTAAAGTGCATAGATTGTCAGCAAAAAGGTCTTGGAACTCTTGAACTTTGCTACATTGACATTAGCTATTATAAACGCAGGCGTAGACCACTACCCGGGAAGGGCGGTAGTACAGGGGTGGCCCTGTGCTGCCGCAGCACTGCGAGGTGATGGGGCTGACTTTTGTTAGCCCCGGGAAGTGCTTTGAGCGCGATGCGAGAGGGGCACCACTGATAGCCCCAGGGGACCGTGGAGTCCCTTGGCATGCATCGAGGCTGGCCACCGGGGATGGTTTACTGAGTCGTCGAGTCCGAGAACCTCACACACCCCCGTCGTACCCTTATGCGACGGGATGTCTGGATGCAGATTCCTCCCCGTTAAAAAAAAAAAAGGCGTAGACCACTGGTGGTCTAGTGGAAGTGACCCCGCCTTCCGATCTTAAGGTCGTGGATTGGAAACCGGTCGTGCACCAATGAATATTTCTATTATAAAGATTTATGAGAGCACTGGCATTGTGTAGGTACCACAATGCCAGTGCTCACATACGGTAAAAGAAAAGGTAGTGAGGAAACCGGCATGTCAAAGAACTAAAAATTTAAAATACATTATTAAGACCACGTTGGACCCCGCCCAATCGCTCTCGCTTGAGAATAGGCCAGTAGCCCAGCAGTGGGAACATTAGAAGGCTGGCATGATGAAAACATGCGTAAAGATATATTTTAAGAGTGCCTGTCAATTATATGAAAGAAATAAACGAAGCTGTAACTGTGGCAGCACCCAAAAAAATCTATGGTTCCTTTCTATTATGTCATCATCATCATGACAGCCTTCTAATGTTCCCACTGCTGGGACACTGGCCTACTCTCCAGCGAGAGTGGTTGGGTTTTAATCCACCACGCGGACCCAATGCGGATTGGTGGATGGCACATGTCTTTCGAATTTTTAGTTCTTGGACATGCCGGTTTCCTCACGATGTTTTCCTTCACCGTATGAGAGCACTGGCATTGCGCACATACATTTTTCGTAGCGAAAAATCCATTGGTGCACGACCGGATTCTAACCCACGACCTTAGGATCGGAAGGCGGGGTCACTACCACTAGACCACCGGTGATCTGCACTTTCTATTATGTCAAACAACTTATTATTTAGTCTGAATGTAATTATGGCTCTCACTTCAGCAGGTCCGCCTGCAACGCGGAGGTTGCGGGTTCGATTCCCGCCTCGGGTCAAATGTTTGTACGATCTACAAATATTTGTCCCGGGTGTTCTGGGTATTTTCTATATATAATAAAAAATATCTATCTATGTATTGTATATATCAGTCATCTAGTACCCATAACACAGCTCTGTTTAACAGCAGCTTACCTTGGGGCTAGATGATGCTGTGTGGATTGTCCAGCATTGATAAAAAAAAAAAAAATTTGGTGAATGGCGCTTAGTAAAGACAAGTAGGTCATTGACCAGTAGAATAAAAAAAGTGAGTCCACAAATGTCAAACTGAGTAAGTAGGTACATTGAAAAAATGCTCGCTGAATTTTCTTTCTTGTAGGTACTTTCTACTTAGTTTTAATATTCTCAAAAGAAAACCCCGATAAAGATAATTTCTTGAAAATTCCAATTCACAGCTATTCTTTCGGAGTCGAAGATCTAAATTGGATGTGGGATCAACACCCGATCATAATAGAGGGATTTACAGCCGGCTACACACGACACATCCATTTTGATGACTTCATAACAGGTATTTATGGAACGGATTTAAAGGTGTCCGAATCGACATCGACAGTAAAAAAAATATTCAATCAAAAGTGTCAGTTGCGACACAGTGTCCCAACAAGTTTTGTCCGAATCAATGTTGTTTGTAAGTCGATGTTTAGGGATATACAACGGATAGCATGTTCCGATTTTTTTTGCTATCATGACAGCGTTCTAAATATTTCCCCTGTGTCACGTAGGGACAAGGAAAGGAAAAGAAACAAGAAATATAAAGTGAACATAAATACAAAATTTAATACAAAAAAGAAATACAGCGTTTATGAATAAGAGGTCGTGAAGAGGTCGTAGGTCATATTTCACATCCCTACGGTTTAGAAATACCGCACTCTCCTTCGAGCTATCTCCTGGACGTTCTCCGCCGTGTTCTCCGGTTCCACGGACTCTCGAGTCCCGGCAGTAGTAGGTATATAGGTGAGCGGCCCAAAGTCCAGTCCTCCTTCCAAGTTTTCAACCCGGGGGGTGTTCCCAGTAGTGGGAACACAGGGAGCACGGAATTTAGTTATGTACTTCAAGTTAATAAGTAAGTAGCAAATATAAGGTTTTTTGATAGCCACCAGTGCGCTATTTTAAAAGTTATTTGCGCAGCAAAGAGTCGTGGTGTCTGTTTGAGCTCAAGACTGCCACTGGCCGGTGATCAGAATTCAAATGAGCTCCCCGCTATGACCGTTGTTGAAGAACTGGTCCACGCGTCGCCTAGTTGGTTTCACTAATAATAAACGTAACTATTACGTATGACTGTTTGTAAAAAAACAATGTTTTTTTTTTATTATTTTTGTTAGAGAATAACGTTCCGTTACACCTGCTGTGAAAATTTTCTAGTACTATAAGCGAGAGTGATTGGGACATAATCCACCATGCGGAATCAATGGGGATTGGTGGATGGCACATGTCTTTTGCACTTTTAGTTCTTGGACACGGTTTCGTCACGATGTTTCTGTTCAATGTTTGAGAGAACAGGCTTTAACACTGCACATAATTTTTGATTATGATTGTAATACTTTACAGTTCCAATGCTGCCAACCAGTCCGTAAATTACAGCCTCATTATTACATGACCTTGAACGTATCGTCTAAATGCACCCTTATTTAGAAATTCTCGCTATTGTAATGGAATGCTTCGATTTTAATATTTTACGATAATATTGACTTGACTCAAGTTATTTGAAAAGTTCACAAGTAAAATGGTAATTTTTCCAAAAGTTACGACAGGTATATTAATGGACGTCTTTTATATAGCGGAGTTGTTTGGAACAAACCAAACATACAGAAATGTAATCGTGGTAGTGTGAGCGCACATTAATAATTATAAGTTAAATACTTGCAACATTTTATAAGTTAAGCAAATTATTGTGTTATGGCAATAATTTTGCCCTTCCTGTTAAGAATTTTGATTCAAGCGGTGTGACCTGTGACTATAAAATTAATAAAAACCTAAACTATTAATTTCCCACGCATTTTATTTTGTACAGGAGTGACTAACGTTCTTTGACATACACGCAGCCTATCTAAACGCTTCCCAAAGTGCTTAGCACGAAAAACTCGTTTGACAATCGTAAACGTAAACGTATCGTCCAGCTGTCAATTTGTACTGAATTTTGGTAGTTCATTTAACGCACTAAAGAGGCGCTGTTAAAAATCCTATACAAATTGACAGCTGGACGAAACGTAGTAAAAGTTATGGGAACGTTACTTAGGTTTTTAAAAACTAAGATTTAAACATTATTGAAACGTCTGAGACGAAGTTTATTCTCTGAACGAATGCTTATCCAAATCTTATTACTACGAGCCGTGAGGCACAGATCGCGTGGGCGGTCGAGATAACGCGGCCGACCGTGCAGGTGCAAAAGTGCATCGTTGCACTTTCATGTGTTTAAGGTTGTGACTAACCTACTGGCCGGTAGCATAACTACGTTCACGTTTACGATTGTCAAACGAATTTTTCGTGAAGCACTCAGGTTGTGCAGGCATGTAAGACATGGCGCTAGGCAGAAATCCAATTCCATAGCTTTAGTTTTTACGGCGTATTCAGACTACTGATTACTGGAACTGCCCTAAGGCACGTGTTTACTATTCGTCTTATTTACAAATTCAAAGTGACAGTCAAGGGTTGTCTGAAAGAAATCGCTTCTAAGCGATAAGACCGCCCATTGTACGAATATTGTAAAATGTGTTTTGTTTTTATGTTTATTTTACTGCTAAGGTGTACATTAAAGTATTTTTCATTAATTTTCATGCATTCATTCATTCAAAGTCGCTCAACGAGCTATGTAAAATGAAAGGAAAATATTTTAGTAAATACATTTTTGGTTGTCGTAAAGTAGGTGCGACTCGGCGATGGCGTCTTAATTTTTTCCGAGTAAGTAAGTAAGTTTGTATGAGTCAGTGGCCAACTCTGGTAACAGAGTTCTGAGGCCACCTTATGAACTTTTTTCCGAGGTAAAGAAATTATCATGCTAAAAAATGTTTATATGCATTTTTTGTTCACCGTATCATCATGACAGCCTTCTAATGTTCCCACTGCTGTGGGACACTGGCCTACTCTCGAGCGAGAGTGATTCGCGGACCTAATGCGGATTAGTGGATGGCACACGTCTTTCGGTACCTATTTTATTTGTTTCTTGGATACGCCGGTTTCATTACGATGTTTTCTTTCACCGTATTTTTTGAGATTATGTGCGCACTGGCATAGTTTTTTCGGAAAATAACCCATTGGTGCATTTCCGGTTTCGAACCCACGACCTTAGGAAAGGAAAGAGGGGTTACTACTACTAAACTACCTATGCCCTCACCGTACAACACTTGCCAAAGTACATCCATGTATTGTGTCTCGCCAGAAACTTCTCGATTTAGCCATAGTGTTGTGACTACGGTTATTTTTATCGTTATCGATAAACATTTTAGCTACCAAACTTATAATATATTAATATAACTTTATTAAAAATTGGTTTTTTATAGTAACCAGTACACTAAGGGAATAATAAATAAATAAATAATGCTGGACAAAGTAGTATGTTGGTATTATTATTGGTATAGCACCTTCATATCAAGCGAAAAGTTGTAGGTTCGAGTCCCACATGAGACGAAACAATTTTGCGAATATTATAATATACTAGCCTGGATAATTAGACTCTTCTTTTTTTTTAGAATGATGGCTTCTGTGGCTGATTATCATTGTCTCTGTCACTCTTGCATTTGTGTTAACAACATTTAGAAAGTCTTCACTCGTAGCAAACCATGAAAATATAATATAATAATTAATGCTGGATAATCCACACATCATCATCTAGGCCAAAGCCAAGCAGAGCTTGTCTTATGGGTACTAGATGACTGATATACAATACAAAACATGGATAGATATTTTTTATTTTACACAGAAAATACCCGGAACGAATATCTGCAGGGTAACTACAAGCTCAAAAACAATATTGAAACAATGACATGTCAGCATACAAAAAAAAACAGTGCAATGTTCTTTCAATATTGCTTATCAGCTCGTGGTTACCCCCCAGTTCGTACAAACATTTGTCCCAAGGCGGGAATCGAACCCGCAATCTCCTGTGTCGCAGGCGGTTCTTCACCCGCCGTGCCACATCGGATAAAAAGACATTCATACTCAAAACTCAGAGAGCATAATCCCCTTTACAGGGGGTTTTCAAAGGGGTTTTTGATACTAACCCTATTCTTAAAACTTCATCGACTTTTCAAACATTATCCAGCTACAACACTACTGTCCACCACTTGTCGTATCACGTCTCTCGTAAAGGCAATATTTTCTGGTCCCCTCCTTTCCCCCCCATCTCTCAAGACGTTGAGGCATCCGACTGCTATTATTGCTACCTGAATCGAAAAACAACAGATTCCTAGCCGGATGAGGTTTTGTAGTGCAGGATCCGATGGGGTAGATTTATAAGATAGCTGTCGCCCGCGACTTCGTTCGCATGGAACTCGGGAACTGTAGTTTTTTTCGGGATAAAAAGTAACCTATGTCCTATTCCCGGGCATTATCTATTTACTTTTATAATTTCAGCCAAATCGGTTCAGTGGTTGTCGAGTTATTAAGTAACAAACATCCAAACATCCAAGCTTTTGCATTTATAATATTAGTGTAAGTGTATGTATAGTAGTGTACTAGATACTAGCGACCCACCCCGGCTTTGCACAGGTGCCTTAATACGTACAAACCTTCTTCTTGAATCACTATTTAAAGTCGAAGTCAAAAATAACTTTATTTAATCATATCCCAAGGATAATTTTGAAACGTCTTAGAGCTAGGTGAATTTACGCCAGGTGATCTGATAGCCTACTAGCAGTTCGCGCGGGTGCACGCACTCGAAACCGGGGCGGGTCGCTAGTAATAAGCCTATGTTACTCAGAGATAATGAAGCATTCTAATGGTAAAAGAAATCGAGTAATAGGAGTAGTAGAGTTCTCTGTGATAGAGCTCGTCCGGAGAAGGACTACCACCATACCTATTTCTGCCGCAAAGCAGTAATGCTCGCATTGCTGTGTTCGGTGTGAAGGGTATGGTTTCCGGTGAAATTACTGGCACATGAGGCTTTCGATCTTAGCCTCAAGGTGGCCCGCGAGTGATACCTCTGGTATTGCAAGCGTCCATAGGCTGTGGTAACCGCTTACCATCTTGTGGGCCGTACTCGTGGTTGCCACTTCGTAATTTTTTGGTTTATTCGTATAGTAAAAAACTCCCAGCTGCGGATGAAGTACCTATTCAAAATTAGTTGAAAACTTTCCCGTTTGACTTATACACTATTAATATTCACAAATGCACCAATCCGCATTGAATCCGCGAGGTAGATTGAGACTCTATCACTCTCGCTCGATAGGCCAGTCTCCCAGCAGTAAGGACATTTGAATTGTCATAATGATGATTACCATCAAAGCTCAGTGAAGAAAAACTAGAGACGAACAAGAAACTATCAGAGGTTTATTTATTCTTTAAAGGGAATTCTGGGTACACTATACGAGTACCATGCTGTCTGCTTAACTGGTCTCAACTGAAAACCAGCGTTGGGTAGATAGTCAAACCTATATATTCGGCACAATGCTGAGTTGAGTCCAAATTTGTCGAGGGTTTTGTAACACTATAGAACATTTTTTTTTTTCAAGTTGTAATCTTTGTTATTTAATTATTTGTGTATTCGTTTCTATTTTATATGCTATTCTATTTATGTTATCGACAAATAAAATCATTTTCTTTCTTTCTTTCTTTCTGTTTATTCTGGCCCCTATTCAATAAACATAAGTCCACAATGTGACATTTTTGTAGATTTTCGTTCGAATTTACGACAAATGCTGTTTATAAATCCTATAAATATATAAAAAATCTACAAGTATATTTCTTACACCCAAAAATTCGTTCAATAAAGATTATATAATATGACATAATAGTTGTAAAAAACGCATTACAATTGTATCACCTAAAAATTCGTTCAATAAAGATTATATGACACCATAGTTTCAAAAACGCACGTAAAATTGTAAAAAAATTATATCAAATGTATTTTACAAATTGTAATGTTTATTGAATAGGCGCAACAAAAAAGTGAAGCCTCGGGCAGCAGCTAGTTCTATCATAAAATAAAGCCAGGGCACAAAGCAGATATTAGAGTACCAACAAAATGGACACTCAACCCTTCCTACCTATCCGAATTCTCACTCTGATCGCGAGTTTGTAATGAAGTTAAGAGCACACTACGTACGCGTTGATTTTGTTTTTGTGTAGGTGCTCAGCCACGCAGACTCGACTCAAAAAACGAACAGACGGAACAAAGCATGCTATCTCGCTCTTGCGTTAATTGGTACCCATGACACTAACACAACTACAATACGTCATGTCACATAAACCATGCATGTGAGCCTCGCGGGCGATGCTCATGAAGGAGAGCTTCTAAACAGCTTCGAAACGTCATGTCAGCATAAAATGTCAAAATCAAGTGGTGAATAGCCGTTGATAATTTAAAATGATTTCTAACCACTATAGTTTCAACTCTTCAGAAGTTTGATAATAATTTTCGATATCACTGGTAATATCGATTAAAAAGATTAGTAATCAAAATCAGTTATAGATTAATTGTTACATAATACAATATCAGTGAGTACTGGTGGTCTGATTGCACTAATAGATAAACCCCGCCTATTCTCGTTGTGCTATTCTATTAAATTTTTTCAAAATATATGACTGTGCTGCTTAATGAACTATTGCTTCCCACCAATCCTCATCAAATTAGCGTAGTGAATAAAGACCGAAGTATGCTAGTTACTCATAGATCTTCGTGCTCCACCGTCGGCCAAATCATCGCTTTCCACCAGGCGAGATCGTGGTCAACCGAAGGTCTGTTTTTGATAAAAAAAAAAAAGTTTGAATATTAAAAGACAAACTAAATTCAGAAAATAAATAAAACGTATTTGCTTGAGTTCCAATTTATTTCAACCTAGTAATCTATTTGAAATTTAGTTGCGCAAGTGGTTTTTCCTCGCATTAGCTATGAATCTGGCTCCATACTTAATACCTTGCCAGGTTTCGTGACCAGCCTGCTCAATAAAAGCAGGCTCTACAAAGTAGCCTTGATCATTATCACTGTTTCTGTACGCAGGCAGCACAAAAGAGTATGCAAATGGAGTGCCAACAGCTGTTGCGTAGTCACTAGCGCTACCTGATACCCTAGTAGGGTTCAAAACGTTCCCAATGTTACCAACGATGTAGTTGGGGTGTTCGGCCCACTTGGCGGCATCGATTGCAGCTGCCATATTTATTCCAACAACATGAACTCCAAGAGCGTTGGGAGGGAACTGGCCATTGCTGTAACCGTAGAGTACCATGCTGCCGTAGCTGTGGACGTCAACGTACAGTTCGATTTTGTAGCCGTACTCTATGAAAATGTCTCTGATGACGGAGGTTTCTGCTTCAGAGAAGGGTCTTGGGCCGTGGAAATTGTCAGAGCAGACGCTGTCACTGGATGCATTAGACCAGTTGATATCAAAGTTGCGGTTGAGATCGACTCCCTGACAGTTATTTCCAGGCATGAATCCGGTAGCGCGGTTCTTTCTCCAAAAGCGAGTCTAAAACATGAAAAAAATTGTTTCGTTAATCTCTCCCATCAATCTCAACCAAATCTCACACCATTTCAATCATTGTATTTAAGTGTGTATCCTATGCCTACGTTTTTTTTATTTAGAAGTTTATCAATATCTTACTGGGCCCATTGTGTGCTCGTATCCGTCAGGGTTAGCAATAGGCATGATGATCCAATCTATGTCCCGCAAAAGGTCATGTTCAGTGACGTCAACCACCAGCTTCTTAATGGCATAGAGGGACACGGGAAGGGTCACCCACTCGTGACCGTGGAGCAGCGAGCTTATGAATACGGCGGGTTTGTTTCTGTCCTGAAAGTTAAAAATAATAACAATTATTAAAAAGTTTAATATAATTGGTATTTGTTACTTGCTTGCTAGACTGGCTGGGGCAGAGAAACGATGCATAAAACACCCCAAATAAATTCCACAGGATAATTCATGCTGTCAGACTGCGGTGAAAAAAGACACCATTATGCAGTTAGTTTACAGCCTCAGAGTAGCCAATTCTAGAGCTGGCGGGGGGCTGGGGAAGAGAGGCCTTCGGGCGGCCTAAAAACTCTGTCACCAGTGTTGGCCACTGACTCATACAAACTTACTTTACTAATAAAATGTATGATGAGATATTTTTGTATGTTCTTGATCGTTCAGTATTAGTATGGGTATAGACGAATAAATTCGTCCATGCTATGGGTGACAGATTAATTGCAGTTTTACCTACAACAGCAGCAGTCTAACAAACGCATAGTGAATAATGGATAACTTGAATATGCTAGCTGCTTGATTAAAAATTCCACAACTCCAACTTGCACCTCAAAGAACTGAAAATATTACTCTCCTACGTTTCTTATTCTCATGCAAATGAGTTCAGTCTTTTGAATTATTTTGTTTTATTCAAGTGATAATTTGTTAGCCTGTTTTATTATTTCAGAAGGAACTGGAAAAGTGGCATGGAACATAAAGTTTCTTTTAGTTAGTGCGTGTTTATAATTGAACAAATTTTGAAAAGCATTGACCCAAAGACAATGAATGGGACCATGATTGGGAATTGCTTGCTACTGATAGACCTGAATGGCAAAAGTGCTTCTGAGATCGCAAAAAGCACCACGACTAGTTCTGGTTTGCCAGCTAGAAGGCATACCAGCGAAGCAAACCCACCACATGGTTCAAATGTTTGTAACAACTGTGGCCGTTCTGTCCTCTTCCATATCGGTTTGTTTAGCCACCAGAAAAAATTGTGCAACATCAATACAGACACTGTTTAAACCATATAAAATAGACGTAAGAGGCCAATGATGATGTGGTTCCATCTTATCAGAATGGTGGTGGTGGTCACTACCAGTACCAATACAATACAATATTAATATACAATATCACTATAATTGTATACAGAACGGTGTCAAAGAAAAATCAAATGCCGCTAAAACAAATATCACTGAATTCGAATCGCTTCTAAGCAATAGGCCGCCCATTGTTAATTGTGTGGCGTTAAATAAATATTTTTCTATTCTATTCTATTCATTGTACCTATTTTGTAAAATGTTATATCAAAATTTTTGTTTTGGTGTACAAGTACTTACAATAATGTATAATCATTAACGATAAACCTAAACCAAACGCCTGATATTTTGAGAATTCCAAATTAAAATTGATTTCAAATTTAGGCTTGTGTATTTATCTTTATCATTCATTCGGAACACAAATACACAAACCTAAATTTGAAATCAATTTTAATTTGGAATTCTCAAAATATCAGGCGTTTGGTTTAGGTTTGTCGTTTTTTCGAACTGCAGTTTGACAATTTTATAAGTACCTATTATAAAAGCATATCACTGGTATAAAAAAAGTTTTACCTGGAAGTTATTTGATGAGATTTTCAAGTACTTGATGTCTCTGCCTTCGGAGGTTTGGCCGGCTGTCACAGTGGTCACTGTTTCAGGGTAGAACTGGGCCAGTTCATCCATGTAAGCATGTACCTGGCAAATGGCAATTTTCGAATGAAGCTTAACAACAACGTCTCGGGGTGATGAGCGCAGTGCAGTGCCACGCAAAATTTAAAACTCAAAGCTTTGGGTGGCACTGCAACTGTTATGACCAGGCTTGACATCAGGTAAGCGACTTGCCCGTTTGGTCACTTAAAGACAATAAAAAAAAAGGTGAAAAAAGGTTCTCAAAAATTTGCACTGGGTAGAAGGGTAGACCGGGGTCAATAGTAACACGAGATAACAGTACCATCGTCAATATTTCTAATACTAAACAAGCGTCAGGTAAAGACAGGACACTGGAAGGCCGATTATGTAAGTAAGTTCGTATGAGTCAGCGGCTAAGTCTGGTGACATAGTTTTTAGGCCGCCCGAAGGCCCATGGCTAACTATTTTGCAAAAGCCAGGACTGACTGCTTCACGTGCCTTTAATATACGGGAGCGCTTAGTTGCCACTGGTCACACTTCCAAATTCTACGCGGAACAGTGTTTAATTTCGTTGATCTGTTAAGAACAACTTAGCCAGTTACGTCACGTGGCCGATTAAAGGCAATTGACTGATTAGTAAAAAGTGTTATTGTCCCCGGTCTACCTTACTAATATTTGTTTTGTGACTGGGTGCTAATGAAGATTTCTTGAGTTACGTGTATGCCAAATAAAGATTAACATCTGCTTTTGCATAAGTTACAGGGAATTCTGATAAAGCTATCTTCAAAAGAAACTCTCATTTTATATTTATTTGGTTTTTCTTCGCTTACATGATCAGGACTGTGTATGGTATCCAAAGAGAGAAAACCATCTGCGGATCGGTTGTTTTTACTTGCAGCCTTGAGCAGAGCGGCTTCTAAGTCTATTTTCCTATAAAAAAATTAAAAACAATATAAAAAAAACGTCTAAAATAAGTTTATATAAATATTACAACTTTAATAGAGTCCAACTGGCACAAAACCGAGATGACTGGAGAGATCAAGGGGAGGCCTTTGCCCAGCAGTGGGACACAACAGTCTAATCGTAATCGTAATAAAAAAACAGCGAAAACCGCCTTAAAATTATTTTACATTGTACAAACTTAAACTTAAAAATATTTTAACGAGTTGTGAAAATACGATTGAGTGTAGTTTTATTGACACGATTTTTATGTTTTTTTTAAAAGCACTGTTAGCGACCAATCTCGATAAGAGGCCTTTCCAAGATTTAGCGATATAATTCATAAAGTTCGCGTGAATGTATCTTTATATAGTATAAGTAATAGCGCGCGCGACGAGGAGCGATACGTCTTCCCTCCAAAAGCGCTCAGCGCGGTTTGAGAGTCGCTGCTTCGATCGATATGATTATAAGTGCGCTAAGGTGTGATTTTCAAAAATTCGTATTAAAAAAAGTCAATGCTATTAGACTATTTTCTTTGTTGTATTTATTTAATAAAAACTTAAACTTTGATTAAGCAGGTGTATTTTTATTGTAAACTCCTTACTTTAGCAGAAATAACAAGTGTAAAATTGGGAAAAGTACGCGTTTTTTAGACCGTCTTTTTTCAAAAATATTGAACTAACATACTGTATTTTTCTCTATTCACTTAAATTTTAAATCTGTGATTATTATAAATGCATTTGCGGAAATATGTTAGACTTTGTTATTTCATAGAAAAAATTATCGAAAGTTGACTGGAATTGCTCATTTTACGAAACGTGCGTTACTAATTATTTTTTTAATCAGTTGTGTCTTGAGTTAATTAATATTTGGTCTGTTGGCTTAAATTTTAAGGGATAAAGCTTTTATTTGTTTTTATTTTCGTTAAAATATCTTCAACACACGAGCCACAATAGTGTTCGAAACTTCACGGGCTACAAGAAAATTCAAGGATTGTCAAGGATAGGGCTCGTATATGGTCAAATTGTCTGAGTTATGTGGTCGACCCGCTGAACCAATTCACACCAATAAACTTTATAATACAGGACCACTTCGGGGTTAGTGTCAAAATCTCCTTTAAAAATACCCATATAGAGGATTTTGGGAATTTTAGTGTCAAAATCCCCTTTGGAGCTCAGTCTAAAGGGAAGTATTACTTAACAAACAAAATAAGTACCAGTATAACAATGATAGATTTTGTTGAATAATCCAAAAAACGAGCTGCAAATGCATGGACCCAAACTGTAAGTTTTGAAAACCTCTTTGGAATAGTTTTTTTACGAATTATAAAAATGTGTTTTCAAGTAGTTATAAATAAACTGTACACCAACATAACTGTTACATAACTTTTTGATGATTTGATTTACTTACTCTTTTGTTCAAATATTTTTTATTAAACAAAATAAAATATGTACATAATTACATTACATTACAAAATATACAAAATACATATGAAACAGTTGAGCCATCTAAAGACCGTTACAAACGACCTATAGATAGCTCAACTGATCCAAATCACTACCAGTAGGAACTCTACTCACTCTTTTACGTTCTCCACCTTTACATTGTAGTTAATACCAGCGGCGTTCAAGGCCTTTTCAAAGAAGCCTCTCTGGTTCTTTGGCACGAGGATGTGACCTGATCTTCCGGGGAGAGCTTCCAACCACACGTCAAGGTTTAGTTCACTCTCTAGCTCTCTCATTAGGCTGCTTTGGTCAGCGGTCACCGAAACATCGTAAAGGCCGTAGCTGGATGTAGAAAAACAATATTATGTGAATGAATGAATGAATAAATGATTTATTGGCAGAATAAGTTCTTATAATAAAATATCAGTCCCACAAACCTAACTGTATTAATAGTTTATCAATATCAATCTTCTTTTTTCTAATTAAAATGAATTGATGTGCTTTAGCTCCGCTAAAACTCGAGAACGACTGGATATGGCTAATTTTGATTTGGTCTTAAAATATTTGTGTGAGTCCATGAAATGTTTAAGGTGAGATAAATAACGCAAGTAAAACCGCGCGAGTCAGCTAGTCCGATATAAAATTAAATATCGTATGATATTGATAAGCTGATATAAAAAATATGTTAACCACGCTGAAAGCTTAGGCGCTGTGGTGCGTATTACTTCATTCTTTATGTCCCATTGGTGAGGACTAATTACAGACAAAATGCGTTCGTCAACAGAGCAAGCAAATGTTTTAACAAGTTGGTGGCTGATAGTGCTGACAATGACATTATAGATCTAGATATTTTTAACACTGCCTAACACTTCAATGGATGGTAAGTAAGTTCGTATGAGATTCAATATTCAAGATTCAAGATAATTATTTGCATAAATAAGTATTACAAGAGGTCTTAAAAGTAATATGGCACTTAGAACTTATTTGCCCTTTTCAGTCAGTGGCTAGCTCTAGTGACAGAGTTTTTAGTCCGCCTGAAGGCCTCTGTCATGGCCTAACAACTTTGAAAAAGCCGGGACCAACTGCTTTACGTGCCCTCCAAAGCATGGTATAAAATGGCCTGTCTCTCTGTATTACGTAATGATAAAAATTCATTAAAAGCCTCACCCATCATACAGCTCATACTTGGCCACAACACAAGCGACTAAGCACAAACCAATCAGGAACTTAAACATTTTAGCCAACTTTGATGATTGCCCTCCAAATAACAACTACATTTTTGAAATACCCATTTTAATTATCAATTTTATTATTATTAAATTATTATCTATCGCTATCTATTTAATTAAGTCCTGATAGCAAATCAGATCAGTTTAGGAGTTTATTTCAATACGAATTATCACATATTTGCCAACTTACTGTATTTACCACAAACTGGTTGGTTAACCCTCCATTTATGGCCAAATATTGCATTTAATGGCGATTTTTAGTAGAAAGCTATATTCACTTAATGGAAACCAGCCTCTTAACCCAGCTAGAGGCTTCACCCAACAAGACGAACACTGCCTGAAAAGTCCTACGACAATCGATTTCTGTGGTCTTTCTTCTAACGAGTCCTTTAAATTGCAATACCCTACACTACAACATCAAAATATTCGAAAAAGTACCGTACATCTAAAGTACATCTAAATTGCATAATATGTATATGTATAAAATAAGTAACTACTCAATTAAGTTAAGATTATTGTAGTGCCCCAGCGGGGCCATGTTGCGAGAAAAATAATTTATTAAGTATAAGATCCTACCAACGTGAAACAATAAATAAATATGAATATGAATAAGAACTACAGTGTAAGATATACTTTCTCCAAGTAGCAGTGTGCAAGCTGCACTGTAACAAGTGAAATTACTAGGCAAACATAACAACTATGTCTCAGGGTGGGTGATGAGCGCAGTGCAGAAACTCAGAACCGGGCAATTGGCAGGCTGAGAAGCGAGAGGTTGCGTCAACAAAATGTCTGCCAATATTTATTTATTTAGTCAGTGTGGTGGTGGATAAATACTCATATCCTCATATCCCTCATGCTCAAAAGTAGGCAAGTGTTCCAGAAGTTGGAACATTGAAAGGCTGGTCATAATGATCTAAAATCAGAAGGTAACAAAATAAAATTAATAAAATGTACCGTTGTTTATGTAACTGTTTATTTCAACCTAAAAATCTAATTGAAATTTATTTTCGCAACTTGTTGCTCCTCAAATCGCCAACAAATCTGGCTCCATACTTAATAGCTTCCCAAGTCTCATAACCAGCCTGCTCAATGAAAGCAGTGTCTACCATGAAGCCGTTCAAACCACCAGTGTTTCTGTATGCAGGCAGTTCAAATGTGTATGAAAATGGAGTGCCTACAGCCATTCCGTAATCACTAGCGCCACCTGACGCAGCGTACAAAACATGCCTGATGTTCCCAACGGTGTAGTTGCGGTTAGCGGGCCACTTAGCGGCATCAATTGCTTGTGCCATATTAACTCCAACAAGATGGACTCCAAGAGCATTGGGGGGTAGCTGGCCTGTGCCATAACCGTAGAGAATCATGCTGCCGTAGCTGTGGATGTCCAGGTATAGCTCAATTTTGTGGCCGTACTCTTTAAATATTTCGCTGATGATGGAGGTTTCTGGCTCAGAGAAGGGTCCTCGACCGTGAAAAGTTTCAGAACAGGCGCTGTTGCTGGATGCTACAGACCAGTCGATGTCGAAGTTGCGGTTGAGATCGACTCCCATACAGGCGTTTCCAGGCATGAATCCGGTAGCGCGGTTCTTTCTCCAAAAGCGAGCCTACAATGCAAAAAGTTAATAACGAATAAATAATAAATAGTTAATACCATTGTTACAATAATTCATGTTTAGCTTTTTTCTGTCTACCCCACTCACTCACTGTTTTCGAGTGTCTGATCTTTCCATGCAGCCTATAAAATTATATTAATCAATAATTAAACTACCGACACATTTATCCAAGATAATACGAAAGGTTATCTGGATGATAATGCTTCTTAGCATTAAGTTCGCTTTATACCTACTACTTAGGTTTTTTGGTACAATAAAGAGTTTACATTCATTAATTCATAAACAATATCTTACTGAGCCATGAGTGTGCACGTATCCGTCAGGGTTAGCAATAGGTAGGATGATCCAGTCTGTGTTCTGCAGAAGGTCCTTTTCAGTGACCGTAATCACCAGCTGCTTAATAGCGTAGAGGGTCGCGGGAAGGGTCACCCACTCGCGAGCGTGGAGCAGCGAGTTCATGAATACGGTGGGCTTGTTTCCGTCCTGAATGGTAAAAGGAATAATTTTGAATAGTGCAACAAGTATGTTACTTGTTACTTGTACTGAGACTGGCTGTCTTAGCCAGAACCTGTATACCAAATATCAACCAAATCTGTTGAAAAAATTCAACCTGTAGGCAAGAACATCCAGATATAAAAAGCATTTTATCAGTGCATCATTATTATGGCGATATCCTTTTACCTGGAAGTTATCTGAAGAGATTTTCAAGTACTTGATGTCTCTGCCTTCGAAACTCTTGCCGGCGTTCACAATGGATACTGTTTCGGGGTAGGTGCTGGCCAGCTCTTCCAAGTAAGCATCGACCTGGAAAATGTTGAAAAAATGGGTTCTCACCTATATTACTTGTACGACGTTGTAACAAGTTTGAGAAAGCCAAGGAAGGAGCACTAAAATCTGATAAAATTATTTCAAGAAGGAATCGGGAAAGATAATAGGGCTAATTATTCCCAAAAGCAAATCTCATAAAGTCCGTTTTTTTTTGATAAATATTGTACCAGCTCGTAGGCTTACCACTTCATAGGAGTGGATGGTATCGAAAGACAGGCCACCATCGGCTGATCGCTGATTGCTGCTCCCAGCCTTGAGAAGAGCATCTTCTAAGTCCAATTTCCTATAAATAGAAAAAAGTGCTTGAAATGCCGTCTACTATGTCTAATATTTATGACTTTTTGCATGCAAAAAGCATCATGCAAAAAGTTTGTCAATGGAAGGGTCTAGTTAAAAACGCTATTGTCTTCAAACCTCATGCAAAAGGTGCTTCAGCAAATGTTAGCGTTCAAAGGTTGCGGATTGCCCAAACCGAACTAAAAAAATCATTTTTGAAATAGACATTGGTTTAGCTAAACTCCTGTTCTACGGTTTCTAAATATAATTACAAGTAGATTGTGTAGATTGTTTAGTTTTATGAATAAACTTGCGACACATTCCGGTTTCGCACAGGTGCTTGTACTATACTTATAAACCTTCGTCTTGTATCACTCTATCTATTGATGAAACCCGTATTAAAATCTGTTGCGTAGTTTAAAAGTACATACATACGTACAAAGGGACTGATGGGGGGAATCCACTTTGTTTCTATGTTTTTTTTTTATACAACCAAGCCCACAAGATGGTAAGTGGTTACCGCAGCCTATGGACGCTTGCAATACCTAAGGTATCACTCACGGGTTGCCACCCTGAGACGTAGATCGAAAGTCTCATGTGCCTGTAATTTCACCGAAAACCATAACCTTCGGACCGGAACACAGCAATGCAAACATTACTGCTTGACGGCAGAAATAGGTATGGTGGTAGTCCTCCCCCGGACGAGCTCTATCACAAAGAACTCTACTACTCTTAAAATGTAATGATTTCATAACAGCAAAGCTAGGCAGTTTTTTGAAGATATGAATAACTTACTCCTTAATATTCTCGACATCTACATTATAATTTATACCAGCGGCGTTCAAGGCCTTTTCAAAGAAGTCTCTCTGGTTCTTTGGCACGAGGATCTGGCCTGGTCTTCCGGGGAGAGCTTCCAACCACACGTCAAGGTTAAGTTCACTCTCTAGCTCTCTCATCAGGTTGATTTGGTCCGCGGCGACTGAGACATCGTAGAGGGCGTGGCTAGAAGTTAATTATAATTATGCATAAAACGTGTGACAAGGACGCATTTATGAATAAAAAACTTCGAAATTTCCAAAGTCGTTGAACAACATTGTTTGCGCCGAACCTGAACCTGAAAACCGACCTGTGGAATATCCCCTTTTTGGGTAAGAAAATGAAATGAAAATTAAAAAAAAGTTTATTACTGTGAGGAAAAGGATTACAAGTAAGTACTTATGAAACTATAATATAGGTACACACTTATTTCACAGAAAGATTTTTACAGTAAAAAGAAAATATCTATCAGTTTCCTCACTAGGCGCAGCCTGAATCGAGGAAACTTTAATACGAAATATTTAAGTTCGTTTTGCTCCGCAGACAGTATAAAAAGTAGATTAAATAAATACTATAACTTTAACAATAAATATATTTAGGGACATTAATTTACACCATTTTTGAATTACATTTCACAGATAATAAAAAATCATTTACATCGTATTTTACAGTACATAAAATATTGAAAAATACGATTCGTTTTTGAGTAGTTTCGTGATAAGTTTTTTATGATATTGTAGCTTTTTTGAAATAAAAAACTACAGCCATGCTGAAAGCTTGACCGCTGTATATGCTTGATAGCCTTACCCATCATACAGCTCATGCTTAGCCACAGCACAAGCGACTAAGCACAAACCAACCAGGTACTTGAACATTTTAGCCAACGTTGAAGAATGCCCGACGACTAACAATTAAACTTTTGAAAACCCATTTTAATTATCGATTCATTACTTATCTATTCACGGATTTTGAATAAGTCGTGATAACAAATCCGATCGGTTTAGGGTTTATACTGAAATAATTATCGTCAACTAGCTGTGCCTTGCGTTTTCACTTGCAGTTTTGCAAAATTTCTCATTGCTTTTTTTTTTATAGGTACCAATATAGTGGCAACGCTAGATCCATGTCTGTGGCAACCAAGCGTACTGCCCACTTGACACAAGCGCTCTGCAAAAAAAAAAAAATATATATTCATATAATGTATATTAGACTAACTGTAAATACTTTGTTTTGCAGATATCGAACCCAACACCTTTCGCTTCTGAACCGCGCCACTAGACCGTCAGGCCTTTTTTTTGTTTTGTTATTTATACAACTGAAGTGGCAACCAAGCGTACGGCCCACGAGATGGTAAGCGGTTACCGCAGCATATGGACGCTTGCAATACCTGAGGTATCAACGCGGGTTGCCACAGGCATAGATCGAAAGCCTCATGTGCCAGTAATTTCACCAGAAACCATACCCTTCACACCGGAACACAGCAATCCGAGCACTGCTTTGCGGCAGAAATAGGTGGTAGTACTTCCCCGGACGTGTTCTATCAAAAAGAACTCTATTACTCTTGTAGAATGAAGTCGAAATGACGAACTAACAGACTTCATCCTACAGGATTATAGAAATATAATCCGAAATGAGCTAATCTTGCGATTAACGGTAGACGGCTTAATCAAGCTCCGGGGATAAATGTAATTAATTTTACCTGAAAGATTAACGCAAGTATCTTATTAAGAGCACTGGTGGTCTAGCGGTAATGACACCGCCTTCCAATCCTTATGTCGTGGGTTAAAATGCGATGTGGTAGATTTTTCATTGTAGTATTTTTAGGCATGCCTACTATGCAACATATTGCACATAATGCAACAGTTGCGCAACTTTGCTCAACACCAGAGTTTACACAGCAACTATGTTAAACTTGGCAACATGTTCAAAGTTCAAATTGTTTATTATGAACAAAACAAGGTATACCATAAACTAAGTGTGAACGTTGTCAACGGCAAAAGTTAATAAAAACTGAGTTGCAGTGAGAGCGCCCTCATCCTAACACAAGAATAGCGATTACATTTTTTTTTTTTTTTAATGCTTTTAATAATGGTGCGCTAAGAAACGGACTAGATAGTCTGTATCCCGGTTCTCAGCACTCTCTCCTACAGATAATGGATGAGGGAGGCTGTGTGTGAGGAAGTAAAGGTGTGGGTATAGAGGTGCGGGTGTGTGGGTGTGTGTGCATGTGGACTTCCATGTTCCTTCCAGTCTCTTAAGAGTCTGGTTATCACAGAGGGAAGTCCACAGCGTAAAGAAGTGTTTGAGAAGGTGATGAGTATGAGTATATGAGTGTAAAGGGGGGTTTGTACTAAGAATGGAAAGGAACGTGCATGTGCGCCGTGGGTTTTTTTTTTTTCTTTTTTTTTTCTTTTAAATATGGTGTGCGATTGTGTAAGAAAATGCGTGTGGGTATGTGTATGTGTATTTGTTGGTGTGTTTGTTTGTTAGATCGATTTGATTGATAAGATCATGTCGTAAGATAGTTTTTGAAGCAGTTTTCTTATTTCGTGCTTGCAGTTGTATAACTTTAATGTGTGAATGCAGATGGTTTTGTTTATTTTGTTATGAAGATGAGTTGACAAAAAATCAAACTGATGTTGCATGAAATCTGTTTTACATAAGATGTTTAGTAGCTGTTTTATACGTGTGTGAGAAGGATGTATGGGTATTTTTTCTACGTGTGTGAGAAGGATGTATGGGTATTTTTTTGTGAATTCTTAATGTTGCATTTAGTATGTATAGTTGACGAACTGTAAGCACTTGACAAGATTCATATAGGTTTTTAGTAGGATGTTGGTACTTTTTAAAGGTCATAATTTTTAGAACTGACCTTTGTGCTCTTTCTAGTGCAATCATGTGACTTTTATAAGCTCCACCCCATGCAGGTATACAATAGGTTAGAACAGATTGACATATTGCTGTATATATAGAGGTAAGAAAACTTTGATTCATTAAATGGCGTAATCTTTTAAAAACCCATATAAGTTTTCGGATACGTGATTAGAATTAGAATTAGAATTTAGAATTAGAATTTATTTATTTAATGTGATAGTTAACTTACAGTATATAACCAAAACGCTTACTATCATAACTTAATTAATCTAAAAACTTAAATATATTCTTAGTGACTTATAAATAGAACTAATACTATCATTGAAAATGTCGACATGTTGGAAGTCGTTTAAAAATGAATTCAAAAGTGTGAGCGCCCGTAGAGTAGGTGCGTTGTTAGCGTGTTGGGTCCTTGCTATGTGACAAGCAAACAACGAAAGAACGTGATGAAAGAATTGTGATGTGTGGAAGCCAGGAGAGGTGTTCATCGAGCAGTACGCCAAGGTATTTGATAGAGGATGTGTTTGATAGTGTTGTGTATGTGTTTGATAAAATATAAAACAAAGTTTTTTATTTTATTTTATACAACTGAAGTGGCAACAAAGCGTACAGCCCACAAGATGGTAAGCGGTTACCGCAGCCTATGGACGCTTGCAATACCAGAGGTATCCCTTGCGGGTTGCCACCTTGAGGCTAAGATCGAAAGCCTCATTTAAAAGAAGAAGAAAGCCTCATGTGCCAGTAATTTCACCGGAAACCATACCCTTCACACCGGAACACAGCAATGCGAGCATTACTGCTTGGCGGCTGGCGGTGTTTGTGCCATGTTTATCAAACAGATGCTTGCAATGGATATGGGGCTAAATGTGGTAACCTTTTGTTCAAAATGTACCTGCTCATTGCTTTTTGTACCTGCCTTTATATCCATGAATAAACGTATTTTCTTTCTTTCTTCTTCTATTCGAAAATTTATTTAATGTATTAAACAAAATAAAATATGTACATAATTACATTACATTACAAAATATACAAAATACATATGAAACAGTTGAGCCATCTAAACGACCTATAGATAGCTCAACTGTTCCAAATCGTTACCAGTAGGAAGCGTTCCCAACATGCTGGCTGCATTGCCACGTTGAATGGCAATGCTGAAAAAATTCGAAAAATATATTTCTATTATACTACTAACACCAATCCGTGTTGGATTAAGACCCAATCACTTTCGCTTGAGAGTAGGCCAGTGTCCTAGCAGTGGGAACATTAGATAGCTGTCATGGTGGATTCAAGGAATAGCTTCCGTTCCCAAACAAAAAAAAAAACATTTACAGGTATCTTTTTTTTGTTTTTACATTTTTGTCTCAAGTAAATCTCAAGTAAAAATTTATTCTTGTTGGAAACCGAAAGGGCAGCGCGCTGCGCGTATCAATGGCTAGCGTATCAATAAACCGCGCGTCAAGATAAGCTTAATCGAGATTTTCAAGACGAAAGTTTTAATAAAAAGGTAGGTAATTTTTTTTCTATTTGTGTGTGGAACCTTTTCCTTTAATATATGATTATGCACTATTAATGAAAAACTCTGAATATATAAATCTGGATGACACACAATCTAAAAAAAATTACAACTTTTTACCCAAATAACTATCTATTTACTTACTTACATTTTCATGGAATTTCTTTACAAAATTTGACTTATATATACCTACTATTTGTTTATATAATTAGAATTCCAGTAAAAAAAAAAAATCATTTGAAATTATTTCGAGTTGCAATCTTTCGCCACGTGTCTGTTCAAGACTGGTGGCGACACCCGTTGTCTGGGCCTAAAAAAGGTTTGAATTAAATTGGTCAATCACTTATTATTTTATAAACGCTACATTTACCGCCATCTTTGATTTACCTATAAAAACTACTCTAATTACGAGGTTTATTTTATGATAAGGTTCCACAACGTGTCCCATAGGTGTCCGTTGTGATATAATAATGTGATTATGATAAAGCTATCATCTTTCGGACACTATTCGCTGAGTGGTAGTGGTGTAGGTCTAGATTGGTCTGGATTAAGTGATAAGTCTCCATTCAACTCTGATAAAAAAATGGCGGGCGGGTACGAGCGGCAGGTGCCAAAAACGTACGTTATGCGGACCCTACACCAATAACTTTGCGCAATATCACGAATTGTGCAATATATATTGATCGTCTAGAGTTAGTGTTGATGATTGTGCAATGATTGAATGAAAGTGTGAGCGTGCTTTTATTTTTATTTTTTTATACCACTAAAGTGGCTACCAAGCGTACGACACACTTGTTGGTCAGCGGTTATCGTAGCCTATGTATGCATGCAACATCATAGATATCACTTGCGTGTTACCTCCCTGAGACGTTAGATGGAAAGTCTCATGTGCCTGTAACTTCACCTTAAATCATACCCTTCGAACCGGAACTACTATTCTACTACTTGTATGTTTGATTCTCCGACAATTATGAATTGGTTATGATGATTATTTTTTTGTTTGATAGGTAATACTTAAAAAATGATCCCATATTAATGTTATCGATATTGGTTCAGTATTTTTGAATAATAATAAAAAAGGTGTCAATAACTACATCGCTTCGTATCACCACAATTTGGCGAAAATTTTTTTTTAGTATATAATCGTTTTTTTTTATAAAATTAATTATTGATTTATAACCGAGCGGCACTTTGCGGCGAACTTGAAGTCACCCTTAAACTCCTGATTAGCTGCCTGGGGGCAGCTTATTCAACACTATTATCGGTTGATAAGTATTATCATAAACACAGAATAATATAAAAATAAGACGCACTAGTTTTCGCACTAACTTCTAAAATGAAGCATCTGGGTTTGGTTCTGTTAATTGTGTCCGTGGCCTACGCCAAGCACGAGCAGTATGAAGGGTAAGTGGTTTTTAGTAATGATTTTATGAATCTCTAATATGATTATGTATTTTATTTTGCCTAATACTTACTAAATAAAATATATTTAAACTTCTAATGTACCTACTGTTTAGATATTTGCCTACTCTTGAGCAGTATTAAATTCAACATGGCGTCCGCAGTAGCTACGAACCCTCAAATTTATATTAATTTATATTTAACTATTTATAAAACGACAGCTCATAAGTTAAACTAACAACATTACAAATTGGTAGCCAATAACGGATTTAACATTAGACTACCACATAATTTTAACGACAACAGTCAACATTTGTAGAAAAAATTTGGGCATAACATATTAAAAAACAATTCATAAAAAACCACAAAATAGACTTTAAACAAAGAGATGCGAAACGGTGTAATTATTTGTACGTATTTTATAATATTTAAAAAACGCTAAACCACTTAAATTACAATAAAATTGGTAAGAAACCACTTTTGAAGACCTATCAAAACAAATAATGAATCATCAAAATAAATTATTTGCGAAGAAATCGCGTGAACATACAAAAAACTCTTTTTAGGGTTAGGCTCGCCTTTGTATATATGTCTTTTCTATAAGTTTTTTTAAGTGTATTATTTGTTTAGAATAAAGGAAAAAATTCAAAAAAAAAAACATACATTAGGTTCTCCGAATAAAGTTAGATTCGACCAGACTCGCGCACTATTCGTAGTTATTTGCGAATAAACTCACAGTTTACATGTTGACATTTCTTATTCCGCGGAATAGTTATTCCAGTTGTTGGTTATTAAAAAATATAAATTACCAAAACAATTTCAATTTCAATCTCTTAATCTCAGTGTATTGTATACTAATTTAGTTTATTTCAATTAGATGGAAATCTTACTACCTGAAGCCAACAAGCCAGGACCAGCTGAAGTCTATCGGAGTTATCGTCGAGGAGTACGAGGTGGATATCATCAGCCACCCTATCATCGACCGCGAGGGTGTGGTGCTGGTGAAACCTGAACATGTTAATGACTTCGTGAATACTCTGGACAAACTTAACATCAGTTACAGGATCCACGTCAATGATATTAAGGCGTAAGTACTATTACTCAAGATCAGTCATCATGGCGCTTTTGGGGGAGGACTTTGTCCAGCAGTTGACTTCAATTAGCTGATGTTGATGATGTATCAGCAGTTTGGGCCAGCAGTAGTTTTTTTATAGCTAATACAATAGCATAGGGTCATGGCAAAAAAGCGATGGGAACCCAGCCGGTGTTGTTGCCAGTTCTTTTACGGCATGGGCGCGTTGGAATTGGCGTAAATTTTCCTAGCTTGTAAGACGTTTTAAAGTGATCCTTGTGATTTTTTTGAAATAAACCATTTCTTGATTTTGTTGAATTTTATACTGCTGATGATGGTTTTTGAAATTAGGATGATTGACTACTTTTACTACTTATATAGATTGATTAAAGACTACTGTAATTGCAGTTCAAAGATTTCACGTGACGTAGCTAACTTAATTGATTTTAACAGATCAACGAAGCACTATTCTGAGTAGTCACCATTTGGATGGGTGACTGCTAGTGGCAATTTTATAGAGGTCTTCGGCCGGCCTAACTCCGTCACCAGAGTTGGTCACTGAGTGATATGTATAGCTTGTTTACAAACTTAATATTTTGTACAGTGCCCTTGACTTCGATGACATGGTCATTGAAGCTAGGAGCAACGAGACCAGAGCCAGGAATGGCAGAGATCTACCTTACGACAACTACCAGCAGGTAGAAGTGGTAAGTCAACATTATTCGAATTGCCACGTAAAGCTTTAAAAAAATTAAAGCTTCGGGTGGCACTGTAACTGTTAAGGTCAGGCGTGGCGCTTAACATCAGGAAATGACAGCCCTCCTTTTTTTTAGGTCGATTAAACAAAATATCATTATGTTAATATGGTTACTTACTGTACCTACGCCTATTTGACTTCATTATAACAAGAAAAAATCTCGTCATTTGCTGACATAAAAAGCTCTCTTAATTATTTTTAACTTAAGGTGCAAATGCTTTGTATAATTTCTGTGTGGTGGTCAATAAAGCGTTATCTATCTATCGCTTTATTTTTTAATGTGAACGCATTTCCTCTAACATCCCGTTTTTTTCAGATTTACGCATACCTCGATGATATCGCAGCCCGTTACCCTAACTTGGTGACGCTAGTTCAACCCGCCACCTCTTTCGAAGGTCGCCCAATCAAGTACCTTAAGATCTCCACCACCAACTTTGAAGACGAGAGGAAACCTGTCATGTTCATCGATGGAGGCATCCACGCTCGGGAATGGATTTCTCCTCCTACTGTCACCTGGATGATTAAGAAGCTGGTCGAAGACGTGACAGAACCTGACCTTCTGGAGAGATTTGACTGGATCATCTTGCCCGTGGTCAACCCTGATGGATACAAGTTCACTTTTACTAATGTGAGTACCAGTAATTGTATCGTTTAGTGAGTAGTATACGCGAAAGAATTCGTAATGAGAAAATCCGTAGGAGGACCAAGATCACCGAGATATCTCTGAAAATAAGCAAATTTAAATAGCAGTGGGCAGGCCAATCATAGAACCGATAACCGCTGAATAATAAAGGTTCTCGAATGGCGACTACGAACTAAATAACGAAGTGTAGGACGGCACCCACTCATTAAAAGTGGTTGCAAGAATTTGGTGAAGGCTCAAGATCGCTCTTCATGGCGCACTTTGGGGGAGGTCAATGCCCAGCATTGAACGTTATGATATGATGATGAGAACGTTCTTTTGATAGACACTTTAAACATTGATATACCCAATCTGACTAACTATTAAATCTAACTACATTTGTAAGGTGACGGGACCGGTAATAAGCATCATTTACAAAATTTATGGATTATACCTAAAATGATTATAAAATCGATTCATTCACTGGCTTTAGATTAGTGATAAAGTTATCAATCCTTTCATACTGCTGCTAATTTACATGATTATCATTACACGTTTCTTCAAAAATATTTTGCTATCTTCCTGCTGCCCGCGGCTTCACTCGCTATTTAGATAAAAAGTACTTTATTAGCTACTAGTTAACCCAAGCGGTTCCACTCGCGTTATTTTTCCCCCTAGTACAGCTAGGTGTACTATTTAGGTGGATCACAGGCAGGGACTGCATTAAAATAGTAGTAAAAGGCTCCACTGAAAACCAGCGCTACAGACATATGAAAATCTGTAGAACATGCTGAGTGGCTGCCTTTTTTCGTCACAATAACTAAGTTTTTATTTGTATTGCTACTTTTATGTTTATTGTGTGGCGCAATTTATTCTATTCTACTATAATTATTTTTCCACAGAGCCGATTCTGGCGCAAGACCCGCTCCACTGACCAGCATTCCAGCAGCGGGCGTTGCCCCGGAGTGGACGGCAACAGGAACTATGACCACAGGTTCATGAGCGTCGGTACCAGTAGCCTCCCTTGCTCCGACACCTACGGCGGGAGCCGTGCTTTCTCAGAGATCGAAACCAGGGTAGGAAAATCACAACTAATTCATTTATTATTTAGCTCTTTGTCTTTGTTTGAAACACCTAAATTTTGAGCGGTAGGATTCTTTAGCAAATGTTCGTCTTAGCCTTAAAATAATAACATACTGTGTTATTATTTTAAGGTCTTAGAAATATGCTGTCACCAAGCTGCAGTGTGCAAGCATTACTATATTTGTCATGATTGATTGGTTGATATTGAATAGTAATGATTTATTATCTGATATCTGTAAAGCAGTGTCACTCACGGTGCATTTCACAATCCTTACATACAATTCTTAAAACTATATACAAGTTCCCAAACCATTACGTGTGTGCATAAAATGAATTATTTTCCTAATTATCCTCCTTTTGTTTTTAGCCACTTCACTGAATGTGATGTTAAAAAGAGCATATTGTCTATCACATCTAATGCCATGGGAGGTGACAACATTGGTCGTAACATGATAATTCCCATCATTGACGACATATTACCGATCATTTGTCACTTACTCAATTTCTCCGCTACTTCGAATACCGTACCTACGGTGTGGAAAGAAGCGCACATAATTCCCCTTCCTAAAAAGCCTAAGCCTTCTTCCTGTTCAGATTATCGCCCAATTTCCATCCTCCCGTTCCTATCCAAGGTCCTTGAACGCCTTATTCACAATCAGCTAAGCTCCTTCCTTATCGATCATAGTCTGCTTAATCCCTTCCAGTCTGGTTTCCGACCCAGTCATAGCACTGTTACTGCTCTTGTAAAGATTACTGATGACATAAGATCGGGTATGGATAACAGACAACTTACCGTCCTCACTTTATTAGACTTTAGCAATGCTTTTAATACTGTTGATTTCGAAATTCTTCTTGGTTTGCTACGCTCAATTAACATATCTCCATCAGTGACTGACTGGTTTCGCAATTATTTGCACGGGCGCCGGCAGCGTATTCGCATTGACGATTCCTTTTCGTCGTGGTGCAGCACGTCAGCCGGTGTTCCGTAAGGTGGCGTTTTGTCTCCTCTTTTGTTTGCACTCTTCATAAATTCAATATCACATCAACTCACTTCTTCCTACCATCTCTATGCAGACGATCTTCAAATTTACACTCAAACTTCACTTCACAATCTCGCTGACGCTATCAACCACACAAACATTAATCTAGACAGAATCCGAGACTGGAGTAAGGCCTATGGTCTTACAGTAAACCCGTCAAAAATGCAATCTATTGTGGTGGGGAGTTCTCGTACATTATCCAAAATCGACTGGACAGCACTCCCCCAAATAGAATTTAATGATGTTATAGTGCCATTTAGCAAACAAGTTAAGAACTTGGGTGTTCTTATAGATAGTAATGTATCATGGGTCCAGCAAGTGCAATCTGTAAGTAGAAAAATATTTGCATCTGGAGGCTCACTTAGAAGACTGCGAAACTTTCTACCCATTGCTACCAAAATTACGCTAGCACAATCACTCCTACTCCCTATCCTCGACTACGCCGACGCCAGCTACCTCGATCTCACGGAGGATCAGCTCAATAAATTTGAGCGCCTCCAGAACTATTGTATTAGATTTATTTTCGGGTTACGTAAATTTGACCATATCTCTGAATTTCGTGCTAAGCTGAAATGGCTTCCAATTCGCTTTCGCCGGAACTCTCGCATTCTCTCTCTTCTTTACAACATTCTTCATAACCCCTCGAGTCCTTGTTATTTAAAAGAGCGCTTTGAATATCTTCACCTTTCTAATCCTCGTTACCTTCGGTCGTCTGAAAATATGGTACTTAAGACTCCTGTACATCGAACTAGTTTCTTTGATAGTTCTTTTACTGTTCAAGCTGTACGTTTGTGGAACGATCTACCACTCTCCATAAGAAAAGCTAAATCATTAGCCATATTTAAGTCGCAAGTCAAAAACTTTTATCTCTCAGAAGCGTCGTCATAATAATTATCGGAAGCACCTATAGTTTTTTGAGTAACATCACTTTATTTAACTTTTATTATTTCTATTTTATTCCATTTCCTTTATATTATCATAATAGCAGGAATGATTTTATTAATACGTATTTATTATTATTTTATATTTATTTATTTAAGTAAGTATATGATTTAAATATGTATTTAATTGTTAATACGAGTTATATTATGTAAGTATACATTATTTAATATTGTATTTAAGTACATTGTATGTTTATTTATTTGTCTCTAATATAATTTATATTCATATTATTGCACCACCAACCATTGTTTAATATTATAAAAGTTTTCTCCATCCAAAGGTTTTTTTTCATTCATTCATTCATTATTCTTTTCAGGTGGTACGCGATATCACTCTTGAGTACCTCCACAGAATGGCTATGTATATCACTATGCACAGTTATGGAAGTATGATCTTATACCCATGGGGACACGACGGGTCCCTCTCTAACAACGCATTAGCTCTACACACTGTTGGTATCGCCATGGCTAATGCTATCCATGCCAACAAGCTCAGCAACTTCCCCAACTACAGAGTTGGCAACTCCGTCCTGGTTATCGGCTACGGTGCTTCTGGTGCGTCCGAAGACTGGGCTCATGCTGTTGGCGTTCCTATTTCTTACACGTACGAGCTGCCTGGTCTTAGTGGTGGCTTTAATGGCTTCAATCTGAACCCTAGGTACATTGAACAAGTTTGCAGAGAGACCTGGGAGGGTGTTGTGGTAGGAGCCAGAAGAGCAGGCGATTTGTTTCTTCCTCAGCCATTAGTATAAAGACTGATTCGAGTTTAGAAAAACAGATATTTTTATGTTGCTTATGTTTTTATTGTTAGTTATCTATAAATTAATGTATATAATCATGTGGATCAGTTGAGCTATCTATAGATCGTTTGTAACTGTCTTTAGATGGCTCAACAGTTTCATATGTATTTTGTGTAATTTAATGTAATTATGTAACATGTTTATATTGATGTGGTGTACCAGATTTTTAACATTCATTGAGCAACCCTTTATGTTTATCGGAGTTCATATAAAATATGGTTAACAAGTTGTTTTTTTTAATAGGTATTTAAACAAGATAAGCTATGAGTTATAAAAACTGTAATAATATGCATTGATAATGCACAGTTATAAAAAAATACATAAAAACATTGCCAAAAATATCAAGAATCATGAATCAATTAACATGTTTCGTCCTCGTGTGAATGAGTTAATAACTAGTTTACACAGGATGATCATATCATACTTTTATCAAAAAAACTTTAATACGATGTAGTTATATAATATTATCTTGATTTATTACATGCGCATATTTTTGATGGTTATTAAGGAAACAGCAAAAATTATAATAGATTATAATAATCAAATTTCATTAGAATTAATACGATTACTGATTGAACATTAAAACGATACGTTGTCGTCTTTAACTATCTATTAATCATTGTTTTTCTCCTTGAGGCGTCCTTTGTGATATAGCTGAGTGATATATTATAAAGGATTTCTTAATATATTTCCAAATTACAATAATATTTTCAAATTAAGTTTATTTTTAACGCTGACATTTGGTGAAATTTGTAATAATTAATGAACATTATTTTAATTATTTACAATACTTACTTACAAGTTATTTAGTTATTTTTTATACCACTACCAAGTGGCAACCAAGCGTTTGTGATGCGCAAAGACAATTTAGTTTGAAAAAGCTCCAATGCGCATCGAAACGGCTAATTTCACGACGGCCGAGATCCGTTGTGAGAACTATACTAGGTAATTATTGTTACGAACAGTCAGTGGAGAATCTGTTCTATACCTAAATGTTGTAGGACGTACACAAAAAATAAGTTGTGTTATCAAAGCTAAATAAAATTGTGGTGTGATGTTTGTGATTATTTAATAATCTGTTGTTTTTTTACATTATCAGCATTATTGTAAGCGTAGCTTCCAAATCCATTACTGATTAGAATATTATCAAGTCAACGATAAAACTATGAATGGTAAGGGTTTTATCACTTTTATCTGCACGTTTTAACAGATACCTAAATATTCCTTTAGGCGACCGATAAAACGCGGTGGGTGAAGGTCCGCGGAGGTTGCGGGAATCGAACCCGCAACCTCTTATTCTCGTAATCTTTAGAAGTTAGGATCACAAAAATATTATAAATGCAATATATTCCTTACCTGGAAAGACATTTGAACTACTTTCTTATCCCAGAAAAGTTGACAGTTTCTGTACGATAGCATAATCCTACTAATATTATAAATGCGAAAGTCTGCGTGTGTGTGTGTTTGTCACCACGTATCTCCGTAACAACTTAACGGCTTAACGGATTGTAATGAAACTTGGAAGGTAGATGGCTTAAGTCTTGGAATCACATAGGGTACTTTTTATCTCGGAAAAATGAACCGTTCCTGTGGGATAGCATAAAAACTGCAAAAACGCTGGTGAAGCCGCGCGAGTCAGCTCGTAAATTATAATATATACTAATTTTTTATATTTTCGTAATTCTCTGCCATCTGCAGATTATACAAAATATCCAAATACTGTTATCGTGAGATAAGTACTATCATTATTTCATAAAAGTTATAAAATATGATACTCTAGGTACTTGCATTAGTTTTCACGATGAAAGTCTTGGGTTTGGTGTTAGTTTTTGTTGCTGTGGCATGTGCCAAGCACGAGCAGTACAGAGGGTAAGCCGTTTTTTATTAGATTGCTGAGGTGCTAACCTACGCTATCCCAAATAGCGTAGGTTAGCACCTCGATACTAGTATTTTTAATTTCAGACGTAAGTAATTAATGTTATAACTTTGATTAAAAGTTGAAATAGGAGTTATTCTGAGGTCGGGTTAACGACTAACCATTTTTTGTCAGTATACTGCATTAGGTCTTCTAGAGTGCAGGAGCTAGGACGAAATGGGCAGTCAAGCAAATGTGGCATGTTTTGCAGCTTTATAAGCATAGCACATTATGTACACTGCGTTTCGGTCTCGTTTATCATCATACCCCATTTAGCAAAGCTATGCGTTTTGCAATGGCAACAACAAGCAAAATACTGTTCTTTAATTTCGAATCACATGGCAGTCTTGAGTGACACGGCGAAGTGCATTTTAAAATTAAATTTAATAAAGTTACAATTGAATTTAAAAAGAGCATGTGAGGTGCTAATCGCTCTTAAGACGAACGCGTGTTGTTTGTTTTGTCTACTGAAAATTACTGGGCCAAAGAGGCTATTATATCTTGTCAGGGTGACGAACGCAGTGCAGTGCCATGCAGAACGTTAAAGTTTTGAGTGACACTGCAACTGTTTTTGATGGTAAGCAATCGACTTGACCGTCTTGTGACTTTGACATAAAAAAGTCTGTTTAATTAATCTTACTCATTTAGACACCATTTAAATAGATGTCTGGTAGTAGCAGTTTCAAATAAGCGCTTCTCATCCACCAATCCGCATTGGGTCCGCGTGGTGGATTAAGACCCAAACGCTCTCGCCTGAGAGTAGGCCAGTGTCCCAGCAGTTACATTAGAAAGCTGTCATAAGAGCTTTGGATGGTAGGTACAGCTGTAGGTCCCAGCTTTTTCAAAGTTTTTAGCATATTAGATGACTATTATTTTATTAGCTTGTTGTAGTATAATAATGCGGTTCGTTCGTTCGTTCGTATGAGTCAATGGCCAACTCTGGTGACAGAGTTTCTAGGCCGCCCGAAGGCCTCTGTCATGCAGTCATGAGATCTTTTTACGGATGCCTGCCTGCGGTCTATAAATCTGTCACCAGAGTTGACTACTGACTCATACGAACTTACTTTCTTCTTGAATTAAGGTGGAAATCTTTCTACGTCAAGCCAACAAGCCAGGACCAGCTGAAGTCTATCGGAGCTATCGTCGAGGCTTACGAGGTGGATATCATCAGCCACCCTATCATCGACCGCGAGGGTGTGGTGCTGGTGAAACCTGAACATGTTAATGACTTCGTGAATACTCTGGCCAAACTTAACGTCAATTACAGGATCCACGTCAATGATGTTAAAACGTGGGTAGCTTTCTATTCTCTTTAGTGGTTAGAGATCACTGGTGGTAGTGGCGTTGCTTTTCGATTTAAGTTCGTGGGTTCAAAAATTGTCTATGTTTATAAACTACTAGCAGTCCGTCCCAGCTTCGCGCAATGGAACCGCACCCGTGCGAAGCCGGGCCGATTCGCTAGTAATAAATATAGCTTATGTTACTCTGGGATAATGTAGCATTCTAATGGTGAAAGAATTTTTGAAATCGGACCAGTAGTTTTTGAGTTTATTCATAACAAACAAAAAACAAAAATACAAATATTTCCTCTTTATAATATTAGTATAGATGTGATTATGTTAGTTCTCTCAAACGGTGACACAAATCATCATGCAGAAACTGGCATGTCTAAGGGATTGACAGTTTTGTGATTGATGATGCAACTATTTTATTGATTCTGTGGATGATGGGTTGATCATATAGAACTTTTAAATGAACTGCGTCTCAGCAGTCTAATTAGACATGATTCATATTTCCACAGTGCCCTTGACCTCGACGATATGCTCATTGAAGCCAGGAGTAACGAGACCAGAGCCAGGAACGGCAGAGCTCTGCCTTACGACAACTACCAAGAGTTGGAAGTGGTGAGCTTAGTTATACCTTCATACCATTGTATTCAGCACCTGCATTCATTCAGCAGCGGAGCGCTCGTGACGTAGCTGGCTAAGTTGTTCTTATCAGATCAAAGAAGTTAAGCACTGTTCCGCGTAGTCACTATTTAGATGAGTGACCGCTAGTGGCAATTTTAACAGACTGCTCTCGGGGGCACGTTAACCAGTCGGTCCCGGCTTTTTCAAAGTTGCTAGGCCACGACAGAGGCATTCGGGCGGCCTATAGACTCTGTTACCAGAGTTGGCCACTGTCTCACACGAACTTATACAGCACCTATTGATCTCAGTGGCGCGGTGGGTGAGTGCCCGGTTGAAAAAGAGTGGCTTACTTATAAAATTATTGATTTGCCTATTTATCAGGCTATTTAAAAAAAAAACAGTGGAAATTATAAAATTTTGGATCATTCTATCATCAAACTCATATTTCTTAAGTTTGCTCACAGATCATAAATGTAAGTCGATCGCAAACTTTAATTAATTTAATGCACAATAGCTTTTTAAAATAACAATTTAGTTGATAATGAAATGAAAGGTTGATTTAATAATTACATGATTGATTATAGCAATCGGATTGATACTGCTACTGATACCAATAATGATACTGTTCCTAAATTCAACACGTAACCACAGAACAGATATTAGTACTACGTACAGAATGGCCACTCCCTACCTCCCACCGGTTTTACTTACCCCACCACAGTCGCGAGTATGCCGGCACCACACGGCACTTTACGCCGGTACTGAAGCTCAAGGCTGTTAGGCACGCGTTTATTTTGATTTAGTGTAGGTTCAAGCGCGCGCATGCCAGAGCGAGCGAAAGTGCGTTATCTCGCTCTTGCTATAATTGAGTGGGGACAACCATGACACTCACACATACAACAGCACCGTTTACGTACACAAACTATGCGTGTGATAATTGCAACGTATTTGCTTCATACATTTTAATGAATGTCCGGGGTGTGACGTAACCGTAGACTTGGTTTATTATCTTCAATTTCATTTGGCAGATTGACGCATACCTCGATGACATCGCAGCCCGTTACCCTAACTTGGTGACGCTAGTTCAACCCGCCTTCTCTTTCGAAGGTCGCCCCATCAAGTACCTTAAGATCTCCACCACCAACTTTGAAGACGAGAGGAAACCTGTCATTTTCATCGATGGAGGCATCCACGCTCGGGAATGGATTTCTCCTCCTTCTGTCACCTGGATGATTAAGAAGCTGGTCGAAGACGTGACTGAACCTGACCTTCTGGAGAGGTTTGACTGGATTATCTTGCCCGTGGTCAACCCGGATGGATACAAGTTCACTTTCACCAATGTGAGTTTGCACTTCTTATTTTATGTACCTATTTCTGCCTCCAAGCAGTAATGCTCGCATTGCTGTGTTCAGGTTTAAAGAGTGTGGTTCCTGGTCAAATTACTGGCACATGAGACTTTCAATTTGCGTCTCAATCTCTAGTGGCAACGTGCGAGTTGCCTCTGGTATTGCAAGCGTGCATAAGCTAGGGTAACCGCTTACCATCAGGCGGGCATGCTATCGCTTTAGTTGTAAAAATAAGTATCAGTGAATAAAAAAAAAAGTGCAGCAGTAAGTATATAACAATATTTTTTTTCAACAGACTCGATTCTGGCGTAAGACCCGTTCTACTGACCAGCATTTATCCAGTCACCTCTGTCCTGGAGTCGACGGTAATAGGAACTATGACTACTTTTTCAACACAGTCGGGACAAGCAACAACGCTTGCTCCGATCTCTACGCTGGAAGCCGAGCCTTCTCCGAAGTCGAGACCCGGGTAAGGAAACCGTCTGGCAAATACTTTATATTTATTTGTTTAGATGCTAGCTTTATGTGCCTATATAGGATATTTTATTATTAGTGCATAATATTCGAGTAAATCGAATATGTTTTTCTGGTCAATTATTAATTATCCTTGTTGAAAATCGAAAGAAGAGCGCGTGGCGCGTGTCAATGACTTTTTTTTGTGTGGAACATATTTCTTGAATATTATACACTAATAATAAAATACCCTGTATATTATTAACACTAACTTTATATCAACCTACTGCTGGGCAAAAAGGCAAAAGAAAAATATCGAAACGTGTTTCATCCCTCCACGGGACATCATCAGAACCATCGCGAGCCGGAGAACAAGTCGATGGTCCGATGAAGCGGAGTAGTACTAGAGATTTTTCGACTGTTTTTTATCTTGTAATGGATTTCCGCAAAGAAACGCCTGAATCTATCAATTAACCAGTTAAGGAGTTAGCTAATGCTAACTATGTCACAACTTTCTGTATAGTTTACAATGTTGTTAATTAATTCCAGGTGGTTCGCGATATTATCCTCAATAACCTCCACAGAATGGCTATGTACCTGACCATGCACAGTTACGGAAGCATGATCCTGTACCCATGGGGACACGACGGGTCCCTCTCTAACAACGCATTAGCTCTACACACTGTTGGTATCGCCATGACTAATGCCATCCATGACCTCAAGCTCAGCCACTTCCCCAGATACACAGTCGGCAACTCCGTTCTGGTTATCGGCTACGGTACTTCTGGTGCTTCCGAAGACTGGGCTCATGCTGTTGGCGTTCCTATTTCTTACACAATCGAGCTGCCTGGTCTTAGTGGTGGCCTTAATGGCTTCAATCTGAACCCTAGGTATATTGAACAGGTCTGCAGAGAGACCTGGGAGGGTGTTGTGGTAGGAGCCAGAAGAGCAGGCGACTTGTTTGTCCCTCCGCCGTGAACTGTAGACTGATATTTATATAACATTCAAATGTAGTCATTTTAAATTATTAAATACACAAGATCCTTCTTTCTTGTAATGATTTATTTTATTGTATAGTAAATATTTTTAGGTATAATGTAGTTTCCGTTGTGACTGTGATTTTGCACAATATGTCAAAGTATTGGGTCTGTTTCGTTTTCCCCCATCCTGTATTCAACCGGCGTGTTTTCACCCGAATTTGCTTAGGTACGATTAGTTTTATTCTAAGCAATTTTTTAATAAAAGTACTGGCAGGCACAAATGTATTGGGCTTTAGTTATGTAAAAAGTAAATTTTTTGACGTTATACGTGCAATACCCCCCTTCGGGCGTCTAGGGACCTTATGTTACATGTTGTATAATATAGATCAGCTCAGGATAGCAGCATATTTTGTTATTTATTTAAACCAACATTAAGCGATATTTTATTTAGTACTTGCTAATTTGTGTTGTTGCACAAGCTTTTAACGATGACTACTAATTATCATCGTTAAAAACTTGTGGGTCTATCTATACCTTTCAAGGCATCTAGGAAGTGCGAGGAACCTACGTTGAGTTGGAAATCGATCCTGAAACTTTCAGGCGATGGGAAAATTCCAATTAAACTGAAAGTTTACATCCTATCAGAGAGTGTTGGGGTGGTGACACACTGGTGACATAGTTATTGTCACCTGGAAACCCTGTTTTATCACCCGAGTATAACCATAAAATTATAACTATAATAGCTGCGCCCCGCGGTGCTACCCGTAGGTAAACAGTTATATATCCCATATTTTTCAGGATAAAATGTAGCCCATTTCCTATTCACGGTTGAAGGTATCGATAAATGTCACTTTAACACTAGTAAAGAACTTATTCGGCATTCATAACAATAGCAAGGTTCATACCTAAGAAGCGAAGCGGAACCAATCAGTGTTGCCAGTTCTTTTGCGGCATGGACGCGTTGGAACGGCGTATATTCAGTATTCACCTAGCTTGCAAGACGTTTCAAAATGACCCATGTAATTTTATTAATTAAAATCCTTCGAATTTGACTTTGACAAGTTCTTTAATAATAACTCTTTGTAATAAATTATATTGTGTACCGCCCTTAAGAGTATGCAAATTCTCACCCCTATATGTGGAGTTCAGTAAGTTATATTGCGAACTCCGACTGAGGTATAATGATAGCTAAACGGCAAACTTCTGAATTAATTTAATCTGTACTAATAAATAATTTAATCAGAGTTCTGCGAATCTGTACATACATAATTATTAATCTGAATTTAGGCAAACAAGGTGCCTATAAGGGTGATTTTACAGCGACACCGGTCGGTTTTGTTGTTTTTGAAAACTAAAAACTTGTAAAGAAGATTTTTTATTTTATAATTGTTTTCTCTGTAAATATTCTTTTAACTTCTAATAAATAGCTTACTGCATCTATAAATCTACCTATTACAAAACCCCATAACTGCATGCCGTCAATCAGATAGGTGCTGAAAGGAATTGTACGATTGTCACTTCTGTCAGCTGTTGAACGCGATCGGTATTGGACAATTATTGGATTATGATATTTCGTACTTTTGACAGCAAACCAAGCGCCAAATTCAACCTTGTTTTCAAGAGTACAAAAATTTGACAGCAGTAAAAAGAAATTGGAATTGGATCGGAATTGTCATTGGATTCAAGAGTAAGGCTGCTGATCTATTTGAAAATGGTTATGTGCATAAATATAAAAATTGCAACTTAAAAATTGGAATGACGTTTATAATTAAATTGATTCGTTCAAAGGAATAATACCCTTATCAAACAATAATCAAAAACCAAAGCTTCTTTATTCTTTATTGTACACATAAAGTTTTAAACACAGTTAAAATAAAATATAGTACATTGACAAAGGCAAGCTTAATCAATTTCCCTAATTATTTCCTAATTTTAATTAGCCCTATCAAGAGTTTTCATCCAGCAAACCATTGAGGCTAGAGAGAGGTGATTAAAAAGACAAACTACTATTATACGTCGATTTGAGAATTTCCTCCTTTTTTCGTCGGCTATTAAAGCTGAATTATACAATATGCGCCGTCAGCACGTCAGCGCGCTGACAATTTTCAGCGCTCGGAGAATCTAAACAAAGGGAAATAAAGTCATAAGAATCTAAACAGTGGCGGTAGTAAATAAAGCCAATAGTTATAAAGATTTGACAAGGTATTTGACAGACCTTTACACATTGGCGACAGACTGAAAACAAACAAGTCTGCTCGTGCTACGTTTACAGATGATCGAATTTAGACCTACAGTACAATAAAAAAAAATTCAGGATCCGTTTCCAAAAAAATGGTCTCTAAATGGTCCCTAGAGCGCGTTCGGAATACCAATAGCTGTTCCACAATATTTATCGTCTCGATATTCTCTCCGTGAATTATATTGTGATACTGGTTTTTAGTGTAACGGCTCATTTACAAGGTTTTGTACGAAAAAATAAAATTAATGGGTTTGTGTCATTCACCAATCCGCATTGGGACTGCGTGGTGGATTAAGAAAGACTCAATCACTCTTCCGCACAAATGTAAAGTTCCACGTTCGTCAGATTTTCAATTAAAATTGTGTCTTCAATTGTTTTCCGGTTTGTCAAAAGTGAACATATTTTTTTAAATATTTTATGACGAAAGTGAAATGTGACCTTAATCCTTGCCGATACCAAAAAAATAGGTCATTTTTGACTTACAGAAAAAATAAAAGGCCATTTAAATAATTGCATGCAAGAATTGCATGTAGAAGAGTAGTAGAGTTCTTTGTAATAGAGCTCGTCCGGGGAAGGACTACCACCATACCTATTTCTACCGCTAAGCAGTACTGCTCGCATTGCTGTGTTCCGGTGTGAAGGGTATGGTTTCCGGTGAAATTACTGGCACATGAGGCTTTCGATCTTAGCCTCAAGGTGACCCGCGAGTGATACCTCTGGTATTGCAAGCGTCCATAGGCTGCGGTAACCGCTTACCACATTGTGGGCCGTACGTTTGGTTGCCACTTCAGGTGGTGTAAAAAAAAATTCTATGTCAAATTGATTTAGGTGCAAATGTCAAACATTAAAATTTGTTCTGAAATCTTGAACAATTCAACTGTAATTGGTTTGCGTGATAGGTTAACCTAATTACTTTTGCTTGAGAGTAGACATTAAAAGGCGTTCATAATGATGACCAAAATCAATAGTGACTCTAATACAAAGTGTGAAACATATTATAATGAACACATGAACAAAGTGCTTCCCCTTAATAAATAGAGACAGTAAGAAAAGTGCCAATGGACACATTCTTAGCAACTAATTTATGTTATAAGAGTAGGTCAACTTAAAATTACTCATTAGCCTAAACGTAAAGCTAGATTGTAATAATATTGAGTACATTATCTAAAATGAACTCATAAAAAAAAATGATAACCATATTCTCAGGGCGGTGTCTGATTTATTGCCATTCCAGTGAAAAGAATTTATCGAGATTTGTGGCTGTTTTACTGAAGATCTGAATAACTAACTAACAATTATGGCAGTAGTTTCTAGCTAACTCTTTAGGGACGAGCGGAGATTCGTAACTAATTACGAAACTATTGTTCATCTATCTCTATTCTACAGCTATTACAGTCCTGCGAAAACAGCTGAACTCCTTTACTAACATCAACAGTCACACCCTTTCAGCCTTTCAATGCTAAGGTCATGGGTTGAAATCCATTCATGCATCAAAGGATTTTACTATTTAATAAATGCGCTGTTTTTTATCTTCTGTTATTGTAAGAGTAGTAGAGTTCTCTGTGATAGAACTCGTCCGGGGAAAGACTACTACCATACCTATTTCTACGAGAAGCCCTGTTTACATTGGAATGTGAGTTAAAAAGTCGAGTATTACCTTCCTAACTATCAAAAGGACTCTAAGCATTTAGGACAAACCCCCAAAGGGTTTTTTAAATGTTTATAATTATATATTATGTTTTTTGTTAAGTTAAATAAATAAAAAAAAAACTAGAGGTGTTTAGTGACTGTTTTTTTATAATTTCAATTCAATTCAATCCAATGTCTTTATTTGTGAAATACAGGTATATGCAGTTGTTAAAATTAATTAAAGGTGCACTGTGATCTGCGCTAGGCGTTATGTACAAATTTTGTAGTCAACATAAATTATTAATAGTATGACTAAATCTAATAATCATTTTAACCAAAATTACATTTTTAAAACCTTAATATTTATTAAGATTATTACTGAGAAATGAAAATAATGTCAAAAAAGTGAATAAATTATTAGAAATTAGTCCTTATTGTCAAAAAAATATTTTAGGAAATAAAATGTATTTTCTATTACGAAATTAAACAACTTAGTCTTAAACATTATAAAGTCATTACATGTTATTATTCAGTCGGATCCATTGGAGCGCTTGTGACGTAGTTAACGAAGTTAAGCACTGTTCCGCGTAGTCATCAATGGGATGGGTGACCGCCAGTGGCAATTTCAACTGAGCAATCCCGTGCTTCGGAGGGCACGTTAAGCAGTCGGTCCCGGCTTTTTCAAAGTTGTCAGGCTATGACAGAGGCCTTTGGGCGGCCTAGAAACTCTGTCACCGGAGTTGGCCACTGACTAACTTATTTACTCACTTATTATTCAGTCATTGAAAATAACTATAGATTTATGAAATGATCTAACTCCTCAATATAGGAGTGTGTCCTAAGCTCGTAAAGCTCAGTAACAATTAGTTGAGTAGTGGACTTGCCAAGTTAGATCTTGGACAGTCCGTTTGTGGATTAGAGAAATTAGAGTAGATAATTCAAAATATATAAACGTCTCCTGTTTTATTAAACTAATTCGTTATTTTAATTTGTGAGTAAGATATAACCTTGATATTGAACCTTGTAACTTGCCATGAGAAGAAACTAATCAATATTTAAAAAAAAACCAGCTGTGTTGACTTTTTTATTTGTTTTGATGACGATGATAATTATGAATTGCATCTGTCAATTGTAACAATATTGCCAATGTCAAGTAATCGTTGCAACAATATTTTATTAAATGGCGGCGTTTCTTTCAAAACACTTTCTAGGAAAGTTTATAGAATTAAATAAACTAACACGAGACAATCTAATTGAAATTAGAAAACTATGTTGCAAGCAAGATGGCTAAAGAAACTCTTTTTATTATTTTAAAGCATGATCGTACGCATATCACAGTTAAACGTCACAGTTAAAGTTTCCAGAAGTAAAGCTAGCTTTTTTAAATCCTGAATTACGAAACTCCAATTCACTCCGGGCATAAAATTCAGCGTGAATAAGTAGTGAATCTGAGAATTTTCCATTATCAAGGAAACATTTGGACACAGTCCCAATAATAATTTTCATTAAAACCGTTCCCACTTAATTACCTGCTCGGCGGGAGACACTTTTCTTGTGCTGCTAGAAGTGACAACTGTTACTATTTTACAGCCAAAATAAAGAATAATTTATTCCATCGTTATTTATTTACGAAGGTGTGCTTTCCAGAAAGGTCTGCTAGCAACAGCAGTGGGCCGTACGCTTGGTACGCTGGTACGTACTACAGTTGTATAAAAAAAAAAAAGTGACTATAGGAACTAGTACTACTTATAGTGGAACGCCCGGCGTTGAGTTTTTCTATACAAACTTTATCTTTTCGCTGCTGAAAATCTGAAGTGAGATGTAAGCTTGGTATAGTTCGCACAGCGGATCTAGGCTTCCGTGAAGTTAGCCGTTTGTGATGCGCAAAGACAATTTAGTTTGAAAAAGCTCCATTTTTTTTATTTTTTTTATTGCATTGCGCATCTAAACGGCTAATTTCACTACGGCCGAGATCTGTCGTGAGACCTATACACCATCCTTAGTTTAATCAGCGTAATCCACAGATTATGGCCAAACCTAATGCATAAATATCCTCTTTCGGTACTTCTTATCTTTGTATCTCCGCCCGATTGATTTATGATATTGAGAATCCTAAATCTCTAAAACAGTATCAAAGAGTAGTAGAGTTGTTTGTGATAGAGCTCGTCCAAGGAGTTAATACCACCGTTACCTATTTCTGCCACAAAGCAGTAATGATTGCATTGCTGTGTTCCGGTTCGAAGGGTATGGTATGGTATACCTATCATCTAGTGATTCTTGTGTTTTTTTTTTTATACAACTGAAGTGGCAACCAAGCGTACGGCCCACGAGATGGTAAGCGGTTACCGCAGCCTATGGATGCTTGCAACACCAGAGGTATCACTCGCGGGTTGCCACCTTGAGGCCAAGATCGAAAGCTTCATGTGCCAGTAATTTCACCGGAAACCATACCCTTCACACCGGAACACAGCAATGCGAGCATTACTGCTTGGCGGCAGAAATAGGTATGGTGGTAGTCCTTCCCTGGACGAGCTCTATCACAGAGAACTCTGCTACTCTTATTATATTTATACAAATTATTCAATCGGTTATTTTTTAACAAGCCATTAAGGTCTCTTAACTCAAAGGCATAGAGCAAGGGGCAAAGGCATCATTTATTGCAGACTATCCGCTTGTAATAAATATGGTCTATGTCACTTAGGGATAATGTAGCGATCTAATGATGAACTACGAACAAACGTAGATGGTGAAAGAATTTTTTAAATCGGAACAGTATTTTTTGAGTTTATTCGTAACAAACAAAAACATAAAAATACAAAAAAAATTATGTCTATTATAAGTTTTTTTTTAATCTCCTTTTTTCTTGCAATCTGCCTTTCTGGGCATTGAGCTAGAGTTTTATCTGGGCATTGAGCTATTATAAGTAGTTTGCAACATAAATTGTATTTAAAAAAATGCCTTTCCAGCCCTCTAACTCTTTGCTCAGAAGATGGCAAGAATTCATTAAAATTTCCATTCAAAAGCGTCGTCGTCCCGGGAGAATGCATTTCACCCCATTTGAGCCAGTTTATTCCCCTCAAATATTCCCGGGGTTTTACTAGCGTGAGTTTTCGTGTGGTTCCTGACGATTCTGAAAACACAATACGGAGATGACAATCTTCTGACGCGGCTAACCCTGGATACATAATGGTTTTGATATTTTAGTGATATTTTGGTGATTTTATTTCACGCGTTTAATTATGGTGATATCAGATGGGTCACTCGAATGAACACAGAATATTCATGCTCATTTTTACTTGGCACGACTGTTTCATTTTATGTTCAAATTTCATTTTGATTAAGAGGTGCCGAATGAAAGAGGAAAATGAACGAAAAATGACCCGATATCACCTTTATCTTGCAGCTAGGTATTAATATTTCATTAAGGAAAGTAGTACTGATTCAACCAGCGACAAAACTTTACACAAATAGTTTCTTTTGCGTTTGATTTTTATACTAAACAATTTTGAAGAAAATGACGAACCAAAGAAAGGGTTGCAAAATGAGCTCACCGGAAGTTCTTTGTCGGTGAATGGTTTTCCGGTGAATATCATCATCTAATTTCAATCAAGTCAAACGAAAACATCGATAAATAGCTATTAGATCGACGACCGATGTGGCGCAGCGGGCGCAGGTCCGCCTGCGACGCAGAGGTTGCGGGTTCGATTCCCGCCTCGGAACAAATGTTTGTACGATCTACAAATATTTGCTCCGGGTGTTCTGGGTTTTATTTATTTATTATAATAAAAAATATCTATCTATGTATTGTATTGTATTAAATATATATCAGTCATCTAGTACCCATAATACAGCTCTGTTTAACAGCAGCTTACTTTGGGGCTAGATGATGCTGTGTGGATTGTCCAGCATTATTTATTTATTTATTTATTTATTTATTTATTTATTAGATACATCCTTACGTGCCAAAATTGCATAGAGAGCGAATCATCATACGGTGAACGAAAACACCGTGAAGAAACCGGCATGTCCAAGAACTAAAAATCGAAAGACGAGTCCGCGTAGTTGTGTTAATGACCTAATCACTCTCGCTCATGAGTAGACCAGCCCCCCTACACTGAACTACAACTACAACTAAACTGAATTGTCAAAAAAAATTGTACCATGAAATTAATAATTATTGAAGTCATGGTACAATTTTTTTTGACAATTCAGTTTAGGACCTAATTTGAATCGCTCTAAGAGTTCATGGTATGGGGGCAGTAATACTAAAAAGTTTTAGAATACTGACCATGTTTAAGTAAAAGTTCATGTGAGTCAGCGGCCAACTCTGGTGACAGAGTTAATAGGCTGCCCGAATGCCTTCGTTGTGGCCAAACAACTTTGAAAAAGCAGGAACTGACTGCTTTACGTGCCCTGCATAGCACGGAAGCACTCAAATGAAATTGCCACTGGTGGTCAACCATCCAAATGGTGACTAAGCGAAACAGAGCTTAACTCCGTTGATCTGAAAAGAAGCTTAGTCAGCTACGTTACAAGCGCTTGATCATGATAATGAAATGCAACCTCTGCTAGTTTTTCTATTTGTACAAATCTTTCATAGGATTTCCGTTGGGATATTTCCTGATCAATATTTACGAAGATCTGGATAAGAAACAGAAACGCAATATTGGCTGCAAATCCGCCTCGCCAATGAACAACAATCACATCAGTAGACCCTCACAGTAAATCTAGATCAGCAGACAGTCAAATCACGAAGATTTACATGAGTTCGTAAGACAAAGCTCCAAAATCCATATCGTGATAGCCACAGTGCATAGAGACAACAGCACGATCAAACGGTAAAAGCAAGGAAGGTCTACAGGAGATTTATTTATTATTTATTTATTTTATTTATTTATTTATTTAACTAGAACGGTGCATAACCAATTACACTAATTATTAAAATTAATTACAATACTAATAACATAAAAACTAAATCAAATAACAAAACAAAATTAAAACATTAAACATTAAAAATAATAATTAAATTTTACACTATCTTAGGTCTAACAAAATTAAATACATGTCAATCAAAATGTCAATGAGATGATGAGAAAAATATGAAAGAAAAGATGGGAATAAACCATACTTACACACACTCTCACACATACATTAGAATAGAATAGAATAGAAAAATATTTATTTAACGCCACACAATTAACATAAAAATAAAAATAACAATAAAAATTAAAACTTAACTATTGTGACGAAAAAAAGGCAGCCACTCAGCATGTGCTGCAGACATAATGTGTCTGTAGCGCTGGTTTTCAGTGTAGCCTACGAGTAGTAGTAGCAGCAATTAGCTGCGACACGAGTCTCTCACTATCTAACAATTTACTTAGGTACATTTTATAACGTCTTTCCGTACGAGATTACCCTTTTATGAGCATTCCCCTTAAAAAAATCTGATTCTATTAATAAACAACATATTGACATTCGGTTAAGTTCCAATTCTAGGTCAGTTCCGATCAAGATCCACTTTTTATCCAAATTATTCTATTCAACTGAAAAGCAAATTGAGCCAATTATTTAAGCTAGGCTTTAGTTCGCTTTTAGCTGAACTGAAACGTGTGAACACAAAAACACATGAAACAGCTGGTTTTTAGGTTTTGATAGTGTTACCCACAAGGGAATACAAAAGATCCCAAAAATGATTTCGCCTCAAGCGGGATTTGAACCCGCAACCTACGCTAGATACGCGGGTTCCAATTGAGCTATCGAGACATATCTCGCTTGCTCAAAATAATTCTGGGGCTCGAAGCGCCGATAGCTAAAATTATCTTTTTTTTTTTTTTTTTTCTATAACCACAAATTATTTTACATTCATACAAACTGATTATTGTACTCTAAAAACCACCTAGGGTTTGTCTGAGTACTCTCATTCGTCTATATAATTTTAACACCTAGGTTATCTATCTATCTATTCTTCTATCTATATATCTTATACGTAGGAGAATCACTGCTACATGATCAATAAAAATAGGTAAATATCGCTAGCTCGAAGACATCCCAAGGATTATTTCGAGCAAGCGAGATATGTCTCATAAATAAATTGAAACAGCTGTTCAGCTCCGACTCGTTTGTAATCTTTGTTAGAAGTGTGTAAACGATTAAAGTAAACGTTAGTAGTAAAGACATGGCTGTTTTGCTAACAAGCTATGGCGACACCATACTTAGAGGATTGCGCTCAATTTGGCGAAGAATACAAATCGTCAGTTTATCGTGCACATTTCTTTGATTGTGTACGGCTTTTATTTATATGAATGTTAGGTTTTTTGGGCCCCCGGCATCACTTACACTTACCATTCCCTAATTTACTGCAACACATTGAATTTATACTAAACAATTGACGACCGATGTGGCGCGGCGGGCAAAGGTCCGCCTGCGACGCACGAGGTTGCGGGTTCGGTTCCCGCATTGGAACAAAATATGTTTGTACGATCTGCAAATATTTGTTCCGGGTGTTCTGGGCTTTTTTTATGTATAATAAAAAAAAACTATCTATGTATTGTATTGTATTAAGTATATCAGTTATCTAGTACCCAAGGTCTGCTTAGCTTGGGGCTAGATTATGCTTAGATTGATTTCCTATCGTGACTATCGTGGAGCCGTTGACGGAGCGACGAGTCCTCGGTGGTAGGACTTTTCAGCAAGAGTCCCTCATGGTGGGTACCACCGCAGTGCCAGATAGTCTGCATCCAAGCAGTCGTGTGTAAGCTGCACTGTATTTAGGTTTAAAGGTCACTGCAGCAATTTTTTTTTTATACAACTGAAGTGGCAACCAAGCGTACGGCTCACAAGATGGTAAGCGGTTACCGCCTATGGACGATTGCAATACCAGAGATATCACTCGCGGGTTGCCACCTTGAGGATAAGATCGAAAGCCTCATGTGCCAGTAATTTCACCGGAAACCATACCCTTCACACCGGAACACAGCAATGCGAGCATTACTGCTTGGCGGCAGAAATAGGTATGGTGGTAGTCCTTCCCCTGACGAGCTCTATCACAGAGAACTCTACTACTCTTTGAAAGTGAAATTACTGGGCTAAGGAGACCCATATTCTAATAAGTTTCCTCGAATTTTCCTCCACTCGACTGAAGGTAGGTTTAGACGTTTGAGTTTGACTGAAAACTTTCGAGTGGAAGTAAGTGAAGGAGAATTTTTGCAACTAAGAATACAGATTTATTTGAGTGCCGTTGAGTAGAGTCGAGGAATTCTTGAGGAATCGTCTTAGAATATAGGTGTAACGTACGTTTCGAAGTGACGAGTGCAGTGCCATACAATTTTAAAACTTTGTGACGCAACTTTTTTTTTTTTTTTTTATACTACTAAAGTGGTAACCAAGCGTACGGCCCACTTGATGGTCAGCAGTTACCGTAGCCTATGTACGCATGCAACATCATAGATATCACTTGCGTGTTACCAACCTGAGACGTTAGATGGTTAGTCTCATGTGCCTGTAATTTCACCGGAAACCATACCCTTCGAACCGGAACACAGCAATGCGAGCATTACTGCTTGGCGGCAGAAATAGGTATGGTGGTAGTCCTTCCCCGGACGACTGTTAACATTGTAATATCTTTTGGAAACGCAATAAAACATTTGTAAAACATTTGTTGTTACGGTCATTCGACGACTTGATCGTCTCATTTTGCTGACATAAAGGGAATCGTCCGACTTTGACAAATACCGCGCTAACTTAGCTACTGCTAAACTCGTATGACTTTATTTTAACATATATTATAATCACACTTTAATATAACTGACTTCCTACATACTGATTATTTTTTATTTTGATATATTTCTAATAATATTATTTTTATTTTGATATATTTTTCTACAATTTTAGTGACATGCTTTCATACGTATTTTTGGAAATGTATTCATATTTCTTTATAATTTATGACATTTTAATTTCGTTTTTCTCTATTTAAATTCTAAACTGACTCGTAATTCGTATTCGTATTCGTATTGATAATTAAAATTAGTATAGATTTAAAATATTGCATTGATGTCTAATTATTAGAACTAAGTAAACTACTGGTATAACTAACTTGCAACGCCCTTACAGGGTCCATGTACTCACCTAGAGCATTATCATTAAATTACACCTAAGCTGAATACATTGTACATTGAGCATGAAATAAATGAAATGAAATGAGTTAATTGGTTTGGCATACAAACTTTAGTTTAAGTTAAAACAACAGATTCGACTAAAGTTAGCCGTAACTAACGTGTGAACATAAATCACTGAAATATTATTCACTGTTGTATTTACTTGTTTAGTGGGTATGAACATCCATCAATCAAAAAGCAATCGAGCAGTTCACGAGCCGTTCATAATGAAAGAACAATAGAGGACCCTAATTGGAAATACTTTGAAACTAATATCGCTCGCGTTTGGAAAATAAAATCCAATTTTCCAATAGAGTCCGCTTTACACGAGTGTATCAGCTACAGAATGGTAGCTTTGCAATAGCTTTTTTTTTTTTTTTTATACTACTAAAGTGGTAACCAAGCGTACGGCCCACTTGATGGTCAGCGGTTACCGTAGCCTATGTACGCATGCAACATCATAGATATCACTTGCGTGTTACCACCCTGAGACGTTAGATGGTAAGTCTCATGTGCCTGTAATTTCACCGGAAACCATACCCTTCGAACCGGAACACAGCAATGCGAGCATTACTGCTTAGCGGCAGAAATAGGTATGGTGGTAGTCCTTCCCCGGACGACCTTGTTATGAAGAAACAAGATTATGGTACTAATTAAGTAAAGTAAGTTCGTATGAGTACGAGTTAAGCACTGTTCCGCGTAGTCATCATTTGGATGGGTGACCGCCAGTGGGAATTTCAACTGAGCGTTCCCGTGCTTCGAAGAGTACGTTAAGCAGTCGGTACCGGCTTTTTCAAAGTTGTTAGGCCATGACAGAAGCCTTCGGGCGGCCTAGGAACTCTGTCACTAGAAATGGCTACTGACTCATACGAAATTACATTTAGTGGCCAACACAGGTGATAAAGTTTTTAAGCCGCCCGAAGGCCTCTGTCATGGTACTAATAATAATAAATATTTATATAGTACGTAAGTAATTAGCTATGCTTTTAATAATGGTGCGCTAAGAAACGGACTAGATAGTCTGTATCCCGGTTCTCAGCACTCTCTCCTACAGAAGATACAAGTAAGTACCTAACTAAGAGTAGTAGAGTTCTCTGTGATAGAGCTCCGGGGAAGGACTACCACCGTACCTATTTCTGCCGCCAAGCAGTAATGCTCGCATTGCTGTGTTCCAGTGTGAAGGGTATGGTTTCCGGTGAAATTACTGGCACATGAGGCTTTCGATCTTAGCCTCAAGGTGGCAACCCGCGAGTGATACCTCTGGTATTGCAAGCGTCCATAGCCTGCGGTAACCGCTTACCATCTTGTGAGCCGTACGCTTGGTTGCCACTTCAATTGTATAAAAATAATAATAATAACCTAGATAGGCGCTTATGTGAGTATAAATATGTTTTGTTATGACGTAGAGAGTGGTCTAGTGGTAGTGACCCCGCCTTCTGCTTCTAAGGTCGTGGTTCGAAACCGGTGTTAATAGATTTGGAATCAGTAAAACATTGTCGACTCAGCACTGACTTCAATATTCTCGCGTACTGACCCTTTGTAAACAGAGAAAGTCAGTTCTCAAAGTCAGCACTGACTTCATTTGGAGTGACACCCAATGTAAATTGCACTTCACTATCTATTTGACAAAGTGTTTACTCGTGTGCACTTGAGTTCCAATAGATCTTGCGACCCGGAGTTATGAACTGAGGGAAAAAAGTTAATAACACTGAAAATGGAATATTACTCGCAAGTGATCTTGTAGAATACCACTTTAAATTGATATTTTTGTTATAATCTATTTGATCTAGATTTCTGTTTTTTCTAAAACCAAACATTTTCAAGGACCAGAGGCCGTCTTATAGCGGTCGTAAAGTAGCAGATACCAAAGAGATCCTATTAGAGTTCTGTTTTAACCTCATGAGATACAAAACCCTAGAACGACGAAAACAAAACGTCCGCAGTTTTGTCGTAAGCCAAAAGTGGAAGAGATTAAATATTTATTTCATAAATTACTAAATTATATAATTTAAGATGTCCTAAAGTAAGTTAGGAAAATATTTTTTTCACTAACCGACGGAATCGAAAGGTATACTTAAAAGAAGCCTGAGAAAAATCCATTATCGGACGAATTTTAATAAAACTTTGCAAAAGTTCACTGTATTTCAGTATTGTTGGAAATTTGCGTTCTTGTATTGAGTTTTTTGAGTTTCTTTACAACAACATGTTTTGAAACCAGCCTCTAGTAACGAATAGGTAATATTTTATTTCTTGTCATAATGTAACTGTAATTTTTAGTTTGTTATACCTACAAATTATTGTAGTTAATTACAAAACAATTGAGTAGATTATCATCATCATCATCAACCTATTGCAGTCCACTGCTGGACGTAGGTCTCTGCCAAAGCGCACCACTGAGCCCGATCTTCGGCTTTCCTCAACCACTTACTGCCAGCTACATTGCGCAAGTCATCGCTCCATTTAACCGGAGTAGATCGGACCGATTTAAATTATTTTACAGGAAAACTTTTAATAATAATTTAATCACACACAATAATTGTGAAATCATTTATATCGGTCCGTTTCTACTCAATTGCATTGTGAAAGACCCTTGAGCGCAGGCCACACTACTAGCTGGGCGAGCTGTGTAGCCTGAGCTTTACTGTGTAATTATTTTTTGAGTGATGACTGCTTTGTCTTCCTTATTTAAAGCAGCTAATGATCTGGCCTAGTATCAATAGTCCGGTTAGTTTGTCCGATGATCAGACTACTGAGACTTTTTGTCTGACTATCAGTATACTAAATTACTGGCGCTTCGGCGGACGCTAAAGCGGCATGCTCGCTTCGCTCGCTCGCCTCGAGCGTAGTTTTTTACTAACCTAACCTACTAATTTCGATCTGGGTGGATTAGTAGATCCGTACTACCAACCTAGGGTGGAAAACTAGGTTGGAAGATGAGAATAAGTCATATTAACAAACTTTTTGACTGACAGTCACTAACGGACAAAAAGTCTCAGTAGTCCAAATCGGTGTCGTGACCACTACACCACGAAAAGTTAACCAAAACCAGATTTTCTTTAATCCACAAAATACCTTAAAAAGTATAAACAGTATACTTTCAACCAATTTTTAATTCATTCCAATCAAACCGTAACGTTTTAATTCAGACCACGTCGAGAAAGGCTTTGTTTATTTACCTCTCATTGGAATTTTATTGGATTTATTAACTTAGGCTGTCTACAAACGGGCTGTTTAGAAACACGATTAGTTTAGTGTATATTAACGTTTTTTAGACTTACGGACATGATTGTAACATTAAAAGTATCACTCGCGCGTAATTGCTGTCTGCCTGAGATGTTAATTAAAAGTCTCATGTGCCAGTAATTTCACCAGTAATCATAACTTTCGGCCCGGAACAAAGTAATGCAAGCATCACTGCTTTACGGAACTAGTTTAAATAGTATGGTGGTAGTATTTTCCCAAACAAGCTCTATCAAAAAATAATGCTATTACAAAAGATACTGATAAGCTGCAAACCGGACTATAAGTGGAGAAAAGTTGGGAATATTTAAGGCAGGCATTATGTCTGACTAGTTGCCGCTCGTGGTTTTGTTCGCGTGATGCTTACACAAAAAGCAGCCTATGTTTCTTTTAAGGTAGGTATTAAGCTATTTTTATTCCAAATTTCATCATGATCGGTTCAGCGGTGGTATGTGGTTACAAAGTGGTATGTGGTTACAAAGTGGTATGTGGTTACAAAGTGGTATGTGGTTACAAAGTGGTGGTACCTTGCTCGAGCTGTCCGTCTATTCCGGGCCTTAGCTACTTTTCGCAGGTTTGTTTGCAGAAGTATTGAGGCTGTATTTACTAAAGCTCTTCCGGGTTGTCTGAAAGGATTAGAGAGATTAGAAGTTCGGGTTGGTTTTGTGTAAACCATTTCCTTTTCAACTTCGTTTTACACCTGTGTCGTACTTTTTTTTAATAGCAAACGTACTTCGTACTTCGTACTGGAGTGGAAATCAAATACAAACGAAAAGAAAAAAATTCGCTTGACACGAGACGAAACAAAAACGGAGTTACCAACTTTTTTCTTGTTTTGATAACCTTTCCCAGTATGGCAGTAGGTCAGATATCTGTCAAAGCAATCGGAACTACTTTTTTTTTAAAACCTCGAATCGAAAACCCTCATTCATTTTTATAGTACAGTAGTGTGTTCTCTGTGATAGAGCTCTTCTGGGGAAGGACTACCACCATACCTATTTCTGCCGCCAAGCAGTAATGCTCGTATTGCTGTGTTCCGGTGTGTAGGGTATGGTTTCCGGTGAAATTACTGGCACATGAGGCTTTCGATCTTAGCCTCAAGGTGGCAACCCGCGAGTGATACCTCTGGTATTGCAAGCGTCCATAGGCTGCGGTAACCGCTTACCATCTTGTGGGCCGTACGCTTGGTTGCCACTTCAGTTGTATAAAAAAAATATATATATGTATATATATAAGAAGATTAATTGACCGTGCTACGGCCAACACTCGGCTCGGATCTGGCACGGTTTACCGTGACGTGCGTGAGTCATCCTTAACGGTGCGGTAAATAGACCTGTGATAAAGCCAGCGTCATAATCAAAGCTCCATAGTGTTTCATGCTTAACGAAACTGTTGGAAATGCCGAAGAACCGTGAGTTGTGCCTACTTAGATGTAAGTGTTGTTAGCTGTATAGTATACCTACCTATGTACCTATAGTAAGCATGAATAGGCATTCGCAATCTCTAACCTGCGTCGTCTAATTGTACCTTGTTCTGATTCCGTATTTCTTTATTCTTTATTGTACACAAATAATACATTAAAAAATGTATAGAAAAGACATATACAAAGGCGAGCTTATCCCTATAAAGAGTTTTCTTCCAGCAAACCATTGAGGCTAGAGAGAGGTGATTATAGTGGTAGGTATACGTGTACAGAAAATAGAAATAGTAATATACCATAAATAAATCAGATTAAAATTAAATACTTACTAATAAATTTACATAATCATACATAACATATGCCTACAATATTATAATATACTTACATAAACTACTTTTACTACTACTTACTGCTCGTTCGTGTTTTTCGTGTTCTATTTCGTGAAATAAACTATATTAAAGTTATCAAAACCTGCGTTATTCCTCACAATCCTACAGTGCCAGATGGAAACCATTTCTGGTACATGCGTTCTTAATCTCAATTCATTAAGTTAATAATGTCGTATGACATCTATGCACTAAATATGTTCATACCAATATAGGTAGTAAACTCAATTGTATAAGCAAACTTACATGCATACGTACCCTTAACACCAGTTTCTGAAGTAAATATCACCGGTGATCTCAAGTAAAATTATTTTCGAATATGCGCAATTTGAGTGAAATCACCACCATACCTATTTCTGCCGCCAAGCAGTATTGCTCGCATTGCTGTGTTCCGGTGTGAAGGGTATGGTATCCGGTGAAATTACTGGCACATGAGGCTTTCGATCTCAGCCTCTAAGTGGCAATCCGCGAGTGATACTTCTGGTATTGCAAGCGTCCATAGGCTGCGGTAACCGCTTACCATCTTGTGGACCGTACGCTTAGTTGCCACTAGTTGTTTTATAAAAAAAAAGGTAATATTCTATGTCGGTTCCGTGTCTTTGTGTTGTCAAATAAATACTTTTTTTCTTTCTTCTTTCTTTCTTTCCACGACCCATCAAAATGTATTTTTAATTTAAGTTTTTACATGGTGTTGAGAGTCGGTCTTTGTATTTTTCGAAAATAATTATACTAAGTACCTTGCTTATCACTCTAAGTTTATTCAGTGTAAATCAATAACGCTGAAAACTAATGCTAACGTCCATCTACATTAATAGATCATACTGCTATACACTACACACAGAACAACGGTGCAGTGAGCATTATCTAATCCGTGATTAGCTCAGGGATTTAATGTGACACACAGCCGTTGCGTGCGGCGAGCCGTACCAGGATCAGAATGGCATTAGCTGTAATATGTAACAACACAAGTCAATATATACAAGAGTAGTAGAGTTCTCTGTGATAGAGCTCGTCCGGGGAAGGACTACCACCATACCTATTTCTGCCGCCAAGCAGTAATGCTCGCATTGCTGTGTTGCATGTTAGAACACGTGACTTATTCAACCAATCAGAGCGCACATGGCGTTTGGTTATTGCTTACTTATTATTTTACGCGTGACATCGGTAAGTTTATCAATTTGCGAAATTGTGGGCGTAAAATAATACAATTTATCTCTCGTTTAGAATCCTACGAAAGTTTATAAGTTTCCTAGGAAATTTATAAACTTTCGGATTTTGTTATCTTCCGGTGACATATATATATTTAAGAAATTACTAACTGTTTGGTTACAAGAAACATGTTTTTATATAGTTTCATGAATTTTAGAACTATAATTTTACTAATGATTAGGCAAAATGACATAAATAACATTTGCACGCTTCCAAGTGTGTAAATATACCAATGACAATGCTTACTTATAATAATACCCACATTAACGTGTTTGATTTATAAACTTAAATAAGTTTAGATTTTTGTTTTAATAATTCCTTAATTTTACTGCATTGCTTAAAGAAATTTTTTCTTTCTATAAATTTTTAATATAAATTTTTGCTTTAATTAATCGTAGACCTTAGGCAAAGTTTAATAACAGTGCAAGTTACAAAGTGAACCTCTTTGTTTCGTAAGCTACAAGACAGTGTGTTATAAGCTGTAATGCTGCGACAGCGCATTTCACGGTCTGCGACACAGCTGGCTTGACGTCTAATTTAATGCTCGCTGTTGTGAATGTTCTTATGTCACGCTATAAGTTATGGGAATATCTGTAAGTCAAATAAAGTAAATTTGAGTCTGTGGCTAACTCTGGTGACGGGGCTTAAAACCGCCCTAAGGCCTCCGTCATGGCCTAACTGAAAAAGCCGGGACAGACTGTCTTCTGCCACTGCATGAAGAAATGCCCTCTGAAGCCTACTGGTGATCACCCATACAAATGGCGATCCAGTGCTTAATTTCGTTAATCAGACTAATAAATCCGAAAGTTAGGATGTTTGTTCCTCTATAACTCGACAACCACGGAACCGATTTGGAAGAAATTTAAAACATATATAGATAATGACCGGGAATAGGACAAATGCCAAAAAAGTACGGTTCCCATGTACCAGGTGAGCGTAGTCCTGGCAACAGCTAGTTTGCTCTAAACAACTTAGCCAGCACCCATCCCCAATGACCCCTCAAAAGAATACCCAACTTCGTTGACCTGTCAAATCAACTTAGCCAGTTCGTTCGTTCGTTTGTATGAGTCAGTGGCCAACTCTAGTGACAGAGTTTCTAGGCTGCCCGAGGGCCTCTGTAATGGCCTAACAACTTTGAAAAAGCCGGGACCGACTGCTTAAAGTGCCCTCCGAAGCACGGGAGCGCTTAGCTGAAATTGCCACTGGCGGTCACCCATCTAAATGATGACCCCGCGGAACAGTGCTTAACTTAGCCAGTTACGTCACGAGTGCTTCAAAAATAAAAACAAAATAAATGAATGACGAGGAAAGTAGCACGAGCAGCCAGACGCTTAGCCTGTCTGCTGACAGCTTTAGGAGCCTTGTAGCAAAATACTGCACAGTTTCCAACACAACATTCTAGGTATTAGCTCCAATATTTAAATTTATTCACTTCACCTCGTAAACTACAGCCAAGAGGTAAAGCCACGGAGTAAGTAACAGTTGGTAAGGCACCACACCTCCCTGAGGAAATAAGGAGTCTCCAGAATGTGTTTTCGATACAACATATTAAGACAGTGTTCACAAATACAGCGATGAGCGGAGCGACAGCGGAGCGGACGCGGTGGTGCCATGGTTTAGTCATTTGGTTGCTGTTATTAATAAATTAAATTGAATCTAATCAAATAAATATTATTAAAAAATTATAATTCAAATATGTATAATTTGTACATAATTAATACATTGCATACGTATATAATATGTACATAATTATATTACATTACAAAATATACAAAATACATATGAAACAGTTGAGCCATCTAAAGACCGTTACAAACGACCTATAGATAGCTCAACTGATCCAAATCACTACCAGTAGAAAGCGTTCCCAACATGCTGGCTGCATTGCCACGTTGAATGGCAATGCTGATACGCATATTATATTTCATTTATACATATCGTCACCGTATGAGATCATTGTGCACTTATTTTTTTCGAATGGAAAAAAATATTGGAGTATTTTTTTATTTTTTTTATACCACTAATGTGGCAACCAAGCGTACGGCCCACTTGATGGTCAGCGGTTACCGTAGCCTATGTACGCATGCAACATCATAGATATCACTTGCGAACCGGAACACAGCAATGCGAGCATTGCTGCTTGGCGGCAGAAATAGGTATGGTGGTAGTCCTTCCCCGGAAGAGCTCTATCACAAAGAACTCTACTACTCTTGGTGTATGGACGGTTTTAAACTAATGACCAGATATAAATAAAAAAAAAAACAAAAAAAGACTCAGCTCAGTGTCCCAGAATGGACACATTAGGAGACTGTCATAATGATGATGATGAACAACCTATTTTGTTCGTCCAGGGGGAAGTAAAAACCCTATTGATATACAAGTTGGCCATTTTAGTTAGACCGTGGGGATGTAGGTACCCAGCAAAATTACAAACTCTAAAACCAAACCATTGCGTTCAGTATCCATAGGAAAATAATATGACATCGTATCACAGTTTTCGCAGTTTGGAAACATTCCAAGCTTCCGTTCGTTAAAACTAGTCCGAACCAGTTTAAAAGATTTTTAGCTAATAACTAAAATATATCGCTCTTACGCTCTTAAGCTTTATCGTCCTCACTGGTTGATGTAATATCGGCAAAGTTGAGGATTATGGATAGACGCTATGTAGCGCTCCGATGTCACAGTAACTTTGGCTAAAGAAACTATCATATTTTAAAAAATGTGTTCCTACAATGTATTCACCTGGTGGTAGGACTCTTCAGCAAGAGTCCGTCTTAGTAGGTACCACCGCAGTGTCAGATATTCTACCTCCAAGCAGTAGTGTGCAAGCTGCACTGTGTTTAGGTTTGAAGGGCACTGTAGCAAGTGAAATTACTTGGCGAAAGAGACTTAACAACAATGTCTCGGGGTGATAAGCGCAGTGCAGTGCCACGCAAACACTTAAAACCTTCTCACGATAGTTTTCTTTACCGTATGACAGCACTGGCATTGCGCACATTTATTTTCGAATTGAAAAACTCATTGTTGCACGACCAGCGTTCGAACCAACCTTACAATCGGAAGGCGGGCTCACTACCACTAGACCACCAGTGCAACCACTAATATAAAAAAATACAAAAAAGTTTATTGCCAAAACAAATACTAGGTAAGTACCTAGATCGGTTTGTACAATTTGGCAAACGGAGTAGAGCACTAATTCTGCTCAAACAAGCTCTACGCAGGGCTGGCCTACCCCTTCTTCTTCTTTTGTTTAATGGCCTCTGTGGCTAGTTTGCCACAATTTTGCCAGTGTCAAGTGTATTAGTTTGATTGTCGCTTAGCAACGTAAACAAACGAAATTTGGAAAGAAACGATGACTTTTCTATCAAAATTCTCCTGGAAAGTCTTTGACTAAATTACCAACCAACATTACCCCTCCATTTCAATTACTAACACTTGTGCTAAGTAACCAAGTTAAATTGGATAAACTGCCACCAAATTTACGCAATAAAACTTAAAATAACACGAGAAAAATAATTAAAATGGGAAGACCCATGTCGGAGCACTGGTGGTCTAGTGGTAGTGACCCCGCCTTCCAATCTTAAGGTCGTGGGTTCAAACCCGGTCGTGCACCTATGGATTTTTCTGTTTCGAAAAATTTATGTGCGCAATGCCAGTGCTCTCATACGGTGAAGGAAAACATCGTGAGGAAACCGGCATGTCCAAGAACTAAAAATTCGAAAGACATGTGCCATCCACCAATCCGCATTGGGTCCGCGTGGTGGATTAAGACCTAATCACTCTCGCCTGAGAGTAGGCCAGTGTCCCAACAGTGGGAACATTAGAAGGCTGTCATGATGATGATGACCCATGTCGTTTTGACAAGATAGCCAAAGACAATCCTTAGCCTACCCCAAAGCTCGTACTTATAGGTGATAGTGGCACCAGTGCTCTAATATAAAAACTCAACACAAACAAACAAACACAGCCGCCCCGTAATGACTATAAATCAGTCATTGTGACAATCAGAGTAAAAGCACCGCAATGCTATTAATTAAAATACGCTATGCGATAAAACCACTTACCAGACTGCAGGAAAGTAAAATGAATTTAATAATGACAATTCCGTGCTTCGGAGGGCAAGTTAAGCTGTTGGTCAAGCCTTATAATAATAGTATAGAGTTAAAAATTTATCAACTTTTGAAATTATAGTGATTGATTAGGCGTCGCCCTTAAAATCAGACGAACGACTTATTTATCACTTGACATAAAAAGTCGGATCGGAATCAGTTTTACCTGGTGGTAGGACAGTAGTGTAGTGTGCAAGCATTACTGTGTTTAGGTTTGAAGGGCACTGTAGCAAGTGAAATTACTGGGCGAAAGAGACTTAACAACAATGTCTCGGGGTGATAAGCGCAGTGCAGTGCCACGCAAACACCTAAAAACTTTAAGCTTTGGGTGGCACTGCATCTGTAATAGTCAGGCGTGGTGCTTAACATCAGGTGGGCGCCTTGATTGTCTTGTCACTTGCTGACAAAAAAAAAAAAGTTATATCGAAAAACAGATTTTAATATCAATTAAATTTGTATAATGCTTCGCAAAATATCGCGTAACAAAGCGGCGTTTGGCTTTTATTCTATACAAATGGTATACAAAGTTTTGCTGAGGCATTCATCATAGCGCACCAGATGAAACGCACCAAGACGAAGCGCACCTCTACTCGGCATCCATAACAATAGCAAGGGTCATGCCTAAAAAACCAATAGAAACCCATCCGGTGTTGTTGCCAGTTCTTTTACGGCATGGGCGCGTTGGAACTGGTGTACATTTCCCTAGCATGTAAGACGTTTCAAAGTGATCCTTGTGATTCTATTGAAAAAAATTTTTTTGATTTTTGATTTTAGGTGCGCTCCATTCAGTAGGCGTAAAATTTAAGTTTGACGAAGCGATGGCTGTAAACTGGAAAATGTTGACGACTGCTGACTGGCGGCAAACTGAGGCGAGGCGAAGCCGATCTGATACCACACTGATTCGTCTGCGCCAACATTTAATCTTACAGAGCACAGCAACCTAGGAATTCTAAGCAGTTCTATACAAATCAGAGCTAAACCACAGCCTATTAAATAATCAGTACAGCTGAGCCATAGCTATTCAAATAGTTAGTAAAGCTTAATCGCAGATTACGTAGTAGTTAGTACAGTTGTGATACACAGATTAGGGAGTAGTTAGTACACTTCTGAAGCGAGCTCGTTATCGACTGGGGACACAAAACCGCAACACTTTCTAATCACTTACGCTAAGTTAGAGTGTAACTTTATGTATTTATTTCAAAATCCTTGCTTTAAGTAAGTTTGTTTGAGTCAAGAGTTTGGTGACGGAATTTATAGGCCGCCTGAAGGCATCCATCATGGCCGAAAATCTTCGAGAAAGCTAGGACTGACAGCTTAACGTATCCTCCGAAGCACGGAAGCACCCAGTTTAAATTGTGCAGGCGGTTATCTAATGACTCCGCTGAACAACGCTTAACCACACCCTGGGGTCTACTATTAATAAGTTCACCTTTATAATATCCTTCTGATTATATTATTGAAAAAAATTTATTCATCATCATGACAGCCTTCTAATGTTCCCACTGCTGGGACACTGGCCTACTCTCAGGCGAGAGTGATTGGGTCTTAATCCACCACGCGGACCCAATGCGGATTGGTGGATGGCACATGTCTTTCGAATTTTTAGTTCTTGGACATGCCGGTTTCCTCACGATGTTTTCCTTCACCGTATGAGAGCACTGGCATTGCGCACATAAATTATTCGAGCAGAAAAATCCATTGGTGCACGACCGGGTTTGAACCCACGACCTTAGGATCGGAAGGCGGGGTCATTACCACTAGACCACCGGTGCTTTCTTATTTTATTAACAGTTTAAAAATAAAATAAATTTACATTTACATTACATATACAAAATACGTATAAAATAGTTGAGCCATCTTTATATCGTTATAACATTACAATATCATATCAGCCTATAAAAGTCCACTGCTAGACATAGACCAAAGAGCGCCATGACAACCGATTTTGAGCCTTCACCATCCACCGACTTACTGCAATCGCTTTAATGTCATCGGTCCATCGAGTTATTACAATTGTTACAATATTCGAATAAAGTTGCCCGCGACCCGTATTTTTTTTCGTTATAAAAAGTAACCTATATCCTATTCCCAATCATTATCTATTTATGTTTTAAATTTCAGCCAAATCGGTTCGGTGGTTTTTGAGTTATAGAGTAACAAAGATCCAAACATCCAAACTTTCGCATTTAAAATATTAGTAGGATTTGAAATTGAATTTATTAAAAACGGATCTCGCACCTGTTTTAAGCGTGCTATACAAGTCTCGGTTGGGTGTCGAATGTCGATCTTCGGTACCCGTCAAGTCAAGATTGTGAGATTATATCCCTTCGACCGTGTGACACGGAATATGGGGAGCACTTTCTGTAGAGCAGGATTTCAGCTTAAAGGCTTACAGCAACGGCCAGGGGTCTTTCTTACGAGTGGAGGGGCGTTTGAGGTGTGAAGAGGCAACTATTTAAAGTATGGGGAAGGATCAAAAGAACTTGATAACGTTTTTTCGAGTGTGCGTGTTCTTCAATAATTAGAGGTGGAAAGGAGCATGGAAGGATAGTATATCATAACATTTCAAATGCAATCCAAATTTTTTGGATGGGGAGATTCGAACCCTCTGAATTCTATTTAGACATTTGGTCATATCGTTGGTTCGAAATCTTTCAGGTTATGAAATTTATCGGAAAATCTCGAACAATGCCATCTTACCGATAGTTTCAATCGGGATCGATAATAAAAAAAGGTTTACGTTGTACTTTTTTCATTTTAGGAATTGCGACTATAAGTAAATACAAGAAAAAACTAATTATAACCATTTGATTGTTTAAAACTTTGACATTACTGAAGCCATTTCATAAGTCACCAATATTGTTCATCAAGTATTTTCATAATAATGACACCACAATTACTCACAATTTTCATACAAATCATTTTCATCTGTAATTCAATTGCACTTAAGTGTTGTATTATGTCGCAATGGGAAATGTCAAAATGGAATTAAAAAATTAATGAATCTTTTAATGATAAATTGTTTCTAGAATTAATATAATGTACAAGTTATTATTATCATTTTACTTTTCTTATTATGTTTGACTAGCACGACATTTCTTAGAAGTAAGTAGTTTGACATCACCAATTTATTATTATTTAAATTTTTTGGTTAAGTATTGTAATTAGTTATGTAAATATAATTATTGCATACCTTGACAAAGGTAAAATACATTGTTACTCTAATAATATTAACCACCATCTAGTTTAAGACATGTATTTCAAGCAATAAATAATACTTTGACTTTGACTTTGAATGGGTAAAGCAAAAATTGCAACCAGATTTATGAAAGTCTGAATAGGTTACTAGCTAATAATAACTTATCTTACTGCTATTATAAATGCGGAAGCTTGGGTGACTTATAAAATACTTCCGTTCGAGAAGCCTGGCGAGAGAAAGCCCGGAACAGAATTGGATGGAGGAATATACTCGACCAGGCCAAGGCCTACACGCGGCTGTAGCGCCTAGGACGATGATGAAGCTTGGGTGAATGGATGTTCGTTACGTAACGCCAGAACGGCTGAACGGATTTAGATAAAATTTGACACAAAGATTGTAGTTTGGAATAGGCTAATTTTTATCCCGGAAAAATTGTGATTCCCGTGTATATCAAAATTTTCACGCAAACGAAGACACGGGCAGCAGCTAGTGTACAATAAATTTTTTAACTCTTAGTTCAATGATGACACATTATGCAAAATATTATCATACCATTATTATCATAACATTGTGCATTGATTGCGAACAGTCATGCAATAATTTTCTTTATTTTTTGGACCAAATGGAGTTTTTGGACAGCGCAACAGAAGTATCTTCAGTGGTCCATCTAGATTCAATAGCGGAAATGGTGCCTGTGAGCGTGGAGGATCAGGAGATTTTGGTTTCTTAGGTGACCCTCGACCTGGAAACTGTGAGCGATTATGTGAAAATGCAACAACGAAAAGTGTCAACATTCCGAAGGCAAATCCGGAAACGAAACCGAGGTGCGACATGAAAGCCAAAACAGATGCAACTGCTCTGAGAACAAAGACGATAATGACGACAGAGTGATCGTTCGGAGGATTGTGGTAAAAAAAGCGCCACGTTGCTATTCTATTTAGGTCCATGTTATAAGTATTTACCTTTTGTTTTCATTTCATAATAATTATGGACTTATCACTTATCTAGATTACATTAGAATTTTTAAATATTTTTTTTTGTTTTAACAGTCATACTGAGTTAATTAAGATTGTCTTTATTGTAGGTAAAGGTATACACTACAAGAGCAGCTACTAATACTGATCCTACAGTACTCAAAGTCATAATAAATAACAGGGTATCATGCAAATCTGGTAAAAAAATTCGGTGTATTTTCTTTTTTCTACTTGTCTCGCCACGGGAATTGAACCCACTTGCTTTTAAGCCATCTAACGTTTTGCTACATAGGTCGAAAAGTTAGTATCACTAGCCTCTTTGTTATATAAATTCAAAGTCAATTTATTTACACTAGATTAACACCACAGATAATAAAGTTTAATTCCTCATTTTGTACAATACAGAGTGACCATCTTACATCAATTACGTTAAATGTTCTGATCAATAGCTTCTAGTTACGTCCCGTAGTTCCGTAGTCGTGTTACGCCACGTAATAACAGACTTACGCATCGTAACTCTACGTGTGTTCGGCGCAGATAACGAGGGTAAACAGACTATTAGTGGGGACACACGGCCAGGAAAAATGGTGAGCAAGCAAGTTTTGCTTTGAGCATATAGTGAAATAGTTTGAAAGCCATTAGAGAAGATTGACTTTTATTTATTATAATGATTCATATGATTTTTAAGATTCTATATCGCGAAATTTAACCCAGTGATTGAGCCCAAAATCATAAGCGCTACGCTATATCACAGAACTATTAACTTGAATATATTTACTGCTGCAATGTTTTGTGCATTCAGTCAGCTAATAGTTGTAAACTACGGTAATTCAATACAAGAAAATTAAAAGTTTTTAAAATCTATAGATGTAGAAAAAAGCGTTAGACATTTAGATAGTCCGTATGTCTCTATAATAACTAACCTCGATATAGCTTGTACAATTCATTAGCATAATATATCGCAAACAACTTTACTGCAAAATGTAAGGTTCAAAGTAATTCATAATAATTATTGCTGCTTATGATATTTGCCTCTAGGTACATCGGTTTTTTTAGAATGTGTTGTTTAAAAAACACCATGCAAAAAACAGTACATTTACTAATTTTCCAGAATGTCGTTCGGGATCTCAAACACTCCTGTATCACTATTCCTTGAGCTAGTTACAATTCGATACAGCTTACCTGGTAGCTTAGCAGTTAATCGTGTGAGGAGTCGTGTAGCTGTTATTTGGATTAAGATAAAACGGTTACACGTGGATTTACACCTTGAATGGAGATGGTAGCTAAAGTTACCGTATGCTAATCTTTAACACAATGTTATGCTCTATTAATTTGATTTTAACCGCTGAATTTTTTGAAGTAGGTTTATTCCACTGAACAAAACGCGACGCAGAAGATGCTCACTCTCTCTGAGGAAGACTCTTGAAATTAAGTCGAAGTATTGGATCTTACTTACATATGTAAAAAACATTCGTTTCACGTAGGTTTTTAATCATCATCATTGAAGCTAAAACTTCAGATACTCACCAATAACAGTACCCAGAGTAGCGATTACAAGAGAATGATTTACTGTAGAACACCATAATAATATATTCAAAATATCAAAACCAGCTTAGCAAGGACGCGGTTAAAACTCGTTACCTGAACAACGCTGCTGCCGCCTAATACCATTATTCTGATGACCGCAAACAGACTCCGTCCATCGTCGACTGGATGTTTTAGAGTGAACGTTTCGGAATGATGGATAAAAAATGGTAAGTATGTAAGCTCGATGAGTCAGTGGCTAACTCTGGTGACAGAGTTTCTAGGTCGCCCGAAGGCGTCTGTCATGACTTTGATAGAGCCGACTGCTTAAATATTATTTATGTTTATGTAGTAGGAACATACTGAGTACATAACACAACAATATTTTAGAAACAAGCTAGAAAAATTAAAAAATAACTAAAGCCTCGTAAAACATTAAATTTTTTAATTCTTGAACGGATATTTAGGACTTACAATACTTTGCTTCGCCGTTTGAGAGCATTGACTGACACTGCCAGTAAAGTTTTCAAATTAAATTAACTTCATGGTTCACCGGTTACTACGACCCTAGGACTGTAAAAATGGGATTTAAACACTTTCAGTGCAAAAGTGTCAAAAACCTGCAATACTACGTAACTGTAATTTTTTTTACAGGGTGTGATCCCTAATGGCATAACAAAAAATGGTATCAGGCGATTGAACTCGCGGCCCCTTTTTCTTGCGGGCCCAAACGCCTGCCTTCTCTTATTAATAGCCTTGCAAAAAGTAAGTTCGTATTAGTCAGTGGCCAACTCTGGTCTCCGTCACGGCCTAACTTTTAAAAAACATTTAAATTGCCCCTCAGATGTCACACTAACCACATTATTGCATCCAGCGATCGGTGGTCAAGTAAGTAACCCGCTTTCCGATCCTAAGGTCGTGGGTTTGAATCCGGTCATGTACCAATGGAATTTTCTATTCGAAAAATTTATGTGCGTATGCCAGTGCTCATACGGTGAAGGAAAACGTGAGGAAACCGGCGCTGCATGTCCGATGCCGCGCCGGTTTCTTCAGAACAAAAAATTCGAAAGACATGTGCCATCAACCAATCCGCATTGGGTCCGCGTGGTGATTAAGACCCAATCATTCTCTCGAGAGTAGGCCAGTGTCCGAGCAGCGGGAACATTGAAAGGCTGTCATGATGATGATCTTAGGCTGTGTTTGAACACACGCATGTTAATTGCAATTCCGCTAATGCCGTTCACCGACCGTAAATAAACAGCAGCGTCCATTACCCAGCGGATGCGGGCGCGGGCAACGCTAGTGGTGGTCACACGGCATTGAGCCTAATCCGTTTTGAATTCACGATACAACTGTCCAAGTTGGGAACTGACGCTGTCTCGACATAGACAAATAGCTCAAGTCATAGAACGTTAATTCATGACGCCCACCACTATTACACCTGGTGGTAGAACTCTTCAGCAAGAGCCTGTTTCTGTACCTAAGGTTGGTACCAACTTATTGCCAATTGTTGTGTGCTATTTACACTTGGTGGTAGGTAGGACTTTTCAGCAAGAGTTAGATAGATAGGTAAGTCATTTATTTGCAACTTCAAGCACACACATACAAAATTTATACACAAAAATAGTGCTATAACAAAAATAAGATCTATGTGTGTGTTGCTGTAGGACAAAAAGGATACAGCTCAGCGATATTTATTTGATATTTATTTTGTTATTAATAATATTATTTAAAAAAAATGATTTTAGTAGGTACGGAATTGTACAGATAATTATTATTTATGGACTTTGACATTTTTTTTTAATTAATTAATTTTATTTGTATAAATTTTATTTTAAAATATGACATTGTTACCATATTTAGTAAATTTTAATGTTTTGTTTTGACGTATCTAAGTACATGCAACATGTGGAAAGATAAATAAAATGAAATTAAAAAAATTGAAATTGAAATGCTCAAAGATTGCTCTTTGAGCATATCAATTTCAATTTTTTCAATTGACTGACACTGATTTTCAGCTTACCCTTCGAGACAAGTTGAACGAGTTGCATAGAACCAGTAATGTGTGTGTATAATTTTTTTTTATAGATATACATTTATTCTGGCCTACCAACAAACAATTTTGTATTTTAAAGCCTCCTTAAGAGCCTGTTTTGATCGGTACCAACTCAGTGCCAGATACAAGTGTGTATGCATTACTGTGTTTAGGTTTGAAGGGTACACTGTAGTAAGTAAAATTACTGGACGAGACTTAATAACTGGTTGACGATCGTATAGTGCAGTGCCATACAAAACATGGTCATGGTCAGGCTTTGCAGAAGACTCGGCAAAATATTTCGTCTCATAATAAAACGTCTGCAATATCATATTAAATGCTATTTCAAAAAGCTTTTTCATTAATATGATCACGAACGATGTATATCAAACAACCCGCAATTTTTTATGTCTTGTGACACTTCTCAAAGTGAATTTACTATCCTCAAATTCAGTATTCAAAGCTTAGCCTTGGGTAGGGATCCAGCTCTCAAGCTTAGGCTAGTTTTCACCAACGTAACCAGTAGTTACCGTGACCATTTGTCAAGTAAACTTTTTGTTTTCTTTTTTATATAGTGAAGAGTGAGTGAAGTGATACTACGATCTCTTTCCTCCTTTTTTTTTTTTCTTTTTTTCCTTTGTCCTCAAACTTTGGGGAGGTATCATACAAGTCATCAAAAATTGCTCGATAACCGGGTTTTATCAAATGCAAGGTTTGTGCAATGCTATTGAATAAATTAAATCAAGTCTAAATTCACAGTACCCAAAACCAATATATTTTGTGATTGAGAATTATAGAGTACCTTTAATAGACAAGTCTTTTTGGTAGCCCTACAGCGCATAGCAGCTAGTAACATAACCATCTGGGTATATAATATCGGTTGAGTTAAACAACTGATTGTATGTTGGTGGTAGTGGCACCAAGCAGGGCCGCCAACACAGACCGTTTACGCGAAATTTGGAAGCTCTTCAAGACTAGGCGCGTTTAACAGTAATGTTGGCTATTGACAAGTGTTTGCACGTATATCTAGTCCATTATTTTAGTAGCTGAGGTTTCATCCAAAGGCATTTCATCGTAGTAGACTTCTTTGTAAAAAAACTCTAGCATTATATGAGGACAAATGGGAAATTAACTCCTGCTCGTCCCCATTTATATTAAAGTGGGGACGATTGGGAAAAGATTTCCAGCTCGTCCTCATTTGTAATTACATAGGGACGTACCCATTGACCCCCAGTAGGGGCGAAATCTGGGGATCATCGGAAATAACCCGGAAATACTACCAATATTTTTCTAACTAAACAGTTAAGGCTTGCATTGCTTTAAACAAAATGCAAAAGAATCTCTTGCTCGTTATCTTGTTAAGTTAATACATTATTTTTAACTGTTATATTTTTCTTTCTTTCTTTCTTAATTTGTGGTTTGAAATAAAATACGTGGAAGTGAACGCCTCACCTCTCTACAGCCTTTTCCAAAAAAACTTTCTTTACAACCAAACAAAACTTTTACTAAGCCACTGTATAGGACCCGTGGCACATACCATGACTCCCAAAAAAAGCCATCATTCTAGGTGAAAGAACTTTGATGAAACGATGTTTTTTCAAAACCAATCCACATCAGCTGAACCGTATCCATTCAATAGAGCGACGCGCACGCGACGCGTTTGCGGGTAGTCACAGATAAGCGATATCGGGAGACCATTTGCCGCATAGCTGATAATTTCCGCTCGAAGATGGCGTCATTTACCCTCCGAACGCTTAAGGGTGTGGTACCTGTTGGAGCGAGTAGACGAACGTGGTGCGTGGTTTTGGCTGTTCATTAACGACATAGTTCATAGTTACCTACTTTGATACTTACTTATGAGCTATGTCGTTTACCTACTTTATTGATAATTGGTTAAGTTACACGTCAATATATTTAATAATAAGCTGCCTACCTACTTTGAATTATATAAGTTTACACTCATGTCTAACCTACAGTCACTAACCTAACCTAACCTACAAACAGTCCTAACCTTTTTAGAAATTATAATGACCACAGCTAAGAAGGGCTTTTCTCACACAGGTCATTTAAACTTAACTGAAGAGCCCCAAACCCTGTAATATTTAAAAAGTGTAATTTAAATAAAAATATTTTTTAATTGATTTTTTTTTTGATAAGTACATACACGTTAAAAAGTTAAAATTTACCTACATTAACGGTAACAGATAATAATAATAATACATCAAAATAAACAAAAAGAAATAAAACCTTACTTTTATGTCATGAAACTTGAACTAAGAGTTCATCCACCCTGTTAAAGGATTTTTCAATCAGTTACACGTAAGATCGCGGTGTACAAAAATTTTTTTTTGCTCATTTGCTCATTGTCCAGTGCTGATCAACTGCCGAGCCATTACACTAATCACACTAATACTTTAAATCTACGCAAAAGTTTCGATGTTTGGTGCAGAGGAACAAATATCCATCTAAATATTCAAACTTTTCTCATTTTTAATATTAATGTGATTAAGTCTGAAAAAGACAAGTGAAAAAATAAGATTAGTGTGAAAAAAAGTAGACTACAAACCAAACAAACTAGATAGGTTGTCGGCTAAGAAAAATATACACTAACCGTCCAACTAGGTGGACAGCGTGGTCGGTCGGTTGGTAATAGACGGATTAGTGTGATAGTGTGATATCGTCGAAATGGCGATGTAAATACTACGCTATCGCCATTTCGCTTTTTCTCGCCACCAACCTTACTAACTTTGTTTTTACCACACGCCTGCGGCTCATATGAGAACCTATCAAACAAATCTCAACTCTCAACCCTTGGGTTATAGTTCTGTTGTGGTTTTTCACACCTAGGTTTTATATTTGTTAATATCTTGAACTGTCTTCTGCCATTAGACTGTCAAAGTCATCTGCAAGGGCGGCTGATATTTAAAGCAGATAGTTGAATAAAGTTTATGTAAAACGTGTACCTATAGTTGACTTGTTTTATTTTTTGTTTTTTTATTTTGGTATTGGTACTGCATCTAAGTAGAAAACCGACCTACCCAAATCTGTGATTGTAGGATAAAAGTTTGAACTGTCACCAAATTTCAAAAAAGGTGACAGATCGATCTTTTTTGTCTGTTCTGTTACCCTAAACGCACAGTGCTTGGTGACAGGTGGAAATAAAACATTTGTGCAAGAGTTTGCCTTGATGAGTACTACGGCAGTGTAGTGTGCAAGCATTAGATGTGTTTAGATTTGAAGGGCACTGTAGCTAGATAAAATAGACTGAATAACTACATCTCGGGGTGATGAGTGCGCTTTGGGTGATATTTTAAGCTTTGGGTGACCTTGGAACTGCTGATTTGGTTTCATCCTTTCGAATTCTATTTTATCAAACAAAATAAAATATGTACATAATTACATTACATTACAAAATACATACGAAACAGTTGAGCCATCTAAAGACCGTTACAAACGACCAATAGATAGCTCAACTGATCCCAATCACTACCATTTTATCAAGTAGTGCAGTCCTTGTTAGAATTTTTGAAAGTGCCTCTTGATTATTTTCTAACAATTCCGAAAACAGAACATGCAAAAACAGAGCAAGTAGAAAGCACTGGGTGTGGTGGTGAAGTTACTGTGTTTAGTTAATTTATTATCTAGGAAATGAGCTTATAAAACATCCTTATTTTCTTGTCCACCTTTCCCGTAAAATCCACTTCCACTCAAGCTCCTGAATCCGTGAATTCTCAACAACATTAAATTACACACAAAATAAAATAAGACGGAATAAACAGACGAATTGTCGTGCTTTTCCTCCTGCACAGTGGTAACAAAACGGCTGGTTCACTTCATGGTGAGACAAGAAAATTACTAACTTAAATTGAAATTAAAACTAAATATAAGATCAGTTAAGATAAGATAATTTGTTTATTATAACCAAAAAGTTTATACATACAGAATATTAGTAAAGGAGTTAGTAAGTAGTTTAGAAACACACAGGAACCTAATAAGGATTAGTAATTAAATAAATCTTTCGAACCGGAACACAGCAATGCTAGCATCACTGCTTGGCGGCAGAAATAGGTATAGTAGTAGTCCTTCCCCCGACGAGCTCTTCTACCCTAACATAGTATTGGAATGAACCAGCTATTTCTTCTAATCTGTCCATGAACTGTATTATTAAATTAAATTATGCCAAGTCTGTAATTAGCTGAAAATGGCGGGAAACGTAATAAATTTGAGCCGCTGCGCCTGTCCGCTGCACATTTTGTGTTTAAAATCAACTTTCTAAGGTATTTTATCAACGGAGTTTTCTTTGTTGTAATATTCAGTGAAGTTCTGATTGAGAAATGCTTTAGGTCTCTCGGATTTTATTGTATCTAGAAACATGATATTTATGTATGATTTTTTTTTATCTGCCTAGGGATATTTCTTCAGTTTTCATTTTATTGATTAGTAATTTTAATATTTTGTAATACAGTGAAACCTACGTTAGTACTACTACGTTTTTGTAAAACATCTACCGCTCCATAATTCTCAGTCAATGTTAACATAACTTTATAATTGGCCTTTAGCGTAGCTTCATGTACTCTACGTCGTGTATAATTATTTTTTGTTGTTATATCTCTGTGTTAGATATAAAGAGACATTCGGGTTGCCTATTAACTTTGTCACCAAATTTGATCACTGACTTACTTATTTAGCTGTAAGTTTTTCTTTAATTAAAAAATAAAATTCATACCCCAAACATGTTATAGTTCTCTCGGTGGATCTAGGCTTCCGTGAAGTTAGCCGTGTGTGATGCGCAAAGACAATTTAGTTAGAAAAAGCTCAATTGCACATCGAAACGGCTAACTTAACGGAACTATACCGTACAAAATAAACCACACTATCTTACACTTTCGTCTACTTTCTTGTTGTCTACGTCTACTACCGTGACAACTACGATAATATATTTGATTTATTTACCCGACTATAAGGTAGTGGGTTGTACATTTACTCATTCTTAATTTAACACATTTACTTTATGTACATAGTACACAGGTCTCAAATGTATCAACTGTTTGTTGTCCCAAATATAATAAATAAAATATATAATCCATAATGTGTTAGTAACAAAATTTAAAACAATGTGTTAGCCACGTACGTGTGAGGCACGCGCGAGTGGTTAGTAGAAAAAAATAAAAACTGGGTAAGTAACTTAAGGTCTAACTAGGTGACTAGGTGCTGGGTGTAGCGGTTTAAGCTCCTATGCTGAGGATGATCCAAAAAGAAACATAAGTAGAGTTATCTTTAGATCACCCTCAACACAAGGCACTTCTATAGCGGCGATGTGTACCTGTATAAAGTAAAATTAAATTAAATAAAAATACCAACGCCACCACTCTGGTATGTCTGGAAAACTGTAATTATTAATTGCGTACAATATTAAAATAAACGGCAAATTCCCTCGAAACCTCATTCCAATTCCCTCTGCTCACAATTTCTTAGTTATTATTAGACAAATTGGCCGTCTGCTTGTCTGTTGGACGTCTCAACATTACTAGTAATTAATTCCTAGAGGATGGCTGGTGACACGCTGAATGTATCTAGTTTCAAGTAGGCTAGCACTGGTTTATGGCATCGATGCCCTACGAGCTTGAAGGACAAGCAGGAATAAATATGTCTATCTGTCCCACTGTTAGTGACGGGGGGACAGATAGAATATTAGTTGAAAAAGTTTTATTTCTCCTCTCGTTACTGACAGGGTGACAGCTTGATGGTTTAAGCTTTCTTAAAGTTTTTGATAAATAGTGCATAAACTGTTTAGTAAGTTTTGTCTAGACTGGAATGTTTTGATACTTGATATTTTAAATACATCATTATTTCTGACATGCACTCTTATAACTTGACTGTCAGTAAACAGTAAATTTAATGAGAATTACGAAATTAATTTACATGTGGTCTAAGTGGATCGCCCATCTAAGAAACACTAAGTAATTGTCCGAGCGAGCGAACGAGCGAAGCGTCTCAGTTTCGAGATTGGCCGAAAATGCTTTCGCCGTCAGTCAGTCAGTCAGTCGTCCAGCTGTCCGGCTGTTCTCGCCTACAGGTCGTATTTTTCGACCGATTTGGTTGAAACTTGGTATACAGGTTCTATGAAGAGTCTGTTTGTCCTCGGGGATTTTGAATTGGAGATGAACTTTTTCCAAAATGAGCAAGAACAGATCTACTAGATATCTCGGCCTTCTGAGATTTTTTTTATTTTGAAAGGTATTAATTTTATGTTGGCCTCTTAATTTGGTGAAGATCTGATGAAGATCTTCAGCGTGAAGAGCAGAATAGCTACTCAAAGTGCAGTAAGTTACTCACTTTGAAAAGTATGTGCTTTGTCTTCTGTTCAGAGAACTCTAGTAATATCAAGTATCAAGAATGCCGACGACTCGCGGGATTTCACGTTACATGTAACGTGAATCCCGCGCGTCTAATCGCTTCATTTAGCTGACACGTTGGAATTACTGCGCGAATGAGTGCAACTGTCGTACGCGACAATTATATTGTTGGGTATAAATGTATATACCTACAGTAAAACCACTAGACTGTAACAAGAGTAGTAGAGTTTTTTGTGATTGAGCTTGTTCGGGGAAGGACTACACCATACCTATTTCTGCCGCCAAGCAGTAATACTCGCACTGCTGTGTTCCGGTTCGAAGGGTATGGTTTCCGGTGAAATTACAGGCACATGAGACTTTTCATCTAACGTCTAAGGGTGGTAACACGCAAGTGATATCTATGATGTTGCATGCGTACATAGGCTACGGGAACCGCTTACCATCCAGTGGGTCGTACGCTTGGTTGCCACTTTAGTGGTAAAAAATGAAAACAAAATGTTTCCTGCGCGCATAAATTTTTCGAAGGGAAAAATTCATTGTTACCCGACCGATACTCGAACCCGCGACACCCAGATTGGATGTTGGGACCCATCCCACTGAGCAAACACGGCTTAGTTAGCAAGACTTGGCAAACTAAATAACCAGTCGAAAAGCCACCAAAAGATCGAGTTTAGATGAATAGATTCCTGGGTAAATAACTGAACTAAACAATTGTTGGAACTGAAGACGTTTTAGACGTAAATTAGTAGAATCGCTCGCGCAACGAGCACCAGTTTTGTTAACAAGCTATGACACGCTTTTCATAAAGTCTCGTGTTAACAATTCCGAGCTTAAGCAAACTGGTGTTAATAGCTACCCAAGTGCTCTCAGAAAACATTTCCCCGTGTAAATTGCATTTACTAAAGTGACAGGGGCAAGTTTTTATCGTATTATTTTTGGGAGCTTTGATTTTTTATGGAATATCCCCTGATTCGGTAACGCCCGATCGGCTAGCTTGGTAACATAATTTGAGTAAGATATTTTAAAGTAAGATGGTTTTGAAAGAAAAAAAAAATACATTTATTTATCAACAAAAACAAAAGCTAGTGTCAGAACCCCTTTGAAAATTCCCTTTGAAGGGGATTTCGGGAATTCGCGCGAGTTACTAGCACAGTAAACGACCGTGCTTAGAAGCGCGAATTTAGTGCGTGTAAATCAGTGGCCAACTGCTTTTTTAAGCGGGTAACTGACAATTTAACGTGCCCTCCGAAGCAAGAAGCTTTAATGGAAATGTAACTGGCAGTCATTGCTGCGTAGTATAAGTCGGTTTTTGTGACTTACCTTGGTAAGCCAACCGAATCATTTGATGTAGAATCGGTAGAATGTTTGGATGTAATGGAATTAACTGGACCAATTGGACCATTAAAATAAAAATATTTACTCAAAAAACATCTTGGTGTTTGGAATCCAGTGTAATGCTTAGTCACTGACTGACTGCAAGTGATTAGTGAGTGACAGTAAAAAAGTATTAAATACAAAAAGATATTCCCGTACCGGGAATCGAACCCGAGCCTCCTGGGTGAAAGCCAGGTATCCTAGCCACTAGACCATACGGGATGCTATGAACTATCTAAATACGAATAACCATTTTTGTGTTGTACCAATCACCTAGTATGTGTCTATTGTTTTATTTGTGTTTTATTGTTTTATGTTGTTATGTGTTTTATTGCATTATTCATAGTCACAGTCATGTTATAAACATCAATTTTAGTTAATTTAGCTATCTAATCTGTCATAGTCATTGTTCATTGGCATAAAAATGACTAAATAATTTATGATTTTCTTTTTGATTTTGATTTTGACTATTTTTATGTACTTAACGAAACGGTTAAATGATAGTTTCTTTTATGAATAAGGGTATTAGTGTTTGAAAAAAAGGATAACTTTGGTCTCCAGTAGTGTCCTCTGTCATGGCCTAACAACTTTGAAAAAGCCGGGACCGACTGCTTAACGTGCCCTCCGAAGCACGGGAGCGCTCAGTTGAAATTGCCACTGGCGGTCACCCATCCAAATGATGACCCCGCGGAACAGTGCTTAACTTCCTTGATCTGTTAGGAACAACTTAGCCAGCTACGTCACGAATTTAAACTCAAAAGCTACTAGTCTGATTTCTAAAATTCTTTCACCATTAGATTGCTACATTATCCCAGAGTAACGTAGGCTATATTTTATACCGTGCCAAGTCGGGACAAGTCACTAGTTAGAAATAAAAGAATTATAGTATATAAGCAAGTTGAAGTGGCAGTAGGTCGGCCGACTTCACAGGATCGGTAACCGCTGGGGAATAAAGGTTCTCGATTGGCGACCGCAAACTGGAAAACTAAGCTTAGGACGGCCCTCACTCGATGGACCGGTGACATTAAAGCGGTCGCAGAAAGCAGGTAGATGATGAAGGCAAAAAACCCATTGACATCTCGCTCTTTGCGAGATGCCTATGTTCAGCAGTGGATCTTGGATCTTGATTGGGTTTTATGTCAGCAAGTGACAAGACAATCAAGGCGCCCACTTGATGTTAGGCACCACGCCTGACTATTACAGATACAGTGCCACCCAAAGCTTAAAGTTTTTAAGTGATTGCGTGGCACTGCACTGCGCTTATCACCCCGAGACATTGTTGTTAATTCTCTTTTGCCCAGTAATTTCACTTGCTACAGTGCCCTTCAAACCTAAACACAGTAATGCTTGCACACTACTGCTTGGAGGTAGAATATCTGACACTGCGGTGGTACCCACCAAGACGGACTCTTGCTTTATAGTCCTACCACCAGGCAAATTATTATGATGATGTCTGATGATGGCTGTCATTATTATGATGATGATGAATATGTCATAGTACTAATTATTATTCTGTGCTGCATTCTAAAGTGCTGACATATTATAATAAAATATATATTTTATAACAGCTATGAATAGTTTACACTTATTAACAGTTATTAAATAATGCTACATCTTCATGCATTTACAAAATGAATAAATAAATAAATAATGCTGGACAATCCACACAGCATCATCTAGCCCCAAGGTAAGCTGCTGTTAAACAGAGCTGTATTATGGGTACTAGATGACTGATATATATTTAATACAATACAATACATAGATAGATATTTTTTTTTATTATATATAGAAAATACCCAGAACACCCGGAACAAATATTTTTAGATCGTACAAACATTTGTCCCGAGGCGGGAATCGAACACGCAACCTCTGCGTCGCAGGCGGACCTGCGCCCGCTGCGCCACATCGGTCGTCAATAAAATAAATATTGCTGAATATTTTTAAACAGAGCTATTTAGCCCCAAACTAAGCAATGCTATTGAAACCAGATAATATTACTTATAAATATATTATCACTAGAAAGAGCCTATTAAGCAGCCATTAAGTATTATAATACCAATACTTCCTGCTCATTATATCTGGGCATATCTGAGCGGCACTTAGGCCCTCCGTTAAGACAAATGAAGCCTTATGAAGCATTGTGGCAGTGATCATACTTATACCGCTTAAACAAAGACCGCTATATACCGATTCAAATAATATCTCTGTAGGAATTTCTTAGAAAAGGCCGGTTAAGGGCGCGTCGCGATTAACGCGTAGAATGTGTGAGTGTATATACCTCGCGTGCCAAAAAGACGGGCTAAGCAAGGGCTGAGTAACCTCTTTACTCGCCGCGAAACTCAGTCAGCTCTCCAAACTGGGGCGATGCGATGTGGTGGTATGGCAGTGCCTAGAATCAGTTTGCCGCGTGCTTATCGATGCTTTTAAATCATTCATTTTCACGCGGCTTATGTTTCCCATCACTAATATACATTTGTGTGTAAAAACGCTCGGTTTTCATACAAATAGACGAACTCTTTCATTCTACTTAAATATAGTTCTGTAGTACCTACCAAGCCACTGTTTAGTTTTTATTGCGGTTTGGTTTGGCTCAATAACCAATTCCAGTAAATGATAAGCCAGTCGCAACCGAGTCGCAGCTGAATCGCAACTAAGTCGTAGCGTAGCCGTTCAGGCCTCAGGTTTTGTCCCGAGAAGTGAGTGTTTTGAACTATCAAAATTGCGTCTCTCGAGATAATCTGACTGCATTGTAGAGTAAAGTTAACCTAAAACCTTAATAAAGAAAACAAAAAAACTCTACAATAAAATAAAAAATGCTGGAAAATCCACACAGCTTCATCTAGCCCCAAGCAGAGCTTGTGTTATTGGTACCAAATACTGATAGGTGTTGTACAATACATAGAAAACTTGATGTTTTATGTATTGTGTCGCGTCGCAATGTCGCGATGTCGGAACTGTTCGCTATCCGTCCACAGACACTTATTTAATGCCTGATCGTTTGGTCGATCGACCCTCGTTTCCTCGCTCGGATGAGCTCATTTATATCTCTACTTAAGCTTTGGTGTCAATATAAAGCGACAAACGTTATAAGACGTACGATGAGCGTACTACTAAGAACCCCAAATGTCTATGACCTCATGCTTTAACACAATTAGAGCAAAATTACAGTTACACAGTAGATTTTGAAGCTTTCCCATACCAGAAATGTTAAAAATCAATCTATCGACTTTAATATTTTTGAGTTTCTTTACAGTTAGTAACTTTAAATTTTTGACTTTTTTGTCTTGATATATCTCACTGAATATTATGACGAATTCATTACTAAATTATCACGCAATAGTGCGTGTCAATAACTGTACAATAATGAGCATGAATGGATAAAAAATTACACCCGTGAACTTCATAGGTAATATTAATTATTATAATTAATTATTTTATGGTAATATTACTCAGAACAATTTAATACGGGCGCTACATGCTGCCCTCAGATTTTTTAAAAACGAGGACTTTCCCCCTTAAAATGACTAAGCTTCTAAGTTTTACCGTTAAGTTTTTCCTCTCTGTAATTAGGATTTGTAAGTTTATAAGCGCTTGTGGCTTCGCTTGCCTAGCTGCTTCTAAAACTCGGATAAGCAACGTTCAAGACAGTCAATATTTGGGCGATGACTTTATTGTTATTACTGGCACTGTCTTTTTCGAATTGAATATCCTTATATTATCTATGAGTATACTATTGATGATGATGTTGATGATGATAATTATGATGATGATGGTTTAGTTGATGAGACATTGGTTGTATTGTAACGAGCCGCGAGTGGCACCGTTTCTATCGAACACCGCATTTGCTTTCACGTGTTCACGTCAATTTCCAAAAATGTCACATCGACGCAGTAACGTGAACTAATGCGAGTGGATCGTGCGGCGAGCGTAAGTCAATTATAGATACGGCGTGATTAATGCCTAGTTTACACTATGTTGAGTATAATGTGTGAGTGACAAGGGTAAGTGTTAAGTGATTAGTAAAATTGCGTTATTCTCGCTTATAATTATGCTCGTCCCCGCTATAACTTTTTATTTTATTCATTTATTTATCATTTCACACCGTTTAAACATTCCTTGGACTAGCACGAATATTTTAAGTGCGTATACCAAATCGGTCCAGTCGTTCTCAAGTTTTAGCGAGACTAACGAATAGCAATACATTCTATATAAAAGAAGTAGATGTAATGAAGAAGAAGATTATCACTATCAGGTGGGTACGTCTAATAACTCCGTCACAAAAGTTGTGTCACACAAACTTTCTCCGCATAGATAATGCTTGATTGAACGTAACCAAATCGCGCAGACTGCAATAATCTAAATTATATTCCTTCATAACAGTTTGTAGCTAGGCCGCGTACATTAATCAAGGGGCAGCTGGGCTGGACACGCCTGTCACTGGCCCGCGTAATTTAACTGACGTTGCAAATTTCATTATGTAGGACTATGTACAGGAATTAGGGTTGATCGATGTCGTCTTATACTTGAAAGGACAAGTTTTTAAGATACTCCATGAACCGTATTTGAACTATAATTGCGCGTGAATTGAGATTCAAGTTCAAGTTGTTGTATACAATAGTTTTGTATGAAGAACTGTCGTAAAATGTATAGCTTTCAAAATCAGACCTTGTAGCAATCTACTAGTCTTAGTCACGAGCCAAACCACAAGCTTAAGCAATATTTAAATATATTAACGAATGAATGAATGAACACTTTATTGTACATGAATTAAGTTATTTAAAAAAAGTACACTGGCGACCATAATAGCGATTTATACTCAAATTCCGGCATTCAACAAGCTAGTGTAATATTATTTCAATACATATTATTATAATAGCAGATTCTAGAACAGTTGAAAAAACGGATATCAATCTCAAATCTCTTCTATAGCTAGACCGCAAAGAGCCTTTTTAGTAAATCATGTTAATCGCGAAAAACCTGAAAAAGTACCTAACATGATTCTTTCAAAAACTTTTTACTTGCCTGCAAATAATTCATTCATTCGCTCAATGTCAAACTCGACCTGAAACAAAGTCAATCGGTGACCGAAATACAAAGCTCAGCCCTGATATAAATGATTTTACCCAAGAATCTCGGTATTACAATGCAAATTAGGGGTCGGATTCGAACAGCTAATGACAACAACTTCACGACCAACTTTGCTAGGAATTTTACGCGAGTTAATTCGACTTGTACCGCGCGTGGCTTCACAAAATCTTGGCAAAGTTAGAGATGTAAATGAATCTGCTATGTGTTGTAAAACTTATGAACTTAACTGAAATTACAAAACAATTTTAGGTGACGACACCTCTGTTGTGCAACATAACTCATTAAAAGAGTGAAGAGTAGTAGAGTTCTTTGTGATAGAGCACGTCCGGGGATGGACTACCAGCACACCTATTTCTGCCGCCAAGCAGTAATGCGAGCATTGCTGTGTTCCGGTGTGAAGGGTATGTTTTCGGTGAAATTACTGGCACATGTGGCTTTCGATCTTAGCCTCAAGGTGGCAACCCGCGAGTGATACCTCTGGTATTGCAAGCGTCCATAGGCTGCGGTAACCGCTTACCATCTTGTGGGCCGTACGCTTGGTTGCCACTTCAGTTGTATAAAAAAAAAGCCATCAGCGCGATCATGACGAGCTTCGGTGATAATGGATACGGTGATCCGGTCGGAAACTGACTAATTGACTGACAATCAGCTTTTATTATTATGCCCTTATTCCTGTAAAAAACAGTCATTTCGTTTCAGCGGCTTGCTATATTGTCTTTCCATTTCTTATGTCAATGAACAAAGATTATGATAGATTTGAAATACTCATCAGTTAACAGATGTTTGAAGTATGTTAATGATTAAGTTACTATTGTTTATTTAATCAGTAAGGTGTGTACTGTACAAAAAAATTTCAAAATTCATTCATCAGCGTACGTAGTACGTACCGTACAGCCATAGAATTTTCAAGGTTTGTTTATTTTTTTTACGTAGGGGTTTTTTTTTATACCACTTAAGAGGTATAACTTGATAGTAAACGGTTACGGCCCATGTAGCATGCAACATCATAGATATCACTTGCGTGTTGCCACCCTGAGACGTTAGATGGAAAGTCTCGTGCCTTTCATTTCACCGGAAACCATACCCTTCGAACCGGAACACATCAATGCGAGCATTACTGCTTGGCGGCAGAAATAGGTAGGGTGGTAGCCCTTCCCCGGACGAGCTCTATGACTAAGAACTCTACTACTCTTAAGTGTACTAAGAAAAAACCTTTTTCAAATCTAACTCATACAAGACATAGCAAAAAAAGTAACACAAATGAAGCGCGGACAATCTCGCGGGATATTCCACCAGTTGTTTTGTTAAATAAGTTATAAAGTACTAAAGATGCTGTGGTAATTGTGATACACTCGTATAATAGACTCGTCTGAATTATTATCCCAAATATCGTTCAATATTAAATTCAGTGCGCGCAGATCAAACCAAACCAATATTTTTAGCTTACTAGTGTATAAAAACAATATTTCCTTTTTTAATCCATTAACAAGAATGTGCCGACAATGAGTTATCAAAAACTAATTTGGAATTAGATATTTTCAACTCGAAATTAAACAAATTTATTAAAATACTCAAAGACATCCTCCACTCTAGCGGGAGATTGGGTGCTAATAGTAGCGTCTTGATCCCCAAATATAATTAACTAGCTAAGTAGATAGATTTTAGGTTTTTTGTTTCTTTTTCTTTATTTCATGTGTAATTTGCTCTTCAAGCAAGCTATTAACATATTGTCTTTTGTTTTCTCAACACTATTCATTTTGATTTTCTGTGTACTCAAAAGTTATGATATAAACCAGATCAAAACTGTATTTTAGCTATAATTATGATTTTTGTTGTTTGTATCGTGTATTGTGTGCCTAAAAAAAATAAAAATAAAATAAAAGATACACAGAGAACAAAGATGTCTAGCGTCCCTCTGATAGAGATTGTCACAGCTTACTTACACAAAGATACCGAAGTTAGCAACAAAACTAATTTAAAATGACAATGAGGATCAAAGGAGCAAGAAACCAGGACCCTAAGGCGATCGGAGTTCAACAAATCCGATTGGGCGAAGACGAAGTAAAGGAGAGGCGTTATGTAAGATAAGGTAAGGCGTGCCTATTATAAGGTATGGTAAAACTGGACAGTGGTTAAAACTGGTGACTGAATTAAGAGGCTGAATAAGCTCAGGTGAATTAACGAAGCTAGTTCGGCCTAACTAGCTAATTCCTCGTAAATGCTGATACAATACCACTGACTGATGATGATGACTGCGTAAAACGTCAACGCGGGAAGATGAAATCGAATACAATAAAATGTAGTCATACAGCAAAGTACTGTAGGCCTTTGAAAAAACATGCGCACTTGGCAATTGGCACATTCAAAAGATATATTTTTGAGAAGTTAATTATACTAAGTTCTTTTTGAGAATTAGTGAAAAAAATCGCATTTGAGAATTAGTGAAAAAAACCGTGCACTTTTAATAAAACAGGTGTCTCTTTTACATACAGTTTTTCTTCGTAGGTGGTAGTTTTTAGTAGTCTTTCTAGTAAAAAATATATTTATTCAATAATATCACAAGGATCATTTTGAAACGTCTTAAAGCTGAATTTACTGCAGTTCCACGCGCTCCAGCCTAGAAGAATCTGGCAACAAACTCGGCTGGGTAGCTTAGTTCAACCAAAATCATAGTTATTTATTGTTAGTACTTGTCTAGCGCAGTATCCTACAGTTACGACTATTAGACAAAATACCAAACAAAGACATAAGAAGCAGAAGTAAAACATCAGACGCATTAAGACACGCAAAGAAATTAAAATGGAGCTGGGCAGGCCACGTGATACGGTACAGAGATGATAGATGGACAAAAGAGAGCACGATATGGTGTCCGCGCTACTCGACGCGCGCGCGCGGCCGACCCAGGGTGCGCTGGCGCACCGAGCTGGAACAGTACGGCGGACTCGGCGTGCTGTGGACTAGGCTCGCCGCCGATAAACAACAATGGACAAGTAGGGGGGAGGCCTTTGCCCAACAATGGGATGACCTATAACCATAATAAATAAATACCTATAAAATTATAACCATCTAAAAAAAAAAAAAAAAAAAGTTATTCATTATTAAGCATTATTAAGATTAATGAAGATTATAAATATAAATGTAAAGATCAAGTATGTACCTATTAATAATTATAATAAATTTTAGGAAAAATTGTCATAAATTGGTTGTAGGAGGCTAATAATAATAAAATAATAATAAAAACTTGTCTGTCTACTGTGTAATCTTTGATCAGCATTAACATATAGCAAAGAGGAAACCAATCTGCCGGTTATTTTAATCCTTGAGCTCACTAATAGCTTCTCCATCCCTTTGAAATCTGAAACTTGTGCCATATTTCATTTGTATCTGATAACCTACAGATCCAACAGATAAGTGTAGTTTAAATTGGATTTTGGTAATGAACTGTGAAATTAGGTAAAGCCGTCGTTTCCTGTAGCATCGTCCGTATAGAGAAATTAATTATACTCGTAATCAACCGTTACAGCTCAACATTTATTATGCGAACTGCCAAGGTGTGGAATACTCTGCCGTTTTCTGTTTATCCTGACAATTACAATCCGGGCCTCTTCAAGGCTAGAGTGAACACGTGTCTCATAGAGATTCGTGCTCCACCGTCACCCACATCATCGCTTTCCACCAGGCGAAATCGTGGTCTATTCATGATAAAAAATATATTAAAAAAATCATCATCATCATCACCCAATTGAAGTCTACTGCTGGACATAGGCCTGACGACCGATTATGAGCCTTCACCATCCACCGACTTCCTGCGACCAATGTCATCGGTCAATCGAGTGCAGTTGACGTATCACAAGAAACTCATACAATCGTAAACGTAAATGTATGGTCCAGTTGTCACTTTCTAAGGGTATTTACAGCGTCTCTTTGGTGCGTAAAATGAACTACAAAAATTCTATACATTTTTTTTTAATGCTTGTCCAGCATGATCCACACATCATCATCTAGCCCCACGGTAAGCTCCTGTTAAACAGAGCTGTGTTTATGGGTACTATAGATATTTTTTATTATATATAGAAAATACCCAGAACACCCGGGACAAACATTTGTAGATCGTACAAACATTAGACCCGAGGCGGGAATCAAACCCGCAACCTCCGCGTCGCAGGCGGACCTGCGCTTTGCACCACATCAGTCGTCATTGACAGCTCAACTTGCAACTTGTGAAGTATCTTGAAGAGCGTTGTATCTTGCCCCAGTTACAGTCCGGATTTCGCAAAGGCCACAGTACCTCAACTGCACTTTTAGATGTTGTAGATAACTTGCTAGCAGCACAAGATGAGGGCAAGTGCAACATATTAGTCCTATTAGATTTTACACGAGCATTCGATTCCATCAATATTTCTCTTCTTTTATCCAAACTGGCATTCTATGGTTTTGACTCCAATAGTGTTAAATGGTTTCAAAGTTACCTTAGCCACAGAAAACAATGTGTGGAGCTAAAAATGACCGATGGCTCAACTGTTCGATCTGAACTGCAACCAGTTTTACGAGGTGTCCCGCAAGGCTCAATTTTAGGGCCTATCCTTTTTATCCTTTATAGCGCTGATATTATCAAGAACATTTCTCATTGTAAATTTCATATTTACGCTGACGATCTACAGTTGTATCATTCTTTTCTGCCTTGCGACTGTCTCAGAGCTGTGAGTGAAATTAATGAAGACCTGGGTCGGATTTATGAGTGGTCTAATTCTAATTCTTTGATACTGAATCCAAAAAAATCCAAATTTGTATTAACAGGATCAAAAGCTAATATTCTTAAACTCAGTCTTAAAGATATCAACATCAGCGTGGGTGGTGAGCCTGTAGAATATGTGCCTGAGGCAAGAAACTTGGGATTGATAATTGATTCTAAACTCAAATTTGAAAGTCAGGTCTCAGAAAGTGTTCGCAGCTGTTTTTACAGGCTAAAAACGTTGTACAGAATCCGACCTTATCTGAGTGAAGAAGTCAGAATCACTTTGTGCGAGTCACTTATCTTATCTAAGTTAAATTATTGTGACGTGGTCTTTGGGCCTTGTTTGCTCAGCAAAACAGAAAAGCTTTTGCAGCGTATTCAGAATGCATGTGCTAGATTTTGCTTTTACATCCCTCCGCGCTCTCATGTAACTCCTTACCTTAACTTATCAAACTTGTTGAAAATGAAGGCACGTAGGGATCTACATTTAGCTAGTTTATTATTTGGTATCATCAAATACAAATCACCCCCTTACCTTTTCAATAAGCTTGAATGGGCTAGAGTGAATTCTGGTCGCCCTAGTAGGTCCTGCTCAAATGTTTTTGTTACAAAGAAACATAGAACCGTTGCTTTTCGAGGTTCGTTTCGCTTTGCAGCTTCGCGTTGCTGGAATGTATTGCTTCCGCCATTGCGTAATCTCAAATCGCTATATACATTTAAATTAAAGCTTAAACAAAACTTTTTAGCTATCCAAAAAACCTCGTAAAAAGTGACTCCCTGCTCATCATAATATCATCGTTATTAGCAAGCTAATTTGGGGCTAGTTGCGCTGTGTGTAAACGTTCCGACAATATTTATTTAGGTATTAAATTGTTTTATTGTTAGAGAGGACGACTCAATTACTTTTGCCTGTAATATCGTCGTTACATCCCACTTTGCTAGTACTATACTATATTATAGTGTGCTGTTTGCTCTATTCATTTAATAAAAGTACCAGGTAATTTTATTATACCGTATATTTATGTCTTATTTTACTTAATTAAACCTATTTGTTATCGCCAAACTATATCGTTATATTATATTACGCTCACACATAATGTTGTTGTATATTGGTATTGATATTTTATTTTATTAAATTATGTAAATTCGTCTCGCCCGTAATGTCATTCTGGTGAGGCCCAGTCTGAAAACCAGCGCTCCTTCCTCACTGCTAGGGAGTGGCATTAAGCTGAGACTGGACCTGTTTGACCGCACACGCAAGGAAAGACTAAAATTTAATTTGGTGGGTACTAGGTACTAGGTACCTATGAAACATATCTAGCTAATACTTACGTTGTATCCTATTTTATTTTATTTTTATTTTCTTTTGTTTCTGTATTGTTGTTTTTAGTTTATTTTAAGAAATAGGTAATATAGGTAATACTTACTTATACTCACTTACTCACCTTGTCTTGTATACTTTCCTTTTTTGTGTGTGTGTCAAATAAATAAATTCTTATTCTTATTCTTATTCTTATTCTCATCGTCGACAAGCAGTCAATTTGTTTGTTCACCTTTTATTTTTCTGGTTCGCGGTCTTCATTTGAGAACCTAGCGGTTATCGGTTCTGCAAGCTTATATTAGATTTTATTATTAGTGGTTTATTATAGTGCTCGGCTGAGAAGCTGGAGATGAGGGTTCGATTCTCGTTGCTGTAGAAATGTTTGCATAGTTTGCAAATATTTTTGAGAATGTTACCCAACCAGTCAGACTTAGGATAATCCTTCCTACTAATATTATACATGCGTGGAAATGTGAATGTTTGTTATTTTTTTTAATGTATTTTTTTTACCATGTATCTCCACGACAACTTTACCGATTGTAATGAAATTTTGAATGGTTTGAATCCTAAAAAACACATAGGCTTTTTATGCCGGAAAAATTTACCGTTCCTGTGGGATAGCTAAAACTGCAAAAACGCGGTTGAAGCCGCACAATTCAGCTTGTTGTATTATAAATTACCGTTCATACCGCAATGCCTAGAACCAAAACAAATATTTACATTAATCATCATGCACACACATCATCATAGAATCAATCACGAAAGTATATTTACCTTTTCTTTTATTGAATTATATACACGATGGAGGCCTTCTGGCGGCCTATTTACTCCGCCAACCAAGTTTGCCAGTAACTCACTCAAACTGGCTTTATTCATCTTTTACTGATAAAACCAAAGAATAAACTATTTATAGCGTGAATAAGCTCTAATTAAATTCCAGCGACAACTATTAATCCTCTGAATTGATGATGAACCGTTAGTGGAAGCTGACCCTATTTGTAGAGAGTCTAGATTGGCTGAAACTAATTACTGGTATGTGTTGAAAAATGCATGGGTAAGCAGATGTGGTTTAAAATACCCTTAAAAACATATTTTTTTCTGTATTTATTATATAAAAATCTAAACTTTAATGTAGTAGGTGTATTTCTGTTATAAACTTCCTAATTATGAAGAAAAACAAACGTAAAATTGGGTAAAGTTCGTTGTCGGTCCTTATTTTTTCAAAAATATTAAACTAACATGCAGTATTTTTCTTACAACACTATTATTTTGACACTGACATTATTTTAGGAAATATCTACCTTTGCACCACTGTTGTCCAAATTCAAAATGTTCTAGGATTAATGTCCAACACTTTTTGAGTGAAAATAAGGTCGATAGTTGACTTGAAATGCTCATTTTCAGGTGAAGGAAATACAAGCGTCTGGATTGAGGGAGGACCCAAGACATAACTTTCGTAACTTTTCAAATGACGTTTAAGAAATTTATGGAGTTTTTACAATTTTTAACTAAATTCTTGTGCTTACGTTTTACATTTTTTTGCAAGGATTTAAAAAGTGGATTCTCAATCTAGACGCATATATTTTTATAAAGACCTCTTTGTCAAAAAGATATCCCTACTACTTATGTATACTAAAAAACCTTAGTTACATGTATTCTAAATCGAGAGTAGGGCACTGCGTCACAGCAGTAGGAACATAAAAAGGCTGTCATTGTTATCCAAGTTCATGATTTACTAAAATAACATGTTTAAAACAATGTTTAAAACAATAATCCTCAAAGGATCACAAAATAAAACAAAATTATATTAAGCATTTAAATTATTTTAATTTATCATTTTACCGAGCCCAAAACTTTTCGTTTCTCTGTGCAAAACTTATTTGTAATGAAAATAAATTACTTTACAACGAGATACAGAGAGTAGGTAATTAGTATTTCATGAGGTTTTGCCCCAGTCGGTATATTTTTATTAACATCGAGAATATTAATAAAAGTAGTTAAACTTAGTTTGTGTAGAATTTTTTTAGAAGGTTTAATCTTCTGCTCCATCTTCAGCTGCTCATCAGTTTTTGCAGTCTGGGGTTCGATATATCTATCGAACTATAAAGCAATGTGCAGTTAAGATGCAGTCTTACTAGCTAGCTAGGTTTGAAGTTTGAACGAATGAATGAACGAATGATAATACTTTATTGTACTTGTACACCAAAACTTAAACTTAGATAATAACCTTTACAAAATAGGTACAATGGGCGGCCTTATCGCTTAGAAGCGATTTATTCCAGGCAACCGTTGGATGATGAAGAGGACTTTTAATTTATTGGAAGAATGGGTTTGCCACATTAAAAGGCTTGTTATTAGAAACGTCATACAAACACTGCTATTTCGCGTAACACTTGTATGAAGCTTACGAGACGCTGCACGTACGCGTCATAAATTTGCGGATTTATGTCTATAATTTCACCGGAACAAAGCATTGCAAGCATGCAAACATTACTATTTACTGGACAAGCTCTTACGGAAGATTTGCAAAAACTCAACTAAACGGTTTGAAATAACTTTTGAGGTTAAGGGGTCTAAAAAATACAACATCATTAATCATTAAAAAATTTTTTATTAAGCCAGTAATTTCAACAGTTTTTCTATTAAATCGACGATTGATTGTGGCGCAGCGGGCGCAGGTCCGCCTGCGACGCGGAGGTTGCGTGTTCGATTCCCGCCTCGGGTCAAATGTTTGTACGATTTACAAATTTTTGTTCTGGGTATTTTCTTTATATAATAAAAAATATCTTTTATATGTATTGTATTGTATTAAATTTATATCAGTCATCTAGTACCCATAATACAGCTCTGTTTAACAGCAGCTTACCTTGGGGCTAGATGATGCTGTGTGGATTGTCCAGCTTTATTTATTTATTATTTTTTAAAGTGTAAGCAATATTGAAACTACAGTCGTTTAAATAGCGTTCATAATCCCCTGCAGGCAAGACCCGTTCTGGGCGTATGGACTAATTAAATTTGTGTTTCATTGGATTCTTTATTTGTATACTGCACCGCGCCACCAATGATCGAATCTTAATTGATACAGTCGAGTTCTTTGTGATTGTTTTACAGAATTACCGTCCAATATATTGAATATCGTTGGTTGGTTTTATGCCGGTTGTATATATCTCTTTGTTGTACCGGCTGGTTCAATATAATGGTTTATTGTAACGGTAATTTATTGCAATGCGCTATTGTAATGTTTATTTTTTATAAGTACAGTCGGGGTAAGAAAAGGTTCGTCACCTTTAAGAGTTGTAGAGTTCTTTGTGATAGAGCTCGTCCGGGGAAGGACTACCACCATACCTATTTCTGCCGCCAAGCAGTAATGCTCGCATTGCTGTGTTCCGGTGTGAAGGGTATGGTTTCCGGTGAAATTACTGGCACATGAGGCTTTCGATCTTAGCCTCAAGGTGGCAACCCGCGAGTGATACCTCTGGTATTGCAAGCGTCCATAGGCTGCGGTAACCGCTTACCATCTTGTGGGCCGTACGCTTGGTTGCCACTTCAGTTGTATAAAAAAAAAAAACCTTAAGATCTATTTTCGTTTGCTCGGAATGAGCGATACTCTGCTTTACCGATTGAGTATGACAGATTGCAGTCGGTGGTCGACTGTCACTCGCCGCCAGTCCGGATGACAGTTACAATTAAAGGTTACCAACTTTTTAGACTACAAAGCATTCACGAAGGACTATGCTTCGTGAATGCTCGTGTAATATCGGCGATTAGGTTGCTTTGTATCTTATACATTGAATGAATGAATGAATGAAAATCTTTATTTTACTTATATAACTAGTACAAAGGCGAACTTAATGCTAGTAAGCATTATCTTCCAGATAACCTTTGGTGTATCATGGATAACAAAATGTGTCGGTAGTACACAAAACCAAAGAACCATTTAATATTTCAAGATGAACAAAGCAAACAATAAACTTACTTATCAATACAAGTAACACATATAAACATACATACACCTACCTACTGATATACTTATTTAAATAGATATATATATATATATTTTATACAACTGAAGTGGCAACCAAGCGTACGGCCCACAAGATGGTAAGCGGTTACCGCAGACTATGTATGCTTGCAATACCAGAGGTATCACTCGCGGGTTGCCACCTTGAGGCTAAGATCGAAAGCCTCATGTGCCAGTAATTTTACCGGAAACCATACCCTTCACACCGGAACACAGCAATGCGAGCATTACTGCTTGGCGGCAGAAATAGGTATGGTGGTAGTCCTTCCCCGGACGAGCTCTATCACAGAGAACTCTACTACTCTATATGATCTTGGCACCCAAAATGAAACTTTTGTGGATGTGTCTAATTTCAACGGTTCTTTCCTTAGTATGAGTCAGTGGCCAACTCTGGTGACAGAGTTTCTAGGCCGCCCGAAGGTCTCTGTCATGGCCTAACAACTTTGAAAAAGCCGGGACCGACTGCTTAACGTGCCCTCCAAAGCACGGGAGCGCTCAGTTGAAATTGGCACTGTAAGAGGACCATTCTAACCGGAGTGACTTAGTTGTTCTTAGTAGATCAACGAAGTTAAGCACTGTTCCGCATAGTCATCACTTTGATGGTGGATGGGTGACCGCTAGTGGCAATTACAACTGAGCGCTCCTGTGCTTCGGAGGGCACATTAAGCAGTCGGTCCCGGCTTTTTCAGTCGTAGGCCATGACAGACGCCTTCGGGCGGCCTAGAAACTCTGTCATTAGAGTTGGCCACCGACTCATACGAACTTACTTACTTACCGGAGCGTATAGAAATAGGAAAGGTGCATTGCTGCTTGGCAGCAAAAAATGTGTATGAACTAGAAAATTATCTAAACTTTTTATTTTTCATACTATTGTGAAATTTAATTCTGCAGTAAACTTATCTAAAAATGCTCAAACTCTGTTTTCTAATGAATATGATAGAAAACTGAGCTAATTTAGACGATAAGTTACGTTAATTATCAGTTAAAATCCCGCTCACAGTAATTTAACTTATTATCTTAAATATAATAAATGAATTGCTGTGCGTTAGTCACGCTAAAACTCGACAACGGCTGGACCGATTTGGCTGATTTAATAGAGTAATATACTATAAATATAATATTAATAAATAAATATATACTATATATATAATATGTTTGCCCGAAAAGGATTCCAGCGAGTCGCATAATTGGTTAAATTCATGCTTTAGCCAACCCAAAACTAAAATATTACGCTCTGCAAAAGACTCATTTTAAAAGCAGTGAACTCAAATAAGTATTAAGGCTTATCTTGGCACCTAAACACCTAATTTTATAGAGAACAGAAATAAAAACTTTTTCTTTCTTTCTTGTTGCCAACACAGGATGTGCTAAGTGCATAGGTATTTCGAATAACACACCCAATAGCTCAGTCAAATGCTTTAGTAAGTGGGCATCAAAATACAATACCTTAACTCTGTAAAACTGTAGGTTCACAGAACGATGTAATTTTCACACCACGACAAAGAGAGGTGGTTGTAGGACTCATCCGCAAGAGCTCGTCTTGGTGGGTACCACTACTGCCTAATTATTCTGCCTACAAGCAGTAATAAGCAAGCATTACTGTGTTCAAGGTTGAAGGATACAGTAGTTAGAATAATACTGGGCGTAAAAGACTTGTGGCAACCAAGCGTACGGCCCACTGAATGGTAAGCGGTTACCAATACAATACAATACATTATAATACATATAGTCTCATGTGCCTGTAATTTCACCGGAAACCATACCCTTCGAACCGGAACACAGGAATGCGAGTATAGCTGCTTGGCTGCAGAAACAGGTATAGTGGTAGTCCTACTCAATACATTGACGGTGAAATAATATTATTTTAGTAACAGCAGCGGCACTCAAGCACTGTCATAAGTTGAAAGTTTAAGTTATTGCAATAATACTACGCAGCCGCGAAATCTTATCCTCAGTATAAATTGGAGAGAAGCGTGAACAAGCATAATTCGCACACTTTAGTGGCGATTAACAAAAATTAAGCCCGGGGTTGTATTTAAATTGTCACAGCCCCCTCCCCTCATTTGCAGAATACTAATTAAATAAGTTCAGGGCGGCGTTTTCAAGTTGTAACATCTTATGGAGTTGAGAAGGCAATGGATGCGGTTGTTAAAATTTTCGCTGTCCCCAGAATTTAACCCCAACGTGTGTGTTGTGGTCAACGTATGTATCAGAAACATTAGGCCAAATATATTAGCTCGTTTGTAACGGTCTTTAGATGGCTCAACTGTTTCATATGTATTTTGTATATTTTGTAATGTAATGTAATGTAATTATGTACATATTTACTTTGTTTAATAAAGATTAAAAAACGTTTGGAATATTCTTCTATGACTCACAGCTCAAGTTGAAGAAGCTCTTGTACTGTGCTATTGCTATATAATATATTCTCACCCTGGACAAACATTTAAGTAATGAAAATAATTGTAATTTGTTTTGTGTCTCTATTTAGGGTTTGTTTATACAGAAAAAAATATGAGAAATCTCGAATTTTATTTAGTTCGGAGCTAATGGTGTTATGTGTACTCGACGGAAAACGTTGTAATCAACCTTCGAAAGAACTTTGTTACAAGCTACTCAAAAGATAGTGGTTTCAACATACAAAGTATGCTATCTAGAATTCTAGAATACCCGAGCATTTCAAAATCGATACCTTGAGCGTGGTTCGATTTATTTACCTTATCCATTTAGGTGTTAGCTCTCGAACATCAGGAAGCCATGAATTTCAGGGGTAGATAACAGCGACTTATCCACTTAAGCACTCTAGTAAAGTTGCAGTAATTAAATCTGCTAATGTTTACAATTTTAACTAACAGTTAAAATTACTTACTTTCACTATCTTGATTTTCTTTAGAATCATCGTTTAACTAAATGAATAAAATCACTCAAGAAAAAAGGTTAATGCAGATCAGCTCGGCTTTGATCAGGTGTCGCCGAATTCACCCGACTATCACTGAGGAGATGGGATCTCCTAACCAGTGGTCCGGCCTCTTGGTATGCGCTGGATCGAAAGACTTTTGTGCGACCAAGTGGTGCCTTGGGTTTGTGAGCGGCCGGAGTGAGGGCTCCCGGTCACTCGTTTACATACAAACCCAGGGAGGGCGGCAGTAACATAGTTGCGTGTTCCTGCCGTCGCATCCGAGGATGTGCCGGAGTGACTTGCCACTCCCGGGATGGGCTGCGGCTGCAGCAAGTTTGTGAGAGGGGAACCCCAGAGATCCTAGGAGTTCGGGGATCCCTTTGATCCAACGAGGCTGGCAACCGAGGAGGTTTAGTGAGTCGTCCGGCGTTTTTTTAGTCGGACAACCTCACACACCCCTGTTCGCACCCTCATGCGATAGGATGTCTGTTTGCAGATTACTCCTCGTTAATAATAAAAAAAAAGATCAGCTCGGCCCCCGATTGGCAACGTCAAGGCTTATCATCTTTTGTTTAACATAAGCGAGGCTATGTTGATATGATGCTGATAAGTGTGCGTTGATTTTCTGTCAGGTTTGCCTGTTAGGCGCCATGCATGCCCTATGATCATAAACTGTATTGTATACAGGGTCATTGTTAGTCTACTACTACAAGATTAAACTTATATGATCGAACTTTTACATTTTTAATATGGCACGTTTTATCGTGTACCACATGAGCACCACGTGCAACATCTAGTTAAAGATAAACTACGCCTCAAACTCCAACAAAAACCGACAGCAAACATTTTAGCAAAATATTTCGTAATTACAAAAAATGCCATAAATTTAATTTGACTTGACAAATGAAAAGAGACACATTTTTGTGGAGATATTGTTCAGGTTTTTAATATGAATACTTTTTGGAGATTAATTTTTTGGTGTTGCTGAGATTAAGGCGGGGTTTAGTGCTCGACTGATGGTAAGCATTTACCAGAAGCCCGTGTTTAGATTATAAAGAAACAAGCTTGCGTGGCATTTAAAGCGACTCTATAACCCAGCGCTTTCCAATTCCAATTATAATTTAAGCGAAGTGCTCAAATTTCTGATATTATTACGAAAAATTCAAGATAAGAATTTTTTAACTAATTTATTTAGAAGTATTATACTGTTAATATACTATGCAAAACTTGGCCACACATAACCTTATAGAAATGGCGATGGAAAGAATGAGCGGAAAGAAACTTCTCTATTCTACCCTAGAGATGAAATCTACAAATGCGAGCATGGCGTTCAATTTTCTCTATTTTTGAGATTCGAGAATAGAAACATTTCTTCGGAAACTGTCTACATCTCCTGAGACCTAGACAAGCTTTTATCTCTGCGTTTTTTTTGGATCCCGCACCTATGTCATAAGCCTTCAACGCCATGAATAGTTCCTTGAATACCTCGGTTGAAAATATTGGGATGCTCTGAATATATTTATCGGAAAATGGTGAGCAGCGCGTTACTAAGTTTCAATCAAAAATACTTGCCGCTCAATATCTAACTGCAATATTTCATTATTTCAATTTAGTATTATATTTGTATCATTTATATTTTGTTAATTTGACATTGTGATTGATTTTGATTAATGTTTTTGTACTGCGTCATTAATACCTATAGTGATAGAGCTCGTCCGGGGAAGGACTACCACCATACCTATTTCTGCCGCCAAGCAGTAATGCTCGCATTGCTGTGTTCCGGTGTGAAGGGTATGGTTTCCGGTGAAATTACTGGCACATGAGACTTTCGATCTTAGCCTCAAGGTGGCAACCCGCGAGTGATACCTCTAGTATTGCAAGCGTCCATAGGCTGCGGTAACCGCTTACCATCTTGTGGGCCGTACGCTTGGTTGCCACTTCAGTTGTATAAAAAAAAAAATAAAAAAAAAAAACCTATTTACTAGTTTAGTCAAACAAACTTAATATTGCAGTGCCCTGACGGGGTTCATGTACCTACTGGCAATGTATTAATTAAGATCCATACGAACTTTGTATCTGTAAGCAATGAATTAATATATATCAAACTATTACTATAACCCACTGACGACAGGTGGCACTCTTTTTGCAAAATTTAGAGTTAATTTATTTCAAAATTGCTACCATATTTTCTTGATTGCAAGTAACGTGAATACGGTATACAAATTAGTGACATTACTAATATTGTTTCAATATTATGGGATTTGGAATTTGAGTAAAACTCATGTCTTCGGTTGATAATAATATTATGAAATGTTTGGTCCAAAATACAACCTGCAACGTTTTATTCATCATCATCATGACATCCTTCTGCGTTCCCACTGCTGGGACACGGGCTTAGTTTTTTATTGCATTAGAATAAATAAAATATACACAGAACAAATTAATTATTGACAGCTGGACGATACATTTTCGATTGTCTAACGACTTTTTCGTGCTAAGTACTCAGCTCATACAATAGCACAAAATTCTCGTATTCGTCGAAATACAGAACGCAAATTTTCATGTAGACAGGCTGTCACATAAATTCAATTTCACACGACGCTGCTAAATGAAGATGCCTCTTTCTTTTAAATTGGAACTGTTACAAAATCCTGGATGATGGGCACAATGTTTTTCAACATTATTGTTATCGTAAAAACTGTTACTGCATTTTTTGATATAAAAAGTTATAGATCGTCGCGTTGCTTGACCGACCAGCATGACAGACTCCACTGCTTCCAGAGTTGGCCACTGACTCATACGAACTTACTTAGTCTAAAAAAAAGTGGTCGTTGATTACCATTCAAAAGCAACAGAATGGTAACAAACTTGTAAACGTAAAGTTCATTGAAAATTGGAACCTATCCAAATTTGTTTTCAGACTTAACGGCCCCTGAAACTGTATAAGTACGAGACATTTCTTCAGCAACGTGTTCAAAAAACGGTCACCGTTAGTTTTTTTATTTATGTCAGCAATTGACAGGACTGTCAAATTATTCTCGTTGAACGCTATGTCTGACCATTACAATTGCAGTATAACCAGGCTCCATTACAAATTGTAAAATACAATTAAATGTAATTATCTACAATTTTTATAGCACTTATGTTGCTAATAGGTCTTATATTATTATGTAAATTTTATTGAAAGAATTTTTGAGCGTTACAATTGTTAGAAATATACTTGTAGATTTTTAATATATTTATAGGTTTCGTAAACAGCATTTGTCACAAATTCGAACGAAAATCTACAAAATTGACACTTATGTACAAGTTTGTGGACTTGTAATGTTTATTAAATAATGATGATGAAATAAACTTATCTTACTGCGCTGAACGCTCTCCTGAAAGCCAATCCACATTTTGACCTGTTTGTGGATGGATGGTCAAAGATAGTATCGGAATGCTTACGGTTCTGTGAGCGCGACCTATGACAGTGCTTATATTTTATTTATTTTTCCGCATTGTTATTATTGTTGTCATTTGACATTTGTTTATTTCTAATTTTAAATCTGATTTATTGACTTGTTGATTATCTTTATTATTTTCTGTTATTGTTATGCTTATAAATTAATAATGTGTCTATAATTTCTATGTTAACAATCTCTATTTATAATTTTTATTTCTAATTCTTCTTTAATTAATGTAATTGGTGTATAATCGTTTTAATTAAAGTAAAATAAATAAATACAAATGCAAAATTAAAGTTGATAAAGTTATGATGAAAAAGTTGAAGGATAATGGTAAAGTACTAAAACTGTTTAAAATGTATTTCGTATAATTGTATGTAAATATGTACATATTTTAATTTTATTTTGGTAATAAATTTTTGGATGAGAAAAATAAAACAACAATTAAAATTAAAGTCCATACCAGTTATATCACTAAAAGTTTTTTTTTTTTTTTTTTTTATACAACTGAAGTGGCAACCAAGCGTACGGCCCACAAGATGGTAAGCGGTTACCGCAGCCTATGGACGCTTGCAATACCAGAAGTATCACTCGCGGGTGCCACCTTGAGGCTAAGATCGAAAGCCTCATGTGCCAGTAATTTCACCGGAAACCATACCCTTCACACCGGAACACAGCAATGCGAGCATTACTGCTTGGCGGCAGAAATAGGTATGGTGGTAGTCCTTCCCCGGACGAGCTCTATCACAGAGAACTCTTCTACTCTTGAAGTTCTGCGTGGCACTGCACTGCGCCCGACACCGAGACGTAGATAGCTGATGTCGGCGTTTGCTCCAAAAGACGTTAGCGCTATATTCATACGATGTCATACGACCGCCAACGCATTTTAAAAAACTGTAGCTTTACGTAGTAAAGTCTAGTTTAGCCGAAATTGAACTTAATGCTCTACCGTTTTACTATCAAACTGATGTAGAATTTATCTTGGGTAGTAGAAAATTTATTGCATGTTTAGTTGCACTAATACATTTAACACTGGTTCATTGTTCGTCTGCTGTAGATCAATAGACGAGATGTCGAAAATTCATTTGATTTGAAATAATAAAATTTACCTACTGTTTAGAAAAACATGATAAGTCATTTTGTTGTTTTACTTGAAGCTTTGGGAGACACTGCAATCAATGATCTAGGGGGTTTCTAATTTGTCTGAGGGACCTATTTTGAAATCGATAAATTCTCGAAAGATCCTGGCAAATATCAGTTCGGGTTTATAGCAATCTCGGATACCAAGCGTACGGCCCACAAGTTGGTAAGCGGTTACCGTAGCCTTTGGACGCTTGCAATACCAGAGGTATCACTCGCAGACCTTGAGACATAGATCGAAAGCCTCATGTGCCAGTAATTTCACCGGAAACCATACCCTTCGCACCGGAATACAGCAATGCGAGCATTACTGCTTTGTTGCAGAAATAAGTACGGTGGTAGTACTTATCCGGACGTGTTCTATCACAAAGAACTCTACTACCCTTAAAACCGTGTCTTAAACCGGTTAACCAAAATAAACTTTTACGATAAATAATTGTTACAATACCTAAAGGCAGATATAAAAAAGGGCTAAAATCTACAGCGTCATTATCCTTATACGATTTATAATACTGACTTGTCGGTCAAAGATACGCTAACTTGTTGGTTTAGGTTTCAGCCCTTATGGGGTCACCCCTTTGATATAATAGTAAATCAGGGTCATATTCGAAGCAGATATAATATAAAAGCAAAGTTAGGTTAATATTAAGAGCACCGGTGGTCTAGTGGTAGTGACCCCGCCTTCCGATCCTAAGGTTGGTTCAAACCCGATCGTGCAAAAATTGATTTTTCTGTTCAAAAAATTGATGTGCGCAATGTGTCAAAATGTTTTTGTGAACCAACTGTCTATGAGGTATTCCCGCGAACTGCTCAGTATTTTAGTGCACACTTTTTATTCCTATCACTGCACAGAATATGTGCCGTTGGAGGGAATAAAAAAAAAAATACTGCACACATCTTGATAACGCTTTCTAGTGATGGGCTATTCAAAGTATTCGGGCTTTTCAAAGTATTCGGGCCCTATGCTGCAAAAAGTATAAAAGTCAAAATCTTCTGCTTAATTTTTTACGTCTAAAAAAACAAAAATTAACCCCTTCAGACGATAATAAGTAAATTGGTCTAGAAACTACTATGAAATATAATACGATTTTAAAATCTAGTTTACTCACACTCTTAAGCGTGTCCAGTCTTTCGCTTTATTAAAATCCACGTTGCTTACAGTTTGCGTTCAAATATTATACTTGCTCTATAACACGGCTGGCAGAGAGCTTGGCAAGCAACGACAGGCGCAAACATTAGCTTACCGACGATTGCCTTGCTGTGAAAATGACGGAAATTGTTATAATATCGCTATTAACTGCCACTCGAGGCTTCACTCACGTGGTGCATAATTCGCTTGAAGTAATCTATGTATTTTTCCAGGTTTCTAGCTCGTAACAAATCCAAATTTATTACAGTGGCTTAGCCGTGAAAACGTAACTAGGTAATATTGCATTCATATTATTGGTAAATATACCTAAGTACTTACATTCATGAATATACATGTATTCAACATGAAAGATACGCGGTGTATGTAATAGGTTGAGAAACTCGTTAAAGCGACGACAACGGCGCAGGTTTTTGCACGAAACCAATTTTGACTCCACGTTATGGCATACTACTATTTACAAGCGCGCAAGACACATGTACCGTGTTTACGCACCATAATTCTATAACAACAAAAGCTGGTCTATATAAATAGGTCACTATAATGATTTATATTTATACTGGTACTATATTTATACTGATACTGGTTATAAAGTTGTCTCTAGAACTTGAATTATATAAATTGTACTTATTAAATACTAAACCCTAAGCAAAGACCACAAAACATGGCGACACACAAACTTCCCGCGCAAATATCGTGAGCGTCTAAAATGGCCGCCATCAAAATGGCGGCGCACAAAATATTTCGTAAATAACCACGAACTTCCGCGTTTGTGGAATTAGCGCTTTTATAGAGAAAATTCGGGAACTGTTTACAGCTGACCCGAGCAAATTTTCATTTTGGAGGTTTAGAGGGAAAGTTTTTGATGAGCGATTCTAGACTGTAAATATTTAGTACCTACCTATTGTACCTACGTGGTTTGAAACTCAATTTCAGGAAATTCCGAAAATTCTGCCTGTATTTCAATGTTTTTCTTCACTGATCGAAAGCAAGCTAGTTTATATTACACAAACATATTTTTTGATTGAGTGAGTGTTTGATGTTTTATCAAAATGTTTTTATTTATTTTTATGCGTTGAAAATGTAAATGGAAATTTATATAGGTGCGTTCTTTAAATGACCGTCGTAAAAGACATTTTAAGTTGTCCCTCGTAAAGGACACTGCAAATGGGGCATTTTATGTTCTTGTATCAATTTATCAAATTATGACGACTGTTTGTTGTACTGTTTTATTACTCTTTTTAATTGCAAAAACAGTTCAAGCTGAAGTCGAGATTGTTTTTAAACGACTTACGAAAATGAAGTTGACTCTTCAGCTTTATACCTAAGTTGTGTATACAAAAGTACCTACAGAGTTTTTGTAAAAATAAAAACTCAACCAGATATTTTTTACTAATATATTAGTAAGATTGAACAGTTATTAAAAAAAAAAAATCATATGATATTTTGCTATACTTATAAATATTTAAGATAGTGTTGTTAACTGTTTATGAGGTTAAAAATTAGTTTATTAGTTTAAAAAAAATGTGTAGCGTTTCAGTCTTCCAGCTTAAAATAATAGCACTGAAAATAGTGACTGATTATCGTATTTCAGAAATACTGTCGCAAAAGTTTCTAACATTGTAAACTTAAGAATCTTGATTTAACTTTCTTGAACGTTTAGTTTACATTTCTTAAGTTTTAGCTAAGTGTAATTAAAAGGTGTTCTAGACGTTCCTTGTAGTAAACACACAAACATCCCACCTCTGGCAGTCGGCTCAACAGGAAGCTATTGTGTAAAACGAATTATGCTCAACAATAGGTAGAGTTTGTATTACCTACTTGTATTGTTACCCTGAAATTCTTCGCAGGAGATTTAAAATAGAAAATCGTATTTTACAGACTCAGAAGATACAGGTATATTATATAAAAACAACTTTATTTTTAGTGTACATTCCCTGTATACAATCTGAAAATTGTTGTGGGCATTTCTAACACAATTTTATTGATAATAACTACAGTTTTTAACACTTTTTAGGCCAGCATTCAATCCAGTGCTGGACTGGATTGAATAGTTCACATTATTCCAGTCTTTACAAAATCTGCTGTTTGTCACAGGACTGGAATGTTCACTGGAATGCGTATATTTCAGTGCCGGTTTACAGTGGCATTTCAGCGCTCGATACGATAGCTAGACAGTAATATTTAAAAGAATAACGTGAACCGGGCAGTAATAGAAGCTTGATCATGATGATGACGATTCTTCAAAATACAAAAATAAAAGCTCCATCTATCCAACCATCTTTAATCACCTTTGAGCACCGTGGTAGTCCGCCCATAAAAACAATATACGCAATTTCATACTCATATAAAAACAAATAACTGCGACTTATGGCATGTTTTATACAGTATTATAAGTCCCATATGAATAGACCTCGGAGTAATGTAAGGATAATAAAGCTCTTACAGGATGAACATTAATTAACCTGGTAGGACTTTCAAGGAGATCGTCTTGGTGGGACCACAGTGCCAGATATTATGCTAGCAGTGTGCAAGATAATATGTTTAACAACTACATCTTGGGGTGACAAGTGCAGTGCAGTGCCAAGCAGAACTTTAAAACTCAATTTTTTTGGTGATACTGTAGCTATTATGGTCAAGCGTGGTGCTTAACTTCAGGCGAATGACTTGACTTAGCTCGTCATTTGCTTATTACCCCCTTAAACAAATGTTGTAGCTTCTTGCTAAGTATTGTTTAACCTTGTCATTCTTATATCAAAATCATGTTAATAACCATGACGTTACAATGTGACCAACGGGTCCTTCGGCGTGGTTTGAATCGCTCGCGGTGCGAATCGACCAAGAGCTCTTTTTGAATGGGTCGATTCGGACCGCAATGCGAATCAAATCAAAATAATCAAAACAGAACATTCTGTTTCCATCTACCGATTGTCTGCAACCTTTTTTTCTTGACCATTTCATCATTTTGTCATCGGTTCATCGAGTGGGGGTCGTCGTATACTTCGTTACAGTTCACGGCATTCGAGAACGAGATTCTCCAGTTTTGCTATATGGCCTGGCCACTGCCACTTCCACTTGCTTATTGTTACTCTGAAGTCCCAACCTATTATTACAAGGTAATGACTTCTACACCATCAAGCTAAGTGTTATCGGGGTAATTGCTTTGTTGGCCCGTTCTGATAAGATGCATGTATTATTAAAAATTAAATATATAAAATAATGCTGGACAATGCGGCACAGCATCGTCTAGCCCCAAGCTAAGCAAGGTTGTGTTATGGGTACTAAATGACTGTTAAACATAAAAAAATACTATACATAGACTATTTTTTTATTATACATAAAAAATACCCAGAACACCTGGAACATATATTGCAGATCGTACAAACTTTTATTTTGTTCTAAGGCAGGAATCGAACCCGCAACCTCCTGCATCAGACCCGCTGCCGCTGCGCCACATCGGTAGTCAAAGTAATTAATGTATGCTATAATAAGTATGCCCGACAAGACGACCGATGTGGCGCGGCGGGCGAAAGTCCGCCTGCGAATGATTGCACGATCTGCAAATATTTGTTCCGGGTGTTCTGGGTATTTATAATGTATAATAAAAGAAAACTATCTATGTATAGTATTGTATATTCCATAATGCAAGCTCTGCTTAGCTTGGAGCTTGATGATGCTGTGTAGATTGTCCAGCATTATTTATTTAAATAAATAGGTATGAAAAAAAATATGTATTTAGGGTATTCTATCAGTTATCTGGTACTAATCTCTGGTAATAGCTTTGCTTAGTTAGAGGCTAGATGTCGCAGTGTAAAATGTCAGCCAATACAATAAATGTATTTATTATTAAAAATGGTTTTTGTATCACCTCTTTGATTATGAAGGGCTGGTGGGGTCAAAACCATTATTTCTGATTCTTATCTAATCCCAAATCAGAATTCAAAACGTTTCAAACGCAATTTCCTTTGGACTGTCTGAAAACGTGCTCAGTCGTATCACAATCGACTTTGACTAGTAAATTTCTAATCTTAGGAACTCGCAAACTTTTATCATACGAATTAACATATTTTACGCAAGTTGTAAGGGAAATTTGCATTTAAAAATCATAACTTCCTACTGTAATGTACAAAAGTTCTGTTCCTGTTATGCCGGGAAATGCACGCTAGATTAAGCTGCGTTCACACGGCCAGAGTTTTAATGCAAAAATGATTTATTATACAGAGTTTATGTATTAGAGTTTTACGATTAAACTTTTTTATGGTATTAATAGAGTGGTAATTTAAAAATAAGCGCTTCGGTGCTTTAGAAGATACTTTAAGCTGTCAGTTCCAGTTATTTCGAAGTATGTTAGGCCTTGATTGAAACTTTCAGTCAGCGTTCACACTATAATGAAAATATTTATTAACCGTACTTACTTACACTTAAGTAAAGTGTGAATCGGGACTCAAGCATCGTTTTGTTTTTTCTTTAAAGAACTTTCAAAAATCCTAACCTGAGTATCGTTTTGTGCTTGAGTTTCGTTCTTGAATACGAACCTTAGCCTGCGTTCACATTTGCGCAATTTTTTTCCGCGCGAAACCGTGCTGGCGTCGCGTCGCGCCTTACTCAGAACTATTGGAATTTAAGATTTAAGTATCTTGTTTTCACTTACCTTTTTATTGATATAAAGTACGAGCTCACGCGATTACCAAAGTCTGTTGGCCATTGGCTCATACAAATTTTCTTTCATATCGTCTCCATGTAAACGAGACTTTATAAAAGTTGATTTGAAAAAGATAGCTAGTAAAAAAGATAGTTGAAATGGAAAAACTAGCATTGTAGTTATGTCATCGTGTGGTTTTATTATATTATTTAAGTCACAAAATAAAGCTATATATAATTCTGTGATTTATGTGATGTAACATGCTAAGTCGTTCTTAACAAATCAGCTAACACCCAAATACTTGAACGCATCTTATGTGTCGCTTTTTCACGTTTCTGATCGGTGGGTTCAAGAATAATAAAAAGTACCGCTAGAACCCCTAGCTCGGGGGGGCTCGGGGGGGCTCGGGGGGGCTCGGGGGTCGAAACGGAACAATACAAACTCATGAATTTCAGTATTTATTACTAACCTTGTTCACCTTGTCTAAATTATGACAATGTTTTGGAGAATTTATGTCTCGCATCCTCTATAGTCTGTGCACAAAGTGAGTGTCTGGCGCATACTAAAATTACCTACTTCCCAGTTACACACATAAATATGGGCGAAAATACACAGTGCCAGTAGCTCGCCCGCAAAATACGACCTCGGTGGCGCGGTGGGAGAGCCCGGTTAAAAGCGAGGGGTTGCGAATTCAATCCCCGCTTCAGGACAAATGTTTGACTAGTCTGCGAGTATTTGTTTGAGGTTGTTTTTTTCTATACCAATATTATAAAGTGAAAAGCTTTGTATTTTTATTTTTTATGAATAAACTTAAAAACCACAGGTCCGATTATATTTTACCATTAGAATGCTACATAACCCTGAGTAACATAGGCTATATTTGTTACAAGCAACCCGCTCCGGCTTTGCACGAGTGCTTCGATCGATCGGCTAGTGTATTTACAAAAAAAAAGAATAATTTGTATTCTATTAGTTCCCAAATAAATGACGATCGATCTTGAGCCTTCACCATCCACCTACTTTCTGCGACTGCTTTAATGTCATCGGTCCACCGAGTGGGAAGGCCTTCCTATAAGTTTTCTTTTCCAGTTCGCGGTCGCCATTTGAGAACCTTTTATCTTTATCGAAATGTAAGAACATTTACAATAATTTGAATAACTTCGGGTCGTTGAACTCACTTTGTTGTAATAGAATTTAGACAATAACAATAAAAGCTCTAGACTTTACAATTCTACTGCGAATCCAAGTACTAAAGCCACGTTTACACTAACAGACAAACGTTCAAATCGTTGTATAATGTGCTTAAAGTGGCCGTTTTTGTCGACACCGCAAACGCTGGAAGTACTCTATTTCTAGCATAAGTTCCTGACTTTATAGAGCTGCTGGCGAGTCCGTGAGTTTTGGAAAACCAAGCTTAGTTTCTGATAGCTCCGCTGCGCTGCTAAAAAAATGTTATGAAATGTAAATTGCATTTCTTTCTAGAACAAACATTTGCGTCAACATTAATAATTTTGATTTGATTTTTTTAATTACGTCGTCAGTTGATAAGATCAAATACAACATTATTTATGACTTAAACTGGGTTGAATTTAGTAAATCTCTACTCCGCTCTACTTTGGTGATTGATTGCATTTAATACCTGAACAAGTTATGGATTTCTATGAAGCATAGGACTCTAACTATTAAAATGTGAAAGTTGAAATTTGAAAAAATACAAAACAATGCTTTTTTTCTTTATTACGAGCTAAGTATATTTGTTAGACTGCGACCAAATTTGCACAATAAAACTAAAAATAATACGAGAAAAACTATTAAACTGGGAAGGCCCATGTTGTATCATCAAGATGGCCGTAGACACTACCAAGTCGCGTCACTAGATACATTTTCACAGGTCATGCCGTGTCAGATCACGTGATGTGCGAGCTAGCTAGCTTCCAGTCAGCTAACTCGCACTAGTGCTGAGCTCAATAGCTCGCTGAGAGTACTGATATTAAGTCGGTCCATCGAGACGCAAGTGTTGGGAACAACCTCGACGATTTCACGTACTAAATGACGTAGAACGTAACTGTGTTCTATAACAAAATTGGTTGGTTAACCTAATTAAACAAAACACTACTATTATTATTTATTATTAACATAATATAAGGAGGGAACTAGATAGGTAACTGTAAAATACTTAAAATATGCAACTATGTTTTTTGGGCTCTTTAATCACTCAACCCGCGTCCCGCATGACTGATATACTTAATACAATACAATGCATAGAGATATTTTTTATTATACATAGAACACCCGGAACAAATATTTGCAGATCGTACAAACATCTGTCCCATGGGGGAATCGAACCGCAACCTCTTGCTTCGTAGGTGGACCTTCTCCCGTCGCGCCACATCGATAATTTTTTTGGATAAATCTCGTTGACAACGATTTTTCCCGTTCGCACTTGAAAAATGTGTCATTTTCCCGCGGCATGTTACATTCTATCGCCATTTTGTCGTCACGTACAAGACTGGGCATTTAATAGCGATTACAGCGCCGCTAACATTGTAGTACTTTATCACATTTCATTCTATTTGGTATTCAAATTCAGTTACACTTTGTAATTGAAATAATTTGAATGTATCTACAATGATACGACGATTTAGACGGCCGGTCCAAGATAAAACATTACTCCGAAATCAAACTAATCATTTATTGTCGACCGATATAGCGCAGCGGGCGCAGATTTGATTCCCGCCTCGGGTCAAATGTTTGTACGATCTACAAATATTTGTCCTGGGGTTTTGGGTATTTTCTATATATAATAAAAAAATATCTATGTATTGTATTGTATTAAGTATATATCAGTCATCTAGTACCCATAAACACAGCTCTGTTTAACATCAGCTTACCTTGGGGCTAGATGATGCTGTGTGGATTGTCCAGCATTATTTATTTATTATTTACAGGCTTTCGATCTATGCCTCAAGGTGGCAACCCGCGAGTGATACATCTGGTATTGCAAGCGTCCATAGACTGCGGTAACCGCTTACCATCTCGTGGGCCGTGTGCTTGGTTGCTGCTTCAGTTCTATAAAAAAAAAAAATCTACAATTTTACGTGCGTTTTTTATAATTATTATGTAATCTTTATTGAATTTTTGGCCGTTACAATTGTAAGAAATATACTTTTAGATCTTTGATAATATTCATAGGTCTTTTAAACAGCATTTGTCGTAAATTCGAACAAAAATCTACAAAATTGACACTTTTGTACAAAGTGGACATGTACTTTGATGGCCTCTGAGCCCATCAAAAAATATTTATTGACACTGTTTCCTCATTCAAAGAAAAGTGTTTTCAAAGGATTCTAAAAATATCTTGTCAGTCAAAATCTTATTCAAAATTTTATATGAAAAGGAATTTTATTGGCGGAATATTTTATGAATAGAACTGTTATGGAACTGTCTCTGGCGCCATTATCTTATCATAGATCTGTCTATTCACTTATGGACCCAAATCTACCTAACTGACAGATAATGAACGTACAGACTAACTGGCTTAAATAGACCTTAAGATAGAAGTATAAGAAAGAAAGAAAATACAGTTATTGATTCCCAAAAAAAAACAAACAAATCAAATCAAAAAAAAAACAAAAATGCTTTATTAGAAACAAAAACACATGTACAAGAATATTTACGTACGATAACAACTACATTAGTCTACTAATGTGACTGTGATGCAGCTATCAACGCCCATCTCCAGAGATATTTTGTTCCATTTTAACATTAAATATAATATATACTTATAAAATATAAGATGTTATACAAGTTTAAATGTAGCCAGAACCGAAATGAATAAGCAATAAAAGAAAATTGAACACAAAATAATTTTATTGTATTTTATTTTATTTAATAGGCAACGCCAACAGTACACATAGCAAACATTAAATATACAACATTACAGCTTAAATACTATGAAATGTGTGCCAATTACAGGCATGCACAGCATTTTCCATAAAATTAGAGACAACAGCTAAAAATTAAAAATACTTACAACTTACAACTAAAACGAGAAAAAAAGATAAGAAATATTAATCAAACAATTATAAAAAAAAAAAAATATAATTAAATAGTAAAAATATATAATTTAATAGTAATAAAAAAAGGCATCAACAAGTTTTTAGGTACCTAAGTAGGTAGGTACCAAGTGCTAACTCTTGCTTGTACATTTTTGCCATTTTTTTACTGTCATCATCATGAGAGCCTTCTAATGTTCCCACTGCTGGGACACTGGCCTACTCTCAGGCAAGAGTGATTGGGTCTTAATTTACCACGCGGACCCAATGCAGATTGGTGGATGGCACATGTCTTTCGAACTTTTAGTTCTTGGACATGCCGGTTTCCTCACGATGTTTTCCTTCACCGTATGAGAGTACTCGCATTGCGCACATCAATTTTTAGCGAAAAATCCATTGGTGCACGTTCGGGTTTGAACCCACAACCTTAGGATCGGAAGTTGGGGTCACAACCACTAGACCACCGGTGCTCCTTTTTTATTGTAAGTCTGCTTATTTTCTTAGAATGATCCTCATAGTTCGATTGGCACCACACTGGGGTTATTAAGTTAGAAAAGTAAGTTCGTATGAGTCAGTAGCCAACTCTGGTGACGAAGTTAATAAGCCATAACGGAGGCCTTTTTGTGGAACTTTGAAAAAGTTAGAATCGACAGCTTAACGTACCTTCCGAAGCGCGGAAGCGCTCAGTTTAAATTGCCACAGCCCTTACCCATCCAAATGTTACTACGCGGAAAAGTGTTGATTTTGTTCATCTATTATGAACGCATTAGCCAGCTGCGAAGTTGAGTGCGCTTCTGTGCTTTGGAAGCCATGTTAAGCTGTCAACCCTAACTTTTTGAAAATTGTTGACCATAATAGAAATTTAGGTGACCTATTCAGTTTTCAGAGCCATTGACTCATGCGAACTTAGTTTTATTTTAGCTCTCTGATTTAAATGTATCTGTCTCGTGTTACTATATCTTCTTACCTCGTTAGAGTGAGGAGCTCCCTGAAGACATCATTAGAGGTTGGCTGACACAGCTCATAGAAACAACAGCTAGTACATAACTAGTACTATACATTAGAGTAGTAGAGTTTTTTTAATAGAGCTCGTCCGGGGAAGCACAACACCATACCTTTTTCTGCCGCCAAACAGTAATGCTCGCATTGCTGTGTTCCGGTTCGATTATGGTTACTCGTGAAATGGCAGGCACATGAGACTTTCAATCGACGTCTCAGAGTGGCATCACGCAAGTGATATCTCTTATGTTGCAAGTGTATATAGACTACGGTAACCGCTTACCATCAAGTGGGAAGTACGGTTGGTTGCAAATTGTGTGGTATATTATATAAAAAAAATAACTACGATTTATTCTGTCTGTGTGTTCAGGTTTGGTCGAATCAAACCAGTTACGTCACAAGCGCCATTATATCAGCTACGTCATAAGCGCTTCTAGTTTTTAATAATAATAATAATAAGAGTAGTAGAGTTCTCTGTGATAGAGCTCGTCCGGGGAAGGACTACCACCATACCTATTTCTGCCGCCAAGCAGTAATGCTCGCATTGCTGTGTTTCGGTGTGAAGGGTATGGTTTCCGGTGAAATTACTGGCACATGAGGCTTTCGATCTTAGCCTCAAGGTGGCAACCCGCGAGTGATACTTCTGGTATAGCAAGCGTCCATAGGCTACGGTAACCGCTTACTATCTTTTGGGCCGTACGCTTGGTTGCCACTTCAGTTGTATAAAAAATAATAATAATAATAATAATAAATTGTTTATTTCAGGCAACAAATAATTGAATATACAAAAGTATTGGCCCATATTTATAAATAACTAAATGACTAACATACATAAAAATATTAAATAACAAATATTTTTATATTTTAATTGTTATTATTTAATATTAAATAAATCGACGCTCCGATGACACACGCGCGGTGCCATTTGACAGGCGTCCAATGAACTTCCTGAAAACGACACCCTTCGGCCAAAACCAGCTGTCCATGTACGTCGAGAGTCGATCCGTCGGCACTCTCACCATAAATGAACCAAAGTTCACATTACGGAGAGACACCAATTTCTCGACTCTCAAAGAGTTTTTGCAGTGATCTGGCTGTTCTGTTTAAACTAGCAGTATCTATTTCAGTGAGAGTTGAAACTACAACCACGAAGCCACGCCACGTCGCACTGCTACAATCGGCACGTCGCGTCGTCGCCCGTCTGCATCATTTTCTATGTCCTAGCTACAGTGTTGCTCAACAATAAACAGAAAAAACACACTATGAATCGAAAGACCATCATTTGCTATGTCCTAGCTACAGTGTTGCTCAACAATAAACAAAAAAAACACACTATGAATCGAAAGACATTGGTCTACTCTCGAGCAAAAGTGGTTGAGTTCACCAGGCAGACCCAATGAGGATGGGTAGGTGGACCATGTCATTAAAATTTTTAGTTCTTAAACATGCCGGTTTCCTCACGATGTTTTCCTTTACCGTTTAAGTTTTAGTGCTCTTAAACATAAATTGCGACAAGACAAAACTACTCATCATCATTATCTGCCGCAGCAGCATTGAGAATTCTCAATGTCTTTGCATTGTACCAACAAATAAAGATTGAGATTTTTGGATTATTTATAGTTCTCTCGACGGATCTAGGCTTCCGTGAAGTTAGCCGTTTGTAATGCGCAAAGACAATTTATCCGCTGACAGAACTATACACGAGAGGTGATAGAGGTAAGTTTGATATCCGTTGCGAGACAAATTAATCGCACTAATATAAATAGCTCAGTACGTTACGAGTGATTTAAACTATAGCTTAAAGTTGGCCACTGACTCATACGAATTTTGCCAAAATGGGAATCTGATGTCATGGCCCAACAACATGCCCCCATTAGCCCAATGTGTACAGCCGGAGTGATGATTTTTGTAATGTTTTTTTTTTATACAACTGAAGTGGCAACCAAGCGTACGGCCCACAAGGTGGTAAGCGGTTACCACAGCCTATGGACGCTTGCAATACCAGAGGTATCATTCGCGGGTTGCCTTGAGGCATAGATCGAAAGCCTCATGTGCCAGTAATTTCACCCGATACCATACCCTTCACACCAAATATATACATAATGTAAAACATGTTGCAGATTATATTATTGTCAATTTTATAAATAAATCTGTTGTTTACAAACTCAATCCCGTTTTCCCTAGTCCCACCTCTAAGCGCACGTGCTTAGACTCGCAAGTGTCGTCCGCTTCACTCGCAACTGATGAAATTCCGTACCTATGTTATACGCCTGGCTGTACTTGTAGCACTGGTTAAATGCTAAATAAGAAACAGACGAAAAATCTCTAGTACTATTCCGCTTAACCTTTTAACTGATGAGGTCACACAGTTATCACAGTTAACCTCAAAAGAAAAATATCGACACGTGTTTCATCCCTCCACGGGACATCCTCAGGACCATCGACTTGTTCTCCGGCAGACGTGTTGCTCCGTCGAGCGCTGGAGCCAAAGTCTTTGGAGTCAAAGATTTTTCGTCTGTTTTTTATTTTGTAATGGATTTCCGCAAAGTAACGCCTGAATCTATCAATTATGGTTAGATGCTGTTACAATTAAAGTCAAAGTCAATAAAATTAATAAATTATTAATGCTTCACAATCCACACAGCATCATATAAGCAGAACTTGTGTTATGGGTACTAAGATGACTAATATTAAACCTTTTGTATTCATTAATATCACAAGGATCATTTTGAAACATCTTAAAGCTAGGTGAACTTACGCCAGTTCCACATGCCTAGAAAAATCTGGCTACAAACTCGGCTGGGTTCCTAGTTTTTTTTTGATGATCTCTCTTCATCATAAAGCTTCAGAGTGGTGCCAATTAAGCTAAGTGAGTTTCATGCCAAAAAATTATGTAAAAAAGGAACTGTTGAAATCAAAGTGACACATGGTACAATAATATGGGCTATATCTTACTGGGATAACATGGTGGCACCACCAGCCGGTGATTCGGTTGCCGTCAACAAATTTGTCACCAACATCAAACACAAACACCTCAAAGTTCTGTCAACAGAACTACTCAACAGAACAGGTGGGAGTAAACGAAACTGTCTATTATGACAGAAGAGCTATGGTCAGTTTGAGATGAAGATCGATAAGATTGTCTTTGGCTATCTTGTGAAAACGACATGGGTCTTCCCATTTTAATTATTTTTCTCGTGTTATTTTAAGTTTTATTCCGTAAATTTGGTGGTAGTTTATCCAATTTAATTTGTTTACTTAGCACAAGTGTAAGTAATTGAAATGGAGGGGTGATGTTGGTTGGTAATTTAGTCAAAGACTTTCCATGAGAATTTTGAAAGAAAAGTCATCGTTTCTTTCCAAATTTCGTTTGTTTACGTTGCTAAGCGACAATCAAAATATTACACTTGACACTGGCAAAATTGTGGCAAACTAGCCACAGAGGCCATAAAAGAAAATAAGAAGAAGATCGATAGATATTGTTCGCTAACAAAGTTATGTGATCAACCCGCAGGTGAGATATCTACCATCATCATCATCATCAGTGGCCTATAACATCTATTAAAGATGATTAAGAAGCGTCCATTTATGAAGCCATTGAGGCACTGGTGTCCTGTAGAACAGGTTTTTTTTTAAACTTTTATCAGGCACCAGTCTCTCACAAACAGGTTAACTAAAACTACCTAAACATGACATGACCGTCTCCAGCCTATGTACTGTTTTATTTACTAGGTACCTCTATTACTTCCATGTTGTTTTGTAAATTGTAACCTGTGTTGAGAGAAAATAAATCTTTATCTTACCTACGTTCGTGACTAGTAAGGCATATACGAGAGGTATATACATTATACGTATGGTACGTACAAAAACTCTTTATTAAAAACGCCAGTAACTAGTGCTAACCTATTCTTTTTTTTGTCTATCTGTTTGTTTATTTATTTGTTCTCTTATTGTGTTTCTATTCCAGTAAACAGCTTTACAAGGCAATTTATGGCTAAACTGCATTTTATTTCATTTAGTCTGTATTGGTTCAGATTGCAACACTTACTTGGTGGTCGGACTCTTCAGCAAGAGTGTCTTGCTGTGTACAAACGTAATGCTAGATGTTTTGCCTGCAAATAGCCGTGTCCAGGATGACTGAATCAAGAATCGACTTTTTGATTATGCTTTTTCAAAGTTGTTAGGCCATGACAGAGGTCTTCGGGCGGCCAAAAACTCTGTCACCAGAGTTGGCCACTGACTCATAAATCATAATCATAAATCATTTATTGTTTGTGAATCCAGGTATGGTAATAGTTACATTAAGGTGTTGTAAAAAGTAAGTGTCTCTAGACTCCTACGAACTAACTTTTATTATGCAGGTTTTATGAAGTTATGAGTTAATCTTTTTAAATTGTTGAATTTACTTTATCTTTATCTTTCTGTCAAAAATTTGGATGAATGGATGTTTGTTACTCAATTGCGCCGGAACGGCTGAATGGATCTAGATGAAATTTGGCACAGAGATAGATTCTAGCCTGGATTACTAGAATAGCACATAGGTTACTTTTTATCACCTGTACGTTGTTCACATTACAATTTCCACGCAAACGAGTTCACGCGCAACAAGCTAGTTTGTGTACATTAATTTTTAATTGTAAATCTTTAATTAGTGTAATTGGTGCATATGCGCTGTTCTGATTAAAATAAAAAAATATATAAATGAATGACTTATTCGCAGCTTACAGAGTTTTAAAATTTCAAACATTTATTAATAATATAATTGTTATCGTGTTAAATAATTCCCACAAATTCAACTATTTAGGTTGTGCAAATTTTTTAGTTCACACAATAAATAGTGAAATAAAAGTTATAAAAAATGAAATTACAGTAGTATAGTAAAGTAGTGTGTAAGTTCACTACCAGTAGTGGGTTCGGAACCAGTCGCACACCTACTGGTGGTTTTTTCAGTTGATAAATGTATGTATCTGCCTCTGACCATGGCCTTTGAAAAATATGTATCGAGTGATAAACTTGTGTGTAACTTGGGTTTGATAAAATATAAACACCCTACTTAATAAAAGATCTCTCCGTTCAAAGGTTGCCTGAAAGAAATCGCTTATTTGCTTATAAGCGATTTCCTTAAGACCGCCCATTGTATTTTATTTATAAATTGGTAATTTTAAGTTTTATTTGCGGTGTACAATAAAGTATTTTTCATTTCATTTCACTCTGTATAATTAAAACCGTTAACAAAGTGAGCAATAAACAGCAAACTTGTAATAATAGGTGCTTCAATGTAAATCATCGATCGGCCCAAAGCTTCTCAAACTTTACAATGAATACGACCCACGTTTACATCCTAAATTTCCATCAAAATAAACTTTGAGAAAGAACTTTTGTTTTTGTCGTTAGGTACCTGTAGCCGGGACTTTTTGTTCATTTTACGGAATACGAAAATTGATGTTACTTGACCTTTGATTTTTAATAAACGTCCACCGCTTAAGAGTAGTAGAGTTCTTTGTGATAGAGCTCGTCCGGGGAAGGACTACCACCATACCTATTTCTGCCGCCAAGCAGTAATGCTCGCATTGCTGTGTTCCGGTTCGAAGGGTATGGTTTCCGGTGAAATTACAGGCACATGAGACTAACCATCTAACGTCTCAGGGTGGTAACACGCAAGTGATATCTATGATGTTGCATGCGTACATAGGCAACGGTAACTGCTGACCATCAAGTGGGCCGTACGCTTGGTTACCACTTTAGTAGTATAAAAAAAAAATATAAAAAAAAACCGCTATTTTATATAATCAAAATGAAAATTGATAGATTCAGGCGTTACTTTGCGGAAATCCATTACAAAATAAAAAACAGACGAAAAATCTCTAGTACTATTCCGCTTAACCTTTTAACTGATGAGGTGAGGTGTGAGGAACAAGTCGATGGTCCTGAGGATGTCCCGTGGAGGGATGAAACACGTGTCGATATTTTTCTTTTGAGGTTAACTGTGGTAAATGTGTGACCTCATCAGTTAAAAGGTTAAGCGGAATAGTACTAGAGATTTTTCGTCTGTTTTTTATTTTATAATCAAAATGGTTAAAAAAAACTAAAAAACTAAAAATTTATGCCAGTTCAATTAGCACATACCGTAAAACGATCTAGTCTAGTACCTACAACGATATACATATAGCTGCCAAATAGAATTTATTTTTTATACCACTAAAGTGGCAACCAAGTGTACGGCGAACTTGACGGTAACCCGTAGCCTGTGTACGCATGCAACATCGTAGATATCACTTGCGTGTTACCACCCTGAGACGTTAGATGGAAAGCCTGCCTGTAATTTTAACAGAAACCATACTCGAACCGGAACACAGCAATGCGAGCATTACTGCTTGGCGGCAGAAACAGGTATGGTGGTAGTCTCTTCCCCGGATAAGCTCTATCACAAAGAACTCTACTACTCTTAGAGAGTAGATTGAAAAAAAAGAGTTGAAGCACATTCGTCCTAAGCTTTTTGTCATCAATTGGTAAAAAGTAAGTAGGTTCGTATGAGTCAGTGGCCAACTCTGGCGACAGAGTTTTAAGGCCGACCGAAGGCCTCTATCATTGCCTAACAACTTTGAATAAGCCGGGACCGACTGCTTAACGTGCTTTCTGAAGCACGGAATAGAATCAGTTTTTCTATAGGCATTTATTTTATTAGTAGCTTTCTTATAACGTTATTACAATAACACACTCTATACATTTTTCCATTGCATAAATTGAAATATTGTCTTAATAAAAAAATATTTTTATAAAAAAAATACATAATAAACAAAAACCAATTTATTTATACCATATCAATAATATTATTAATTTGAATGCAAATGGATCTCGACAGAGATTGAGCTTTAGTCATTTAAATTTAAAAGAATATTTTTACGCAATTTTCGAATGCAAAAATATCGCTATCAGCGGAAAACGGAAAACTAAATAGTAATAATAAGGCATTGCCAAAAATAATAATTGGCTTTTGAAAAATAGAATCGGCCTTGTTCATAATTATACTTTGACAACGGATGTGGCGCGGCGGGCGAAGGTCCGCCTGCGACGCAGAAGGTTGCGGGTTAGATTCCCGTCTTGGGACAAAATGTTTGTACGATCTGCAAATATTTGTTCCGGGTGTTCTGGGTATTTTCTATGTACTTATAATAAAAAATATATATCTATGAACTGTTTATTGTGTTGTTTGTCATCTAGAGCAGTACATAAAACACAAACTCTGCTTTAGCTTGAGCCTAGATGATGCTGTGTGCCAGGAAAGTCAATATTTAGCGAGTCAACAAAATTATATTTTTTTTATGAATAAAGATCGTTCCGTGCCCTCTATAGCACGGAACAATAATTTAAAAAAATAGCGCACATTCTTTGCTACGTCGACGTGTAGACGCGTAGGCCGCGTAGCACAGCTACGAGATTGGAGAGCTACGAGCTACGATATTACGTCAAATTGACAACTTCACTGAGAGTGAGAGCACTGGTAGTCTAGTGGTAGTGACTCCGCCTTCCGATCCTAAGTTCGTAGGTTCAAATCCGGTCGTGCACCAATGGATTTTTCGCTACGAAAAATGTATGTGCTGCCAGTGCATACGGTGAAGGAAAACATCGTGAGGAAACCGGCATGTCCAAGAACTAAAAATTCGAAAGACATGTGCCATCCACCAATCCGCATTGGGTCCGCGTGATGGATTAAGACCCAATCACTCTCGCTGGCCAGTGTCCCAGCAGTGGGAACATTAGAAGGCTGTCATGATGACAACTTCAGTAAAGTTATAAAATAATTAAACTCGGATATAATAATGTTTATTTACGGTTCCGAAAATACGACGTTGCATCAAAATTCACGGAACATTATTAATATCTGCTCCGTACAGGTATTCGGCGCCAATCTCATTACAATAACACAAACTTCGTAGAAACACCGCAGAGTTGGGGAATTCTCAAACAGCCTGGATAGTTCCAATAAATACTATTCTAAAGTTATGCTTCACCACGACCTAGGTGGCGCGGTGGGCGAGTGAGTTGAGAAGCTAGGTAGCGAGTTTGATCCCCGTACACATTGAAAATTGTGGTAGGAAATAAATGGACTATAAAATATTTTATGACCTGATTGTTTTACGTAATTATGTTCTAGCAAATTAATAATACTTCATTTCATTTCATTTCACACACACATGATCTGGGTCTTGTATTTATGATTACAAAAAAAAATGTGTTCCATGACTTATTTGGTTTTGCTTTGTTTAGTTTTGGGGCTAGTGGCAATATGTAAAAAAAAACAAGCAATTTATAGTATGAATTGCACAACATTTCGGTCCGATATTTGGAATTATGTTTCATCGTAGACCTCCAGGTTGGTGATTCTCACGGCTTTCATTCACAAATCCAACTTTGACTGACTTTAAACTTAAACTTTAAGCTTGGTTCGCGGATTTGGAAACTATATATGTAATAAAAATCAAGCAATTTATAGTACGAATTGCACGAAATTTCGGTCCGATATTTGGAATTATGTTTCATCGTAGACCTCCAGGTTGGTGATTCCTACGGCTTTCATTCATAAATGCAACTTTGACTGACTTTAAACTTAAACTTTAAACTTGGTTCGCGGATTTGGAAACTATCTTGTACATGTACCACAAAAAGCTTCCTGTGGTCACTAGTTTATAAGATGTAATAAAATATTCAGGTGGTTTAGAAACTTTGTTTTATTTTACTTGTTGTTTCAACTGGCGCTTTTACTTATCTAGCAAGTTTCTGGACTGGAGATATCAAGGGCCTTCGCTCAGCAGTGAGACACTACAGGCTAATCGTAATCGTAATTTCACGGGCAAGACCTATGTTCAGCAGTGGACGTTTACCTGCTGATGTTGATGATTATTCTTCCAAAACCCCTGATAAAAAGCCATAAACATGTCAGCAACTCCTAAAGATTTAAGACTGATTCAGCTGACAAATAAGAAATGAGCCAACACAACAATAGGAAAGACGCCATAAATAAATCTCAGTATTGTATTGAAATAATTGACACAGTAAAATTAACAGTGGCAGTAGAACAACTGTTTAAATGAAATAAAATGAAATGAAATGAAATACATTTATTTGACACACACAAACACAGAGCGATCGAAACACAATACTAATACAATATAAACTTAATCTTAGGTACATAGACATACAACATTGCATAATACACATATTATTAAATATACTAAGAAGCACCAAAGAAACAAAAAAAAGCTTTGTGATTTGTGGTCAAAATGGCCTAGTCGCAGCTTGATGCTGCCTTGTACAAGACAGGGCAACGCTGGTTTTCAGACTAAGCCAGAATAAATGAATCGTTCTACAACTTGTACCGAAATAACCAACACTTTACACAAAATCTAAAATCCCAATTTTGAGCAGCTTTCTAATATTTCCACTGCTATGACACTGGCTTACTCTCAAGCGAGAGTGATTGGCTCTTTAAGCTGACCCAATGCGGATTGATGATATGCCAGTTTTCCCACAATGTTTTCCTCCATTGACAACAAGTCCTAATAAAAAAGTTCAATAATTTGGGGCATGCAAGATAGTCTTATCCTCAAGGCGGCAACCCGCGAGTGATACCTTTGGTATTGCAAGCGTCCATAGGCTGCGGTAGTCGCTTACCATCTTGTGGGCCACTTGGTTGCCACTTCAGTTGTATAAAAAAAAAGTCATTTGTCTGTCGATTCAATGAGATATTCGTTTTGATAAAGCCAGGTGAAACAATACAAATTTAGAATGTATAACTATCTGGGATACTATTTATGCTATTTATGGGTGTTTTTTATAAATTCCGTGCATTTTTTACGAAGACAAGTGGCTAGGCTATTAATTAGTAAGAGTTGTTATACTGTTTGCAGACACAATTTGCTGTGCAATAGTGCCTCCAATGGGCGTCTTACTGAAGTAAATAATGGTGTCTGGGGTGTGACTTATTGCTATATTTTGTGCGTTCGACAAATATTTGGGGTGAAATTTACAGAGGCTTAGAATTTATTAAGTGCAAATAATAAAATACCATGCTTCAATACCCACATTATGTTGGGAGATAGGTCAATGTATTTTGGTCATAAGTAACGCTTGTATTTTATTCAAATTTAACATTTATCAAACGCGTCATTATAGTAAGTTTGTATGAGGCAGTGGCGGACTCGGGTGACGTCATTAAAGGTAATAATTAAATTTTCTTATATAATAAAATGTCTAATAGAGCTGACTGGTAGTTCATACCCGGTCGTGAACCAATAAAACATTTCGAAAAATTTATGTGCGCGATGCCAGTGCTCTCATACGGTGAAGAAAACATCGCGAGGAAACCGGCATGTCCAAGAACTAAAAAATTCGAAAGACATGTGCCATCCACCAATTAGCATTGGGTTCGCGTGGTAGATTAAGACCCAATAATTCTCGCCGAGAGTAGGCCAGTGTCCCAACAGTGGGAACATTAGAAGGCTGTCATGAACAATAAAATATGATCATTCCAAAAATACTTGTTCCGGAAGTTCCAGTTAATAACATTTCAGACGTTTCAAAGTCGTCAGACGATCCCGTCGACTAATTCCGCCGTAATGGCGAAATGAGTTGTAATAACGTATTACCTACGTCTGATTGCGAACTCGTAAATTCTTCCTGACAATATGCTGAAGCGTAGGGCTGTCAAAAATGTTAAAGAGCCCTTTGTTCCTCAATGAAACAATTACCGTCATCCATCATCAACCCCAAGTTTGCTCTAGTGTAGAGCTCGTAAACGCTATAATTATTTATTTTGTACTGGTATAAATTTTTTCATAATAATAATAATCTATCGTTAATTTCAGTTTTTATCGATAAATATCGATAATAATCCTATATTAAAGCCTCAAATTTTGCAAAACCTATCGATCTAGATAACTGATAAATACTCATAAATATACTTTTGTTTTAAAACATACCTACTACCTACTTTGGAAAAACCTTTGCTCAATAGTGGTAATATATTATAAGAAAAAAAATATATATTTATAGAAATAAATAATTATTACAGAAATTTTGGTCCCGGGCGGGAACTGAACCCAAAAATCGTCACAACATGCGCAGAAGGCAGAGCTACTAAACAGTTAGATACATCTAAATATATTCCAAATTTTCAAATTTTTTTTTTATACGATCTTCTATTAGGACTGGATGGAATGAACAGCGACTGAGCTGTGAGAGCAGTCTAACTAATGCTCAGGTTACAAAACATTTATCGCCAATAATACATCATCGTGGCAGCCCTATGCGACACATGTCCCCTTATGAGTGTCGTCAAGCAAGAATTTATAGTAATGTCTTACTACCTGGAGTAAATATAGGGTTGAACGGTGTTTTATAGGAGTCCTTGGATTTTGTTATGAGAGTTATTAGTCTACCGAAACGCGTGTTCAATTGTAGTAGGTTCGATTTTGGTATTAATGTTTGCATTTAGTCATAGAGTTCTTAGCACAAAGTTTGGGTCTGTTTGTTTGTTTGTTACTTCATCATGTTTTATTTCGTATTTGAAGTTTTATCTCGTTTTTATATTTAATATTTATTCTGGTGTATAATCCATCATGCTATTGATTTTTATCCCAGAGGTTAATTTTAATTGAGAAAAGTTTTTTTACAAACTTACGCACGTCGACTTTAGCGTCCGTTTTGCCTAAGTGCTTAGCACGAAAAACTCGTTTGACAATCGTTAAGTCCAGCTGTCACTTTGTATGGAATTTTGGTAGTTCATTTAACGCACTTAAGGTGCATACAGCACCTAAACTAGCGCCACCACCTACTTTATGTTATTATTCTGTTAAACAAAGGAATTTTCAAAAATCCATCTTCCAGTTTGTGATACCTAACATAAGCTTTTTTTTAATGCCTCTGTAATAGTTTTATTCTATTTGATGACAGCTGGACTTTACGATTGTCAAACGAGTTTTTCGTCACTTAGGCAAAACGGACGCTAAAGTCGACGTGCGTAAGTTTGTAAGAAAACTTTTCTCAATTAAAATTAACCTCTGGGATAAAAATCAATTGCATGATGGATTATACACCAGAATAAATATTCGATCGAGGCGATTTACGTTTACGCTTACGATTGTCAATGGAGTTTTTCGTGCTAAGCACTCTGCTCGTTACACGAACGCGTTTGGTAAAATAGTGGCTTAGAATGTAAGCAATTGTACCCAAAGTTTTAAAAAATAGTCCTAATTACGAAAAGTTTTAATAACTGCGACGGCGCGTATCTCGGACATAGAAACAACTAACATTCTGCATAATTACCGTTTATGTTTTACAGGGACCGTGTTGTGAGTAAAAACACCGTACGATATATAAATAAATAAATAGAAATAAATTTAATATTTGTCATCTAAATCATATAAATAAATTTAATTTTAATACTTCATTTATTTTATTTTATTTCTATGTTCGTATAATTCAAGAGAGCACCGGTGGTCTAGTGGTAGTGACCCCGCCTTCCAATCCTAAGGTCGTGGGTTTAAACCCGGTCGTGCACCAATGGATTTTTCTGTTCGAAAAATTTATGTGCGCAATGCCAGTGCTCTCAGACGGTGAAGGAAAACATCGTGAGCAAACCGGCATGTCCAAGAACTACAAATTCGAAAAGACATGTGTCATCCACCAATCCGCATTGGGTCCGCGTGGTGGATGTAGACACAATCACTCTCGCCTGAGAGTAGGCCAGTGTCCCAGCAGTGGGAACATTCGAAGGCTGTCATGATGATGATAATTCAGTGGTCAACTCTGAAATTTAAATTGTTGATAGAATAACGTTTCTGAGGTTGAACATTTTCTATTCGAAATTCTAATTTATGATTCATCATGTTTTTAATGATCCCACTGCTGGGTCACTGGCCTATTCTCGAGCGAGAGTGATTGGGTCTTAATTTATCGGACACATGCGGATTTGTGGGTGGGAATTTATGATTAAGGGTGTGGAAAGTCCTTGATAAGGGTGCATTGAGTTTTTAAAAAATTAATTAATAATGCTAGACATTCCACACAGCATCATCTAGCCCCAAGGTAAGCTGCTGCTAAACAGAGCTGTATTATAGGTAGATGACTGATACTTAATACAATACAATACAAAGATAGATATTTTTTATATTATATATAGAAAAAACCTAAAACATCCGGAACAAATATTTGTAGATCGTACAAACATTTTACCCGAGGCAGGAATCGAACCCGCAACCTCTGAAAAATCTAGACACAAGTAAAACAGAGATATTTTTTATTATACATAGAAAATACTCAAGACACCCGGAGCCAAACATTTTTTATTTTTTTATTTTTATTTTTTTTATTTATTATAGTCAAGCGTTTGACCACCACCTCACCTGATGGTAAGTGATGGTGTGGTCGATGATGGAGCACGCTTGCCTAGAAAGAACCTGTTCACTCTAGCCTTAAAGACTCTCAAATTTTATTGGTCCGGAAAAACAGACCCCGGCAACGAATTCCATTCTTTACTCGTGCTAATGATATGTCCCAAGGCGGAAATCGATCCGCAACCTTCTGCGTTGCAGGTGGACTTTCACCCGCCGCGCCACACACGTCGTCTTAAAAACTTGTTACCACCCATCTACCTACATTCCGGTTAAAAACAACTACCATTAATTTTCTTCAAAAGTTCTAAAACACAAAAGCTAACTTTACTCGCTTTTCTCATTAAGCTCTCACCAAACTGCCGCGACCGCTCTTTCTATTCTAAAACAATAGTTTTTGTAAAAAAGTTACCGTTAGGCATTTTACACATTTTTTTTAATACATTTTAAAATAATGCATCAATATTATTACAATCTAGCCTAACGTAAATTTTACACATGAAAGTTTTTTTTATGCCAATCGATTCTGTTATTAATTCTGATTAAAAACTTATAATAATACCTATTTCCTATTTCCATACCTATTTCTGCCGCCAAGCAGTAATGCTCGCATTGCTGTGTTCCGGTTCGAAGGGTATGGTTTCCGGTGAAATTACAGGCACATGAGACTTACCATCTAAGGTCTTAGGGTAGTAACACGCAAGTGATATCTATGATGTTGCATGCGTACATAGGCTACGGTAACCGCTGACCATCAAGTGGGCCGTACGCTTGGTTACCACTTTAATAGTATAAAAAAATAAAATAATAATAATTTCTTTATTTCAGACAACTTAGGTCCATACTTGTAGAAACACAATACAATTTAGAAAAATAAAAACACAATAAAGAAAATTCAGAAACACGTTAGGTACAATAAAATTGAAGAAAATAGTAGGTATTAAAAAAAAACAACAATACGAGTCCAACAACTAAAATAAAACGTGAAATAAAAAAAAACCTACTTGGTAACTAAAAATTACAGCACATGAAATAAGTATACCTACCTACCCCAGTACTTATCATTTTACTAAGTTGCTAGTTACTAATGTGTGCTAATGTACAAGTTCTCATCCAATGCAAGTATTGGAAAACAATATTTTAATTTGATTATAATTGGGTTATAATGGACCAACCGTTGTTACAGTACTAAAAAGTCAGAAATCGAAAATAACGCGGCACTCCTTCTACTACTACCGCCCCATAACGCACTTGTTGTCTCTGTCCATTCTAAGGTTGTCCGAAAAAGATCGCTTTCAGCGATAAGGCTTCCTATTGTACATTTTAGTTTTTAAGTTTTATTTTTCTTGTTTGTTTCTGTGTGGTGTACAATAAAGTGTTTTTTATTCTATTCTGTTACTACTACCTGCTTCTGCAACGGTTAAGGTACTTACCCTTGACTCCCCTCTGAAAGTGCGACACCCTTACTGGGTTCATAACTATGTGTTGGCTGCTCTGATATTATTTAATATTACATGAGACCTGTGACATATTATATTTTACCCTCATAATTATGATTCAATGAATGATACTGAATACTGAATACTGGAAGTTTCCACCCTGTATATTGGCGGACGTGTTGACGTAGCTTTACTCAGCCAAAATAAATGGATCCAAGGTCCTTCATTTGCAAAGTTATGGCTGAATGTTGAGTTCAGTTGCGGTGACAAACACAGAGATGGTGGAAACGGTATTTGTAGCACTGGTTACTGGCTTTTTTAGATTCATTTACCTGAATGGCGCACATGCACCATTACACTAATTAAGTACTACCACCATAGTTATTTCTGCCGCAAACCAGTAATGCACCGGGACTAAGCAAACGTAGTGTGAAGGGTATGGTTTCCGGTGAAATTACTGGCACATGAGGCTTTCGATCTATGCCTCAAGGTGGCAACCCGCGAGTAATACCTCTGGTATTGCAAGCGTCCATAGGCTGCGGTAACCGCTTACCATCTTGAGGGCCGTACGCTTTGTTGCCATAATCATAATCATAATCATAATCATTTATTGGTGTAGTAATATACACGTCGAGAATTTCATACATAATAGTAATAACTTAGTGTCATTCATTACCTAATCATAACATTTAGTTCTGTCATACAAAAAAATAATAATATTGTAGGTAAGTCATCATCATCATGACAGCCTTCTAGTGTTCCCACTGCTGGGACACTGGCCTACTCTCAGGCGAGAGTGATTGGGTCTTAATCCACCACGCGGACCTAATGCGGATTGGTGGATGGCACATGTCTTTCGAATTTTTAGTTCTTGGACATGCCGGTTTCCTTACGATGTTTTCCTTCACCGTATGAGAGCACTGGCATTGCGCACATAAATTTTAGGTAAGTGTATTGTATTGTGTATTTGTAGGTAAGTGTCTTTCAATTAACACAACAAGAACAAAAATGGTACCTAAGGTAGCTCTACGTGCTGTTTTGTACTCAAGAACTCTTCCACAGTGTAGAAGGTTTGCTTGACAAGCCAGATTTTTAGCTTACTCTTGAAACTGCTCAGGCTCAGTGCGTTTGTGATGCTTGCCGGGATCCGGTTGTATATTACAGGGCCCATGACATGAGTCGTCTTCCCAGACTTGGCGAGTTTGTGTGGGACCAGTGAGAGGTCCTCCGCGTGGCGCGTGTTGCCACTTTAGTTGTATAAAAAAAATCATAATAATAATAATTATTATTATTTTGTAGTGATAAAACAAAAACCGACTCCAACCTAAAAAAAAGTTTTATGAGTACGCGACAATGTACTTTTAATGACACGTGACACGACAATGAGCGGGCGCAGGTCCGCCTGCGACGCGGAGGTTGCGGGTTCGATTCCCGCCTCGGGTCAAATGTTTGTACGATCTACAAATATTTGTTCCGGGTATTTTCTATATAATAAAAAATATCTATCTACGTATTGTATTGTATTAAGTATATATCAGTCATCTAGTACCCTTAGCACAGCTCTGTTTAACAGCAGCTTACCTTGGGGCTAGATGATGTTGTGTGGATTGTCCAGCATTATTTATTTATTTATACTAGCTATCGCTCGCGACTTCGTTCGCGTGGGACTCGGGAACCGTTTTTTTTTCGGGATATAATGTAGCCCTCTATTCCCGGTCATTATCTATTTATGTTTTAAATTTCAGCCAAATCGGTTCAGTGGTTGTCGAGTTATAGAGGAACAAACATCCTAACTTTCGCATTTATAATATTATTAGATATTATTTTTTTGAAATTGAAATTGAAATAAATTTATTATAAAAACACTCAAAAACAAGTAACACACAAATACATTTTAAATTAAATAAGGAGCGATTAAAAGTATTTTAGCAGCTGTGCTGGGTAAAACCTGTATTATGGTGATTCAGTCGCAGTTTCAGATTCAGTGTGTCCGGGCGTTTCTAGTTTTTTACAAAATAAAATATTGTATTGTATTCAGAGCACTGGTCTAATGGTAGTGACCCCGCCTTCCGATCCTAAAGACGTGAGTTCGAACCCGGACGTGCACCAATAGATTTTTCTATTCGAAAAATGTATGTGCTCAGTCCCAGTGCCTCTCATACAGTAAAGGAAAACATCGTGAGGAAACGTGGCATGTCCAAGAACTAAAAATTCTAAAGTTTGCCATCCACCAATCCGCATTGGGTCCACGTTTTTTTTTTTATACCACTAAATTGGCAACCAAGGGTACGGCCCACTTGATGGTCAGCGGTTACCGTAGCCTATGTACGCATGCAACATCATAGATATCACTTGCGAGTTACCACCCTGAGACGTATGATGGAAAGTCTCATGTGCCTGTAATTTCACCGGAAACCATACCCTTCAAACCGGAACACAGCAATGCGAGCATTACTGCTTGGCGGCAGAAATAGGTATGGTGGTAGTCCTTCCCCGGACGAGCTCTATCACAAAGGACTCTACTACTCTTACTTTTACGTGGTGGATTAAGACCCAATCACTTTCGCTTGAACATTAGATAGCTGTCATGATGATGTGTATTCTATCTTACCTGTTGAGCTATTATGCAATCCGATTCCTATCAGCAACCGTCAAACTCATAGTAAATACGTCAGTTATTGATTGAAACCCAGTGAAATCGATTGCAAACGAATTACATAATAATCCCACTCGTTCTTACTTTAAATAACTGCTTAGTTTGGAGCTAGATAACGGTTATCATAATCTTCAAACCTGAACAAAGCAATGCAAGCATTACTGCTTGGCGGCAGAAACAGGTGTACTTATCGGTGTTCGAGGTGCTAACGGTGCATCGTCACAGGTACTTGCTTATCGGAGACTCGCATGGCTGGGCTTGAAGGCCTAATCATAAGTACGCGATACGTCGTCCGGGTACACGAAAAAACATTTTCTGCGTTGTGATCAATCAATCAATCAATTTATTAATTGATTGATTGATCGTCAATTACAATTTATTATTTATTTATAAATTACTAATTATATGAACTACTAAAATTCTATACAAATTGACAGCTGGCCGATACTTTTACGTTTACGATTGTCAAACAAGTTATTCGTGCTAAGCACACTGTAGTGACCGGCCCTACAATGAAACTGTATTTATGCTGTCATTGTATTAACGAACCCCCCCCTCCTGTTCTTGTCAGTCATGTAGATTTTTAGTAGAGTTCTTTGTGATAGAGCTCGTCCGGGGAAGGACTACCACCATATCTATTTCTGCCGTCAAGCAGTAATGTTTGCATTGCTGTGTTCCGGTTCGAAGGGTATGGTTTCCGGTGTAATTACAGGCACATGAGATCTACGTCTCAGGGTGGCAACCCGTGAGTGATACTTCTGGTATTGCAAGCGTGCATAGGCTGCGATAACCGCTTACCATCTTGTGGGCCGTACGCTTGGTTGCCACTTTAGATGTATAAAAAATTGCGTACGGATTTCATCACAGCATTTCCGCCTACATTTGAACAGGTATAAAGTCTATTATCGCATTTCCCTGCGACCTGCCATGATTTTCTATTGAGCGCTCTAGTTCCTTGATATCATTTAACGTTATTGAATCGCTAGCGACTCACAGGTAACTGAATCTTGAAAAGAGGTTTTATTGACTTTTCACATTTTTTCTAACCACCAAAGTGGCAACCAAGCGTACGGCCCACTAGATGGTAAGCGGTTACCGTAGCCTATGTACGCATGCAACATCATAGATATCACTTGCGTGTTACCACCCTGAGACGTTAGATGGAAAGTCTCATGTGCCTGTAATTTCACCGGAAATCATACCCTTCGAACCGTAACACAGCAATGCGAGTGCGATATTACTGCTTGGCGACAGAAATAGGTATTCTTATATTACTTATTTAAAACTCATAAACATGAGTATAAATGACATTTAACGAAGTAAACAAATACCATCGTAATTATTATAAGCGTATACCTAAGTATAGGTCGCACAGCGGATCTAGGCTTCCGTGAAGTTAGCCGTTTGTGATGCGCAGAGACAATTTAGTTTGAAAAAGCTCCATTGCGCATCGAAACGGCTAATTTCACTACGGCCGAGATCCGTCGTGAGACCTATATATACCTATTGTTTCTTAAGATTTTGCATGCAGTTTTTTAATAGAATAGAACAAAGAAGACGATGATGCTGACCACCAGCTTTATGGTCAGATATCTCTAATGTGGTCCGACGACAACGGACGAGGCTGGTACAGACTGACGGTGGCGTATAATGAGGAGGCTTGAACGCAGATATAGATTAGTACAAAATTTTAGTCAAGAACAAGTATTTGTAGATCAAGCAAACATTTGCCCCACAGCGGGGATGGACCCGCAACCTTTCGCTTCTAACCGTGCACTCGCCCACCGAGTCGTCAGTATGAACCACAGCCATATTTAAGTATAATAAAAGAGTTCGTCGATTTTATGGAAACTAAGCAGAAACATTTTGCGTATTTATATTTTACACACAAATTATATAGTAATTTAGTGATGGGAAACATAAGCCGCGCGAAAATAAAAGATTTAAAAGCATCAATAAGCACGCGGCAAACCGATTCTATGCACTGCACTGCCACACCACCACACCGCCCCCGGTTGGGAGCAGACTGAGTTTCGCGGCGAGTAAAGAGGTTACTCAGCCCTTACTTAGCCCGTCTTTTCGGCACGCGAGGTACATACACTCACTCATTATATCTCACCTTAGCTTAGTATTTTAATCGCCTTCAAAATACCTTATTGCGGAAACAGCCTATAAAACGTAGTAATGTCTCTATTTGACAGTTAATCAACAGTCTCTGGGCCCTGAGACATGTCTGTAGCACAATAGCTCATTAATCGCCTTCGAAATACCTTATTGTGGAAACAGCCTATAAAATGCAGTAATGTCTCTAGTTGACAGGTAATCAACAGTCTCTGGACCCTGCGACATGTCTGTAGCACAATAGCTCATCCCGCGGTCAAGGAAGTTGTGACATCCTTTCAAAGAGCAATCGTTCAAATAATCTAGACGTTTTCGATCGACCTAGGCATAGGCACGTCGGGGTCCCAATGTCAGCTTATTGCAGGCCCGACGCGCGCGTGCCTAGAATTGTCACATGTAGCTGATAAGAAACAGCTGAGTCAATCCTTGCTTATCATGCATAATGATAGGTGCTGAGCAAGCCTACTTCATATAAAAAACAAATAAACACTTCACAATCCAACAAATCTGGGCAACATGAGTAACCAACTTGCCACTAGATATCATCACATGACACTAATCACATTAATCACACTAATCACACTAATAATAATCACACAAATTACACTTAATATTATAATTTGAAAGTTTGGATGTTTTGATGTTTGTTCCTCTATAACTGGACAACCACTAAACCGATTTGGCTGAAATTTAAAACATAGATAGGAAAAAAATAGAAATAGGAAGGTTCCCCGAGTTCCACGCAAACGAAGTAAATAGTAAATGCCTTGTTTTATCAGTCAATAGACGTAGCCTATGTCCAGCAGTGTGGACATAGTCCACTCCTAAAGAGTACCATGATGACATTTCTTGAGCCTTTTCCGTCCATCGACTTTCTCCGACCGCTTTAATGTCTTCGGTCCATTTAATTTTATTTCCAAGTGGTCTTCGGTTCTGCAAGCTTAGTGACCTAATGCTGATCTTGGTTCTGCTACGGATTTCCTCGTTACGGAATATATCGCCTAATGAAACTCCTAGAATAGTTATTTCCATTGATTGTTGTGCAACCTTTTGTTTATATACACTTTTATCGAGATAAGAATCACAAATTCTTATAGAAAAGTTGTATCGAATGTCAAAATGTTTTTATTGACAGTTATCTTTAGTACCCAGTTTTTTTTTTAACCTGTTTTGTCCCACTACTGGGCAAAGGTCTCCCCCAAATCTCTCCAATCATCTCTCTCCTTCGCAATGTCCCACCATCCTCTATAAAAAAAAGTTTAAAAAATAATAATTAACCAGCTGTTTTGGGCTTAGCTATGTTACCAGACAGTGATTCTAGGAATACTAGACTACTTATTTTCTTTCGCCGCACGTGAGAAAACTTAATTCCAATTCTGTAAGTTTGTATATCTGCTGTCAATGTGCTTTTTACTACAGGATTATTTTTATTTTAGTACTAGCAACCCGCCCCGTGGCTTTGCATGAATGTTTAAATTATTCCTTCTTCCACTTAAAGAGTTATAACGGTCTATAGGCGAGATAGGAATATAATAGCTACGTTCGCATGGTGTGTGTATATAAACTACTTTCATCTTAATAATTTAATAATATTATAGAAACAAATTATTCACATCATCATCATCAGCATCCACAGCCTGACTTCACCCACTGCTGGGTATAGGCCTCCCTTAGTTTGTGCCATATACCACGATCCTGTGCTAATCTAATCCACTTACGGCCCGCGACTTTCACTATGTCGTCTACCCATCTCGCCAACGGACGACCGACGTTTCTGTAGCCACTTCTCGACAAGACGTGGTGATGACAGGTGGAATAAGGCGACAACTGAGTGGTGGCCGAGAAATTATTCTCAATAATTGTAAATAGATAATTAACTAAAAAATCATGAACCAAATCAAAAATAATCTTCATATATTTTTTTATTTTTTTTATACTACTGAAGCGGCAATCAAGCGTACGGCCCACAAGATCGTAAGCGGTTACCGCAGCCTATGGACGCTTGCAATACCAGAGGTATCACTCGCGGGTTGCCACCTTGAGGCTAAGATCGAAAGCCTCATGTGCCAGTAATTTCACCGGAAACCATACCCTTCACACCGGAACACAGCAATGCGAGCATTACTGCTTTGCGGCAGAAATAGGTATGGTGGTAGTCCTTCCCCGGACGAGCTCTATCACAGAGAACTCTACTACTCTTTAATTATGAAGCTCTATTTAAATATCGTCATTAAACTTTATAGGGTGAAACCTAAACGCTTAGTCAGACCTATGCTAAATACCGCATGTTTAAAATGTCGATTAATAGGTCTAACGGTTTTAAAAACTTACTACTAACCCATTAAACCTCTTAAACCTGTTGAGTAGGTCTAAGTATGTTGATAAGTTTTACTTTTTTTTTTTTTTTTTATGTCATTAAGTGACTAGACAATCAAGGCGCCCACCTGATGCACCACGCCTGACTATAACAGATGCAGTGCCACCCAAAGCTTCAAGTTTTTAAGTGTTTGCGTGGCACTGCACTGCGCTTATCACCCCGAGACATTGTTGTTAAGTCTCTTTGGCCCAGTAATTTCACTTGCTACAGTGCCCTTCAAACCTAAACACAGCAATGCTTGCACACTACTGCTTGGAGGTAGAATATCTGACACTGCGGTGGTACCCACCAGACGGACTCTTGCTAAAGAGTCCTACCACCAGGTACTTGTTTTAAAGTTAATTACTTTTTATTTTCTGTACTTATGTTTTGTTATTGTGGTCCGTGGGTCAATAAATGTGTTTTCTTACTTTCTTAAAACTCGGCCAAACTTTTTGTTTTCTATGAAAAGTTGACGTACTTCTGATTAAGTCCGTTTTATCGAAATCAACAAGGAAGCTATATATTATGTGATCATGTGTGTGATAATGAAATGAAATAAAATATATTTATTTGCTTAAGTGTGGTAAAGCGGTACAAGTTATTAGCAAGTAGGTTTTCTGTGTCGCACACTTCGTCGGAAACGACATGCAAAATTTTTCTAAGAAGCTACCTACATTTTACTATAATAATGATATAAATTAATAATTAAACAACCGTAAACATAGAGATAAATTAAAATTTCAGATTAGAATGTCAAGAGTAAAAATGCAAAATAAGAAACAAGAATATATAATGCTCAGTATCTTGTATCGCGTTTACATCGCGATTGTTTTACTACTGCATCGCGACGCATCAGTCACGCGTGTGTATACTAGCGACTGCATCGCTTGCATCGCGACTTAATCGCTTAACAATCGCTGCAAAAAGTATTTCTTTCGGTTATGCGATATTTCACGCAGGTTTGAGTAAACCTTAAAAAAACTTGTAGGTTAAAGGGAGTTTTAATTAAGAGAAAATCGTTAAAAATTTTACGTTTTTGTTGAACTGATCGACAATTACGAGCAAATTGAAAGCTGTAGAGCCTTTGAATAAACTTACTTTGCCATTTTAGTGTTAATGAGAAAGTGTTATCTTGCCTGAACTTAAATTGAATTAATTAATTAAATAACACCTCGCTCTTCCAGCTTGGCGCATGACTGTTTAAAACGCTTTTATTTACACTAAAAATGAATGCAATGCCAGTGCTCTCAAACGGTGAAGGAAAATGTCGCGAGGAAACCAGTTTTTTTTATACAAAAGTGGCAACCAAGCGTACGGCCCACTTGATAGAAAGCGGTTACCGTAGCCTATGTACGTTTGCAACATCATAGATATCACTTGCGTGTTATCACCCTTAGACGTTAGATGGAAAGTCTCATGTGCCTGTAATTTCACCGGAAACCATACCCTTCGAACTGGAACACAGTTTTATTTAAATGTGGACTCCCTTTTCCGCATTTGGACGCGCATTTGGTCCGTTAACCGTCCGTCAACGGACTGGAACACAGTAATGTGAGCATTACTGCTTGGCGGCAGAAATAGGTGTGGTGGTACGGAATGTAGATGGCTTAAGTCCTGAATTAGCTCATAGGCTTCATACTATCCCGGAAAAAATACTGTTCCTGTGAGATTGCATAAAAACTTAATAAACCGCAGGTTTTAACCAAGCAGGTGCCTTATTCGCTATGACCAAACGCGGGCTCGTTACGGTATCTGCGTGGAATCGTTGTTGACGAGCCAAGTTTTAGGGCTTGTCTGACTGTTTTTCAAACTCAACCTATCGATAGCGAAACTATCGCTATTGAAACAACACAGATACCGAAAACAATCTTACAAACTCACACCACGGCACGTATATAACACGTTACTAAGTTACACGTTATTGGTAAGGAATCTCTATGTCATAGCGAATAAGCCCCCAGGTCAGATATTAATAAAACATTATAAGACCAAGAATAAACCGTGGTGAAGAGACTGAGAGGTCAAGTGGCAGGGGTTACGCAAATACTCCACCGTGCTCTTTCGTCATTATCATCTGTCTTACTCTTTCATTGGGCTCTAAAGCCACCGCCTAAAATGTCAGGTTTTACTTTCCTAAAAAAACAGAGCTACACAAAAAGGGAGGGTGAGGTTTTCTCTTAATATGTGCATAATAAAGTACTGTTCAGTCAACTTCAGACTTGGTTTCTTAGGAACGGTGAGCGGTACTAACGACTGTCTTTTAGCGGAGATGTGACAAAGTTTATAACAACGAACGTAGCATTTCTAGTAATTACATACTAAAGTTTACAAACAATTATTTGCAAATAAAATAAGAGTTAGACACTTATTGATCACCAGAAATTACTCAAAGAGCGGACTTGTCGCTAACAGCGATCTATAACAGGCTTACAAAAATTATCAACATAAAAGACCCGAAGACCGCTAATTCATTCACCAACATACAAAATGTAATTTTTGTAATTGAATTCCGCACAAACAAAATATTATCTCCCAATTTTGTCATACTGGTATGCGGGGTGTCCTTGTTATGGTAATGCCTTTTGAAGGCTGATTTATAACTTCCGAGGACTTCATAACAGATCCTGGGGGTCTATGCTTGAAAACATTCGACTACGGTGGTGTGGGAGTAAACTGTTTAGAAGCGAGAAGTTGCTGGTTCGATTCTTAAGACAAATGTTTGTATGAACTGCTGTTTTTTTTTTAATAATGCTGGACAATCCACACAGCATCATCTAGCCCAAGGTAAGCTGCTGTTAAACAGAGCTGTATTATGGGTACTAGATGACTGATATATATTTATTACAATACAATACATAGATAGATATTTTTTATTATACATAGAAAACACCCAGAACACCCGGAACAAATAATTTAAGATCCTACAAACATGTGTAGACAAGGCGGGAATCGAACCCGCAACCTCCGCGTCGAAGGCGGACCTTCGCCCACTGCGCCACATTGGTCGTCAAAATGTTTGTAAATTGTTTTAAAATTTGATGTTATTGATATTTTTTTTTACTTAGCCTGCACTGCCGTTTAGGCAAAAGTCTTCTCTGCATCCCTCTATTTATCTCAGTCCTGTGCCACCTTCTGCCAGCCGTTGCGAAAGACGTCTAGATCGTCGTGCCAGCGCTTTCCAGGTCTGCCAGCGCCGTTTCCCACCTTCCGTGATCCAGTTAGTCATGAACTTAGCCCATAATAATTTAACTTTATAACTGTTTTTGGATGTCAACCTCTTTTTGATCTTCGGTCTATCTCTAAAAACTGCGTCACAGTATTATACTTCTACAGTTCCTGAGATAATTGATAGATTCAGGCGTTACTTTGCGGAAATCCATTCAAGATTAAACAGATGAAAAATCTCTAGTACTATTCCGCTTAACTTTTTAACTAATGAGATCACACAGTTAACACAGTTAACCTCAAAAGAAAAGTATCGACTTTTCATCCCTCCACGGGACATCATCAGGACCATCGACTTGTTCTCCGGCAGACGTGTTGCTCCGTCGAGCGCTGGGACACAAACTCTACTCTTTTTTTGAGGTTAACTGTGTAACCTCATGAGTCAAAAAGTTAAGCGGAATAGTACTAGAGATTTTTCATCTGTTTTTTATTCTACAGTTCCTGTCTAAATTGGCCACTGCCTCTCAAGAATTTATTTAACTTACTGTATTCAGGTTTGAAAGGCACTGTAGCAAGTGAAATAACTGGGCGAAAGAGACTTAACAACTACGTCTCTGGTACAACTAATATCTGTTCTGCGGTCTCACAGGATAATGGATGCAGTACCACGCAAAACTTTAAGACCTAACAGCCATACAAATAAACTTGGTATTACCAGGTTTATTAGTAAGGCTATAAGGATCTTATTCATCGAACTCTTTAAGCCTGTTACAGGCTTAAAGAGTTCGTCGAACTATGATAGTTTTAAAAACTATACAGGCAGCCTGTATAGTTATTAACATAATTTTCACTTAAAACGGGATATTTACCATGATTTGTGAGTTTTATCGATTCCCGATATTTCGGCGCAGTTACAACTCACAAATCATGGTAAATATCCCGTTTTAAGTGAAAATTATCTTTAAGCCTGTGTTTAGGTTTGAAGGGCACTGTAGCAAGTGAAATTACTGGGCGAGTCTTAACAACAATGTCTCGGGGTGATGAGCGCAGTGCAGTGCCACGCAAACACTTAAAAACTTTAAGCTTTGGGTGGCACTGCATCTGTAATAGTCAGGCGTGGTGCCAAACATCTGGTGGGCGCCTTGATTGTCCTGTCACTTGCAGACATAAAAAAAAATAGCCTCTGTTAGCTAATGTTTTGTTCTAAACTATCGTCTTTATAGATTGACATAAGAATAACAAGGAAAGAATATACTTATCAAGCTGCTAATATGACAGTTTTATGAATAAGGGCATAAAGCTTTGGGTGACACTGCAACAGTGACCAGTGAGCGAAAAACTCATTTGACAATGTAAATGTACAATTTTAAAAAGTATCGCTTGAGCTGTCAATTTGTATAAGTTTTTCAACAGCGCCTCTTTAGTGTGTTAAATGAATTCTATACAAATTGACGTTTGTTAACGTTTACGATTGTCAAACGAATTTTTCGTGGCACTTTGACGAACGACATGACTTGTCGAGTTATCTGTCTAAAAAGGTTTTTTGCCCTTATTCATAAAAAAAACTGCAATCAGCTGCTTGCGTATTGTATTTTCTTGTCATTATTATGTCAATGAACAAAAACGATAAATTTAAGGTTTGAGAATTGAAATACAAAATAAAAGAGGTTTAAAGTACAATTATGAGGCCTCTTGTATCATTCTCTCATGTGCCAAACCAAGAGCCGTTAAGTGTGCAATTGATTAAAACACTCTTGAAACATCAGGCACAATGAAAATGTTAAATAGATAATGCCATATCATTTTAATTAAAAGCAATGAGTAGCAACCACCTACCCTTTCATTAGGGACTTGAAATGTGAATTAAGTACAATTAGACGAAGTAACAATACGGTGGTTTTCTATAACAACCAGGTATTATTTTGTTTTAAATTTTTAACTACTTTAACTTTCTTTTAATGTCAGCAAGTGACAAGACGATCTACTCGCCTACCTGATGTGTTCACATTATATAACAAATTAATGTTTTTATTTATTTATACTTATGTATTATATCTACTACCTATACTATAATATATTTGTGCTGTTGTAATTGTGTTGTCCTTTTCTTGCAGGTCATCGTTGTACAGTTTTAAATCTTGTCGACTTGAAATTGGCAAAATTGTGGCAAACTCAGCCACAGACGCCATAAATAAAAGAAGAAGTTAAGCACCACGCTTGACCATAACAGATGCAATGCTACCCAAAGCTTAAAGTTTTTAAGTTCTGCGTGGCACTGAACTGCGCTCATCGTCTCTTTCGCCCAGTAATTGTACTTGCTACAGTGCCCTCCAAAGCTAAACACAGTGCAGCGCACACTTCTGCTTGAAGGTACAATATCAGGCACTGCGGTGGTACCCACCAAGATGGACTTTCGCCGAAGAGTCCTACCACCAGGTGATAGTTTTTTGAATTATTTGAGTTCAAGAGAAAATATAACGAACCTCTCAGATTTGGTAAATTTTTGGTTCGATTTTCGAAAATCGAATCGAAAAAAATTTTCGATTTGTTTAGAAAATTACAACTCCGATTGGAGTTATATTTTGCTATTTTAGAAGAGTTTTTTTTTAATAGATTTTATAATACATTTTAAAAATCGATCTACATCCCACTTGACTATACTTTTTGCCATTTGGACTTGTAATTTGGTATAGAAAGATTTGTAATGCTGGCACATTCACTTGTCATCATCAAATTTTTGCGTTATTTCATAAATACAAACTTTTGTAAAATAACCACCATTTTTTTTTTAAATGCTATAAAAAAAAACTACTGAATATTTTCTCAAATTTCTTTTTTTATTTGAAAGTACAATCCTTCCGGTTAATAATGGAAAATAATTTCATTCAAATGGCTGCCTCGGCTGGCCATGCAGTAAAGTGTCAACCAAGCCTACGGTCCTCTTAGAATAGAATAGAAAAATATATATTTTCTTGATTGTAAGCGGTTACCGTAGCCTGTGCACGCTTGCAACAGTTGAAATACTAAGGTATTGATGAAATAACTCAACATTTTGAGAAAATAAGCCAGTATTAAGAAATCACTGTTCTTGATACAAACTAATACTTGTACTGTGGCGCTGACCTACATAGCAAGGAAGGTATCTATTCAACGTTAGCACAAAAGTGACCTACACACCCTTATTGCTTAAGAGCCCCCACAACACCCATGTAATCGTAGTGGCTGATTTATTTCTAAACTGTCATGTCCAGTAAAGTTGGAATGAAACTTGCAGGTGTATACTAGGTTAAAAAAAACGGGAAAGTACTTTAAAACCTTTTAAAAACTTTTAAAATAGAGGAATGTTTCGTATAATCAAAATAATCTATATATTAAGGTTTAACGTGGTTTCCCTTCAAGGCCCATAATTTTTTTCACCTTGTACATAGGCATATAGGAGCTCTGGTGGTCTAGTAGTAGTGACCCCGCCTTCCGATCTCGTCGTGAGTTCAAAACCGGTCTTGCACAAAATGGATTTGTTTTTTAGAAAAACATATGTGCGCAATGTCAGTGCTTTCATGCGGTAAAGGAAAACATCGTGAGGAAACCATCTCAAAAACAATAGATTCGAAAGACATGTCGTGTGAAATCCACCAATCCCCATTTGTCCGCGTGGTGGATTAAGACCCAATCGCTCTCGCTTGAGTAGGCCAGTGTCCCGGCAGGGCGAATATTAAAAAGCTGTAACGATTTTTTTTTTTTTTTTTTATGGCAGCAAGTCAGCAATATAATAATTATATCAGTTATCTAATTTCTATAGTACCTACAAGCTTTGCTTAGTTCGTTCGTTCGTTCGTATGAGTCAGTGGCCAACTCTGATGACAGAGCTTTGCTTAGTAAGATCACTATCTATTGGCATTAATTATCTGAAATTAGATAGATTTTGATTTAGTTTTATTTAGTTTAGAGCTAGATGGCGTTATGTCAAATACCTGGTAATAAATATTAATTTGTCGAATGGCCTCCGCATGTGACTCACCCAGACCCACTTTATATACAAATTTATTTTTATTTTGATATCATCGCAATTTTGCTTACGTTATACGGGTGCTGTTTGTATAAAAAGTGTCCCTTTGTCAACGTGTAATTAGCGTTAAAATAACACGCCATTGTGGAATATTTACGCCGTGTCATTTTCACAGTTTGTCGGGAAAAATATGGTGCTTAGAGAGAGAAAGAGATAGTTCTCTGCAGGTGTCTTACTGCCGGCGAGTGAGCGGTGGGTGATAAAATATTAAAGGTAAATCATTTGTCGACTGTCGTTTGTAAACTTTTGTTTACTTGTATTTGTTTATTGGCGACAGCCACTCGCCCGCATTAATACACGAGAGAAACTGGAGGGCAATTCTCGTCCATAGATAAATGGTTACATGTGATATATATCGTCAAAACTGTCAAAAATGTATAGAAATTTTGCCTTTTGCGAGAATTGCCCTCCAGTTTATCTATATACATATATAGTATATATCGTAAAAACTGTCAAAATTTCTATACATTTTTGACAGTTTTGACGATATATATCACATGTGATAGTTCTTCTTTAGGAGCTTTTAGAAGTTATTTGCGGACATTTCACGCAACGCAATCTAGCTACAAACTACAGAACAGATATTATTTTCCGTGCTAAGCTGAGGCAGGTCACTAGTTAGTAATAAGGAAAGCTTGTACTATGGGAACCAGTAAACTGATACAATACCTATTATGTGCCTGCTTTTTTTTTTGTATATATATTTTTTTATTCAACTGAAGTGGCGACCAAGCGTACGGCCCACGAGTTGGTAAGCGGTTACCGCAGCCTATGGACACTTGCAATACCAGAGGTATCACTCGCGGGTTGCCTTGAGGCTAAGATCGAAAGCCTCATGTGCCAGTAATTTCACCAGAAACTATACCCTTCACACCGGAACACAGCAATGCGAGCATTACTGCTTGGCGGCAGAAATAGGTATGGTAGTAGCCCTTCCCCGGACGAGCTCGCACAGAGAACTCTACTACTCTTAATAATAACTCTAATAGTACATAGAAACATCCAAACTCGGAACAAATACTTGCAGATCATGCAAACATTAGATCCGCAGTGGGAATCTATCCCGTTACCTCTCGTTTCTCAACCGCCCACCGCACCACCGATATCGTCGAGTAGTGGTGACTAAGCAGCTTGTCTGTTCCTAATTTTTGGGTTATTATATCGAGTGACTGAAACAAAGGGATTTATCAAATTGTTTATTTATTATATTCATTCACTGCACGCACACTATTGGTCCGTCCAAATCTCACCATTATCACCACTCATATCAACGGTTTTTTCAGACATGTTTTATATTTTATTCTATAATGTGTGTAGTACAAAGTTACAAAATATATTGAACTTAATTATTGAATATTGTATCAATGACTTAGTAAGTCACTGATACAATTAATCTAGTTACTATAGTTCCAATCTATTGGTTAGGCCAATTTGTGCGGCTTGCATCAGAGTTAGCTGCTTGTTTAGGCCGCACACTATTTTCTGCCCTTATTAATTTTGTGAAAGTGACAAATCTAGCCACAAAATCATACCAGCTAACCCAATTTTAGCTAAAACAGACAGAATATTTTTTTTAAATACCAAACATGTTGCCGCATAGATACTCATTTAAATTTATTCTAAAATATGTCTCAACAAACCGTGAGCCAGATATTCACCTCATTTTTCTATTCGATAATATAGTTTTTAAATATTAGCTTTATTCAATTATTTATTTACATTTTTACAATATTTAATAGCTATTAATTTAATTTAACTACAAAATAAAAGCGATATATTTTATTATCAACATAACAAACCGTTTAACTATTCGTAAAAGTTTACATTTTTTAATGAAAAACTTGAATATAATTTATACAAATAATTAATGATATGGTTTATTTACATTATAATTTAGGTATGATATAAATAATTAATTATTAATGTTTACCATTTCTATAATAGCTTGTAAATAAAAATATAGACAGTGCACATTTAAATAAACTTAAAGTCATGAGAAACTAAAGAAACTTGAGTTCAACAATAGAAACAACGTTTAACAATAAAACTAAATTTATTTAAAATATAAATTAAACTCTCATTATATAATAATGCACTCTCAATAAATACACAAACATATGCATTCAAAAATGAAATTGCAACAATACAGAATAAGTATATTCGACAATAACAGTTTTAATTATGTAAGTTGACATACTGAGTGATTGAGTAATCAATTCAATTAGTTTTGTGAGAATTTTGTTCACATTTTTATGAATGAATAATGTTGGTGATTAGTATAATATACAGTTTACCGGCGCTTGGCCAGTACAAAGGTACACATAAGTTTACCAATAAGGAAACTAAACTTATGCAGGAAAACGTGTTGAGTTATTTTGTGTTTTCTTAAACGATGGTCCTATGGATGGTACACAAACCAGACGATTATTTTACGCGTATAGTAGTTTTTATCAAAATAGGTTTTCTTTTTAGTTCACTTAAGGTGGTTTTCTTTTCTAATAACAAGAAAACATAACTTTATGTAACATACTTTTTTTTTCATGTAATATAATAAACGAGAAATCGTTATTCAAATAAAACTTTGTGTTTATTTTTATACCAGACGAACGATTGTATTAGGTTGTTCGTTTGGTACTTCAACTGTAGACCTCGTAGCTGGCGAGTGATATTGCCCTTTGAACGAGCAAATATTTTAATGATTAAAAATCTCTAACTTGTAGGCAGTAAAACAGAACAAAACCAATTTATTGACATATTATTTTATACCAGACGAACGATTGTATTAGGTAGTTCGTTTGGTACTTCAACTGTAGACCTCGTAGCTGGCGAGTGATATTGCCTTTTGAACGAGCAAATATTTTAATGATTTTAATCAACCCTACAAGTTAAAGATCAGACATCTTTAACTTGTAGGCAGTACAACAAAACAAAACCAATTTATTGACATATTGAGCTGAATTAGCCAGTAGCTACCTGTTTTAGGTATGAACTGTGTCTTATAATTATATTCGTTCAGCGAGAGAGTTATGAAAAAAAACGTAATTTGAATTATTATTTTTTTGAAAGGTGCGCAAAATGCCAATATAGTTAATTTTTTTTTAATTTGAGCTAGGTATTTTAACAATAAAATCACACATACAACAATAAATATTTAATAAATATAACTAAAAGATTAAAAATCTTTATAGATTGGCTTATGAAATAAATAGTAGGCCAAGACAAAATTTGCAGTCGTCAGCGAGCAGACTATTCGCATTCGATTTATCCAGTAACTCAATGTTACCAATATAGTGATTATGAATGACTTAGAGTAAAGAAGTAAGCTGGTAAGTCAATGGCAAACTCTTTTAACGGAGTTAATAAACTGCCTAAAGTTTTTTTTATTTTCACAACGTGGAAATACCGCGCGTGGACGTTCTAAGTTAGATTTGTTGATTCATGCCATGTTTTTATTCTTTTGTGAGCCTACAAATACTTAGTGTATATACCAATGACAAACAAACAATTTGAACTCAGAGCTCTTATTTTGTAAAAGGCGGCTAATATTATGGACTTAAAGGCTAGTCTGCAATACTGTAGAATATTGCTGTTACAGTAAATATTTGTTACTCTAGAAAATATGAACTAGACGAGTTTGTTTCTACAGCTTTTGAAAGCTTCAATATCAAGCAATAGACTTTAACTCCGGAAAGATAATAATTACTGTTATTACACATAACGCTGGTTTTTTTAATTTATATTTTGGTTATAGACAGATATTACCTTTCCGCCATAATTGTATCTTTATATTTATAACAGAAAAGGTAATTAATTCATTTGCAATTGAAAGTCATTGCTGTTCAAAAATATCACCGATTCTGGAAACAAACTCATTCCGATTAGCTAGAAAAGTTCAATATACCAAAGACTACTTATGTTACGATAATTCTAATTATTTATCACTGATTTCTGTAAACCCTTTAGGCCCAGTATCCACTAAAAACAAGCAAGTCAAAATCAACCAATTACAAGGGTTGAATTCACTGTCGTGCATTTTTATTGTCTGACACTAATTATCCTTTTTGACATCTTGATTGGTTATTGGTCTAAGGTCCAGGTAAATAGATATAACTCAGCACTTGGTCTGACCTAGCACTGCCTTCTGCTTGGCATCCAGAAAACGCAAAAACGGACATTTCTCAGAATGAGTACGTTCTGAGTTACTTCAATTATTTGGCCCTAAGACTAGACCACTAAACTTGCGTAGCATTATCACTGGTCATCAAAAATGCTTCTTTCACATCACATACGTTCCTCTTTTTGGGTTTAGGCGGTGGTTTTGGAGCAGTCCGTCTGCCTAAAGTACCACTAACACTGTAATTTATTCGTAAATCCTTAGGATTCCGTAGAAGACTCTCGTTTTCCATCAGCAGGACTTTTAAAGGTCTCTCGGATGCTTTCAGATTTGCCATGCTCTGAAGAGCCAGAAGCTGATTATGAATGTTTGGAGAACTCAAGCTGTTTCTGGGAATGGTAGCATGAGGGGTTCCAGGTGCTGGAGACGGAGCTGGCTCTAATTCCTCAGAATCTCGAAAGTTGGACATTACTTTTCCCACTGGGCCCAAGTCCATTTCACTCTTATTAAGACTGTAGTAGCCTCCATGATTAAACAGCTTCATGTTGAAAGTATCATAGTATGGGATAACCCCGTTTAGGGTTGAGAAAACTTGCGGGTCAGGGTTCCTAGGTCTTCTTGGCAGAGTCACGTATCCCTTTGGACTGATGAGAGGAACTGACCCTTGATACGGAGCCTGTACCCTGTACATATTGTTGATCGATGTGACGCTGTAGCCTGGTGACTTAGCTGGACTGTCTGTGCTATGGTGTGCTTGGGAGGTACCGGGGGAGACTTGAAGTCCTCTGAGAGGAAATGAAAGGAGGTCTGGAGGGTATGCCTGATGATCTTGCGTGAGACGGTTCATAAGAAGCGTCTCCTGTGATAACTTCGCCAGTTTTATTTCTCCTTGGTTCACGGATTCATCGGTGGACGCTGTTGAAAAAAAAATATATCAAAATAAAATATTTTTTAGCATTGGCATTTATAGCAATAGGTACTGTTAAGATACCTAAAATTACAAAAAAAAAGATTTTTTTTTGGTTCAGTACCTATAGAAAAATGGCGACCTGGGGGCTACTATTATTATGTTTGGTATAATTCAGTTGCAATCAATTATATTAGGTGTCAATACACTGCCTGCTTTAACTGCTGACGTATTTTGTATGAAAATGACAGCTTGCAACCCAATTACGTAAAGTGCCATGCATATTTTAGTCTGCTGGTTGTAGAAAGAAATATGACTTATTGCCGATGAGTAGTTTTCTCTATTGGTTATTTTTGTTTTTTATAGTGTTAACCATCACACTAAGGGAATATAATCTTTAGTTTTCTCTATTGGTTTATCGAATATTTCATTAAGAATTTAACATTGTGAATAAATAAATTCAGCTTGGAGCGCCAATTTTGTAAATGGATATAATTATAATTCCAAACGTACAAAACCAGTCACGAATATTCTAGGGAACCCCGGCCTAACTTTTGTGCAGTCAAAACTTATTTGAATGTCAAAGAGTAGGAACGAGCAGTAAAAGTTGAAATGAAATGAATTTTTACTGTTGTCAGAGTTGAGCGCAGTTCTTTGTGTTGGCGTCGCGCGAAAATAATGCAAATGGAAGACAGGTATCGCCGTGATTTGAATATTCTGTAATATTGTTGGATGTTGGCTTGGCAGGTTGTAAATAGCTGTGAATTAGTGAAATCATAGTTTAACTTTTTTTTGTAGCAGTGAAGTCATGCGATGTTTTCGTTTTTTTATTTGTCTTTGGCACTGGCACGATGTTGCTGTATACTGAAAATGTAAGTTAATAAAACAGTGTTTTCACTCTAATAATGTTCTGGGACACATATCACACGTCTTGTAATTTTGCACAATTTTATGTCCAACAACTTCGTACGACTTGCCGCTCGTTAACGTTTTCAAAAAACAAAGGAATTACTGAGTTAATGGACAATGAAAGATATTCGATTTTTAAGATGTTTTGTCATACAAAATCACATGCCGTGTTACATTTGGCGACATGTCCCGGCGGCTAGTGAATACACAGCTCTACCTTCAAGTATCCTTACCTAGTGCAGTTTCGTTTTCTAACAATGTCCTATTTAGATCCGACATCTCCGTAACATCGCTGGTCAAGGACGGCGGCGGTTCGTACTTTCTAGGCGGCTTTGTCACAGGGTTCACATCTATCTTAGCCCCCTTCTCCACCTCCGAGGCCACGGAACCCTCAATCAGAACCTCTCCATTGGAAGATCTTGTGTCATTCTTAATCAGTCTTTTAATTTCTCCGTTCTGAGTTGTAAAGTAGCACACAACTAACGCAGCCCCGAATATTATAACTATAGCTGTTAAACATCCGACTAAAATAGCAAAAGAGTCGGTATCCATCCCAGCTATAGTTCCCGGGCCGTATCTAGACAACACAAGAGCTAGGGTTTTCTCGTCTCGACCACCAGGGTTCTCAGCCACACAGGTATAGTTTCCTCTATCACTGTACCTGGCGCTTATAATTGTAAGGTTCACCCATCGAATTAAATCCATCGTGTTTTCCGTGACAGTGTACCGCAATTCCCCGAACGATTTCATCTCGATCATTTTCCCGTTGAACCGCCACGACACTTCAGGGTTAGGGTTCCCGACGACTTTGCAAGTTAGCGTCACGTTTTCGTCGTAACTTTTGAGCGTGGTGCCGGGCGCCGGGTCGAGTATCGTAGGCCGGCACGCAAAGTTCGACGAGTCTAACTCATTCCAAAGTTTGTCTTGCACCGTCGCCGGTTCCGCGCACGCTGTCGGCGGCGTGTATAGATTATGACTAATCACCCAGTCGCGAAACGTCTGCAGATTGCAGTCGCATCTCCAAGGATTGTTGTGTAAATCAAGCCCCGATAAGTTTCTCAGCGCCATCAAAGTTTCCGGCTTCATATGACTGAGGTTGTTCCCGTCGAACCTGAGAATCTTCAGCTGCGGTAGGTTTACGAAGGCTTTCGTCCCGATGCGGATTATTTGATTGTTGCTTGCCTCCACTTTCTGCAAGAACTTCAAGTTTCGGAAGAGACCGTCCTCAAACTTTTCTATCAAGTTGTTGCTTAAGTTTATTAATCTCAACTTTTCCGTGCCTTTGAATGTGTCGGAGTGCAAGTGCCTGATTTTGTTCTTTGACAGATCGAGTTCGATCATTATTGCGAGAGTTACAAAGGCAGTTTTATGTATAACTTCTATGCTGCACTCCTTGAGGAATAGTTTCTTAAGATTACTCAGTCCAACTTTTTTGAACGCTTCCTGGTGCAGTTGATGTAAATTATTATTGGAAAGATCTAGTATCTGAACATCGTTGCTAAGATTCGCTGGTACAGTTTTGAGGCTGGAATTAGAACAGATGGCTGCCTTGTTCCCCGATTGCCACCGACAGTCACAAGGTCGTTGACACTCAGTCGTGAAGTCAGCAACCGTTGTGGCAAATAGTGTGAGGGGTATAAAAGCAACTTTCACCCATGTCGTCCAATGTTTATGAGCCATTTTGCGATGATGCTGGTCATTGCCTCGTGTTGATGCATTCCTGATTATGGTCAGGCCAGCGAAGCATTGGGATTCTGAAACAATAAAACAGATTGTTAAGAACAAAACATAAATATTTATGGAGCGAATATTACGATTTATACCATCTTATTTAGGAAAGAAATGAATACGGTCCGGATATGGGCTAAATAAGCTCATTCCAGAAAGTTTCCTTATATGTAATTTATGTATTATAATATCCCATGTATCTTAATTTATCATAGTAATTGCGAAAGATTGGATATTTGTATATTTGTTCGTTATTCAATCACGCTTTACCTTGTATTATGTAAAGTACATATTTTGTAACTTCAAAATAGAAGCCTAAAGGCCCGATGTCAGCTACACTTTTTCTTGTGTAGTTGACATTCATCAAGATCTCAACAGTAGAACGTAATAATAGTACCTACTTGAAAGTAAATAAATCTTCAAATATGTATAAAACAGTAAACTAAATCCTAGCCTCCAGCGTTTCTACATAAGTTTGAAACAAGTTCTGTTCCAATCTCCAAGATCCAAGCGAGCACAGCTCAGAAATTCCGCAGGAAAATATCGATACAACACTTTAATCTCAAGGTATCTGGTAAAAACTTTATTATCTAGTCGTAAGTTAAATTTTATGGTTTCATTATTCAAACTAGATGGATTAAAGAGCTTGTGTGAATTTACAGGCAAACCAAATTACTTAAACGTCTCCCCACAAGTTTTATAGGGGTGCGGGGGATGAAACGCAACTAACTAGCAAATAAAAGTAGGATGAATATTAAAAGAACACTATTAGTCTTGTGGTAGTGATCTCACCTTCCGATCATTAAGTCCGCGGGTTTGATCCCGTGCACAATAGTTTGTTTTATTAAAAAAAATGTTCACAACGCTCGCTCTAAAAATACTGTGTGGAAATCGGCTATTCTAACAAAAAAATTAATGGTTACCAAATACCATTCTACCAATCGCATAAGAGTCAGCGTAGAAGATAGATACCTAATATGAACTCTAGTTTAGAAGTAGGCAGGTATTCCTAAATAGTAAAACATTAAGGATGATGACGATTGAAATTTTCTATTTCCTGTTTACAAAATTTAATTTACCGGTAATCGATTCTCTCATTTTCTATTACCCCGAGCAAGTAGAAATGCACACAAATGTTCTACAAAAATCCAACTGGTAATACGATCTTAGCCGAGGTTCAATATCTCAAGAAAACCATTAAAAATCCGTTCACTTCCAATTCAATTTCAACTTGCCGGTCGAATATCAGCCTGATAATGTTTAGTCTGGGAGTGTGAGGCAGAAATCAAATCTACATTGTTGTCGTACGGAAATTGAATGAACGGCTACTGTTATGATAATAGAATAGCATTGCTAGGAATACTGGTGGTCTAGTGGTACTGAGTCTGCTTTCCGATCCTAAGGGTGGGTTTAAAATCGGTTGTGCACCAATTTTGTATATGACTTTTGGATACTATTCGATAATTGATAGATTCAGGCGTTACTTTGCGGAAATACATTACAAGATAAACTAATGAAAAAATGCCAAAGTTGACTTTGTCTACAGCGCTCGACGGAGCAGCACGTCTGCCGGAGAACAAGCCGATGGTCATGACAATGTCCCGTGGAGGGATAAAACACGTGTCGATATTTTTCTTTTAAGGTTAACTGTGTTAACTGTGTGACCTCATTAGTTAAAAGGTTATGCGGAGTAGTACTAAAGATTTTTCGTCTGTTTTTTATCTTGATACTATTCGTATGAAAAATGTGTGCACAGGAAGTAGAAATTTTAAGACTCGTCATCAATCAATCCGCATTTTTCCTTAATTTTGAGATCAATGGCATTGCGCACATATTGAAAAATCCATTGGTGAACCTTAGAGATGGATGATGGGGTTAATATTGTCACTATACTACCAGAGCTCTCTACTATAAATATAGTATATATATTAAAAGCACCACCATCTCTTACACATTTATTACAAGCACTTCGTGTAAAAACTTCCAAAACGTTGTTATGCTTGAAAACTTTCTTTTGTGGAAAGGAGTGCTCGAAAAAAGTTAAGGCTACACGCAGTGGTTATAGAGGCAACTTTTAATAAGTTTTAATGCAATGGTTAGACTACTTAAATAACGATTTCACTATCAGCAAACGAGGAAGTGACAAATGTGGTAAAAATTAAAATTCCGTGCACAGACGTTTGGACTCTACTCAGTATTTTTTATGTTATGTTAGCAAATGATGATACAGCCAAGTCCACGCTCCACCCTAACAGCTGTGCCACTAAAAAAATATGGTTTTGAAGTCCTGCGTGGCACTGCACAGCGGTCATCATCCCGAGATGTAGTATTAAGTTTTTTTCGGCCAGTAATTTCATTTGCTACAGTACAACTGAACAAGGTAATGCTTGCACAGTACTGCTTGAGGGTGGAATATCTGGCACTGAGGAAAAACTCTTGCTGAAGAGTATTACCACCAGCTAAGTGTAAAACAAGGTCGCTTACCGCCGTGTGTCGCTGTATGTATGTATGTATGTATCTTTTAAACTACGCAAATAAATTTAATGGGGCTTCCATCAATAGGTAGAGTAGTTCAAGATAAAAATCAAAATCAAAATCAAAAATTATTTATTCAGTAGAATCACAAGGATCACTTTGAAACGTCTTACAAGCTAGGAAAATTTACACCAGTTCCAACGCGCCCATGCCGTAAAATAACTGGCAACAACACCGGCTGGGTTCCTATCGCTTTTTTGGCATGACCCTTGCTATTGTTATGGATTCCAAGTAGAGTTGGAGCACATTCGTCCCAAGCTTTTTTATCATCTAGGTAATCGGTTGTTTTATAGTAAGCTTTTTGAGACAGATTTTGTTTAATTAAGTTTTTAAATTTGACAATTGATAAATTTTGTATGTCGCTTGGGACTTTGTTAAAGAAGCGTTTTTAGAAAAGAGTTTTTACCCTTTACTTTTGAATCAGTTAATTATCTCAAAATAAATACTGTTATCTATCGAAAAGTCTATTAGTCAACAGAAAGCTGTAGTAAATTGTTCGCTGATAAAGATATATGAGCAACATTTTTTCAAAAGTGAGAAATCTGATGATAGGTTGTGATAAAAGGCTTGCGTCGTGTCACTCTCATATCTCAAGAGACTTAGCTGTCGTAGAGCATAAACTGTGTTGCACTTCCCTAGAGATGCCCTAGAATATCCTATATCATAACAATTCTAATAAAAAATTTAGAACAAAAACACTCAGTGTTTCCTCATTTCTGGTATCAGTAAATGGCAGATTTTGACTTTAGTAAGTTTACCTCTGAATTTTTTTTGAGTAAACCAACTAAACTTAGAAGTCACTTAAACCTTATTAGAAAACGAGATAGATAGATGATAGAAAACGCTTTTCACACCACACAGAAAATGAATTTAAAAACATATAAACAGAAAGTAACGTAATAACGGAAGTACAATGGGCGGTCTTAACGCTAAAAGCGATCTCTTCCAAACAACCTTTGGATGGACAGGAATAACGAGTACGTAAAGGGACGGTGGCGCTAAACAATAAAAAATATAACTAATTTATCAAATAAATATGTTATTTATACACCTCTAACTTTTAACTAACTAATAAATAATAAAATAAAAAAATAAATAAAATAATGCTGGACAATCCGCACAGCAACATCTAGTCCCAAAGTAAGCTGCTGTTAAACAGAGCTGTATTATGGGTACTAGATGACTGATATATATTTAATACAATACAATACATAGATAGATATTTTTTTTAAGTAAACCAAATACAAAAAAAAAAGATAAAATAAAAGTAAATAATAATAGATAAATAGTTTTTTATAGTTAACTACATAAATTCTATTTTATGTCAAGTACATAAAGTGATTGTGCAGCAGTGATTTGAAGATAGGAAGTGATTTCGCACGTCTTATGTGAATTGGCAGAGCATTCCTCAGTCGAACGGCTTGGACAGTGAATGATTTATCACAGAAGGAAGTGCACGGGTGTTTTGAGCTGAAGGGTTTCAGAGGAGCGCAATTGACGAGTTTTGCGTTAGATAAATATATTTGATGGAGAAGGAGAAGTTATTTGGAAAGCAGCTATGCTGACAGAAACTTTAAGCTTTGGGTGGCACTGCATCTGTTAGTCAGGCGTGGTGCTTAACATCAGGTAGGCGGGCACCTTGATTTGTCTTGTCCCAAATGGTCCATGAGGTTTCTGTCTGTAGCCGACAAGTCAGGCTACATCATCACAACCTATCATCGAAACCAAGCTAATAACTCTCAAATAAGATAAGTTAATAAAGCAAGGTTCTCAATTCGCCTCTAGCAAAGTTGCAAAAGGATACCACACTCTACGTTAAGGCCAGTAGGGTGACCGCACATTATTTAGGGAGGGACTTTATCACGCTAAATGAGATAAATTTAGGAAAGTTTGTCTAACTGAGGTTGCTATATTAGATGGGAGAAATAGTAGCGGTTGTGTCATAATGTGGCATCTATTGGACGGGTTGTGGTAAAAATACATAGTTTTCTGTCAGAACACCGGCCTACTCTCGAGCGAGAATGATTGGGTCATAACCTACGTAAGTGTAAGTAAAAGGTTTGTTTCTTAAAATAAACAAATACTCAACTATAAATTGATTTACCAGGCGGATTTAATGCGGATTGATGTATTTCACATATTATCTTTCAAGTTTTTTGTTCTTAGACACCAGTTTTTTTTTCAGGATTCTGGCCAAAACTAACAGAATCAAGACTAATTTGCAAACTCGCGAACCGTAAAACGAAGTATAGGACGGCCTCTCACTCCATGGACCGATGACATTAAAGCGGTCGCAGGAAGTCGGTGGGTGGTAAGGCACAAAATCGATCGACGTGGCGCTCTTTGTAGGAGTTCAATGTCCAGCAGTGGAAATCTACCGGCTGTTATGATGATGAGACTAATTTGCTCCATAGTGTAAAAGCATATTAGTCAAATTTTTCGAATAAGTTGTTGACGACCGATGTGGCGCAGCGGCCGCAGGTCCGCCTGCGACGCAGAGATTGCGGGTTCGATTCCCGCCTCGGGACAAATGTTTGTACAAATATTTGTTCCGGGTGTTCTGGGTATTTTCTATTTATAATAAAAAATATCTATCTATGTATTGTATTGTATTAAGTATATATCAGTCATCTAGTACCCATAATACAGCTCTGTTTAACAGCAGCTTACCTTGGGGCTAGATGATGCTGTGTGGATTGTCCAGCATTATTTATTTATTTATTTATTTATATATTATATTGTATTAAATTGTATTAAATATATATCAGTCATCTAGTAGTACCCATAATACAGCTCTGTTTAACAGCAGCTTACCTTGGGGCTAGATGATGCTGTGTGGATTGTCCAGCATTATTTATTTTTTTATTTATTTATATATTATATTGTATTAAATTGTATTAAATATATATCAGTCATCTAGTAGTACCCATAATACAGCTCTGTTTAACAGCAGCTTACCTTGGGGCTAGATGATGCTGTGTGGATTGTCCAGCATTATTTATTTATTTATTTATTTATATATTATATTGTATTAAATTGTATTAAATATATATCAGTCATCTAGTAGTACCCATAATACAGCTCTGTTTAACAGCAGCTTACCTTGGGGCTAGATGATGCTGTGTGGATTGTCCAGCATTATTTATTTATTTATTTATTTATATATTATATTGTATTAAATTGTATTAAATATATATCAGTCATCTAGTAGTACCCATAATACAGCTCTGTTTAACAGCAGCTTACCTTGGGGCTAGATGATGCTGTGTGAATTGTCCAGCATTATTTATTTATTTATTTATTTATATATTATATTGTATTAAATTGTATTAAATATATATCAGTCATCTAGTAGTACCCATAATACAGCTCTGTTTAACAGCAGCTTACCTTGGGCTGGATGATGCTAAAAAAAAAAAAAATAGTACGCCATACTGACCATTGGCTTCGACAAATGACTCTTTACATTATTCAGACTTAACTACACTTATGTCATTACCATTCCGCAACAAGTAAAAGGAAGTAATGTCTTCTTTGGTTCATTCAACTACTACCTGTTCGTTGGTATAATGAAGCAATTTCAAGATATCATTTTGATGTTACAATTTGTTTGATTGTGGCAATATGATTATGTTATTTGTAATTGGGAAATACCATGTGTTTTGATTTGAATAAACTTGTTTTTTTTTAACAAACAAGACAGCCTAATGTTTTGCTGGTACACTGGCCTACTCTCAAGAGAGAGTGATTGGGAATCTACCACGCGGTCCCAATGCGGATTGGTGAATGCCACATGTCATTCGAATTTTTAGTTCTTAGACTGAATGAGAGCACTGGCATTGCGCACATACACACATCAACATTGTCTAGGGATATTCAACATTTTGTTGATTTTTACAATAACTGAAAATAATTTCTTTTAATTAATTTTTTTAATATTTTTTATTATTAATAGGCTTTTATTATCATTAATAAACAACACAAAATAAAGATTCTTGCCATAGCTAGTTTTCTAAAGATATTATTTTCAGTTTTTGTAAAAATCAACAAAATGTTGAATATCCCTAGACAATGTTGATGTGTGTACAACTTTCGAATAGAAAAATGCATTGGTGCACGACCAGATTCAAACCCACGACCATAGGATCGGAAGGCGGAGTCACTACCACTTGACCACCAGTGCTCCAAACAAACATACCTCAAGATAATTGGTAAGCTATGAATGTAATGCCAACGGGTTGATTACATAACTCTGTTATCGACCATTTTTTATTGATTTCCATCTCAAACTGTCCAATAAGACAATATAGTTGGCCATAGCTCTACTGTCTTAGTAGACAGTGAGATGGAGGTCAATGGAGATTAGTCGCTAGCAGAGTTATGTGATCCAGCGGCTGAGGTATCTCTCGCGCGTCTCCATCTAGCCTCAAACAAATCAAAGCTTTTTTTATTTCACAAGAAAACACACAGTCATATAAAGACCAAAATCTTGTAATCCATAGATAACGACCATTTTTTGAAGTTTTAAATAGTTTATATTCTGTGTAACATTTATACTGTTGTATTACTACATATTAAAATATGCCAATATTTGACAAGTGAGGTCCGAACATACAAAAGCCTCCGTAGCCACCTTGTCCTTATTTATTTCGTATTTCAATGCCTTAGCACCACCCTTGTCAGCATTCAACCTTAAGCCGCGTCATCCTACTCAGGTGCCATGAGTCTCAAGATCCACCTTTCAAGAATGTCCCAATAAATTCAGAGACCGGTCTTTATGTATTCCTGTCACGTACCGGCGGAAAAAAGTGTGAATAGGCGACATTTTTCCGCAGATATTTAGGAAATAAATATGAACTTGAATAAGGTATGTGATGGTATAACAAATTCATCATGATCATCATCAAAAACTATCTCAAATAGCTTACGATAACACCTTATTATTAGATGAAAAGAAGGCTTAGGACGAATGAGAAGGGCTCCAACTTTGTTCGGCATCCATAAAAATAGCAAGGCCATGCCTGAAAAGCAATAGGAACCCAGCCGGTGTCAGTGTTAGTGATGCCAGTTCTTTTACGGCATGGGCGCGTTAAAACTGGCGTAAGTTCACCCAGCTTGTAAAACGTTTCAAAGTGATCCTTGCGACTCATTGAGTTAAACTCTTTTGACTTTGATATCAAAAGCAATATACGTCCACTGCTAGACATAAACCTCTTCTAAAGAGTGCAATGACGACTGATCTTAAGCCTTTACCATTGACCGACTTCCTGCGACCGCTTCAATGTCATCGGTCCATCGATCATTATGATCAGCTTTCTGCAAAGTTTTCACTATTCAGAGGGTTTTTCTTAAGCGAGAGTGATTGGGTCCAAATGCTTTCTTTAAAATAGTTAAGTTTTAATTTGTATTGTTATTTTTATTTTTATGTTAATTGTGTGGCGTTAAATAAATATTTTTCTATTCTATTCTATTCTAAAATTAAAAATGCTAGTGTTGAAATAGCATAATATTGTGACTTCCAAATTCTAGTTCTAGTAGACAGCCAGTGCTCGAAATACCAAATTTAGGTGGGTGGTGACCACGTGTTCAAAGATAAAGTGTAAAAAAAGTCTATAATATAGCAAACTAAACAAAATCTGCAAACGATTTGCAAGCATGAAATGCCTTGCAGGTATTGAACCCACACTTGCCCTGTTTTAGTCGGTTATTCACCCGACACGCAACAAAAATCTCCAAATTTTAAATAACCCATAAAAATTAAAAAAAATTCAGCGATTTACTGTATTATCACATATTTCCAATGAAACGTAAAAGCTGCTAAGGTACACATTGTGAAGAATAAACACAGTAAATGGATACCAATTTATAATAAAGAAATCTTCAAGTGAATAAAATCGTGCAATTTTTCTTGCCGCCCAGCGAACGATAAACGTCTTTATATATTTTATTTCTTGCTCAAATCAGCTATAACTAAGGTTGTCAGTGTTCGAAAAAAGACGGATAAATGTGAAAACATAAAAAATGTCAGCAAGATATTTATAAAACTACGACAGTAGCAAACGAAGCTGTTTACTGCGCGAGGTGCTAAAGTAAAGTGAACTACATGTACTGTTATTCTGTTAGTTATAGAGTAAGATGCGTGGAATATTATGGAACTTTTAAGTTATTTTTTATGTACTTTATGTTAATCCTCTCTCTCGCCATTATTTTTTTATGAAAATTCGTTAAACAAAATAAAATTATGCGCATTTTTATTATCACTATGATTTGTATTTTTTTTTATGATCGTTAAACAAAATAAAATTATGCGCGTTTCTATTATTACTATGATGATGATGATGATGATTGTTGTTAGCTACAAAAATATTCAACGCATCTTTTTTTTGCTTCTCTAATCTACTGAACTCATGAACTTACTTACTTTTAACAGCCAAAAACTACTTCAAAAGAGACCCATTCTTTTAATGTTATAATAATTGCTAATGCTATTTGATGAGGGCACCGAAATTGCGATTTACAATAAAAACCATTGGTCAAGTCAGACCAATTAAAGTTTAAATCGTCTAAAACTCTGACCGGCTTATAAAGTAAAGTTAACCAAAGCCTAGCTACTCTATCTATCATGTTGTTTATCGTGTTGAGGTTTATAAAAATAAATCTCATTTTGGCTTTGAAATATTTCTTTGAATAAATATTTGCTAGACATGAAAGTTCATTTGAGTTCTTTGATATCAAATATATGGTTCACCTATAACTGTTATAACTGGTCTATTTTTTTATATACAACTGAAACCAAGCGTATGGCCCACAAGATGGTAAGCGGTTACCGCAGCCTATGGACGCTTGCAATACCAGAGCTACCACTCGCGGGTTGCCGAAAGCCTCATGTGCCAGTAATTTCACCGGAAACCATACCCTTCACACCGGAACACAGCAAAGCGAGCATTACTGCTTGGCGGCAGAAATTGGTATGGTGGTAGTCCTTCCCCGGACGAGCTCTATCACAGAGAACTCTACTACTCTTACACTAAAAATACATATTTTAACAATTTAGAAGTAACGAAATAACTTTGATATTTATTATCCACGGTGATAACACGGTTAAATTACAAAAATACATAATACAATACATTTTATTCAAATAAAAGCATATTTATAAATAAAGCCTTTTTAAAAATAATATAAAAAATATTTTGCTAGGTCGTTACCCGGTTACAAAGACAAAAAAAAAGAAATCCTTCTACGTGGCTGGTTATACTTAATTACGTAGACGCACTTAAGGGTCAGACAAACCCCAACACAGTTAGTTGCCAGATTCTTCTAGGTTGGGGCGCGTGGAACTGGCGTAAATTCACTTCGTCATCATTATCATCATATCAGCCGATAGACGTCCACTGCTAGACATAGGCCTCCCCCAAAGGGCGCCATGACGACCGATTTTAGGCCTTCACCATCCACCGACTTCCTGCGACCGCTTTAATGTCATCGGCCCGTCCTACACATCGTTTTCCAGTTCGTGGTCGCCACTCGAGAACCTTTATTCCCCAACGGTTATCGGTTCTGCGAATTTGGAAATTCACTTAGCTCAAAATAATCATAGTGATTTTATTATACCAAATATTTTGAATTCTACGCCTCGTCTTGTCATTGTATTAATGTTATATAGGGTGTTTAGGTAGTTAAACCTATAATAATATATTTTTTTACAACTAAAATGGCAACCAAGCGTGCGTCTCACAAGATGGTAAGCTGTTACCGCAGCCTATGGGAGCTTGCAATACCAGAAGTATCACTCGCGGCCACCCTGAGACGTAGATCGAAAGTCTCGTGTGCCTATAATTTCACCGGAAACCATACCCTTCGGATTGGAACACAGCTTTGAATTGGACAGATGGGAATAATCCAACATTACTGCTTGACGGCAGAAATAGGTATGGTGGTAGTCCTTCCCCAGACGAGCTCTATAAAAAACTCTGCTACTTTTAATTATAATTATGAAACAATAAAATGCAATAAATAATAATGAATACTCAAATTTAACTAAATCAGTTGTTATGATGAGAGTAACTATCATGCTTTTAATTTTAATCATTGCTTTTGTTTTTTTTTCGATGGTATTAATGTATTTTTAATCTATAATAACTAATTGAATGTAAGTTCTTTGTCGTATTCGGTTTTTAGCCTGTTAAGATAGAGTTGATGACGAGGATGTAAATAAATAAATAAATGCTTCCAACCACCCAAGTTTTTGCATTTATAAAGTTAGTGTGAATGTAGATACCTTCTTAAAACGGAAGTTGCATTCCATTAGCGTATTCTTCTTTTTACCCGACTTGAACAAAAGTCGATGCTTCTGTGTTTTATCGGGAACTATGTATTTTTTCATCGTACGTTAGACGGAAGTAAAACTATCACAGCTTCAATTAAAAACGAAAAAGACGGTATTTTTTCTATACAGAGTGATTTTTTTAAATGGGACAGTATGGGGAAATCCGAATCTAAAGGAGATAGAGGAAAAGTGTCTAAGGAGACATTAGGTGTTTTTTTATGTAAACAAATTTGGCTCGTTCAAATTTGTGGTCAAGCGTGAGTTGTTCTTAAAAAATGATAAAGTTGGTCAATTTTTTTTTTGACGCGGATCGACTCTGTTTCATGTAAGGATTATTTCATTGTTTGGAAAGAAAAAAATCTGAACAGCAGAAGTTGGTCAAATTTACTGAAAACTAATCTTCATACAGTTGCAGTATTCGCCTTTTAATATTGTTACAAGTGCCTAGGCGTGTAAAAAAATATTTAAAATTATTCCATTTTTAAATTTTGATAATCGATAAGAGCTCCAGATGATTCAAGAGAAGGACATTTTTTTTAATCTTCGTAAACATCATGGCAACCGATAGTCTTGAAATTATAAAAAAAAGAATTCAAATTTGGAACGTAAGTTATTTCTGCAGCTGTGATTTTGTTTCCAATCAGTTCATGCTTGTAATTTTATTCATCATGGCGTTAACTAATTCACATAAAGTTGATTTGATTGAGGCGTATTTTCTTAATTATCGCAGTAGAGATAATGCACTTAAGTGGTATCAAGAAAGCTATCCTGACCGTGTGTACTACACGGTCAGGATAGCGAATCGCAAGATATTTGATAGTTTAATAAAGAACCTAAGACAGGAAGGCTGTTTCAAGCCTAAGCGTAAAAGGCCGACAATAGTCAATAGTGAGTTTATAACTATTGCCGTATTGGGATATTTTGAAGCATACCCAAAAGCTTCGTTACGGGAAGCAGCTGAAACTATCGGTATTCATAAATCAACTGTAAGGAAGATATTGAAGGCTCATAAATACAAGTGTTACATAGAAGGTCGACTTGTACAAGCGTTACTACCTGGAGATAAAGACCGCAGGTTACATTTCTGTAATTGGTATGTGGCTCAGACTATTAGAAATAGATGTTTTCCTAATTTTATTATTTGGACTGATGAATGCAACTTTTCGAACAATGGCATGTACAACAGGAGAAATAACCATTACTGGTCAAAAATAAATCCGCTAAGAACTACAGAAACCCACAACCAAATCCGATTTTCTTTTAATTGTTGGTGTGCGATATTACATAACAGAATTTTTGCTATCAAAATTTACCAAGGAACGCTAAATAGTGAAAAATATCAGGAAATATTGAACATGGCTGCAGATTTAGTGGATGAGACTATTAGCTTAAGGAACTTTGGTAAGATAATCTACCAACAAGATGGTGCACCAGCCCACAACAGTAGGGCAAGTAAACTATGTTTGGACGAGCAGTTTCCAAACCGTTGGATGGGTACATATGGGCCGATAAAGTGGCCCCCACGATCGCCCGACTTAACGCCATTAGATTTTTTGTTATGGGGTTACCTTAAGGGTCGAATTTATGTATCCCGATACAACTCCGTACAAGAATTAAAAGATGCTGTTTACAACACTTTAAACACAATTCACCATAAGTCTCTGTTAAATGCAACTAGAAGTGTCTTGAAGCGTGCTCGTACCTGCATAAGACAAGACGGCGGCCACATCGAACATTTACTCAAGTAATAAACCAACTGTATGAAGATTAGTTTTCATTAAATTTGACCAACTTCTGCTGTTCAGATTTTTTTCTTTCCAAACAATGAAATAATCCTTGCATGAAACAGAGTCGATCCGCGTCAAAAAAAAAATTGACCAACTTTATCATTTTTTAAGAACAACTCACGCTTGACCACAAATTTGAACGAGCCAAATTTGTTTACATAAAAAAACACCTAATGTCTCCTTAGACACTTTTCCTCTATCTCCTTTAGATTCGGATTTCCCCATACTGTCCCATTTAAAAAAATCACTCTGTATATAGGTTGGTTTAAAGATAAAGATAAAAGATAAAGATAAAGATTATTTATTTGCAAAAACATGTGTAGGAGTACAATACAGATTTAAAAATTATGTGCTTGGAAGCAACATGCTTGATCAGTATTGACGTGTAAATTGAGAGAGATTGTCATCGTAAAAATGATTATCTTCATTAATAATATTCATCAAATAAAATAATAATACTAATAAATATGTCAACTTAAGTAAAAAAATAAAAGGAAATTAAAAATGCGTCATTTAAGAATTCGTCAATATTGTAATATGATTTCTCAGTTAATAATTTTTTAAATCGTATTTTAAATAAATTGATGTTCAGTTTTCTGTAGCTCTTAGGCACCTTGTTGAAGATTGTAGGAGCCATACAGACGACACTTGTTTGCATCAAAGTAGTTTTAGATAAAATAGGTTTATTATTGAACATAACATAACAACAACTTAATTATGTCAGTACCCTCTTGTAGAATTATAGACCCATTTCGATTCTCAGCCACGTCTATAAGCTGTTTTCTAAAACTTTCTTTTCTGGAAAACAGCCTATAGCCAATCATCTCGCTCGTAGGTTTGAAGACTTCCAGCCTCCCGAACAAACAAGTTCCGAAAAGGGTATAATACCGTAGACCACACCCATAGGAACATAACATAATTAAGTTGTACATCTATTTTATCATTATTTAATATCATTATAATAGTTACAATCTGCCATTGACATTTAAAAAATTAAGGGTGCGTTACACCATCTAACGTTAACGTTAAATTGTTCAATCTTCGTCGAACAATTTGAGGTGTGGTAACATCAAATTTATATAACGTTCTTCTTCTTCTTTTCTTTTATGGCCTCTGTGGCTAGTTTGCCACAATTTTGCCAGTGTCAAGTGTATTAGTTTGATTGTCGCTTAGCAACGTAAACAAACGAAATTTGGAAAGAAACGATGACTTTTCTTTCAAAATTCTCTTGGAAAGTCTTTGACTAAATTACCAACCAACATCACCCCTCCATTTCAATTACTTACACTTGTGCTAAGTAAACAAGTTAAATTGGATAAACTACCACCAAATTTACGCAACAAAACTTAAAATAACACGAGAAAAATAATTAAAATGGGAAGACCCATTTTTTTTTTTTTTTTTTTTTTATTATATTGGTGCGGCTACTATAACACTGCGGCCATGCAGGCCTATTGTGTTCGCCACTTGTTTTGTCGCCCTTTGGGGGCGTTTACAGTTCACCTCCAAGCCCTGCCGATACTAAGAACTGGAGGATTTGCTTGGGGGTGATGTCTCTTAGCTCATCTGGGCTGAGGATGTGCCTACCCAGATGTATGCTACGTTTTTGCATTAGTGGTCCACACTCTCCTAGCAGATGCGCAGGCGTTTCGTCCGCCTCATTGCACAGTCTGCAGGTTTGAGTGTCACTCAGCCTCAGCTTAAACATGTGCTTATTAAGGCGACAATGTCCAGTTAAGGCCCTGACCACAATGCGTAGGTTATTCCTATTTAGCGCTAGGATTTGGTTGGTATACCGTTTATCGAAGGCTTTTATTAGGGATTTTGAGTGATTCATGCCAGAAGAATTGTTCCAGAGTCTGGTTGATTCTTCGAAGCATGAGTTAGTGAGGGTTCTTTGTGCCAGGCTTTTTGGTATACCGCAGAAAGGCTCTGGGCCTATTTGAGTACCAGCAGCCCCAGCGCGAGCCAGCTCGTCGGCACACTCGTTACCTTCGATTCCCGCGTGCCCTGGAACCCATCTTAGAACAACTCTATTTTTTGAACCGAGCGTATTTAGACGCGACAGGCAGTCCTCCACCAGCCTGGACGTGATGACCTTCGAGTCCAGAGCCAGTAGTGCCGCCTGGCTGTCAGAGTTGATGTAGATGTTATGGTTGGTGTAGTGCCTCTGCAGATTGACTTCCGCGCATTCAAGGATGGCAAAGATCTCTGCCTGGAAGATGGAGGCGTAGTTTCCCAAGTTAAGACTTTCTCTAAACTTAGGTCGCTCTCCGTAAATTCCACAGCCTACAGCCAGTCCCATTTTGGACCCATCAGTGTACCACTTAAGGCACCCTGCCTTATAAGGTAGCTGGTCATTCTGCCAGTCTTCCCTAGAAGGCATTTCCACAGTGTAGTGCTTCTCGAACACATGACGTGGAAGCATGACATCGGAAGCCATGCACAGTATAGAAGATTCTATGGTTGAGTCTTGTAAAGATTTCAGTTTTCGGGACAGCCAGGTTTTCCTGCCCTGAATGGTAGCCCTATACATGCCTGCTTTCGCCTCTTTGTGTATGTACACATGAAGGGGTGGTATTCCAAGCAGAGCATTGAGAGCTTGCCCAGGGGATGAGGACATCGCGCCTGTGGCGATAAGACAAGCAATTCTCTGTAAACTACTCATCTTGGTGATAGTGGTCGACTGAGAGGCTTTGTCATACCATACCATGGAGGCGTATGTTACTATCGGCCTCACAACGGATGTGTACAGCCATAGAGCAATCTTGGGTTTTACACCCCAATTGCTGCCCATAAGTCGTCCACTCGCACCTAGAGCCATCTTAGCCTTTTTCAAGACATTGTCTAGGTGTGAGTTCCACGTTAGTTTACGGTCAATTGTGACTCCAAGATATTTAACTTCCGTGGAAAAGGAGCTCGTTTTACCATTGAGCTTGGGCTTGACAAGTTTGTCTAGCCTGCGCTTGTTGGTAAAAGGAACGATCACTGTTTTTTCCGCATTAACGGAGAGATCACTGGTTTCGCACCATTTGCTGACAGTGTTGAGAGCTCTTTGCATTATGCCAGAGACAGTAGACTGACAAAAACCCCGCACGATGATTACAAGGTCATCCGCATAACCTTGCGCATCTATGTGGAGCTCAGCCAGTCTAACAAGGAGTTCATCCACTGCTAGAGTCCATAGAATAGGCGATAGAACTCCGCCTTGAGGACAGCCCCTAGCAGTGGCTATTTCAATTTTTGTACTGTGAAGGGTAAGCTTGGCTCCTCTTTGTAGGAGCATCGCCTCGACCCACCTGGTAGTTGTTGGATCGACATTTTTCCTTGTCAGTCCATTTACCAGGAGTGAAGTAGGTGAATTATCAAACGCCCCTTCAATGTCAAGGAATGCACAAAGTGCGATTTCCTTGTCCTCCATAGTCTTTTCCACTTTATCAATGAGACTGCAAAGGGCTGTTTCCGTAGATTTGCCCTTGCAGTAAGCGTGTTGACTATGGTGGATGGGAGATGCGACTAGCGCGTTATCTCTGATATGTCTATCTACTACCTTCTCCATTGTCTTTAAAAGAAAGGAAGATAGGCTAATGGGTCTGAAAGACTTTGGCTGGCTGTAGTCTTTTTTCCCAGCCTTATGTATGAATATAACTTTGACCGTGGTCCAAGGTTCTGGTATAGTCCCCCAGGCGAAACTCGCCCTGAAGACTTTGACCAGATAGGGACAAAGGATGTCGGCTCCGTTCTGTAGTAAGATAGGGAGTATGTCATCCTCGCCACTTGCTTTGTGTGGCTTGAAAGAGCTGACCGCCCACCTGACCCTGCTAGGTTTAATTATTGCAGCCGCCCTGTTCCAGTCCTCAATTCGAGGCTTGTGTAGCGAGACTGTCTTAATGGGGTCCGCACATTTTATCTGTGCCCCGGGGAAGTGGGTTGTTGCCAGCAGCTCTAGAGTTTCCTTTTCATTGGTTGTAAAGGAACCGTCTCCTTTCCTCAGGAGACCGATTTGGTTAGTTTTGGCTTTGGTCAGCAGCTTATGGAGTCTTGCTCCTTGAGGCAATCCTTTGATTTCCTCACACAACTTCCTCCACGATGCTCGCTTAGCCTTCCTAATCTCAAGGTTATACTTTGTCAAGGCTTTTGTGTAAGAATCCCAGTTGCGGGTCTTTTTAGCCTTGTTAAAAAGTTTCCTGGTTTTTTCCCTTAGACTTATTAGTTTAGAGTTCCACCAAGGAACCCGCCGTTTTGTTGTTTTTGTCTTCAGCGGACAGCTCTGTTCGTAGGCATTGCGGATGCCTTCCGTCAGCAGAGCTGCCGCTATTTCTAGACTATCACGGGTTCTAATACTTTTTGGACAGTTTTCGATAGTTACCCTAAGTTTGTCATTAAAAGCATTCCAGTCGGTTGCTCTTGGGTCCCTATTAGTAATCGTTTGAGTTTCCAGCTCGGCCTTTATCTCAAATTTAATGTGTTTGTGGTCGGACATTGAGATTTCATCTCCTACATGCCAGTTGCTGATATGCCTCGCAAGATTGTTAGTGGCAAAAGTTATGTCCAAAACCTCCTGTCTAGCCCTAGTTACAAAGGTCGGTTTACATCCTGTGTTAAGAAGGGTTAGATTGTTAGTTAGAAGAAAGTCAAGAAGTAACTCACCCCTACTATTGATGTCGGTGCTCCCCCACGCAGTGTGATGTGCGTTGGCGTCACACCCAACCAGCAACTCAGCGTTGTTCTGAGCAGCATAAGTTACCGCTCTCGCTAGGTCTTCTGTCGGGTTGTTAACCTCTCCGGGAAGGTAGGCTGAGCAAACAATTACTCTGGCCCCACACCACCCTTTAAGATCAACAAAAGCTGCCACCAGGTCATCATTGCAAACCTCTGTAATCGGCAAAAATTCAACGTTATTATTGAAGACTATGCATGCTCTGGGTCTGATGCCATTACCGTTAGCCAAAATCTTACCGGCTGCATTAAGTCCCAGAACATGGGTATTGGCTACCCATGGCTCCTGGATCAAGGCGAGGCTGGCTTGCCCTTCAACAAGACAACACTCCATTACCGCGGACGCTGCCACGGCATGATGGAGGTTGGCTTGGAGGACCCTCGCCGTCCCCGCCAGGGTAGCCCTTACAGGTTTCCCCGACGATGCCGGGGATTGGACCATGCCATAGGATGTCCACGTCCTCTGTTGGCATCGGTCCGCCTATCACCTGCCCCCGGTATCCGGGAACCCCTACCTAACGCCCCTGCTCCTCTACCACGATGGACAGTAGCCTGCAGCGGGGGCCGTATTGGCGCGATGGGTCGTTCCTCAACCCTGGCCACGCTGGTCCCTAGGCTACCTTGGCTACTTGACGTTGATGGCTGGGACCTCACGTCCTCGACCGCCAGCTTACGTGGTACAGAGCCCTGATTGCTTGAGGTCGACGACTGAGGCCCTACCACGGGTGCGGGTCTAATTTCAGAGCCACTCTTGACTTTGAAAGTAACCATCTTAAAGCACAGATTGGCCTGAAAGTCCATGGTTTTAAGGGCCTCCACAGACAGGTCGTCCAGCGAAAGGGTAACAGTGTACCCGTTCGCATCTTTCCTGCTGTGCAGAACCTTCCAAAGGTCGGTGTTTAGACCCTCGTTCTGTGCCCCCAATAGCATAATGGCGTCGCTTACCGACTCCGTTTCGCTATGAGGGAAGAACGTGACCGCAACCGTGGGTTTAGGCAGTTCACTTTCGGGGATAACCGAAAGTTTCGCCTCGGCCCACGGCTTGATCTTGGGTATTTCCCTTTCAAGCCAATCCAGGCTGTTCTGGTTCTTGCACGTAACCAAGATCCACCCGGGCTTGTGAGTGAAGCCCGTAAAGTTCGGCCCTTTGCCCTTGCCACCACGGTAACTAGTGATGATGGCCTTGCCAATGGACCGATGCACCTGGTTCATTTGCTCGTCGTTCATGGAGGAAGCGTCGCGAATACCCACACGCTTCGTCTCCGCGACTTGCGCGAAGCTAGGTCGGACACCCTGGGTCGCCTCAAGCTTGGGAGCTTTTTTAGGCTGTTCCTTGGGTGATTCTTCCTCTGATCTTCCTCTTTTGTTGAGCTTTGGTTTAGGATCAGGAGGAGCGTTGGTGATCGGAATCTGATTCCAGGGCTTGACTGCCAACTCCAGGGCTTCCTCAACCCCTATGTTAGCAGCTAGAAGCCGGCGTAATCGTTTCCGAGCAGCACCGTTCAGCTTTTTCCTTCGACATGGCAACGTTGCCGTCGCAGGGGTCGCAGCACTGGAGGAGCCGCCGGCCACCGCTAAGTCGTCTGCCATGTTAGGCGCTGAAGAGGGAGGCTGTGGAGAGGCCAATAAGACCTCCTCGAGCCTTTCAATAGTTTCCCCCAATAGAGGAGAAAAAGGTTCTCCCGAAGGAGAGTTACTAAGTACAGTTTCTATATTGTTTTCCATGTTAGTCCCACGAGAAGCTAGGGAAATAAAAATGCTCGCAGACAGAGCCCCGCATGCCCACGAGAGGGCTAGTTACTCCCCGATTCGCCCAGGTGTCGGGAAGACACCGTTCACGACTGAGTTACCCCTCAGCCATTCACCTATCAGCACGGTTCGAATAACACCTTAGGTTGGGACTTTTTTTCCGGGTTTGCTCCCTGATGACTTGACCGCGAGGTTGCGGTTTGTGTGGATCATTTCCTATCCATCACAGTTCAGGCTTGTTAGGCCTGAGGTTGGTCCGGTTAATTACCGCCGCCAGATGTTCGGCGTTGTCAACTCGTTTAGCACCACCCGGGGGACACGTGTAGGGTGGGTCTAGGAAAAGGTGGTAATTCCTACGGACGCGAGTGACTTCATCCCCCAAGGGGAAGACCCATGTCGTTTTGACAAGATAGCCAAAGACAATCTTATATAACGTTATTTAGATGGCAACGTGACACGTTATAATTTTGACATTTTAATAATTTAACTACTTTTGACATTTCTTTTTAATATTACTGGTTTTGTTTAGTTTGTATTATTTAAAATTATATGTTTGTAAATGTGTGTATGCCCAAATGTCAGGTTCGCAAACAATAAATGATTATGATTACGATTATTGAGTAAAGGTACGATTTTTTTATAACTAACCACCCGCCCCGGCTTAATAATAATAATAAAAACGTTTATTTCGTTACCAACTAAAAACATTACATCAGCTATTACTAAAAATATAGAGAAACAAAAATGGCCACCACTCAGCATGTGCTAAGACAGAACAACTCATGCCATAGCGCTGGTTTTCTGTGGTTGCCGTAAAATTATGTGAGAGTGCAGCGGCTAATGCGATGCTTAAAATGTACGTATAAGCCTTCCACCAATTTATAAGTGACCCACCAATCCGCTTTTGGTCCGCGTCGACAACCACTCTCCGCCAAAAGTAGGAAATGGTCCCAGCAGACTTTTTGGAACCCACGACCTAAGGATCAGCAGCGGCGTCACTACCACTAGACCACCAGTGCTCTTGTATAAAGAAGATAAATAAAAATATCAATGATAAAAGGATAAAAGTAAAAATTCGATGAAAAAGGTCCCATTTAATTTTCCAACCAATCGAGCAATCGTTTACAAAACAAAATTTAAAACTGTTTGAACGCTTACCAATCCCAATCGGCTTTGAACAAATAGAAAACAGCCATTTTGATAAGGATCTCTAATTTGGAACACTGGTTTTGTTGTTCATTGCTTCTACAGCTTGGACACTAGTTTTTGACATTATCAAATCCCTGAGGAGTTCGTCGCAATTGTTTATCCAGCGAATTGAAAAAGAAAGGTTTCGTAATGTAAGAAAATTCAAAACTAGCTAGTTGAATCAATCTGGGACTATCTGGGCGCGTGGATTTGACGTAAATTCAGACAGCGATCTTATAATGTAATTTGACTTTGACTTTGACATCACGACAGCCTTCTAATGTTTCCCTCCTCAGAGATAATTCAAAGTTCTTTAGCAGCAAGCAGCACATTTTTTGTGGGTGTTTAAATATTTGATAATTTAAGTTTTTAAATTTTGAATTTTCACTAAGATTTCAAATGAGTAGTATTTTTATATTAATTGCCGATGGTTGTATTTAAATATTTTTTTTTTATTTTTTTTTAGTATCGATGTAATTTTAATTATTAATAATTCTTTTTGAAATGATTTATACATTTAATGGAATTGTAATTAAGTAATGATTAGGTAAAATGACAGATTAATATTTGCACGCTTGCATGCAGGCTGAATAGATTGACTAGCATAGCTTTAAGATCCTAGTATGTAAAAATATTGTAATATGTATTCTAGCAAATAAATGATTGAAATTGAACTAAAAAACGACTCAGTGAATGGCTATTACACAATTGTCTTTTAGTGATAATGAATATATATTTTGAATTTTAAATAAGACATGTATTGCTATGCATATAAAATAATATAAATTTTAACTGACATTGAAATTAATTATCTAAGGTGACTTACATGTTGATACTAATTGCATTTTAGGGGCATAAATTTAACATGAGCGCTGTGTACTATAAAATAATCGCACACCAGTACTTAACTGGTAAAATGTATTGAAACGAGTTTCTTATGTGACGTTTTATTATAAAACATACATTCTGTGAATAAACGATTATTATTCATTGCACAAGCGAGTGTGATTAGGTTTTAATCAACTTGTGTAACTACTCGTAGCTATTTATGTGGCAGTGCTTAAGTTTGTGGAACATAATAAAATTATACAAATTTCATTTTCCCGCTACTGAGTCGTCTAGAAGTTATTTGTTTTTATACGTAGTGGTAGATTAAGACCTAATCACTCTCACCGAGAGTAGGCCAGTGTCCCAGCAGTGGGAACATTAGAAGGCTGTCATGATGATGATGATACGTAGTACACATTTTTTTTTTATGTCAGCGTGACAAGACAATCACGGCGGCCCACCTGATGTTAAGCACCACGCTTGACTATTACAGATGATAATATCGACCAATACTCATTAAAATAGTACCGTGCTAGCCCTACTGAAGCCGATTTGAAGCGTTTTTGTTTTCTTTTGAGAGATCTCTATCGGGTTTTATTCAGTCCACAGTTTTATTTAGGTCTTTATTTTAGCTTTCCAATTCATGCAGAAGAGCTAACCCCCATTTTCAAAACTTTATTATTTATAGTTCTCACAACGGATCTCGGCCGTCGTGAAATTAGCCGTTTCGATGCGCAATGGTGCTTTTTTAAACTAAATTGTCTTTGCGCATCACAAACGGCTAACTTCACGGAAGCCTAGATCCGCTGTGCGAACTATACTAGCCGCCGCACTGGTGGTCTAGTGGTTGTGATCTCGTCTTCTGATCCAAAGGTTGGTTCGAAACCGGTCGTGCTCCAACGGATTTTTATTAATACCCATGTCTCGGCACGTTACGCATGCCGTGCGAAACGAATAAGTAAGTATGAGTCAGTGACTAACTCGGGTGACAGAGTTTTTAGGCCACTCGAAAGCCTAGGTAATTTTTTTTTACAAGACGATCAAGACGCCTGACTGATGTTAAGTACATAACATAACATATTCATTACTTGGATTGTCTTTGGCTATCTTGTCAAAACGACATGGATCTTCTCATTTTAATTATTTTTCTCGTGTTATTTTAAGTTTTATTGCGTAAATTTGGTGGCAGTTTATCCAATTGAACTTGTTTACTTAGCACAAGTGTAAGTAATTGAAATGGAGGAGTGATGTTGGTTGGTAATTTAGTCAAAGACTTTCCAAGAGAATTTTGAAAGAAAAGTCATCGTTTCTTTCCAAATTTCGTTTGTTTACGTAGCTAAGCGACAATCAAACATACACTTGACACTGGCAAAATTGTGGCAAACTAGCCACAGAGGCCATAAAAGAAAAGAAGAAGAAGATTCATTACTTAGGGTGAGTTGTTCACTCGTCGTCGAACAATTTGACGTTAACGTTAGATGGTGCAACTCACCCATACTTTTAACAGATGCAGACCTTACATTGAAAAGCCGGGACTGCTAGAGACCCCAGAAGCCAGCCAACACGTCAACTCTTTATCCATGTTTGGGGAGGTTTTAGAACCTAATTTTTGTAAGCACTTAACTAATTATACTAAAGACTTTCATACTTTAGCAGGTGTAACGCTAAGTAACTTAATAAGTTTCCTTTTAAATTATTACTGCTTACCTAAGCTTGCTAGAGGGTCTATTCTTAAGACCAAAAGCGATATATCGTGCCAATTTTCTTAGTTCAGCTTATGTTCGTGAATACTAGTAACTTAGTTATCACCGATATAAGTAAAACTACGATGTTGCCACGAATATATTTAGTCGCTTTCAATAGTAGACCTTCAGCATCTTACCTAAAAATTTCCTCGTTCATAGGCTGCGGTAACCGCTTACCATCAGGTGGGCCTAAGCTTGGTTGCCATTTTAGTAGGTGCAGTTGTTTTTTATAAAAACTATTATTTTACTAGTATTAGTACATATTTATAAATGCGAATGTTTGTATGTTTGTTACTCGTTCACGCTCAAACAGCTGAACAAATTAGAATTAAATTTGATATTAATGTACCCTGGATTAAGATTTAAGCTACTTTTTATCGCAAAAAATAGAAGTATCATAATAATAAATAAACATGTTTTTGTTTACCCCTTCTCAAAGTATTCCCGTGAGATGTGAAACTTATTTAAACATGCAAAACCGCGGGGCGCAGCTTGTATAAAATATATTTTTTTGTTAACTGTACTAGATGTTACAAAAATAATCGCAATCTCAAGTCTCGCGAGGAATCAGACTATTATAGTTAATGGAAAATATTAACATGGCGTGTGGTGTCGACTTTGTCGCGCGATTGTGACCTCTAAAGGCAGGTGTCAGAGTTGACAGAGGTCCATTTATGCTTTTGACCTTATTATAGGTCGGGAAATTGGAATAGATTCAGATCATTTCTAGAACTTAGTTCAGTATCAGTAGATAGGCATCCACCTCCATCTGAGGAAGGTGGTGGTGGTGGTGGTGGTGGTCGCGGTAGAATCCGACCGGGACCCCGTGGCTTCGTAAAGGGTGGATGCAGCGATGAATCACACATCACCTGGTGAAAGAAAGAAAGAAAGAAAGAAAGAAAAAACTTTTATTTGTGACAGTAGATAGGTACATGAAACAAAAGGTTTAAAACTAAATAGTAGAAACACAACACAAACAGAATAATATAGTTAGGTATCTAACTAAATAAAAAGACATGAAGTACAAATATAACAAAAAAAATAATATATTAACCAAAACCGCAAAACTAAACGAATGTGTGTGTCAAGGCACCCTATCCACATCACTCACTATCACATGGTGATGAGTGGTTCGTCGATGCATTGGCACTAGCGTAGAAGATTCGGTGGGTTTTTAGTCGGTATACTGTCAGTTGCTAATTAGTAGCGGACGGAGAGCCCGACATACCCTCTCTGTTCTCCCCGAACTGAAGGGGGTCAGTTGCCAGATAGTAGCAGACGGAGACCCCAATATACCTCTTCTGTTCTCCCCGTACTGAGAGGGATGCGTAACGCATTTTCCCACCGTAAAAAAAAGGATCAGTAGATAAGTGCTGGGGCTGACTACTGTTAGCCCCGGGAAGTGCTTGAGCGCGATGCGAGATTACCACTGATAGTCCTAGGAGACTGTGGAGCCCCTTGACATGCATTGAGACTGGCCACCGGGGATGGTTTAGTGAGTCATCGAGTCCGACAACCTCACACACCCCCGTCGTACCCTTTATGCGACAGGATGTCTGGATGTTGATCCCTTCCCGTTAACAAAAATAAAAGGATCAGTAGATAGAACCCGAGCACCGGTGGTCTAGTGGTAGTGACCCCGCCTTTCGATCCGTGGGTTCGCGGGTCGTGGGTTCAAACCCGGTCATGCACCAATGGATTTTTCTGTTCGAAAATTTTATGTGCGCAATGCCAGTGCTCTCATACGGTGAAGGAAAACATCGTGAGGAACCCGGTATGTCCAAGAACTAAAAATTCGAAAGACATGTGCCGTGCCATCCACCAATCCGCATTGGGTCCGCGTGGTGGATTAGGACCCAATCACTCTCGCCTGAGAGTAGGCCAGTGTCCCAGCAGTGGAAACATTAGAAGGCTGTCCTGATGATGATAAGATAGAACCCGCGGTAGATCCCAACGGCTCCGCCGAGTTGTTCACATAACTCTGTTAGCGACCAATCTCCATTGATCTCCATCTCAAACTGTCTAATAAGTAGAGCTATGGAAGTGAGGAGCAGCGTCGAGCCACCCACCCTAGAGACCAAGACAGGAGACTGAGACGGAAGACCGCGACCTTTACTTGACTTTGAAGCGAGACAGCAACTCTGGTGACGGAGTTAATAGGCCGCCTGAAGGCCTCCGTCATGGCTTAAAAACGTAAATATCTAAGTCAACTTTCGTGACAACTTACTGTTGTGGAATTGCGTGACGAGCAACACTCCATTCGGGCTTATGAGCTTTATTTATTACATATTCGAGTTATACATTTGTAAAGTAGGACATTTCAGTTAAAGTTTTCAGCTATCGTAATTACCCTGAGGCCAAGGACGAGAGCCTCCACGTGTTAATGTGAAATCATTAAAATAAGTTTACTCAGATCTGAGTAATTGAGATTTAAGCCTTCTAATATTGTTATCCACCACTGAATCTGTGGTGGTTTCCAGATGAACCCGCCACCTTTGGATGGTTCAATTGCCACACAAACTGTCATTACAGTTTGGTGGTAATTGAAAATAGGTAGAAATAGGTATGGAAGTACTTCCTCGAATGAGCTCTATCCCAAAGAACTCTACTACTCTTAAATCTTTATTTCTCAGGAAGCCAATAAATTCATAATTCAATGCAAATTTTCATTCATCTTTGACGTTTCTTGGTTTTTGAAAAGGTAAGCATTATGTTATTTTTTTCTAAGCTTTGACCGATCAATTTCTAAGGAAACCCTCCATTAACATACTAATGTAAAAACGATAAAAAAAACTTAATTTCTGAATCAGCTGTTTACATTTTATTAGAAAATAATGTATCCATCCATCAAAGTCAGTCGCCTTGATTTTATGTGAGTATGACCATGGTATAAACACGGGTTTTTTTATGGACACGAACGTCTAGATTCTACGTTAAAATGTAGTGCTATTTTTAATAAAGATTTTTTTTAAACCTAGTGATGACCTTGGTAGATTTTTCTGTTTAATCTAAATATTATATTATCGTTAAAAGCTGCGCTATTGACGTACAGACTGACAAAAACGCAAAGCAAAAACAAATCTTCTTATTTCTTATATAGTGTGTGTATTTTGTTCAGAAGTATCGTCTTTATAGCAAAAAAACTTTTTAATCCAGAAACGAATGGTTTAGTAGTATAGAAATGTGATTTAAACTTGAATTTTAAAATTCACGCCAAAACGCGCTTAGTGCGGGTGACGTCACTATGTTTTTTTAATACCACTGAAATGGCAACTAAGCGTAAGTCTCAAAAGATGGTAAGCGGTTACCGCAGCCTATGGACGGAAAACCTGATTGATATTAAACCTTTTATGGCGGATTGTTGTATTTTGTAGTTTTATTTTATTAAAAATATTACCTAATGTATGTATTATCTAAATCTCGCATCTAATGTAAATAAATATGGTTTTTATATTCCTTGAATCCTTTTTTATAAGACGAAGATGTGATTTTAGTGATTCTTCTGTCATCATGCCTATTCTGGAAACTTATATCTAAGAAAAAAAAAAAATGTTTGCATTAAAAAAACAGCACGGAGAAAATTGCGAAGCGTCCCACTAGTGCTACACAATACATAGTAGTATACAGAATACTTACCAAATTAAAGTTAGACAAACACTTTGCCTGCTAGTCTGTGCAATCCATTCTCATCTGAAAAAAAAAAAAAAACAATGACCCACTTTGACTATCCTAATGAACAATGTTTTTAGAAAAGCGCTGAATCAATTCTGAAGGAATGTTGACATTTTGCCAGCGTTATTAAAAGTTGCAATTTGAAAAATATTAAATGACAAGGAAGCTTAAAAAGCTCAACAAAAATATATTCATTGTCCACAAAAATGGAAATATTCAACAAAACTGCCACAAAGCATTACCACACCGACGAGCGGTCGGTTAAAAGGTAGCTGGGGCTGTTAAAAATTAAACAATAGATAGTAAGGCTTTGTTCCGAGTCGCAGCTTTGTAGAGTGGAAATTGTGACTTAACATGGAATCAAATTAACTAGATTGGATAACGATAATATAATGACCAGACCACCTTCCGATCCTAAAGTCGTGGGTCCGAACCGGGGATTATTCTCATCTGTCACCTAGTTTATATCACACAACAAAATTGCGATCTCTCCCCCTTATTGCAATAAGGTGCGATCTGTCACCCTGTCAGTAACGAGAGGAGAGTTATAACTATTTCAAAACCCCCGTCATTAACAGTAGAACTGGTACCTACCTTATTACGTAAGTCTATCGCTGTCAAATCGCTGTCGATTGCAAGCCGTCTCTTTCACACCTACAGTGCGTACCATAAGCGTGTAAGGGATCGGCTAGCGATTTCGTGCACCAATGGATTTTTCTATTCGATTTTTTTTGTCAATGCCAGTGTTCCCATACGGTGAAGGCAAACGTAAGGAAACCGGCATGTCCAAGAACTAAATAAAATTCATGTGCCATCCACCAATGCGCATTGGGTCCGCGTGGACGAATTAAAACCTAATCACTCTCGTTTGAAAATAGGCCAGTGTCCCAGCAGTAGGAACATAGAAGGCTGTTTAGAAGTTTGAATGTCCCATGTTATGTCATGCCATGCCAGTAACTTTTGCTACAAAAACTTTTAAAATAAATTACAACAGTACAATATTGTGTCTCTTCAATAATTTTGCATCTGTGTTTCTATATTGCGGCTGTTTCGTTTCGGTGTTCGTAATTTCGAGTTCCACAACTTTCTCTTTGACGGACATTTTAATAGTTCCGTTCAAAATTTATCAGTAAACATATTTTGCTGGTTTAATAAATGCAAGGACTAACTGAACTCTGATGTGCGGCTTACAGGAAATGTTTAACTTTTTCGGTAAATAAGTATATTACTGAGCTTTAGTTCAACAGTTTAAAGCAAAAACTTTGTTTAGGGTGATAAAAACTCCATCTTTTTGCAGTGATACGACACTGACGATGTGAAAAAAAAAAAAAAAAAAAAATGAAATGAAATTCGTTTATTTGACAAACACACAGAAAGAAAACAAAAAATATAAAACAAGAGACATATTAAGTAATAAAGCAAGAAAAAAAGAAAAATAGGTAGGTAAGTAGGTACATAGGATAAACAACAAGCAAGATTTCCTTCTGATGTCTGACAGTGCTTATTTTTATATTATACCTACCAGCTGCTGCCAGTTTGTTTGAGCGGAAATTTTGATGTGTACTCAAAATTTTCCGGGATAAAAAGTAGCTTAAATGCTATTCCAGACTAAAATCTATCTCTGTGCGAAATGTCATCAAGATCTTTTTAGACGTTCTGACGTGAGTAAAGTACATTCTTCCATTCATCCCAACTTTGCATTTATGATGTAGTTATAGTAGTAATGTATTATTGACACATTGAAATTGTATTATTTATTTAACCTATAACTAGTTAGTACCTGCAACGCCCCTAACAGGGTTCATGTATAGTTCGCACAGCGGATCTAGTCTTCCGTGAAGTTAGCCGTTTGTGATGCGCAAAGACAATTTAGTTTGAAAAAGCTCCATTGCGCATCGAAACGGCTAATTTCACAACGGCCGAGATCCGTTGTGAGAACTATACTCACTTGCAGCTACGTTATTTTAGACCTAAGCTAAATTTACATTGTGCAGAATAAATGAATATGAATATGAAAATATGATATTGATACTAGGTACCAACATTCATATTTCCGCATTTATAATATTGGATAGGTTAAGATAATATAATTATCCAACCAAAAAATGTTATACCTACAGAATAGTAGTTGATAAGTATCTGATTTAGAAACACACAGTAAGTTATTCCTAAATTATCATCAGTAATCAAATCAAGCTTAAAGTTATAGTTAAGGATAAGGGTTAATTTTAAATTGAAAAACACAGTAGATACAATTAATATTCAGTGTTGGTAGAATATTTCTTTAGACTCCACACTAGGATTCCCTGTACTGTGGAGACCAATTGATGTTATATTTAGATGTATAAACAATTTAGTAGCTGATATCTGCAATCTACAATTTTAATTTTATAATAAATTATTTACTTTGATCTAGGTAATAAATACCTACATGACTTGTTTATTTTTATTATGTATTGACATTGAGAATTTATAATAATTATATAATTTACTTTTTGACTTTAATTTGGTTATATTACTTTCATTGTAATTTACCTATTTCTGCCGCCAAGCAGTAATGCTCGCATTGCTGTGTTCCGGTGTGAAGGGTATGGTTTCCGGTGTAATTACTGGCACATGAGGCTTTTGATCTTAGCCTCAAGGTGGCAACCCGCGAGTGATACCTCGGTATTGCAAGCGTCCATAGGCTGTGGTAACCGCTTACGATCTTGTGGGCCGTACGCTTGGTTGTCACTTCAGTTATATAAAAAAAAATATGTTTATTAAGTTATAAAATAATAAAATAATATTCTAAAGTGTGTATAGACCTGTAAATATCCTTATCAATAAAATGCTTATGACTCATGACTTATGACTACATCTATTATATCATCTACCTGTATTTTCGCATATACTCAGATCGGATTCCATTCCTCGATGAAATCGGATAACAGTTAACACACATTTTTTTACTCGCAAAAAAACAAAGGTATCGCTTTCGCATCATTAAAATCACAGAGAACATGGCGACGTCACGGCGTCAAACGAATAATAAGCAAAGCGTGCTGTATCTTGATTCTAGCCTGACGTTGGCACGGTGCATAGCATTTTGTCGTTAATTGATGTTGTGTTTTGTAGTACTATAGTTAGATTTTTTAGATGTATGGCCCATTTACTCCATACAATAGTTGCATGCAAGAAATGCCTTGTCAAATTGATTTAAGACAATCATTGGATTAAAATAATTTTGGAAAAATGTTCCAAAATTCTTAATGCATTTTTTTTCAGAAAACAGAATTTTTCCTAAAAATGCAGTATGTTGCTCACTTTCAAAGCTTACTTTACTTTGCTTGCGAGGTCTACTGTTTGAAGAACTGCTAATAATAATTGTATTACTGTAAAAATATGTTTTGTACTCAGTGCTATGAGCAATATTGAGTTTGATTACGTTGAAAAAAACTAGATCAAATTGAATTAAATTATGTAGATCCGACTTTGTCGCAATAGTATAGTTAAAGTTCTACACGGTCGCGAACCCAGAGCCTTGAGGTGACTCTATTTTCATTTCAACCGTGTAGACAGCGGTTGTCAACCACACCAGATTTCTTAGGAAACTTGTTTTTTTTATACCACTAAAGTGGCAACCAAGCGTACGACCCACTTAATAATCAGCAGTTACTGTAGCCTATGTACGCATGCAACATCATAGATATCACTTGCGTGTTACCAATTTTAGAGACGTTAAATGGAAATTCTTATGTGCTTGTTATTTTACCGGAAACCATACCCTTCAAACCGGAACACAGCAATGCAAGCATTACTACTTAGTGGCAGAAATAGGTATGGTGGTAGTCCTTCCCCGGACGAGCTCTATCACAAAGAACTCAACTACTCTTAAACCACCTACTGGTTGAACCAAAGCCATCTTGGATGGGACGCTGGTTTGTCAGCGTGTAAAAAGTAGTTTAGTAATTTTATATATCTCAGTAGCCCTAGTATAGTATAGTTATTAGATCATGGAGGCCTTAATGCGGCCTATTTACTTCATCATCAGAGTAGGCCACTAACTTATACAGACTTACACACATAATTTTAGTAGCTCATACCCGAATATCTCCATCATGACGTAACGTCTATGATGGCTGCAGCCGAAAATTGGACGTGCCTTCTAAAGTCAGGAAGCTTTTATGCAATTGACCACCCATAGAACCGCCCGCGCAGAAGGTTGCTTTTTTTTTTTTTTTTTTTTTATACAACTGAAGTGGCAACCAAGCATACGGCCCACAAGATGGTAAGCGGTAACCGCAGCCTATGGACGCTTGCAATACCAGAGGTATCACTCGCGGGTTGCCACCTTGAGGCTAAGATCGAAAGCCTCATGTGCCAGTAATTTCACCGGAAACCATACCCTTCGCACCGGAACACAGCAATGCGAGCATTACTGCTTGGCGGCAGAAATAGGTATGGTGGTAGTCCTTCCCCAGACGAGCTCTATCACAGAGAACTCTACTACTCTTGCTTAACTTCACAGACATCACAGAGCGTTTTTTGTTTCTTAGGTGCTTAGGATACTTAATAATATGTGTATTATGATATGTTAGTTGTTTATTACCTATTTCTGCCGCCAAGCAGTAATGCTTGCATTGCTGTGTTCCGGTTCGAAGGGTATGGTTTCCGGTGAAATTACAGGCACATGAGACTTACCATCTCAGGTCTCAGGGTGGTAACACGCAAGTGATATCTATGATGTTGCATGCGTACATAGGCTACGGTAACCGCTGACCATCAAGTGGGCTGTACGCTTGGTTACCACTTTAGTAGTATAAAAAAATATATATATTTTACTTATCTAGTATCAGTATCTATGTATATGTCTGTAGTGACACAATTTATAGTGTGGTAAGCAAATTTGTAAACTGATGCGCCCCTGCCTCACCCCGCAGGCGACGTGCATCAGTCGCCTCTAGTATCCGCTATCGGACACACATTTGTGTAATAATCGAAGAATAAATGCGTTGATGTCGTGCCTCTTAACTCAGTTTTTCACTTACTAAGTTTAATGCCCCATTACTACAGTTAGTAAGGCGCAGCATTAACATGTCTATGTACCTAAGATTAAGTTTATTTTATGTATGAGTATTGTGTTTCAACCGTTCTGTGTTTGTGTGAATCAAATAAATGTATTTCATTTCATTTCAACTTCAATGATCTGTTATGCATGGCATCAGATACATCATCGAATTTATGTAGCTTACAAACCAATGCAAGAGCACTGGTGGTCTAGTGGTAGTGACCCCGCCTTCCGATCCTAAGGTCGTGGGTTCAAACCCGGTCGTGCACCAATGGATTTTTCTGTTCGAAAAATTTATGTGCGCAATGCCAGTGCTCTCATACGGTGAAGGAAAACATCGTGAGGAAACCGGCATGTCCTAGAACTAAAATTCGAAAGACATGTGCCATCCACCAATCCGCATTGGGTCCGCGTGGTGGATTAAGACCCAGTCACTCTCGCCTGAGAGTAGGCCAGTGTCCCAACAGTGGGAACATTAGAAGGCTGTCATGATGATGATGACAAACCAATTCATCCACTAATCCGCATTGGGTCCGATCGGAGTACGCTTAAGAGTAGGCCACTATACCAACAGTAGAAACATTAGAAGGCTGTCAAAAACTCACCTTACCTTGATTTTGTTGAAAAGGTTCCCAATACCTCTTTAGAAATGAACCTTACAGAATCGATCAACCAGGATACCAAACTCAATTCAATCCATCTTATCAATCTGCGTAATTTTCCTAGTGAAGTTACGGCTAAACTTGGAGGCATTAGGCCCTTATTCCACTTGCCCTTATCCAAACCTCTATAAATCTATTACACGACAATTACAGAGCTTATACCACCATTACTTAAATGGTTACCCTAAAGTACCTACTAAGTTTTTCAATAAAAATGATTTGGGTACTTAAAGTTAAACAATCCCAAGAAGGGGTTGTATTAACGATTTCAATAATTGTGAATTACGATACAGTTGATTTATTGTTTTTAATTAACCTATGCTGTCCCATTGCTGGGCAAACGGACAGCAGGCCGCTTATTGTTTTACTCACGTGGTTAATTACCACCAATGCAGTTTGGTGGTAATTGGTTGTGTTTGTAAAAGCAAAGGAATAAAATATATTAAGTGGGTAAATAAATTTAGAAATATTATGACTTTAACTTAGCAAATCATGTACTAAGAGAAGGGAACTAGGGAACTAGATAAGTAATAGTGTACGGTCTAAGTACCGCACAGTTTTGCAATGCCAGCATTTTTGTTTCATAGCGCGAAAACGGGCAACTCGAGTCAGTCCGCAACCATCACGCGACTCATCAACGTCTCCTCAATTTAGTGTTAAATAAATGCAGTGTCAAACAAATCTACATTTTTACTTTTACTGATGTCCCGTACATCATGGTCCTTAATATACTTCTTACATATACTTTTAACTTTTACGGCAAAACTATTTTGTCCGTCCATATTTCTCGTAATAGCTGTAATGATGTTACATCGTCTATCCATAGCTGTTTTATTTGGAACTCCAGCTTAAATAAATTGTCACCTGATGTATTTATAGCAGGTTCGAAGCCAGGGTTCAATGATTTATCCCCACCACTCTGTCTCGGACCTGGGGGCATTCGGCGTATTTTTCACGTAAAACGAATGGCCGTCACGTTTGGGTGAATAGGTTAAAGGTATTTGGTGGATTTCTATTTTTAAAGCTGGCTTAAGATAAATGTTTGTTGGATCAAGGAAATGGTATATAATACAAAATGTAGAGGCATTCGCATCAAAGTACTTCCACATAGCGCACCTGTTTAAGTGCGCTTCACGGTAGGTATAATGTAAGTCTATCTGTAAAGTGATAGGGTTGTTTTTCATTAACTTCATAAAGAGTAGAGTTCTTTGTGATAGAGCTCGTCCGGGGAAGGACTACCACCATACCTAATTTTACCGCCAAGCAGTAATGCTCGCATTGTTGTGTTCCGGTGTCAAGGGTATGGTTTCCGGTGAAATTACTGGCACATGAGGCTTTCGATCTTAGCCTCAAGGTGGCAACCCGCGAGTGATACCTCTGGTATTGCAAGCGTCCATAGGCTACGGTAACCGCTTACTATCTTGTGGGACGTACGCTTGGTTGCCACTTCAGTTAAATAAAAAAAAAAAGTACTATATTTTTTATGTTAGTGACGAGACGTTGCGTTGAGTTGAGAGACACTAAAACTGTCAAGTTTCATAACACTAGTCCAAGAACCTCAATAATTTTTTTTCTATATCTATCTTTACTATCTAATATAATATTATAAAGAGGAAAGGTTTGTATTTTTGAATTTTTTTTGTTACAAATAAAATCGACAACTACTGGTCCGATTTGAAAAATTCTTTCACCGTTAGAATGCTACATTATCCTTGGAAACATAGGCTATATTCATAACTAGCGCTTAGCTCGACACACACGGACGGACAGCTAGTATTCAATAAAAATTGCAACGTATTTTATTGTTTTCATCAAATAAATTGTAGTTTCATTGAGTGAAATGAAAACGTATTGTTATTTCCTTATAGAGAGTTGTGGTTATCTAACTGTAATATCGTAGGTAATGTCAAAGACAAGATATACGTTATTGCATTGCGTTTGTCAAAGTGTCTCTCTGGGAGTTAAATGGGATTTATCTGCTTTTATTGACGACCGATGTGGCGCAGCGGGCGCAGGTCCTCCTGCGACGCAGAGGTTGCGGGTTCGATTCCCGCTTCGGAACAAATGTTTGTACGATCTACAAATATTTGTTCCGGGTGTTCTGGGTATTTTCTATATATAATAAAAAATATCTATCTATGTACTGTATTGTATTAAATATATGTCAGTAATCTAGTACCCATAATACAGCTCTGTTTAACAGCAGCTTACTTTGGGCCTAGACGATGCTGTGTGGATTGTCCAGCATTATTTATTTATTTATTTATTTTATGGAATTCAGGGTTCTAGAGTTGGAATATAAATGGCCAGCAATGCATTTTACCAAAAAAAAAATGAAGCTAAGTGCTGAAAAATAATAATAAAAAAAAAAATGAAAATAACAAATACAAACATAAACGGGAACGTTATTAAAGTTTTTAAAAACTAGATTAAAACCTAAATTGACGAAAATAAATAAAAATAAATAAATAAATAATGCTGGACAATCCACACAGCATCATCTAGCCCCAAGGTAAGCTACTGTTAAACAGAGCTGTATTATGGGTACTAGATGACTGATATATACATAATACAATACAATACATAGATAGATATTTTTTTATTATATATAGAAAATACCCAGAACATCGGAACAAATATTTGTAGATCGTACAAATGTTTGACCCGAGGCGGGAATCAAACCCGCAACCTCCGCGTCGCAGGCGGACCTGCGCCCGCTGCGCCACATCGGTCGTCGGAAAATAATAACGAAAAAATGATTTGGACGAAACGTTTACATTTTTGAGTGTTAAACGAGTTTTTCGTGCTAAGCAATCTGCCTTAAGCCGCGTTTACGTTATTCTGTCGTGGCGTGTTGTGACGCGTCTTAAGCATATCGTATCCATACACGTCACGGCACCACGACAGAATAATGTAATCCCAGCTTTACTCGTGAAGATGATTTACAGTGACAAGTTGTTTTTAAAATATGTGTGAAGTACAGATACTGTAGTAGCCCACTAGGATTATTTCCATCTGTTCACCTATTTTTGTCATCTCGAGGTGAAAGATCGCACTTTTTTTTTTAAAGTACGATCTGTCACCCTGTCAATAACGAGATGGGAGTCCTGTTTATTCCTGCTAGAACAATTTGTATTCCAGCCCTGGAGGACTTATTTCACTAAATGTTAATATAACGGAAAAGCATTCGTCAGATTTCGTACGTCACAGACGTACAAGCTATTGTATGATTGAAAAAAATACTGAGGTGGAGCTTGAACCCACAACCTTAGCCATAAAGTCAAATGACTCACACCCATATTCTAAGACGATTCCTCGAGAATAAGAACTTAAAAATGTACAATTTGACTTGCCTATGTTATGCTTCTAACGAAAAAAGGCTTAATAAATGAAATGAAATGAAATGAAAATCCTCAAGAATTCCTCGACTCGACTCAACCTCACTCAAATAAATCCGTATTCTTAATTACAAAAGTTCTCCTCCACTTACTACCGAAAGTTTTTTTTTTTTTTTTTTTTTTTATTGATTATAGTCAAGCGTTTGACCACCACCTCACCTGATGGTAAGTGATGGTGTGGTCGATGATGGAGCACGCTTGCCTAGAAAGAACCTGTTCACTCTAGCCTTAAAGACTCCCAAATTGTATTGGTCCGGAAAAACAGACCCCGGCAACGAATTCCATTCTTTACTCGTGCTAATGAGAAAAGAGGATGAAAAACGTTTGAAAGTTTTCTTTACCGGAGGTAAGGAAATGATTGTCAAACCCAAGTGTGTGAAGATTCAAGTGAGTGGAGGATTCGAGGAAACTTCTTAGAAAATGAGTGTTAATGTCACAACTGTTAAATAATAATAATAATAAATCGTTTATTTCAGTTTTAAACCATAATTAGTTAGTATAAACTTGTTATTAACTATGTTAGTAACTTCACAAATTTATATTCCTTATTAAAGTTAAAGCAACTTGCTTAAACCGTTGCAAGTCGATTATTCGGGATATTTGATAAACATTTGCCCAAACCGAAGGGTGGCTTACAGTGTAATTACAATTTTATTACAAAACAGAAACTTCCAGCCTCCGTCCTTTTTATCAATTAGATGTTGTCGTTTGGTGATTGATCGATAAACAACTTTTTTAATTGCATCTTAATTTTTGTGGAGGCTGAACACGAAAAGTTATTGAAGTAAACAGTACACAAGTAGGTAAACCGACACCTGTCCGCGTTTAATTATTTCTACAAAGTAAAGTAAAGTAAAAAATATCTTCATTGAATCATATCACAACACTCAATAATTTTGAAACGTCTTATATCTAGGTGAATTTACGCCAGTTCTACCATTTTCTACTATTCTACTTTTCTATTCTACTCTTTACCAAAGATCGAGAACGAAACAGTTGTTGACAATTACTTTGCGTGCCCTATTATAATAAACTGGCTTAATATAGGGGTTGCTCAAGTTTGTTATTGATGGCTTAGCTACGGGATCCGAGATTGATGTACTGTTAGCAAAGTTTACGGATTTACAAACTTGTTTCAGGTGGTTTTGTAATTTGGCAAACGTTGTTGAGGGCAACCAGTGGATTGTTGAGAAGCCAGGAATACTTTTATTTGTGTTTTATGAATGCGCTGCGACTCGCGGCTTCACCCGCGATTGTTATACTGCCACAGGATACAGAATATAAGACTTTTTCAGGATAAAAACTTTTCGTGTTATTCTAGGTTACGAGCTATCTCAAGGTTTCATCGAATCCGTAAAGGCGTTGCAGAGTTTAGCTAGAACAAAAATATAAATGAAATTATATTATTAAGACAAAATTATATTAAATTAAATTGAACCCGCAACCTCTAATTTCTAAACTAGGCACTCGCCCAACGTGCCTTATGGTCATCACAAACACAGTAAAGTCAAACAAATAATTAGTAAGCAAAGTCCTTCTACTTAATCATTCGTTTCTTCGAAAACAGCCTTAGGGATAAACACTTTCTAGAATTCAAAGCACCGAACTTATCTTCTGTCGAAAACTGAGTTTTTTATCACTTTTCTCAGCCAGATAAATTACTTCACTGAATCTTATCCGAACTCCTGCCTATTTGTCACAAGTATCCAAATGTCTGCCACAAATAAAACTCGCATAAAACTGTCAAATTTCAGACTGGGATGACCTATGGCTGCTCTGAACAAAACGTAGATAATAGTTAAATGATATTGTTTCACTCAAAGCACAAAAAAGCTTTTGTGACTGGGTTGTTTTTAACAGCAATAAAGTTAAGCATTGTTTTGCGAGGAGACCATTCGAATGGGTCACAGCCTGTGACAGTATAAACTATGCGCTTCCGTGTTTTGAAACTCACCCAAAAAAAACCCCCTCACCAGATTTAAACCACTTATACAAACTTGCTATTTGAGGACCACCAGAGCCCTCATCTAATCAACTAAAAAAATACCAATTACCATTCACCATTCTACCCCAGCAAGTCATAAAACACGCTGACCGTTGTAAGCTCTGCGTTAACAAAATATTAATCAAAATCCGTTTACGCCCGAAGGTGTACGACATTGCAGATTTAATATGAGTACCTTCCGAAACAATTTAGGGGACACCCTTTCGGCGAGGTTGGACGTAAAGGGTGATGTAGGGACGAAATAGCTCCGGTACAGCTTAGTATAAACAGTTAGAGACAACAGTATCATCATGACAGCCTTCTAATGTTCCGCAGGCCTACTCTTGGGCGAGAGTGATTAGGTCTTAATCCACCACGCGGACCCAATGCGGATTGGTGGATGGCACATGTCTTTCGAATTTTTAGTTCTTGGACATGCCGGTTTCCTCACGATGTTTTCTTTCACTGTATGAGAGCACTGGCATTGCACACATAAATTTTTCGAACAGAAAAATCCATTGGTGCACGACCGGGTTTGAACCCACGACCTTAGGATCGGAAGGCGGGGTCACTACCACTAGACCACCGGTGCACCGGACAACAGTATAAACTATAGAGAATTCTAAGGTTCTCTCGAGGACCAAAGCAATATTTCGTGATAGTTTTTGTGGCTCAACTTTATGTCCGTGAACGCTCTGAATAAGTTTAACTACGATATTTGCAACGATTTTCTTTTGTCGTTTTCAAGAGACTCTTGGAAATAGTAAAGGGCGACCCCCCACTAGACCGATGACATTAAAGCGATCGCAACAAGTTGGAGGATGGTGAAGGCCCAAAATAGGTCAGTGGACGTCTATCTGCTGATATCATGATGATGATAATGTAGAATGCTTTTGGAGTTTCTATTTTGGGAAATGTGCGCAGAAACTGCATGATCTCTCATTTTAACAGCGGGGGTTTTCACGTACCGGTATATTGGTGAAGGACCGATTCGACTCGGTTTTAAGAGTTTTTATCAGGGTGTAGCGACAAGGGTGCATTTATGCACAAATAATGCTAAGAAACAGTTGGATGCCGTCGTCTCTTATACTTGATAGAATAAGTCAGCTGTTTCCGATAAGCTGTGGCTCAAGCGAAATAGCTGACATGTAACAGATAGCTTAGATCAATGTTTACATAAGCACTTTGCTGGCTCATTTTATTTATGGTGGGATTTCTACATTCTCCTTAGTCGAGGGCAGGTTTTTATGAAATTCATCATGACAGCCCAATGTTTCCACTGCTGGGACACATTTTTTTTTTATACCACTGAAGTGGCAACCAAGCGTACGGCCCACAAGATGGTAAGCGGTTACCGCAGCCTATGGATGCTTGCAATACCAGAGTTATCACTCGCGGGTTGCCACCTTGAGGCTAAGATCGAAAGCCTCATGTGCCAGTAATTTCACCGGAAACCATAACCTTCACACCGGAACACACAATCACAATGCGAGCATTACTGCTTGGCGGCAGAAATAGGTATGGTGGTAATCCTTCCTCTATCACAGAGAACTCTACTACTCTTATAATTATTTATTTATTTATTTAAGTGCCATCAACACAATATACACTCATAATAATTAACTGATACAAGTTATTAGAGCTAAATCTTAGTGCTACTGTACTTATAGACGACATACTGCATGCAATAATAAAAAACTAAATTCGAGCGAATAATAAAAATTAAAAGACAAAGAGAATAATGATTACAATACAAAATAATAATAAAATTAAGCAACGAGGTACATATAAAAAAAATATTTTTACAAATTACACATTTAATCTTAATCCACCAGCCGAACACAATAGATTGATTCGAGTTTTCATAATTGGAGATGCCAGTTTCCTCGATATTTCAAGTAGAAAAAGCCGTACGCCGATTTCTTAAATCAATGGTACCACGTGAAATTAAATAAAAGCTGCGTCTAGTAATTACACTTGCTACAGTGCCTTTGAAATCTAAACACGTACTTGCACAGTACACACTGCTGCTTGGAGGCAGGATATTAGACGCTGCGCTGGTAACCACCAAAATGGATGCTATAACATCTTACCACTTAAATATCAAATAGGTAATGATCAGCTGTTTTGTGTGGTAAAATAAACTGTTTATTTATTGTATGGGTATCCATTTATTACCTTGGTTTCAACAATGGTACAGGAATAGAATATTCGCAGTTCCCGACATAATACAAACGGCGTTCTTAGCACTAGTTTAGAACATTATTTAAATTCTCAAAAATCTAATTCGTTTTGCATCATGGTGAAAATCAATTTGGTACTAAATACATTGTTTCCGGTCTGTTAGGACTGATTTTTATATAGTACTGTTCTCGTTTTGTACAAATCTTATAAACACCTTTTTCTAAAATAGTCTAACACACAATCCACACTCAGTCACTCAATTTTGACCCTACAGGGTTCCTTGTGTTGTGGATAACAGAAGCTTTACCGCACTACCAGTGATTATACGACAACATTCAGACCTGAAACAAATATTTGCAGATCATGCAAACATTTTGTTCTGCAGTGGGAATCGAACCCAAAACCTCTCGCTTCTCTGAGTAATCCCACCTTAAAATAATAAATCTTATTATTTTAAGCTTCAAAAACTTGTGCTTAGTTGAAGAGATATCGATCGCATCCTACCTTGCGGCCAGTCGGCCTCGAGTATCCTGTGCTCATTGGAATGGTTCAAGAGCGTTGCGGTTAGTTTGTGGTGCTATTGGGCTTATTTTGGTCACCCGGCGTGAAGATCTTGTGGTATAAAATGTTCGTTATGCAAAATTATTTTTAGCTGCTTGATAAGTATTTTAATATAGCTACCACTTGTTTTTGTCATTTAGCGTATGCTGACGTTTCGAAGTTTTTTCTTAGTAGAATCGCACGTGACTCTAGGAATGAATTTGCGGAATTATTTTCATAGTCCACTCCTCCAAATTAAAAGAAAAAAAAACTCCAAATACCAAGTATATGAGGCACAGTGTAGGTTGTGCGTCGATTGTCAGTCAGCCAATCAATTAGTCAAAAACGCAATAAGTAAGTAAGCTCGGAGTTTTTAGGCCGCCCGTAGGCCTCTGTCATAACCTAACAACTTTGAAAAAGCCGGGACCGACTGCTTAACGTGCCCTCCGAAGCACCGGAGCGCTCAGTTGAAATTGCTACTGGCGGTCACCCGTTCAAATAGTGACTACGAAGAACAGTGCTTAGCTTCGTTGATCTGTTAAGAACAACTTAGCCAACGTCACGAGCGCAAAAACACAATAATTTCCAATTAATAGGTACAAGTATTAATATTAATTCCATCGTGAGGAAACCGGCATGTCCAAGAACTAAAAATTCGAAAGACATGTGCCATCCGCCAATCCGCATTGGGTCGGTGTGGTGGATTAAGACCCAATCACTCTCGCCTGAGAGTAGGCCAGTGTTCCAGCAGTGGGAACATTAGAGGGCTGTCATGATTATTATGATTTTAATAGGTACAAGTGAAAGAAAAAGATGAAAAATACATTTATTTTTGCGTTGAAATTTCAACATTACTTGCTCACGCTCAGTGAAATATCTTTAGTGCAAACATCATTTCGGAGGGTGCAAATGTGACCGGTGCGGCAATGAAATATGAGTCGACTAACTTTATTCTGTAACTGAGACACACGGACGAAGAGATCGATAAACATCTTCATAACTTTTTTACTTCTAAAATTAACTTACCTTTACCTGGTGGTAGGACTCTTCAGCAAGAGTCCGTCTTGGTGGGTACCACCGCAGTGTCAGATATTCTACCTCAAAGCAGTAGTGTGCAAGCATTTCTGTGTTTAGGTTTGAAGGGCACTGTAGAGAGAGAGAGACTAATCAACAATGTCTCGGGGTGATAAGCGCAATGCAGTGCCACGCAAACACTTAAAAACTTTAAGCTTTGGGTGGCACTGCATCTGTAATAGTCAGGCGTGGTGCTTAACATCAGGTGGGCGCCTTGATTGTCTTGTCACTTGCGGATATAAAAAAAAAAAACTTTAATTAATAACTTAGAATTATGGAAGTTTGAAAAAAAGAAGAACACACACCATTTTGATTTGACCCCTCACTAGAATTTCCTGTGTCATCATCATGACAGCCTTCTAACGTTCTACTCGACAGTGATTGGGTCTTAATCTACCACACGGACCCAATGCGGATTAATGGATGGCACATGTCTTTCGAATTTTTAGTTCTAGGACATGCCGATTTCCTCACAATGTTTTCCTTGACCGTTTGAGAGCACTGGCATTGCGTACATAAATTTTTCGTAGCGAAAAATCCATAGGTGCACGACCGAATTCAAACCCACGACTACTACTACTAGATCACCAGTGCTCTCCCTGTGTCATATCTATCAGAAACTATGAGTACTATCCCAAAGACGTGTGTCAATGAAATTAATCCAATAAAACTATATACATAAGGTATACACACATACACACATGATACCTAAGTACTTCGTATTTTGTTGTAAAGTACTCACTATAATAATAAACGAATTTATTTAATGAATTTTATTTATTTTATTTTATTTTATTACAAAATCCACAGCTCTTAAGAACAAACTAAATAACAACTTAAATACAAAACAGATAGCCAATAACAGATTTACATTATACTAACAAGATATATTATATAATATTTATTTAACGACGACAGTCAGATTTAAATTAAGCGAAGCGGCTACCATAAACAAGCTTGAAACGAATGTGCTCTACTCGGCATCTATAACAATAGCAAAGTCTCATGCAAAAATAAACGATAAAAACCCAGCCGGTATTGTTACTAGCGTAAATTTACCTAGACGAAACTGATTCTTGTGATTTTACTGAATAAATCTCATTTGACTTTGACTTTGTTTGGTTTTTAAACTTATTAATATAAAAAAGAGCACCGGTGGTCTAGTGGTAATGACCCCGCCTTCCGATCCTAAGGTCGTGGGTTCAAACCCGGTCGTGCACCAATGGATTTTTCTGTTCGAAAATTTATGTGCGCAATGCCAGTGCTCTCATACGGTGAAGAAAAACATCGTGAGGAAACCGGCATGTCCAAGAACTAAAAATTCGAAAGACATGTGCCATCCACCAATCCGCATTGGGTCCGCGTGGTGGATTAAGACCCAATCACTCTCGCCTGAGAGTAGGCCAGTGTCCCAGCAGTGGGAACATTAAAAGGCTGTCATGATGATGAATATAAAAAACACATGGTAGTTTCCATAAGCATTCTCTGTTTGAAAACTAAATAGGTCGTGTCTAATATGCTTGCAAATAAGGAATGGAGTGTGAACGTCGATTTTATGTTGAAGTTTCCCGTTTCCAAGTTTGTTTTAAAACACTTTGCATGATATGCAAGTCGCTCTTAAAATTTGTAGTGAACGTTGAGTGTTGAAAATGAATAAACGGAAACTCGTGTCGTAATGTTATGTTGAGAGTATTTGGGTTATCCTACTAATATTAGAAATGCGAAAGTCTGGGTGTCTGTGTGTATGTTTGCTATCATGTATCTCCGTGACGACTTAACTGAGTGTGATGAAATTTGAAATGTAAGTTTAAGTTCTGGAATAACACATAAACTACTTTTTATCCCAGGTGAACGACTGATCCTGTGGGATAGCATAAAAACTGAAAATTAGGTTTTGCTGGTGAAACCGCGGTGCACAACTAGTATGGATAGTATGGATGTCATTTTGGTTCTCTTTAAGCACACAGCTAAATAAACACAATATAATATATTTATAGCAAATAAAAGTGTTATTATACGGTTTTGTTTTTACACTTTTTTATTAATATTAAAATTAATCTTCCAAGTAAGTCTAAAACACCTTCAAGACAGCGCGCCTTAGTTATTTATTAATTATTTAATGCTAACGCAGTCTCATCAGAGCATGGCCGCAAAAGCAGACGAATAAATTAATAAGTTCTAAGTTAAACACGGCATGGGGTTATGCTGTGTAAATCTTTTCTCACAAAACAGTAAACGTTATTTAGACAACATAACTGTGTACACACCACCTTCCTCCTTAATCGGTTCCCCATAGTTGAGGATCGTGACTCCGTGCAAGGACACTATCTACAGTTTTCCTCCATCTACCACGGTCTTCGGCTTGATGGAGGGCGACGTTGACGGGTGTCTCAAACTGATCCGACACCTGGTCAGACCATCGTTTCGGGCTCCTTCCTCTCGGTCTTTTGCCTTCTATTTTGCCTGTGATGATGAGCTTTTCCATATTGTCAGCGTTTCTTCGCGCAACATGTCCGAAGTATTGGAGTATTCGTTGCAGGCAAATAGAAGACAAGCGTTTGACACACCACCTTATACTTAATATTTAAACTTAAATTAAACTAAGATGGCAATTTATAATATTTATTATGAAGGTGTTCGGTAATTATTGCAATCTAAAAAAACTACCAGTGATTTGGTTCTCTGGATTAGCTTCCAAACTAAAGGACAATCCATACTTATTTCTGCCGCCAAGCAGTAATGCTGTGTTCCGGTGTGAAGGGTATGGTTTCTGGTGAAATTACTGGCACATGAGGTTTTTGATCTTAGCCTAAAGGTGGCAACCCGCTAGTGATACCTCTGTTATTGCAAGCGTCCATAGGCTGCGGTAACCGCTTACCATCTTGTGGGCCGTACGCTTGGTTGCCACTTCAGTTATATATAAAAAAAAAACAATCATATTAGTTTGCAATGCCGTTAAAAAGTAAGTTCGTATGAGTCTGTGGCCAACTCTGGTGACAGTTTTTAGGCCGCCCGAAGGCCTCTGTCATGGCCTAACAACTTTAAAAAGAGCCGGTACCGACTGCTCAACGTGCACTCCGAAGCACGGGAGCGCTCAGTTGAAATTGCCACTGGCGGTCATCCGAACGGTGACTACGCGAGACAGTGCTTTACTGCCGTTTATAATGCTGTACTAAACACCGAATTTAATCTTCTAAAAATGTTCGGTCCGTCGCAACTTTCTAAAGCTAAATCCGACCACTGGCTTGCAAATTCTGTACTGAGGTACCTCGACACAGCGAAGGCGCTCGTTGCTCGTCCGATATTCAGAAAGCCTGTGAAGCGAATTTTTGCACCGAAATTCCGACGTAGTTTGTTTATAATGGAAACCACAGTTTATAATCTTAATCGCATGGTTAGTACAAACAGAAAATATTATTTTTTAACATTACAATACAAATAAAGAAAAGAGTAGTAGAGTTCTTTGTGATATAGCTCGTCCGGGGAAGGACTACCACCATACCTATTTCTGCCGCCAAGCAGTAATGCTCGCATTGCTGTGTTCCGGTTCGAAGGGTATGGTTTCTGGTCAAATTACAGGCACATGAGACTTACCATCTAACGTCTCAGGGTGGTAACACGCAAGTGATATCTATGATATTGCATGCGTACATAGGCTACGGTAACCGCTGACCATCAAGTGGGCCGTACGCTTGGTTACCACTTTAGTAGTATAAAAAAAAAAAAAAAATACAAATATTAAATTCATTTATTCAAATGAGCATGTTTACAAGTTAATGTGCAGCTCTGCCTTCTGTGTTAGTTTAACATATAAACTGTATTACAGAAAAACAGTGACTTTCCCATAACTAACATGAGGATAAGACTTGATCTGGAATGCTAACCTACAGAGTGAGACATGGGACACTTGTAAAGTACATGATATAAAAAACCCGGATTTCACTAGAGTAGAGTACTCTTGAGTAAGAATACCATTTAACACAATGACGTAACAAAGCTCGTTCGTTCGTATGAGTCAGTGGCCAACTCTGGTGGCAGAGTTTCTAGGCCGCCCGAAGGCCAAAAATAAAAAATTATCGCTTTATAACCACACTAATATAAATGCAAAAGTTTGAATATTTGAATGTTTGTTCCTCTATAACTCGACAACCACTGAACCGATTAGCTAAAATTTATAACATAAATAGATAGTGACCGGGAATAGAAAACTACTTTTTATCCCGGAAAAAAGTACGGTTACCGAGTTCCACGTGATCGAAGTCGCAGGCGACAGTTAGTAAACTATAAATTAAATATGGATAGTAGCTATCTAAAGATCTTTTAACGTTTGGTCCCGGCTTTTTCAAAGTTGTTAGGCCATACCAGAGGCCTTCAGGCGGCCTAGAAACTCTGCCACCAGAGTTGGCCACTGACTCATACGCACGAACGAACGAACGAACGTTCTTAAGATGGCTCAACTGTTTGTGTGTATGTGTGTGTGATGTAGTTAAGTGCATATTTTAGTTTTGGTCATCTAAATAAAACCAACAATAATTGTTCGATAAATTATTTATTAACAAACATAATTTTAATGAACTTAAAATAGTTAAAAAAAAATTGCAAAAAAAATTTTGCGCGGCAATTGGCAGAGAGACGTTACAAGAGTCCTTATTTCCAGCCACATCTAAGCAGTCTCTGTGATGTAGCTACTTTTTATACATTTGGAACATGCAAATTATTTGCTAATTTACTTATTTACCGAGGAAGACTAATTAGCATTTTGGGAGAGGCAAATTTACCTAAAAATGAATTCTCGCATACTGAAATCATCGCAATATTGACAGAGGTTCTACGAGCGGCGTAGAGATTTGTAGAACCTCTAATGCGTAAAGGTTTTTTTTTTAGTTAATTTTTTTTATCTAAGGTTCGATTTTACCGTTGAAACAGCGTTTAGGCTGAGGTCAAATTGTCTGAAAATTGTTAGCAGTGAAAGATTTTGAGCTTGCATGGTCGTCTCGTCATCATCTCATCATCATCAATCTCTATAAAGCATTTAAAAGATCTAAGACGAAACTTGGTATACAAGTTTTACAACTCTATGGATTTTTGATTAGAAATTCTATTAGATTTCTTCTAAAAAAAGGGCAAAAAAAGGAATATTTCCGCTTTATGAAATCTGATTTTGATGGTTCTTTTTACATTTAAATTTAATAAATTACTTTCTTAATAAAATAGTGAAGATATAAAGATCTTCAGCGTCATGTGCATAATTTTTTTTTTATACTATTAGAGTGGTAACCAAGCGTATTGCCCACTTGATGTTCAGCGGCTACCGTAGCCTATGTACGCATGCAACATCATAGACATCACTTGCGTGTTGACACCCTGAGACGTTAGATGGTCAGTCTCATGTGCCTGTAATTTCACCGGAAACCATACCCTTCGAACCGGAACACAGCAATGCGAGCCTGCTTGGTGGCAGAAATGGGTATGGTGGTAGTTTCTCAAAATACAGTAAACTGCTCACTTATAAAAGTGTTCCCGCGAGGTCTGCTGTTCGAGCTACTAGTCATTTTAGCCAGTATTGTCCCACTACAGGGGGTCTACTCTTGCGGACAAAAGCGATATATCGTATCACTTTTCGTTGTACAGCTTATCTAAATACATAGTACGTATACGTATATACGTATATCATACGTAGTTATCACCGACGTTTGTTTAACTACGATATTTACCACGATTATCGTTTGTCGTTTTCAAGCTTATACCATCAGGTTAAAGACCTTCATCGTGAGGATTTTTAAATTTTGTTAGGCCATGACAGTAGCCTTCGGGCGGCCTAAAAACTCTGTCGCCAGAGTTGGCCACTGACTCATCGAAACTTACTACGTGAAGATTGGGAGAACGTTGTGAACTAGCTGCAATACAAAGTCTGTGTCAAAGTTTCCAGAATATTGAAAGGCAACAATGTGAATTGAATGAAAGTTGATCTAAAAGACGAACGAAAACTTTTGCATTGTGTAAAATTGGCAATTTCGGCGGGAGAGTTCTTCTTGTTTTGTGCGGTCTCGAACATGTTGCTTGGCTAAAGTTTCTAGTTTATTACGAACAATTTTAATAACGCAATATGTCTGTAACTGATTTTTTAACTTGCTAATAAAGAGAGCCACTACGGTCATCGCAATTAGGCACAGAATGACACCCATAATCAAACTATGACTTTTTCATTGCTATAACTCACTAGTGAGTTATAGATTTTTTTTTGTTATGTTATTATGAGTTTTTTTTTGTTATTTTACTCACAAGTGTGTGGAAAAACGTCGTATGATACACGTGTGTATTGATGATTACCGTCCTCGGCTATGTGCAATGGCAAATGGCGCCTCAGCGGTAATCACCAATGTTACACACACATCATAATGTACTATTAATAATAGATTTAATCTTAAATAGACAACTTATGTTACGTAACATCCTACTAACACGTGTCACACGTGTGCGTACGTAGGACCAATTTGTTTCTGCCATTTAACTTTACGCCACCGATAAATTTTAAATAATATATTGTTTTTAACTTGGCCACAACTAATAAATAGAATTGTTGGGTTTCTGACCGACTGACAACCACAGCCTAATTCGTTAATTCGTATAGATAATAGAGACCTTTTAGAGGTGTGTTTCTTTTAATCCGTTAATTCAACATCGATAATTAATTTTTAGAAAAAAAACTGACTTTAAAACTTTACTATGATTGTAAAAACAAAAAAAAAAAAAAAAAATTGAGAGACGAGAGTATGTAGTTATTGACACTTTTATAATTATTCCAAAAAGCGCTTGAACAATATCAATAAAACTTATACGGGACTAACTCTAAAATATTACCTTTCAAACGAAATAATAGTCATCAAAATCAATTAATAATTGGCGGAGAAATCACGTAACAAACATACAAATAAAACATACAGTCGAATCAGTGTTGAAAACATCTAGTACCAGTAACGTTTTCCCCATTAATGCCAATGTAACTACGGGAAATAGACAACCTCTTCCTTTTTTGAAATGAGTTAAAAAGTCACGAAATATTTCACTAGGTACCAATCCAATATGCTTAGGTCATGAAATAACAGTGATATAGTAACAGTAACTTTAAATCAATGTTTACCGAAGACTTAGTTTAACTTTGGCAGCTCTACAATGCACTTAAAGCGCTTTAATGAATCGCATCTCGTCAGCTAACTTCGCTCGTTACAGCGCTCACACTGTTCCGCTGACTGACGCCAACTCCGACAGCTGGTGTGAACGTTGCTTTATGTAATGAACAATTTAGAATGTATTCTTAAGGTAGATTCGTGAAGTCAACTTAGCCTTAGCAGAAGATCAGCGTTATTGCATGGTAACATGCAGTAGCATAGTGCTGGTTTCGGGCTGTTTCACTACCACCACACAAAACTATTGTATTAATTAATAAAAAAAGTTTTTAATATTAAACTATATACGTACCTCTTAGATATTAGTTAATGTATAATAGTTTAAATACTGTGTTTGTGGTAATTTAGAAATAAAAATCTTTTCTTTCTTTTCTTATCTTTAAATAACGTAGTTACACATTGCGACTTTTTGCAACGATGCATGCGATGACAGCACTGCTAGTTGTGGGTGACCACGTTTTTCGATCATAAGCTTAGCTTGAGGCTAGATGATGCCCAAGAGAATGTAAGTGATGATGCTGTGTGGATTGTCCAGCGTTAACTATTTACTTATTTACTAAGGTGGGTTTGACTCAATAGATATATATCCGGAATTTAATTCTATATTTTATTCCTATCCGGAAAATGCATGTACGCAATGCTAGTGAATGCTAGAAAAAAAATTACATGTACCAAGAACAAGACTTGTTAAAACATATAGGCAGGGTTTCTGTGTTAAGCTCGATATGTACAACATACTCCCATTAGAAATTACAGAGCTTCCTCTAAGCCAATTCAAAAACATAATTAAAATATTTTTAGAACAGCATCCATTCTATCATATTAATGAATAATTGATTTGTTCATTCTCTGATTTGCAAACATAGCAGATACCTACACTAATTATAATGTTAGAATATGAACTTAAAAATGTACAATTTGACTTGCCTATGTTATGCTTATAACGAAAAAAGGCTTAATAAATGAAATGAAATAGTGCTTTTAAACAGTGAAGGAATATATCATGAGAAAACTAGCATGTCGATGAACTATAAATTCAAAAGACTTGTGCCATCCACCAGTCTACGTGGTGGTATGATCTGTTTCACACCTCCTCCTAATACATCTGCTTTTAATTCCAGTCCATCTAAAGGTTGCCTGGAAGAGATCCTCTTAGCGATAAGGCCGCCCATTGTACCACCTCAAACTTTTGTTAATTTCAGTTGGATTTTAGTTTAATTTTATTTATGGTGTAATACAATAAGGAGTCATCTATCTATCTATCTATGACAAATTTCTCCTGGAATCAAATGTCACTTGCGTATTTTTTTTTTATACAACTGAAGTAGCAACCAAGCGTACGGCCCACAAGATGGTAAGCGGTTACCGCAGCCTATGGACGCTTGCAATACCAGAAGTATCACTCGCGGGTTGCCACTTTGAGGCTAAGATCGAAAGCCTCACGTGCCAGTAATTTCACCGGAAACCATACCCTTCACACCGGAACACAGCAATGCGAGCATTACTGCTTTGCGGCAGAAATAGGTATGGTGGTAGTCCTTCCCCGGAGCTCTATCACAGAGAACTCTACTACTCTTAAACCTCACGGCTGTATTGCGATAGCACGATGCGTTTGCATTGCTGAATCATGCGCGTGTGTGAAGTTAGAAGCTAAGTAAGTAAGTATGTTCGTATGAGTCAGTGGCCAACTCTGGCAACAGAGTTTCTAAGAGAGAAATTGAAAAGAAAATAAACTGCAAATACCAAGCATCTGAGACACAGTGTAGGTTGTGCGTTGATTGTCATTTAGCCAGTCAATTAGTCAAAAACGCAATAAGTAAGCTCTTATGAGTTAGTGACCAACTGGTGACAGAGTTTCTAGGCCGCCCCAGACCTTTGTTATGGCCTAACAACTTTAAAAAGGCGGAACCGACTGTTTAGAGTAGTTAAAAGGTATTGCTACTGCATCGTTGCAGAAGTGCTGGAAAAAGCCGCAGTATGCTTTAAGCAGGAGTGCAGTGCTAAAACCAGTTTTAGAATTGCTTGTTCAGTTTGAATTCAGTTTTATTGTTCTATTCAGCAGTTAGTGAATAAAGTCAAAGTGGTTTTCTTAGAAGGAACTGTAGTAAAAAACAAATAACGTTAATTAACAAATAATGCGCCGATGTGGCGCAGCGGGCGCAGGTCCGCCTGCAACGCGGAGGTTGCGGGTTCGATTGCCGCCTCGGGTCAAATGTTTGTACTATCTACAAATATTTGTTCCGGGTGTTCTGAGTATTTTCTATATATAATAAATAATATCTATCTATGTATTGTATTGTATTAAGTATATATCAGTCATCTAGTACCCATAACACAGCTCTGTTTAACAGCACTTTGGGGCTAGATGATGCTGTGTGGATTGTCTAGCATTATTTATTTATTTTATATTAAGACAGCGCTCTGATGTTCTCACTGCTGGCTATTGGCTACTCTCAAGCGATTGTGATTGGGTCGTAATCCAATACCTAAGACCAATGTGGATTGATGGATGACACACGGAAAAAAATAGTTTTCTACAATACAACCAGATTGCTGAGTTTAAATTAAATGTGTTAAGAAAGCCAGAATCTGTTTGAGGGAATTAAAATTATTGTATAAAAAACTCATCATATTGTAATGTAAAGGATTTCATTCTAGTTATGCAGGAATTAGTTCGAAAATGTTTACTAGATGTCGTAGTGTAAAACGTCGCGTTTCTAGATCGCGCTGACGAAAACATTCTGCCTAATTACAAATCCCATTTCGTTATTGATGAAATTTGAGTCAAGCAAAGGTCGATATACCTATATCAAATGGTATATTGTGTATATATGATTCCATAGCCTTGTGCGTGCATTTGTACCATACATACCACTGGTTCGCTTACTTACTAAAGTAACATATTTTTTAAATGATACATCAGCAAAGGCACCCCAAGTATTCTAATCGGTAATCTGTATTAAAGGCCTAGTTACCTTACTACAGTACAGCACATCATTTTATTCATCATTGATTCAATACCTAGTAATTCAAACCACATAACTATTTGCAACTACAATATTTTTTTTAACTAGAACAGTCCTGTAATTGTTACAAAATAGATTGTCGTCACATATATCGCACGCTCAACTAGAATGTCTCTAGTTGAGCGTGCGATATTCTGGTTAATGTAACAAGATTTTTTTTCCGTGCACGCTTGTCTTTTGATTTTTGAGTCGGTTTCCTTCCGATGTTTTCCTTCACCATTTGAGAGCTCTCGTATTTCACACATACATTTTCGAATATAAAAACCCATTAGTACAATACAATACAATACAATACAATCATTTATTTCTTGCAAGTAAATGATTTACCAATGTTGGTAAAAGCATATTTTTACAATACTTATAAAAAATATAAAACAAAACAAAATTATAACAACATAGGCATTTACCTATACCTTCTAACTAATCATTATCATGTGCCGAGCTCCCAGGCCCTTTTGTCTTCAAGGTAGGCATTCACATTATATTAAGCCTTTTGTGTAAGCGTGGTTTTTATAGTTTTGCCGCCAACACTTCAAAGTGATTCCGGAACAGTATCAGACCCACAACTAATATGTGAAACGTTCAATAGCTACTTTACGAAAATAGGTGTTCTACTATGCAATGACATTCCAGCAAAGTATCACAGCGTAAATGAAAATTCAGATGATATCAATATAAATAGTTATTTGTGTAATTTTTACCAAGCTACTAGAAGTGAAGTATTAAAAATAATTAGTCACCTGGATCCAAATACAAGCGCTGGCACTGATGGTATTAACGCTAAGGCTATAAAATGTATTAAGTTCTTATTGGTAGAGGAGTTAACTGCTTGTATTAATAAGTGTTTACAAAAAGGAGTGTTTCCAGACTCTCTGAAGGTAGCAAAAGTTACACCTGTCTATAAATCGGGCTCTAAATCGGAACCTGGAAACTACCGTCCGATATCAGTCTTACCAGTCATCTCCAAGATTTATGAGAAAATCATCTATAGCAGACTATCCACATATCTTAACTCGATAAACTTCCTATTCGAAAGGCAGTACGGATTTCGATCACAGAGTAACACTTTGTCAGCTACTATTGACTTAGTCACTAAAATTAAAAATAATATCGATACTAAAAATATATCTCTAGGAATATTCATTGATTTAAAAAAAGCTTTCGACACTGTAAATCATCCACTGCTCTTACATAAACTTAAGAATATCGGGCTAACCGGAACAGCATATAAAGTAATCGAATCCTACTTAAATAATAGATATCAGCTTGTAAAAATTGACAAATACATAAGTACTCCCTTGCCTATAGTTTGCGGTGTTCCTCAGGGATCAATTCTAGGGCCCCTGCTCTTTCTAATATACATAAATAATCTTCATGAACTAGGCTTACAAGGTCATCTTACTCTGTACGCGGATGATACATGTATTTTCTATTTTGGTCATTCACTTCACGATGTCATGCAACAGGCTCAGCAGGATCTAGACCTACTCTCTGACTGGTTTCAACGAAACCTACTAACAGTTAATACAGCTAAAACTTGCTATATAATATTCTCTGCAAAAAACAAGATTATTAATAAAAGTACTGACCTATACATAAATGGCAAAGCTATACAAGAAAAAGATCAGGAAAAATACCTAGGATTAGTTCTCGACAATAAACTAAACTGGAAGCCCCACATTGAACATATTAAACCAAAAATTACTTCCCTAACAGGTGCCCTCCGAAACGTGGTAAATTGCCTTCCAAGACAAGTCCGTTTAAATATCTATAATTCTCTAGTAAAACCTCACCTAGATTACTTAGTAGAAGTATGGGGTAACGCAGCTATTACAAACCTAAAAGACCTACAGATTGCACAAAACAAGGTAGTTAAAATTTTGTTTCATTACGACTATCTCACACCAAGCAAGCAGGTATATAAAGAAACCAAACTTATGAATTTAAAACAAATATACACATTTAAAACATATATCTTAATACGCAAAATTATAAACGGTGAAATACAGTCAGAAATTATATTTACAAAAAATAAAAGCCTTAATCAAAAGAAAGTATTGAGAAATGCCGAAAACTTATATCTACCTTTCCCTAGAACAAGCTATGGATCTAAAAACATAATGTATGAGGGAGCCAAATTGTATAATAATCTACCAAAGTCTATAAAGAACACAGAATCAACAACAATATTTAAAAATAAAGCAAAAGCCCATGTCCTAGAAAATATAAATAATATAGTTAAGTAGATATGATGTGAAGTAGTTATAAACCTAAGTCCGACCCTGTAGTATTCAACCGTGCCGAACGCATTCTGCTGACATGATTGACTAGTAGGTATCAGCTGCGCTGCGCCAGGTTAGCAAAACAAGTCTGCCAGTGATAGGCTCACACACTGGCGCGTAAAGTGACCGGCACATACTGCACACCTACTACATACCTACCTTCATTTTTTTTCTTTCCCGAGTATTTTATACATCTTACGATAATAATATCCGCCAACAGTTACGAATTGATAATACAAAAATTAGAAATAAGTTTAGTATTCTAGTGTATAATTATTGCTTCTTCTTATATCATAGTAGGTACTAGTTTGTGGATCTTCGAGTTTATTCGTTTCAAACATACAAAAGTGCAATTTCTTTCCACTTTTTAATAATAGTGTAAAATATTTATTTATAAAAAAATAAAATAAACGCTCATCTATCAGATAGCTAGCTAAGTATTGTTTTAGTTGTTAAACATAAGTCAGTATCTTGTTTTTATGTCAACTCACTGTAGTCACGTCAAAAAAATGTATAAGCTATACTACCTAGTACCTACATAAAAGTTCCATGAGTCACGCACGCTCATTCTACACAATTAAACATAAACATTAACATTAAAATTAAAATTAAAATTTAGCACCTAAGTTAATTTAAGTCTCTTATAAGTGAAATGTAAATTTCTTAAGAGAAATAATAAATACTCTTTAAACCGAAATGATTTACCAATGTTGGTAAAAGCATATTTTTACAATACTTATAAAAAATATAAGACAAAACAAAATTATAACAACATAGGCATTTACCTATACCTTCTAACTAATCATTATCATGTGCCGAGCTCCCAGGCCCTTTTGTCTTCAAGGTAGGCATTCACATTATATTAAGCCTTTTGTGTAAGCGTGGTTTTTATAGTTTTCTTAAATTTATTTTCAGTTAGGTTAACAATGTCATTTGGTATTTTATTGTAAAACTTAACGCCTTGACCAATAAACGACCTACCAACTTTAGCCAGTCTAGTGGTTGGACGAGCTAACTTATCTCTGTTTCTAGTATTGTGTGCATGCCCATCACCAAGCTTTTTAAATTCTGTTAGATTTTTCCTAATGTGCATAATACTCATGTATATATACAAAGATGGCATTGTTAATATGTTTATAGATTTGAATAGTTCTTTAAAAGAAACGCGTGAACAAAGCCTATAAACTGACTACAAAATACAATAATACAATTGAGCCATCTAGGTATAGGGCGCTACAAATCTCTTTTAATAAATAATTAAAATAAACGATATAGAATATTGTATTACAAAAAAAACAAGACAATTCTTGGGTATAAAAAATAAAAATATTTTAAAGAATCAAAAGAAGCTGACAGCAATTGCCTTAATAATTCGTCATTAAATGCTTAGCTCTAAATGCTTAGCCAGCACAAAAAAGGTTAATTGACCAACTAGCGTATCTTAAAAACACCTTAAAAATCTCAAGCGTTTTAACACAGCTCCTCATTATACCGCCATTGTTAAAAACTGAAGTGGCAGGATTGCAGAATGGGCAGGTTAAAGCTTTGTTTACACTACGCCAGTAATTATGACATTTAAGTTAGTCCAGCGCTGACTTACAACTGAGGGTCTACGGTAGCGTTTTTTTTATGTCAGCAAAGTGACAAGACTATCATGGCGCCCACCTGATGTTAAGCACCACGCCTGACCATTACAGATGCAGTGCCACCCAAATCTAAAAGTTTTTAAGTGTTTGCGTGGCACCTTGGTGGCTATATTGTGGTAGCCAGGGGCCGTCTGTGACTGCCTCAAAGCTGAGTCACTGGGTTTAGTCACTAGACTCGTGCAAACCTTCCTTTAAAACAAAATGGGAGAACAAAAGGAGCAAAGCAAAACAAAAAAGCATTTTCAGTACTCAACAAACCGACTCCGATTCCAAATAGTTCCACAACAATCTTGATAAAGCAATAGTCCTCGCCTTTATTGTTCTATTGCGGAAGTAAATTTTATCGAAGCGTTTTATTCGAACAATTTCAGAGTAGAACTATTTCAATTGACGGATAAAATAATATGTCTATAGTTATAGTTTTAAAACCCATATTTATATTATTACATACTTGTAAAATCGACAGTAAATCGACGCAGATATTTTGTCAATATTAGTATCATGTGTTTATGTGTGTTATATTTATATCATAGTTGTAGCGGACAACTATTTACCGAATTAGATTTGTTTAGAGTTTTCTTTATTTGTAATGTTTTTTTTGTTTTTTATGTTATTTTTAAGAGATGAAAATAAAGATAGCGCTCGTCCGGCCACCCACTAAGGGCGGGACCGATATCGGCTATATTAAAGCCGACCAATTCTGATAAAATGTCGCCAAGTCACTACTACTGTTTTAAATGTTTGTAACCTTTTAATTAAAATATAAATACAGTCCACATGTTTTTAAATTGAAGAACCTGAACCGTAGGACACAGTGAAAGGATAGGATCATATCCCCCACATGGTCCTTCGAGCCGGATGAACTTGAACCTCTAGAAGACGCGACCATCGATCCAGAACGCTCCTCGCCAAAGACTGCCCGATCCAGAACGCTACTCGTCGAAGACCTGCCCGTTCCAGAACCATTATCGTCGAAGCCTGCCTGATCCGGAGAACCAACCTCGCTTGAAGTCTGCATCCCGTACCTGATCCACGTGTCACCGTGGCCTGAAGTCCCTGCTGCGAGTCGCCGAGCCTGGCTGGAAGAACACCGAACGGTGCTCCGCGCCGCGTCAAGAGCTCCAGCCGCGACTCTGTCGGACTTATGGCCGGAACCTAACGGTGCCAAACGGTTACGGTCCCAGATTAGCGCACCGAATTCCCCTTCCTGACGGACTTATGGCCGAAACCTAACGGTGCCAAGCGGTTACGGTCCCAGGTTGGGTGTTAGGTAGGCAGGGTCAAGTGCGTCGAGTCGCCGTGTCAAGAGCTCCAGCCGCGACTCTGTCGGACTTATGGCCGGAACCTAACGGTGCCAAACGGTTACGGTCCCAGATTAGCGCACCGAATTCCCCTTCCTGACGGACTTATGGCCGAAACCTAACGGTGCCAAGCGGTTACGGTCCCAGGTTGGGTGTTAGGTAGGCAGGGTCAAGTGCGTCGAGTCGCCGTGTCAAGAGCTCCAGCCGCGACTCTGTCGGACTTATGGCCGGAACCTAACGGTGCCAAGCGGTTACGGTCCCAGATTAGCGCACCGAATTCCCCTTCCTGACGGACTTACGGCCGAAACCTAACGGTGTCAAACGGTTACGGTCCCAGGTTGGGTGTTAAGGAGGTAGGGAACGGTAGGGACGATAGGGCACGTTCGGGACGTTAGGGCACGGTAGGGGCATCAAGTGCTGAAGATGCCAGTAACAAGGAGCCAAACCGAAGAGAGGAACCTTGTGGTTTTTGAAGACTTCCCCGCGTCACCATCCGCCGGGGCATCCCGCTCCGACACTACACGCGCGCGCGCCACCACCTCGCGCACCGCAGCCACCGCTGACCGTAGCGGGCCGGCCGCCCCGATCATGACCGATCCTTTCATGATCGCGCCGCCCGCGTGCGATGCGCCCGCGACTACCGAGGTACCGCGTCACGAATCGTCAGGGCCCGTGCGCAGAAGCCGTCCTGCATCGGTCCGCTCGCACAACTCTACGGCCAGTGCTGCCGCACGGATCCGACAGGCCGAGTTTGAAGTGGAAGAGCAGCTTGCGGCTGTACGACGGGAAGAACTTCAGATCCAAGCCAGGCTGATTCAGAAAAAATTAGCAGCGAACCTCGCGGCGATACAGGATGAATCGGATCGAGAGAGTATAGGCGCTGAAGAAACGGAGAACAGAGTTGCCCATTGGTTGTCACGGGGGGAGCGTCAGACAACCGACCCAGTGGATACAGACAAAGAAACGCGTTATCGTTCATGGACAAGAGAACGGTCGGAACCAAACGCGTACGGTAGCAAAGTGACCTTTGAACCGACACCGATCCAGCAACGCCACAAGTCGCCGATCGCGACACGAGAGAAAGAACGCCAGCGAGAGAGAGGAATCGACAGGCTAGCCGAAGCTATAGAGAAGATAGCGCTTAAGAGACCGCCGCCAAGGCAGACCCAGGACTTACCTATCTTCAGCGGAGCCACGAACGAATGGTTACCGTTCAAAGCAGCTATGCAACAATCTACGAGCTTACATCAATTCTCGCCGGCGGAGAACGTACAAAGGCTCAGATCGTGCCTAAGAGGAGAGGCGAAGCAGTCAGTGTCAGCACTGTTATACACGGCAGCCGACCCAGCCATTATAATGAAGACACTAGAACAGTGCTACGGTAGACCAGAAATGATCATTGATAATGCGCTGGAGGATATGAAGAAGCTGCCGCGTTTAGGTAACGGTGCGAGTGAGTTAAATGCTTTTGCCATCAAACTACAGAACATAGTGACGGTTATTAGTTGCTTAGACGAACGCAACTATCTTCAAGACCCGATGATGGCTAGGCAGATAACGGAGAAGTTGAGTCCTCACGTGAGAACTAGATGGTGCGATTACGCTGAAGATTTTGGACACCGCAGCGAACCTGAGATAGTGACGCTATCCCGGTTCCTAATGCGAGAAGCTGATCGCGCCATGAGGCACTCGTATACTACGGTAGCTACTAGAAGCGCTGCCCTGACCCCCAGACCCACAGAGCCGCAAACACGAGGGAACCGCAAGACTGTGCTGGCAACAACAGAGGCCGAGCCTACGAAGACTGAACCTTCGAAAGCCGAGAACGTATGCTTCTGTTGCGGAGCTAAGCACGTCACCACGGAGTGTAAGAAACTCACGGCTATGCTCGTAGCACAGAGATGGGAATGGGCGAAAGAAACGAAAGTGTGCTTCCGATGCTTGAATAGCAAACATAGACGTTTCACCTGTAAGAAAAAGTTATGTGGAGTGAATGAGTGCCGTCGACCGCATCATGCTTTACTGCATACGGAGGAAGCGGTAACCACAGAGCCGGCTCAGAACGAGGAGTCAGTGGTATCAGCAACGGCGCACTCATCAATAAACACGAACCGTGTTTTGTTAAAGGTATGTCCTATCACGTTAAAGAGTGCTAACGGATCCGAAGTGACTACACACGCATTGTTAGACGAAGGATCTACGATAACGCTGGTCGACGAAGAGATCGCTGAGATGGTGGGAGCACGAGGCCCGAAGCGATCGTTACACATCATCGGAGCTACGTCGAGCCAGAGAGAGACAGATAGCCGAGTGATAGACATACAAATCAGAGGGCGCGGCCAAACGAACTATAGGCCAATCAGAGCGCGCACTGTGAAAAACTTAATGCTAGGAAGTCAGTCCGTTGGAACCGAACTACTACGGGCCGATCACCTGAGGGAATTAAGTCCTGAAGACGTATGCTATGATCAGGTTAGACCGCGAGTACTCATCGGATCGGATAACTGGCATTTGATAGTAACAAGAAAGCTGCTCACCGGAACTAAGAGTCAGCCTGCCGCGTCACTATGCCAGTTAGGATGGATCATTCACGGTACCGCGCCCAGAAGTGCTATAAAGGAGCATGAAACCGGTTTACATGTCTATAAATGCCAGACGCACGACCAGAACGATGATCTAGATGAACTCGTGCGAGCGCACTTTAAGATCGATGCACTAGGCGTATCGTTGAATAAAAAACCGGTTGCCGCGGACGAACGAGCAAAGAAAATCTTCGCATCAACAGTAGAAAGGGTGAACAATCAGTTTAGCGTGGGCTTGCCCTGGGCAGACGACCAGGTAAACCTACCGCCTAGCTACGATATGGCCCTGAGAAGATTAAAAAGCATAGAACGGAAAATGGATAAGTCACCCATATTTGAAGAGACCTATACGGCGGAGATTATGAAACTGATGGAACATGGATATGCGGTGCCATGCGAAGAGGAACACGATGCAAACCCACGTCTGTGGTATTTACCACATTTCGCGGTAACGAACCCGCAAAAACCAAATAAAATCCGGCTGGTGTTTGACGCTGCTGCATGTTCAAACGGAGTGAGTTTGAACGACGCTTTACTAGACGGACCGGACTTGTTACAGTCCTTATACGGCGTCTTGTTTCGCTTCAGAAAGAAACCGATAGCGGTAACAGCGGATATTAGAGCTATGTTCCTTTAGATAAAAATAAAACCGGAAGATAGGGTGGCACAACATTTTCTATGGCGTGGCAAAGAACGTTTCGGACCGCCTCAGAAATACATGATGACTTCAATGATCTTCGGGGCACGGAGTTCGCCGTTTTTAGCACATAGCGTTAGGAATAAAAACGCAACGGATCATAAGGACTCTCATCCTCTAGCTTACGAGGCGATAACGCAGAGTCATTATATGGATGACTGGGTTGAGAGTTTCGATAGCGAGGAGGTAGCCGCACGCGCTATAAAAGAAGTACAAGAGGTACACAGCAAGGCGGGTTTCGAGCTAGCAAGCTGGAGCAGCAATAGAGAAAGACTGCTTACGGATATTCCTAATGAAAACCGAGCGCACGCGCCTAAGGAACTCGCGGCGAACGCGCACGTGTATGGTAAAACTTTAGGAATTCTATGGATGCCAGGAACCGACGAACTCGCCTTTAATACCACGATGCCGAGAGTACCAAACGAAGTTAAACAATCCATTAGAATTCCCACCAAAAGAGAGGCTCTCAGCGCAGTGATGTCGTTATTCGATCCGTTGGGACTCCTATGTCCATACACAATCACGGCAAAAATGATACTGCAAGAACTCTGGAAAAAACAAGTATCATGGGATGAGCCATTACCACTGGAGGAGGCGGAGATGTACACACAGTGGCTGTCAGACTTAAAATACATAAAGAATATTCGGCTCGCTAGATGCTACCAAGGCCATGAAGACGTTAGCGACCGAAAACTTCACGTGTTTTGTGACGCCAGTGAGCAAGCTTTCGCCGCCGTAGCGTACTGGCGTTTCGTCACGCCAACAGGAATAAAGATAATGCTAGTGGCAGGCAAAGCCAAGGTCGCACCATTGAAAAGCCAAAGCATACCAAGAATGGAGCTACAAGCCGCGCTAGTTGGTGCTAGACTCGCTACAGAAATAGTAAAAGGGCATAATTGGAATACCGCAGTAACACTATGGAGCGATAGTAAAACTGTGTTACAATGGATTAGGAAAGACTCTGCAAAATATGCTCCATACGTAGCGCATCGTCTGAGCGAGATAGGTGAACTCACACGATCGGACCAATGGCGTTGGGTTCCCACGGCTCATAACGTTGCGGACGACGCCACACGCTCTGGTAATACACGTTTGCGAACTACGGACAGATGGTTCACCGGTCCAGCTTTCCTCTACGAACCGGAAAGCTCCTGGCCAAAGGAGGAAAAATTAGAAAGCACTGAGGAAGAAATGTTAGTGACATTTACAAGCGATAGAACGCCGCTCATCGAGATAGAAAGATTTTCTTCATACGAACGACTCGTAAGAGCAGTCGCTTATGTGCTAACTTTCATAGACAAGTGTCGCCACCGTACGGTCAAGATGGAACTACGTCACATGCAGGAAGCCGAACGATTACTGATTAAAGAAGCTCAGAGAGATAGTTTCGCAGACGATTTACAACGCCTAACGAAGGGCAAGAACGTTGATCGCACTAGTCGACTGTATAAGCTCGATCCAAGGTATGGCGGCGACCAGCTGATCCGTTTGAACGGTCGCATCAACGCTGCGACAGTGCCGAACGAACTGAAAAATCCACCCATACTAGACGGCGCGCATCCAATAGCTCACCTCATTATCCGTCGGGAGCACGTAAGGAACAGACACATAGGCCGAGAGCAAACGGTCAACAATCTACGACAAAAATATTGGATTTTGCGTTTGCGACCTACTGTAAGAACTATACTCCGCAAGTGCGCAATGTGTGCCGCTAGAAGAGCGAACCCCGTGGCACCGGTAAAAGGAGATTTACCTCTGTCACGGCTTACTACTCACACGCGACCGTTTGCGCACTGCGGAGTAGATTGTTTCGGCCCTATGTGGGTGACGATCGGCCGACGAAGAGAGAAGCGCTGGGGCATGATTTTCACGTGCCTTGTAATCCGAGCGATTCACATCGAACTAATCGCAAGCTTGAGCACCGATTCGGCGATCATGGCCATAAGAAGAATGGCTGCAAGAAGAGGAACGCCTGCACTAATCGCTTCGGATAACGGAACGAATTTTCGTGGATCAAACGAAGAATTAAAGAAAGCTTACAACGAGTGGCTCCCAGCTCTAAAAACTTACGCTTTGACTGAACGTATCGAGTGGAGGTTTATTGACCCCGGAGCTCCAAACCAGGGGGGAGCTTGGGAGCGAATGATTAAAACCGTAAAGAACGCGTTATCCGTCACCTTAACCGAACGAGCCCCGAAGGAAGAAACACTAAGTACGCTCATGACGGAGATAGAACATACGGTAAACTCGCGTCCATTGACTCACGTCGCAGTAGAGCCGGACGAACCAGAAGCACTCACGCCGAATCATTTTTTGCTAGGCACCGCTGCCGGGCTGCCTTATGTAGGCGAATGCAGCGCTACAGACAAGCGGACGTGGCGCGCAGCACAAGCATTGGCCAACTCCTTTTGGGCACGGTGGATAAAGGAGTACCTACCTACGTTGGCCCCGCGGAACGATGCAAGGAAGACTCGAGAGAACCTCAAAATTGGGGATTTAGTCATGATCGCGGACGGGCTGTTACCGCGGAACGTATGGCCCCGTGGCCTTGTCGAGGAACGCCTGCACTAATCGCTTCGGATAACGGAACGAATTTTCGTGGATCAAACGAAGAATTAAAGAAAGCTTACAACGAGTGGCTCCCAGCTCTAAAAACTTACGCTTTGACTGAACGTATCGAGTGGAGGTTTATTGACCCCGGAGCTCCAAACCAGGGGGGAGCTTGGGAGCGAATGATTAAAACCGTAAAGAACGCGTTATCCGTCACCTTAACCGAACGAGCCCCGAAGGAAGAAACACTAAGTACGCTCATGACGGAGATAGAACATACGGTAAACTCGCGTCCATTGACTCACGTCGCAGTAGAGCCGGACGAACCAGAAGCACTCACGCCGAATCATTTTTTGCTAGGCACCGCTGCCGGGCTGCCTTATGTAGGCGAATGCAGCGCTACAGACAAGCGGACGTGGCGCGCAGCACAAGCATTGGCCAACTCCTTTTGGGCACGGTGGATAAAGGAGTACCTACCTACGTTGGCCCCGCGGAACGATGCAAGGAAGACTCGAGAGAACCTCAAAATTGGGGATTTAGTCATGATCGCGGACGGGCTGTTACCGCGGAACGTATGGCCCCGTGGCCTTGTCGAGCGCGTGCGTGCGGGACCGGACGGGGTGGTGCGGAGTGCAGAGGTGCGGACGCGGGGAGGGATCTTCAGAAGACCTGTGAGTCGTTTAGTCGTCCTCCCGGTAGTAAATGGCTACGAAGGTCTTCGCCGGGGGGAGACTGTAGCGGACAACTATTTACCGAATTAGATTTGTTTAGAGTTTTCTTTATTTGTAATGTTTTTTTTGTTTTTTATGTTATTTTTAAGAGATGAAAATAAAGATAGCGCTCGTCCGGCCACCCACTAAGGGCGGGACCGATATCGGCTATATTAAAGCCGACCAATTCTGATAAAATGTCGCCAAGTCACTACTACTGTTTTAAATGTTTGTAACCTTTTAATTAAAATATAAATACAGTCCACATGTTTTTAAATTGAAGAACCTGAACCGTAGGACACAGTGAAAGGATAGGATCATATCCCCCACAATAGTATAAAATATAATTACAAATGTTTCTTTCAAATTTGTCAGTTTAACCCTTTTTTCATATATTAAAGTAAGTAGAGTTTAATTTATGAATAAAGGGTTAAACTGTATAAAAAAAAACTAGCCGTCTCAACTTCGCGCGGGTGCAGTGAAACCGCACCCGCGAAATCGGAGCGGGTTGCTAGTAATAAAGATAGCCTATGTTACTCAGGGATAATGTAGCATTCTAATGGTGAAATAATTTTTGAAATCGAACCAGTAGTTTTATGTTTATTCGTAATGAACAAAAATACAAAAATACATATCTTCTTTCTTAATAATATTAGTTGATAAATACCTAACCACTAACGCGCAATATACATAGCGGGCGGGCGCGGGTCGGGTCAGATCCGCCGCGGGAGTTTTTTGTTTTAATTTGTATGGACAATAAGGATAACATCACACTGAACGCGGGAGCGGCTGCCGAGCTTTACCCGACCCGCGCCTACGTTCAGTGTGTTGTTATCCTTGACGTCAGTACAAATACAACAAAAAACACCCACGGCAGATCTGCCGCGGGCCTGCGCCCGCGTTCTGTGTGTGTTGCGCTTAAGAATCAATTGATATAACCATAAATTAATAAATAACAAGATGGTCTTGCAAATTAAATCATTAGTATTACTCATAAATCATTATTCTTTACAAAATAACTAAAAATAACAATTGATGGACGATGGGTCTAACCGTTAAAGACATCCTGACAAAAGCAGTGAGCATCAAACTCGTCCCATTAATTACTAACAAATTAGCTGCCTTCTCAATAGGCGGCGAATAATTCTAAATAATTTAATTATATAGCAATCCAGCGACTGGCATAACTTTTGCCGTTTTAATTTGTACTTAATTGAATTATCTGCTGAGTCGCATAATTTAAGGTTCTCTGAAATCGTCAGATAAAAAGCGGATAACGTGAAACGTATTAATGTTGAATTAAGTTACTTCGAATGATTAATGGCCTAAATATATTAAGGACTCTATGACGCGAGGCTAGTGAGAGTTAAGGCCAGGCTTAGGCGTTGACGAAGAAGTAGACGTAGGCATAGGCGTAGACATAGAAGTGACGTAGGCATAGGCGTAGACGTAGGCATAATTACAATTACAAATTACAAATTACAGGGGGGACTACCCGGGGTCAGTGGGTCTGTTGCTTTGTATGTATGTATAAATAAAAAATAAATAAATAAATAAACTTTATTCATAGTCTTAGTACTATGGTTTACAATATAAAGAGATTAATAACTAACTAAGAGTAAAAATTATACTATGCCTAAACTAGGAAAACCTGTACTTCAGGCGTAAAAAAAGGCAACTTATGACTACGGGTACACGAATAAAATCAAATTAATAAACTAAAAGTCCTCAAACTATATTTTATATAAACTCAATGTTATATTCTACGGCTATCTTTTTAACATTATGTGTTAAGTGGGTATAGATTATGATTTAAAAAAAATGTCATTCATAATAAGTCGATAAATATAAAGCTGTAGCTTAGATTTTTTAAACTAGGCAAAAAATTTTAATGCGAGTTTTCATCAATAGATAGATAGATCTATGAGCAAGGTTTACTATAGTTTAAGCACTCGTACAAAGCTAGGGCGGGTCGCTAGTCATACTAATAATGCTATATCTAAAGTAATATTACGTTATCCGCTTTTTGAGCAACTCAGGCTCTTAATTAGATGCAAAAAGTTCGTAATTCAAATAATATTTAGTACTTAATTATTTTTAGAGTAGGTACGTAATTTGCTAGAGCTTACAGATTAATAATTAGAACCTCTTTGAATTAAAAAGAAGCTGAGTTTGAGTTTTAAATCAGGTTTATTGCACCATGAAAAGGTTGTCATTAAATAATATAAAAAACAATAAAATATTCATAACGTGAAAAATACTTAGATCGGGGAACATTCATGGAGTACTTTCAGATATTTCTGGGTCTGAGGTATTTAATTTTTATCTTTGGACGACACTGTTTGGAACACCCTGTATAATAACAGTTATAACTATATTCATCATCATCATCATCATCCACAGCCAGACTTCACCCACTGCTGGGTATAGGCCTCCGACGTTTCTGTAGACACTTCTCGGCCACCACTCAGTTGTCGCCTTACTCCACCTGTCATCACCACGTCTTGCCATGTGTCCTGCCCAGCTCCATTTGAGTTCCATTATCCGATTCCCGATGTCTTTGACCTTGGTACGTCTTCGGATATCTGTGTTTGGAACTCGGTCAATAAGTTTGATGACAAGCATGGCTCGCATGGCTTTCTGTGCAACTCTCATTCTGTACACAGCCTCATGTGTGAGCGTCCATGTCTCAGCACCATAAGTCATGGTGGGCAGTACACATTGGTTATATAAACGGGTCTTCAGACACTGTGGAGTATCAACTGATTTCAAGATCTCATCCAACTTGCCAAACTAAACTAATTATTATTATTATTATACTAATTATATTAATTAATTATATTATACGAAAATACCGAAAGACGTAACACGACAGTAGACACATGAAACCAGTTAAATTTTCTGACACAGGAATAACTACATACAATAGGTAGAGTTACAGTTCTATTTTCATTTACCGGAACCTGCGAATGTGTCGAGGTAGCGACTTGTCAGTTCAAAGTGTTGGGTAAATGTAAAAAGAACCCAACAGGTATTGACTTAAAGTAGTTATTCCTGGTATCAATTACTGAGTAACGTTACCTATTGGCTCCAGTAAATGGGCAAGCTGTTAAAAACAGTTGCTGTCTCTTGGGTCGCTGTTTTGAAACATGGTTGCATTGACCAATGGTTAAAATAAAAAACTGCACCTCTTAACCGTTAGATGAATGAATGAATAAATTAATGATTTATTCACAGAAAAAAGGTGTATGAAATTAAGTTCTTATATTAAAGTATCAGTTTAATAAGTTCAACTGTATTAGTAGTATAGGAAGTGTGCTTTTTGAATCAACTTGATTTTCAAAAAAAAAAGTGAAAATATTGAAAAAAGTAATTTGAAAATGTCAAAGTAAGTCATTATTAAATTTTAATGTCAAACAATGTCAAAAAACCCAATTGTTTTAATAGTTTATGACAAGTTAAGAGAAGAATAGTTAATGAACCGGGCAAATACAATAAACAAGCCTGACTTGTTTTTGTTTAAAAAGAGCGTTTTTTGTCCTATTTTCTCTTTTGTATTTTTCAATAAAAGTTGCATGGTTCGTTCGGGCGACTAAATGTTATGTCCAATTTTCAAAAACAAAGGAAAATTGACTTAGCCAAGTCTACGGTAACTTAGGAAGTACTTTACTGAATTCGATACGCGTCAGTGAATCCCAAACTTTTTCAGTTGTAGGTCTATCGCGCTCAATGTTAGGAAAGTTTGGCTGAAATTGCAAGTGAATAGGCTAAACTTTTGATAGGAAAACGAATGTAATGATTATTCTGTATTCAACGTGTGAATGGAACTTTTGTAACGAAAAAATAGACGACCATCTTATAAAAAATACGTTACAAAAATATTTGTTTGGCAGGAATATTTTTGGGAAAAATACATTATTCATAAAACTGTCGTGAAATATATAATTCTTTTGTAAAATTGGTGTTTTTACGTAACGATATATCGGTGAAAAGGCACCGATAATGTTTCGACTCGATTTCGAGAGTTTTTATCAGAGTGGAATTATTTTATTACAATTACAAGACAATAATACCGGTACGTGAAAATACCCATTGTTAAAATTAATGACATAATTATTTTTATCAATACGAAAGTTTCTAGAGGTTTCAGAGGTTGAAAGTATGTTAGTGAATAAGGATCTACTACTCAAGTATATTATAAATGTGTATTCATTGAGCGCTGTTTGTTGTGTTTGTGTCCAGAATAAATGTATTTTCTTTCTTCTTTCTTCTTCTTCTTTCTATCTTTGGATGTGAGTTGTGTTCGTTACTTTTTCACGCCATATCCACTGAACATTTAAAGGATTAAAAGGCTGACAGCCTTTTAATCTATACCTTTTATATTTGGCTAGCGGTGGAAAAGCTTGGTATTTTTATTCTCGGTAAAAGTCTACTTCTCTCCGTCATTATTTTTGTCAGTCTCCAACCGTCCTATCTCAAGAACTTTTCCACCATACAATATTTAGTTCAATATATCACAACAAAAGTTTGAGTACCGCTGCCTCTCTCTTTCTCACCGCACAGGTGAATCCTCTGTTTTTGTTTATAAAGCTAGCGGTGGAAAAGTTTTTTCTATAACATTTTATGCTTATTTTATGGAGGTACGCTCCGGCACTTAGAAAATTATGTAGCTGTAGTCACAAAACAGATGTCTAGCAACACTTGTATTTCTATTCTATCCTGCTATTTATATATACTAGCTGTTACCCTCGGTTTTACCTGAGATCGTATTGTTTAATGTTGATATAATGATGCAGTTTTAACTGTACATGGTATTGCGTTATTATTGCTCGGTTATTTTATTAATAAGCTGCCCATCCTGACTAGATAAAATTATCTGGTAAAAAATTAAATGAAAAACATAAACTGATTTACTAAAATTTTTGACCTAAGTATAAAAAGCTACATGTACTTTTTTTTGTGTGGAACTTATTTCTTTAATATTTCACACGATCACAATCGGTAAATTCGTCACGGAGGTACGCGGTATCAAACATTCAAAAAAACACCCACATAGACTTTCGCAGGATGTACTATCACTCAAGAGTAACCCTGTGTCCCAACAGTGGGAACATTAGAAGATTGACTGCGGTGATGGCGGGTTTCCACGATAGCAGAGAGGAAATACATTATGCAAAGTTAACCCTTTGGTAAGAGCCCTTAGAAGCTAAGGGCGGCTCTTAAATAAATTATGACGACTAGGGGATGACCGCTGACGACCAACTATTGCCTTATCATCATCATCATCATATCAGCTACTGCTGGACATAGGCCTCTCCTATAGACGTCAGAACGATAGATGTTGGTAATAAAAATGTCAAGTGCGATTGGGTCAGTGTCGACTCCAAGTGAAGTCAGTGCTGACTTTGAGAACTGACTTTCTCTGTTTGAGTCGTTCGTCCACTCACACCATGAATCTTGTCCCAACTGGTGTGATTTGACGAATCGTAAAATAAGTACGCGAGAATAAAAACGTCAGTACTGACCCGACAACGTTTTACTGACTCCAACATTCATTAACATTAGGTCAGTGGCGGGTCAGCCCTGGCTTTGCTCGAATTTAAAGTACGCACTGACTTTGCTCACTCAATGTAAACCATACTTTATTTAAAACGTTTTGCGACTCTAACATGGTTTTTGCTGGTACTGTTGCAATCAATTTCAATAGATTTTAATCAAAAACTGACGTATTTTGTATGATAATATGACAGATTATTTAGATAGACAGAAAACGCATTATTAATTACCACACCAAATAAATAGAAACAAAAAAAGTAGTACAAAGGCGGCTTTATCGCTAAAATCTCTACTAGGCAACCATGGTTACTACCAGTTTAGTGCCAGGTTGCTGATTTAAATCAAATTGCAACCAAACTACGTAACAGCCCAGCTGTGTGATATCATCTGTGATCTTTAGCAGATTTGCAACCTTGTCGTTTTGAAACTGTTGATATTATGAGACAGATCCTCATATCACCATCAGGTCCTCAATTGAATCCAAGAACATGAAACTTATCGAAGGATAAATAAATAAATAATTAAATCACAAGCGGTAGTATCGCTTTGGGCAATTTTGATATCTTCATTAATTTCATTGAAAACCAGACCCAAAATAATTGAGCACGAATATTTTATGCCTTACTTTGGAGCAGTCAGAGCGGCCCCAGACCGAGTCAATATATCCTCATTAATATAAAATAGTGTCTGTTTGCTTTATTTTTACACTAGCAACCCGTCCTGGCTTCGCTAAGGTTGCAATGTAGATTGTAGCAATATTATATTCCAATTAGAATAATTATCGTTATTTTTTTTTTTGGGTCTGGTTTTCAATGAAATTAATGAAGATATCAAAATTGCACAAAGCGATACTACCGCTTGTGATTTAATTATAATGCCAGTGCTCATACGGTGAAGGAAAACATCGTGAGGAAACCGGCATGTCCAAGAACTAAAAATTCGAAAGACATGTGCCATCCACCAATCCGCATTGGGTCCGCGTGGTGGATTAAGACCCAACCACTCTCGCTTGAGAGTAGGCCAGTGTCCCAGCAGTGGGAACATTAGAAGGCTGTCATGATGATGATGATCGTTATTTTAACAAATTAATACAAAACAATACTAAATATAAAACTGTAGGATAAAGTTTCCTCTAAATCACTAAATTTTATGATGAACCGCGTTAAACTCTATTGCGTATTACGCAAGTAATAGTCTCAAAAATCTGCTTTCATTATTTAAATTCCATGTAGAGATTACTCATTAAAATGCAAATCAGTTCAAAGATTCTTTACTCTCATTGAAGACAATACAGTCACTTACATGAGAACGCTTAATATTCAGGATTTATTATAAATCGCCGTATAATATGACCGATGTGGCGCAGCTGGCGCAAGTCTGCCTGCGACGCAGAGGTTGCGGGTTCGATTCCCGCCTCAGGTCAAATGTTTGTACGATCTACAAATATTTGTTCCGGGTGTTCTGGGTATTGTCTATATATAATATAATAAAAAATATCTGTCTATGTATTGTATTGTAATCAGTCAGTCAGTTCGTATGAGTCAGAGGCCAACTCGGGTGACAGAGTTTCTAGGCCGCCCGAAGGCCTCTGTCATGGCCTAACAACTTTGAAAAAGCCGGGACCGACTGCTTAACGTGCCCTCCGAAGCACGGGAGCGCTCATTGTAATGTGTATATATCAGTCATCTAGTACCCATAACACAGCTCTGTTTAACAGCAGCTTACCTTGGGGCTAGATGATGCTGTGTGGATTGTCCAGCATTATTTATATATATATAAAAAAAAAAGAAGACGCAGTTTGTCTATTAATTGATCAGGTTAATTAAAATGTGCTTGGCTAATATGAAAATGAAAAATGAAAAATATTTATTTCACAAAACATACTTATTACAACTTATAGTAGTAACATAAAGTTATCATTAGAAGTTATAATTAAAAGGTCAGTATTCCAGAACTAAATCCAAACGACACGAGATTCTAGTAGCTAACAATTTGGAAAGATTTTAATTAAATAATCAAATTCGACACAAAATAGAAACGACTCTTGATTCCAACTCAACTAACTACTTGTTTTTGTCAAGAATGAACTTTTCTAAAATATGTTACCGTATGTTTAAGAGTAGTAGAATTCTTTGTGATAGAGCTCGTCCGGGGAAGGACTACCACCATACCAATTTCTGCCGCCAAGCAGTAATGCTCGCGTTGCTGTGTTCTGGTTCGAAGGGTATGGTTTCCGGTGAAATTACTGGCACATGAGGCTTTCGATCTTAGCCTCAAGGTGACAACCCGCGAGTGATACCTCTGGTATTGATAGCGTCCATAGGCTAGGGTAACCGCTTACCATCTTGAGGGCCGTATGCTTGGTTGCCACGTCAGTTGTATAAAAAAAAAATTATTATATTGTACCTACAGATGTTTGTTTATCACCAAACATTAGCATTAACTGGTAAAAATTTAAAAAACTGTTGTTTAAAAATAAAATCCGTTTACACAAATATTAAAATAACGTATTGCAGGGAACGGTTATACTCAAAAGCTGCTTGCAAACCGATCCAATCATCATGCCCGCTGGGTCCCGCATGCTGTCAATCCGTATTGACATTTCAAATCCTCTGACAATGAAGCTGTCATTTCAGAGCCTGGCAATACATTCGCTAACCTCTATTACGTGTTTCGTTGTTTCAATCACATTTAGGCATCGTTTAGATCGAGAATATAAGGATATCTTTCATTTAAACTGCCCGTCGTCAGTAGACGTTTGTTATGTAGCTGACGGTTATAATAAATAGTAGCGTGCATTATACACAGCGTATCTGGATGATGATACAAAACGCCAGTTAGCCTCAAACTAAGAAAAATGGGAACCAAATGTAGAATTCATAGAACATGTCCTTGGTGAGAATAGGAATCTACAAATAATAAATATAAATAATGCTGGGGTTATCCCACACAGCATCATCTAGTCCTAAGTTAAGCAGAGCTAGTGTTATTATTATTATTGTAAGATACAAAACATATATATGAATATGAAAAATCTCTCGTAGTATTCCGTTTAACCTTTTAACTAATGAGGTCACACAGTCAAAGAAAAACTAAGAAATAGAGAATTTTTCATCTCATTTGTATCATAGGCGTAAAAGGCTACTATCAACTTAGCTGAAAGTTCGGTCATCAAAATATACGTACTTAAAAAAGGCTTTTATGACTGACTGTCAGATCAACGCACAGCCTAAATCAAGTCCTAGAAACATGAAATTTGTAGAGCACACTACTCTTACGATGTAAAGGACGCACTAAGAAAGAAATTCTCAATATTCAACTTTTAGACGCGGCGGAAAATTGAAGAGTGTATAAAAACTTAACGCGGACAATGACGTGGAGCGTTCCATTAGTTGTTGTTATTAGTTTCTTATGTCGTTGATTTATAAAACAGTCTTATTCGCCCAGTAGTTTTATTTTCAACACTGCCCTTCCTAATACCTCATGCTTGCGCTTGGAAGCAGATTATTTAGAAAAATCCTGCAACACTATGTAATGAAGATAAGTCATACACTTCATTAATTTGAATTTTACCGCGTATGCAATTTGGTTATTTTTTATGATCTGTTGTCTGCTACTGTCAGATTTCTGCTACAACTGACACTGACGTGATCGGTGACACAGCCAGCTGTCATGTCTATATAGGGGAGAAGAAGAAGAGAACCTTCTGGAAGAAACACTGATATAAAATAAATAGTTTTGTAAAAGAAAAATAAAGGAAATAATAGATTTATACGTTGTTTCTCTTTTTGTTAAAAAAACCGTATAGTCTACCTCTTGTATCACTATCCAAATCTTTATATTCCTCTCAATTCCCAAACATCGCTAAAATAAGGCATGTTCTTCTAAGTGCAGTACAAAAGAATCAGTGCAAACGGCGCACAAAGCGGCTACAATTGCTAAAGTTAACTCCTAAAGGACAGTGCAAACGATCTCGATGAAATGGGGAAGCGATATGAAGGCAGCCGGGCCATAGGCATAGCGTCGATTTTTTTTTTTTAACTAGCTGTCGCCCGCAACTCTGTTTGCGTGGAACTCGGGAACCGTTATTTTTTCCGGGATAAAAGTAGCCTATGTCCTATTCCCAGTCATTATTTATTTATGTTTTAAATTTCAGGCAAATTGTTTCATTGGTTATCGAGTTTTTACACATCTAAAGTGGCAATGTATGTATGTATGTATACATACATACAGAGGGATAGATGGCAACAAGCGACTTTGTTTTATACTATGTAAAGACGCTTCAAGCAAGAAATGTGTTTTACCAAAAAAAATAATGATTAACGGTAAAATACCTATTGAGTTTTCACTAAGAGTCTATCTTCGCAGTAGCAACGCAGTGTTTGATATTCTGCCTCTAAGCCAGGATTTAGTTTAGGGCAAAATGACACTAGCAAGGTATCAAGGTATTCAGCCCCCCGATTGCTTAACTTGGTTTCAATCCGATTTCAATCAGTGAACTGTCAATAAGCTGTCAGATTCATACAAAAAACGTCACTTTTTGATTGAAACCAAGTGAAATTGAACCGTTTTACGCAACCGGGGGGCAGTTCGCGGTCGTCATTTGAGAACCTTTATGCCCCAGCAGTTATCAAAATGTACTTAATTATAACTGAAAATAACTTAGCTTTAATGAATAATCTATAAACAATGAATGTATTGGGAATTCATTTATTTCTACGTTTTAATCTAAAAAGTTTTTACTTTAAAATTTCGAAAATAGTAAAGGTATAATCGGCATTTTAATGGCTTTGACGCCAAAACAAAACGATAAGCTTATTCCGACTATCCAGTCAGAGACAGACTGGGAGCGATCCTGAAATAGGATTACATTAATTATAAATAAGCGTCTGCAGTTGGAGTTTGCTGCAAACTTTGTTTCCTAAAATACAGCACTCCATTGTACACCGTGTCATTAGATCTTTCATTAATACCTAGTGGTAGGACTCTTCAGCAAAATTCCATCTTGGTGGGTACCACCGCAGTGCCAGATATTCTACCTCCAAGCAGTGGTGTGCATTACTGTGTTTAGGTTTGAAGAGCACTGTAGCAAGTGAAATTACTGGGCGAAAGAGACTTAACTTTGAGTGGCACTGCATCTGTAATAGTCAGGCGTGGTGCTTAACATCAGGTGGCTGCCTTGATCGTCTTGTCACTTGCTGACATTAAAAAAAAAACATCACTGAACGCTACATTATACTATCAATCCGCAGACAAACGAGTGTGTTCTTTGTGTAATCCTTCAGTCACCTTTTACTAAATTTACAGGAATTATCATCAACGGTAACTGCCACTCTCCGTGTTGTTTTTCACTTAGCAAGCCAAGTGGGTGAAGTGAATTCTCCTCGGACGCTACATCATTTACTCCTGCTGTGTTCCCTATCAGGTGCGATGTAGCTTATGCTGAGTCAGGGACCATTTGACCCCTACTCACACACATCACGAATTATCTAGGATAATTTTAGTTTTATTACTTATCTAGTATTTTTTTTCTTTGTATTTTTCTTTTGTGTGAGTTAGGTGTTAATAAATGATTTTTCTTTCTTTTCTTTCTTTCTTTCTGTTCTGTTCCTACAGATGGATCCAATTCTAACGCCGGAACCACTGCGTCACAGAACATCGGAATACCGTACCCAGTTCCACGATCCCGCCAATCTCCCAGCCCGTTATTATAAAGGGTAGATATTCCGCACGCTTACTGCTCAATGCTCATACATTGTGTATTGTGTTGCATCTGTTTTACCGGTACGCTTACCCTTTACCCTGGAGGCACGTACAGTGCATACCGGTATCATAGAGCAAGAACTATTGGCTATGCACTTCAAGTGTGAACTAGCTGTAATGTGCCTGCGGTTTATACCTTTGACTGCGTTCCAAGATGATTTTGTACAGAGTCTAACGGAAAGTTGGTTACATTTACACACACTAGCCTTTGCCCGTTCGTTTGCGTGGTTTTTTCGGGATAAAAGTCTATGTCCTATTCTTGGTAGTTATAAGAGTAGTAGAATTCTCTGTGATAGAGCTCGTCCGGGGAAGGACTTCCACCATACCTATTTCTGCCGCCAAGCAGTCTGCTCGCATTGCTGTGTTTCGGTGTGAAGGGTATGGTTTCCGGTGAATTTACTGGCACATGAGGCTTTCGATCTTAGCCTCAAGGTAACCCGCGAGTGATACCTCTGGTATTGCAAGCGTCCATAGAATGCGGTAACCGCTTACCATCTTGTGGGCCGTACGCTTAGTTACCACTTCAGTTATATAAAAAAAAATGTCTGTTTATGTTTAAAATTTCAGTCAAATCGGTTCAGTAGTTGTTGAGGAAGGAGTTATAGAGGAACAAGCATCCATCTAAAATTCCAAAATTTCGCATATAATATTTTATTTTATAAATTTTTGGAAAACTAACAGCTGAACAGATATAATAGATAAATTATATAGATAAATGTAACTATATTATTATTATTATATTATAAGTGTGACTAGATGTGTGAAGTGCAGATGCTGTAGTGCCTAGGACAAGTTTTAGATGAAGTAGTCCAGCAGCTACACCATCCTCCTACCTACTTGCAGCAAAGCAAACCTAGACCAACCAAGAAAGAACCAAATAAGAAAGACATGTTCGATGCGTGCAGAGCTTGCTTCGCTACATCATCGAACAAACTCTCGCTTCTATCAGAGAGCCTACAGCGCCATTATAATCATGACAGCCTTCTAATGTTCCCACTGTTTTTATTTCTTGGACATGCCAGTTTCCTCACCATGTTTCCCTCCGTACCGTATGAGAGCACTGGCATTGCGCACATAAACATTTTTTGAATAGAAAAATTCATTGGTTTTGAATCTACGACAAAGGCTATCACTACCACTACCACTAGACCACCAGTGCTCGTACGGTGTCATATAAGTTAGTATTAAATGTATAAACCAGATGATACGTAGTACCGTATCGCATTAAGTAAGTAAGTAAGTAAGTTCATATGAGTCAGCGGCCAACTCTGGTGACAGAGTTTTTAGGCCGCCCAAATGCCTCTGTCATGGCCTAACTTTGAAAAGCCCGGGACCGACCACGGGAGGTGCTTCGGAGGGCACGTTAAACGGTCAGTTGAAATTGCGTCACGAGCGCTCCTAACTAGTTATTACTCTATAAAAATTCACATACTAGTGTGTGATACGTTTGGAATTACCCCTCCGTACATACTAATCGATAGCTTAGCTCAACCGTCAGTTAGTAGGTCAACCAAAGGCTTTGATTTTTAGAACAAAACGTTTTTTCGTTTTGAAATAGATTTTTGGTAGCTTTTGTCGAGCTTGTAGAGCCGTTGTTATTTTAGATGTAAAAATGTCCACACGTTCGTTTTTTTTTATACTTTGCGCTTGTTTGTCACGTTTTTACAGGGAAGGTTATTTCGCTAGATGTTAACGTAACACTGAGATAATTCTTTAACCAGAGATTTTTTTATCGTGTTTTCGAATGACATACGGTCTTTCAGCAATCCTCAACTATATCTTCTTGTCTAAAAAAATATTACCGGTTAGTCTCGCTACTCGAAAACGGCTGAACTGGTTTAGGTATTTTTGAAACAAGAACGCTAAACCACACGGGTCAGCTGGTATACTCATACCATAAAATAGACATAGATAATATATAATATATTTTTTCTAGATATTGAGTTTATTGAAAAGCAATTTATTTATTTATTTATTTATTTAAGTGCCATCAACACAATATACACTCATAATAATAAACTGATACAAGTTATTAGAGCTAAATCTTAGTGCTACTGTACTTATAGACGACAGACTGCAATCAATAATAAAAAACTAAATTCGAGCGAGTAATGATAATTAAAAGACAAAGAAAATAATGATTACAATACAAAATAACAATAAAATTAAGCAACGAGGTACATATATAAAAAAAAAAAAATTACAAAGGAGTTGTTTCTCGATGTATGGAGCCGGGCCTAGGTCCTTTGTAGGGGTCTAGATATTTAAATATTTAATAAAGAAACCTATTTAAGCTGTTTATTTAATTTAATTTAGCTTCTTTCACAATCTTATGTAAGTTTATCTTTGTGAAGGAGTGCAACACAATGTAAAACAACATGGCGGGTTTAACGAACAACTGGGTTATTAGGTCAAGGTACTGTCAAAGTCAAGATGCGTCACAATCATTGGCTAATAGCTGTCATGGCGGACCTCCAGTGTTCCCGTTTTATGAAACTCAACACAACAAACATTTTTCTTAAAGAACTTTGTTTGTCTACATAAAAATAAAATTGTATTATAATGTTAGTTTTATATTTTTTTCCAATATCTCTATGGTGTTACAAAGACCTAGGCCACTATGAAATTGGTTCTTTACCATTTAAAATTTGATGGTAAATAATGTCGATTTAGCAATTTTTCTCTCTAAACCAGTGAGGTAATAGATGCTCAAGGTTGGATTCGACCAAACTCGAATAGGCACTATTCTCCGAACTAATTGTAGTTATTTGCGAGTTTACTTGTATTTGACATTTCTTACCTGTTCTAGTACCCGGTGGTAGAACGTCCGTCCTGGTGGGTACCACCGCAGTGTCTGATATTCTACCTCCAAGCAGTAGTGTGCAAGCTGCACTGTGTTTAGGTTTGAAGGGCACTGTAGCAAGTGAAATTACTGGACGAAAGAGACTTGACAACAATGTCTCATTGCTGGGGTGATAAGCGCAGTGCATTGCCACGCAAAAACTTTAAAACTTTGAGCTTTGGGTGGCACTGTATCTGTTATAATCAGGCTTAACATAAGGCGGGCGTCTTGATTATCTTGTCACTTGCTACATAAAAAAAAAACTTACTCTGCAGAATAGTTATTTCAGATGTTGGTCGAATCCACGCTTAGTACTTTATCAAAAGCTGAAAAAATTAGCGATATAACTAAATAGTCCCATTAGGAATATTAATTTTTTTGTCAGAATGATAAATGTCGCTGACTGTAATTCGTCTTTCTGTCCCTATTAGAAGAATTTATTATACTGCTGAGATAAGATTCATTTTTCATTTTTCGATGAAGGTTCGAAGCAATTTGCTGTTTTAAATAAGAATATCGTATTGACCATATTTTTTTAAAACTTTCAAACACATTAAAATAATGTATTCAATATTATAACAATCCAGCCTTACGTTTAGGCTAATGAGTAATTTTAAGTTGACCTAGTCATAGAAAATAAATTAGTTGCTAAGAATGTGTCCATTGGCACTTATCTTACTGACTCTATTTATTAAGGGGAAGCACTTTGTTCATGTGTTCATTATTTAAATTGACAAAATATGTCACGAAAACAGTTGAGGCCGTTAATTTTTTAGATAAGTACATACTTGTACTTAGAGTCGTGCGGTGAGTGCGTTATTTATGAACCCGCATATTTTGCATTAGGCTAGCAAACACCACATACCACTAGGCAGTGCGAATACCAGCTTACCCAAAAATATAGGGTGCTATGAGAATATAAATTATCGATAAAATTCGAACAGTGCCATCTCATGAATTGTTTTAATCTCTTTCTCACACTGGTATTAAAAAACACTCAAATTTTTCACTTCCGGTAGAGGATGACAGATTACAATTTTTACTAACTAATAAATAATCCTTTTTAAAAAGTAATTTACTAAAAATCCCTTTAAATAGTAAATAGAAAAACGCCTTAACTTTCTCTCACGACTATGATTACAAGCAAGCTTAATTCTTTGCCATTTTAATACAAATTGTACAATACTTCGTTTATTTCTTTGTTAAAATTATTGTTTCAGAACATTTTGAACCAAAAAATCTCACAAAAGAAAAGTTCTTGAAAGCGATAATCGTTACAGAAAACGATTCATTGTTTTGTTACGTGACGCCTGCTGTAAAGTTGGTGGCACACTGGGAAGAATCTCAAAAAAAGCTCTAGACAGACGGACGAACGGACAGACCACAAAGTATCCTTTTATCGTCTTGTAGTACGGAACCCAAAAAATAAAAAAACTTTTTTAAATTTCTTCGCCACAAACAAGTTCTTAGAACTTCATTACATTAAATTTTGTTTGTGTGTTTGTTAGTTCCTCCTACTCAACACGATAATGAAACTTGGGCTACCTATTATCCCTAAAAAGTGACACAACACACCAACAGCTAGTATTTTATATTGTATTATATATTTTATGTTATAAAATGAAATGAAAAAACTAAATTCTAGACCAAATAAACAAATAATAAGCCTACAAGCCTCTAGTAAATCTAAATTAATTATAAAGCCGCCATCATCTACGCAAATGAGTCGAAAATCATTCTCAGTGGAGCCTCAACTTAACTTCCAACCATTGAGTGTTGCCAGCATTCGAACAATAGGTAGGAGAAATAAAAAGGCATTAGCGTTGCCGCTACAGCCGTTCGTTTTCGTTGTTTATGCAACAGTTTTGTTTATGGCCTGCAGTTTATTTTGCAGTATGCAGTACACTGACAGTCTATACTTCATCATGACAGCATTCTAGTTCTCACTGCTGGAACACTGGTCTACTCTTGGGCAAAAGCGATTAGGTCTTAATCCGAATTCAACAAAGTGGGACCCAATGCAGATGCGGAATGTGAATCGGTGGATAGCACATGCCTTTCGAATATTTAGTTCTTAGACATGCCTATTTTCTCACTGTGTTTTCCATTACCGTTCAGCACAAACTTACTAGCAAAATGAACAAGCGTCGAGGCGCTAATCTAAGGTAAGTTAGGACTTTAATTGCAATTACCTGTTTCCATTTAACTTCCGAAGCATGGAAATGTTCAGTGGGTCAATGGGTATAATCGTTTTAAGTCAGGTGTTGACTTAAGATGAAACGCGTTGAGTTGAAACGAAACGCGTTAACGCGTCTAAATACGTGAGTGAACTCGAGAAAGCCAAGTAGCGTGGACAACAGTTTCAAACATTTGCAGCCACTTTAAGCTACGTGACTGCTTAGCTAATCCATTCAATAACGATGAGATTAACATGACAAAATCAGTGGCGAGGTAAGTTCGTATGAGTCAGTGGCCAACTCTGGTGACAGAGTTTCTAGGCTGCCCGAAGGCTTCTGTCATGGCCTAACAACTTTGAAAAAGCCGGGACGGACTGCTTAACGTGCCCTCCGAAGCACGGGAGCGCTCAGTTCAAATTGCCACTGGCGGTCACCCATCCAAATGATGACTACGCGGAACAGTACTTAACTTCGTTGATCTGTTAAGAACAACTTAGCCAGCTACGTCACGACGCTCAGTGGCGAGGTGAGCGAATGCCTTGTCAAAAAGCAAGAGGTTGCTTGCGGGTTCGATCCCCGCTGCGGGACGGATGTTCGTATGAACAAACAAAAAACCATGAGCCAACGCGTAGGCTCTACAAAAGTATCAGGACCAAAGATTTATGTAAAAAGTATTTTTTATTACCTTCAGAGCATAAAACATAAGAAATGATTTACATGCATAGGTATAACAGAATTATTTTTTTATATAAACATCGGTTTTCATAATTATTTTTTATATAAGCATAAGTTTTCCAAGGGTAAATTTCCGGTGCTGAAAATGAAAATGCATAATAGTTACAGTTTTAAAAACTATTTTCACGACAGCTCCACATTTATTCCAATCCCATTTGGCTTTAAACTTGAAAAATCTCGGGAGAAAACATTTTTATATAAGTCTGATTTCACCTTAGTTGCAGAAGATTGAATTTTATTTACTTTTAGAGATTTATTCTTATTTACTTTGCGGGTATTTTTCACACTCTGCGCGGATTTTTCAACATTTCATGACATTTTTGAGGTTTAAGAGATTTTGCAGTTTTGATGGTATAAAGAGGAGTGATCGCTCGTGATAGAGACCCTGCCTTGCGATTGGTTGTAGGTTTGAATCCAGTCGTACACTCGTCCTGAGGAAGACTGATGAAGAAGATTTTAAGAGTGGTAGAGTTCTTCGTGATATAGCTCGTCCGGGGAAGGACTACCACCATACCTATTTCTGCCGCCAAACAGTAATGCTTGCATTGCTGTGTTCCGGTGTGAAGGGTATGGTTTCCGGTGAAATTACTGGCATATGAGGCTTTCGATCTTAGCCTCAAGGTGGCAACCCGCGAGTGATACCTCTGGTATTGCAAGTGTCCATAGGCTGCGGAAATAGCTTACCATCTTGTGGGTCGTACGCTTGGTTGCCACTTCAGTTATATAAAAAAAAAAAGATTCGAAATTTACAAGTGATACTCAAAGCGGTACTCAAAGCGCCGATAGCTCCACTTATAGGGGAAACGTTGCAGTTATCCAAGCCTGTTCAATGACTTAAGTAGATTTAGTTAATTGATGAGAGTTGTCCTATGGCTTATTCAATTGGTTTATTTTTGTTTTATAGTGTTAACCATCACACTTATGGGATAAGGTAAATAAATGTGTTCTTGGCCGGCACTAGTTAATGGCCACTTCATACTCAAATACTTCTTAAAAGCTATTGATGTTATGTACGATTATCTCCTTTATTCTAGAGAACAGTTTAGAAAGAAAGAAGAAAAATGAAAGAAAATAAATTTATTCTGGACACACACACAGTTTACATATATATTTAGCTTTAATATTTGTGCCATTTTCTTGTTATTAAGAGCCCTATCCTTGACAATCTTTGAATTTTTTTTTATTATGTACCTACTTTGCGAGCAATATCCAAGGTCGTAGTATTAAGTACCAATATCTAGGATCTTATATGTAGCTTTAAGGTACGTTACAAAAAATTGTACCTTCATCTTTGAAAATAAATTTTCTTGTAGCCCGTGAAGAATCGAACACTATTGTGGCTCGTGTGTCGAGGAATTTTAACGAAAATAAAAACAAATAAAAGCTTTATCCCTTGAAATTTAAGTCAACAGAACAAATATTAATTAACTCAAGACACAACTGATTAAAAAAATAATTAGTAACACACGTTTCGTAATATGAACCATTCCAGTCAACTTTCGATCATGTTTTCTATGAAATAACATAGTGTAACATATTTCCAAAAATGCAATTATAATAATCACAGTTTTTAAATTTAAGTGATAAAATAGTCAGATAGATGCAGCATGTTAGTTCAATATTTTTGAAAAAAGACGGTCTAAAAAACGCGTACTTTTCCCAATTTTACGCTTGTTATTTCTGCTAAAGTAAGGAGTTTACAATAAAAATACAACTACTAAATTAAATTTTAAGTTTTTATTAAATAAATACAACAAAGAAAATAGTCTAATAGCACTGACTTTTTTTAATACGATTTTTTTTAAATCACCGACTCTCAAACCGCGCTGAGCGCTTATGGAAGGGGACGTATCGCTCCTCGTCGCGCGCGCTGTTATTTATACTATATAAAGATACATTCAGGCGAACTTCATGAATTATATCGCTAAATCTTGGAAAGGCCTCTTAAAAGTTTTACCGTCTCCATTATTAGCACCATAAAAACATCATTTGGATGACGCATAAAGAAACTATAGCAATTTAAATTGACCAAGGTGCTTTTACTCTAATAAAGATTATAATAGCCCAAAAAATATTTCGCCATAAGCGGGATTTGAACCCGCAACCTTCCGCTTGATACGCGGCTGCTCTACCACTCCCTTACCTATTAAACTCTTGTATCTCTATAATGAGTTGTAAATAGTTCACGATGGATTTAATAAAAAAACATACTTTTTCGGAAGGTTTTTTTTTTTTTTAATTTTTTTTCTATTATTGCCCCTGTTATGGACAGTACTTTTTACCTTCGCGAGCTGCTTGCAGCGAGCGCACCACGCAACCTCTACAGGAGCACACCCCGTTCGCGAGCTGCTTGCAGCGAGCGCACCACGCGACCTCTACAGGAGCACACTCCGTTCGCGAGCTGCTTGCAGCGAGCGCACCGCGCAACCTCTACAGGAGCACACCCCTTTCGCGAGCTGCTTGCAGCGAGCGCACCACGCAACCTCTACAGGAGCACACCCCGTTCGCGAGCTGCTTGCAGCGAGCGCACCACGCAACCTCTACAGGAGCACACCCCGTTCGCGAGCTGCTTGCAGCGAGCGCACCACGCAACCTCTACAGGAGCACACCCCGTTCGCGAGCTGCTTGCAGCGAGCGCACCACGCAACCTCTACAGGGGCACACTCCGTTCGCGAGCTGCTTGCAGCGAGCGCACCGCGCAACCTCTATAGGAGAACACCGTTCGCGAGCTGTTTGCAGCGAGCGTGCCGCCCAACCTCTACAGCAGCACACCCCGTTCGCGAGCTGCTTGCAGCGAGCGCACCACGCAACCTCTACAGAAACTTAACCCTCTCGCGAGCTGCTTGCAGCGAGCGCACCACGCAACCTCTATAGAAACTTTAACCCTTCGCGAGCTGCTTGCAGCGAGCGCACCACGCAGCCTCTAAAGAAACTTAACCCCTCGCGAGCTGCTTGCAGCGAGCGCACCAGGCGACCTATATTTTTTATCCGTGCAAGTAATAACCAACTTTTAAATCTTTTTAATTGTATTTTACATTATTTTCCTTATATCTTTTGTAGGAGTCCAAATGTAATCATTTTATACCTTTTTTCAATTTGAAAATATTTTATGTCAATGTCCACGAACCAAACCTACACGCGAGCTGCTTGCAGCTCGCGCACCACAAAAAACTAGTTATACTATATAAAGCTAAACTACCACTCACTCACTCACTCACTCATTGACATGTGAGTTGAGGCACTTGCGCTAGGGGTGGGGTAAAACCGATTACGGATTCGTATAGAGGGTGTTTTGAAACTTTCTAGAAAAATCCCAAAATCCCCATTTTCCCCTCCCTTGAGGGGGTCGTTGTGGGGATTTTCTACTTGCCGTTGGAAAAGTCGCGTTTTTTTTTGAGATTCGTGTAGAGGGTGTCCTGATTGGTAGAAATCAATTTTTGAATCCCCCCTAAATCCCCCCGTTTTTTTTTTTTTCGTATTATCTCTGAAACTATTGAGGGGAATTGAAATTTTTTTCAAGATTCGTGTAGGTTTTGTCCATGGAAGTACAACTGAATGTCGAATATACCCCAGACTAATTTCGAATCGACCATGAATTTTTTTTTTTTTTTTTTGAATTTTTTTTTTTTCGGATTGAAAGATTTATTTTTTTTTCAATTTTTTTATATTATTGCCCCTGTTATGGAGAGCACTTTTTACCCTCGCGAGCTGCTTGCAGCGAGCGCACCACGCAACCTCTACAGGAGCACACCCCGTTCGCGAGCTGCTTGCAGCGAGCGCACCACGCAACCTATACAGGAGCACACTCCGTTCGCGAGCTGCTTGCAGCGAGCGCACCACGCAACCTCTACAGGAGCACACCCCGTTCGCGAGCTGCTTGCAGCGAGCGCACCACGCAACCTCTACAGGAGCATACCCCGTTCGCGAGCTGCTTGCAGCGAGCGCACCGCGCAACCTCTACAGGAGCACACCCCGTTCGCGAGCTGCTTGCAGCGAGCGCACCACGCAACCTCTACAGGAGCACACCCCGTTCGCTAGCTGCTTGCAGCGAGCGCACCACGCAACCTCTACAGGAGCACACCCCGATCGCGAGCTGCTTGCAGCGAGCGCTCCACGCAACCTCTACAGGAGCACACCCCGTTCGCGAGCTGCTTGCAGCGAGCGCACCGCGCAACCTCTACAGGAGCACACCCCGTTCGCGAGCTGCTTGCAGCGAGCGCACCACGCAACTTCTACAGGAGCACACCCCGATCACGAGCTGCTTGCAGCGAGCGCACCGCGCAACCTCTAAAGGAGCACACCCCGTTCGCGAGCTGCTTGCAGCGAGCGCACCACGCAACCTCTACAGGAGCACACCCCGTTCGCGAGCTGCTTGCAGCGAGCGCACCACGCTGCCTCTACAGAAACTTAACCCTCTCGCGTGCTGCTTGCAGCGAGCGCACCACGCAACCTCTACAGAAACTTTAACCCCTCGCGAGCTGCTTGCAGCGAGCGCACCACGCAACCTCTACAGGAGCACATCCCGTTCGCGAGCTGCTTGCAGCGAGCGCACCACGCAACCTCTACAGGAGCACACCCCGTTCGCGAGCTGCTTGCAGCGAGCGCACCACGCGACCTCTACAGAAACTTAACCTCCTCGTGAGCGCACCATGCAACCTCTACAGGAGCACACACCGTTCGCGAGCTGCTTGCAGCGAGCGCACCACGCAACCTCTACAGGAGGACACCCCGTTCGCGAGCTGCTTGCAGCGAGCGCACCACGCAACCTCTACAGGAGCACACCCCGTTCGCGAGCTGCTTGCAGCGAGCGTACCACGCGACCTCTACAGAAACTTAACCTCCTCGCGAGCTGCTTGCAGCGAGCGCACCACGCTACCTCTACAGAAACTTAACCCTCTCGCTGCCTCTACAGAAACTTTAACCCCTCGCGAGCTGCTTGCAGCGAGCGCACCAGGCGACCTATATTATTTATCCGTGCAATTAATAACCAACTTTTAAAATCTTTTTAATTGTTTTATTAACGTTTTTCTTATATCTTTTGTAGGAGTCCAAATGTAAACATTTTATACCCTTTTTTCAATTTGAAAATATTTTATGTCCATGTCCACGACCCAAACCCACACGCGAGCTGCCTGCAGCTCGCGCACCACAAAAAACTAGTTATACTATATATAGCTAAACTACCACTCACTGACTCACTGACATGTGAGTTGAGGCACTTGCGCTAGGGGTGGGGTAAAACCGATTATGGATTCGTATAGAGGGTGTTTTGAAACTTTCTAGAAAAATCCCAAAATCTCCATTTTCCCCTCCCTTGAGGGGGTCATCGTGGGGATTTTCTACTTGCCGTTGGAAAAGTCGCGTTTTTTTTGGAGATTCGTGTAGAGGGTGTCCTGATTGGTAGAAATCAATTTTTGAATCCCCCCTAAATCCCCCCGTTTTTTTTTTTTTCGTATTATCTCTGAAACTATTGAGGGGATTGGAAATTTTTTTCAAGATTTGTATAGGATTTGTTCATGGAAGTACAACTGAATGTCGAATATACCCCAGACCAACTTCGAATCGACCATGACCAATTTTTTTTTTTTTTTTTGGGATTTTTTTTCGGAATAAATTTATTTTTTTTTTTTTAACAATTTTTTTATATTATTGCCCCTGTTATGGAGAGCACTTTTTACCTTCGCGAGCTGCTCGCAGCGAGCGCACCACGCAACCTCTACAGGAGCACACCCCGTTCGCGAGCTGCTTGCAGCGAGCGCACCACGCAACCTCTAGAGGAGCACACCCCGTTCGCGAGCTGCTTGCAGCGAGCGCACCACGCAACCTCTACAGGAGCACACTCCGTTCGCGAGCTGCTTGCAGCGAGCGCACCGCGCAACCTCTTTAGGAGAACACCGTTCGCAAGCTGCTCGCAGCGAGCGCGCTGCCCAACCTCTACAGGAGCACACCCCGATCGCGAGCTGCTTGCAGCGAGCGCACCGCGCAACCTCTATAGGAGCTTACACCGTTCGCGAGCTGCTTGCAGCGAGCGCACCGCGCAACCTCTATAGGAGAACACCGTTCGCGAGCTGCTTGCAGCGAGCGCACCGCGCAACCTCTATAGGAGAACACCGTTCGCGAGCTGCTTGCAGCGAGCGCACCGGGCGACCTATATTTTTTATCCGTGCAAGTAATAATCAACTTTTAATTCGTTTTAATTCTAATATAACTTTATTTTCCTTACATCTTTTGTAGGAGTCCAAATGTAAACATTTTATACCCTTTTTTCAATTTGAAAATATTTCATGTCCATGTCCAAGACTCGTACCCACACGCGAGCTGCCTGCAGCTCGCGCACCACAAAAAACTAGTTATATTTATGAAATTAAACAATAAGCTTCTCAGATCATAAAACAAAAATAAATATTTATACAACTTAGGTCCAATGAAAATTTTCTTGCTAACTTTATAATATTTGCGTAATACTTTAAGATGTTGGCTCGTAAAATCTAAAAATGCTTCGGGCACTTAAAGTTTCTAACTTTACCGTATAACGAGGTATTATTTTTATATTTAAAACTTCTTACACATTTTTATCGAACATCGCAGGCAGTTAAAACGAATGTTATGAATAAAATTACAAGCAAAAACAAAATTTTGGCGCACATTTTTAAACAGCATCATAACTTAGAAAAGCTTGTACCTATATGAACCAGAAAACTGATTGAATTTACATATTATAAGTACATTTATAATAACTTGTAATTGTGTATTGATATTATTATATTTTACTATTTGAATACCTGTCCTGTCTCAAACCAAAAAAAAAGTTGAGACATAAAAAAGCAATTATGCACAAATAAATGAATAATGCAGTATACCTTAGAGTTCTCTGTGATAGAGCTCGCCCGGGGAAGGACTACCACCATACTTATTTCTGTCGCCAAGCAGTAATGCTCGCATTGCTGTGTTCCGGTGTGAAGGGTGTGGTTTCCGGTAAAATTACTGGCACATGAGGCTTTCGATCTTAGCCTCAAGGTGGAAACCCGCGAGTGATACCTTTGGTATTGCAAGCGTCCATAGGCCGCGGTAACCGCTTACCATCTTGTGGGCCGTACGCTTGGTTGCCACTTCAGTTGTATAAAAAAAAAAAAAAAACCTATATTTTGGCCACTGGGCCAAATAAGTGAGGCTGTCAAAATGAGGTTTGACCTACGAACAGGAAAAATAAGTAAACAGAAGGACAAATAAAAAGTCACGTGAGAATCGTAAAATAGTTTTAGAGGGTTTATGTGGCATATGTTATGCTGGAAACAAACCATCTTTAGAAGCAAAAAGCTCTGAGAATCTCAGTAGCTGAACAGTCAAGTATGATGATAGCGTTATTCATTAAAAACACGTAAAATTTACTATCGGGATCGAATTTTTAATCGATTGATTGATTGACGACCGATGTGGCGCAGCGGGCGCAGGTCCGTCTGCGACGCAGAGGTTGCGGGTTCGATTCCCGCCTTGGAACAAATGTTTGTACGATCTACAAATATTTGTTCCGGGTGTTCTGGGTATTTTCTATATATAATAAAGAAATGTCTATCTATGTATTGTATTGTATTAAATATATATCAGTCATCTAGTACCCATAATACAGCTCTGTTTAACAGCAGCTTACCTTGGGGCTAGATGATGCTGTGTGGATTGTCCAGCATTATTTATTTTATTTATTTATTTATTCTTTTATTTTTATGCAATAAACAAAGGTAAGCCGGCCGTAAGTGGATCAGATAAGCGCAGGATCGCGGTAGATGTAACAAAGGCAGGAGCTCGTCCGGAGAAGGACTACCACCATACCTATTTCTGCCGCCAAGCAGTAATGCTCGCGTTGCTGTGTTCCGGTGTGAAGGGTATTTTCCGGTGAAATTACTGGCACATGAGGCTTTCGATCTTAGCCTAAAGGTGGCAACCCGCGAGTGATACTTCTGGTATTGCAAGCGTCCATAGGCTGCGGTAACTGCTTACCATCTCACGCCGTACGCTTGGTTGCCACTTCAGTTGTATTAAAAAAAAAAAACTAACCTAAACCCAGAAGTCAAGCTGTGGATGATGATGATGCGAGGTGTACAGCCTACCTAATCAAAGGTTAGGTGGGCTCTTAAGGTTGGATTTCCCTTCAATAGATTTCAGAGCACAGACTGATTGGCGACACATTTGTTTCAAAAAATAAAATCAGTCTTAATAAAGCACAAATACAATGTATATTGCAACGAGCGACCGTACGTGACTGATGGTCGTCAGCTTCGAACAAAATGCAGCCTAACAAAGCATTTTTATCCCAATTACCACAGAGATCAACGTGATATATCACATTGATTAGGACTCGCTCGATACTGCCCTCAGTATGGGAGGGTCGGAATAGGAACCATACAATTAAGTAAATGGCTTTGCTATGGTATCTTCTGTAATTGGGACCAAATTGAGACGATAGTTTTGCTTTCTTACTGCCTTGGCCTTCGGGCGTGATCACAATAACGAATTGCTAGTGAGTTCTCTGCTAGCAATGCCGGCGACAAAATAGGTTGCAACAAAACCAGAAAAAAACGTGCTTTAATATGCGTGTTGTCAGTTCACATGACACTGGACAATGTCTCTGCTATATAGTGCTAGAGCGACCAATCTTAAGCTTTTATCATCCATTGACTTCCTGACCGCTACAATGTCAACGGATTTTGAAAAACTGTTCTATTCTGTTCAGAAGTATCGACTTCATGCAAAAAATAACATAATATTCGAGAAATTAATGGTTTAGTAGTAAAAACGTGATTTGAATTTTAAAATTCACGCCGTCATGGCGTGACAGTAGTGACGTCATAGGTAAGTTTTCGCATTATGGTTCAAAATTCTGCAATTTGGTTTGATGCCACCAATCAGAGAACCAAGATGCTCTGATTGGTGTTCAACCTTATTATGGCGGATTGCTGTATTTTGTTTTTTTCTTTTATTAAAAATATTATCAATCTCGCATCTAATGTAAGTAGAAATATGGTTTTTGTATTCCTTAAATCCTTTTTCTTGGTGACGGTGTATATGTAGTGATTCTTGGTTACTGTCATCATGCCTATTAGTCGGTCGTGTTGCGACAGCCAGCTAAGACATATGGTACAGGTTGTCTTTGGCTATCTTGTCAAAACGACATGGGTCCTCCCATTTTAATTATTTTTCTCGTGTTTTTTAAGTTTCAACTTAGCACAAGTGTAAGTTATTTAATTACAAGAAGTAATTAAAATGGAGGGGTAATGTTAGTTGGTCATTTAGTCAAAGACTTTCTAAGGGAATTTTGAAAGAAAAGTCACCATTTCTTTCCAAATTTCGTTTGTTTACGTTGCTAAGCGACAATCAAACTAATACACTTGAAACTGGCTAAATTGTGGCAAATAAGCCACAGAGTCCATAAACAAAGAAGAAAAAGAAGAAGACATATGGTAAGAGCTGTCAAAATTTGAATTAGCACCTTTCACATTCCTGTCGTCTAGTCAGCCGAGCATCAGGTTTTCATTTTAATGTATCCCAAACGAGACATGTTACCACCTCATCACTTAACGCCTTGTCTAACCCTTGTCTGAAGCTACTGTGTCAGTACGAGTGTATTGTGTACTGAAACTGTGGTGTTTAGGACACTGTATTTATTTTAATATATTTTCAAGACAGCCTTTTATTGTTTCCTACGCTGGGATACTGGCCTACTCTTGAGCGAGAGTGATTGGGTACAAAGTAAGTTCGTATGAGTCAGTAACCAACTCTGGTGGCAATGTTTTTAGACCACCCGAAGACTTCTTCATTACTATCTGTTCTGTGCCTCTAAAAGCCGGACCATGGGTCAATATGACCCATGGTCCGGCTTTGCCACCTCGCAGTCAGATTGAGTCAAGTCATAATCTTTCCTATCTATTTTAAATTAACGAAAATATCCAAAATTCTCAATTGTCAGTAGTGTACACCGTAGTCATTTGTTACGCTAAATCACGCTTGCAATACCACACACAAATCCTTCGCACTTTGCCACCCTTTTTTTTTTTTTTTAACGATAGGAAAATGCTTTACGCATTCCCCTCGGCTCGGGGGAACCGGGGAATCACCAGAATGACGGCATACCGACTAAAAAAACTATCGGGGTTCGAACTTATCGCTCTGTACCTAGGCTGTGGGAGCGCGCTAACAATCTTCCTTAGCACTTAGCCACCCTGAGACAAAGATAAAAGTTTTATATCAAAGAAGCACAGCATTCAAAGATTTACTGCTTAGCGGCGGAATATTACGGTAGTACTTCCCCGGACGTTTTATAAAAGAAGTTTATTAAAACGAAAAACCCGACAAGTTTTTATTAGCGTCACAGTAAATTCTTACAATTTATACCAAAACACTTCCTGCGTTAAATAAAATATAGGTTTAGCCGCAAAGGCTTGAAAGTAGGTTAAAAATACACGGCATTTTGTTGAAAGACTGACATTGACTGCTTAGCTAAGTAAGATGGTAGTAAGTCAGCTTTCTGTGCTGTGGGTAGTAGGTTAAATTTCCTTCCAGAACAAGTATCACACTAATATTATAAATGCGAAAGTTTGGATGTTACGATGGATGTTTGTTCCTCTTTAACTCGACAACCACTGAACCGATTTGGCTAAAATTTAAAACATAGATAGGCAATGACCGGGAATAGGACATAGGCTACTTTTTTTCGAAAAAAACTACGGCTCCCGAGTTCCACGCGAACGAAGTCGCGGTTGGCAGCTAGTAATTTATAAGAAGTGAATCAGCTGTTTAATTTCATTTGTGATAAGGTAGTCAAGGTTGAGCATCCGGTTTCAACTTTGCTTTTAGCAAGAAAATAGATATTTTAAAGTTTGAAAACTTTATTGAACGATCTATTGAACAACTAAAGGTATTGTGAAAGTTTATTATTCAGTTTACAAAAGCTTTTAAGACAGAAAGGTAAATAAGTTACAAGCGAAGCCATTGGATGGAAATGGGCCAAAGCCATATCAATTTCTGCCGCAAAGCAGTAATGCTCACACATGCGGCTTTTGATTAGGTCTTACGAGTGGTCAGTTAAAAGCTTTGGTTTTGCAAGTGACCAAAGTCATTTCAAAGAGTTTTTTCACTAAACAAGGATGGTTTTAACGTTTATCATGATTTTTGTTCATTGACAATGACAAAGCTAATACTTAAAATATCACATCTAAAATCTCTTAATTTAGCTTAGCTCGCATAGCTGACGCAGTTTTTAATATTTGTGTGCAAATTGCAAACTAGCAGAGCTACGCGTATGCGAGCTAAGCTTTAACTTAGCTTAGCTTTTGGTCTGCAATCCGATTTAGAGTAGGTATCTTTAGAAACACTTTTCTATCGAACTATACCTTCCATTGTTTTCGGTAGAACTGAGAAATTCGTAGCATAGCGGCACTTTTTGATAGGTCCGAGCATAGCGGGGCTCGAGCATAGGGGAACTAACCGAGCAAAGCAGATCATATTGAAACGTATATCATGGTCTTTGTTCATTGACAACGACAAAGAAAGACTTTACTTAGCAAACCGCTAAAATGTAAATTTATCTTATGAACAATGGTATAAAACTCTACTGTTAGCTCTACTAGTAGAATATGTCTCTAGAGTTTCCGAAACTAACCAGTGCCTAGCATGGAGTAGATACAATACAAATATTATGATTTTCTGTATCTAAACAATGGCCAATCGTGCTTCTCGTAGGTATTTCCCGGAGGATAGCAATATAGAACCTTATAGACTGAACGCGTGACGAGAATGCAGGGTAGTGCCAGAACGTAGCCTTTCACTAAACAGCTGAGTAAATTTTCTAAACAAAATCCTGTAGCTAAGTTTGTTTGTAGTAAAGTATTATTATTATTTTCTTAGCGTGAGCTTCACTATGTTCGATTAACACCACATATTTATGATCAAAAGGAATCATCGAAAATAAAGCAAAAAACCCAGCCGAGTTTGCTGCCAGATTCTTTAGTCTAGAGCGCGTGATTCTGACGTAAATTCACACAGCTTTAAAAGGTTTCAAAGTGATCTTTACGATTTTACTAAATACAACTTATTTGATTTGTTTATAAAAACTTGTCACCATGAAAATCATAAAAAAACTCTGATTAGTTTAGAATTAGAGAACCAGAGCGTAGCTAGACAAATCTGGCATATAGAAACACCAATTTAATAAGCGGAAAAGCAAATTTGTAGTGTCAATTGTTTTGCGTAATACTGCACTGCGTCACCCAATTCACCCAGAAATGTTGCTTGCTAGAGTGCCCTTCAAACTTAAAAACACTGCTTGGAGGCAGAATATCTAACGCCAGTCTCAGGTACGAGTACCCCAGCCGATGTATTTCTTAGCTGTGGCAGGGTGGTTCTTACGTTACCCTAATCAAATACTACTTAGACGGATTGAGCTCGGCACAATACTACTCTCTATATTTGCTGAAATAAATCTACGTAACGAGAACTCTTTGTTGTTCATGAATGAATGAATTTGTGAGCTCATCATTCATTCATCTAACTCAGAGGCGGGAAACAGAATAAAGAAACCTCTGTTAATTTAATCGAGTCGTTCTACAACTGGTACCGAAACCACTGGTACCGAATGGTGTTGCGAAACACAAAAAAAAGTTCTTTCCGTTCTGCAACTGATACCATTTGTACAAATAGATGTTTTAGTACAGTCAAAGACCAGACCACTATAACCTAGATAATTGCATAAAATCAGTTTTAATTCACTAATTACGTAGTAATTACTCATTTGTGCTAAATTACCAACAATTCCACGCGAGCTTTAAACTTGATTTCTTATCATCCTCTAACATCGTTGTGTCAAATTTCCGTGTTACGTATGGTATGTCAAGGAGTGTATGCCATGCGTGGCTCGCTTGGCCCTTTGTGCAACCTGTATTCGATGGACATTCTCTTTAGTGAGCGCGATGTCTCTACACTAGCAAAAGAGACACGTGCCTTGCTAGTAATTTTACCGATAAAGATGCTACGAACCGGAACACAGCAGTACTGTTTGGCGGAAGGCAAAAGTATTGTAATGACTGTAATGATGATTTACCGTGTAACATTCTAATACTCTTATACAACATCATTAGTTAAATTGATTTCTTATAACAGATAGAATCCTTTACTGAAAGTAAGGAAACGGTTTTTTTTTTTTTATACAACTGAAGTGGCTACCAAGCGTACGGCCCACAAGATGGTAAGCGGTTACCGCAGCCTATGGACGCTTGCAATACCAGAGGTATCACTCGCGGGTTGCCACCTTGAGGCTAAGTCGAAAGCCTCATGTGCCAGTAATTTCACCGGAAACCATACCCTTCACACCGGAGCACAGCAATGCGAGCATTACTGCTTGGCGGCAGAAATAGGTATGGTGGTAGTCCTTCCCCGGACGAGCTCTATCACAGAGAACTCTACTACTCTTTACTCTGGTTTGTCCTTATCTTGGTTATTTGGTTAATGAGAGGTTAGTTTTTATAACGATGGTTTTATTGATATTTGAATTCATTGTTACTACAAATAAATCTAAAATTATTTTATTTGAACAGATATTACTTTGAGGTGATCTAACTTTAATCTCTAACATAATCTGATCTACTTTGATGACCTAGGAGCCCGGTTGAGTAAACTAAAATTAAGTAACTAGCGTGTGTCACGTGGTGCAAATAGGTCTTTGTCTCATACAACTGTAATCAACAGCTTATTTTGATGGTGTCTGAATCGACAGTAAAATAATAATAATAATAATAATAAATAATGCTGGACAATCCACACAGCATCATCTAGCCCCAAGGTAAGCTGCTGTTAAACATAGCTGTATTATGGGTACTAGATGACTGATATTTAAAAAAAAAGAAAAAAAAAGAGAAAATTTGTTGGAACACTGTGTCCCAATAAATTTTGTCCGAATCGACAGCAAGTCCACTCAATTACCATTATTTGTCAAATGTTTGCGTTATTACATCAATGCAGACTAAACTTTGTTTAATACTTTCACAGGGTTGACTTTGTATTGAGCAAATATGCAAACATTTGAGCAAATATGCCAAGTGAAGTCACAACTTCAGCAATAAGCTGCGCCAAACCCAAGGAGCACCGGTAGTCTAGTGGTAGTGACCCCGCCTTCCGATCCTAAGGTCGTGGGTTCAAACCCGGTCGTGCACCAATGGATTTTTCTGTTCGAAAAACTTATGTGCGCAATGCCAGTGCTCTCATACGGTGAAGGAAAACATCGTAAGGAAACCGGCATGTCCAAGAACTAAAAACTCGAAAGACATGTGCCATCCACCAATCCGCATATGGTCCGCGTGGTGGATTAAGACCAAATCACTCTCGCCTGAGAATAGGCCAGTGTCCCAGCAGTGGGAACATTAGAAGGCTGTCATGATGATGATGAAACCCAAGGTTGAAATGGCCGCACTGATTTTCAGTCGACGTTTCTATTAAAATAATGTATTCCTGAACTAGGTAAATTGTCAAAAAAAGCTACCTTGTTAACATGCTTCACCGTGCCTCGTCTTTAATGAAAATGAAATGAATTTGGGCCAAGTCATATCCGGCATAGCCTCAGGGGTAGATTGGTATTCTTAAAATTTGCGCTGTTTTTGAAAGGCAGATATTAACAACCCTTCTTTTCATATTAGACAAAACAGTTTATTTTGAATTGTTATATGGAATATATGCTGTTATTGGTTATTTTTGTTTTTTTTATAGTGTTAACCAGCACACTAGGGGAATACTAAAGATTATAATATCCCAAAAATTATTTTGCCTCAAGCGGGATAAGCGTATCAAGCGGTGGTTGCGGATCCCACATGCTGTTATGTTATTGTTGATAGTATAAATATCTAGCACATTTCTGGAAGAAACCTATAAGTATTCAGTATATAAGGTCATTCATTATCAACCTGAAAAACTTAAGGGGTAGGTTCCACACATAAAAAAAAAATACTTGTGCTTTTTTTTTTTTTCTAAACGTTTTTTTTTTATAAAATTAAAAAAAAAAAAATTACGTAATTCTGCTTCATAATTAGTTATCCTTGTTAGAAATCGAAAAGGCAGCGCTCGGCACGTGTTAGTGACCCGCGCGTCAATGAACTGCGGGTCACTAACCCGCGCGTCCTTGACATGCGCGTGTCCTTGACCCGCTACGGGGCGCGCACACTCGAATATTTCATTATTACGTCGCTTAACTCGATTCCCAACAATGATAAATAATAATTGAGCGGAAAAACGTAATCGATTTTTTTTTGTTTACTTGTGATTTTTAAGACAAAACATACATAAAAAAAAAAAAAATTATAGGTACATATATTTTTTTTTTTTAGGTGTGGAACCTATCCCTTAAGTTTGTCAGGTTGATAATGAATGACCCTGTACATTTTATCGCAATTATACTTCCACATAATCAAGTCTTAAAATTAAAGTAATTAGAGCAGCCAACACATAATTACGTATCGTATACTTCGTTAGAACGAGGAGTTCAACGTATCCTGAAATTACAGGCACATGAGACTTTCCATCTAACGTCTCAGGGTGGTAACACGCAAGTGATATCTATGATGTTGCATGCGTACATAGGCTACGGTAACCGCTGACCATCAAGTGGGCCGTACGCTTGGTTGCCACTTTAGTGGTATAAAAAAAAAAAAAAAAAAAACCTCCGGTAGCGGGTTATTTTTTACACACAGTAATACATTACTTGTATTATAACTTAACTGCACCTTACCTACCATTGCTAATATGTTTTACTCGTGTACTATGACCATTTTGAAATAAACATTTATCTTATCTTATCTTATCCAGTAATTGATAACCTTATAATGCTCTCACTGCTGGGCGTTCACACTCTGGCCTAATTACGAGCGAGAGTGATCATATCAGCCGATAGACGTCCACTGCTGGACATAAACTTCCCCCAAAGAGCGCCATGATGACCGATTTTGAGCCTTCACCATCCACCGACTTCCTGCGACCGCTTTAATGTCATCGGTTCATCGAGTGGGGGCCGTCCGACACCTTGCTTTCCAGTTCGCGGTCGCCATTCGAGAACCATTATTCCCAGCGGTATTGTACAATATAATAGTATTTAATTAAATAGTTTGTAACTTTTGGCTACATAGCCACTCACAAACGTTTCAGATAGAGCGCTAGATAGATTTTGAGAAAGTTTTAACACTACAATATCAAATCTATTTAGTCTAAGTCCTGCGTGAGTGATTGGGTCTTAATCTTGCGGACTCAATGTGGATTGTTAGATGGCACATAGTCTTTCGAAATTTCACCGGAAACCATACCCTTCACACCGGAACACAGCAATGCGAGCATTACTGCTTGACGGCAGAAATAGGAATGGTGGTAGTCCTTCCCCGGACGAGTTCTATCACAAAGAACTCTACTACTCTTGACATGCCGATTTCTTCATCATTTTTCGAATAGAAAAACAACTAAGTTCAAAATCACAACCTCAGGATTAGAAGGCAGGGTTACTACCACCAGACCTACCGCAGTAAAAGGTTCAAATTAAAAAAAAACAGACGAAAAATCTCTAGTACTACTCTAGTACTCTCTAGTACGACGGAGCAATACGTCTGCCGGATAACAAGTCGATGGTCCTGATGATGTCCCGTGGAGGGAAGAAACACGTGTTGATATTTTTCTTTTGATTTTAGCTATGTGACCTTATTGGTTAAAAAGTTAAGCAGAGTAGTACTAGAGATTATTCGTCTGTTTTTTATCTTTTAATGGAAGAGTAGTAGAGTTCTTTGTGATAAAGCTCGTCCGGGGAAGGACTACCACCATACCTATTTCTGCCGCCAAGCAGCAATGCTCGCATTGCTGTGTTCCGGTTCGAAGGGTATGGTTTCCGGTGAAATCACAGGCACATGAGACTTCCCATCTAACGTCACGCAAGTGATATCTATGATGTTGCATGCGTACATAGGCTACGGTAACCGCTGACCATCAAGTGGGCCGTATGCTTGGTTGCCACTTCAGTGGTATAAATAAAAAAATAAAAAAAAAAACCGTAATGTAACTCCTGAATCTATCAAAGTTCAAAATAAAGCAACAAATTTTGCTAAGCCCATGCATCTGCTTTGGAATATAGATCGTACCCGGCATATTTGCGAGCTAAGGGGAATTTTACTAGGTTTGCGTTTTTTTTACGTGATATTGTAAAACTGATTCTAGCATAACTTTACGGAACAAAATTTTATTTAGCAAATATTTATAAAAAAAATTTAGTCGAATAGTAGTATATAGTAGAGTTCTCTGTGATAGAGCTCGTCCGGAGAATGACTACTACCGTACTTATTTCTGCCGCCAAGCAGTAATGCTCGCATTGCTGTGTTCCGGTGTGAAGGGTATGTTTTCCGGTGAAATTACAGGCACATGAGGCTTTCGATCTTAGCTTCAAGGTGGCAACCCAAGAGTGATACCTCTAATATTGCAAGCGTCCATAGGCTGCGGTAACCGCTTACCATCTTGTGGGCCGTACGCTTGGTTGCCACTTCAGTAGTATTAAAAAAAAAAAAAAACTAACAAAATTTATATTGGCGGACACTTTTTTTACACAACGCCATCTAGCTTCAAACTAAGCAAAGTTTGTACAATGGGAACCAGTTATCTGATAGAATACTTACTTGAATAAATTTTTTTTGTAAATACATACTTGTTATATTTAGAAACAACCAGATCCGGGACAAATATTTACAGATCAAGCAAACATAATTATGGCCCGTAGCGGGAATCAAACCCGCAACCTCTCGCTTCTCAACCGGGCACTCGCCGCGCGCCTCCGCGAGGTCGTCGATCGATAGATTACTATTGAACATAATATCGGTAAGTTTATAAAACCATTACAAAAATAAGCTCGTATGAGTCAGTGGCCAACTCTGGTGACAGAGTTTCTAGGTCGCCCGAAGGCCTCTAGCTTGGCCTAACAACTTTGAAAAAGCCGGAACCGACTGCTTAACGTGCCCTGCGAAGCACGGCGCTTAGTTGAATTTGCCACTGGCGGTCACCCATCCAAATAATGACTACGCGGGACCGTGCTTAACTTCGTTGATCTGTTAAGAACAACGAACTTAGCTACGTCACGAGCACTTCTTAACCAAAAGCGCTGTAAAACCATTAGCCTATACCTATATCAAAATGGCAGAAATACCTCAAATTTTTTCAAAAATGTTGATTTCACCAGATGGTGTCCCGATCAGAAATGGTATTGTGGAATAGAGAAGCAAATGGAGGGGAAATTATTCAAATATGTGCTCAATACGGAAATTGAATCCTGGATCGTTCCTAAGCACCGGTTACCGGTTACCACTAGTTTTAACATTTAAAATCGTTAACTCACCCTGCATATTACACTAAACTATAATTGTGAAAGTTTTTTATTGCAAATTAGAATGAGTCAGTGGCTGTTGACAGAGTTTATAGACCGCCCGAAGGCCTCCGTAATGGCTTAAAGTGCGATTTCTGTCAGTGACTGGCTCCAAATGAAGTCAGTGCTGACTTTGAGAACTGACTTTCTCTGTTTACAAAGGGTCAGTACGCGAGAATATGGAAGTCAGTAGACCCGGCAACGTTTTTCACTCTAAATCTATTTACATTAGATCAGTAGCGGATCAGCACTGACTTTGCTCGACTTTGGAGTCAGCACTGGCGTTGCTTTTTTTTTATGTCAGCAAGTGACAAGACAATCAAGGCGCCCGCCTTATATTAAGCACCACACCTGACTATTACAGAAGCAGTGCTGTATTACTGTGTTTAGGTTTGAAGGGCACTGTAGCAAGTGAAATTACTGGGCGAAAGAGACACAGTAATGCTTGCGCACTACTGCTTGGAGGTAGAATATCTGACACTGCGGTGGTACCCACCAAGACGGAACAGACTGCTTAACGTGCCCTCTGAAGCACGAAAGTGCTGAGTTAAAGTTGTCGGCAACCAAAAGAGGACTACACGAAACAGTGCTTAACTTCTTTAATGCACAACATAATTATAAATAACTTCTGAATGCTGAATCAGTTGACTATAATTCGTATATATATATAATATTTTGTTTACAACTCGTACCTAACCTAATGATAATATTTTATGAAGATAGTCAACTTGTAAAAGTCTAATTTAAAGAGGTATTGATTTTTTAATATTGAGGTAAAAATAACATCACACGAACTTCCACAAAATATTTTAAAATAAACAGTTAATCCTAACAGCTGGTTATTGTGTCTTTGAACATCAGCCTTGGAGGGCTTAAAATCTTTTTCTACCCGTATCTTTGAGCTTAATGTTTAAAACAAAAGTTAATCCAAGCATAAATAAACGTAAGCTGAAGATTACCACGACGTGGTAAAATTGTTGGTTCATAATATAACTTGTCATTGCCTTTTCTGTTCAACATTTTAATGTTTACTGAATTTAAAAAATATAATGATAACATCGTATTTTTGTAGCTAAGCGTACGGCCCACTTGAGGGAAAGTGGTTACCGTAGCCTATGTACGCTTGCAACATCAGAGATATCACTTGCGCGTTGAAACGTATAGAAAAAGTCTTACGTGCCTGTAATTTCACCGGAAACCATACCTTTGAATCGGAATAAATAAATAAATAAATAAATAATAACTTTATTGAGGACACAATTTTCATGGTAATTTTTATCATACTAAACATAAACATAATTATATAGTCCTACAAATGGCGGTCTTATCGCAAATAGCGATTTCTTCTAGACAACCCTTACTGACTAAACTAAACCTAATATTAATAACTAACCTACAAAATACGGAATACAGTATAAGCGAGCATTACTTTTTTGCGGCAGAAATAAATATTACCCGGACGCGAGCTTTATCACAAAGAATTCTTCTACTTTTCAAAGTTGTAGTAACTCTTCTTATATCTCTCTGCTTAATATTTAGTGAATTTAATAAAAACTACTAAGACTACCACGTGGTTAAAACTGCGAAGCGTAGCTAGTCTTTCAATACTTCAACAAAAATTACATACTAATTACTCTCAAAATAGCTACGCAACTGTAGCTAAGCAATTATTTTCTTCGTTTATAAATTGACTAGCTGACCCGGCGCGGTTTCATTCGCGTTTAAACCTTCCCTGGACTTCTACAAACATTTCAAGACCAAAATAAGCGAAATTGGTTCAGTCGTTCTGTAGTTTTAGCGAGACTAACGCACAGCAATTCATTTTTATATAGTATAAAGACTAGTACAAAGCTCCGTGACTTTGTCCGTATTACGAGTAGCTTTTTTTTCATTCCGCTGCGTTCTCTAGGAGTTCATTTCAGGGATTCCTTTTTTAGTCCACCCCTACACATTAAAAGGATCACATCTACAGAGTTCCAGGTTTTTAGAACTTTTAAGTTTTAGGCACACTGGATGCGTATACAGCACGTAGACGTAACCACGTGTTTGCCTTGACGCCCGTATCACGATCTCCGCTGCGAAAACTTAATAGCGGAACCGCAGTATTTCGCTGTCTTGTCCGTATGTAGGAGAAGCGGAGCATTAGCAAAACTGCCTGTTCTAACTCATAGATATGACTATAACTTTATCTCTTTCTTTGCGCAGTTTCGTGAATCTGCCCCGACGTCATTCACACTTCCGCCGATGGCGGCCGGGGCGCGGAATTAGCGGAGCGGTTCCGCTGTTAAGGTTTCGCAGCGGAGATGTTCTACGGGCGTGAGAGCTGTCACGCAAGCGGTGTGCCATGTCACATACAGTTTCAAATACTGCAACGTCATGGTACGGGCAAGTTAAGCTTGACAGGGCACTGTGTGCTACTGATTGTGTTATTTTACTTGCTACAGTGCCATTTATATCTTAACATAGTAATGCTTGCACATTACTTGGAGGCAAAATATCTGAATTTGCGGTACCGAGACTAACTCTTGCTGTAAAGACCTGACCAGGTAAAAAGAATGTCAGTCAGTTAGTAACAGACGCAATGATATAATTAAATAGTTTAATTCAATTAATCTTAGACATTTTCATTAAAATATCTCATGCTGCTTATATATGGCATGAGTATATTATAAATACTATAACAAAGTCTTGCTGATATTAGTTTATTTATAAAGGATTTAAGGATCATCGTACACGGGCTACTAATTTGTCGCAGAGTAATCGATTGGGTGCCGTATTTTGTCGTCGTATCAGTTCCACCATTTTTTGTTTTTGGGTGAGTTAAGTACTTCAGTTATTTTTTTTATCACTATAATCAAAATGGATGGATAAGCTGGACGATACGTTTACGTTGACGATTGTCAAACGAGTTTTTTTGGGCTAAGCACTCAGGTCCCAAAACGTGTGTCAGCCGCTCAGATTTGCCAAGTCTGTGTGTTATCGAGAGTAGTTTGCCAGCTCCACGGGTGTTGTATGGTCGAGCGTGAAACCGCGTTGGTATTATTCATTTGTGTAGAACTCCCAAACAATGATAATTATGTCTAAATATGGTAATAAATGTGAAACCAACACCGTTTACCACAGATTATTCTAAAGTACTAATTAAGCTTATGAAAAGTGGGTAGTACTATGATAAAAATCTTGAGAATCTCACTCTTAAATGTGCTAGGACGCATTACCGCGATGTCTATGGAATTATTCAGTATCATTCAGTCTCTTCAAAAAGAGAAATAGATAAAGAAAATAACATGTCACATTGTTTGCGATCTCTTTAGAAAAAGTTTGGAAGTCGTTAACAAACACAGATTGTACAAATTTATGTTCTTATTCATTAGAAAAATCCTGTTATTTCAGCGGCTTGCTGGTATTGTCTTTCATTGTCATTCAATAAATAAAGACTACGATAGGTTTGAAAGATACATTAGCTAACATAGGTTTAAAGTATTTATGAGAATGGTCCTTACGGTAACTGGTAGATAATGCTGTCACTGTGCATTAAGTTCTCCTTTGTAAGCATATTTTTCTTAGTATATACAAATAATATTAATTTAATTTGTTTCTGAACTACTTGAGATTTTGATTAGTTTTCAATATACGGGATCTTTGATTTGATTTGAGTGTGCGATATTCAAGGAATATGTTCCCACACACAAAAAAAAATACGTGTACTTTTTTTTCTAAACATTTTTTTTAAATGTAATGAAAAAAATAAACATAGGTACATTATATTTTTATCTAGATGTAGAACCGGTTCCTTGAATATTGCGCACTAATAATCAAAGACCCTGTATATTGAAAACTAATCAAAATCTCAGTAGTTCAGAAACAAATTAAATTAATATTTTTTGTATATACTAAGTTATACTATATATACTAAGAACTTACTTTTTACTTATATATCTAGGGGTGATATGAAAATGTATATTGAAAGTACTAACTAGTTAACCACGAAAAAAATAAATAAAAAGAAAACTCTATTATATGAATAAATTGAATTTTAAAAATGTATTTGTATGCAAAAACCAATGACCCCATTTCGAAGGTACGCTTCGCCAAAAAGCAAAAGTATTTTAAAAACAAATATTGCCACTCAATTCGTTTGGCGCATTTTAACATTCTTTTAGTGCTATTTTACTATTTTAGTGCTGTTTTACTATTTCAGTGCTCTAACGCTATTTTATTCCGGTGCGGTGTGAATTATTGAAAGAGCTAAATGAAGGAATGCCGTTTAGGGATGGGACATGATTGTATTTATCGACTTATGAGGTGTATCGAGTAGAATTTTATGTACCAACTACGTATCGCCACAGAATATTTAAGGTCTAAAAGCCTTAGTTTTTGTTTTTGTATAGCTCATCATCATCATAATTAATAGACGTCCACTGCTAAACAAATGTATTTGTTTTTCTTTTAGTAAATAAAAAAAATAATTTTGAATTTTAAGTTAAGGTAAGTTAAGACCTTAATCAAGTGTTAAGTAGGTTAGTTGCTTGGAAGAATATAACTTTCAAGGAATTTATAAGCTTACGGCAGTACTTATTAACTATCTTCATTTGATAACTCGTCACCGTTTGGAGCGACTGTTAAATTGACAACCCAGTAACTAAGCTTAACTACCAACCCAGTAACTAAGCTAGATAGTAAAAAAGGCTTGGCTCGGCTTTTTTTTTGTCAAAATATATTAGTTAGTTGAGAAGTGTCGGTGGGACACTGAGTCCCAATAAATTTTGTCCGAATCGTAAACAGCAACTCATTTCTTTAAAGGCAAAGTTACTACCACTACATCACTAAACGCTTGCCAGCAAAAAATTTAATACAAAGTGTATGATGACTTTTTCCTATATTCATATTTCCACACCTAATCTTCATTTCCCGGGCAGTTTTCCCCAAAAACACACTAAAATTTTCACGCGAAATCTTGTTAGCCACTTTTCTTTCTTACTGTGTAAAACAATGCATATTAAATAATATATTTAGCGTTACTTCACTGGCCAACTTGGGTATTCATTGTTTTATGTTTTGAGAATAACATTTCTGGAGTTTTTTAAAACCCCGTGTACAGGCCAACAGGCTCGTAATTTAGATTTTAATTCACGTGAATGCGTAGAGTGTTCATACTAATTCAAACCGCCAACTGTATAGGAAAAAAATGGCACAAAAGCCGACTCGATTTAGAGTTTCTTCAATTTTGAGCAGAGGAGATCTATGCTATGCAAATCTAAAAGCCCAGAAACCTGGTTTTCCCAGTGGAAAACTATCTTTTGGTGACCGCAGGTAGTGTGAGATCTTCTTTAGATCCTGTTGTGAGAATGTGTAGGAGACAAAAACCGGTGGTACCGCCTGTGCGCCCTGATACTGTTAGTGTCGTGTGTCGAAATCGAGTTGTGTGTGAGATTGAAACCGATGGTAATAAAAGACTAAGAAAGAGGGTGGACAGATTTGTCTGCCAATAGTTATAAGAGCTACCCGCAAAGACTTCAGTTCTCCCGTGATCATGGTGCATGTAACTGCGCCGAAATATCGGGAATCAATAAAACTCACAAATCATGGTAAATATCCCGTTTTAAATGAAAATTACATAAAATATTTATTAAAATGAAAAAGTAACTGTCTGTTTGTCTGTTACGTTTTCACGGCTATATCGTTAAACCGATTTAGATGAAATTTGGCACAGGGAAAGTTTTAAGTCTGAGAAAAAATATAAGCTACTTTTAATGTATGTACAAAGCGAGTGAAGCCGCGGGTGGTTACTAGTATATCTATGCTATTATGCCTTGATAGTCTACGCATTTACTAGATCTTAAACGAAATCAATCAAATCGTTCTTAATGATGAAAACCTTTATATAAATTAAATTAACTGCCCCAATTCCGATTTATTACTCCGATAGTGTTACGAATCCGTATCCGTAAATATCCGTAATTTACGGATCGGTTGTGGCAATGTACGGACGCAAAGCGCGGATAAGCTGATAACCATCTGTTTGTTCCCGATTATATAATTAATTTAATGTATTTTGTGACAGTACACAAATTATGAACGATCGATTCGATTTCATGATTCGTGATAGATACTGACGACCGATGTGGCGCAGCGGGCGCAGGTCCGCCTGCGACGCGGAGGTTGCGGGTTCGATTCCCGCCTCGGGTCAAATGTTTGTACGATCTACAAATATTTGACCCGGGTGTTCTGGGTATTTTCTATATATAATAAAAAATATCTATCTATGTATTGTATTGTATTAAGTATATATCAGTCATCTAGTACCCATAATACAGCTCTGTTTAACAGCAGCTTACCTTGGGCTAGATGATGCTGTGTGGATTGTCCAGCATTGTTATTATTATTATTATAGATACTCATGAATAAACTATCATCACCATCATCATAATCATCATTGTCTTTGATTTGAGCTGATATTGTAATTAAACCAAGTAAAGTGCTCTAAGCGAGTTGTTTATGTTATTATTCAGTTATATAAAGGATGTTACAGACAAATTCCACATAAGTGTACCAGATGTTTTATTAAAAAAAAAAATGCTACCGTGCTTCGGAGGGCACGTTAAGCAGTCGGTCCCGGCTTTTTCAAAGTTGTTAAGCCATGACAGAGGCCTTCGGGCGGCCTAGAAACTCTGTCACCAGAGTTGGCTACTGACTCATACGAACTTACTTACTTACTTTATTTAAAAAAAAATGGTTTTTACTATAATGAGCACTAAGTGCTCTTATAATCAATGCTTCTCAATACCTACACTGCCAAATTTCATTTTTTTTTTATGTCAGCTAGTGACAAGACGGTCAATTCGCCCGCCTGATGTTAAGCACCACGCCTGACTATTACAGATGCAGTGCCACTCAAAGCCTATTTTTTTAAGTTCAGCATGGCACTGCACTGCGCTCTTGCTACAGTGCCTTCAAACCTAAACACAGTAATGCTTGCACACTACTGCTTGGAGGTAGAATATCTGGCACTGCGGTGGTACCCACCAAGACGGACTCTCGCTGAAGAGTCCTACCACCTGGTGGTTCATGCTAAAATAGTAGCTCCTACGGTATTCAGTTTGCTTTTGGATATTCAACCTTAAATGAATACAAAATCAATGTTCGTGACAGTGTATAAAGAAAGTCTTAAGTCGCAATCAGTCTTTAACGCAGTTTAAAATAAACTTTAGTACCCCATGCAAAACACTTTGAACTTGTATACAAGTATGTTACACGTCTTTGCCTTCAAAGAAATTTTCCCCAAAAGTTTTCGAACGGAACAATAATTTCTCTGCGCAAAGTTTCTAAATACCTACTTAACCAGAATTGCGTAAAATATTAAGGCTTATTCAGATTTAAGCTACCACCTGAGTAAGCGGCATCATTTCGATTTTTATTCTGAAAAATAGACAACGTTTTGCCACTCTCACTTCTAAATAAAAAAGTAGTAAATTATAATTAAAAGTTATGAGTTTATTCAAATTCTACATAAATACAAAACAGAAATTATATAAAACACTTAGCACTTGAGTTAATGCTTGCATTCAGAGTCGAGATGAAGATGATTTTAACTCTTTCTCCTCTGACTCGTAACGCCTTTTTTCTCTACCTACATTTGAGGTTGGCAGGTAGAAAATACTGTTAGCATTAAGCCCACATTTTTTACTCTATATTTGTGCAATAAAGAATTAAAATGACACCAGCGAAGTCTTACGATAGTAAGTCTTACGATAGTAATAAGTCTGTTGGGAAGAAAATTCCCAGTAGTTCAACGACAACTGCCCCCTTACCATGAACTCTTAGAGCGATTCAAATTAGGACCTAAACTGAATTGTCAAAAAATTTAGTATATATCAATAATTATTAATTTCACGGTACAAAATTTTTTGACAATTCAGTTTAGGTCCTAATTTGAATCGCTCTAAGACTGGTTAGACTACTCGGTAAGGCTACTTGTTACTTAGCTACTTAATTTTTTTAAGTGGTAACCAAGCGTACGGCCCACTTGATGGTCAGCTGTTACCGTAGCCTATGTACGCATGCAACATCATAGATATCACTTGCGTGTTACTACCCTAAGACCTTAGATGGTAAGTCTCATGTGCCTGTAATTTCACCGGAAACCATACCCTTCGAACCGGAACACAGCAATGCGAGCATTACTGCTTGGCGGCAGAAATAGGTGTGGTGGTAAATTTTTACTTTTTGTTAATTTTTACGTTCGTTTACGTGTAATGCAGTGTTCACTGTTTTTAGAAAAGACCAGTGTATGTGTATGATAGGCTACATTTTTAGTTAATGATAAGTGTTATTTTCGATTTGTGATCCAAATAAAAAAAAAGGCTACTGGGAATAGCCTGGAAATTACCGCATAAGCCTGAATAGGCCTTTAAATTCGTTGGTCTTGCTTGTTGATTATTTGAGAACATTTCGAGCTGTTTTGTGGTTGTGTTTGACTGCCAACTTTGTTATCTGTGGCCTTTCGAGCCTTTATTTAGTTATAATGTTACCTTCATCATCATCAATGTTTGAAAACAACAAAGCATTTTCGTCTGGTAGCTAGATAGTGATGTGACGTCACCTTCGCTATTCTTGCTTAGTCCGAAAACTAGCGTTGCCCTGGCACTAAGGGCCTTGTTAAAGAAATGTTTTTTAAGCGGCTTGCTAAGTAAGTCTTTCCTTTATGTCAATGAACAGGATCATAGTTTGATTATAAAAGAAAAACTCCTTATAATTAATAACTATCATCATCATGACAGCCTTCTAATGTCCCCACTGCTGGGACACTGGCCTACTCTCAGGCGAGAGTGATTGGGTCTCAATCCACCACGCGGACACAGAGCGGATTGATGGATGTTTTTTTTTTTTTTTTTTTTTTTTAATTTATTGAATAATAAAAAAAAAGGCTTTGTCGCTGAGCGACCACACCGCCTAATCGGTAATATTTACAAATTTGTTAATTAAACTATAGATACTTAAACTAGGTAAAAAGAGAGAAAAAAAAAAACAAAAAATCAAAACTTAACTCTTAAAATAATTATCTACTAAAATATACATGTATTGGGCTACGTGATGGATGTTTTAAAACATGAACATGCGGGTTTCCTCACGATGTTTAATAAGTATAACTAGTTAAAATTATCCTACTAATATTATTTAATTATTATTTGACGACCAATGTGGCGCGGTGGGCGAAGGTCCGCCTGCGACGCGGAGGTTGCGGGTTCGATTCCCGCCTTGGGACAAATGTTTGTAGGATCTGCAAATATTTGTTCCGGGTGTTCTGGGTGTTTTCTATGTATAATAAAAAATATCTATCTATGTACAATACATATATGTATATCAGTCATCTAGTACCCATAATACAGCTCTGTTTAACAGCAGCTTACCTTGGGCTAGCTAGATGATGCTGTGTGGATTGTCCAGCATTATTTATTTATTATTTATTTATTTATTATAAGTGCGAAAGTCTGTGTGTGTGTTGTTACCAAGTATCTCCGTGATAGCTTAACCGGTTGTAATGAAATTTGGAATGCAGATGGCTTAAGTTCTGGATTAACACATATCTACTTTTTATCTCTAAAAAATTGACTGTTCAAAATCAAAAAATCAAAATCAAAAATTATTTATTTCAGTAGAATCACAAGGATCACTTTGAAACGTCTTACAAGCTAGGAAAATTTACACCAGTTCCAACGCGCCCATGCCGTAAAAGAACTGGCAACAACACTGGCTGGGTTCCTATCGCTTTTTTGGCATGATCCTTGCTATTGTTATGGATTCCAAGTAGAGTTGGAGCACATTCGTCCCAAGCTTTTTTATCATCTAGGTAATCGGTTGTTTTATAGTAAGCTTTTTGAGACAGTTTTTGTTTAATTAAGTTTTTAAATTTGCCAATTTGTATGTCGACTTTGTTAAAGAAGCGTACACATTGCCCTTTAAAAGATTTACTGACCTTAGTGAGCCTAACTGTGGGAACAGCGAGTTTATTTTTATTTCTAGTAATAACATTATGATTATCCCACAGTTCCTGTGGGATAGCATAAAAACTGCAAAAACGCGGGTGAAGCCGCGCGGCTCAGCTCGTTCATCATAAGTTTTGTTATGAAACTTAACTACACGACACGTAGGTACATTCTATTAATTGATACGTATCACTGTAACATAAGACGCAACTTGCTTGTCAAACAGCGCCAACTGAACTATCAGAGTTATTAGTTTCCGAGCGTGGTTTAGCGGAGATGCTAATTTAAACTAACGACTGAAGGAATTTGTAGGTCACTAGCTAGGTCGTGAGGCGAATAGTTGAACAAAATACTAGTACATATAATACTAAATATTAATACATATAATGATGCAGGGGAGGCCTTTACTCAGCAGTGGGACAGTATAGGCTAGATAAAAAAAAAAACTAAATAATAAATAATAATTACTTGTAGAAATAGGTTATATGTAGTTTATCTTTATTTTTATAATTACTTGTAGAAAGAGTTATAATGTATATGACGGAGCAGGTCCAGGATGCTTCGTAGATATGGTGACTAGCCTATGTTCTTGATGGATCACCCATCTTGTTGAAGAAAAGGCAGAAACTGTTTAAGTCTTCTTTATTTCAAGCTTCAGTAGGTGTTGACGGTCCGACGGCTCGAGTGCTCGAAAGAGAACAAGACAAAATTACTTGTGAATGCCTGAGTCCTGCTTATAACAATCAAATTAGTTAACTTATGGTCTGAATAGTTAAATTAACCTCTACATTACTAACTGATGGTTTGAATAATTTAAATTAACTACTAGATTACTTAATCAGCTAATCAATTCATGTTACAAGTTGTTTTAAGCCGGTTTTCTACAATGTGTTTTTAGATACAGCATGTGATGACGTCATTGCTCCGATATATATAATGTATACTCATTATCTTTATTTTTATTAGTATTAACTAAGTGTGTTAATAACTAATTAATCCTATAAGTCCTATCAGATCTACCTGTAATTTTTTTATTAAATGTAGAATTAGGGATTAGAATACTTATATACTTATGTACCTATTTTTGTTAAGCTATTTGCTATTGAATTCAAATAAATTATCTTATCTTAAATTATAATCTAATTTTAACTAAGGGAGGCCTATACCCAGCAGTGGGTAAAGTCATGATGATTATGACGATAATTTAATATGAGAAAGTGATTTTGTTAACCACGCTAAAAAAGATAAACGAAAGATCAAATTTCTTTTCTACTAACTGTTGCCCGTGACTTCGTTTTGCATAGAACTCGTGGATGGTGAAGGCTCAAAATCGGTCGTCATCGTTTGGGGGAGGCCTACGTTCAGCAGTGGACGTCTATCGGCTGATATGATGATGATGAAAAGAACAAACATCCAAACAAACATCAAAACTTTCGCATTTCTAATACAGTCGTATTCGTGTGATTAATTTGATATATCTAAATTTTTTCTCAACACATTTAGTTACTTTATAGGTCAGTAGGTCTTGCTACATTCACCCCTCAAACACAAGCAATTGCTAGTGCCCAAAGCAGGGCAACAGTACACAATTCACTGAATATTTCAACCCCTGCTCGGAAATTTTAATCAAAATCCTGGTGTTACTCTCAGTTATACTCGAAATAACTGCAGAGACATCCATTTAACCCGGGGTCGGACAAAAAAACCACCAGCAACGTTACTGCTAACTATAAAGTTAAACTGGATGTGGTTGGGTTTTGGAATTACTTTAGGCATAGAATTGCTTTGTGGTAGACTTTGATGTTTAAAAACGCCTGGTTTTTATTTTAATGAGACCTGCCTACGATGTATGCACGACGAGCGATGTGGCGCAGCGGGTCAGGTCCGCCTGCGACGCGGAGGTTGCGGGTTCGATTCCCGCCTCGGGTCAAATGTTTGTACGATCTACAAATATTTATTCCGGGTGTTCTGGGTATTTTCTATATATAATAAAAAATATCTATCTATGTATTGTATTGTATTAAATATATATCAGTCATCTAGTACCCATAATACAGCTCTGTTTAACAGCAGCTTACCTTGGGGCTAGATGATGCTGTGTGGATTGTCCAGCATTATTTATTTATTTATGCACTGAAATTTTGTAATACGACTGCCCGCCCGACGGCGATGTCGTCAGAAATAATAGATAGATAGATACATAGAAAACTCTTTATTGTACACCACAAAAGAAAAATAAACAGAAAAACAATAATCACATACAATTTTTAACAGTGAAGTACAATGGGCCTTATCGCTGTGAGCGATTTCTTCCAGGCAACCTATGGATGGACAGAAACTAGTTAGAATGAAATGGGACGGTGTCAAAACAAAAAGAGAAGAATAAATAATTATTTACTTAAGATGCATAAGATAATAAATTTACTTAAATTAAAGTACAATATTATAAACAAGAACTTACATTAATGTATAATATAATATTTATATATTATATTAATTTATAAATATAAAACAGTGTATAAAATACATAAATACATATGAGTACATACAAAATATATACATAAATAAGTTCTAAAAATGTTAGCATTGTGACAAGAAGTGAACAACAACTTTTTGAAAATAGGGAAAAGAGTAGTAGAGTTCTCTGTGATAGAGCTCGTCCGGGGAAGGACTACCACCATACCTATTTCTGCCGCCAAGCAGTAATGCTCGCATTGCGGTGTTCCGGTGTGAAGGGTATGGTTTCCGGTGAAATTACTGGCACACGAGGCTTTCGATCTTAGCCTCATGGTGGCAACCCGCGAGTGATACCTCTGGTATTGCAAGCGTCCATAGGCTGCGGTAACCGCTTACCATCTTGTGGGCCGTACGCTTGGTTGCTACTTCAGTTGTATAAAAAAAAAAAAAAAAAGGGCGGGATTTTGCTTTCCTGATGATAATTACTTTTAGTAAAACAATAAACCGACTACAAGACTACATTGACACGGTTTTTACTGAAAAAACGGGTTAAAATGTTTCAATAAGTTGTGGAGATACCAGAGGGCGTAGTTATTGACAAGCTTTTACGATTTTTTTCAAAAAGCGCTGGATCAATTTCGATAAAAAAATTATGGGACTACTTTTAAAGTATCTGTCAAAAAGTAACCATTAAAATCAATTTGTTAAGAAGTCAGTTAATAAATAGTAACTCAAGATTATTTTATGTTGAATATGTTGAGGGTGTGTTCCAGAGTCTCGCACATCGTTGTTAAATACAAAAGCCTATATTTTCCCTCGCAAATCCGAGCCGGTGCAGGCGACAAAAACCATAACTTACTTTTATCCACACGCAGTCATGATATCCTTAGCACAAGTCTCTATCGAGTCTGTTGCGAATAATATCTTACAATCTGTACTAATACTAGCTGCACCCAGTTTTATCCACGGTTATGTTGCAAATAATATCTTACAATCAGTACTAGCACCCCGTTGCTTTACCCCGCTGTTGTAAATGTAGAACGGCGCCGATGGACAGTTGATAGACATCAGATGGAAGTAAGGACGACATTTATTTTTTTTTTAATGGCCTTTGCTACATAGGCAATTAGCCAAATTCAAGTTATTGACAAGTCACAACATTTTAAATATCGTAAACTTTCGATTATTAATGCCAAAAGATTTCACACAACATCTGGAAAACTATACGACAGTAGGTAAATAGGACGACAATGTACCTGAACATTTTAATTTGACGTGTATCTTTTCCCATACCAATAAATGACTCTGACTTTTTGACTATTTGATGTCGGATGACATTGTATCGTGGAAAAAACAGCAGATAATAAAGACGGATTGTCTTTGGCTATCTTGTCAAAACGACATGGGTCTTTCCATTTTAATTATTTTTCTCGTGTTATTTTAAGTTTTATTGCGTAAATTTGGTGGCAGTTTAAACAATTTAACTTGTTTACTTAGCACAAGTGTAAGTAATTGAAATGGAGGGGTAATGTTGGTTGGTAATTTAGTCAAAGACTTTCCAGGAGAATTTTGAAAGAAAAATCATAGTTTTTTTCCAAATTTCGTTTGTTTACGTTGCTATGCGACAATAAAACTAATACACTTGACACTGGCAAAATTGTGGCAAACTAGCCATAGAGGCCATAAAACAAAAGAAGAAGAAGATAATAAAGTCGTAGATTGGTCGTTCTGACACTATGTAATCGCATGTAGGTCTATTGGCTGATGTAACTAATAAATGCGCGAGAAATTCACCTAAAAAATAATAATAGAATATCATTTAAATTGTTACTATATTACTGGTAGTGATTTGGATCAGTTGAGCTATCTATAGGTCGTTTGTAACGGTCTTTAGATGGCTCAACTGTTTCATATGTATTTTGTATATTTTGTAATGTAATGTAATTATGTACATATTTTATTTTGTTTAACAAAGTTACCTGTCTTACATTGTATTTCAGCAATGTAATATGTGTATTCTATAAATTATCTAGTAGTTTCCATAGTAAGCTTTGCTTAGCTTGGGGCTAGATAGCGTTGCGCTAGACATCCACCAATATTGATTTATTTAGCACTCAAATAAGTCTCTCAACATATTCTATGCTTCAAGGCCGGCTCATAGGCACAAGCAAGCTCGCGTGAGCGCGCTTTATCAACATATTGCTTATCGATGTCGAAATGTGTGAAAAATAGTTTTATCCCTTTTCCTTCGCGGAATATAAAATCCTTTTTTGGTTTTGCATTTGAATATTACGTTCCGTTTCATGTCTGGTAATGGACTGGGAATTACTATATCCTATTGTAATTTTATACATAAATGTATAATACAATTATTATATAAGTTGATTAGACCTAATTTAATGTGTGGGTGATAAAGGTAGTAAGCGGAGCAGGAATCCAACAACCATAAAGAATTTGATTCAACATTATTCTAGTTTTTTTTTAAATAAATTCATAATGCTGGACAATCCACACAGCATCATCTAGCCCCAAGGTAAGCTGCTGTTAAACAAAGCTGTATTGTGGGTACTAGATGACTGATATATATTTAATACAATACAATACATAGATAGATATTTTTTATTATATATAGAAAATACCCAGAACACCCGGAACAAATATTTGGAGATCGTACAAACATTTGTCCCGAGGCGGGAATCGAACCCGCGACCTCTGCGTCGCAGGCGGACCTGCGTCTTAAAAAATAATAATCTCTACTTATTTTCTAAGGCCCTTATTCATAAACGTACTATAAACCTCTGTTAGCTAATTAAATATACTACTGGCTTAATGTATTTCAAATATCTGGTCAATAATGTTTAATTGAATTTGATTCCAAACCGTTCAAAGTACTTAGTGTTGCCGATTGAAGCCTTTGTCTCAAATTGTAACATTGAATTCCAATGCAATAGGGAACCAGCCAGTGTATTAATCAAGCGATATTCACGCTGCTAATGCAACAATGCTATTAGGAACGTGAGCATCATCCTGTAGTATGATACTAGATGATGCTCCTTATTGCATAAGTACTACATGGGTAGTGCTTATGCAATAAGGCTTACAGTGTCAATAGTATCGCAATCTGATTTTAGAGATGCTACGCAATAGCCGTGTTGGCTCAGACAAGTCCCGGAATGCCGCGAGTTCAAATCTCGGCCGTGCACCATTACTATACGTGCTTAAATCGGTGAAGGAAAACATCGTGATGACACCCGCGGCTTAGTTAGCTCCGCACGTATTATTCATGTCTTTGCTGTGGATTAGGCTGGCTAAGCTGAGAGGATGATGTAGGTGCTGGGCAAGCCTACTAGCCTACTTCATCTAAAAAGATCTCCTCGTAACTTGGTCTGCACCTATTTTTTGTTGCTAAAATAGAATACCTAAATTTCAGGAATTTTTTTCGTAGTACGCCTACACATTGAAAGGAATGCGCACTGCAGAATTCAGGCATTTTTGAATATGCGCTGAATTATCAGTCAGTCAGTCAGTCATAGAATAGAATAGAAAAACTATCAGTAATATTAGCAGATAATAATATTAATAATAATAATAATAATAAGATAAGTAATAGAAAAGATCAAGGACGAACAACAAATAAAGCTAATTCCTCCATAAATTAGGACTCACAAAAAAACTCCCACCCGAAACTATCTCAATCCATGAAACGTTAAGTGAAGCGAAAAATGCCAGAAATTCCACGTTCACTACGAGAGGAAAAAAGGAGGGAAAAAGTGTCACGTGAAATATCAGGGAAAAATCAGGCGACACAGACTATGAATAGCTCTTTGGTCAAGAGTCGTTGTGCTATAGGCACTGAACGTCAAGGGAAAATAAACCCTACCGCAATGTGACAGGGTAAGTTGTAAGTTAGCGGGGTAACTAATTATCGCGATGGCAACGAAAGAATGGCAAGAAGCCTGTGAAATCATGCGCGACGATAACCTATAATTATAAGGAGACGATTACAGTCTGGCTTCTTTAGTGATGGGATTTCAGAAATTTTTATTTATGTTTATTTTATTAAAGTTTAATATGAGTATTAAGATAAAAATACCGCTTTCTTGTAGACTTTGATAAAATGGATTTTGATTGATTCAGGCGTCACTTTGCGGAAATCCATTACAGACAAAAAACAGACGAAAAATCTCTTGTACTATTCCGCTTAACATTTTAACCAATGAGGTCACACAGATAATACAGTTAACCTCAAAAGAAAAATATCGACACGTGTTTCATACCTTCACGGGACATCATCAGGATCATTGACTTGTTCTCCGGCATACGTGTTGCTCCGTCGAGCGCTGGAGCCAAGGTTAAGCAGAATCTTGATCTTTCTAGTTATCTTGGTTTTATGCCAGTTGAACCCAAGCTCTACTAAAGTGGTCGTATCATTCTTGGCATCTCTTTTTGTTTCTGCCACTATGATGAACTATTATAAAACAATTTTTAATGTAACAAATTCCAAAATTAAGAAACAAGTAATTCGGGTTCAAATGCCAGTAATTTTCGGTATCAAATGCCAACTTTTGCTACTTACCAATACCGAAACTGGAATTGGGACCAAATGGTAGTTCATGTTAATTATTTTTTGGTTCAAATTAAAATAATAGTAAGTGGGCTCAAACTTGTGGGATCAAATGATAGTGACTCACCTTGCGGCGACATGCATCAGGAAAAATCTTTTTATACCACATGAAAATTAAATTACTGTAATAATTTTCGTAACAATACATCACTACGCCTCGAGTGCTCGAGTCTCGCCACAAGGCCTTTACTCGTACATTTGTACTCGTATGTACTCTTAGGTATGAAATAGTTGCGCGGTGGAGCGATTCATTAGAATCTGCGGCGTTCGTTACGGTGCAAGCGTTCGGGGAACTGTATACTGACATAATTATATGTGAAACAAATATCTCAGACACTTCTGTAAAGGATGACTATTTGATCTTACTGCTAGCGAAGCAAGTGTTTGAAAGTACGCTTCAATTGCTTGACAACATTCAGCGCAGGCAATATTGAAATGGGTGGTCACTGGTCAGGTCAAGCACTTAATTAGCTTAAAACTAGTGTCATTTAAAGCGAGATTAAGTTTAGTGCTTGAACAAAATACCATTAACTAGTCTAGATTTAATATACGTACTACCCTACTTGATAATTCTAAAGGTGCTTATAAACGGGCTTGTAGTCAATTTATTGCTGCAATTGTTTAGCCGTCAAGCTGCTGATTATCACTCAAGACAGTGCAACAATTGCTACAATCTTGTGTGAAGGCCGATGATATTGCCAATATATTATATTGTATAGTAATCGCAAGCATTCAATATCTTGCCGGTTTGATTTTAATGTACCTTTTGCACAGTGAAATTGCAGCGAGGGCATTATGTAAGTTGCAAATATACTGAGCTATATTGATTAATAAAAATTGCCAGCAAGATGCAATTTTTGTAGCCCGTTTACAGGCGCCTTAAAGCATGTGTTTACACTTCCACCTGGTGGTACCCACCAAAACGAACTCTTGCTGATGAGTCCTACCACCAGGTAAAAGTCATAAGTCTACAAATAACTTCTTGTATCTTGAGGCGTTAATAGAACCAAAATGTATTCTAAACTCAGCTCAATCAAGTGAATAAAGCAGTTAGTCTAAACAAAGAAATAAAACAGTAACTAATTCCACAAGCTATATTGCTTACCTGCAAAGTTGTATCGACTGGAAAATTGAAATTAAATTATTGTGATGCAGTGCAACTTCGGAATGCTTTGTCGGTGTAGGTTAACACTAGTTTTTGATGCCGCAAACGAAATTGTTAACGAAAATCGGCAATATTTGGTTTACCGGCCAATGTTGGTCACTATTAGTCATAGTCTGTACGCGTTGGCTCAACATGATGGGGTTCAACACCTTGGCCCAATGTGTGCCGTTGAAAAGTCAAATAATGTATTCAATTTTAAATGGTTTCTCCTTAGCAAAAAAAAAGCCGCGTTTATATTATTCTGTCGTGGCGTGTCGTGACGCGTCATAAGCAAATCGTATCCATACATTTTATATGGTTAGAATTATATTGCTGAACCGCAGTGTGTAAATGTATGGATATGATATACATATTATGACGTTTCACGACACTTCACGCCAGAATAATGTAATCCTGGCTTAATAGTTGTTAAATTAGAAAATTTTATAACACGCTGGTAGTTCAATAATGTTTTAACTCGTGCTAAGGCTTTTCCGTTCTGCAGATGGTTCCTAAAGACTAAATAGATTTGATATTGTAGTGTTAAAACTTTCTCGAAATCTCTCTAGCGCTTTGTCTGAAACGTTTGTGAGTTTAGACTGGCTATGTAGCCAAAAGTTACAAATTATTTAATTAAATACTATTATATTGTACAATACCGCTGGGAATAATGGTTCTCGAATGGCGACCGCAAACTGGAAAGCAAGGTGTCAGACGTCCCCCCCTTGATGGAACGGTAACATTACAGCGGTCGCAGGAAATCGGTGGATGAAGGCTCAAGATAGGTCGCCGTGGTACTCTTTTGAGGAGGCCTATGTTCCAGCAATGGACGTCTACCAAGCTTTAACAGGTAATAAAATAAATTATCATTCAGCTAATTAATTAGTATTACGGATTAAAGGCATTTAATTACGCAAACACTGAAACCATTGTGATGGAATTACACATCGGTATTAATATATAAATAAAAGCATTGCATTACTGATTGTCTGAAACTAAATTCTCAGCTTAAACGTAGGCGCTGGAAAGGATTGTACGATTGTCTTTCCAGTCAGCTGATCTATTTGGCAATAGATATACAATAAATCCTTGAAATTGGATGAAAAACGCGAAAAAAATTGCGATTTATACCCTGTATACTTTTAATTAGAGATCTAAAACTAATCTAAACATGAATCGAAGGTAATGCAATTAAATAAAGCTTTAATTGTGTAAGAGGTACACTAAGAAAATAACAATTGCAATCCCAGAAGAGGAGGCAGCGGGAAGTTCTTTTTATAAAAAAATTCAACGCAGACAGAGCCGCAGGGCGATCCATTAGTTCATTAATAAAATTATCGGGATTCAAACTGTCCGCAAAATATAAATATAGAGGAGTTTTCAGCACTGATGACTTCGTTTTCAACAATATCGGTGAGCTGAGTAGGAGTTTTAACTTTACACGTTTTACTGCACTGAGTTCGTCACCTTGAGACATAATAAAATAAATAATAAATAAAATAGCCTTTAATATCTAATGCTTCTTACAATATAAATAATAAAAAACCAATTTCATAGTGGCCTAGGTCTTAGTAACACCATAGAGAAATTGGAAAAAAAATATAAAACTAACATTATAATACAATTTTATTTTTATGTAGACAAACAAAGTTCTATATGAAAAATGTTTGTTGTGTTGAGTTTCCTAAAACGGGAACACTGGAGGTCCGCCATGACAGCTATTAGCCAATGATCGTGACGCATCTTGACTTTGACAGTACCTAAATAACCCAGTTGTTCGTAAAACCCGCCATGTTGTTTTGCATTGTGTTGCACTCCTTCACAAAGATAAACTTACATTAGATTGTGAAAGAAGCTAAAATAAATTAAATAAACAGCTTAAAATGGTTTTTTTATTGAATATCTAAATATCTAGACCCCTACAAAGGACCTAGGCCCGGCTCCATACATCGAGAAACAACTCATTTACTTAATATTGAATTCACTTGTTCTAAACTTTCCAATTGTTATTCCTACTTGTATTTGATTCAAAATCATCAGCAACAGTCGCCTTCGCGGCGTAGGCCTCCCGTGAATCTCTCCATTCATCTCTTTCTCTCGCCTTCATCCAATTTGCTCCGCACCGTTGTGTAAATATGTCCCTCCATCTCTTTTTTGGTCTCCCTTGCTTTTTTTTCCTTTTTCCTGCCACCTTGAGACATAGACGTTAAGTTTCTTTCGCCCAGTAATTTCACTTGCTATACAATCCCTTCAAGCTTATACACAGTATTCTTGGCAATATCTAATACTGAATAACTTAGTTATATACTTTAAGCTTTAGGTGGAACTGCATCTGTAATAGTCAGGCGTGATGCTTAACATCAGGTGGGCGCTTAGATTGCCTTGTCACTTGCTGTTATAAAAAAAATTACATCAAATTAATGAAAATAGTTCATCTTATTAATTAGTACTAAAATATAATGAACTAAGTAAAATTATCTTTCTTTAGTATGTTATCCCACAAATCGAGTGGAGTATAACAATCGATAGGACGACGACATTGTAGCGGTCGCAGGAAGTCAGCAAATGGTAAATTCCTAAGATCGGTTGTCCAGACACTTTACGGAAGAGTCCTATCCTATGTCCAGTAGTGGACGTTTTATGGGTAATACTATGACCTAAATTGGCGCCGTAACTGCTAAGGGGTAAATAAAAGTAAAATCCTGGATTAAGACCCAATCCAACCAATGACAAAAAAGATTGGGACGAATGTGCTCCAACTCTACTCGGCATCCATAGCAAGGTCATGCCAAAAAAGCGATAGGAACCCAGCCGGTGTTGTTGCCAGTTCTTTTACGGCATGGGCGCGTTGGAACTGGCGTAAATTTTCCTTGCTTGTAAGACGTTTCAAAGTGATTCTTGTGATTCAAATGAATAAAGCACTTTTGATTTTGATTTTGAATCACTCACGCTCGAGAGTAGGCCAGTGTCCCAGCAGTGGAAACATTAGAAGGCTGTCATGATGATGATGAAAAGTAAATGTTTTGGTTCTAGGTTGGTTAAGTTATGACAGACAACAGCAAGGAATCATTTTTTTCAGTTCTCAAATATTTGTCCTGCTGCAGGGATCGAACGCCGCAACCTCTTGCTTCAACCGGGCACTTGCTTACTGCGCCAACCGGCCGCCGAGTAATCTGTCATCATCAGATTTCCTCTGGTTTTTCCACTCAATTGTAAAGCCTATTAGCCAAAGTACAGCCAACGGCCTACATACAGCCTACTCAAAGTACTCAAATCTTGATACAAATTGGCAGCGCGACCTATTTTCACTTCGTGCCGTAATTTGATGAGGGCGGGCGTAATTGAATTAACGAAATGAAATAAAATGAGTGATTTTATAAAAATCTCGTAAATCAGTGCGTTTGGTACATGGTAGCGAGAGCGGGGCTTTGTGGCTGTTCAGGATCAATCCTTCCTTTACACACCCGCTATCGCAGTGAAAGAGCGCGCATAGATTACCCCTCTTGAATTTTCGCAGTGTTGTCCTACCCTCAAATACCTATCTAAACAGGATCACGTGACTCGGCCTCTGGCTAACCGACGCAGTCATCGCTGGCTAGCCGAGTGTTTGTACACGTTGCAAGGAAATTTCCACGTGTAGCCTTACAGGTCGTATTTAGTTGTAGTCTTTCTTGCAAAGCGTTGACCTAAAACACCTGAACCAAACGCCCCTACCACGAACTCTTGGAGCGATTCAAATTAGGACCTAAACTGAATTGTCAAAAAATTGAGTACCATGACTTAAATAATTATTAATTTCTAGGTACAAAATTTTTTGACAATTCAGTTTAGGTCCTAATTTGAATCGCTCTAAGAGTTCATGGTATGAGGGCAGGTAGTACGGCTCTTCAGCAAGAGTCCGTCTTGGTGGGTACCACCACAGTGTCAGATATTCTACCTCTAAGCAGTAGTGTGCAAGCATTACTGTGTTTAGGTTTGAAGGGCACTGTAGCAAGTGAAATCACTGGGCGAAAGAGACTTAACAACAATGTCAACAAAAATATAAGCTTATGTTGGAAAGAGTTCAAGAGAAGTTCGGTAGGTATCTATACAAAAAAAAATATGAATATTATCTATACCTGTATCCATCTTTTTTTTTTTTTTTTTTATACAACTGAAGTGGCGACCAAGCGTACGGCCCACAAGATGGTAAGCGGTTACCGCAGCCTATGGACGCTTGCAATACCAGAGGTATCACTCGCGGGTTGCCACCTTGAGGCTAAGATCAAAAGCCTCATGTGCCAGTAATTTCACCGTAAACCATACCTTTCACACCGGAACACAGCAATGCGAGCATTACTGCTTGGCGGCAGAAATAGGTATGGTGGTAGTCCTTCCCCGGGCGAGCTCTATCACAGAGAACTCTACTACTCTTATCTCTTTTTATCGCAGCCATGTTAGGCATAAATACGTTAGAACTCAGAAAGAAATGTGCACTGATGACACATTATTTTCTACTTTTGAGAAATAAGATAGATAATGGTACAGCTCTGGCTGAGTGCACGTGTCACATAGAGTCTACGGAACGCGACTGTCAGAATGACAGTTGGAGTTTTCCCGCCGGGTTCGGAGATCTAACCTCAACACACTCCACGCATTGGATCAGTCGATAAATTACAGAATATTAGAGTTACAACAAACAATTGTGATTAGAACATTTACGTACATAATAAACTATTAATTATTACGCATTCTTTATTTACATACATAACAGCACGCTTTATGTTCCCGACCGGTACGTGCTAGCTCGCGCGCGGCGTTTGTTCGCGCCGCCCGCCGCTCGCACAGACACTGCTAGATATGCACCGACGGCGCACGCACTTACACTACTCAATGCATTCACCACTCAAGTACAGGATGTAGATTTGTTTCATACAAACCTACACCAATTTATATTCATAAGTTTTTTAAGTAAGTAATTAATTTTGTATAATAATTATGCTATTTATCTATGTATTAATAGTATGCTAGCTCACAGTACGTTTTGGTTAAAGCTGTTAGTTCTATGAGCATTTAAATTTCAATAAAGAATGTCTCGGGGTGATAAGCGCAGTGCAGTGCCACGCAATACTTAAAAACTTTATGCTTTGGGTGGCACTGCATCTGTAATAGTCAGGCGGGGCGCCTTGATTGTCTTGTCTTGTGATGACATGAAAAAAAAACAGATAACGAAGTGTCTCTATTACAGGTCTGGCTTGTTTTCGTCTGTCAGTTTGTTGTAAACAATTACATATATATTATAATTAAAATAATGTAATTTTTTTTTGTTGTCGGAGATTTTCAAAACATTTTATCCAAAAAATGGCGTAAAGAGCTGCTAGATCTCCGCCTTATTATATTCAAATTCGATTATTTTTTTATTTTATTTGAAAGTAACTTTATGTCGGTCTCATAAAAAAACTGAGAAGATCTGACGAGGATCTTTAAGCGTACTGCCCACCTGATGTTAAGTAGTTACCGTTGCCTATGGACGCTTGCAATACTAGAGGTATCACTCGCGCGTTGGCGACTATAATAGAATTTTCATTTTTATAAATTTTTAGAAGAGTAGTAGAGTTCTCTGTGATAGAGCTCGTCCGGGGAAGGACTACCACCATACCTATTTCGGCCACCAAGCAATAATGCTCGCATTACTGTGTTCCGGTGTGAAGGGTATGGTTTCCGGTGAAGTTACTGGCACAAGAGGCTTTCGAGCCTCAAGGTGGCAACCCGCGAGGGATACCTCTGGTATTGCAAGCGTTCATAGGCTGCGGTAACCGCTTATCATCTTGTGCGCCGTACGCTTGGTTGCCACTTTAGTATAAAAAAAAACGGATCCACGAATACTGTCACGATTTATCGCTGTTGTCTGCGAGAGTTAACCCTCTGGCAATAGTTGCTAGTTGCGAACGTTTGAGCTGCACTCAACTTTTGCGCCTCGAGCGATGCGGTTGTCTAATTGCTCTAGAAACGTTTGAACATCCACTGCATTTATTTATGTAGGAACTGGGAATTCGGGACGTCTTGAGTTGCGGATTAGCTCTGGTTGCGGTTATTAAACGCTACGAAAACATAGATACTAACTAGTTAAACTTTTAATAAAATAGCTGTTGAGCCTTCGTTCGTGGAAATTTTGATGTACACTGTTTTACGGGAACCGTACATATATCAGAGATAAATAAATAATGCTGGACAATCCACACGGCATCGTCTAGCCCCAAGGTAGGTAAGCTGCTGTTAAACAGAGCTTTTCGTTCGTTCGTATGAGTCAGTGGCAAACAGAGCTGTGTTATGGGTACTAGATGACTGATATATACTTAATACAATACAATACATAGATATTTTTTATTATGTATAGAAAATACCCAGAACACCCGGAACAAATATTTGTAGATCGTACAAACATTTGACCCGAGGCGGGAATCGAACCCGCAACCTCCGCGTCGCAGGCGGACCTGCGCCTGCTGCGCCACATCGGTCGTCGGTACCAGATCTATTATCGGTACCGGAAGTAAAACTTGTCTTGTGACCATCCTAGACGTAGGTTAAAAGTCTCATGCGTCAGTTTCACCTACAAACCGTAAACAGCAAAGCAAACATGACTACTTGGCAGGCAGACCTGCGCCTGCGACGCGGTGGTTGCAGGTTTGATTCCCGACTTGACATCGGTCGTCAAGTCGCCAAGCGTTCCATGCTTTCGTGTTACAGTTATAGTAGTATTATACATAAGTTAAAATAAGTTGATGACTGATGTAACGCGGCGGGCGTAGGTGCGCCTGCGACATGAGTGAGGTTACGGGTTCGATTCCGACCTTCGGACCAAATGTTTGTACGATCTGAATTTTTTTTTTCGAATGTTCTGGGTATTTTCTATGCATATAAAAAAATATATATATCCTTCTTGATAGATATTGTTATTCTTCTACAAGTTAATATTTTGTTTATTTGTTGTTAGCAGATGTGGAAAAGTTCTTCAGATAACCCTGCCTCCCGATTTAAAAGGATTCAAAACTAATCATGAACCAATATATTTTGTCCACGAAAACCTTTAAAACCTGCTCACAACGCTTGTAATTTCCGTTTTGTGAAGACAAACATCTTGAGTAAAAACAATAGGTAAAATAATTATTACTTAAAATGGTTATATAATATTTTACAAGATGCTTTCAAGATTTTAAGATGAACCTTAGTTTGCTCAGTTTACCATTTTAAATGTAAAACAAAGAGGACAAAATTAATAAACAATATTGGTATAGCATAGTGCAAAAAATGTAAAAGATTTCTAGGTAGCGATGGAGAAAAACCCGTTTATAAGGCTTTTTCAATTACGCCTAAAATATCATTTTGACAAAAATCTTTCACTCTTTTATTAATTGGTACAGCTTGTATTTCATCACACTTGCTTTTCTAATTTGGAACATAGCATCGTTGTATTAAAGTTAAAACTAGAATGGATCTCGCTGAAACAGTACAAGGCCTAATCTAACCAGAAGCTTTAGAAATATCTTTTTTTTTTTATACTGAAGTGGCAACCAAGCGTACGGCCCACAAGATGGTAAGCGGAGATTCGTAGCTATTAGTCTGATAGTGTGATGTGATTATTTGACGACCGATGTGGCGCAGCGGGCGCAGGTCCGCCTGTGACGCGGAGGATACCCTCCTGTCTCTGAACAAGCACGGAACACTTCCTCAGAGAGTTTGTGTAGATGAACACCATGTCAAAGTGCCGTACTGGCTAATTGCTTTGAGCATTTATATTAACCGATACGATTTATAGCGTTATTCACGAAGCATGTTTGACCACGCAAGCGATATCTGATGTTGCAATGTTGCAAGCTTACATAGGCTACGGTAGCCGCATACCATTAAATGGGCCGTACGCTTGGTTGGCATTTTAGTGATGTAAATAAAAAAATAAAAAAATTAGACCGCTGCTGGCTTCAATTTTGTTTTTGTTTCCGATGAAATTACTAACACATGAGACTTTTGATTTACGTCTCAGGGTGGCAGTGATACCTCTCGAATCGTAAGCGTTCATTGGCTGCAGTGACCGTTTAACATGAAAGCCGTAAGTTTGATTAGAATAGAATAGGAGAGAATCCACACACACTGCACAAATGTACAAAAACAGAACATGGTTGCGATTCTTCCTATAAACAGGTCTTACGACATAAAAGAGGAGATTCCAAACCATCAAAATGAAACATACATACATAAAATCACGCCTGTATCCCATAGGGGTAGGCAGAGACCTCGGGCTTCCCCTTCTAACTGTACTATTCACACTCGCCATAAGAATCTGATTCGTCAATCTTTTTTTATCCATCCTCTCTACATGCCCAAACCACCTTAGCATACCTTAAAGCATTCAAAATGTAAAACATTTTTGTATATATTACTTTTTTGTGATTGTTTTTAGGCAGTAAAATAAATAAATAAATAAATAATGCTTGACAATCCACACAGCATCATCTAGCCCCAAGGTAAGCTGCTGTTACACAGAGCTGTGTTATGGGTACTAGATGACTGATATATACTTAATAAAATACATTACATAGATAGATATTTTTTTATATTGAATGGCGAATTAACACAGTTCATCTGATGGTGAGTGGTTACCGTAGCCTCTATTATCGATACCAGAGGTAAAACTTGTCTTGTGACCATCCTAGACGTAGGTTAAAAGTCTCATGCGTCAGTTTCACCAGTAACCCTTCAAACTGTAAACCAGCAAAGCAAACATGCCACCTTGGCAGGCGAAATTACACAATTATTCAAAGAATATTGTGTATTTTCGACCTCTTTTTCGTAATACTTAATTGTTATTGGCTTAATGGATACCCGATATTGAATGAACGTTCAAATAACGATAACAAGATCTCTTCAACCTAGATTTTATAGTAAGCTGTGGATAACGCTGTTGGTTATATATTAATTGAGTCTGTTTCATATCTACCATTTACTCAACCATAAATGTATAACTGTTTGTTATCCCGAATAAATAAAATAAAATAAAAAAATAAATAAATCGGTTAGTGTAGAAACACTTACTAGCTCTTGTGCCCAGGGTTGTTTGCTAAACAGAAGTTCTCTATACACAATAGTGGTAAGCAACACACAATGTTGACATAAACACAGCAATGGCCATTCATAAACGAACTGTAGCTTCTGTTAGTTAATGTGTCTTTAAAATCTATCATCTTCTTTATTTATTGACATATGATAATACTTAGCAAGCTGCTAAAATGATTTCTTTTATTTATGAATGAGTATTAGAGTGTAATAAAAGGATCATGGAACGAGTTATTTAAGCGTCAATTTTACAGCTATATTGCGAGTATTTTTGGTTTTATTAAATTAATCTCGTTCAGTTAAATATTACCGATATTTAACGGTAGTGAGTCAGCATATGATGAGACGGTCAAGTCGTTCGCTACATGATAAGCGCCACGCCTGACCATAATAGCCGCAGTGTGACTAAAAAATGGTAAACACTTACCAGTGTATAGGCCTTAAGTTAACTGGTAACAGGTTAACTGGTAGATAATACTGTCTAGCATTAAGTTCGCCTTTGTAATTGATAGATTCAGGCGTTACTTTGCGGAAATCCATTACAAAATAAAAAACAGACGAAAAATCTCTAGTACTATTCCGCTTAACCTTTTAACTGATGAGGTCACACAGTTACCACAGTTAACCTCAAAAGAAAAATATCGACACGTGTTTCATCCCTCCACGGGACATCCTCAGGACCATCGACTTGTTCTCCGGCAGACGTGTTGCTCCGTCGAGCGCTTGCGGGATGAAACACGTGTCGATATTTTTCTTTTGAGGTTAACTGTGGTAACTGTGTGACCTCATCAGTTAAAAGGTTAAGCGGAATAGTACTAGAGATTTTTCGTCTGTTTTTTATTTGGCTTTTGTAAGCATATATTAAGTTGTGCAGTAAGTATTCTATCCATCTATCTACCTAAGTTAGCTTGCCACTTTATAAAAAAGACTGTCTTTAAAAAATAATCTAATACCCAATTATTATAATTGCTTACGCCATGAATCAATCTCAATTAAATTATGTTATCGCACATAATTCTACCGGAAACAAAAGCAAAATAAAAAGATGGTATCAGCCTTATAATAACTGGTAAAACCTGACAGTTTCCGCGCCAAATTTACCGGAAGTCGGTAAGCGGAACGGATGTCCGTGACGGCCATACCTAAATTGTATAAATAACTTAAATATGCCAGTCTTGTTCTACATTTCGGTGGATTTCTTTTGATGTCCTGGAAATGTGCATTTTTGCGGAAAGTAGGTGGTTAGGTAGGTGGTTCCATGAATTTTAAAATGTCGTGCGTAGTTACACGGTTTTTTGTTTTTCTTTGTACTTTTGATAAGTTATAATTATAAAAAGTGTGGGACACCCCCACTCTGTTTTCTTTAGTATTCTTGACAGATTATAATTATTACTGAAAATGTATCGACTCGGATTGTCTTTGGCTATCTTGTCAAAACGACATGGGTCTTCCCATTTTAATTATTTTCCTCGTGTTATTTTAAGTTTTATTGCGTAAATTTAGTGGCAGTTTATACAATTTAACTTGTTTACTTAGCACAAGTGTAAGTAATTGAAATGGAGGGGTAATGTTAGTTGGTAATTTAGTCAAAGACTTTCCAAGAGAATTTGGAAAGAAAAGTCATCGTTTCTTTTTCAAATTTCGTTTGGATCGTTGCTAAGCGACAATCAAACTACACTTGACACTGGCAAGTTTGTAGCAAACTAGCCACAGAGGCCATAAAAGAAGAAGAAGAAGAATGTATCGACTCAGTGAACAAAAATTAGTCATTTAAATATCTTATACGTTAAATTGGCCAATTATAGTCATGCAAAATTCCATCTGTGGGTCAATAAGGTTTATTTTTAAATGTAACTCTATATTTAATATTCACCTGTTCACGCGTTTGTGCTGCAATAACAAACTGACCTGAAACAAAAAAATATACATTTTTATAGATGGGCATGCAAACCACCAAAGAATGCAGCGAGGTATGAAAACAACGCGAACAAAGTCGCAGGAATCTCTAGTAGGAAAGCGTGCAACCACATTTATTGCTTATTTTAAGCGCACCCACCACTCGCCACATGCAACGCGTTGGGTAATTTAATTTAAATTAGTAGTTAATATTCCACTTTATAGGTTTCAGCTTATTTGATAAGCGAGTAGATTCAGGGAGTAAGTTATTTTATTTATAACGTATTATTTTCGTTTGTGCGAGATTTATTATAAACAAAATTAAAAAAAAGAGGTGGTTATTAATTTGAGTTACGTTTTTTTTGTGTTTGTTTCGCGATTTTTCTTTCCGCTTATTTTGATGATTATTTCTTTAATTGATAGGTAATAGTGTGAGGTGGTCAGAGGTTGCATATAAATTTTATCGAAATTGGTTCAGCGCTTTTTGAAAAACAAAACAAAAACGTCAATAACTACATCCTCTCGTATCTCCATAAACTATCGAAACATTTTTTAGTTTCATTTAAAAATATAGTTAGTTATTTAACAAATTATTTAGATATTATTAAAAGTTATGATATGAAATGCTTGTATGTTTGTATGTATAGATGTTTGGTGTTTAATTACATCGTAGCAGTTGAACCATTTTCAATGATATTTGGTGTACAGATAAATATAACATTTATAAATAAGATACTTTTATTTTGGTACACGTAAACAAATCCACAAGAAAAAAAATAAGCGAAAGACGCATTAAATCAGGAAATTTTCCTCAATAACGATTTCCTATTAACGAATAGAATCCTGTCAAAATTGCGCGAAATTGACGTGATGCAATTATAACAGGATTCTATTGGTTGGCTCGGCTCTGCTACGCTTCCTTAGATAATCGCCCTCAAGACTGCTAAAGCGCGAACGGAAACGATTTGGTTCTTTGACTTTTCAATATGACATTTACTTTACTAATTCCAAACATAGCGTCGTTGAATTACAGTTGAAATCAAAATGCGTTTTACTTTAGCACTTATGACAGCGTGCGTTCAGTCTTTATGAAACAAGCATGTCCAAAAACTAAATATTTTGAAGACATGTGCATCATAAGCATTGTATCTGCGTGTATTTTGACCCAATCGCTCTCGGTGGTCTAGTGGGTAGTGACCCTGCCTTCCGATCTTAAGGTCGTGGGTTCGAACCAGGTTGTGCATTAATGGTTTTTTCTGTTCGAAAAATTTATGTTGCAATGCCAGCGCTCTCGTACGGTGAAGAAAAACATCGTGTGGCAACCGGCATGTCTAAGAACTAAATATTCGAAAGACATGTGCCATCAATGGTGGATTAAGACCTAATCACTCTCGCCCGAGAGTAGGCCAGTGTCCCAACAGTAGGAACATTAGTGTTGTGAAACATCATGTCATGATGATGATGATGACTCTCGCTTGAGAGTAAACACTGGTCTATATTCAGTTCATATATTAAGACCATCATAAAATAACGGTTGTGATGAGAACAAAATAAGACAGTTTTTGTTTTAAAGTTCTATCCTAGAACTACTAGGATATAAAAAGTATTAACAGTTCTATTGACAAGGTATTATTAGTTCTATAGAACAAATAGAACAGTTATTGTGTTAGCAGCTCTACCATAGAACTACTAGGACAGATAAGTTTTAACAGTACTATGACGTCACAGTCCTATAGAACTAATGGGAGTTACCCGATGAGAGTTGAGCCACCTACACTATTCTCTCAGCTTAGCTAGTCTAAATCGACCATGTCTTTCACCTCGTAAGATACGAGTTAATGCTCGCCAGGCTGTAAGTACATCGTCTATAAATTGGCACGCGTGTAGCCGACGGCTAAAGTTATGGGTTCAATGGGAGGTACAACACTAAGTAAGTTGTGGCTAACTTTGTTATATACCGCCTGATGGCCTCTGTCATGACATAACGATTGTTACAACCAAGACTGACTTAACGTGCTCTCTAAGGGACGAAAGCGCTCAGATAAAAAAAAAGTCGCTCGTTGAAATCTGTATTTTTTTGATTAGTCGATCTGTAATACCTGGTGGTACAACTCTTCAGCAAGATTAACTAGTCAATAAACTAAGAAAAAGTCATCATGCTTTTATTCATAAAAAAACTGTAGTCAGCGGCTCATTAAATAATATTTTTCTTGACATTGAACAAATACGATAATAAATTTGAACATTATCTAACAGATGCTAGTAGTTTACAATAATGCCTTTATTTATTTCCCAAATATATATTTGTTTTTATACCACTAAAGTGGCAACCAAGCGTACTTGATGGTCGGCGGTTACCGTAGCCTGTGTACGCATGCAACATCATAATATCACTTGCGTGTTACCACCCTGAGACGTTAGATGGAAAGGCTCATGTGCCTGTAATTTCACCGGTAACCATACCCTTCGAACCGGAACACAGCAATGCGAGCATTACTGTTTGGCGGCAGAAATAGGTATGGGGGTAGTCCTTCCACGGACGAGCTCTATCACAAAAAACTCTACTATTAAATATTTCTACTAAAAATACTTTAGTTTGTTTTAGTTAGAAAGCAGATTTAAAGTTTTATTTATAACCAAAGCTATTGCCAAACTAGTACTTTGGAATTTGGCAACAAAACAGTCAGTTATTGCTAGAATAAATCGTTTTCAGATGTAGATATTTAAGTGCAAAAGAATCCCGAAGCTTCTAACAATATTTATGTTTAAAATATTCGGAAACAATAAACAAGCCAATATGTTATTAAGCATTTAAATGTAAAACAGATATTTTAGAAAATAAAATATTGAAATTGTACGGGAAATATATGTATTAGAGTAGAAGAGTTTGTGATAGAGGTCGTCTAGAGATTTACTAAAAGTAAGTTCGTATGAGTCAGTGGCTAATTCTGGTGACAGAACTTTTAGACCGCCCGAAGGTCTCTGTCGATAATTTTAATAAAAATTTAATAAAATAAGGTAGCGGTCCCTACTTACCATCAGGTGGTCCGTATGCGTATTTGCCATTACATAAGTGGAATATAAAATTAAGTAAGAAAAAATATATTTTTAAAAGAAAAATCATGTCGAAACATGTAGCTCTACATTTACTTTCTTCTCAGACATATTTTATTAATAGTATTAAGATTACCATTCCTGGAAAAAACAGGGCCTGTCTGTATTTTAATTTAGTAAAACCTTTTATCATAAGTCCTAAGGAAACGTCAAAAATAAATCCGATAACTCAATTTAGAAATACCCTTGAATTTCGATTATGAGTTCAATGGTATTTATTGTGAATTTAAAAAAGTTTAGGCATTTGTTAAAAGTTTGATTTCTTAAAAATACGGCGATACTCACAAGTCGGTCGACTCAACTCACGTTTATTTTGGTGACACCATGCATGGTGCACGCAAACAACACCATGCATGGTGCACGCAAACAACACCATGCATGGTGCACGCAAACAACACCATGCATGGTGCACGCAAACGGTAACCAACTACTTGACAGTGTTTAGCACGAAAAACTCATAATTTGACAATAGCAAACGTAAACGTATCGTCCAGGTGCCTTATTCGCTATGACCAAACGCGGGCTGGTTACGATATCTGCGTGGAATCGTTGTTGACGAGCCACGTTTTAGGGCTCGTCTGACTATTTTTTAAAGTCAACCTTTCGATAGCGAAACTATCGCTATTGAAACAACACAGATACGGATAACAATTCTACAATTTCACACCATGGCATGTATAGAACACGTTACTAAGTTACACGTTACCCAGCTTTCAATTTGTATGGAATTTTGGTAGTTCATTTCACGCACTAGAGAGGCGCTGTTAAAAATCCTATACAAATTGATAGATTGATAGACGTTTACATTTACGATTATCAAACAAGTTTTTTCGTGTTAAGCACTCTGGCGCAGTGAGGGAGGTCCGGTTTTGAAGCGAGAGGTTCCGGGTTCGATCCCCGCTGCGGATAAAATGCTGCATGATCTGCAAGTATGTTTCTATGCATATAAAGTTTGTATTTACAAAAAAAATATACGTGTATTCTATCTGATATCTAACTTCACAAGCACAAGCTTTGTTTAGGTTGGAACTAGATGGCGCTGTGTAAAAAATGTCAGCCAAAATTTATTATCGAGACGACGTGCGAAGTATTTTGCAGAACCTTTTTCCGGGATAAAAAGTAGCCTATGTGTATTTTTTTTTACCTGGTCAAAGTCAAAGTCAAAAATGTTTTATTTTAATATAATCACAAGGATCATTTTATAATGTCTTAAAGCTAGATGAATTTACGCCAGTTCCACGCGCCCCAGCCTAGAAAAATCTGGCAACAAACTCGGCTGGGTTCCTAGCTTTTTTTTTGATGATCCCTCTTCATCATAAAGCTTCAGTGTGGTGCCAATCGAACTAGGTGAGGCTCATGCCAAGAATATCAGTAGGTAATTAAAAATAGGAATAAATTTAAGAGACAAGTTCTTTAGCAATACACGCTACGCTTGTTGAGTACACATTATTAAGTAATAGGACTAGGATTAGGTAGTAGGACTCTTCAGCAAGAGTCCGTCTTGGTGAAGAGCCACTGCAGTGTCAGATATTCTACCTCCAAGCAGTGTACAAGCATTACTGTGTTTAGGTTTGAAGGGCACTATAGCAAGTAAAATTACTGGGCGAAAGAGACTTAACAACAATGTCTCGGGGTGATGAGCGCAGTGCAGTGCCACGCAAACCCTTAAAAATGAAAGCTTTGGGTGGCACTGCATCTGTAATAGTCAGGCATGATGCTTAACGCCTTATTGTCTTGTCACTTGCTGACATAAAAAAAAAGCATTAAAAAAAAGATTTAAGCAATCTACATTCCAAATTTCATTTTTCATTTATTTATAAGGGCGAAAATACAAGCTAAGCAAACGCACGAGTTTGGTTTTCGGCATGCAATTTCACTGTAATTTCATTTATTAAAATTTCATCACATAATCACTTTAAATTTCTTAATTACGTCATATTTGGCAAACACAAATCAGTAGCTGGTATCGGCAAGCTACATTTTACTCACTGCCATTAAAATAAATAAAAAATGTTTACTCCAGCCAGGGTATGGTTAAATTTTATATAAATAGCTGTTTATTATCCTCAAGTTCTTGGGAATATTTTAAAAGGGGCTGTGAAATATACGTTTAAATGAGTAATTATTAGGTGGTAGCACATGGGGGCAATTGAGTGGAGCAATTGTAGTAATTTAGTGAACAAAGGTAGTAGAATAAAATTCTGGCGAGTATCTGTTATTTATTCAAATCATCAGAATAATATAAAACATACAGTCAACGCACAGCCTAAACCTTATGTTTTTTTGTTTTTTTTTTATACAACTGAAGTGGCAACCAAGCGTAAGGCCCACAAGATGGTAAGCGGTTACCGCAGCCTGCCAGCCACAGCATGGACGCTTGCAATACCAGAGGTATCACACGCGGGTTGCCACCTTGAGGCTAAGATCGAAAGCCTCATGTGCTAGTAATTTCACCGGAAACCATACCCTTCACACCGGAACACAGCAATGCGAGCATTACTGCTTGGCGGCAGAAATAGGTATGGTGGTAGTCCTTCCACGGACGAGCTCTATCACACAGAATTCTACTACTCTTCTATTATGTTCTAAAAACATGAAATTTTTAGGGTACATTGCTCATACGATGTCACTATTCGGCATCCATAACAATAGCAAGGATTATGCAAAAAAAACGATAGGAACCCAGCCGGTTTTGTTGCCAGTTCTTTTACGGGCGCGTTTGTGGCATAACTAGCGTAAATTTTCCTAGCTTCTAAGACGTTTCAAAGTGATCCTTGTGATTTTACTGAATAAATTACATTTGATTTTATTTGACTAATTCAATTCCTAGGAAAGAAAGCAACGGGATGATGAAGTTTGTGTAAAAAACTCAAACAAAGTCACGGGGCTTTTCATTAGTTGTAATAAATAACTCTAGAAAAGTAATATTTGCAAAGTATTATATATTATTTTTTTCATACCACTAAAGTGGCAACCAAGCGTATTTGCATGTAATTTCACCGGAAACCATACCCTTCACACCGGAACACAGCAATGCGAGCATTACTGCTTGGCGGCAGAAATAGGTATGGTGGTAGTCCTTCCACGGACGAGCTCTATCACACAGAATTCTACTACTCTTCTATTATGTTCTAAAAACATGAAATTTTTAGGGTACATTGCTCATACGATGTCACTATTCGGCATCCATAACAATAGCAAGGATTATGCAAAAAAAACGATAGGAACCCAGCCGGTTTTGTTGCCAGTTCTTTTACGGGCGCGTTTGTGGCGTAACTAGCGTAAATTTTCCTAGCTTCTAAGACGTTTCAAAGTGATCCTTGTGATTTTACTGAATAAATTACATTTGATTTTATTTGACTAATTCAATTCCTAGGAAAGAAAGCAACGGGATGATGAAGTTTGTGTAAAAAACTCAAACAAAGTCACGGGGCTTTTCATTAGTTGTAATAAATAACTCTAGAAAAGTAATATTTGCAAAGTATTATATATTATTTTTTTCATACCACTAAAGTGGCAACCAAGCGTATTTGCATGTAATTTCACCGGAAACCATACCCTTCACACCGGAACACAGCAATGCGAGCATAACTGCTTGGCAGCAGAAATAGGTATGGTGGTAGTCCTTCCACGGACGAGCTCTATCACAAAAAACTCTTCTACTACTCTTAATGTAGGTAATGGTAATTTTTTCCAATTTAATAATGTGTTAAATTTTTTTAAATGAATTAATAACTTTGATAATGTGTACATATAATATTCACGTGCCTGTACTCGGGCGAGATATGCAGCTCTATGATTTATATTTTCCACTGTTCAATTGGTCTATGAGCACCGGTGGTCTAGTGGTAGTGACCCCGCCTTCCAATCCTAAGGTCGTGGGTTCAAACCCGGTCGTGCACCAATGGATTTTTCTATTCGAAAAATTTATGTGCGCAATGCCAGTGCTCTCATACGGTGAAGGAAAACATCGTGAGGAAACCGGCATGTCCAAGAACTAAAAATTCGAAAGACATGTGCCATCCACCAATCCGCATTGGGACCGCGTGGTGGATTAAGACCCAATCACTCTCGCCTGAGAGTAGGCCAGTGTCCCAACAGTGGGAACATTAGAAGGCTGTCATGATGATGATGATGACTGTTCAATTTCTTTGATGAATGATAATGATAATGATTTAATGACAGTTTTTTGTTTTATATTCTTTGATGAATAACTAAATTACACCATCTATCGTGGGCTTGGTAAACTAGCGCTATCTTATTTTCTTTTAACAGCTAATTAGTTGCTTATGCAAATACCTATCTAGCCATTAGCTTTTATAATAATCTGTGCCAGTATTACCATATGATACTAGTCCAACTCTGGGCCAGTTAAGTGTGGCCAAAGTCGGCCAAACAGGTTCTTAACTCAACTAATTCCTGGTCAGCACGATGAAACAAACTATCAACAACTGTAAATAGCAGTCACCGCTTTTCAGAAGTCTAAAAGCATAGTCTTTATTCTGTCCCTCCTCCCTTAGTCTTGACAAAAAACAGCACTTCTCCACCAGAAAATATACCAATTTAGTATTGACACGGTCTAATCCCGAAATTCGCACTCCACCACAAAATCTCTAATTAAATTTCCCCGCTCTTAAAACAAAACAGGCTCAAACAAAACCACAATTTATATACAGCCGAGCGAACCGACAAATTAATCTGAGCGGTCATAAACAGCTCGCAGTGCGGCCACGCCTTTTGCTGTCTTCCGAGATTGAGCGGCTTCTGGGGCGGATAAATAACCTGAGTTTCAGGTTCCCGAGGTACACGAGAGATCTTGGATCTTGAGACTTTACTGACGATGTTAAAAATAAATACTATACTACTAATAATATAAATGCGAAAGTAAATAAAGGCACAAAGTAGATATAATGCACGTGCAGAATGGCCACTCCCTACCTCCCACCCGTTTTACTTGCAGCACCTTTCGCCGGCACTAAAGCTAAGGGCACGTGTTTATTTTGATTTTGTTTAGGTCCAAGCGCGCGAAAATCCAAGATCTAAGAGTGCCAAGTTGTGGGCGTTCTACTACAGTATTTAATAAAATGGCTAAAAGACTTTAAGCTGATTAATTAGTCGTTGAAGCCCTTCAAGAAATGTGATTGCCCTATTATTTGACCCACTTGGTACTAACCCAAGTGGGTCAATATCAAGGTATACCTATATTTGTATTATCCTAATCCCGTATTTTCAACTGAGCGCTTTTGTGCCTCGAAAGGCATTGTCTATGCCAGCTAAAACGTTAGACCATAACGGAGGCCTTCGGGTGGCCTATAAACTCCCTAAGTTGGCCTATGACTTTAAATTCATAAAATATATTAAAAAGAGTAGTAGAGTTCTCTGTGATAGAGCTCGTCCGGGGAAGGACTACCACCATACCTATTTCTGCCTCAAAGCAGTAATGCTCGCATTGCTGTGTTCCGGTGTGAAGGGTATGGTTTCCGGTGAAATTACAGGCACAAGAGGCTTTCGATCTATGCCTCGCGGCAACACGGCATGCCAGGTGGCAACCCGCGAGTGATACCTGGTATTGCAAGGGTCCATAGGCTGCGGTAACCGCTTACCATCTTGTAGGCCGTACGCTTAGTTGCCACGTCAGTTGTATAAGAAAAAAAGTGTGTTTTTCGCGGTTTTGCAGTTTTTATGCACATGAACGGTCTACTTTTCCGAAATAAAAAGTAGCATTTAAAAAAGTAGTAAAATAGTAATAATGCCGTAACATCCTTTTATATAGTTTACCAGACAAAAAGGTCAAATATCGCATCAGCGATGGTCCATTAAAAATACAATATGGTCGCACAAACGGCGCTCAATAACGGTTGTAACACAGATGTCCTATCAAAATAATATTTTCTGCGACGGCGGCGTACATCACCAACTGTTACGTAATAAAAAACAGACGAAAAATCTCTAGTACTATTCCACTTAACGGTTAAGCGGAATAGTACTAGAGATTTTTCGTCTGTTTTTTATTTTGTAATGGATTTCCGCAAAGTAACGCCTGAATCTATCAATTAGTTTCATCAGATATTTTACTTTGCCGCAGTTTTATCGTCATGACAGCCTTCTAATGTTCCCATTGCTGGGACACTGGCCTACTCTTCAGCAAAAGTGATTGGGTCTTAATGCACCACGCGGGACCCAATGCGCATTGATAAGAATGGCACATGTCTTTCGAATTATTAGTTCTTGGACATGCCGGTTTCCTCACGATGTTTTCCTTCACCGTATGAGAGCACTGACATTGCGCACATAAGTTTTTCGTAGCGAAAAATCTAATGGCGCTCGACCGGATTTGAACCCACGACCTTAGGATCGGAAGGCGGGGTCTTATTAATATATTTTAGCATAAAAATATTTATTATTATTAATATTATTATTAAAAAACAAGACGAGTAGTAAAGGTTTTCCCTAATGTTGTAGTCTGGAGAGTATTGGCGTGGTGACGAGACAGTATTGAAAAAAACAAACAAACTGCAGTATTGAGATACGCTTTGTTTTCAATCAAAGTAATTCTCATTACGCCGCGACGCCCGTAATGTAACGTTTAATGTAATATATTTTAATACTTACGCTTGGCTTGAAGTTTGTGTAATAGGTGAAGGTCACACCGCAGGTGGCACGCACGGCAAGAAATAAGCTTAATGCTTAGACTTAGATAACCGTTTTGAACTAACCCAAAACATGTTATGGTCGTGGTGTTCTACTCATAAAGCATGAACAATGTGACTTTGTCATATTTTTTTTCATTTTTCATTTTTACGTCTCATGCATCTTTTCACTTATTTTGGTATGAAAAAAATATCTTAACCGAATAAATGCTGTTGTCCACAACTTTGTTTTTTTTTTTTTAATACAACTGAAGTGGCAACCAAGCATACGGCCCACAAGATGGTAAGCGGTTACCGCAGCCTATGGACGCTTGCAATATCGCGGGTTGCCACCTTGAGGCTAAGATCGAAAGCCTCATGTGCCAGTAATTTCACCGGAAACCATAATTTTTTTTTTTTTGTTTGCGTGGAATTCAGAAACCGTACTTTTTTTTCAAGATAGAAGTAGCTTACGTCCTTTTACCGGTCATTGTGAATCTATGTTTTAAATTTCAGTCAAATCGGCTCAGTAGTTGTTGTGTTATACGAGGAACAAATATCCATCCAAACTTTCACATTCGTAATGTCATTGTGATTATAACTATAAATATAATTTTCACTTAAAACGGGATATTTACCATGATTTGTGAGTTTTATTGATTCCCGATATTTCGGCGCAGTTACATGCACCATGATCACGGTCACTTCAGTTCACTCGTTTATTATTCGTATATTATTGCAACCCGCGCCTCTGCACTGACTGCAGAAATATTATTACGTTACACCTAAGTGCAATGTATACAGAGCATGAATATGAACATGATAATACAAGCAAACAAAACAAACATTCAATTACCCAGCAACATCAAAACCAGTCGTAGAACACACGAAGAATAAATTCCGCTGCGAAATAAACCAAATCCTTATTTACACACGTTTGTCATGAAAAAGCTAATTTATCGACAACAAACAAATCCTGCGCCATAACGCTGAGTACGATCCGAGGTTAGCCATCAACATGTCAGACTGCGTATTGACTAGGGATGTAACATGTACGCGAGCGCTCGTGACGCAGCTGGCAAAGCTTGTTCTCGTTCGTTCGTTCGTTCGTATGAGTCAGTAGCCAACTCTGGTGCCAAAGTTTCTAGGCCGCCCGAAGGCCTCTGTCATGGCCTATTTTTATTATTATTTTTTATTAAATTGGTGCGGCTACTATAACACTGCGGCCATGCAGGCTTATTGTGTTCGCCACTTGTTTTGTCGCCCTTTGGGGGCGTTTACAGTTCACCTCCAAGCCCTGCCGATACTAAAAACTGGAGTAGTGCTTGGGGGTGATGAAGGCTCTGTCTTTGCTTAGGAACTTTCTCTCACTGTCTCACTGTCACTTGATACTTCAAGTGACAAAGGATGAAAGAGAAAGTAGCCACTGCTGACTCATACGAACTTACGTAACTGAAAAAAAAATATAGATCTAAAAGCTATTGTTTTCTATCTGGAGGCGACAGGGATTATTTATTTTATTATATTACAAACGAACGTAAAAAAAGCATTAGGTCGCGGAATAGTGCTAAGCTTGATTATGAATTTAAGAGTAGTAGAGTTCTCTGTGATAGAGCTCGTCCGGGGAAGGACTACCACCATACCTATTTCTGCCGCCAAGCAGTAATGCTCGCATTGCTGTGTTCCGGTGTGAAGGGTATGGTTTCCGGTGAAATTACTGGCACATGAGGCTTAAAAAATAATGAACAACTTAGCCATCGTCACGAACGCTTCCCAACTCTAGCACAGTGAGGCGTATTCTGTATTTGTCTTCATTTGCAGTAATGCGTGCCGCTGAGTAATAGGATAAGCTGAGACAGTATAGTGCAAGCAAATTAGCTGTGCAACCAGTATGCACGTTGTGTGTCCTATATTTTTTTTTTTATACAACTGAAGTGGCAACCAAGCGTACGGCCTACAAGATCGTAAGCGGTTACCGCAGCCTATGGACGATTGCAATACTAAAGGTATCACTCGCGGGTTGCCACCTTGAGGCTAAGATCGAAAGCCTCATGTGCCAGTAATTTCACCGGAAACCATACCCTTCACACCGGAACACAGCAATGCGAGCATTACTGCTTGGCGGCAGAAATAGGTATGGTGGTAGTCCTTCCCCGGACGAGCTCTATCACAGATAACTCTACTACTCTTAAACTCTTAGATTATATACCGGAAGAGACTCTTCGCTTAATAAAGAATAACGTTTGTAACGGCTTTCGGATAAGATTGGCGGTTTTATCAAAAACCTAACTGCAAAAAAGGACAATTTTAAAAGTATTGCACCAAAAAGACCGAAACAAGATTGAGAATAGAAATCTAAATTAAAATAAACTATTATGTAAACAAAGTTAACTCTACTTTGGCTAGTATTAATAGGCCAGCCAATGTTTTCACTCGCGTAGTACACACATAATAGTAGTATTATGTATTTTCTTAGATTTCATCTCCATGCCAAGTTTCATCCTTGGCGGCGGGTCCAGATACACCAAGGCGAATGTGGACTTTTGGTAATATATTTGTACAAATCGTACAATCGTATCGCGGGACGACCGATGTGGCGCAGCGGGCGTAGGTCCGCCTGCGACGCAGGAAGTTGCAGGTTCGATTCCCGCCTTGGAACAAATGTTTGTACGATCTGCAAATATTTTCTCCGGGTGTTTTGGGTATTTTCTATGTATAATAAAAAATATGTAGCTGTGTATTGTATTTGTATTAAGTATATCAGTCATCTAGTACCCTTAACACGTGCTCTGCTTAGCTATGGGCTAGATGAATCATAAATCATTTATTGTTTGTGAATCCAGGTATTGTAAGAGTTACATTAAGGTGTTATAAAAAGTGTGAATCTCTTCATTCTGCTAATTAACATACAAACATAATTATCTGATCACTATAATAAAGTAAATTAGAAAAAAAAAAAACGAAATCATGATGCTGTGTGGATTGTCCAGCATTATTTTTAAATTATTTATTTGTTCTCAAACCCTGTCTAAGTTATGGGTAGTAAGTTAAGGGCAAGGTTATTTAGAATAGTAAATAGATGAAAGAAATAAAGATAATTATGGGTATAAATAATAAATAAAATAAATAAATAATAAATAATGCTGGACAATCCACACAGCATCATCTAGCCCCAAAGTAAGCTGCTGTTAAACAGAGCTGTATTATGGGTACTAGATGACTGATATATACTTAATACAATACAATACATAGATAGATATTTTTTATTATATATAGAAAATACCCAGAACACCCGGAATAAATATTTGTAGATCGTACAAACATTTGTTCCGAGGCGGGAATCGAACCCGCAACCTCTGCGTCGCAGGCGGACCTGCGCCCGCTGCGCCACATCGGTCGTCAACGTATAACGCCAGCTTGCAAAACGAATGCAGCATTTTTCAACTCTAATAGCTCAAAGCAATGGAAAAAGTGGGGGAAATAAAACCCACATGTGAACACTTCCATAATGAGGTTAATAGCCACTTTGTCGATTCTCTTTTCAGTCGACGAAAGGGCGGTTAGGGGTCGACGCAAGTGATAAAATATATGAAGTGTCACTGTAGCCGGTGACGACCAGTGATGAGATAGTTAAGCCACGGAACAGATATTAATACTACGTACAGAATGGCCACTCAATACCTCCCACCGGTTTTACTTACCTCACCCCGGTCACAAGTTTGCCGGCAACTTTAGCCGGCACTGAAGCTAAAAGCGCTCGCCTTTTGTTTAGGTCCATAGCGCGCGCATGCCCGCTAGCGAAAGTGTGCTATCTCGCTCTTGCTATAAATAGTTCCAACCATGACACTGACACATACAACGGCACCGTTTACACATACCATGCGTGTGGTGATTGCGACGAGTTTGCTTCATACATTTTAATGAAAGTGTCCAGGGTGTAGTTAAGCGTAAGCGAGAGATTCTTGGGCCATATTGCCAATACGACATGGGTCCTCCCATTTTTATAGTTTTTCTCGTATTATTTTAAGTTTTGGTGTATAAATTTGGTAGCAGTTTATCTAACATGACTTTGGCACAGGTGTAGATGATTGAATAGAAAGGTTGATGTTGGTTTGTAATTTAGTTGAGGGCTCTCCTAAATTTTTGGAATTTTTTTAGCATTTTTCAAATGCATTTATATAAATAAGTCTAAAAAAATATTGTCTTCTTATTTTTAATAGAGGTTTTCTTTACATTTATAACATCATTTTCAAAACCAATATTTGGACAATACATTGAATTATAATAATCCGTATTGATCATATGTTTTCGTTATACCAATAATATCCAGATACACTGATATTCGAAAATGTACGTTGCTAGGCCTACGTAATTGCTACGCCGTAGCAGGTATGCTACGAGCGTAGAGGAAGGTTAACAAAACAAACGTTTAAATTAAACCTGCTGTGAGAAGTCAATTAATTAATTCTTAGGGTGCTTTTATTGTGTAATTGTGCATTTGTTTAAACATTACTGAGTAAAGTACTAAATAGAAAAACACTACTGATGCCGACGACTAAGATAGCTTTCTAAGATACTATACGTTCTAAGATAGCTTTTCATTAAAATTAAGATTGCATTTATTTATCTTTCTCCATTGTACAATACATTCGTGGTTTCATTGTTGTCGTATCAAATAACGATTTCATTCATTTATTTACAATAACAAAAAAAAACCATTTAGCCAAAAAACTGTTATTTTGTTTTATATAGACAAGCGTTTGACCACCACCTCACCTGATGGTAAGCGATGGTGTGGTTGATGATGGAACACGCTTGTCTAGAAAAATTCTTATTCACTCTAGCCCTAAAGACTCATTAAATTATTATGGTCCGGAATAACAGACGCCGGCAACGAGTTTCATTCTTTACTTGTCTTCGGCTGTATTCGACCAACTTTTAAACTATCTACTCGCAAATAACTACGATTTATTCGAAGAATAGTGCCTATTCGAGTTTGGTCGAATCCACCTCGAATCCTCAATCAATCCATAATGAAAAAAAAAAGATGACAAGTATTTTTTATTAAACAGTTACAATAAAAGTTTAACAAATCGGAAGATGTGATGTGAAAACTCCTGGTTTTACCCCTTTCCGAGGGATAATCCCAACCGTATGCAGAAAATGATATTATTGGGTATCTTACGACGGACTCTTTGGAAATATTTCAGAGATTTGCATTCGGGGATGGTCACGAGTAGTTTTGAAACAGAATTATTTATGAGAACAATTTGAAAGAGAGATTCTTTGAGGGCAATTTGTATTTGATTTAGTAGTACTTTATTTGTTTTTTTTTTGTTTTTAGCCCTGTCAATGGAGATAATATTGAAATTTTTGATATTTATATAATTTGGATCGTAGACAGGTTTCTCACCTTAGATTGAGTTTTATCTTGCATAAAGTAAAACTGAAACAATGGTGTCATATAGTCAAAGAGTACACTATATATGTATTTTTGAAAATACATGTTTATTTTTCTTCTCTTCTAAATAGTATAGGGGGCTCTTTATTTTATGCCATTTAAAGATATATTCTAAATAGTATAAAGTCGCTCCCCACCATTTGTCCCTTTTTATGTACTCGTATGTAGATAAGACAGAGTGATTTTAAAAGGTTTATACATAGATTATACACGTACGAAGCCGGGGCAGATCGCTATAGTGCATCACACAGTTACATCACACTAACATTAGTGTGAAAGTTAGTGTGTTTGTTTCCTCTATAACTCGAAAACCACTGAACTGAATTGGCTGAAATGATACAAATCAAATATTCTATTAACCACAAATACAAATGTTGACACAGTGGTGATTCACTGGTTTCTGAGTTAGTTTTCACTGTGTTTCAGAAAGACAGTTGATTCCCCAATAATTTTATTTTTTTTATTTATTATTATGTATTAAAATACAATTTGCCTATACTTCAATGTTGCAGTAATTAGAATTTAGAAACTAACTCCACTGATGTACCATTTTATTTGGACCTCGCACGCATCTTCCTCCTTTTACGCTTTAGCCTACGCATGTAACCATTAAAAACCGATACGTGAAAATACCCGTTTTTAAAATGAATGATATAGTTCACGATAGTTTTCTAAGTTCTTCTACCTGGTGGTAGGACTCTTCAGCAAGAGTCCGTCTCGGTGGGTACCACCGCAGTGTCAGATATTCTACCTCCAAGCAGTAGTGTGCAAGCTGCACTGTGTTTAGGTTTGAAGGGCACTGTAGCAAGTGAAATTACTGGACGAAAGAGACTTAACAACAATGTCTCGGGGTGATAAGCGCAGTGCAGTGCCACGCAAACACTTACAAACTTTAAGCTTTGGGTGGCACTGCATCTGTAATAGTCAGGCGTGGTGCTTAACATCAGGTGGGCGCCTTGATTGTCATGTCACTTGCTGACATAAAAAAAAAGTTTTATTATTAAGATATTAAGATAAATGTATATAAAATGTAACCAGTTTTACACGGCATCAAAAAGTCAAGCAGATACTGTAGCTGAATACGTACTTAAATCATCCGATACTGCAGTTGTTACTACTTCAAATCACAGCAACATTGAAGTATAGGCTCTACAAACAGACGCCATTGTGTGCAAATATGCCATGCTGCGAGTTCGTGATCTGCTATTGTGTACACACGAATGCAAAATAATGCCTAGGTATTTTAGTCAACAAGACGCTCCGCTTAAATAAGTACAGTGCTTAAAACGAACAGTTAGATTTCCTACTCTAGATAATATAAAGTGACACAAACGCTGTAATGCCTGGGATAGGTAAATATTCAAATTATTACAATTTAGTAAAGCACCCACAATATTGTTGCGTAATGTAGTCAAGACTGCGCGTGACCGGTTGCCGTTTACACATTTGTCGCCTTGGCCCCGCGAGTAATGAGGCTAAATTGTCAGTAGTTTCAATAATCCCTGTCGAATCGTGTTTCTATGTACTACTTAAGTAAGGTTCAGGTTTCTGTGAAGTTACCAGAGCCAGGTTATGTGATAACATGACAAAAATAAAATTTTATTCCAGTCTGTTGTCTGTCTGGTGATAAATTTAACTTTTTCGCGTATACTATATTTTTTTTTTTTTGTTTTTTTTATGTCAGCAAGCAACGAGACGGTCAAGTCGTTAGATTGATGTTTAGCGTCGACGGTACTACACTGCACTCGTAATCCCGAGACATATGTATTAAGTCTGATTCGTCCAGTTATTTCATTGCTACAGAGTCCTTCAACCTAAACTACCAGTAATGATTGCTCTCACTTGCTTATCTGGCATTCCGGTGATCACCAAAACTGACTCTTGCTAAAGTTTCCTTCCATACATACATACATACAAGTTCACATATACAACAACGCACGTATCCCGAAGGGGTAGCAGATACCACGGATTTACACTTGCTACGATCATGATTTACCTCTTTTGCTTCATTCTCTCTCATCTTCATTCATGTCGGTTTAAGGTGCTCTTGACCTGGCATTTCTTTAGAAAGTGTCCTTTCAACAAATAAAACTCAGCCACCCCACCAGTGTACTTGAAACCAGTTTAATCACAAGATAATATCCCTGTATTCTGTCCTCCATTCCGTCGTAGGGTGGCGATCGTCCATCATAATTCTGTCGATTTATAAGTCATGTTCGATTTTGATAAATCATTATCTTTCGGGCTCCCCAGCTACCGAAGGGCCGAGAAGTATTTTATCCAACAGATAAGTTATTAGTAGCTTTCGTATCACGAAACGGTGGCCATCAATGACGGATGTAATATAGCGGAACGTGCAAATATTTCATTAAAAACTAGCTGACCCGCGCGGTTTCGCTCGTGTTATTTTTCTCACCGTTTATACCTTCCCTAGACTGTAACAAATAATCTCTCAAAATAATCTCTCAAACTAATCTAAATGATGAAGGCCACAGAAAAAAAAAAACAACCCAAAATCGGTCGTCATGGCGCTCTTTGGGGGAGGTCTATATCCAGTAGTGGACGTCTATCGGCTGATATAAGTGTGATGATGATAATCTACATAGAACGATAGTCAAAAAGCGGATACAGCATTTTCAAAACTGGCTTAAGTACCTAATTGACTCCGAACAAGGAACGCTCGACAAAGGAGATCGCAATGAGATTTTCATTAATAGCGGTTCATTGGACCGCTATTATTTGAGTTTTATGAGTGGGATACATTGAGAATACGGATTACTATTCAACGTATTGTCATCATCATTAGCAGTCTGAAGATAGCTGCTGTTGGATACAGCAAGTATGCAGTGCCACGCAAACACTTAGAGACTTTAAGCTTTCGGTGGCACTGCATCTGTAATAGTCAGGCGTGGTGCTTAACATCAGGTGGGCGCCTTGATTGTCTTGTCACTTTCTAACATAAAAAAACGTGGACTACGTGAACTTTTTTTCCAGTTGGTTCGATTAATCGAACCAATGTATTCTTGGGACTCGGGATAGTTTGATTAATCTGACTATGCAAAGGCCTTTAAAAAATATTGCTATGGTAATTGAGCCGTGAGCCCGGAAGGCCATCCTAGGTTTTTTTATTGTTATCACAGAGCTTACACTATATAAGATCTTCGATTATTAGTGCGCGATATTCAAGGAATATGTTCCACACAAAAAAAAAATATTTAATTTAATTTTAATTTTAATTTTATTTTATTCGGAAAACAAACAGTATAAAAAACTAAATATTAAACAACTTAAATAACTAAACACCAATAATATGTTTTCGCATATAAAAGTCTAGTGTGACACACTTGTATGACAGAAAAACAACTAAAACACCTACTGTAGATAACATTATTAATTAAAATAGCCTAAAGAGTTATTGTACCATCTCAAACCAACTGTTAAATAGAACATGCTTAAATGTAGATGGCTTTGAGTTGAACAAATCCAACTCAGGGAAACAAGCCAGTTCATTATAGGAGTTTGCCGCGCGAACGAAGAATGAGTTTTTTCTATAATTTGATGCAGAATGAGGAACATAAAGAGAGAGAGCTGGTATTCTAACGCTTCTGGTCGGAACTCGCAACTTTAACAAAGAGAGCAGATGTGGAGAATCAATCAGATTTTGCATGATTTTAACTGTAACACAGATGTCAGATATTGCCCTTCTCTCTTTAAGGGGTATCATATGGTGCCTTCTACATCTTGCATCATAATTGAGATCATGTACTTTGCACTTGTACTGAAGGAACTGCATAAATTTACGCTGAATGGATTCCAGCCTATTAATGTAAACACCATATTGTGGGTTCCAAACTTGCGAACAATACTCAAGGATGCTGCGAACATAAGAACAGTATAGAATTTTAACAATTTTTACATTTGAGAATTGAGAGCAAGACCGTTTAACGAAACCTAGAACTTTATTAGCTTTCTTAGCTATGTAATCTACATGTTTTTCATATGTTAGTTTAGAGTCATGTATCACGCCTAGATCTCGAACCTCATCTAACCGGTCAAGTATAGTTTGTTTCAGAGTATAACTGTACTTGACAGTTTGAACCTTACGCGTGAAAGTAATTAATTTACATTTGGAGACGTTAAGATCCAAATGATTATGACGACAATATTCTTCAAATCTCAGCAGGTCCTGCTGTAATAAATGACAGTCATCAGGCGAATTGATTTGTTTGAATATTTTCATATCGTCAGCATATAACAAAAATTCAGAATGTAAAAAACAAGTATTTATGTCATTTATGAAAATGTTAAAAAGCAATGGTCCAAGTAAAGATCCTTGAGGTACCCCTGATGGAACAATATGCCAAGTAGATACAATGCCATTAATAGCAACAGCCTGGGATCGGTTTTCAATGTAAGAGGTAAACCATCTAAATAGATTACCATGGATACCTGCAGATAGGAGCTTTTGTAAAAGTATTTTATGATCTATTCGATCAAACGCCTTACTATAATCAGTAAAAATAGAATCAACCTGACCACCTGCATCCATACTTGAAGTTGTGAAGTTTATAAATGATAGTAAGTTGGATACAGTCGAGCGATTTCTCAAAAACCCATGTTGTTCAGGTATAAAAGTAGTTGCAAGAGTGCTATAAACCTGATTATAAACTATCCGCTCAAGTATTTTAGCAAATATACATAGTTTAGAAATGGGTCTGTAATTCTTAACATCTACTTTATTACCATTTTTGTGGACTGGCGTAATGAATGCCGACTTCCATAAATTAGGTACAATACCCTCACTCACAGAGCGTTGAAATAGAAAGGTAAGCGGTATGGTTAATTCCTGAAAACAGTTAACAATAAATGAGGGTGGTATATGATCTGGACCAGCTCCTTTACTAAGATCAAGCGATTTTAGCAGTTTAGATACTGCACTTGGGTCAATTTCTATGACACCTATGGTATTAGTAAAATTTAAAGAGCTCAAATCACTCACAGTCGTTAACGCGTTAAGACTATGGGTTGAAGAAGTGAGAAAGGTTGATTGAAAATAGGTAGCAAAAATATTGCATATACTCTCACTACAGTCAGCTGATTGGCCCTCGTACGACATTTTAGCAGGAAGACAGTTATTGCTTTTATTATTTGATTTAATATATGACCAAAACAATTTAGGGTTCTCTATTATAGAGTCCTCCGTTGTTTTAATGTAAGCTCGGTAACAGTCTTCTTCAATAGCCTTAGATCTTTTTCGAAGCAAAGCAAAGGTTTCATAATCTGAGGTATTACCATATGTATGATATTTCCGCAAATATTTATGCTTTTCTTTAATAATTTTTTTAAGACTGGAATTATACCACGGTGGATATGTAGACGAATATAAAAACTTATAAGGCACATATTTTTCAATTATATCATTCAAACAGTGATAAAAAAAGTCAACAGCTTCATTTAATGCGTTACCAAACAGGCAATTTTTCCATTCGATAGTATTTAATTCTGATTTAATTTTACCATAATCTCCAGATTCATAATAATATTTTTTTCTTGGATTTATTTTAAGGGATGCAATATTAGTAAATTGTAACGATATAAATAAAGATTTATGATGATCATCCTCTGGTACTAAAGGATCGTCACAAGCAGTAACAGATATATTATCTGAGTTACACAAAACTAAATCTAGGATCCTAGCCTTAGAAACATTACGACAGGAGTTAAACTGGTTTAAGTTACATTCAGAGAGGGTGTCAAAAAAATAAATCTGAGTTTCCCCAGTTATACCTGACGGTTGTAGGTAATATCCGTCGTTAGTCCAGTCCACCATTGGCATATTAAAATCGCCCATAACCAGAAAAATATCGTCTGGGTTAGAGTCAACTATCATTGACAGGTTGTTTGCAAAGTTACTTAACTGAGTTTCATAAGAATTACCTAAACTTTCGCTGCAGAGATAAATTGTACATAAGTGCAATTTATGCGAAGACCGGTCTTTATTTTTGTAAGTAATCGTGACCCACAAGTCTTCAGCCGAAGAGGTCCACTCAGGGCGTACTACCGCTGCCAAATCACGACGCACTGCTAAAAGTACCCCCCCACCTTTAGTTTGTTTCGTTTTTAAATAATCCCTGTCCCGACGCCAAACAATATACCTATCGTCAAAAAGTTCACTATCGCTTAAACCGTCAAGTAACCAGGTTTCAGTCAATGAGACAATATCATAAGAATTTAAATATAGATTTCGTTTAAAAGTATGTGTCTTTGTTCGCAACCCTCGAGTATTTTGGTAATAAACATTATAAGTAGCCATCATTAAAATTATAGCAAAAGCAGGGGCGCAGCGTAGTATTCCTAGTAACAAAATAATAGCTAGGTAAATTATGAGTGTTTACAACAGTATACGCGTAAGGATTCAAAGACATAGGCTGAATCATTTGGGTAAGTTCAAGTGCAAAGCAATTAGCAAAATAAACCGAGGCATAACATAATAGCAATAAATTTACAAGCAAATTAGAAATTGAGTATTTTTTAAAAGTTAAGGTATTCATGTTCGCAACGTATTGCGACCAAGTTACATGTTCCGCCAGTAAGAGACACCAGTTAACGTAAGCGCAAGGGAAATTGACCCGTACGCAGCAAGATACGCACGCGCCTACGAGTTGCAATCGAATGCATAGCTGCGACAAACTTACTTGTTCCACGAATAACTGGTTGGTAATTCCACTATGCATCATACGGCAAGTCGATGAACAAAAGATTTTGTAGTTGGAGATGGTTCTCAAACTGTTTAGAGAAATGAAACACATTTGTGATAGTGAAAATAAACTACCTATGCTGTGATTTTTAGAAGATCGTTTTCGCACTTTATAAAAAATATGGGCGCTGTATCCGATTTTCTGGCCATGATCTTACAGTGTTTGACCCATATGTACTGGAAGTTTTTCTCTTTAGCTAAGGCCCTGGCTTTTCCCAAGAGAGTTTTATTAGCTTGAGTCAAATGGTCATTGACGTAAAAATTGGCTGCTGTAGAAAAGCCCAGAGCTGATAGGTTGAGTTGCTTACATTTGCGCGAAGATGCTACGAACTCTTCTTTAGTGTAGCGACTGTTGAATGCTACCACTATTGGTTTCTCAGCGTTCGGGACACGAGTAGGTATACGAGCAATGTAGTTTATTTCTTCCTTTTTAATGCTGTAATTACATAAATTACTAATCTTCTGAGCGATCTCGTAAAGGTTTTCATTTTTCTTTTGCGGAATGCCACGGATTTCCACGTTATTTGCTCGAGCCCACTGGTCTCTATCTTGCATTTCTCGGTTCAACCTTTCTACCTCGATCTGAAGGGCAGGAACTTGATACGCAACCTTCTCTACTTTAGCCACCCTTGATTCTAGGGCAACTACCTTATCAGAGAAGTTGTTGATGAGGTTGTAAGCCATATCTAGGGAGTCCTTGAGGCCACTCAGTTCAGACTTGATCGACCTAACGTCAGCCACTAACGAAGTCAGGGGTGCTAAGTCGAAGGTGATTTTATTGAGCTGGTCTTGTATACTGTCTAATTGACTAGGCTGAGGAGAGACTGCGCCGGATAGAGATGGTGAAGGGCTGGACTTACATTGTGGACAGCGCCAAGCGTTCTTCCTGGCATCACCGAGTCTGCGATACCCAGTTTCGGTGACTCCGGCGCACTGGTAGTCGTAGCGAAGCTTGCATATGCTGCAAACCGGTCCGTCAATGTGTTGTGATCCGCAACTGGCACAGGTGAACATCGCGCAAAAAGTTCGAGTAACGCTGGTATTTTAACTCCGACAAACAAGCGTGCGCTTTCGAGAGAGGCCGAACGGCGTATATGATATACATGTACTTTTCCTTGAATATCGCGTACTAATAATCAAAGACCCTGTATATTTAAACGAGTAGTACCACAACACCCTTGAACCCCCACAACTTGAACTAAATAATTATTTACAGATCAAGTAAACCGTTTGTTCAGCAGTAGGAATCGGAACTGCATCCGCTTTGCTATCCCCCAAACATTGAATCCGCGTGGTGGATTAAAACCAATTACTCTAGCTCGAGGCTAGCCCAGTGTCCCAGCAGTAGGAACACTAGACATTAAAAGGCTGTCATGATCGTTCGTTCGTATGAGTATACACAGAGTTTCTAGGCCGCCCGAAGGCCTCTGTCATGGCCTAACAACTTAGAAAAAGCCGGGACCACAGCACAGCTCTGAAGCACAGGAGCGCTCAGTTGAAATTGCCACTGGCGGTCACCCATCCAAATGATGACCCCGCGGAACAGTGCTTAACTTCGTTGATCTGTTAAGAACAACTTAGCCAGCTACGTCACGAGCGCTCCTTAACTGTCACGTCAGCGTCACGAGCGCTGTCATCATGAAAAAGAAGAAGAAGAAAACGAACGCGTCGTGCTAAATTGCCACTTTCCATAGATCACTATTTCTAAATTGCTTTTACTTTTATGGTGCCCGCAGCGCGACATATTATGAACATTATAAATAATAAAATCGCGACTAATTGACGCGATTTTATGCGTTGGTTAGCTTGCCTACTACTGAATCTTATTTCGTTAAAAACTTTGGTAAAATATCCTAAAACTAACGTAGACTTACGAACAGCAATACATTTTTCAAAGCTTTTTTATGATATTGAGATGACAATAATGGGACCACAATGGTTTCAAAGTCGCGTCCGACGGTTCTACCGCACTTACGTATGCAATACTGCAATATCGGACAATTTGTTTAGTTCTCATTAATCACACGTGCGTGCAGCCGCGGGCCAGCGCTAGTTAATTATAAAATGCGGGAATGCATGCCATTTTAATGGCGACTTCACACTTGGTTAATAATATTCATGCTAGTAAATAAATCAGAAACGCAGGAACTAAATTAAAAATGAAATCGGTGAACGATGTCTTTTGGGTTTTGAACTGAAACATCCCGTTGTGTTTACGGAGTTTTCCATCATCATTTGAAAGCAATGGGAGAACGCACATAATTTTTCCAAGTGGTTCTAGGATACTTTGCCATGCGAGCAAAACCGCGACCAGTTTGTTGAACTATAAGTAAGTTTGTAACTATAAGTGAGTCAGTGGCCAACTCTGGTGACAGAGTTTCTAGACAGCCCGTTGAATTATAATAGACTTATACTAAAATACCTTAAAACTTCATTCATCATCACAGCCAATAGAAGTCCACTGCTCGACGTAGGCCATCCCCAAATAATGTCATGACAATTGAGCCTTTTCCATCCACCATACGGAGCGCCTAACCTAAAAACTCTGTCACAAGAGTTAGCCACTGACTCATTACTTACTTAATGTGTTTTGACCTTTATTGTCATCAGTCCGCCATCTTATACTTCGTTTTACAATTCGCGGTCGCCATTCGAAAACGTTTAAGCGCACACACAAAGAGCGGGTTTGACGCGCGGGTTATTAACTCGCGGTTATAGGTAGGTGTATTTTGTCTAATTTGTATGGACGACAAGGATGACAATCGCGTGCGCCGTCGCGGGTGTATTTTGTTTAATTTTATTTGTATGGACGGACAAGGATGACAACACACTGACGCGACCCGACCCGCGCCCGATCCGCGCGTGGTACTACCCAGCAGAGCCACCACGTTAGAATCCGATCATTTATATCTTAAAAGAATGTACGTTAGACGTACATAGTGTACGTATGCCGTTTATTGCATTACGTTCGTCAGGTACTGAGAAAATCAGGGCCCGCGATGGACACGACCCGACCCGACCCGCGCTCGCTCTCTGTGTGTGGCGCTATCTTCAGTGGATAAATGAATTATGAATCATGACAGCCTTCTAATGTTCCCACTGCTGGGACACTGGCCTACTCTCAAGCAAGAGAGATTGGGTCTTGATCCACCACGAGGACCCAATGCGGATTGCTGGATGGCACATGTCCTTCGAATTTTTAGTTCTTGGACATGCCGGTTTCCTCACGATGTTTTTCTTCACCGTATGAGAGCACATTATGAATACTTTTTGGAAACCTCATTCAGTACGTGTAAACGCTGCTTTAGCACTAAATTATGACTAGTAATTAAACACCGCGTAATATTGCAGTTACCTATGTTCTGGTGAAAAATGACGACGATTAACACTGTTACTGCAGTGTAGTTTGTGGAACTAACCTCTTAATTATATGGACTACTATAACTGCAAGAACACTAGGTCTTGTGGACCTCGCCTCCCGACGCTAAGGTCGTGGATTGAATGTGTTCCAACTCTACTAGGCATCCATAACAATAGCAAGGCTTATGCCAGAAAAGCGATAGGAACCCAGCCGGTGTTTTTACCAGTTCTTTAACGGCATGGGCACGTTGGAAATGGTGTAAATTTTCCTAGCTTAAGATGTTTCAAAGTGATCCTTGTGATTCAAATGAATAAAGTACTTTTAATATTGATTTTTTTTCATTTTCAAGGAAAATAGTGGTCAAACGCTGAACATTGAAAAATACTAGAACTAAAAAATGTGTCATCCACCAACCAGCATTGCACCTAGTGCGTTGGTGGATGACACAAATCGAAACTAAGACTGGAATTCAAGGTCTCAAAATTCATACACATTACTTTAGCCTTATTATTGCTATCTTCATCATCATCATAACAGCCTTCTAATGTTCCCACTGATGGGACACTGGCCTACTCTCGGGCGAGAGTGATTAGGTCATAATCCACCACGCGGACCCAATGCGGATTATTGCTATCTTAAATTACATGAAATGCATAATATTGTCCTGTAAGACCTTTCTGAAAAAAATAATTTATTATTATTAATATTATTATTATTATTACTAAATCTTAAAATAACTCTGTTTATATCTTCTTAAAAACCTACAGTAACTTCAAATACAGCGAAGCTTTGGTAGAGTGGAATTTTTATGAATAATGCTTGAATTTTACCGCCAAATATATGTTAATCCTCGTTTTGGCTTGTATAATGAACGTAAGAACTTAGAGTTATAATAAGAAAGCTATAGATATCTTGTGGCGTGACAGAAGCGAGTTGGCTTGACATCTGTGTTCACACTGAACCGAGGCGGGAAAAAGGAGGCAAGTATTTATTTTACATTTTACCGGTTTTCAGAGGCCTTCGGGCGGCCTAGAAACTCAGTCACCAGAGTTGGCCCACTGACTCATACGAACGAACGAACGAACCGGTGGTAGGACTCGTCAGCAAGAGTCAGTCATGGTGGGTACCATTACAGTGCCAGATATTCTACCCCAAAGCGTCTTGATTTTCTTGTCATTTGCTGACATAAAAAACCTTTTACCTTTTACGTTATTAAATTCGCGTCTGTTCTTTATAAGCTTAGATAATATTATCCTATACGAATTTTTCGGGAGTTGATTTATAAATAAATAGGTCTTTATAGTTCACACAGCGGATCTAGGCTTCCGTCGCACAGCGGATCTAGGCTTCCGTGAAGTTAGCCGTTTGTGATGCGCAAAGACAATTTAGTTTGAGAAAGCTCTATTGCGCATCGAAACGGGTAACTTCACTACGGCCGAGATCCGTCGTGAGAACTATACCTATGAAATTGCCGTTCTTCAGTACTGGTCACTTCAAATAGAAAAAAGTTTGAAATGGCTTTGTATTCTAAATTCAAATTAATTTTGTTTTAAATACATGACATTCTTTTTACAAACTCATTATTTTGTTTATTAATTAGCGTTGTATTTTCATTACATTTGAAAATTTTTCGTCATAGTGGATACTTTGAAAATTTGTGTAATTATGGAATATGAGTTTCGTCGTGGCACCAACGCAACTCAAACGGCACGTAACATCAAAAATGTTTACGGAGAGAACTGTACAAACGAACGCAGAACCCGTTATTGGTTTTCCCGGTTCCGTTCTGGAAATTTTGACTTGAAAATGAAGCTCGTTGTCGTCCGGAGACTTTGGTCAACAATAATGAATTAAAAGCGATTGTGGAAGCTGACGAAATTCAATCTACAGCTGAGCTAGCAGCAGCTTTTGATGTTAGCATCAAAACAATTTTGATCCATTTGCGACAAATAGGCAAGGTAAAAAAACTGGATAGATGGGTGCCCCACGAACTTAACAATGGCCAGCGCAACGTACGCGTCGAGACCTGCCTTGCGCTGCTTAATAGGCAAAGAAATGAAGGAATTTTGAACCGAATTGTTACGTGCGATGAAAATGGATTCTGTTCGACAATCGAAAGCGCTCAGCAAGTTGGTTAGATCCTGGTTCAGCACCAAAGCAATGCCCTACACCAAAAATGACCCCAAAAAAGGTGATGGTCTAGTGCGGGTGTGATTCACCACAGCTTTTAACAAAACGGCATGAGCATTACTGCCGATGTGTACTGTGAAGAACTGGAGACAATGATGGAGAAGCTTGCACATCGGCAACCAGCTTTGGTCAATCGGTCGTCCCCACTGCTCCTTCACGATAACGCGCGACCCCATACTGCACAGCAGACTACTTTTTTCTATTTAAAATGACCAGTACTGAAGAACGGCAATTTCATAAGCAAAGACCTAATAAATTCCTAGTTCCTAGTTTTTTTTATTAAAATCATACGCATCCAATTCACTTGGGAGATTAAAAAACTTGGTTTACAAAATGTTGTTAAAACACATTTATTTATTTTTAATCTTAGTGTTGAGTAACGCTCTATAGCTTGCTCTCTTTCTCTGCGGATTTCTCGAGTATCCGCTCGGAACAGTGTTTCCATTAATATCCCGTTTTATAAAAAAGGTTTACTACACCTGCGGAGCGTTAGTCAAAGAGATTTAAATGTTGATGATACCTTTTTTTTTTTTTTTTTTTTTTATACTACTAAAGTGGCAACCAAGCGTACGGCCCACTTGATGGTCAGCGGTTACCGTAACCTATGTACGCATGCAACATCATAGATATCACTTGCGTGTTACCACCCTGAGACGTTAGATGGAAAGTCTCATGTGCCTGTAATTTCACCGGAAACCATACCCTTCAAACCGGAACACAGCAATGCGAGCATTACTGCTTGGCGGCAGAAATAGGTATGGTGGTAGTCCTTCCCCGGTCGAGCTCTATCACAAAGAACTCTACTACTCTTGTACCTGCTACTTTATTTACTTTTGGATGGTATACTGCAACATAGTGCCAAAATCAGCTATTAGACAAAAACGGTTATGTTTGTTTTAGTATAAATAAGTTCATATTATTCAGTGGCCAACTCTAGTAATAGAATTCACAGGTCTCCAACATAGTCTAACAACTTTGAAATAGTCAGGATCGACAGCTTAACGCGCCCTCCAACGCACGAAAGCTCTCTGTTAAAAATAAGTAAGTTATCTTAAAATATATATTCTTCAACAAAACACTTTACCGATATTGTGTTCTCGGCAACATGTTTCCACCGGATGTACGGGAAATCTAAACGGATATCGATTCCAAGCTCGTCTACTCGATACGTTGGTAACGATTCAGGTTTGGAAAGATACAAAATAGGTATCGATACCAGATATTTGATTTAAGTAATTTTGTAAAAAAAAATATTTACACACGTACCAACACATTATCAACTGCTTTAGAATTGTTTTATCATAATCATAAACATGACGTCATGACCTCCGTCTTCAGCCTATGTACTGTTTTATTTACTAGGTATAGTTCTCACAGCGGATCTCGGCCATCGTGAAATTAGCCGTTTCGATGCGCAATAGAGCTTTTTCAAACTAAATTGACTTTGCGCATCACAAACGGCTAACTTCACGGAAGCCTAGATCCGCTGTGCGAACTATACCTCTTACTTCTATGTTGTTTTATAAACTGTAACCTGTGTTGAGAGAAAATAAATCTTTATTTTATCTTATCATAATCATTTCAGCCAATATACGTTCACTGCTAGACATGGACCTCATGGAGCCTTCACCATCCACTTCCTGCGACCACTTTTGTGGCATCGGTCCATCGAGTAGAAGCCGTCTTATACTCCGTTTTTCAGTTCGTGGTCGCCATTCGAGAACCTTTATTTCCCAGCGGTTATCGGTTCTGCGAGCTATATGGCCGGCCCACTGCCACTTTAACTTACTTAATCTAAATGATATGTCAATTTTGTTCTGCGTAGAAAGTCTTGTTCGTCCAAACATGTAAACTAAATGAATATAAAAACATATATATATTTACACATTAGCCAAAGTAAAATTGAAATTTATTATTATAAACATGTTCAAGGTAACTGACATTGAACTTGTCTGGGTCAAAAAGGGCACTTATTACATAAAATATGTACAAAGTGCTTTTAGTGACACTGAAAAAGGATTTTTATCATAATTGACTCGTCAGTAATTATTTTTGTCATCAAGTCGTAACAGTTATTTGAAGAGTATAATAAAAGTAAGTTTGTAAAAGTTAGTGATGGAATTCAAACTTAAAGGTTATAAACAGAAGCCTTTAAATTGTCTGTACTATAACTATTGATGTACCTACTACCAACGCTATTCAGCATTTATAATAATAGCAAGGATCATGTTTAAAAATGTGACAGTATCAAACTTTTATTACACAGGAACACCGAGACCAGGAACAAATACTTTCAGATCATGCAAGCATTTATTGTCCTGTGGCGGGAATCGTACCCGCAACCTTTCTTGTCCACCACGCTACCGAGATTGTCAATAAGGGGTAAGTCTGTATCTAAAAGTTAGAAATCACAAAGAACTGCATGACCTCAACACGAAGCTTGCTACGTTTCAATAAGTTTTTATGTCTGGCAACTTTTTACTGAGCTCGTAACGATATGTTGCTCTAATTCCGTTATAGGGACCGTATAAAACTTATATGAAGCCCTCTGGCCGTACCTGCCCCGGACCTGTCGTAAAATAAATTGAAATTTCGCATCCCACATGACATTATACAAGGTGTCTCAAAACTTGTATGTTAATACGCAGAGGCGTGATTCAAGGTCAATTTTTTCATTTTGTTTCAGTCGTTAGAGCGCTCGCTCACGGCGACTTTTTGTAGTGATGCTGTCGCGATGCTGACGTGTTTTTACATCGATACAGTCGCAGTTCTGTCACTGGCTGTGTACCCGCCCACGACTGACGCGCGAAAGTATCGATACCGTTTTATGAACGCGCTACGACATTGCTACTAAAAGTCGCCATAGGCGTGCGGTCTTAGAGTCTGTTCAATAAGAGAACCGTCGTCAGGTGACTTTTAAGTCGTTGAAATAAGAATTGAAATACATTGATTAACGACGGTTTTCTTTTATAATATTATACGTCTGGGTGGCGCGGTAGGATAGGTAGGAATATGCAGCTAACAGTCGCTAGACCATGACAGAGGCCTCGAGCGGCCTAAACACCGTTACCAGAGTTAACTCACACAAACTTTGCAGAAATGTTAAAACGCCATAAACAAAGAAGTAAAGTGACTCGCACAAACTTAGAAGGCTGTTTAGCAACTCAAATTTAAAATACAAATAAATTTAAGATTAAGCTTTCCCATGCCCATAAAAAGCTAAGTGGATCGAAGTTACCTTATTCATTGGATAAGAATACTTATTGTGCAGATGATCGAAAACTTTATAGAATCCGGGACTTTTTGTTTAGGCAGTTGATACGAAAAGTTATTCAATCACGGCATGCATACTACTTCAGACCTTATGTTAAACGACATAGGGTGTGATACTGAATGGAGATGAAGGCTGTAAAATATATAATATTTTATGAATAATTTTCGTCTATTTTTTATGGCATTAACTTAAGTCGGGGGTTTTTTCACAGCTTGTGACGAAACGGTAAATTTCACTCGTCTGCTGTTATGCGCTACGCCTGACCAGTGTCACTCAGTTTTTCGTGCCACTGCTCTGTGCGGTCCGTATGCGGCAACGGTAAGTTTAATATAAATAGCGTGTGTCATGTGGAAACTAAGTTGGCACTATTTTATCCTTTACTACGAGATAGTTAGTAGCTTCGATCTAGTCACGAGCGGTCGGTGTAGCAGCTAGACCATACAATACTACCACTTATTATCCACACAGCACGTGTTGACCAATTGAAGGAGTGACCGCTGCCAGTTTTTTATTTTTGAGTAGCATATCTAGTAGCATAGTGGCATAGTATAATAAAATAGAGTCGCTTTCTGCTGTCCCTTTGTATGTCATAAATCTGTTAAACTATGCAACGGAATATAATGTTATTTCATTAATAGATAAAACAATTCAAGTGGAAGATTTTCGTATAGTATTAGTACCTATACGAGCCTGGGGCGGTTCACTAGATCATTATACTTCGAAGCACTTTCAAGATTCAAGATTCAAGATATTTATTTGCATAAATAAGTGTTGCAAGAGTAGGTCCTAAAAGTATTTATATGGCACTTAAAAGTAATTTGCACTTTTCAGGCATTGCAAATTTGATGTAGGCTACCTATGCTGGGCGCTAAACTGCTTTCTTATGTACCAATATGAGTTATAATATGATTTAGATTTAGATTTATTTATTTAGTTCTTAGAGTAATTTGGTACAATAGTCTCTTATTACTATCAGTTTACAGTAAGTGATCAATGATAATAGTTATGGTACAGTAGTGTTGAATAAGTACCTACCTACTTATTGTTGAGTCAGATTGTTGCTGTAATTTTGACTTAAGTACCTGACGTAGCTCTGTCCCTCACACTAGGTCACTAAAGAGCCTGAATTGTAGGGTTACAGTGATTCGTTTCGGACGTATTTCACACTGCAGATAAATTAACAAATTGATTTAACCTACTTAGTATTTATTTCTTTCGGGCTTTGAAGGGCTCTTTGTGCTGTAGTGTGTCTGACTTTCCCATAACTCCACCACCAACATTAGCCAACTTACACGAAAGTCGCTTGTTTGGTTGACTGTACTTAGTCAACTTACTTAAACTCAATGACTTGCAAATAAGCAGGTACGCCTTAGAGGCGGGTGAATACAATGAGTACTTCTAACGTATTATTTTAAAGATAAAAAGTGTTTTTAATATTCCACGTTTATAATATTCGAGTGAAGAGAAGGGGTCTTTTTGTGAGTTTACACGACATGTAATGAATAAAACATCTGAACCCTGAGCCTAAGCTCATCAGGCGGACGTGTCCCATTGAGATGTAGGACACAGTGGTCGCGAAATGACGAGCATGCTCACAAAGTGATAAGCATGTTTGCTATTATGTTTAATATATTTTTTATTTGAGTAACGACGCTTTTTTTTGAAATGTGGAACACGTTTTGTCGCGGAATGACGTGCATCCTTTCAAAGTGACGAGCGTGTTTGCTATCATGCTCGTGAAATTTTTATTTTGTTTGAAGCTGTGCTTTTTTGAGTAGTGAAGTCACAAAATAATCACCTATGTTGTTAAGTTGATAAGCGTACGTGCTGTCTTACTAGTAATTTTTGTTTTATTGACGCTTATTTAATGAAATTTCTGAGTTGAACTTGCTTTGTTTGCAGACGTCTTCTTAAAATAAGACATACGGCTACAAAAGATGCTGAACATGTACGAAGAGAAGATACATTTAATAAAATATTACAAGCAAGCGAAACGGAATAAACGAGCAGTGGGTCAGTACAGTCTAGAAAAAAAACAGCGAACGCTGAATTTTTACCACATTAAAATAGTAATAACTGTCGATTTTCTTATTTAATATTTCATATGAAATTATGAAGAGTTGGAATTCTATCGATAACGATGGAACTGAAAAGGTTTGACACTTACAACAGCAGTGTGTCTTCGCCGCAACAAAAGCCGTCTCACGGCATCATCTAAAACGTCTGTCATCTCGGATTCCATCTCATTTCGCGGACCGACGACTCCTTTTGATACCAGCTATTCCTCCCTACATCCTGTAAAATCTATTATTCCCCCTTGTTACATCCTGTTTTAAATGTAGCAGGGGAATTACTGTTCTTTTATTTAAGCTTGAAAGCCTAATTATCTTGGGACTAACAAGTTTGAAGCTTTGGAAATACTAAATTTAGCTTCTCTATTTTTAATTAGTTAAATAAAAAGTATCGGAACGACTTTTTGCATTGTTTCAGTCTCGCGTTTGTGAATCGAAGTAAACAGTAAAATGTGCACATAAAAAGTAAAAAGTAAATAGCAAACCTACTTATTGAAATATAAATACTAAGGTGTGCAATTTTTGTTTCAAGACCGACAGGTTAAAATGTATATTAATGTATATAAATGTATAATAAATGATGTAATAAAATTCAAAATTAAAAATGTTTAGCATGTAAGTTGATATAGGTACTCATCATCATGACAGCCTTCTAATGTTCCCACTGCTGGGACACTGGCCTACTCTCAGGCGAGAGTGATTGGGTCTTAATCCACCACGCGGACCCAATGCGGACTGGTGCACATGTCTTTCGAATTTTCAGTTCTTGGACATGCCGGTTTCCTCACGATGTTTTCCTTCACCGTATGAGAGCACTGGCATTGCGCACATAAATTTTTCGAACAGAAAAATCCATTGGTGCACGACCGGGTTTGAACCCACGACCTTAGGATCGGAAGGCGGGGTCACTACCACTAGACCACCGGTGCTCTCGGGTATTAATGTATATAAATGTATAATAAATGACGTAATAAAATTCAAAATTAAAAATGTTTAGCATGTAAGTTTATATAGGTACTACGCAAGCAAAATCGTGCGCTAAGCTAGTATAAAGTACAAATAAAAACGAACAAAGTAGGTCAATCTTTATGATAATCAAGAAAAGTACACAAACTCATTCTGAGCTCTGTAAAAACTGGTTCGATGTTCACTTAAAGTTTGGTGACCATTTTTATATTAGACAAGAGGTAAAACGTAATAAACGTGATCAAAACGTCAAAGCGTATTCTAAAAACGTCGTGAGCAGAGGTTTTTAAACTAACTAAGATATTAATCACACTGCAGAAAAATTGTAAGCAAAAGGTAAACTTAACTTTATACTAGTTCAATAAGCTTACAAAAACAACAGATACAATTTCCTGTACACATTAATAATATGAAATTAATGTTCTTTGAAAGGAGTGCACTATTTATTATATTTATTTCCCAAGAGCTTCCCTAAGAGCTATTTATTTACTTTAGCTCAATATTTAAGTAAGATTTAATATTTCTAGCTGTAGTAAAGGAAATATAGAAAATGTATTCGTGTACTTCCTTTAAAGAAATAAAGTGGTTCCGTTTCTTCCTACTAATTTATAAATGCAAAAGTCTGTGTGTGTGTGTGTATGTTTGTTACCACGTATCTCTGTGACGACTTAACCGATTGTGATGAAAATTAGAATGTAGATGGCTTAGGTCCTGGAATAACACATAGGCTACTATATATCCCGAAAAAAAATACTGTTCTTGTGGGATAGCATAAAAACTGCAAAAACACGGGTGAAGCTCGCGCTCGCGCTAGTATAATATACATAATGCGAATAAATTTCAAAGCCATCCAGTCAAATTCGTAGGTAAACTGATGTATAAAATAATTTTTTAGTTGATGAATTGAAACAGGTAGGTACTTTCTGCATTAAAAATAAAAAAAAATATTTTCGGCCACGTTTTCTTCCGGTGAGTGTAGTTTTGCGCCAAGCATTAGATATTCTGCCCGCATTACCGTAATAACAGTCACCGGACATGACGTCACTGCTCCCACGGGATAGGTAGCCAGACTATCTATACCTAAATAGTGACACTGCAGTACTTGAAACCTGGAACTGAGTTCGATTTTAGCTGCATTACAAAAACAAAAAGTGAGGGAACTCAATTCGATCATCTCATAAGTTGGCAAGAAAAAACATGTATTACAAATGTATGTAATATCTTATTACTATTTCTAGATCACTGTTTAAAACACATTTGGCTTTGAATTCACAACTAATTATTCTTGTGGTTTCATGTTGATTTTCAGTAGCGTATCGATTTTTATGCTGTGTGCGTGTGAATTATCGTAACGACATTTTATATTTTAGGCATGACCAACCAACGTTTGACCTTTCAACGACCTCTCACATAAAACCAATTACACAAGATTACATGAAGATGTAAGTGACAAATTTTTACTCGTAAAAATATAAGGGCCCAGTGTCTGTATTAAAACGTTTGCAAGCATATTCTGATATCAAATAAACCGCATACCTACGCGATATCGTTTTGCTTCTGTCGTTATCTGTCCGATTTCGTAACAACGGCGAAACTGAAAAGTGTGGGAACGCGAAGATTGCTTATGTCTATATATGCCTTTATTGTTATTATTATTATACATACATCCGCTGGGAAGTGGTGTCGAGTGAGAACTTTTATAGCATACGATACGATTATTGTCCTATTTAGTGTCAGTACGATTCTTATTATATTCTTGGAACGGTTAATTTTGGTTACTGAAAATTAGGGCCTGTGATTCAACAACATGAATACAGCTATCTTTTTTATACCAATTAGATTGAACCAGCATTGAATGGTTTTTTATATATAATTTTGAGGCAAACAGGCCGAGACAGCCCACCTGATGGTAAGCAGTTACCGTAGCCTGACCTCAGCAGCATCAGAGGTACTGCTGAAGCGTTTCCTGCCTTGTGAGATATTATTTGTATAGTTTTTAAAAGCAGTTCATGTTGTACGACAGCGAAAAAACATCAGAAGGAATTTTCTTTCACAACCTGCACGTGTGGGGAAGAAAGATCTCATGAAGCGAGTAGTGCGAGACACCCCGTGTCGATTAAGTATCGTGACCTATTTATTATAGCTATTTGTTGTATATAAACCGCATTATTATATAATTCGTTGCATAGTTTAAAACATCTAAGCGTAAATACACAGAGAGACGGCGCGGAAAGCGACTCCAATGTATAACTTCACTAAAAACGGGATATTTACCATGACTTATGAGTTTTATTGATTCCCGATATTTCGGCGCAGTTACATGCACCATGATCACGGGAGAACTGAAATTATGTTAATAACCATGATGTGATGATAGTTTTATAGGTGATATATTATAGACGATATATACTACGAGTATTCTGAAGTATTCAAAAATAAGAAAAAAAATAACGAAAAGCCCAACGCGTGGAATTTTTGCACCATTGATTGTAAAAATAGAAATATTCTGAACGTGCAGCGCTATATCTGAACAAAACACAACTTCAAACAAAAAACTATTGGGAATTTGTCACTACTCCTGACTTTTAGACATAGTATAGTACCTTACGTTTTCATAGTTATTTCTCAAACCTATTCTATCCTATAGAAGCAGTATTTTGGAAATTCTTTATGCAAAAGGACCCTGAAAATTTCAGATCTCTAGGACTTTGCGTTGTTTAACATTTTACATTAAACCTACTAAATCAAAGCTAAACATTTTAAAGTTCCGAGCATTTACTCACTAAGTAGATTATCAGTCAGTCAGTCAGTCAGTCAGTCAAGCAGATGTGTGCGTAAACATTACAGCAACGAATGTAGTTAGCTGAGTATGTCTGTGTAAACAAGCTTCATATTTTATGCTCAAAGTGTATAAGTTTGTTTGTATCAGAACCAAACTAATTTAGACTCATAAGTATCTAAACAAGATTTTGCATAATACCCTCAACACCATAACAATATTCAAATTCCGGTGTCATGCGGATTCCGGATTTACGGTAATTTCCGCAATGCCCGACTAGTCGGGAACTTGTCCCATTACCTTGCTGCAACCATTTTAGACTACGGTCTTGTTTTGGTCTGTGGCCTGTACTATCCCTTAGGAAACAAGTTGTCTTAAGACTCAAGAAGGAATGATTTCGACGCATCTGAATGCCAGCTCATCTGAAAATTTTAGAAGAAGAAGAAAACCTCCAACGATCTTTTGGTAAAAGTTTCAAGTAAAAAACCGCGTACCAGAGTTGGCCACTGACTCATAAAAACTTACTTTTGCCGATTCACGTACTACATAACGCTAATAACAGTACAACTGTGTATCACGTCGCATTCGAGCGATAGTAAGCATTGGTAGATTTTACACGTAAGCTCTAAAGAGGTTCGGAAATATACCAGCTCTACAAACAAGTACCGAGTTCTAAGTAATCTTACCATAACTAATGGTTCTAACACATGATATTGCCAAGACGTGCCTAAACCTAAAATTACCTTCATAAAACCTCCTGTAACCTAATTTGCTTTGAGCGCAACCCAAGTAGGTATATCAACGTAGACCTTTTTCTAACTCGATTAGCTCAGAGTTTGGGTTTTTTGTGAAACGGCGGCCATTGTTGTAACAGTGTTGTCGTGACGAGAGCGTGACGGAACGGTGCCGGAGTGCATCGCAGCGAGGCGTCGGCGTCGCTGCTTGCATGATACAGGACGTAACGGTTTACTTAAAGATTCTAGAATGTACTTATAATAGAGTAGGGAGCGCTCATGACGTAGCTATTTCTTAACAGATCAACGAAGTTAAGCACTGTTCCGCGTAGTCATCATTTGGATGGGTGAATATTCCGCTTAATACGCAGATGATCTACTAGTTGGGACACTGAGACATATGAACAACAAGATAATCTTGATAACGTTGGTTGGTATAAGAGTTCATGTTTTCCCCCTTTTTTTACTTTCCGGATACTTCACGTAAAACCTGTATAAAATTGTTCTTTTATTCTCCGTATTTATGTATGTCGCATAATGGTTAGCGCTATACGCAACCGTCTACTATAAGTAGGGACCGAAAATCATAATAAATAAGAATACCAACCAGGTTTGTACCAAAAACGGTAAAAATAAAGCATATAACAAAAGGCGTGGAGATTACATTACCATAACGTAATACGGAATAGTACGTAAACGTAAATACAGCTGGTGAAGTAGGATATCCGCCGGAGGCTAGTATTATGTTATCTGTGGCCGGAGCTAAGCAGAGAGGAGATAAATGGAAATATTGATGAATATACTATGTTTACTGATATTTACTGGGTTAGATATAATTTCATAAAATTAAAATTATTAAATTAAATTATTAAATTACTAGCTGTTGCCCGCGACTTTGTTCGCGTGCAACTTGGGATCCATACTTTTTCGGGATAAAAATAATTGATTAATTGAAATTGATTAATTAATGATAATAATGCTGGACAATCCACACAGCACCATATAGCCCCAAGCTAAGCAGAGCTTGTTTTATGGGTACATGAATAAACCAGCGGTTCCAGCCAGGCTGTGTGTAGGGCCTAACGGCTGTAATACCATTAAACGATCCCCACTAAGTTGTGTGCTCATTTTTAATCTACCCACATCCGGATAAACTTTAGTTTAAGATTCTTTCCGCGTCCATTTTTATGTGTACAAACGTATGGTAAGATTGCTACGTGAGATCCACATTCGGTAACATAATCGTTGAATTGGCTAATGTGCTATTAAAGTCACAGTGGTCATAGTAATAAGGGCAAGTTTGTGACGGAGACTTAATTTAATTACGTCACGGGATGACGAGTGCAGTGCAGTGCCACGCAAAAGTTTTAAACAATGATTTGTAGACAGTGCAACGTCTGCATTTGATGATATTTATAAAAAAGTTTATTTATAAAAAACATATAACTATGGTAATCCATGCAGCAGGACATAATGTTTGCATGATCCGCAAATATTTGTTCTGGTCTGGGTGTTTCTGTGAAAATCAGATAAGTAATTGAAAGAATATTTGTGTGTTTTATTGATTCCCGATATTTCGGCGCATCACAAATCATGGTAAAACTCCCGCTTTTAGTGAAAATTATGTTAATAACCATGATAGTTTTAAAAACTATTCTTTTGATAAAAGAAAAAAATAGTTGTGTATAGTTTTTAATTACTATTTATTATTTCAATTACTTATCTGATTTTCATAGTACCTACCTACCTAAAAGTTTTGCTTAGTTTGAAGCTAGATGTTGTTGAGATGTTATTGTTGTTGTTGCTGTTTGTTGTCCCTGAATAAACAAAAAAAACGATGGCGCTGTTTTAAAATGTTTGCGAATATTTATTTATTTAACTATTAATTTTGTTATCTAACTACAAAAGATTTCAGACCGCTTACCTAAAATTGCAAAACAGAAAGATAAGCAACCAACAGTTACAAGGAAGATTTAAAATAACTTTCTGAATTCCCGAAGTTTGCTGGTAAGCCTGAAATTGGGCCGTTATCGGAGGTAAGGGCTCGAAGTTTAGGGTAGTTTCGACTAATGTTAATGTCTATATTGGAAAGCTATCTCAAACTAGTGCCGTGATGTGAATAAAAGAGTAGCGTTATATCAGAAACAAGTGTGTTTGTTACAAACAAAATGACAATAATAAAAATGAAATCTTAAATAAGTGCTACGAAATGCGTAGTAGTTAATATGACTACTACGCATTTCGTAGCTCTGCTACACACCTTGGAGCTTATCTACGAATATCGTAGCATTGCTACACATTGTTAAACTTGCAGGTTAGCAAACTTTGGGATTCGTCGTTTTGATTCCAAGGGGTTCGCGACAACATATACGTAAGCGGCTGAGGTCAAAAATATACATTGTGCCTTGTACAGATAAAAAGAAAAAGCTGGTAATTAAAAATAACACAAGTACAACTCAACGTAACAAATACTTAAGAAATAGCTTTAAAATTAAATCGATTTGCAACTACAGTGGTTTTTTAAAGGGTTTGCAGTTGTCATGATAATTGACAGGGATATTATGTACCCCTATGAGCTATGAGTTTGAGAAGCCCTGGATTTATCATCGTCATGCCAGCCTTCTAATGTTCCCACTGTTGGGACACTGATTTACTCTCGGGCGACAGTGATTGGGTCTTAATCCACCACGCAGACCTAATGTGGATTGGTTGATGGCACATGTCTTTCGAATTTTTGCCGGTTTCCTCACGATAGTTTTCTTTACCGTATGACAGCACTGGCATTGCGCACACATACATTTTTAAAACAGAAAAATCATTAGTGCACGACCGGGTTTGAACCCACCTTAGGGTTGAAAGGCGGCTACCACTAGACTACCGGTGCCCTAGATTAGTGCATGACAATAACAGCCTTATGCATGAAATGAAAAACTATCTTGCAAAACTTTGCTATAAAGTCTTTATAAATATCTAGACCCAGTTTAATATGGTGAAAACCAGCTGTACCTAATAACCCAAGCACAACTTACAAGACCAACATTGTATTTGATTAAGGAAGACGGTATCTGTAAAGGTTGGTTTGCTGAAAACCTTCGACCGTTATATCATTACCGTTAGGTACTCAAGTCCTCGTTGGCGTGGCAAGTGCCCGGTTGCGAAGCAAGTTTAATTCCTGCTGCAAGATAAAAAAATAAAAACTTGTAGATAACGGTGTGTTAACTGTCCATCAATATCTAATTATTTATTTTAAGTGGATATTAATTATTAAGGTAGATCTTAGATCTTAGACTTTAGCGCGCATAACTTTTTAACTAACTTTTTGCATGCAAATTTCTTCTAGCTACATTCTTTAGGAGTTGAATTTCGAGAGCTTCTTTCTTAGTGCACCCACACACTTTTTGATAAATAAATTAATACACTTCTGTTAATTTTTGTTTTTGTTTGGCTGGAGTTGTTGAAGTATTTTTAATTCCTACTTTCCTTGTTCCTTTTCTTACACAATAAAAGAATCTCACTTTGTAATTGTTTAATAGGACTAATACGCCTGCGTCATGCTTAAGTCGTGCTGACTGCTGGATAAGGATAAGTATGGGGCGAAGCGATGCCGATCTGCTAGTACAAAAATTTGTTTAAAACCGTCATATTAATTCCATTAGTTTATAGAAAGCCAGAGTTCCTCTGAGCAAATAAACGTGAGACTTTGCTCAAAAGGAAGCTCAAACAGAACTGAATGCTTTGTTTTAGTTTCAAAGCAAACGTTTAGACTTATTCTCAACTTTGCGTGAGCAGAATTTAAATGGTTTCTATAAGTTTATTTTTCTCGCTGTGGATTTTATTTTTTAGAAAATAATTGGGTTTTTGTATGGTCGAATCTACGCGAGCAATTTTTAAGCAATGTTGCGCAATGACCACCACTTTCGACATCAGTTGTCTGTATTGTCTAGCTGACTGTTTACCGTGGGCTCCAAAGCACGGAAGCGCTCAGTTGCTATGCCACCTATCCAAATGGTGACCGGACGAGCATCAAAGTCAAATTCAAAGTAGTTTTATTTAATAAAATCAAAAGGATCAATTTGAACATGCTAGGTGTATTTATATCAACTTTAACATGCCCATGCCGTAATAGAAACTCGCATCGACAAGTTCCCGTCACTTTTTTTATTACAGTAAATAATAATAAAATATTAAAAATAAAATGTTCTATTATTATGAATGCTTTCTTAATTGAAAGAAACAAGAAAGAACGATTGAAATGACAACTGCAGCAGACACTAAATACAAAGAAAAAAAAACAAAACATGATGAATATGTAGAAACAAGTTAAGAAAAACACAGCATACATTGTTGCTAACATTGTTTAGTGTGTAGCTGACGTCATAACTTTGGTATCGTTCAAACTATTTCTAATTGTCTATGTAAAAGCAACTAAAATATGCGTGGTATGATGACAGTAGACTTAAATGCCTTAAATGCCTTTCATCAAACTTTTATGTAAAACCTTTTGATAGCCAGCCGATTAAAGAACACACCACACTACACCATATGTAGGACGTAGACGTAGCGCGTAGACGTTGCCTTTCCGCTTTACGTACGCATTACGTCTACGTGCAAGCAGCGTGCCATATCTCATACAGCTCCATACATTATAATGCTTTGTACGAACTAAGCACACTAATTTAATGTACACGTAATCTAGCTATGTTGAATATGCTACACGCCGATTAGGCGTACATTAGAACGTTTAGTCCGTACAAGGCTTAGCGCAGTTGTACACTTGTACGTGCACGGTTACGCGTGCATATACGTCTACGCGTAGGTCTATGCGTGCGTCTATGCGTAAACAGTTGGTGTGTTTTGTCTATAAAGGTAGCGCTTTTGATAAAGGTCACACTAACCATGAATATATTAGGGGTCATGAAAAATTTAAGATCTAATAAATATTTAACCTACTGGATTGGAGTGGACATGGGTTTTCTGTAAAGAATTCCACGGCGATTGGTCTGCCGTTCAATGACCTTTGGTAACCTACACTGTTGGGGTTAAAAGTACTAGCACTAGTATTCATTATTATGGTCATCCATCTTATTAATCATATAATATCTTAATGATCCTATTACCTTACTTTTCGCTCGAGAGTAAGCTTATAATTTTTTCTTTAATTATTCATGTCCATTTTAGATATTTATACTTCTTGCTCGAGAGTAAGCTGGGCACAAAAGCTCGACTCTCTTACTCTTGACATGTCTTTTTGAACATATTTTATTATATATTTTGCTAATTTTCTCACGATATTTCCGGTTTGAAAGGCGAGTTTTTTTTTTTAGATAGATGCTCTACACATATGCACGTTCGGTTTCAAACCCTTGACCTTAGGATCGGAAGCACATCCTCCACAACCAATGCTCACTTGCATCGCGCAAAAAACCAAAAACATACCCAAACTGAACAAGATAGTTTAATTAAATAGTTTAGTTTTAATTTGTATCGTTAATTTTATGTTTATTGTGTATCGCAAAATGAATATTTTTCTATTCTATTCTATTCTAAAACCACAGACTATCAACAAACTGCTACTGCTGTTGAAAACAACGAATAACAATCAGGCGTAGGTCTGCAGAGTCCCGAGTGATGGCTTCACAATTGATGGGACAGTCGGATACCATACCTATTGTAAATGCTTTTGTGTGTACAGCCAGGGACGAACTAAGAGTTTTCATTCATTTTAAAAACACGTTGATGGTCATCGGTTACCGTTAGCCTATGTACGCATGCAACATCATAATACATCATATAACTTGCGTGTTACCACCCTGAGACGTTAGATGGAAAGTCTCATGTGCCTGTAATTTCTCCGGAAACCATACCCTTCGAACCGGAACACAGCAATGCGAGTATTACTGCTTGGCGGCAGAAATAGGTATGGTGGTAGTCCTTCCCCGGACGAGTTCTATCACAAAGAACTCTACTACTTTTAGGTACGTATGACGTACATTTGAATCAACTAAAAAAACATATAAATAAATATTAGGGAACATTTTTATACAGTGCCATCTAGGTCCAAACTAAGCAAAGCTTGTACTAAGGGAACCAGGTAACTGATAAATATTTGCAGATCACTCAAACATCTTTCCCGCATCCTCTTGCTTCTCAAAAAAAGGGCTAACAGAAGTAGATAAATCTTCGCCTTATATGAGATCCGACTTCTTTTTATTTGTGACTTTGAGTTGGTCCCATAAAAATTTGGTGAAGATTTAGAACCCAGCCGGTTCTTTTGCCTTTTACGGCATGGGCGCGTTGGAACTGGCTTAAATTCACCTAGCTTTTAAGACGTTTTAAAGTGATCCTTAAGATTTTATTGAATAAAACTTTTTTGAATATATAATTATATTTTTTTGCTCCCCCAAAACGCAGTAAATTACTCATTTTAATGATTTTGTGCTCGCGAGGTCCACCTTTTACATAAATTGGTAATAAAATAAGGTACATATCGCTACGCAGTACCGTATTTTGCTGCGAACTGTAGTTGTAATCAATAGCCAAATAAAAGTGTATAATAAGCCTTTTGTCCATTATTTTACTAACACTTTTTTTGTACTGTACTGTACTAATTTTCACCCAAAGTAAAAGTGGTGTGAGTTGCAAAACGAAGAGAATAGCTTTTTTACAATTCGTCAACTTACACCAGCTGGGACAAGATTCATGGTGTGAGTTGACGAACGACTATCAATCAGAGCCAACTTAATTATCAGCCAATCAACGTTCTCTCATAGACCTAAGCCTCTTTTATAGAGTGCTAGAACTACCAAACTTGAGTCTCCTTATTATCTACTTCCTGCAACCGATCAATTGTTTCCATGGGCTTCAAGTATATTTTGTCTAGTAGGAATTGAACTCGCATGTTACTTCTCAACACCTCGCTTACTTCGGATACTACGGCACCGTAATCGTTAAGACTTACCAAGATACCTTGAGGTCACACAATGCGGTAACTAAGGATACATTTGTCTACTGCGGTTCCGTCCCGCAGTGGCGCCATCTTTCTCTTCCCCGTCATCATAAATCTCATTCTGACTCAAGTTATCATCGTGAATTAGCGAGCACGCTAAAATATTAACCCGTCCAAACAAGTTTGAATACGGCCCCTTTCACGTATACAGTTTTGGGGTACAGTTTGGTGGAAACGGCTGGTTTAAAGTTCATCATAACAGCCTTTTAATTTTCCCAATGATTGGACACGTGCCTGCTCGTTTAAGCGTGATTCATAATCCATCACACGGACCCAACGCGATTTAGTAGATGGTTCATATCTTTCGAATTTTCAGTTCATGGACACACCGTTTTATTACGATGATTTCCTTCACCGTTTTAAAGCATTGGTTTAAAGACGATTTGATGTATTTAATAACTCCAATAACTCCGAGATGTTAACATGTAAGTTCGTGTCTTGTTTTTTTAAAATCTATGTCTGTATGATGCTGATTATTGTGCGTATGAAGTTTCATACAATATACTGAACAGCTGAGTCGTGACGTGGTTTGAAAGAAAGAAAGAAAACATGTTTAGTGACCCCCATAATCATACCATAAGCATACATATTGTTTGACGCCGAGCCAATACGTATTTCATCTAAAGCTTTCAGTCGGTTTGAATTTATTTTAATTCTAAACCAACCCATAGATTGGCCAACTCTAGAGATTATATAAAATGTGCCCGTAAATAAATGACAAATCGTGAGTGGCAAGACGCGCGTGGAATTTCCGTCTTTGGATCCGGTTTCCGGTTACGGGTTTTTCCGGATTTCTCCAGCATTTGTCACCTTACTTTGCTAATGGCTTTTGTACATTGAGTATGACTTAGAACCTAAAAAAAACTGCGAAGGGAATTTGAGTTTTAGGCAATAAAAAATCTTTTATATTATTTTTTAATAAACTCAATGAAAGATACAGAAATTGAGTAAGCTAAATTTAACTTCTATTTCAAGCGGCATTTCAATCACAAACAGACTACAGACTTATTCATTGGTTTAGAAATTTAAATGAAAGTGAGAGCTAAATTTAATTTTGTTTCTTGTTTAAGCAAAATTGTTATAGCTCCGATGGAGTGAAAAGTAAGTGAAAAATCACATTTCCATCTCCTTAAATGATTAGCAAATAAAGGTTTGTCACATCATAGGTCTCTATTAGCAGGACGACTATGTTTGTTACGTTTGCAATAAAATAATAAATAAATCATCTATAATCGGAAATAAAAATGGAATAGATTGTTCAAAAATAGACAAATACAAATTCCATAGGACTAAGATATTTGATGTATCAGAAACTACGAGGACCATGGTATACTCGTATGTTTGAAAATTACGATTTGTATACATCTTATTGCTGCTGACTGTACTACAACAACAGAGACACGGAATAAATAACAGGCATGATGACTAATTTTCATGCATGCCAGTAGTGACGTCATAGTTAAGTTTTCAATGTAAAATTTTAGCAATAAGGTTTTTTGCTGTATTTTGTAGTTTTATTTTATAATAAATATTATCAATCTCGCATATAATGTAAAAAGAAATAGGTTTTATATTCCTTGAATCCTTTTTCATATTATGGTGAAGACGTAATTTGCGTATTGCAGATCATGCAAACATTCCCACTGCTGGGACGCTGGCCTACTCTCAAGCGAGATTGATTGGGTCTTAATGCACCAATGCGGATTGCTCTTACTTTCCAAGCGGGTAATCGCTGACGGTACCGAAGTCGTCAATACTTCGCGTAAAAAGGGAATCAGATGTTTTAGTTCAGCTGCGTCGAGCCCGCTATAAATCTACAAAGCCGACTCACGCTAGGTCGATTTTTCACCTCGTAAAAATGCAAACATAATGTCACAGCACTACTCTCACACGTGCCGTGGGTTTCCGCGGGTACGCAAATAATTTGAGGGCGCATTGTTGGTGAATTCTTTAAAAGAAGCTTCTCGGTTTCTTTGTATAGCTATTTCTCTACGTGATAAATTCAAAAAGATTATTTGTATGTTTGTGTTTCGCGATAAGGTAAGTTTGTTTGAGTCATTGGTCAACTCTGGTATGGAGTGAATGGCCAAAGGCCTCTGTCACTTTATACTTTGTTATACATTGAGCGCAAACAAGTCCGATCATTTTAAATATTTTTTAAATAATGCTGGACAATCCACACAACATCATCTAGCCCCAAGGTAAGCTGCTGTTAAACAGAGCTGTGTTATGGGTACTAGATGACTGATATATACTTATTACAATAGAGTACATAGATAGATAATTTTTATTAATATAGAAAATACCCAGAACACCCGGAACAAATATTTGTAGATCGTACTAACATTTGAACTGAGGCGGGAATCAAACCCGCAACCCTCAACCGCAGGCGGACCTGCGCACGCTGCGCCACATTGGACGTCAAAAAACTAAACTCATTAATATAACAATAACAATTACACACAAAATATCGGCTACAAACAGAAAATTATAACTGTCACGCAATCTATAAGGTACATAAGTGGCTACATTTAGCGAAAACTAGCTAAACTAGCAACAATGCCGTAAATAATTTGATTGAGTACACGAATAGCAATATTTCTAAAGATGAAGAGCTAAAATAGCTATTTCGTGTCTGTAGTTTTTTGGGGTGGTTTATTAGGGGTACCGGGGGTTGGTTTTGGTTTCGGTTCTATAGTACTTCGCATTGTTGACACTGGTTTTACGATTTTGTTAAGAATGTAATTTTGTAGAGCACTAGTGGTGTAGTGGTCTCTTCCGTTCTTGAGAACTTGGGTTTGAATCCTGTTTTTTTAATTAATTTAAGTGTTGTTGTTGCAAAAAGCTTTGGATGACAACCCAAAGATTTGAAACATTACGCAATAACAAATGCAACGGTTGAATATTCATGGAGCTGAATATGTGTCATGTAGTACATACCTAGAGCACCGGTGTTCTAGTGGTAGTGACCCCGCCTTCCGATCCTAAGGTCGTGGGTTTAAACCCGGTCGTGCACCAATGGATTTTTCTGTTCGAAAAACTTATGTGCGCAAAGCCAGTGCTCTCATACGGTGAAGGAAAATATCGTGAGGAAACCGGCATGTCCAAGAACTAAAAATTCAAATAAATGATAGTGACATCTGGTGGCTGGCAGAAAGTGGCAGATGAGAAGAGCCGAAGATCGGGTTCGGTGGCGCGCTTTGGGAGAGACCTACGTCCAGCTGTGTACTGCAATAGGTTGATGATGATGATGATGATGACTGCACAATAACATGACTGTCTCGTAAATTTCTGACAAAAAAAAACCATTGTGAGAAAACTGGTATGTCCTAAACTAATAAGTCGGAAAACCACTATTATTAGCATTGACTCCGTCACAGATTAAAACCCAACTGCTTTCAATCAAGGAGTCACTACCCTGTGAAAATATTAGAAAGCTTATTTGTATAATAGAAAGAAAGGTATTGAAAAGGTATTGAAAGAAGGTTTTTATAAGGTTTTGCTAATAAAGTTATCGATCGGTGTCTAAATTGTTTCATTCCTTTGATGTCCTAATGGTTTTCAAACGAAACTACCAAACAATGTTGTCAGTAAAGTAACACGAAAAAAGCATTATGAGGCACCTTTTAAAACTCATTACAAAGCTATTTAATAATCACTATAGCTTGACCTGAATGCTATGTTAATATTGACAATATAAAAATGGGACAGAATACGTGTAATGTTTGTTATTCTGGCTTAGTCTGAAAACCAGCGTTGCCCTGTCTTGTAAAAGGCAGCATCAAGCTGAGACTAGGCCATTTTGACCACACATCACAGAGCGTTTTTTGTTTCTTAGGTGCTTAGTATATTTAATAATATGTGTATTATGATATGTTAGTTGCTTATTTTACTTATCTAGTATCAGTATCTATGTCTATTTACTTAAGATTAAGTTTATTATTTGTATTAGTATTGTGTTTCAATCGTTCTGTGTTTGTGTGACTCAAATAAATGTATTTCATTTCATTTCATTTCATTTCATAATGCCATTTTTTTCGGTTTTTCGGTATGTAACTGAAAATAATATGCATATAAACTCAGAGAGTTAATTTTTTAAGAGAAAAGAGTTCTTTGTGATAGAGCTCGTCCGGGGAATGAGTACCACCATACCTTTTTCTGCCACCAGGCAGTAATGCTTGCATTGCTGTGTTCCGGTGTGAAGGGTATGGTTTTCGGTGAAATTACTGGCACATGAAGCTTTCGATCTTAGCCTCAAGGTGGCAACCCGCGAGTGATACCTCTGGTATTGCAAGCGTCCATAGGCTGCGGTAACCGCTTACCATCGTGTGGGCCATACGCTTGGTTGCTACTTCAGTTGTATATAAAAAAAATATTAAACTTAGACAGAGATAATTTTATTCATTCGTAAATTAATTTTTAAAATCTTTATAAAGTTATAACTTATTTCCCAATAAATCATAGAAAGAAGAAAAAAAAAAAAAAACATACGATATTCTACATACACAATTAGTTTAATCATTATTAGCTTAACGTATCATCATTGCCATTCAACGTGGCAATGCAGCCAGCATGTTGGGAACGCTTTCGTCTGGTAGTAATTTGGATCAGTTAAACTATCTATAGACCGTTTGCAACGGTCTTTGGATGGCTCAAGTTTTTGTAATGTAATTATTTACAAATTGTAATTTTATTGTGTTAATAATATGTAAACGTTATCAAAACCTTGACGACCGATGTGGCGCAGCGGGCGCAGGTCCGCCTGCGACGCAGAGGTTGCGGGTTCGATTCCCGCCTCGGAACAAATGTTTGTACGATCTACAAATATTTGTTCCGGGTGTTCTGGGTATTTTCTATATATAATAAAAAATATCTATCTATGTATTGTATTGTATTAAATATATATCAGTCATCTAGTACCCATAATACAGCTCTGTTTAACAGCAGCTTACTTTGGGGCTAGATGATGCTGTGTGGATTGTCCAGCATTATTTATTTATTTATTTAAAAAAAATAAAAAAAAAAAGCGAAGTAATGTAAAAACCTAAGAGTTTATTTTAGTTATTAGATTTTTAAAAGCCAATAATATTAAAACAACATCTGTTTCTCACAGTATAAAGCTTCGATTAGTTTGAGGCAAAAATATTTATATTTTAAAGTATATAAATGTTTCTCAGAAAAGAACAATTTCAAGATAGCAAAAGTTCGTCTATTTCCGCAATTTTCTTTCGCCAAAGATAATAAACCCGCCATGTTACACGTTTCCGAATCATTAGAGTCCTGTGCTCGTGGAGATTGCGTCAATTTGTTGCGGAATTCCCTTTTCAATCCGAGAACGTTGTCTTCGGGTACAAAATACTATTTATAAAAAGCTAAGAATAAGGTAAATTTTTTGAAAAAAACTAACTTCAAGACTACACCTACATGTAAGTACTTCCAACGGATCTTGACCATCGTGAAGTTAGCCGTTAAGAAGCGGAAAAACTGCGTAACATCAAAACGCACGCACGCGTCAAATTGATAGCCTCGGTTACCACAAAAACAAGGACTTTTTAAAAAGTCCTTGGTATAAAGCAACAAAGCGACAAAATTACAATAAAGCTACTGATAGACCGAAACCAGTAAATTATAAATATTTATGACAATTATTATTTAACATGTTGGCTGTGCTGAAACAACCTAAAAAGTATTTTGGTAGCAAAGTTGCCATTCAACCACAATTAAAAATTACTCATTTCCACTATCCAGCTCAAACACGACCCTTAAAATGAAATGAAATTAAGTTTACCCTCAGAGTTTATTCAGCAAAAATAAACGAAGTCCATTGTTTTAATGCACGCCAGTGGAACGCTCCGTGACTTTGCCCGCGTTGAGTTTTTTTTTCATATTAAAATTATAAACAACAATTTTGACCATTTTACACAGCAGCATACTAACTAGCCCCAAACGAAAATAGTGACGTATCTGGCTAAGTTGTTCTCAACAGATCAACGAAGTTAAGCACTGTCCCACGTTGTCATTTGGATGGGTGACCGCCAGTGGCAATTTCAACTGAGCGCTCCCTGGTCCCGACTTTTTTAAAGTTGTTAAGCCATGACAGAAGCTTTCGGGCGGCCTAGAAACTCTGTCACCAGAGTTGGCCACTGACTCATACGAACTTACTTTACAACTAAAGCTTGCACTATGGGAATTAATGAAAAAACATTTTTTTTTATTACTATCTATTTAGTAATATATAGATGTATGTTCGTAATGAGTCAGTAGATAACTCGGATTCTGGTGAGTCCGCCTGACGGCATCCACCAACTAACAACTTTGAAAAAATTGGGATACATAAAGTGCGATTTACATTGTGTCAGTGACTGACTTCAAATGATGTCAGTGTTGACTTTGAGAACTGACTTACTCTGTATACAAAGACTGAATGAAAACTGAAAGGGTCAGTACGCGAGAATTTTAAATCTGTACTGACTTTGCTACTGACTCAATGTAAAAGAAAATGATGAATTGCCCACACAAAAGTTATAAAAAAATCATTAGTAAATCATTCGACACTTACACGCTAAAAAAGAGGCCGAATCATGAAAAATACGTTTGACAATTAGTATAAGTAAACATACCGTCCAGCTGTCAATTTATTTGGGATTTTTACAGCACCAAAATCCGAAACATTTTCATATTAATTTATTGCTTCAAGTTGGTTGTTACATAAGTTTTTAATAAATTGACAGCTGGACGATACGTTTGCCTTTACGTTTGTTAAACCAGTTTTTATTATTCGCCCTCAGACTAGAGTCACTTTCATATTAAAATCTTATAAGCTATAGAAGTTTTTAATAAGTTGTAGCACTGTTTATATTAAACTGTGCGTCTGTAATTAGGAATTCCGTGTTTGAGCATTCAATCCCAATGTGAAATGAGCGCTTTGAATCCGCAAATGAAAATAGATATTGGAAATTCTTGTCAATAATATCCAAAAAGGCAAATAGTGTGTTTATAAATATAAAAATATATGATCTACATTATTATTATTATTATTATGAGCCTGTAGTGTCCCACTGCAGGGCAAAGGCCTCCCTTCCTTCTCTCCAATCATCACGGTTTTGGGCTACTGTGGACCAGTCCTTCAGGTAAGAGTCAATTTCGTCCCTCCATCTTCGCCGTGGTCTGCCGCGAGGTCGTTTTCCATTTAGGGGCGTCCACTCTGTGATGGATTTAGCCCACAATGCTCTACATAATGTAATGAAATTTGACGACCAATGTGGCGCGGTGGGCGAAGCTCCGCCTGCGACTCGGAGGTTGCGGGTTCGATTCCTGCCTTGGGACAAATATTTGTAGGATCTGCAAATTTTTGTTCCGGGTGTTCTGGGTGTTTTCTATGTATAATAACAAATATCTATCTATGTATTGTATAGTATTAAATATATATCAGTCATCTAGTACCCATAATACAGCTCTGTTTAACAGCAGCTTAGCTTGGGCTAGATGATGCTGTGTGGATTGTCAAAAAAAAAAAAACTGAGTTGCGCGACAGGCGAGTGCTAAGTTGAGAAACGAGTTTCGATTCTCATTGTAAGACAAAATGTTTGCATAATCTGCAAATATGTTTTATAATTAGTACAGTTCTTTGTGATAGTTTCTTTGCGATATGTGCTCGTCCGGGGTGGACTACCACCATACCTATTTCTGCCGCCGAGCAGTAATATTTGCATTGCTGTATTCCGGTCCAAAGGGTATGGTTTCCGCTGAATTTACAGGCGCATGAGACTTTCAATCTACGTCTCAGGGTGGCAACCCGTATATGATACTTCTGGTATTGCAATCGCCCATAGGTTACGGTAACCGCTTACCAATTTGTGTACTTAGGAACAATTCATAATTTGTTATGTGACACCTACAAGATATGAAACTAAGACCTGCCTCGCCTAAAGGGATTTTAATATCCCAAAAAATATTTCGCTTCTAGCGGGAAATAATTCTGATAATCTTGATGCAATGAAACCGCACCCGTGCAAAGCCGGGGTGGGTCGCTAGTTATAAATATAGCCTATATTACTCAGAGATAATGTAGTATTCTAATGGTGAAATTATTTTTAAAATCGGTCTAGTAGTTTTTGAGTTTATTCATAACAAACAAAAGTGTGATGGAAAAAACAAAAATAACCAATGTGAATCTACTTTTAAAACTTATTATTATTATTATAAAGCTTGCCACTACCTACAAATACACCAAGTTTGACCACACTAAACGTTACTTAAGCTACAAATAGCTAATCGGTTTAGAGAGGCTTAACGAAACGCCATATAAATTTTCATTTCCCTCCTCACATTTCCAAATACCTTGAAATTTCACATCGAATTTCACGCCCTAAAAACTTGCGAGTATGTAATTAATACTGAAAACACTCTAATTAAGATCGACATCCAGGCGAGCCCTGGCCCCGGCGGCCTGTTAACCCATTGTTTTTTAAAAAACAATAACGTCTTTATGACGTTCATAGAATAATTAAAATTTATTTTTTATAGAAAAAAGAACAACTTAAAAAAAAATGTTTCGATAGACTGTGATGATTTGATGAGACCGAGGTGATTTATTTAGATAAAGGCGGTAAAAAAGTGCCATTCTTAGCAATATTAATTTATATCTTTGAAAGTATGTAAATTTTTCTGTTACTCGTTAAACTAAACATAAGCTTACGAGTAGATCGGTATTTAAAAACGAGAAAAAAATTACACTCAAAGGGTAATAAAATTTAGAGAATTCCAATCCCTGTATCTAGTATCTCTAGAGTCAGTATTTGTTTGAGGTATTTTAAAATCTTATTAATACCTTGTAAGTCTTATCTCTCGTTTAGTTTACCATACATTTATAACAAAATTGGCAACTGATTCACACGAACGTACTTACTGACCATTATTCTGGGCCATTTTGTAACTTCCACCGTCGTATTGCGGCCACAGTTTTTCGGTAAACCAGGCCATTACGGCCTCAAATTACTTTTATGGAGTGATCATGTGCTTCCATTTTATTTATCACGTGATTAGAGATGTTTGTACTGCGATATAGTCCTATGAAGGGCAGGGAAGGGGGGACGGGAAGAGTGGGGGTGGTAGCTCCAGTGAATACTTTTTCAACACGCTATCATAATACAAAGATAACATATTAATTTATTTTTTTATAAAGCTGGGTACTCGGGTGATGGCTTAAAATAACAACATGGAAAAACGAAGTACGCGCACGCAAATTGTAATCATTTATAGGGAGGCTAGTTACTCTCTTTTCGTCAAGCGGCTTGCCAGTCATCAATGTAAAGTCATCGTGTAAGTCTCTCAAAATTATTATTAATATTTTTTTTATACAACTGAAGTGGCAACCAAGCGTACGGCCCACAAGATGGTAAGCGGTTACCGCAGGCTATGGACGCTTGCAATACCAGAGGTATCACTCGCGGGTTGCCACCTTGAGGCTAAGATCGAAAGCCTCATGTGCCAGTAATTTCACCGGAAACCATACCCTTCACACCGGAACACAGCAATGCGAGCATTACTGCTTGGCGGCAGAAATAGTGGTATGGTGGTAGTCCTTCCCCGGACGAGCTCTATCACAAAAAACTCTACTACTCTTAAAATATATTATTAATATAAGATAGTGTACAGTATGAAAGGCTGCTGTAACACCACGTATATAAATAATTAATCACTTTAATAAATAAATAAATAAATAAATAATGCTGGACAATCCACACAGCATCATCTAGCCCAAGGTAAGCTGCTGTTAAACAGAGCTGTATTATGGGTACTAGATGACTGATATATATTTAATACAATATACATAGATAGATATTTTTTTTATTATATATAGAAGTTAATATATAAGCCGCTAACGCAAACATCAATTCTTTGTGAACACACTTTTGAAAATAGTTTTGAATGTAACTATTATTCTATGTGTTGTTGTTATTCTAAGCTTACATTTGCTAGCTTATGGCAATACTGCAACTGATATGACGAATACCTACCATCTAGCTACTCTAAATTAATCATTAGGATTATTATTTTTGCTTGTATTTATATTTATGTGCGTAATGCCAGTGCTCTCATACGGTGAAGGAAAACATCGTGAGGAAACCGGCATGTCCAAGAACTAAACATTCGAAAGACATGTGCCATTCACCAATCCGCATTGGGTCTGCGTGGTGGATTAAGACCCAATCACTCTCGCTGGAGAGTAGGCCAGAGTCCCAGCAGTGGGAACATTAGAAGGCTGTCATGATGTATTTATACCTAAGTACTACCTTGTTATCAGACGTTTGGTACAAATAAAAATATTCTATTTTATTCTATTTCTATTCTGCTATGGTCAGGTCAGGCGTGGTGTTTATCATTTTAAAAGGAAATGTGGCGTTTTTTTCTTTATACTATCTTTTTAACCGACTTCAAGAAAAGAGGATAACAATTCGACTGTATGTTTTTTTTTGTATGTTTGTTACACGATTTCTCTGATAATAATTTTAATGATTATTTTTTTATTGATAGTTAATATTTTAGAATTTATATGGGACCTATATAAATTTTATCGAATCGGTTTAGAACTTTTTGAATAAATCATAAAAACGTGTCAATAACTACATCGCCTCGTATTACCACAATCTGCCAAAACCGATTTTTTGGTTTGAAGTTTGAAGTTTTATGATGTGAAGGTTTTTCCTAAATATAATATTTTTTATCTCAAAACAAAAATCATTGTTTTATAAACACTGACAGAATTGTGACAAACTTAACTTGAATTAACTTGAACTCACAGACACCATAAGCGAAGAAATGTGAGGGAAGACTAACCTTGGCTGACGACTATGGATACCAACTTATATGCGGAAGATAATAAGGTGTTTTGAAGGCACATATGCCTCTGTCAAATAACAGTGAACGGCGACGGGTGATACCGCACGCGAGCTTCCTCGAGTCAATATGTCAGCTGCGGTGACACTCCGACACTTGTCCCTCTATTCACTAAGAAGTCGACCCAGAAACTTGATTTATTTAGTTTAGAAGGACATCAGTCATCTAGTACCCATAACACAGCTCTGCTTACCTTGGGGCTAGATGATGCTGTGTGGATTGTCCAGCATTATTTATTTATTTATATATTTAAAAATGCAATGCAAAAATTTCCTCTACTATCACACACGTGATAGTAGAGGAAATTTTCGTCATCACCGCTTTAAAACTGTCAAATAAGTACAGATTATTTACGTGCCGTTCAGTCTATTCACAAAATACCATTTTTACAAATTACAGTTAGGTAATCAGTTTAATTTAGAATAATTTAGTATCATATTCGTGACATTTTACGAAACAGTTGTTAGGCCATGACAGAGGCCTTCGGGCGGCCTAAATACTCTATTGCCAGAGTTGGCCACTGACTCATACGAACTTAATTACTTACGAGAACATGAGAAGATTGAAATTAGAACTTGACTATTGTATTTACGTGTTTAATTGCCTCTGATATTTAAGCTCTATGGGCTCATTAGTGAATAAGGAGGCAAGGCAGCGTTCACTGAATCGTTACTAAAATAGCATAGATATCGATGTTGAAAATAGCATTAACTTGATCTCACATAGTGCTATATGCATAACTAGTTTCCTCCAGCGGCTTCTCTTGAATCTTTACTATCTTTATCACTCTATATGCACACAGTGGTATCGATTCTGTTGTATACATATTCTAAACTTAACTAACTAAAATTGTTGCCGTCCTTTTCTAATGATATGAAATACAAAAGACCGCGATAATTTTAGTTAGCTAAGCTTAGATAGTGCTACATCAGAATCGATACCAATGTCATGTATAAAGGGTGAAAATAATAACCTTATAATGCAAGTTTGTTGTTGAAAAGCAAAAGATTTCGGGTTCGATCTCCGCTTCGGGCAAATGTTATTTTTTTAATTGTGGATAGACCTTCGTTAGGCCACGATCTCGCCTGGTGGTAAGCGTTGATGTGGCCGACGGTGGAGCACGAAGGTCTATAAGACACCTGTTCACTCTAGCCTTGAAAAGGCCCTGATTATAAATTCCAGGAAAAACAGAAGACGGCAGAGTTTTCCACACCTTGGCCACACCATGTTTGCAAGATCTGCAAATATTTTATCGAAGTCTAGGTACTTCTATGTATTTTCTACCAGTATTTTATCAATTATCTAGTTCTCAATTCCAATAATCAACAACACAAGTTTTGATTTGATTGAAGCTATAAATAGTGTTGTGTAAAAGTGTCCGCCAACATTTATATTATTGTATTTATACTAATTTCAGCCCGCAGCTTGTCTTGAGTTTTAATATAGAAACTTTGACACCCAATAATCACCATGGGGTCTAGTACAAAGGCGAACTTAATGCTAGTAAGCATTATCTTCCAGATAACCTTTGGTGTATCATGGATAACAAAATGTGTCGGTAGTACACAAAACAAAGAACAATTTATTATTATATGATAAACAATGCAAATCTTACTTTTATATAATAAACTTACTTATCAATACAGGTAACACATATAAACATACATACACCTACCTAATAATCGACTTATTTAAACAGATATTACAATATTAAGTACAATATTTAAGAGTAGTAGTTACCGCAGCCTATGAACGCTTGCAATACCAGAGGTATCACTCGCGGGTTGCCACCTTGAGACTAAGATCGAAAGCCTCATGTGCCTGTAATTTCACCGGAAACCATAACCTTCAAACCGGAACACAGCAATGCGAGCATTACTGCTTGAAGGCAGAAATAGGTATGGTGGTAGTCCTTCCCCGGACGAGCTCTATCATAGAGAACTCTACTACTCTTATGAATTGAAGCAAAACATACTCAAAACTCACCAGCTATTCCACAGTTTGTTCATCAATCTGAAACAAATAACACAAGATGAATATACGTCTGCATTTTGATAAGCACACAGTATGATTTTTTCTATTTTTATACCTATAAATTGGCAACCAAGCATTTGGCCCACTTGATGGTAAACGGTTACCGTAGCCTATGTACGCTGGAACATCAAAAATATCACTTGTGTTGCCATCCTGAGACGTAGATCGAAAACCTCATGTGCCTGTAATTTTACCGGATATCATACCCTTAGAATCGGGACACAGCAATGCGAGCACTACTGCTTGGCGGCAGAAATAGGTATGATGAATAGAACTCTACTACTCTTAGTACAGTTGTAGACTGACTGCTTGCTAAACAGTCGGTCCCGGATTTTTCAAAATTGTTAGTTCATGACAGGTAAGTAAGGAAGAGTAGTAGAGTTGTTTGTGATAGAGCTCGTCCGGGGAAGGACTACCTTCATACCTATTTCTGCCGCCAAGCAGTAATGCTCGCATTGCTGTGTTCCGGTGTGAAGGGTATGGTTTCCGATGAAATTACAGGCACATGAGGCTTTCGATCTTAGCCTCAAGGTGGCAACCCGCGAGTGATACCTCTGGTATTGCAAGCGTCCATAGGCTGCGGTAACCGCTTACCATCTTGTGGGCCGTACGCTTGGTTGCCACTTCAGTTGTACAAAAAAAAAAAAAAAAGTCTTTGGGCCGATTAAAAACTCTGTCACCTAAGTTGGCCACCACAGAAGTAGATCTAGCTCTACTTCTTGTTGGCCACTGATTCATACGAACTTACATAGTAGAATTGGGCCCCCCGGTTTGCAACCGTGTAGCCTTTGACATAACATAGTACCTACATTGATACAGATAACTTATTAATATTAAACAACCCGGAAGGTTGAAATCTTCGCGATTTGTGAAAATAAATATTACATTTGGACGTATCTCAAAGCTGCTTTGAGCGAATACCCATGCATTTTGGCTGGTTATGAATTAGTTTCTGGAAATATTAAAGTTTAATACTTGCTGAGCCGCTGGCTTAGATTAGTCTAAGCTAGCGTAATAAGTATATTTCGTTCTAAGAGTATTTACTTTAAATCTTATTCCACTCTGTCAATTCGGATGTTTTTTTTACTGCGTGTGTTATTATTGACCAATGTGGCGCGGTGGGCGAAGGTCCGCCTGCGACGCGGAGGTTGCGGGTTCGATTCCCGCCTTGGGAAAAATGTTTGTAGGATCTGCAAATATTGGTTCCGGGTGTTCTGGATGTGTTTTCTATGTATAATAAAAAATATCTATCTATGTATTGTATTGTATTAAGTATATATCAGTCATCTAGTACCCATAATACAGCTCTGTTTAACAGCAGCTTACCTTGGGCTAGATGATGCTGAGTGGATTGTCCAGCATTTTTTTTTCAGTAGAAAATAGAACGAAATGCTTTCGTTTCATACTACCTAATGTAAAATAAAGCCATACTAATATAAAAATAAAAGATGAAAAGCTAGGCCTTGTGGACACTACAGTTTTCTAGGCATAACCTTAGATAATAAACTGCTATGGGGCCCACACATAGATAAATTGTCGAAGAGACTTAGTTCTGCAGCATACGCATTCAAAAAGATCCGTCATTTCACCGACGTCGATACAGCCAGACTAGTTTATTTCAGCTACTTTCACAGCATTATGTCTTACGGTATTTTGTTGTGGGGGAGTGCTGCAGTTATTAACACCATATTCGTGTTGCAGAAGAGGGCTGTTTGCGCAATTTATAACATGGGTCCCAGAAAATCTCTTAGAGATAAGTTCAAAGAAATCAATATTATGACAGTGCCCTGTCAATATATTTATGAAAATCTTATGTATTTTCGCAAAAATATTAATCTGTTTAAAAATATTGTAATAATCATAATGTTAATACTAGAAACAAAAATATACTCGCTGTTCCCACAGTTAGGCTCACTAAGGTCAGTAAATCTTTTAAAGGGCAATGTGTACGCTTCTTTAACAAAGTCCCAAGCGACATACAAAATTTATCAATTGGCAAATTTAAAAACTTAATTAAACAAAAACTGTCTCAAAAAGCTTAATATAAAACAACCGATTACCTAGATGATAAAAAAGCTTAGGACGAATGTGCTCCAACTCTACTCGGCATCCATAACAATAGCAAGGGTCATGCCAAAAAAGCGATAGGAACCCAGCCGGTGTTGTTGCCAGTTCTTTTACGGCATGGGCGCGTTGGAACTGGTGTAAATTTTCTAGCTTGTAAGACTTTTCAAAGTGATCCTTGTGATTCTACTGAAATAAATAATTTTTGATTTTGATTTTGATTTTGAATTTGAGTAGTCTTACCGAGTATGGTTACATGAAAATAGAAGAGTAGGTACTGTTAGTCTAGTGGTGTGACTCCGCCTTTCGATCCTAAGAACGTGGGTCTAAGCCCGGTCGTGCACCAGTGGATTTTTCTATTAGAACATATGCGTAATGCCAGTGTTCTGTGTGCCATCCACCAATCCGCACCAAGTCCGCATGGTGGAGTATGACACAATCACTTTCGCTGCGTAGGCCAGTGTCCCAGCTATGGGAACAGTAAAAGTCTTTCATTATGAAACTACTTAGACTTACAAACAGACTATCTGGTACAATATTGGACGAAAATTAAATTTTCACTGGCGTGGCGCGAAAATTGCATTGGTGGAGATACCCATTACTTCGTTACGTCGTAACACGTTGTTGCAAGCTATACCGAGGCAGTAATGTATATGCAATAACGCTATTATCTTCTAAACACATAACCCCCTTATTCACAAAATAAACTATTATGTTCGAGACTTGTTGTTGTTTTTCATTGTCTTATAAAAGTCAATGAACAAAAATTATGAAGATTGTAAAACACATTAGATAACAGAGGTTTATAATAAAACTAGCTACCTGCCTCGGTTTTGCACGGGTACAATGAAAACTGAAGCTCCCGTGCAAAGCCGGGGCGGGTCGCTAGTAATAAATATAGCCTATGTTACCCGGGGATAGTGTAGCTTCCCAACGGTGAAATAGTTTTTCAAATCAGTTTAGTAGTTTTGGAGCCTACTCAATGACTAATATTAATAATAATAATGCAAACAAACAAACAATTAAATCTTTCCTCTTTATTATACCTATTAGTATAGTAAATAAAGATTATGAATAAGGCTCTTTGTGTTACTGATGCACAGCATAAATAAAAAGTCCTAGTTTCAGGATAGGTTTTTTTAAATGTACAAATGCACTAAAAAGGAATTCCCATAAATTTAAATTAAACTAAATGTCACTAACAGATTTTTAATTTTTAAACAAGATTTTTAGATTAGTCGCTTATTTTAAATATATATTTTTGTAAAACATACAAACATACAAACATCTGATTTATTTATGGTATATTACTATTTCTATTTTCTGTACACGTACCTACCACTATAATCACCTCTCTCTAGCCTCAATGGTTTGCTGGAAGAAAACTCTTTTTAGGGTTAAGCTCGCCTTTGTATATGTCTTTTCTATAAAAAAATTTAATGTATTATTTGTGTACATACAATAAAGAATAAAGAATAAAGAAACATTCATAAAACCACGGCTTTATCCCGAAGGCAGACAGAGACAACGGTTTTCCACTTGCTGATTTGTTTTGTTTCACTTACTCTTCGTACAAGTACTTATCACATTCTTCATACATGCTTCACCGTTTAAGCCGGGATTACAAGAGTTCTTGTGATAGAGCTCGTCCGGGGAAGGACTACCACCATACCTATTTCTGCCACCAAGCAGTAATGCTCGCATTGCCGTGTTCCGGTTCGAAGGGTATGCTTTCCGGTGAAATTACAGGCACATGAGTATTTCTTTCTAACGTCTCAGGGTGGTAACACGCAAGTGATATCTATGATGTTGCATGCGTACATAGGCTACGGTAACCGCTGACCATCAAGTGGGCCGTACGCTTGGTTGCCACTCTAGTGGTATAAAAAAAAATCTGTCGTGGCGTGTCGTGACGTGTCATAAGCATATCGTATCCGTACATTTTGTATGGTTAGAATTATATTACTAAAGCGCAGTGTGTCGTGACGCATTATTTTTATAAAAGTGAATGACAATTTATGATCATAAAAAGTAGTGCTAGCGGCACAAATGCATTTGTGCATCACAATGCTGAAACATGAAAAGCCTTTCGACATTTTACCATCAATCTTTATGTATATTGAAACTGTACATACATTGTGACGAAATGTTTAAAGACCCTTAACCCTGACCCGGGTCGTGAGGATTACACCGGCACGGGTCAGGACCCGGACGTGGATTCGAATCTGGTGGACATCATCCATCGATTTTCTGTGACCGCTAGAATATCAGCAGTCCATCGAGTGGGGGACCATCTTACACGTCAATCAGTAGGTGTCTACCATTAGTTCTATAGGATCGTGACGTCATGGAACTGATAATTAATTGTCTCGGAAGTTCGATGGTAGAACTGTTGATACATAAACTGTCTTATTTGTTCTATAGAACTAATAATACCTTGTCAATAGAACGATTAATGCTACTCGTAAATAGTAACCATAACAATTTTTTGGAGTCCGTGACTAGGAATTTCTCCAATCAGGCCACGGCTCAGATGCCTCAAAAGGGTATCATTCTATTACCTGTCCCTTTCATAAGCTAGGCAATCTGGAATGCCAAGAGAGGGACCGTCCGCGCAAATATTTGAATAGTCGAAGTCTTTTACCATCGTCCGATAGCCGTAAGACGTAGGATTAAATTGTAATGATTGAGTTTTGTGAGTGAAATTACTGGTGAATTGTTATTGACAAACTTTGTTTTTGTTATTTTACAGCGTATAGCCTACCTAATGAGAAGCGGTTGCCGAAGCCTATGGACGCTGGCAATCACTCGCACATTACCATCCCAAAATGTGAAAAAAAACGTCTCATGTGCCAGTAGTTTGACCGGTAACCATACCATTTGAACCGGAACATGAAATTACTGCTTGGCAAAATATATGCTGGTAGTACTTCCGCGTACAAGATCTATCATAAAATTTTCTACTATTCTTCACTCACTTCCTTATTCACCACTCATGTGTGCCACATTGTTTGTGTTATTTACAATGTCAAAGTAACTAGCTTCAATAAAACCTAAGGATCACTTTGAATCATCTTCTAAAGTCGAATTTATTGATAACATAGGTTTCATTACCAATCAGCATTTGATGACGACCGATGTGGCGCAGCGGGCGCAGGTCCGCCTGCGACGCGGAGGTTGCGGGTTCGATTCCCGTCTCGGGTCAAATGTTTGTACGATCTACAAATATTTGTTCCGGGTGTTCTGGGTATTTTCTATGTATAATAAAAAAAAATATCTATCTATGTATTGTATTGTATTAAGTATATATCAGTCATCTAGTACCATAACACAGCTCTGTTTAACAGTAGCTTATCTTGGGGCTAGATGATGCTGTGTGGATTGTCCAGCATTATTTATTTATTTATTTATTTGTAACGAGTTTTTTGAAACAAATAAAAATATCTATCACACACACAGTTTAGAAAAACTAAACCTTGTTTGGTTTTCGGATCCTCTTGTTATCTCACATTGTTTTCCTTTGAGAGTGCCAGTCCAACAAATACAAATTACATTCAATTAGCAGAGCAAAATAGCCTTTAGTGAATTCGAGAGGCTCTAACGAAAACAGATAAAAAACGAATCTACAAAGCACTTATCGCTCAAAACCATTTGATCCATCCACTAGATTTCCTTTCCATTATTTACCGATTTGAAACATCGTAATACTGTTGAGTAACAAAACAATACTAGCGCACAGAAACGTAACTCATTTGAAAGTAAGAAAAAAAAAGAAAGAAAGAAAATCAATACTGACGAACATAGTGAGTGACATAAAAAACTAACAAATATTTGAACAATCAAAGAAAAAGTAGAAATTAAAAAACTAAATAGGCACATAATTATGACAAGTGCACGGTTACGGTACCTATACAAAAATGAGTTACCAAAAAAAGTCAGCATTTGCTGGGTCGCCTACCCAGTGCTGGTCTAATTATCAATTTGATAAATTTACCGTAAACAGTTCCAAGCCTACCTATTGGCGGGGCGAGTAGAGAGTTCTATCCCGCTGCAGGACGCGTAAGTTGCTTGTTTCGGAAACACCCAGGTACCATAACAAGGCGTATAACAAGTGCGTTTTTATTATAACAAATAATTTTATTTGTATTCTACTAGGTTTTTGGTTCCCATGGTAAAAGCTTACTTTTATTTATTTATTTATTTTATTTTGGTTATTGGAAAATTACATTAGGTACAAGCTTAGTTTAGTTTGAGGCTAGACTGCACTGTGTAAAAGTTTCCGCTACTATTTATTATTATTTTTTGTTTATAGAGCAATACGTCAATTTTGGAGTATCATTTCTATGCAACACATTATTTTATATCAATGCTATCAAACGGTCGGAATATCGCTCTGGACGGTTTATCGTAAAATTTGATACTGCCCTTTCCCAGTCGGCCTCCATTGCGATTAGATCCTTCCTATTGGATGATTTGGTTATGAGCCTTTACGTTTTGTTTGGTTAAAAGCTAGGATAGGTCAAAAGTTTAAATAGAACTTACCTTAGTTTTTTTTAGTTTTTGTCTTGTTGCTACTATTGCGCATGCTGTGATGCCCTATAATTATGGGAACACTAGAGTGTAAAACCTTTAGAATATATTTTTGTGTGTATGGTGTTATCCTGTGTTGGGTGTCCTTAATAAATAAAATAAAAAAATAAAAAAATAAAAATGCTTTCGATCTACGATTGATGTTACACTTTTCTGACAAATTATCAGGCAGACGTGAAGAATTATTGCCTGTTCTGTTTTTCTAACTAGTTGAGAAATAGTCGCACGCTGAAATTTTTTGTTCGTTCTAGTTTTCACGTTAGGAACTTTTATATTTGTATAGATGCGGTAATTCCTATTGTAGTTAGCCTTAAAAACAGTTAAACTAGCACATGGTTCACTATAATTTTATAATTCCAAAAAATTAAGATTCGCAAGGATACGGTCGGATTGAATGATAACCTATTTCTTGATACGGAACAGAATAAAAACAATTACGAAATAATTTTTTGGAAAAATATGATATATTAAGTCAAACTTATATCGTTCTTTATAAATTTTTACTCGTATCTATCCTGAACTTTCGCCTACTAAATAATAATGGGTTATTCTAATAAGGTAAGTTCTATTTACACACTTATCCTATTCATATCCTTCAAGTGTGGTCGTTATGACCATAAACAAAAACACTAATATTGTTTTCATAAACAGTTAATAGCGACAGCCTTAATGCGTAATAAAATGGAGATTATGTGTGGATGTCGGTAAATTTATAGCTACATGAACTTGATTATCTTTGACCTTTTATATCACAAACTAGCAACCCACCCCGGCTTTGAACGGGTGCTTAAACTATACGTACCTTCCTCTTGAATCGCTATATCTTTTGATGAAAAACGCATAAAAATACGTTGCGTAGTTTATAGATAGATAGATAGAAAATACTTTATTGCACAACTTAAAATATGCTTACAAAGGCGAACTTAATGCTAGACAGCATTATCTTCCAGTTAACCTGTGGTAGCAAAGATACATAATATGTTGGTAGTGCACATACAATTTGATAACATAATGAATAAAATTAAATTTAAACATAACAGTTAATAGACCTACTTTACTTATATAATACATAGACTCCATTATATAATAATCAATTTTTAGTTTATAAGATCTAAACGTACATTATAGAGGGACAAATGGCGAGATGCGAGTTTATTTTTTGCTATGCAAAGATTATAATAAAATGGCAAACAGATATGTGGTCCTTTTTGAATTTCTAATTAATAAGTGTCATTTTCTAAAAGTACCTACTAAATATTTCTAACTAAATACCAAAAATGTTATTGAATACAATTTTCCACCTGGTTTAACTCACACTTGATCACTGCTCGTTCTACTTAATAAATGGGTGACAGCGTAGTAATAGTCTATTTTGCTACACTATAATTAAGCTTGGCGTAATTATAAAAACATATATCATTTACTGAATACATTTTCCACCTGGTATAACTCACACTTTACTAAACACTACTTTTTGTAGTAATAGGTGTCAAGTAATCGCCTCTTACAGACACTTAGGCTGCGTTTCCACCAGAGATAGTATATATATAGATAGATAGAAAATGCCATACCTAGTATTAAGATCTTTTTGTGCCTTCATCAGCTAAACAATAAATATTTTCTTATTCTTATTCTTAAAGATGTGCGAGGATGTGTAGCGAGGTGTTTTTTTAGAAACCAATAAAATCACTTAAAACATACGATCCCCGCTGCACGTGTAACTACTCGCATTGGTTCACGTTACTGCACCGATGTGACACTGTAGACCATTCGACTACCGATGTGGCGCGGCGGGCGATGGTCCGCCTGCGACGCAGGAGGTTGTGTGTTCGATTCCCGCCTTGGAACAAATGTTTGTATGATCTGAAAATATTTGTTCCGGGTGTTTTGGGTATTTTCTATGTATAATAAAAATATATATCTATGTATTGTATTGTATTAGGTATATCAGTCATCTAGTACCCATAACACAAGCTCTGCTTAGCTTGGGGCTAGATGATGCTGTGTGGATTGTCCAGCATTATTATTATTATTATTCTATGCTAAGGTGCGTAGAGCTGGCGCAAATTCACTTAGCTAAAGACGTTTCAAAGTGGTTCTAGTGATATTATCTAATATGAGCTGTTGCCCGCGACTTCATTCGCGTGGAACTCGAAAACTGTACTTTTTTTCGGGTAAAAAAAAAGCCTATATTTTATTCCTGGTCATTATCTATCTATGTTTTAAATTTCCATCAGTTCAGTAGTTTCGGAGCCTATTCGTTACAAACAAAACATCTTTTCTCTTTATAATTAGTATAGAAAACGTTTTGAATTTAAATTGGACCAGAAGGCACTACCAGTAAACCACTAGCGCTTTATAAAGGTTCATTCAAACGTATGTGCCCCTTGGGTAAACGAAACTTCATACATACCGCGTGACATAACCTTACGGATTTGTGCCGGCCTCAGGTAGAAATACAGAATTGAATGGACCTTAATAATTTATGTTAGAACCGCCCTAAACAGCAGGTAGGTCAACCTGTGGGTGTGTGAAGTGTTAAATGTGTTAGTGTTAATGTAGGTAGTTCAACTAGCACGTGCACCTTAATCGTTTTCTCTAAGAAATAATTAATTTTTAGACACATACGACGCGACATACGACGACGTAGACGTAGCAATGCCTACGGCGCGTAGCTTATGCTACGCGTGTAGAGCCGTTGCGTGCCATGTTTATTTTTAAACATAGTTTGACATTTTATTTTATTCTAGGTAATCTCAGGGCGAGGCAGCCGTTTGACCCGAGACAGCCTCTGGTGGAGCAGCGTCATATTTTTTTTTTCCTGTGCATTATATACTAAGCATACTATTCTACCTCACTATCTACTTTACATACTGTTTTAAATGTTATTGTGCTGTCTTAGCGTGCTGTCATGAATAAAAACTTTTCTTTTCTTTCTGTAATTCTTTAGATAAAATAAAAAATAAATAAATAATGCTGGACAATCCACACAGCATCATCTAGCCCCAGGTAAGCTGCTGTTAAACAGAGCTGTGTTATGGGTAACTAGATGACTGATATATATTTAATACAATTACAATACATAGATAGATATTTTTTTTATTATATATAGAAATACCCAGAACACCCGGAACAAATATTTGTAGGTCGTACAAACATTTGGCCCGAGGCGGGAATCGAACCCGCAACCTCTGCGTCGCAGGCGGACCTGCACCCGCTGCGCCACATCGGTCGTCAAAAGATGTTTTTACTTTACCGTTTTTTTTCATCATCATCATGACAGCCTTCTAATGTTTTCGCTGCTGAGTTTGGTACTCTCAAGCAAGATTAATTGGGTCATTTTTTATATTCCCTCTTTTATTATTTTTCCTCTCCTTCTTTTTTTTTAGTGCATTTCCTCTTTCGAATTTGTAGTTCTTGAACATGCAGGTTTTTTTTATCGGTTGAGAGCCTGGCATTGCGCATATGATTTTTTTAATAGAAAATCCATTGGTGCACGAGCGGTTTCGAACCCACGGCATTAGAGTCAAAAGTCATGGTCACTACCACAAGACCACCATGCTTTTTACATAGCTGGCGGTTTTTAGGTTGGTCAAGGTATGAGAGGTCATTATAAAATAACTTAACTTCATCGTTAGCTTTCATGAGGTTTCTAAGTAATTCGTGGAACGTAAAATTTTCTAGACATTCCTGTCTTCGGATGACTTTGTTGGCTTTGCTCCAATGTCAACGACCCAGCGTAGACAAAGCTAGCTCAGTTATAAACAACTAGTAAAACCACTAGTGGCAACCCGCGAGTAATACCTCTGGTATTACAAGCGCCCATAGGCTGCGGTAACCGCTTACCATCTTGTAGGCCGTGCGCTTGGTTACCACTTCAGATGTATAAAAAAAAAAAAACTTGTGGTATGAAATTCACTTAAAACCAGGCTCCATCAAAACCAAAGTTCTGATATCATGCAAATCTACAGTCATCATGACAGCCTTCTAATGTTCCCACTGCTGGGACACTGGCCTACTCTCAGGCGAGAGTGGTGAAATCTACAGTAGCAAATACTAAAACAAATACAAATATAAATATAAAGAATAAAATTATACAAATGATGAGTGGTTGCCTGTTTTCGTCACGCAAATTTAGTTTCTTTGTGTATAAAATCAATATATATATATATATATAAATATATATTTATACCACTAATGTGGCAACCAAGCGTACGGCCCACTTGATGGTCAGCGGTTACCGTAGCCTATGTACGCATGTAACATCATAGATATCACTTGCGTGTTACCACCCTGAGACGTTAGATGGAAAGTCTCATGTGCCTGTAATTTCACCGGAAACCATACCCTTCAAACCGGAACACAGCAATGCGAGCATTACTGCTTGGCGGCAGAAATAGGTATGGTGGTAGTCCTTCCCCGGACGAGCTCTATCACAGAGAACTCTACTACTCTTAAAATATATATATAAATAACAGATCAACGAGTTGAATCGCTGTTCCACGGGGTAACCATTGAGATGAGTGACCGCCAGTTGCAATTGTTGCAATTTCAACTAAGCACTTGGTAGTTTAAAAAACTTAGCTTGAGCAACTAAACTCTAACTTCACTAGGTGGTAAAACTCTTTAGCAAGAGTTTGTCTGCCTCCAAGCATTAGTGTGCAAGCTGCACGGTATGAAATTTACTGGTTGAAAGAAACTTAATAAATCGTCTCGAGGTGACTAGTGCAGTGCAGTGGTAATGAGAACTTTAAAACTCTAATTTTTTTTCGACCTTAATAGCTATTAAGGTCAGGCGTGGCGCTAAGCATCAGGCGAACCACTTAACCGTGTCTTTACTCAACAAAAAGACTGCACGTTGTCAAAGTGACCTATCTGTTCCTTATTCCGACTTCCTAGGTCCCAAGCCAGGAGATACCTACTCTAGGCACACGAAGGAATGGCTTAATTCCTATTAAACTCGTTCGTGATGCCGACTAGCTTTTTTTGCTTTAGATTTTTAAAATGGAATTCGTGTTCATCTATTTTGTAAAATCAATATTCATGAACTGAGAACAGCTAGACGACTGAACTATTTATTTATTTAGTTGGTGCTTTCATCAATCCTCATTGGGTCCGTGGTGGATTAAGACCCAAGCACTCTCGCTCGAGAGTAGGCCAGTGTTCCAGCAGTGGGAACATTAGGAGGCAACTAAGGTAAGCTTGCTTTATGAATCTTATAGCAAGCAATGCTCAGTTTTGGTATTAAAATGTACAAAGGTATGTAGATTAATTATTTTACTCTATTACTTTAACAAATATTTCATCAGCGTCACCGGATAACCTAAATAAACTAAACGCAAGAAAATATTAAGCTTAAAAACATTGGCTAAGAACTGTTTGCATAACACAAACCTTTCCGCAAAAACTCAACAAAATAACTCTCGTAATAATCTTGGATAGAAACGGCGAGGTTTTCTGCTTCAAATAAAAGGTGTGAAGGAGTGCAAACAAGGAAATCTTAAATGGGCACCGTTACGGCAAATTTACCATTATCCTGGTATTGCGGGTGGTATTTGCGATGTGGTCCAAAGTGTAGCAGATCTTTTAACAAAAATGCACGACCAGGTTGGGTAAGTAAAACCGGTGGGATGTAGGGAGTGGCCATTCTGTACTTAGAACCTTAGAAATCTTTGCTTAGAACCTACTAATATCTGTGCTGTCTTTATATGAAAAATAGAATTCTGTTACGACGATAATAAACATACATTCAAACATCAAAATTTTGCCATCCTACTAATATTTTAAATGCCAAAGTCAGGATGGGTATGTTTGTTATAATCATAATCATAATTATTTATTTAACGATACATGGGTTACAGAATAACATGTTTTATAAAAGTTCAGCCGTGATCAGCTTTACAGCATGTTAATTTTTTGTAAGATTTGCACACTGAATGAAACACAATTTTGATTTAAAACAGTCAAATGCATATCTAAAATTAAATACTTAGCTGTTACCACGTATATCCGTGAACGACTTAACCGATTGTAATGAAATTTGGAATGCAGACGGTTTAAATTTTGAAATAATACATAAACTACTTTTTAAGACGACTGTTCCTGCGATATAATCATAAAAACTTAAAAATAAAAAAAAAGCGGCGGGTCAAACCGCGAGGGTCAGCTCGTTTATAATATTAGTGTAAAGTGCTTGTTGTATTTTGATCGTATTCTAATCATCTTACTGATGGATAAAAGTATCACTAAAGCTTTTCTATTTGTCACAGTTTCTCGTCAATTTTCACCTTTTCCCTAAATTGAAATTGAAGTCCTGACTCAGCGTTGGCAATAGAGAGTTGATGAACAAAACGAAATTAAAATTTTACTTAAGCGAATTACTTTTTTTTATACTAATAAAGTGGCAACCAAGCATGCGGCCCACTTGATGGTAAGCGGTTACCGTAGCTAATAATTATGCTAATAACATAGTAGGTAACTAAAATAAATTAAAAACGTTTAAGATTTTGAGTTTTAAACTGAAGTACCTAGTTTTATTAGAACCTAGTACATTATTTTAAAAACTTACTATTATTTTGTCTATCCTGATCTCAAAATCATGGTTTATTATAAACAATTACTTGTAACTTGGCCCACAGCTAAAAACCGGACGTTTAGAGGACACCTTGAATTAAATAGATTCTTTCCTATGTTTTCCTTAAATTCGGATCCCGCAAAATCCAAATTATACCACCGTAAGAACTTATTTATTTTACTTATTATTATAATCAAAATCGTTATGAAGCTGAGTTTGTACATTCAATTATTTAGAGACAGTGCTGCCGCTTATATAAATGATGTTTACGAAATGTTTTTTTTTTTTCTTTATTATTTAAATAGGAGTTTTGTCACACAATGACAATGTCACTCCCGTACAGACTAGACACTAAAACTTTAACTTACTTACAAAAGAGAAAACACGCCTACCTTACCTACTACTGTAAGTAGGTGGAACCTATCTATGGTTCTCTATGGTCTATAATGGTTCTTGGCAAAGTTTATAAAAAAAATGGTATATTGGTAGTTAAAATGCGCAGTTAGACAACAAGACCGAAATCTCCAAGATCTGATGGATGACCAGCAAAGGTTAAACTGGATACAATATATATTACATGTTAACTTTACTAGGTATTTTTGTTATTCGATCAAGCCATTTATCTGCATAAAATTTGGCACAGAGATAGTTTACAGTTAGTCAGCACAAAGGCTGTTTTTTATCTAGAATTTGCCGTTACTGTATAAAAACTGCAAAACCCTAGAGCACAGCTAGTATTTTCATATTAATACAAAAATCAATCATTTTTAGGCTTGATACTGCGGTATCTCTGATATGAAAATTATGCCGTAACTTTCGAGTTGGAGAAGTCAGCTGACCTCTTTATCGAAGTTGAACCTACCTAGTTAGATCACCATGACCCAAATAGACACAGCCGTTAACAACTTTGATAATATCGTTCTAAATATTTACCGGCATGGGCACATGAGCATTTGATTAGCTTGTGCGCTTCAGTGATTCTTGTGATTTAGGGTGGATTCGAGCAACTTTTGGAATAACTATTCCGCGGAATAAGAAATGTCAAATATAAGGAAACTGTCATAATTTTGCTTGCTAATTGCTGAGTAAACTTACTCGCGATTAGCTACGATTTAATCAGAGAATAGCGTCTATTCTAGTTTGGTCATGAATGAATCCAACCTTAGCTGAATAAAACTCTTTTGAAAACGACCTTAAAGTATTAAGTTTTTTTTAATACTAATGAGGTGGCAACCAAGCGTACGGCCCACAAGATGGTAAGCGGTTACCGCAGCCTATAGACGCTTGTTATACCAGAGGTATCACTCGCGGGTGGCCACCTTAGATCGAAAGCCTCATGTGCCAGTAATTTCACCAGAGACCATACCCTTCACACCGGAACTCAGCACTGCGAGCATTACTGCTTTGCGGCAGAAATAGGTATGGTGGTAGTACTTCCCCGAACGTGTTCTATAACAAAGAACTCTACTACTCTTAAAGAAAGTTAAAGAACGTTCCAGAAGTAATCGTTTCAAATTTTCATAACTAACATAAAAATAAATTATTATTATCATTGCAATGGATAACCTTTAGTGGAATTATCATCTAAACGTTTTTGTGCTTTTATCCCAGCTATAAAAGATATAACAGGCCTTCGTGGGGCCCTGACGGAGCCCTTCGGGAGGCCTTCAAAAGGCCTGATAAACTCCGTCACTAGAGTTAGCCATTGCCTCAAATGAAGTGATAGTACTGCCGACCAATGTCGGCCATCGTGAACTTGAAGACTTGAAGATAATTTAGTTCGAACAAGCTTAAAAGCCACGGATACGTATGCAGCAGGTAGACGTAGCAACGCGCGTGTTCGCCTTAAGAGCTGTCACGCAAGCGGTGTGCCATGTCACATACAGTTTCATACATTGCAACGTCATGGTACGCACGTCTACGCTTATGTGTACGCATACACAGGCGGTGTAACCAGCCCTTAATTGCGCTTGTAACCTTGTTCAATAAAATACTATGACTATGACCAGCCCTTAATAATTGCGCATCGAAACGGCACGACACCGGCGGCCGAGATCTAGCAGTTCTATACTTAGCGTTTGACATAATATTTGTCTTTCCATGTTTATTTTAAGACCCACCGGTTGAGATGGTATTGAGGTTTCTGAACAAACAGAATTAGCTTATGCCGTTTACTGAACAAGGACGCTTGTGCATCTTAATTCTAAGCAGACTACGTAAGTTACGAAATTGTTGATAAACGTATCAGCTTGCTATACACCGTCGCATCGCGCCCTTCCACGAACTAAGTATAAACATCCCCCACCTAACTGAATTCCAAACAACTTACTTGCTTGCTTAGTTATAATACAGCGGTTAACGTGATCCACTTTGAGGTGGTAACGGGTATTTAAATTTCATGAGCTGCTTTGACGTCGCTACCATTAAACTTTGAACCTTATTACCATTCGGTGAGGTACTATTTGTGGTGCTGTTATCTGTGTTGACGGTGTATTGTGATTTGAACTGTATGTTAATATGGTAGGGTGTATATTGCTGGAATCGTATGCTGGAATGCAGTGTGAATGTTGACAAAAAGGTGTTTGTAAGAGAGCGTTGTTTATTAATAAAATTATTTATTTATTAGGGACGGTATCAACTTTTCAACAATTCATTATAAAGTTATCCGCCTAAAAAAGACCAGTAATGTAATTACTGGTAAATGTAATTACTTACAAAACAACGCACAGAACTAAAACTTTAATAACGTGACAGTAATTGCGTACAATTAAGACATAATTTGTACGGTTAAAACTAAAAGTAACTTTTATAAATACCGTAACCTGCTCAAAAACTTAACCGTTCTAATTTATTAAGAAAAAAATACTTCAAAACATATTATTAACAAAATAGTTACTAATTGATAGATTCAGGCGTTACTTTGCGGGAATCCATTACAAGATAAAAAATCTTCGAAAATCAAAGACTTTCACTTTGGCTCCAGAGTTCGACGGAGCAACACGTCTGCCGGAGAACAAGTCGATGGTCCTGAAGATGTCCCGTGGAGGGATGAAACACGTGTCGATATTTTTCTTTTGAGGTTAACTGTGGTAACTGTGTGACCTCATCAGTTAAAAGGTTAAGCGGAATAGTACTAGAGATTTTCCGTCTGTTTTTTATCTTAAAATAGTTAGTTATAAACTACCACGAATAAGTTCTTGCCTGCCTTTTGCCTGAATGCTGTGGGTTCAATTCCCACACAGGACAAAGTTTCATGTTTTTGGTATCGTGTGTCATAGATGTTCTTTCTGTGGGTAAGTATTATAAGAAGCATGTATTTATTAAATTAGTTGCCTATTTCTAAAAAAATGGTGATATTTATTGATGCTAAAGGTAACGATATAGTACGGTTTTAATAACGGCCCGTGACAATATCTGAGTTGAGTTTGTCTGCAAACTTTATTTCTCCTCTGCGTCCACTAGGAGTACACCCCTAATCTTTAGAAAAACAGACCCTTAAAGTTTTAGGTTCTAAAGAAAAGTCTGTAGAACTTAGGTACTGATTTGTCTGTGCATTGATTGAGCCAGTCAATAACGATTTTATATATAAATATATATGTATAGAGATTATAATCTTAAATACTGAGCTAGCTGATATAGTCGTAACGTTTTGCAACCAAATATTGTTTAACAACATACAGTCAAACAGTGCTATGTTTATGGTTCATAACGAAGGGTTATATAACCCAGTACCTCCTGTCTCAGTTTAAACACCACCTCACCAAATAACTTTTGAAAGAGCACTTTAACAAATAACTTTTGACAGGTTCATTTTCATAAGAGAAAGACTCATTTTTTTTTTAATTTACTTCGTATTTTAATGTGATTAAAACATAGTAATCATGACTGAAACCATGCACTGCTTATGCACTGCGACCCAGAGCAAAAACATTTGTTTTTTATGTAATTATTATTATTAACCACCAGTGGTAATATTTTAGTTCCTAGGCTTTTCAAGTAGTTAGGCCATAACAAAGGCTTTCAGGCGACCTCTGACACCAGAGTTGGCCTCTGACTCAAACGAACTTACCCAAATGATTTCGAAAATCTTCAGAATACCAATTTCTTTATAATCCTAATTTGATGTCACGTTCATGTCCCAAAAACGCTGTAAAAACGTAATTAAACGTTTGTAAATACTGTCAAAAGGTATTTCTCAATACAACCACACTGTGCTTTTAACCTTGATAATTATAGCTAGGGTAGGCAACCCCTAAAATACATCACAGCTAATCAGACTATAATAATTATTATATTCTGACTTCGCCACAATCTCACAAAGTACCTATGCTATAGTCTATTGGAATATAAACTACGAACTACTATTAAAAACCTTCAAATACCAAATGTATCAGCACCCTTCCTATGTGAAATAGACTATAGTCGTTTTCAAAATATTAAATCCACCGATTCAAATTCAAAATAGTTTTATTCAATAAAATCACAATGAATCAGCTAGTGGGACATGTGAAAAGTTTCTGCCAATATTTTTTTTGTTCATGTTAAAAAATATTAGTTTTAAAATGTAATATTTATTCAATATATGCTTGCTATGTTTATCTGTAACTAAAATATAGCCGGGGCATTTTTCGAAGTCAATTCAAGTCAAGTCTGTTGTTGATCCATAAATAAAATAATGAATAAATACAATATTATCTTACACGCACAGAAAAGCTTGTAGTTTATTTGCCCTCAGGTATTTGAGGTACCTCTGCTTTCGCTCTTTATAAGTTAAACCATGAAAACTGGCATGGATAGGCATTTATCAGCTAGAGTAAACCCCTCAATATTAATTAATAGCAAAAATAGTTCAGCTTAATTTATATACTAGCATTTTCATCAATCTCAAAGTCAAAGTGAGTCTGCCCGCGACCACGGCTGTTGCAACACAACCGATACGTCGGTAGAAAGTCGTCGTGCCCTCCGAAACACGGGAGCGCTCAGTTGAAATTGCCACTGGCGGTCACCCATCCAAATGATGACCCCGCGAAACAGTGCTTACCTTCGTTGATCTGTTAAAAACAACTTAGCCAGCTACCTCACGAGCGCTTCGCTAATATTATAATAAACTATATTTTCATCAAAATAGGTAGCACATTAAAATGTTGACTTGTTAATCCACAAAGAGAAATTAAAATGAAGATAAACGTGTTTGTGCAAGCAAGCACGTTACTTTGCACAAATAGTACAAAAAAGTAATGTCAAAGAAAAGTTAGGCTTAGACGACAAGGCTATATTAAATAAATATTTGCGTAATTTCACCTAGCCTCAAACTAAGCAAAGCTTATATGTACATCATCATCAAGACAGCCTTCTAATGTTCCCACTGCTGGGACACTGGCCTACTCTCCAGCGAGAGCGATTGGGTCTTAATCCACCACGCGGACCCAATGCGGATTGTTGGATGGCACATGTCTTAGCGCACATAAATTTTTCGTAGCGAAAAATCCATTGGTGCACGACCGGATTTGAACCCACGACCTTAGGATCGGAAGGCGGGGTCACTACCACTAGACCACCAGTGCTCTCTATTATGTACTAGTAGAACGAGATAACTGATACAATATAAATATATTTTTTTAAAGAAACTTGTACATGAAACACCCAAATCAGAAACAAATTTGTCATATAGCGAAAATTAAACTTGCAATCTTTGACGAGCGATGTGGCGCGGCGGGCAAAGGTCCGCCTGCTACGCAGGAGGTTACGGGTTCAATTTCCGCCTTGGGACAAATGTTTGTCGGGTTTGTCAGGTGACTATTCCTTCGTCAACAATGTCGCAACAACGCAGATGTGCGCGATGCGAATCAATTAGAAAGTTTTTGGTTTTTGTGATGCGTCGTGCGAGCTCGTAGATTTTTACGCAGTTTTGTGTACAAGCCGTTAATACGGATGGTGTATCTATGGTTTAGTTCTCATCTGCTATCCGTTTGAATAGTCTTTGACCAAAGAGGTCTACAGATAGTAAAACATTCACAGCATAACAACCGCGGATGCGCTACGACATTTTAAAATTCATATTTTTCATTTTAAAATTATTCAAATCTTTTTAGCAGTTTACTAGTTATAAACTTTGGGCCTTATTTATAATCATACTATTAAACGTATTGTATCTCCTTGTTATTCTTATTTCAATGAACAAAGATGGTTATTGACCCCTATGCGAAATCTATTCGTCCCTGAATTAAAAGTTCATACATTGATGATTGAGCAACGATTTGTAATCAATAAGATACTTTGAAAAAATAATACAAATATTTATTGTATTCTTTTTTTTTAACGTAGGTATCTAATTTTAATAATAAAATAAAGTAATAATAAATATACCTAACCATCATTTTATTGTAAGCTAAGTTTATTGTATATGGCAAACCACTTTTTTGATAAATAAATTATCTTATCTTATCTTTTTTTTAAATATCTTTCAAAGTACTCGTATAAATACATACGAGTACTTTGAAAGAGTTATGCAAATATTTCTTGTATAATTTTTTAAACGTGAACTAAACCAAACACTTATTTTTGGATGTCAGTTAAGACAGACCACTTTTTATTCCATTTTAATAACTGATTATGAAATAAGGAGTAAAAAGTGTATTTTCTTAACTAGTTGTGAAAAATAGTTGTGAAAGTGGACCAAAGGAATCTCATTAGCAAGCTCTATACATAATTCGTTGCGCAAATTAACTTGCTCAAATGACTAGTCTAATGGCTCGTTCTGACAGAATAAACCTTTTTATTAAGGCTCTCCTAGACTGCGGTGGGATGCCGCATCCCTGCATTTTTAATATGGAGCGCAGAAGCCTCCAAGCGTAATAGGCTTTATTCCGTATTTTAGTACATGCTAGAATTTTTTATTAAGATATTTCTTAAAAAATGCGCCACATTCTTTTATTACATAATATCTAAATAATGCTTTGTACTTAAAATATGTAACGTATTGACGTATTAATTTTTAATTATTATGTTTAACTTAACTTGTATTATCACCTACATAAATTATATAACTCTATAACAAAATAATTAGAACTAGCAGTTCTCCGAACAGTAGACCTCGCAAGCACAAACTTGTAAAATGAGCTTTGAAAATGAGCTACATATTGCATTTTGAGGAACTATTTTGCTCATCACGCTAAAGATCCTCACCAAATATCAGACGTACTTAAGTTAATACTTACCTTTTCAATAAAATTAAAAACATCGAAATCAAATCACATTAGGCGGAGATATTCAGCAGCCCCCTTTTTACCCTTTTTTAGAGAAAGTACGCCCCCTAACAAAAATCCCCGACGACAATCAACTTTTATAAAGTCATAAAACCTGTATACCAAGTTTCAACCAGATTGGTTGAAAAATGCGACCTGTAGGCGAGAACACGAGACCGGACAAACTGACATCCAAAAGCATTTTTGGCCAATCTCGAAACTGAGACGCTTAGCTCGCTCGGTCAATAATTATATCTCAAGAAAGCAATAGTTTTCTCAAAAAAACTTTAAAAAATCTTATAATATAAAATTATAAAATATTAATTTTAGGTCCTACTTTTTCATTTGCCGTATTTTTTCGTAAAAAAAAACAGTTTTAAAGCGTTTTGAAGTTTTGTTCATCTTGTGAGGTGTCCGTTTCGACCCTCCAGGGTGTCTAAATGTACTTTTTAATCCTCTTAACCAGAGAGTCGACTGGCGCTATTGCCTCTTTCTAACAAAATCACTCATAGCGAAGTCGGAGATTCAACCTGTTATTTATAAACCAACAAAGGCGAAGTGTGAACCAGCCTTACCAGACTTAGAACAGGGAACTCCATAAAATATTTATGGAAACTTGTCACGCCCTCGCGCCAACACCGGCGCGATAGTTCAAAAACAAGAACTTTCTGAACAATAAAGTTTTATAGCAAACTGCAGAGTCGTCTGAGACTGACATACTAAGCAGGTACCCGCTATATTTAATTGATAAATGTTGTCATATCTTCTTCGCATACTATTATAAAAGCAAAAGAATGTGCGAATGAGTTTGAAATGAAACTTGATAAAAATATTTGTAGTTCAAAGTCTGAAGAACATAGGCTATGTTTTATGTACCACGCAAGATTAATCTCCGTATTAAGTAGGCATCCTACTAATATTATAAAATCAAAAGTCCACCAAATGTTTGTTATCACGTATCTCCGTGACGACTAAACCGATTTTAAAGAATTTTGGAATCTAGTTAGCTTAAGTCCTGAAATAACTCATAGGCTAATTTTTATCCCAGAAAAAACGACTGTTCCTCTGGGATAGATAAAAACTGCAAAAAAACGCGGGTAAGCTGCGCGGGTCAGCTGGTATTATTATAGAAGCCATAGTATAGGAGGTATGTGCGTAAGTTTGAAATTAAAATTGGTACAGGTATGTAAATCAAAGTCTGAGGAAGGACAAGCTATTTTTTATGCACCACACGAGTAAAACCAGGAGCTAGCTAACTATAAAATATAAATCTTAGAAATATGAAACCTAGAGCGTATACTTTTAAGTGTGTAAAGGTGCACTAATTAAGAATTCTTGGACACAATGGGAAGAAGTAGTTTTGATAAAAAATTAATTCATAATTCAGGCCAACTCTGGTGACGGAGTTATTAGGCCACCCGAAGGCCTCCGTCATAGCCTAACAACTTTGTAAAAGCCGGGACCGACTGCTTCACGTGCCCTGCGAAGTACGAAAGCGCTCAGTTAAAATCGCCCTTGGCGGTCACTCATCCGAATGGTGACTACGCGGAACATGCATCAACTCGTTGATCTGTTATTAACAACTTTGTTAGCTACGTCACGAACGCTTATTAAAGAGTACCTCAGCAGTAGTTAAATTCAAAATTATTATCCATTATAATCATAACATAATATTTGATGAAATTACTTCTGCAGCGTTTTAGACTACGCGGCTTTATCGCTGTTGTTGAACGTATCTTTCAAGTTTTGTATGTTGTGCTTGACATTTTCTAGTCCATCATAACAGAGTTTAATTAATGTTTTGTTCTAGCAATTTATGACAGCTTTTTGAATCGTTTCCGTTAAATTAAATTAACTCATAAAGCAATAAGCCTGACTAATTGACCTGAGCAATTGAAACGTGTTTACTCGTAGTTCTCGCGGCAAATATTACACAAATAAAAAAATATCTATCTGTGTACTGTATTGTATTAAGTATATATCAGTCATCTAGTCCCCATAACACAGCTCTGTGTAACAGTAGCTTACCTTACTATGATGCTGTGTGAATTGTCCAGCATTATTTATTTATTTATTATGTTTATAGTTCGCACAGCGGATCTAGGCTTCCGTAAAGTTAGCCGTTTGTGATGCGCAAAGACAATTTAGTTTGAAAAAGCTCCATTGCGCATCGAAACGGCTAATTTCACGACGGTCGAGATCCGTTGTGAGAACTATACGTCAAAGAAAAAGATGAAGAAAAAAACCTTTACCTCAAAGAGTGGCCCCAACTACCCAGTAACAGAGAGGTAGGAGGAGAGAAGGTTGACCTTTGCCCTGCAGTGGGACACTACAAGCTTTTAATAACAAAAATTATAAATATGTATTATGTACATCAGTCATCTAGTACTCATAACACAAACTCTGCTTTGCTGTGGCTAGATGATGCTGTGTGGATTATCCAGCATTATTTATTTATCATTTAGTTACTTAAATCGAATAATAAAAAAAAAAAAAAAAAAAAGGCATTTATTCACTAAGCCACACTTTATTTTAGACCTAAATAGGTACCTACTTATTTAATAGTTTTATTTTATTAGCAGTAGTAGTAATAATTATAGTTATATAAATGGTGGATGTGAATAGGTCGAGGACTTAGCCACGCTGTTTTTCAGCCTCGCCTTTGATGACTAAATGTCCGCTGTCGCCACAGATGAGCTCTGGAAGGATCAAATGATCCTAGGTAAGTAGGTAGTTTGTGTGAAAAATACCCCACGGTTATGTGATTAAATTTGCTAGCTCCTAAAGCTGGTTTAACTTACGTAACAGAAAACCCTATTTCCAAAAGCACGTATCGCAAAAGCGTATTTTCCATTTAACGTGCGCCCTCAAACGTCACTCGCAAACACTTCAGCCGGTCGCCGAAGGCTCTTTAATTTACCAAATTCCCCGCGAACCGGTTTGGAATTCTACGCGTCTTTCACTGTGATATTATACAAGTGGCCAAGCAGGCTAAGTTAAGCAGATCAATGAAGTTAAAACAAATAATAAATAATAAATAATGCTGGACAATCCACACAGCATCATACATCATCACAAACATTTGTCCCGAGGCGGGAATCGAACCCGCCTCTGCGTCGCAGGCGGACCTGCGCCCGCTGCGCCACATCGGTCGTCAAAGTTAAGCACTGTTTAGCGATGTCTGGATGACCAGTGGTAATTTCAACAGCGCGTCTGTGCTCTAGAAAGCACGTGAAGCTGTCGGTCCTGGATTTATTAGTGACAATGGCGGAGGCTTTCGTTGCCTAATTGCTCAATTGTGTGGCGCTAAATAAATATTTTTCTATTCTATTCTATTCTATTCAATCAGCAAAGTCGGCCATACGACTACACGACATAATAATATACAATACATGTACCTAAATATACTTTGTAAAGTTTGTAATTAAATAAAAAAATAAAAATACGTATAATGCAAACAACATTTAGCATTATACATACCTAATATTACAATATAAGTAAGTAAATATCTTAATTAGCTTCGTAAATAAAGATTTGTGAACAAAAGTTCAGGAATCAGAATCAGATATTTCAGAACCACGCCGTTAATAAAAGTTTTTATTGTGGCATAAGTGCCAAACATGCATCATGATGGACTTTTGCAATACCAGAAGCACCTTTCGTCCCTTTAAAAAGTTATAAAAAACCTTTTTTTTGGAAGCCCATGCTGCAGCCTTAGCGGAACACACACAGAACGCGGGCGCGGGCCCGCGGCAGATCCGCCGCGGGTGTTTTTTGTTGTATTTGTACTGACGTCAAGGATGACAACACACTGAACGCGGGCGCAGGTCGGGTGAAGCGCGGCAGCCGCTCCCGCAAGTGATGTCATCCTTGACGTCCATACAAATTAAAATAAAAAAAACACCAGCTGTATGTGTTGCGCGTTAGGGAAAACCTCAGCATTCATCATTCATTAATTCCATTCTACAGTCGAAGTGTTCGCGTGGTTGTTTTAAACAAAATTAAAATTAAAGAGTAGTAGAGTTCTCTGTGATAGAGCTCGTCCGGGGAAGGACTACCACCATACCTATTTCTGCCGCAAAGCAGTAATGTGCTGTGTTCCGGTGTGAAGGGTATGGTTTCCGGTGAAATTACTGGCACATGAGGCTTTCGATCTTAGCCTCAAGGTGGCAACCCGCAAGTGATACCTCTGGTATTGCAAGCGTCCATAGGCTGCGGTAACCGCTTACCATCTTGTGGGCCGTACGCTTGGTTGCCACTTCAGTTGTATAAAAATAAAAATAATAATAATAATAATAAAAACTAGTAATAAATTGCCAATTATATGATGTCTGTTCTGTTTATTTAAAAAAGTCCCCAACTGATAATACTGAATAGGTTAAAAATCGTAGCGGAAAATTCCACATATTTGAAGAGCTCTAGGGATAAGAATTTTCATATAAAAAGCGGTGACAATGTCCCGGGATTCAAGCATAAGTGACCGCGGAATTATTTCCGAGCCAAAAATAGGTATCTTGTCTTCAATTTCCGGGCTACGCACTGCGTAGAAAACGTTGCGAATTTGTCACTTTACTTCGAAAACAGATAAATACAAAATATACATGTATTTTGTTTCAATTTGACGTACAACGTTGGAACTGGAGAACTTCTAGAAACATTTCTCTAAAATAAAATCTTTTTAACCGACTTCAAAAAAGGAAGGAAAAGATTTCATAATTATGAATTCGACTGTATATTTTTTGTATTACCCAATTTGCCCAATTTGGCCAAACGTATAAATAGCTAAACTCTCTCTATCTCCACAACCCATCAAAACATTTTTTAGTAAAGTTTGAAAGTAATGTAAGTAATATAAAAATATTATTTATTCAATAATATCACAAGGATCGTTTTGAAACGTCTAATAAAAAAATTGCACAAGGGATAATCTTGGAGACGAATTCTTCTAAAAATTTATAAGCTGTCGCTAAAAGATTTCCTTGTAATTTTCCGGATAAAACTCACACAACTATTTGCTGTGAACTTATTTACAACACAAACCACCATTTGCTCCTGTATGAAACCGTAAACATCGTGTTGTATCAATATTTGATAATCATCGTCTTAACCCCACAGTTATTTAAATAATTACTTCACACAAGTGTTTAGAGGCAATTACGGTAACCAGTAGGGTTCAGAAGCCATTTCTGTTCGAAGGAAATATATCTACCTATTATAGTAAAGTTTAAATAACATAAAGAGCATACATAATTGACGTAGTATTTCAAATAGTTCGTTTTGATTTATCGTTTCGATGTAAGTAAATTTAAGTTTTATATAAACTTTCATATACTTTAAAGGAATGTGGGAAGAAAAAATGTGGCAAAAAATAATTCTTTTTGTTATTATTTGAACTGTCAATGACATTTTATGTGTAATTTTCCGCTGCGTTTTCTACTCCCAGTGCCTACGTCCTAAAGCTCGAAACATTCTTTAATCTCCCTTTTGCAAAATAAAAGCAGTGCCTTGTCTCTTTTTGGTCCCGAAGTAATTTGTACGTTTCACGCGGCGTTGCCCCGGGGTCTTTGAGGCCCCTGTCACTCTAATCTTAATGAATTTAAACGGAGACCAAGTAAGTAAACTTTATTGAATCTTAGTGCAGCTTACCTGGTTAGTTTTATCACACTAATAGTTATTAGTAATAGTTATTAGTAACGCAGTTGCGTTGTAGGATGTTTAGATAATTAGATCTTTGATTTGACGACGACCGATGTGGCGCAGCGGGCGCGGGTCCGCCTGCGACGCGGAGGTTGCGGGTTCGATTCCCGCCTCGGGTCAAATGTTTGTACGATCTACAGATATTTGTTTCGGGTGTTCTGGGTATTTTCTATACATAATAAAAAATATCTATCTATGTATTGTATTGTATTAAGTATATATCAGTCATCTAGTACCCATAATACAGCTCTGTTTAACAGCAGCTTACCTTGGGGCTAGATGATACTGTGTGGTTTGTCCAGTATTATTATTATTATTATTATTCTCAGTCATGTCGTAATAGCTGACCCGCGGGGTGATTATGTAGATTATTTAAAACTGACGTATTTTGTATGAATATGACAGCTAGACAGTTCGCTGATTGAAATCAGATTGCAACCGAGTTGCATAATCGCACTACCGATATCCAGGTGGAATTACTATGAATTTTTTTATTGGGTATAGACCAGTGTATGACCATCTTACTTGATGGTGTGGTCGATGATCGAGCACGCTTGTCTAGAAAGAACCTATTCAAATTTCAAAAATAATACGGGTGATGTTGGTAAAATCGTTAGGTACATTCCTGTACGTTTCTAACGGTAGAAAGGTTATGATAGATTTCTTTCATGATCATGCTACCCTGACAAAAAAAAACGCTTATTTATAAGCGCTATAGACAACGATTCTTGCTATGGAGTAGACAAAAGTAACATTGTTCAAATGTCTTTCTAAATGAGCTCACAAAGAGCTCTACTACTCTTCAAAATCCTCGGTGAGTTAGCAATCTGTCAGTGATTCGACATTTCGTTTCTATCAATTCAAATTGGTTGGACATCCTTGCAGGAATCTAAAGGGATACTACTATGCCCGAGGATTAAGGTTGTGTGCGTATATCAAGGAAACGAATTAGGTACGCCAAAAAGCTTCCGTCATGGCCTACTTAAAAGATGAAACAGACTGTTTAAGATGTACGAAGAACAGTAGCTTTAAAGCATTCAATCATTTGTTAGAACGATAACAATGCTTGCATCATCATTTATATGATAAATGATATTTATATGTCATTAAAATTAAAAAATGTTTATTTCTCTTATGTACATTACAATTTTATAGTAGCCCTAATAACTTAGCTTCGTAATCCAAGCTAAGTTATAAACTCGTATTTTGGCAAGTAGTGCCTCCCCTTTTTATTACATATTCTTTGTATAATTATTGTATTTTGCTTGATTAAAACAAAAATCTAGTTACATAATAATATCAGAATCAAAAACATTTGTAGTTAAATAAAATGATTAAAATAATAATGTAAATGAAGTCATGTCATATAAATGGTCTTAAAATTTAATTAGTTCATTTATGTCCTACCAAAATTAGCATGCAAATATTATGTTATCTAAAATTATTACACAAAATTAAAAATGTCAAGAAAAATATATAAAATAATATTATAAAAATAAAAATATTAGTGTACAATCAGTCCTAATAGTTTAAAAAAATATTTATTTAATAGAAACATTTATCTATCAGCCCTTTTTTTTTTATTGCTCAGGGGTCTAAGCAAGCTGGTGTAACTCTCTGACACGCAAAGGGTGAAGTACTGATTCAAAGAGGTGTCTGTGTACTAAACTAACACAAAGTGAACCTCACTCAGCACGACTTTGCTAAGATCTTTGTGATGTGAGACTTTGAACACATTCCGAACTTTTTACATAGACTCTTTTCAATAAAAAAATTATGAATAGGAAGTGCTGAATTTACTCTTTTTGTCTTATTTAATCTACTGTTTTATGAACTTTGCAGTTTTTTGCATATTGTGGCAATAAATGTTTTTTAATCAAGACATTAAAAAAAAAATTTTTAGTGTGTTTAACGATCATAATTAATTAATAGAAAAGGAATTTCCTTAACGCAACTCCTAAATACGCAACGGGAAGATGAAGTTTGTATATAAAAGAAAAACTCAACGTGGGCAAAGTCACGGGATATTACTACATTACATAGTATAGTAGTTTAATAAAAAATATAAACTCAACTTGCAGAAGAGGATTACTTGTACTGAAGCTGGGCAAGTTGTAATACTTTACCATCCTTTGATGCAACAATAATTTTAGTGGTTTTTTTAAACGACTTTCGAAGAAAACTAATTAGATACTGGGCAACTTGTGAAAACAGAAGCTTTGTTTTAAACCAATTTAGCTCTGGCTGTTTTATGGAAATAATTTAAGACAGCAGTTTGATCGCAAAAAAATTGTTAAGCAAAAAAATACTTTCTTGAAAATATTGTCAGACATTTTTATCTCAGGAAGCTTCTGCTTATTGCACTAAGCGTTTACGTAGGTACGAAGGGTCCTGATTTAGGTCTACTTTGGATTTTTGGTGACCGCCAGTGGCAATTTCAACTGAGCGCTCCCGTGCTTCGGAGGGTACGTTAAGCCGTAGTTCCCGGCATTTTGACCATGACAGAGGCCTTCGGGCGGCCTAAAAACTCTGTCACCAGAGTTGGCCACTGACTCATACGAACTTACTTTGCACGGCGCCGACTAGAGAGACTGCACAGTGCACTGAGCAGTCAATTGCACACTGTTATCAATTTTAATACAACGATGTTAACTTTGCTATTATAAAAAAATTTAAAACATTGACTTCATGACGTACGAACCTTGATTTAGTTATTTTATTTAGTACTTATTTACTTTAATGAAAACGGACAGAAGTATATATGTATAAATATAAATATATATATATATATATATATATTATACGCTTACTAGAGTAAAGCCTAAGGACGATGACAAATTTGTTTTTTTTTGTCTTACACTAGTATTTAGAAAAAAACCTTGCATCTTCTCTTCAGCTCACGTATTATATTATGACATATTTTACCTTTGCGTCAAGCTAACTTAAAAAATTCTAGGCCAACAACAAAATTAACATCATACATAAAAAAATCTGCATATGAGTTGCCTCTCTGTCTACGGTATACTCAATCCCGAACCTCAATAATTAATGCAGCTTTTTTCCATCTTAAAAAGCAGAAAAGTAGCTAAACATCCCTACTTTTTCCACTTCCCACTTACCCGAGCCGCGAAAATACTAAACTTCATGAATACGGAATGAGAAATACGTTTCTTATTTTTAAATTTCTTTTTGCTGGTCTAAGAACTTGGCTTCACAGCGCCCTGTCAATCAAAAGTTTCATTGATTGATGAAGAGTAGTAGAGTTCTCTGTGATAGAGCTCGTCCGGGGAAGGACTACCACCATACCTATTTCTGCCGCCAAGCAGTAATGCTCGCATTGCTGTGTTCCGGTGTGAAGGGTATGGTTTCCGGTGAAATTACTGGCACGGGAGGCTTTCGATCTTAGCCTCAAGGTGGCAACCCGCGAGTGATACTTCTGGTATTGCAAGCGTCCATAGGCTGCGGTAACCGCTTACCATCTTGTGTACGCTTGGTTGCCACTTCAGTTGTATAAAAAAAAAAAAAAGCACTTGTGGCTAAGAATGTTTTTTTTTTGTACAACTAAAGTGTCACGTGGCTCGTATGCCGGAAGATCTTTGGGCCAAAATTACATCTGATTGGGTCCCTCAAACCAAGCGTCGTCGCGGTAGACCTCGGAGAAGATGGCGGGACGATCTCGATACGCACCTTAAAGACTGGCCTACAGTAGCCAAAGATCGAGAAGTGTGGAAGAAAGGGACTGCAGGGCAAAGGGCTCCCCCTTTGCCCTGCAGTGGGACGATATGGGCTAAAATAAAATAAATAATAATAAAGTGTCCACCAAGCGTACGGCCCACAAGATGGTATGGCCTATTGGCGCTTGCAATACCAGACTAATCACTCACGGGTTGCCACCCTGACACGTGAATCTAAAGTCTCATGTGCCTGTAATTTCACCGGAAACCATACCCTTCGAACCGGAACACAGCAATGCGAGCATCACTGCTTGACGGCAGAAATAGGTATGGTTTTAACTATAAAAGTTTTTTTAAACTGTTGTTTTTTGTAATTGTTATATTTTTAAGCTCATTCATTTATTGCATTGTAGTTTATCTGTAACTGAAGTGACACTTGTATTAATTTGATTTATTTCATTTATTGATTGGTTCATGTTTATTCAGTTAATTTCTTGCTAGATTATGTGTATAATCGTATTTTTACACCCTGTATAGGTGTAATGTTAACTTTGTTGGTGCAACTAAGTTTAAGGCCCACTTGATGGTAAGCGGTTACCGCCTGCCACATGAGAGATATCACTTGTGCATTGCAACCTGAAATATAGTAGATTGAAAGTCTTTGAGTGTGTGCCATTTTCACCGGAGAATATACCCTTCGACCACAATTAACGCAGCAATGCGAGCATTACTTACACTATTTGGAGGACGTCTATGTCCAGCAGTGGAGATCTATTGGCCGAGCATATTGACTCTTTTCGGTTTACGACTTGCACCGTCTAGCCGAAGCCTTAACCAGATGTAGGTCAGCAACTCGCACGCGCCAAATTCAGAATTTTTGTGCACTTCGACGAAATATATTAAATTAACATAACGTGTGGTAAAATATGAAAAATCCAGGTATAATTTGAAATGGAAATTAAAATAAATTTGAGTGCGCTTTAGTAAATGCACTTGTATTAATTGTATTATCATTTCAAATTTATAAAAAGACGACCGATGTGGCGCTGCGGGCGCCGGTCCGCCTGTGACGCGGAGGTTGCGGGTTCGATTCCCGCCTCGGGTCAAATATTTGTAAGATCTACAAATATTTGTTCCAGGTGTTCTGGGTCATTCCTATATATATTAAAAAATATGTATCTATGTATCGTATATATCAGTCATCTAGTACCCATAACACAGCTCTGTTTAACAGCAGCTTACCTTGGGGCTAGATGATGCTGTGTGGATTTTCCAGCATTATTTATTTATTTTATTTATTTAATTTCATTTCATTTCATTTATTTATTGCTTCATGTTCATTCATTTACATTGAGTATTTAGTATTTTTAGGTCTTAAAATACGTTAGTAGTTTATTTATTCACATGAGTATGCACGTTTCATGACTTTACGCTACGATTATCATCGTGCTTCGAGCAAGCGTTACCTGGTGGTAGGACTCTTCAGCAAGAGTCCGTCTTGGGGGGTACCACCACAGTGTCAGATATTCTACCTCCAAGCAGTAGTGTGCAAGCATTACTGTGTTTAGGTTTGAAGGGCACTGTAGTAAGTGAAATTACTGGGACTTAACAACAATGTCTCGGGGTGTTGAGAGCAGTGCAGTGCCACGCTGAACTTAAAAAAATTAAGGTTTGGGTGGCACTACATAGCTGTAATAGTCAGGCCGTGGTGCTTAACATCAGTTGGCGCCTTGATTGTCTTGTCACTTGCTGACATTAAAAAAAAAAATAGGGTTGCCAGTTTTGTCATTTGTCAATAAAAAATGAAACGAAGAGACGACAAACGCGAATCTAACAAACGACACAAGAGAAAGACAGATCAATCCTCGTAAATGAGACATCGAATAAAGAAAATGTAATATGGTGCCCGTTCATATCGCGGGATAAAGTTGTCGGGAGGTTTGTGTACGGGGATACGGTTTGGGGCATTGACCAACATTAATAATAATAATAATGCTGGACAATCCACACAGCATCATCTAGCTCCAAGGTAAGCTGCTGTTAAACAGAGCTGTGTTATGGGTACTAGATGACTGATATATACTACATTACTCGAGTCGTTCTACAATTGGTACCGAAACAACTGGTACCAAATGAAGTGAGTTGAGAAACACAAAAATAATATTATTCTCGTTCCACAATGGTACCATTCGTACAAGTATTAGCATGTTTTTTCATTTAAACTAGACTTTTAATGAAAAACTTACATAGTTTACTGTACACAGGTATATGAAAATACATATACAAATAAGTTCGTATGAGTCAGTGGCCAACTCTGGTGACAGAGTTTCTAGGCCGCCCAAATGCCTCTGTCATGGCCTAACAACTTTAAAAAAGCCGGTATGTGCCCTCCGAAGCACGGTAGCGCTCAGTTGAAATTGCCAATGGCGGTCATCCAAATGATGACTACGCGGAACAGTGCTTAACTTCGTTGATCTGTTATGAACAACTTAGCCAGCTACGTCACGAGCTCTCTAAGCTTACTTCAATGAACAATCAATTATTAGATTCAAAATTTAAAAGAAATCTGCAAAAAATATATTTTTATGTGTAGAAACAGTTTCTTTAATATTATTCACTAATAATGAACAACCTTTAGGTATGTACTAGACTTTATTAATTTATTACAATGAATATTTAATTTATTTATATAATTATAAGATTCGCGATACTTTCCTGGACCGTTTGAGAGCACTGGCATTTCTAGGGGAAAAACCACTTTGGCCCACGACTGGTTTCAAACTCACTAAATCAAAAAAAAAAAACAAAATAAATCAAACTATGTTTTATTTATTTGCCACTTAAAATCAGATGACAGAGATATACCACTACCAATACCACTAGCACCAGTGCCAGTGCCACCAATGATTCATAAATCAAAGCGATAAGCTTAATAAATAAATAAATAAATAATGCTGGACAATCCACACAGCATCATCTAGCTCCAATGTAAGCTGCTGCTAAGCAGAGCTGTATTATGGGAACTAGATGACTGATATATATTTAATACAATACAATATATAGATAGATATTATTTATTATATATAAAAAATACCCAGAACACCCGGAACAAATATTTGTAGACCGTACAAACATTTGACCCGAGGCGGGAATCGAACCCGCAACCTCCGCGTCGCAGGCAGACCTGCGCCCGCTGCGCCACATCGGTCGTCAAAGTTGGTTAACTTTTCGGTCTGTGTGTCCCCTACAATCATTACGAGAGGATAACTTCTGTCATAGTAACCTTTTCTCCCTTCCCTCAACACTTGTATAGAGCCTTCCAATTTGCTTGCAAATGTTAGCCTGGGGCTTGACAGCTTTAGAAGCAATGGTATTACAAACACTACGAAATGTAACGTAAAAGCAATATTGTAACAACACTATTATATGTATAAAGGATGGTATAATAAAACTATATTGGCCGGATAAATAGCTATTCTATAAGATAAGATCTTTCTTTTGAAAACAAAGTATTATTTGTATCTATATATTTTTTTTTTTACAACTAAAGTGGCAACCAAGCGTACGGCCCACAAGATGGTAAGCGCTTACCGTAGCCTATGGACGCTTGTCTTGACGCCTATAACAGTCATCTAGTACCTTTATCACAAGCTCTGCTTAGCTTGGGGCTAGATGATGCTGTGTGGGTTGTCCAGCACTTTTTTATGATAGAGATCGTCCTGCAAAGTCCTACCACTATACCTATTACTGCCGCCAAACAGTAATGCCTGCAATGCAGTATTCCGGTATGGTTACAACGGGTTGATTGCATAACTCTGTTAGCGACCAATCTTCACCGATCTCCACCTCAACAGTCTAATAAGACAGTTTAACCCTGTTCTGTCATCCTAATAGACAGTTTGAGATGGAGATCAATAGAGTTAATGAGAGTTATATGATCATGGGGCCGGTGAAATTACAGGCACAGGTGATACATCTAGTATTGAGGCAACGGTAACCGTTTATCATTAAGTGGCCTTAAAACATCTATCTCGACCCTAGAGGTAGAAGGTCTTAAGAGTTTCAACTTTTCAGGAGACGTTTTTTAGCTTGCCATGTGGCTCGCGCTTTATTTGACTGCATATTGCCACTTTAACGACCTCTGTAAAACTTTACATTTTGCCAATAACAATAAAGTTTTACAATTATGGTAGTTATTGCGGCACTTTCTTGCATTTTAAACAGTAAAATACAAACTTTCAGACGTAGTAAGAAATCAAAAACATTAGCAATTTTAAGTTTAATTTTTATTGTTATTTTTATTTTTATGTTAATTGTGTGGCGTTAAATAATTTTTTTTCCATTCTAGTGTTGCACACTTTAAGTAAGTATAGTTTGCACAGTGGATCTAGGCTTCCGTGAAGTTAGCCGTTTGTGATGCGCAAAAGCAATTTAGTTTGAAAAAGCTCCATTGCGCATCGAAACGGCTAATTTCACGACGGCCGAGATCCGTTGTGAGAACTATAAGTTTGTAGTGCAGCAGTGGCCAACTCTGGCCTCCCGCAGGCCTCCGTCATGGCCTAATTTCAAAAAGACCGACTGCTTAACGTGATCTCCGAAACACAGAAGCGCTCAGTTTAAATTTCCACTGCGGTCACCCATCCAAATGACTACGCAGAACAGTGCTTAACTTCAAAGTTAAGTTAAAGTTTCAAAATGATCCTTGTGATATTATTAAATAAATATTTTTTTTTCTTTACTTTACTTCGTTGATCTGATAAGAACAACTTAGCCAGCTACGTCATGTTAGATTATGTGTGCCACGATTTATGGCTTTGTAGTGAAGGTAAGATCTGTTTATTGTGTGTGTAAGCTAGTAAGTTATTCATAATAACAGTCGTGCTCTACCTAAGATTACCCAGGATTACCAGGATTTACTCAATTATCACTCTATCAATCCATCAGAAATCTATTCAGCATTTCAATCCCGAAATACTATTGACATAGAGCCCTATCAACTATTACTATTAGTACACAATCGCTCTTTTCCTAAATACAATATCCATTAGACAGAAGTGCTTTTTCATTACAACGAGACTACTACGGAACGATATGAATAGAAATAAGCCGTGTCGTATCAAAAAGGAAAACATAGTCAGAAAACCAGCGCGTTAATAAGCGTAATCGCATGGAATGTGCTGATATTGTCAGTATCCCTTATGGTGCATAGACACGGCGCAATCAAGCGAGATGCCCGCGCGGGCAGTATGCGCAAGTGGAATAACTTTAAACTAAAATGAATGAGTTCTCATCAAACAGTTTTTGCTCATTTGCATGGTCGTTAATACGATGGAATGATATCTAGAAAGTGCTTCAACATGCATGATACAAGTATCGTGCCTATGCACAAACAATGCACCCATCTAGAAAATAACCGTACCAAATGTTGCTTTACTAACTTGATCTTAAAATAACTACTAAGATAATAAGAGTAGTAGAGTTCTTTGTGATAGAGCTCGTCCGGGGAAGAACTACCACCATACCTATTTCTGCCGCCAAGCAGTAATGTTTGCATTGCTGTGTTCCGGTCCGAAGGGTATGGTTTCCGGTGAAATTACAGGCACATGAGACTTACCATCTACGTCTCAGGGTGGCAACCCGTGAGTGATACTTCTGGTATTGCAAGCGTACATAGGCTGCGGTAACCGCTTACCATCTTGTGGGCCGTAAGCTTGGTTGCCACTTCAGTTGTATAAAAAAAAAAAAAAAACTACTACCTATAGTCTGTCTCACATAAGAAGGGTGCTGACTGACACATTTCTGTTTGTCAAAGTTATAAAACGCAAACAATTAACCATATTTTTATAAATTTACGATAAGTTTGTTACAATTTGCAATTTAAACTTTAAACTACGAATATTTTACGAGTGGCAGAGTTCTTTGTGATAGAGCTCGTCCGGGAAAGGACAACCACCATACCTATTTCTGCCGCCAAGCAGTAAAGCTCGCATTGCTGAGTTCCGGTTCTAAGGGTATGGTTTCCGGTGAATTTACAGGCACAAGACTTTCCATCTAACGTCTCAGGGTGATAACACGCCAGTGATATGATGTTGCATGCGTATGCGTATGCGTGCCCATAGGCTACGGTAACCGCTTACCATCAAGTGGACCGTACGCTTTGTTGCCACTTTATTGGACAAAAAAAAATACCCTATGTGAAATGAACTGTAGCATCCTACGCTATACTTCAGAGCTATAAAAATAAAATACCATTTTTAAGTAATCAAGTTGTCACCAAAAGGTTTCGTCTCCGTGCCACCTACCCTCTGCCCATCTGTCATTCTGTCATAGCCTCTCAGTGTACGATAGTTTTTACACGACTATGAAAAAGAGTAATAGACGACCTCGGTAGTGTGGTGCGAGTGCCCGGTTGTGTGAGAGGTTGTAGGTCTTATTTCTACTGAAAGACAAAACTATTTTTTTGCAGGATCTTGAAATTATAATTACTTACGGGCTTATTTATTATTATATACAGGGTCATTCATTATCAACTTGACAAACTTAAGGGATGGGTTCCACACATAAAAAAAATATATGTACCTATAATTTTATTTTATGTATATTTTGTCTTAAAAATCCTAACTAAACAAAAAAAAATCGATTACGTTTTTCTGCTCAATTATTATTTATCATTGTTGTGAATCGAGTTAAGCCATGCATAAAAATACGCGAGTGTGCGCGCCCCGTAGCGGGTCATTGATACGCGCAGGTCAAGGACGCGCGGGTTGTTGACCCGCGGTTCATTGACGCACGGGTCACTGACACGTGCCGAGCGCTTCCTTTTCGATTTCTAACAAGGGTAATTAATTATTAAGATAATTACGTAATTTTTTAAATAAAAAAAAAAATGTTTAGAAAAAAAGTACAAGTATTTTTTTTTATGTGTGGAACCTATCCCATAAGTTTGTCAGGTTGATAATGAATGACCTTATATATTTACTTATTATTTACGTCTCGAGATGATTACCGTAGTGTAGTGTCTAGTTGAACTTAAAATCTCAAACTGTGGTGTTCTCCAGCAAACGTGTTGCTCCGTCGAGCGCTGGAGCCAAAGCTTTGGCTGAGAGAACAAGTCGATGGTCCTGATGATGTCCCGTATAGAGAACACGTCGTGTCAATATTTTCCTTTTGAGGTTTACTGTATTAACTGTGAGACCTCATTGGTTAAAAGGTTAAGCGGAATAGTACTAGAGATTTTTCGTCTGTTTTTATCTTGTAATGGATTTCCGCAAAGTAACGCCTGAATCTATCAATTATTGTAGAGGTAGGGTAAACCTCGTTCCTTTATTATAAACATGAGCCTCGGAATCATTAGCTATTTGAGTGACTTTCTCATTGTAGGGTTAATTGAACCCCAATCGTTAGGGGTGGCGGACTTGCCCCATAAATCAGGGGCTACTTGAAAATGGCGGTACTGCTGAGTATTTGTACCATTAAGAACTTTGTAAGTTATGAATAAACTATCACTTGACCGTTCTAATGGCTAGTATTGGTTACTAGCTCGGCATAGGCTAAGTTGTTCATAACAGATCAATGTGCGATACCGGAGGCAGTTGGGTCCGGCTTTTTCAAAGTTATGAGGTCTTCGGGCTACCTAATAAATCAATGTTACTTGAATCAAATCAAATATCCGTGCGTCAACCGAGGATCTTGCTGAAAATCAGCGTTGCAGTTGTTTGTAGCATTATGCTGAGCAAGAAACTTTTTCGACATAACATACATTCGTACACAAAACTAACTGATTGTACCAATACCTACTGTCATATGTTTAAAATGTGAGTTTGTGATAGTTTGTCAGAATAAACTTTTTTACTTAATTACTTATTGGATAAATTTAAAAACTAAAATTACTCCGTCACCAAAGTTGGACTGACTCATACGAACTTACGTAAAGATCAAAAGTTAAGCACTGTTCCGCGTGGTCATCATTTGGATGGGTGACCGCCAGTAATTAATAACGATCTAATGAACGCAATTTGGCAAAGGAAGGCTAAAACTTGCTCGACCAAAGAGTCAAGCTTCTAGCTGTGTCTTTTTCATTTTTATTTTGTTTGGTGATAGTTGCTGTAGATGCTCGAACAGTTAGATGCTCAGGCAACAGTTGCTGATGAACGTCTTCAAGTAGGCCTTCAGCCTAAGACGGCATCAGGTGCCTTACTCTTTAATCCAATGTCAATTCCGATTCTTCTTCTTCTTCTTTTATGAACTCTGTGGCTTATTGGCCACAATTTTGTGTTTCAAGTGTATAAGTTTGATTATCGATTAGCAACGTAAACAAACGTTTGGAAAGAACAGACGACTTTTCTTTCAAAATCCCTTGGAAAGTCTTTGACTAAATTACCAACCAACATTAACCCCTCCATTTCAATTACTTACACTTGTGCTAAGTAAACAAGTTAAATTGATTAAACTGCCATTTGGTGAAGTTTATCAATTCTTAAAATAACACGAGAAAAATAATTAAAATGGGTCCTCCCATGTCGTTTCGACAAGATAGCCAAAAACAATCCCAATTCCGATTCGATCCCAATTTCTATTTACTACTGCTGTCAAATTTTTGTACTCTTGAAAACAAGGTTGAATTTGGCGCTAGGTTGGAAAATGAAAAAAGAATATTGTACTTATAAATATTATATTTTATTACTCGTAGCAATCGTACATTTTACTTACACATTAGGTGCCACACGCTACAGGAACATAAAACTACCCCTTTACTTATTACACCTAAACTTTTTACGCTTATAGGTAAACATTATTTGATCGCGTAGTCCAAGTCCCTGCACTTTGCCGCGGAGCACTAAAACTATATCGGAGAATATTTACACGCATTTTATGGGTTCCAAAAGGGCACGCCATAAAAACACTTCGCACTTTCCAAGTAAGAAGGTCAATGCCATAAATCATGGGAAATAGTACCTACTAGTTGTAACAAGAAAACTTTGCTTTTTGTTAGGGAAATTAACGTAAGAGAGTTGTAAAGTTGACTTATCTAAGTTTAGAAGAGTAGCCGAGTTCTTTGTGATAGAACACGTCCGGGAAAGTACTACCACCATACCTATTTCTGCCGCAAAGCAGTAATGCTCGCTTTGCTGTGTTCCGGTGTGAAGGGTATGGTTACCGGTGAAGTTACTGGCACATGAGGCTTTCAATCTATGTCTCAAGGTGGCAACCCGCGAGTGATACCTCTGGTATTGCAAGCGTCCATAGGCTGCGATAACCGCTTACCATCTTGTGGGCCGTACGCTTGGTTGCCACTTAAGTAGTATGAAAAAAAAATAGGCAGAGCATTCTGTAATGTGTTTGTACGTCACGTTCTTGACGATAGCGGCGTTAAAGTGACGGAAGCGGTGGCGCATTACTAAGCACTATGCCGTCTTCAGTCGCCCGATCATCGCTGTTATCGAAAACACGGCCTTACAGTTAAAAAACTAATGAACGAACTGATTTTTTTAGATTATTTTTCGATATTGGTTCTACGGCGACCGCAAACTGAAAATCGAAGTACAGGATCGTCCTATATCATCAACAGTCATCGGTCCATGGAATGGTCTGCTTCTCGATGGACCGATGACATGAAGCGGTCACAAGAAGTCATGGTATAGCGCTCTTTAGAACAATAGACGTCTATTGGGAGATATGATGATGATAATGATTTGGATTACTTTGTGTTATAAACGTAATCCTAATTCAGGTCATGGGAAACCGGCCTACTCTTAAACGAGAGTGATTGGGTCATAATCCAACACACGGGCCCAATAAGGCTAAATGGATGGCGGATGTCATTCGAATTTTTAGTTGTAGGACATGTGGGCTTTTACGATGTTTTCTTTCGCTGTTTGAAAGTTGCAGAGCAAGAGTAAATCTGTGGTTCTGAACCCACGACCTTAGGTCAAAAGGCAGATCTCACTATAGAGACTAATAACCTAGTCGAGTTTGTTGCCAGATTCTACTAGGCTGGGGCGCGTGGAACTGGTGAAAATTCACCTAGGTTTAAGAACTTTTGAAGTGATCCTTTTGATTTTATTGAACAAAGCTATTTTGAATTTGATTTAATAATAAACTATCAGCGCTATTACAAAATACAGAAGCTTATTATACATTTTATAATAGCAGATATCTTATATATATATAGATATCTTATATAATATAGATATAAGGCGTGGTACTACCCAGCAGAGCCACCACGTTAGAATCCGATCATTTATATCTTATAAAAAATGTACGTTAGAAGTACATAGTGTATATTTTTTCTTACTTTTGTTATTGTGTACATTGTACATTTTTGGTGAATAAAGGCTATTATTATTATTATTATTATATCATTATAGCAGATAAAGGTATTTAGACGAGGACATATTTTAAAATTTTTGTTTCAATAGGTACCTAGATATGTTGTAGACAACACTATTATTATATACTGTTACATAATACTATTATTATATAACATATTTTTTTAGATGCTCCGTCTACTTAATACTGTTTTGTTTTAAATTAGTTATCTTATTCTACATAAAAGTGGAAACTTTTAATTAGCCTTTAAGTATTTAGTGTTTATACTGTTCTTTTATTAGCTGTAGTTTTCCGAAAAAAAAAAAATAAAAAAAAAAACAAAGTCGCTTACCATCGTCTATCCTTCTCTATGATGTATGTCGATGTATGTATGTATGTATGTACGATTAGGTCTTTAGATCTACGCAACGAATTATAAATCGCTTTTCATCAATTGTGTATATGAGTGATTCAAGAGGAAGGTTTAGCACCCGTGCGAAGTCGGAACGGGTCACTAGACTTGTTTATAAAAATAAATTACTGTGCGTCTTATTAAAACTCGACAACGGCTGGACCGATTTGGCTAATTTTGGTCTTGCAATGTTTGCAGAAGTCCAGGGAAGGATTATGGAAATTATGAAAATATTGCTAAAAAAATTACGCGATTGAAACCGCGCGGATCAGCTTATTCTGACCTTTCAATTGTTAAGGGATATTTCGTGAGGTAGAAAATTAGTATCCAGAGGCAAATAATATATTCTGAATAATATGAGATTCAGGGGTCAAGCCGCTTGTTTATTAAGCAAAGTATATTTTTCTTACTATATTGCTTAGTTATTGTCTGATGTTTCTGAATCGCTAGACTGTGCGACGTGAGTTAGAAGTGTGTTAGCGCATATCAATACAAGTCCAATAATAATGAATACTTTTTTTTTTTTTAATACAACTGAAGTGGCAACCAAGCATACGGCCCATAAGATGGTAAGCGGTTACCGCAGCCTATGGACGCTTGCAATACCAGAGGTATCACTCGCGGGTTGCCACCTCGAGGCTAAGATCGAAAGCCTCATGTGCCAGTAATTTTACCGGAAACCATACCCTTCGCACCGGAACACAGCAATGCGAGCATTATTGCTTGGCGGCAGAAATAGGTATGGTGGTAGTCCTTCTCCGGACGAGCTCTATCACAGAGAACTCTACTACTCTTAAACAGCATGACTAACAGCATGAGGCGAGGCGGTGCGGATCGCGTCCCGGATGGCTCTAATGAGCTGTGGCCTTTATGTGTCTCACTGTCTCTAAATTCGTGGCAATAAATGTTTTTTATTGTATTTATTTTAATAAAAATTGTTGATTTTTAGTAAATAAATCATAAAACTCTCTGGTTAAGCTAAACATAAGATAAAGCTTTGGTAAACACCAGTCTAGATCGTAGCGCTTGATATAAAGCTAAAAGATTTAGCACTAGATACCGAAACGGTCTATTCAGACTTAGGCGAAATATAGCGCACATAAGCGAAACACTTTTATTGCCAAACGTCTGGTAGCCGACCGGCACAGAGTAAATCCGACCGGTCAACAAGCGTAAAACAAACCTGAATCACAGAACAGATATTAGTACTACGTACAGAATAGCCACTCCCTACCTCCCACCGGTTTTACTTACCCCACCCCGAGAGCTAGTTTGCCGGCTCCACACGACTCCTTGCGCCGGCACTGAAGCCAAAGGCTATACGCACGCGTTTATTTTGATTTTGTGTAGGTTCAAGCGCGCGCATGCCAGAGCGAGCGAAAGTGCGCTATCTCGTTCTTGCTATAATTACGTGGGGACAACCATGACACTCACGCTATGTTCTAATGTTCCCACTGCTGGGACACTGGCTTACTCTCAGGCAAGAGTGATTGGGTCTTAATCCATCACGCGGGCCCAATGCAGATTGGTGGATGGCACATGTCTTTCGAGTTTTTAAATCTTGGATATGCCGGTTTCCTCACGATGTTTTCCTTCAACATATGAGAGCACTGGCATTGCGCACATAAATTTTTCAAACAGAAAAATCCATTGGTGCACGACCAGGTTTAAACCTACGACCTTAGGATCGGAAGGGGGTCACTACCACTAGACCACCGGTGCTCTTTTACTTCTTTTAACTTTTACGTATCCGTCTGCTAATTTGTATGCAACTTTGTGTCCCAGCAGTGGGAACAGAATGCTGTCATGATGAACCAGTGATTTAGCACACTTATTTACTACTTCTTATTTACCCTTTTGGAAAACGAAGTGTAGGACGGCCCCCCACTCGATGGACCGATGACATTAAAGCGGTCGCAGGAAGTCGGTGGATGGTGAAGGCCCAAAATCGGTCGTCATGGCGCTCTTTGGGGGAGGCCTATGTCCAGCAGAGGACGTCTATCGGCTGATATGATAATGATGATGATGATGATTTACCCTTTGAGGTACTCGCCGTCGTCAGATGCCTTGTTTTATTAAAATCGATCCGTTAGTTCGGCACAAACAACTACGGCCTTTGAAAGTATTCTTACTATTTAGGTTAAGAATTCTAGGCTCATGCTGTAAGGTAGGTTTAATGTTGGCCCCTGACTCATATAAATACAATAGAATAGAATAGAAAACACTTTATTGTACATCACACAGAAAACAAGAAAATAAAAGCTTAAAAACTAAAAATTGCGGAAGTACAATGGGCGGCCTTATCGCTGACAGCGATCTCTTCCAGACAACCTTAGGATGGACAGAGACAACGAGTACGTTAAGGGGCGGTGACGTTTATAAAGATAATAATGATAATTTTATTTATATTATATATTTTTAAAATACTTTAATAAATAAAAATTTAAATATGAATATAATACCTATCTATATACTATTAAATGCATATAAATATACTTACTTACTTGCTAATGTTGGCACCTCACATGACTTATTTGCCCAAATGTTTGCGTTATTTCATCAATAAATAAAAATAAATATCTGTGTCTTCTTTTTTATACAACTGAAGTGGCTAACAAGCGTACGGCCCACAAGATGGTAAGCGGTTACCGCAGCCTATGGACGCTTGCAATACCAGAGGTATCCCTCGCGAGTTGCTACCTTGAGGCATAGATCGAAAGCCTCATGTGCCAGTAAATTCACCGGAAACCATACCCTTCACACCGGAACACAGCAATGCGAGCATTACTGCTTTGCGACAGAAATAGGTATGGTGGTAGTACTTCCCCGGACGTGTTATATCACAAAGAACTCTACTACTCTTAAAACTCTTTTAAGTCTCGCTAAAACTCGACAACCACAGGACCTATTTGGCTTAATTTGGTCTCTAAATGTTTGAGAAGTACAACCGCGCCGGGTCAGTTAATAAATATCACATCACTCATCACTCTCGTTCGAGAGTAGGGAACAGTAAGAACTAGAAACATTAAAAGGCTGTCATAATTAATAAATGATGACGTATATTTTAAATGTGCCTGTGGTACACCTAGGTGAACTAACAAGGTGGACCACGGGCAAAGACCGATATTTTTTACACATTCATCAAGCAAGAACTAAGCCAAGCTATGTGAACCAGATAGCCGAAATACATAACATACATTTATTAACCAACTTCCTAAAAGGAGGAGGTTATAAATTCGACTGTAGGTTTTTTTTATGTATGTTACACGATTTATCTGCTAATTAAGAATTGATGTTAATGATTATTTTATTCAAATGTGTCGTTTGAATACAAACTTGTTTGTTTTTCGTACAAATTAGTCACAAAACCAATGAAAATTAAATTTAAAACTTAGGTGACACTGCATCTTTTGTGGGCAAGCGAGACGCTTAACATCAGGCGACCGATTATACTGCATCGTAGCTTTCCGACATAAAAATAAATAACTATGGATTTATCGTACATACGGTAACAAGAAATAGCACTCAGACGGCCCCAGCGGAGATTTGAGCCGTATACTAATAAACCTTTAAAATATCGAGAGACCTTGAAGGCTCTTACGCTAATAACGTATTTATAGTTACGTTTCCATAGATACAGTTTTTCCACGAGCAAAAATTTGCCCGTGATTCACCTTCGTCCACCTATGTGTATCACGGGCAAAAAATGTGACCGTGGTTTACTCAGGTGAACTAACAAGGTGGATCACGGGAAAATGCTAAAGAACTTGGTTCTTAAATGTCGAATAAATGTTTTTCTATTCTATTATTCTATTTTAATTAAACCCGTTTTACATACTTAAGATGCTTTATGATAAAGAGGGATCTCCAAAGACTACTGGAAAATTTGTTTCCTGTATTCTTACTTAGTCGCCCAGTAAAACAAAACACCCAATTGTCTTACTCATAAAGCAGACCGATAAAAGCAAATAGGAAATATAAATAAGAGAACTTTGACAACAGCTAAAAAAAAAAAAAAAATTGTAGTGTCAGCGCCCGAGACTCCATAACTTTTGACTCACTCATTTTAGTCATAGATGCTATGTTTGGTAACAAAATAAACTTTTTATTATTATTAGTAGCAATGTATAAATGACTTTTACTTTCTATCATGAGTCTACATTAAAAAAATTACGATTTGCTAAATAGATGTTCTGCTATACAGATCATCTGATAGTTGGACGTTTTGCTACATGGACATTTTGCTAATTAGACGTTTTGCGCTGTTGGACATTTAGCTGCTTAGACCTTTTGATCAGGAAGGATTATTATTATTAATTATCGGGAATTGAACTAGCACTTCTCAACCAGGCACTTCCACCGCACAACCGAAGACGTCGATATACATAGTTATAGCAGTAACGCTTTCTATCCGCTGTCGCCACGCTCTCGTTCAGCTGAAGAGTCACTTATGAAAATGTCAGTCGTCTGCACGTGACTTTAATTACAGCACAAGCGCCACTGTGAGCTTATCGCTCCGTTAAATATAGAATTCTCTTTTAATAAGCAACCGCATAGCGTTAAAGGCGACCAATGTATGCTGCATTTAAAAATGCGCGCTACACAAAGTGCACATATTATTTTATAATCATAATGCTATAACTATGTTTAGCTGTAAGTATAATAAGATTTACAAAGTTTAACCTAACATACTACATTTTATTAAAAAACTTATATAGGCGTTGCAGCCTGCAAAGTTATAATTTATATTAATTAACTGTTGTGTTATACTAAACAGTGTTTAGATTATAATACTAGTATTTTTAATGACAAATAAAGAACTTTTAAAACAAAACAATGTATGCTGCAACAGCACAAATAATATTGCACAAGTTTCAGTAATTGGTACGTTCATTCTGAACACACAAGTAGTACATAATAAAGTAAAATATTTTAAGAAGGTACTGTTAAGGCAGGTATGGTGAGCAGGCGGTTACGTGGTGCGTACTTAAAAGTACATTACTATAAGTAGTACGAGTATTTAAATGAATGAATAGACGAATGAATCAATGAATGAACGAATAATAAAAATAAAATTTATTGAAAATTATTTATTATATCTAAAATTATTGTATCTTCAAAGTCGACTGGCTGACATCGTAGATCAGCCCCTTGATTACATAACTCTTTTTATTAGCTCTATAAGACCATAGCTCTACTGTCTTCTTTAGAGGCCTTCGGGCGGCCTAGAAACTCTGACACCAGAGTTGGCCACTGACTCATACGGACGAACGAACGAACGAACGAACTGTCTTAATAGACAGTTCGAGATGGAGATCAATTTAGATCGGTGCTAGCAGAGTTATAAACTCAAAGAAGCAAACTCAAGCGCAGTGCATTGTTGAGTTATTGACCGACTGTATAAGCCACGAAAAGTATAGACAGAAGCTTGTTATTTGATATATTGACACTGCCGCATGGTGTCGCATCGCCGCGTTTGCCGCACACATTCTTTTGGCCCCTTATGGGCTAGCCAGACAGAAAATACATAAGACAAAGACGCGTCACAGATAAGGCGCAGACGTGACTTTTTAAAACATAGAAAAGACGGAGCATGGACGCGACGACACGGCAGCGAACGCTGCATACTCTGAAGAAGCCGGCTTCCCGCGCCCCGTTCGGTTCGTCCGGGACCCGTGCTTTCTATACGTTTTGCAATAAGACCGTGTCCCGTCTTTTTTGTATGTTTTGCGTAGCGACTTTTGTATACCTTTTGTATGGACCAGTGCTTTCTATATGTTTTGCAATAGGACGCAGACGAGCAAGCGTCGGTCATGTCCGCGTCCTGTCTTTTCTGTATGTTTTGCGTCGCGACTTTTGTATACCTTTTGTATGGACCCGTGCTTTCTATACGTTTTGCAATAGGACGCAGACATGCAAGCGTCGGTCATGTCCGCGTCCCGTCTTTTCTGTATGTTTTACGTCACGACCTTTGTATACCTTTTGTATGGACCCGTGCTTTCTATACGTTTTGCAATAAGACGCAGACGAGCAAGCGTCGGTCATGTCCGCGTCCCGTCTTTTCTGTATGTTTTGCGTCGCGACCTTTGGATATATTTTGTATGAAAGGTGCGCCGCATCTGCAACTCATGCTTTTCTTACGTCTTTTCTATCTGGCTAGCCCCTAAGACAATGCCTGACACAGATTATACATAAACAATATTACGTTACAGCTGGGACGACACGGGTTCAAAGAGAATATATACCTACATAATCTCATCTCATAAAACTTTCAAACGCTGAGTAGCACAGCGTCCTACTTTTAGCCAGCATTAGACCTATATCCACCACAATTGATGTAAATCACCAGTCTCTAAATATTCAAGAGATAATATTCGTGGACATGTTTAAACAGTGCCATTTAGCTAAAAACCACGCAAAGTCATTTTTTTTATACTACTAAAGTGGTAACCTAGCGTACAGCCCACTTGATGGTAAGCGGTTACCATAGTCTGCGTACGCTTGCAACATCAGAGATATCACTTGCGTGTGTATCACCACCCTGAGACGTTAGAAGGAAAGTCTCATGTGCCTGTTATTTCACCGGAAACCATACCGGCGGCGGCAGAAAAGGTATCGTGGTAGTCCTCCCCGGACGAGCTCTATCACAAAGAACTCTGCTGCTCTGCAGTACCACCCAAAGCTTAAAGTTTTTGAGTGTTTGCGTAGCATTGCACTGCGCTTATCACCCTGAGACATTGTTGTTAAGTCTCATTTGCCCAGTACCTAATCACTTGCTACAGTGCCCTTCAAACCTAAACACAGTAATGCTTGCACACTACTGCTTGGAGGTAGAATATCTGACACTGCGGTGGTACCCACCAAGACGGACTCTTGCTGAAGAGTCCTACCAGCAGGTAAATGTTATGTTACCAGGTGTGCTCGTCTTTTAAACTTCTTCTTTCTTTGCGCGACAGCAGGTTACACGACACGTTAGTTTCATATTTCACTGTCGTGTCGGATAATGTATAATGCTCTTTTGTGCAAAGTTAAACTTAAAATGGGCAGTTTTCTAGCTGGCCGCGCGGCCGTTAAATAGTCGATTATACCGTTAAACGCAATTATGTATGGTTATGGCAATAGCAGTTTCTATTATAATGTAAAAGCAAATATGACGGAATTGCTAAACAATGTTATTAAAGTGTTATTAAAGTTAGGGGGAATATTTAAGGGTATTATCACAACAGCGGCTTGTAAGCGTTTTTTTCTGTATTAATTATCATACCTGAAGTGGTAACCAAGCATACGGCCCACTTAGTGACGTATTACGGTTACCGTAGCCTATGTACGCTTGGAATATATTGTTGCAAGCTTAAAATGGTGCTCCGTGCTTTTGGGAAGCTTGTAAAAATCCACATTTTTTAAAACGTAACCCACACATATTTTCTGTACAAAAAAATGTTATATTTTTCAAATGGAAAGAATTTTATGGAAACCAGCATTTAAAAAAACTAAAAGTTTAAAAGCTAGGCACCTTTATTTATCTACATTGGATCTGATGTGTTATGATGATGAACTACAACTCTAATCAGCATCCATAATAATAGCAAGGTACATGCCTAAAAAGCACTAATAGACGAGCCGGTGTTGTTACCAGTTCTTTTACGGCATGGGCGCGTTAGAACTGGCATAAACCTAGCTTATAAGACGTTTCAAAGTGATGTTTGATTATATAATTTTTTCTAACAAATTTTGATGCACGACCGGGTCTGAACCATAGGATCGAAAGGCGGGGGGCACTAGACCACCAGTGCTCTCATTGTGTAGTTGTAAGGGTATAAAGTACCCGCTAGAGTAGTTGCCACCCCTGTAAGTGCCAAGCCGGCGCCATTAGCAAATTCTGCTTTATTACGACTTTCTTTATACAGTGAGTGGAACTCATGATAATCGCCCGGTTTATGCCTAGACCACGTCAAACGGACCTGTAAGCTAAATTGAACTGTATTCAGATGAATTTAGATGCAAATTACAGTATACGAGGTTCATAGTTCATAAGCACTCCGAATTTATGACGTTAAAGGCTTCTTTCACCAACTTCGAGTATGTGTCGACTAGGCTAATTGCTGATTTCCCTTTCTGTCAGGGAACGCTTGCGTGTCAATTAGATATATTTTTTTTACTTTACAACTACTTCTCGTGTTGACAAGTTGACAGTGTCATAGAAAAAAAAGTTGTGGTACTAAACTGTAGACACACACAAGCAACTTATAATTAACTGAGCAAAAGTTTCATCACGAAGTCAAATTAAAACGAGCCTAATATGGGTTAAATTGAATCCCGTCTACGTGTCACAGTCATCATCATCATAACAGCCTTCTAATGTTCCCACTGGACAAACCTACTCTCAAACAAGAGTGATTGAATAATTTACCACGCGGACCCAATGTTGATTAAAAGATTGGCGACATGCCAATCTTTCAATTTGAATAATTTTTAGACATGTCAGTTTCCTAAAAAAACATGCGAACAAAGCACACACACAGCACAGCACATAGCGCAAAATATTTTTCGAATAGAAAAATCTATTACCGAAAGACCGTTTTGAACTCACGACCGGAAGCGGTCACTACCACCAAACCACCAATGTTCTTACAGATTCATGCAGAGTTCAAAAAGGCCGAGACAGAGAGGTACCAGGTATACTTCTATAATTATTCTATAACAAAGCCTTTATTATGAATCTTACGTAAATAAGCTTTTGTCCAACGCTTTGTAATACAGCCCTTTGTTACGTTAAAATGGACGATTACTATAATGCCGTTTGATTTTTATATCACAAATTATAGTTCACTAGATCAATTTGGTGTCCTTTTAATCAGCTTCAAAAATTTGGTTATCAATTCGACTGTATGTTTTTTTATGCGATTTCTTCGCCAATTATGAATTGATTTGAATGACTCATTTTTTTGTTTGATAGGGAATAGGCAGTCCCATATAAACTTTATTGAAATTAGCTTAGTACTTTTAGAAAGAAAAATTGTTTTAATATATTATGGAGTCAGTTATTGTTTTTCTATTCTCTGTTTCATGTCAACAAATAGCGCTGACCATGATAGGTATCACAGCTTTAAGTATTGAAGTTCTTTGAGGCACTGCACTGCACTATATCACAACAATTTCAAAGTTCTTGCTATACACAGTAACAGTGCCTTTCAAACCTAAATAATAATACTTTTTGACCTGGTGGTAGGACTCTTCAGCAAGAGTCCGTCTTGGTGGGTACCACCGCAGTGTCAGATATTTTATTTTATTTTATTTTATTTATTAACGACACCCAACACAGGGTAACACCATTATTATTAACAGCCTGTGCTGTCCCACTGCAGGGCAAAGGCCTCCCTTTCTTCCTTCCAATCATCTCTATTGAGCGATAGTGTAGGCCAGTCCTTCATAAAGGCATCTAGTTCGTCTCTCCATCGTCGCCGCGGTCTGCCGCGTGGTCGTTTTCTGTCCCGTGGGATCCACTCTGTAGTGGTTTTCGCCCACAACTCATCCGACATGCGACAGACGTGACCTGCCCAGTCCCACTTTAAATTGCCAACTTGTTGCCCAACATCTGCTATTTGTGTTTTGGAGCGCAGTTCACTATTTCTAACGCGGTCATACCAACACCATACACAAAAATATATTTCAAAGGTTTTAAACTCTAGTGTTCACATAATTATAGGGCATTACAGCATGCGCAATAGTAGCAACAAGACAAAAACTTAATTAAAATCTAAAATATTAAAGCTCTTTATTCTACCTCCAAGCAGTAGTGTGCAAGCATTACTGTGTTTAGGTTTGAAGGGCACTGTAGCAAGTGAAATTACTAGGTAAAAGAGACTTAACAACAATGTCTCGGGGTGATAAGCGCAGTGCAGTGCCACGCAAACACTTAAAAACTTTAAGCTTTGGGTGGCACTGCATCTGTAATAGTCAGGCATGGTGCTTAACATCAATTGAGCGCCTTGATTGTCTTGTCACTTGCTGACATAAAAAAAAATACTTGCACACTACTGCTTGGAAGCAGAATATCTGGCACCTGCAAGACGACTCTTGCTGAAGAATCCTTCCACCAGGTTATAAGCAGTTCGTTTTTTAATAGCTCCTTACAGATATTAGACGACCGATGTCGCGCAGCGGGCGCAGGTCCGCCTGCGACGCGGAGGTTGCGGGTTCGATTCCCGTCTCGGATCAATTGTTTGTACGATCTACAAATATTTGTTCCGTGTATTTTCTATATATAATAAAAAATATATATCTATGTATTGTATTGTATTAAGTATATATCAGTTATCTAGTACCCATAATACAGCTCTGTTTAACAGCAGCTTACCTTGGGGCTAGATAATGCTGTGTGGATTGTCCAACATTATTTATTTATTTATTAGTCAGTAAACAAAGGAATAGGTTAGTACATTTGAGCTATCAAAAAGAGAGTCATTAACATGATTTGCTCGCTTCTATTCAAGGCAGTGTAAAACTAGCGCTGTTTGCTCAAGGAATACGTAGTTCTTTTATTGCAAAAGAAAAGCTGTTACTCAAATTTATCACCCCCAAGAGGTAGGGATGTTTTCCTGCTTTTTGCTTGTTCCGATAAAAGTCTTACATCTCGGCACTACAAGCTTTGTTGTTCTTATTTTCTGTGTACATAATACTTCAGAATGTACACACATAAACCCAGAATCATGTAACTTGTCGATAGTAGCTCGACAACAATAATACTCGGGTTACGCTAATTGTGTGTGGCGTAGGTTCACCTTTCAGAATGGATTTTTTTTTATACTACTAAAGTGGCAACCAAGCCTACGACCCACTTGATGGTCAGCGGTTACCGTAGCCTATGTACGCATGCAACATTATAGATATCACTTGCGTGTTACCACCCTGAGACGTTAGATGGAAAGTCTCATGTGCCTGTTCACCGGAAACCATACCCTTCGAACCGGAACACAGCAATGCGAGCATTACTGCTTGGCGGCAGAAATAGGTATGGTGGTAGTACTTCCCCCGACGAGCTCTATCACAAAGATTTCTACTACTCCTAGCATATATTAGCACCTCGACGCTTGGACGTTTTTATTTCAAACGTAACGTTGTTGAATTATAGTTGAAATTGAAATGCATTTTACCGTGGCGCTTCTGATTAGGAGAAAAACTCAGTTGTAGCCTTGTTTTACAAAAACTAAAGGCTTATGTGTTTAGTAACCGATCAAACAGTTATTACCTACCCATCAATGTGACAATCATCTTGAAATACCATAGGGTTCCTAATATCCAAATCAAAACAGACTTAGAACATATTTTTTTCATAGACCAGATATATTTTGGCGCCATGGAAGACCAGCGCTAAAGTAGTATATATGCTGCTTTAGCATATCTGAATGGCGGCCATTTTCGAAGACTTATGATCTACATGTACTCGTATATGCTTAACTGCTTAAATATACACTTTTAATATTATTAGCACCTACTATGTATCAACTGTCTCGAAATAAACTTTTTTACTTACTTACTATTTTTTTCTATCAAGGTTTTTTTTTACAAATCGGGTTTGCACTTTTTAGACTTTTTTATATTTTGACTTTGACTTTAAATAAATAAATAATAATGATGGAAAAAATTAAGATACAGGAATGTCTATTATGTCCAAGAACTAAAAATTCGAAAGACATGTGCCCATCCACCAATCCGCATTAGGTTAGGTCCATTGTGTATTTTGTGTAACACTCCCGCTTGAGAGTAAGCCTGTATAAATGTGTAAGTACTTTTGTTAAAGTCATAATAAGCTTTAACGGGTCAATCATTTGGGTTAACCTCAAATTTAACTTTGTTAAATACAGTTGTTCATTTGGTTAAGTAGGTGCTAAACCAATTTTAGCTCTACAATGTATTATAATCCTCTAAAGTCCATGCTAATTTATAATTATAAGCCAACTGTGCTATAATCTACATAATGTACGCTTTCACGTAACTTAATCATGACAGCCTTTTAATGTTCCCAGCGCTGATCTCTCTAGGACCCAATTGGGTCCTCATTCACTACACGGACCCAATGCAGATTGGTGGCATATGTATTACGAATTTTCAGTTCTTGGCCGGTTTCCTCACGATATTTTCCTTTGCCGTATATGAGAGGCATTGCGCTGTGTACGTATTTTTCGAATAGAAAAATCCGTTGGTGCACAATCTAATTTGAACCCTCGAACTTAAAATTGGAAGGCAGAACCACTACCACAAGATCACTAGTGCTCACACTGAACAGGCTTTAACTTTAACTAGATACGTCCCCTGATCCAAATCTTTTACCTATTACTACCTAGTAGTATCTATGAACAACAAATCTTCCTAAAAAATCACGTGTCTACCTCGCATCCTGGTTTTATTCGTGACATAACTCATGTTTTACTGTCCTTCCCGCTCCAGGGGTAACATTAGAAAAACCACACAAGCCCAAAGTCATAAACGAGTTACGAGAACTCATGGATAAGCTGATTAGAACTGTTTGTCGGTCAGTGTGGAGAATATTTAATATTTGCATGAAGCCCCCCTACCACGAACTCTTAGAGCGATTCAAATTAGGACCTAAACTGAATTGTCAAAAAATTTTGTACCATGACTTCAATAATTATTAATTTTTTTGACAATTTAGTTTAGATCCTAATTTGAATCGCTCTAAAAGTTCATGGTATGGGGGCTGTAATGACTACTGGGGTACGAAGTAGTCTGTACTGAGACAAGAGATTTCAAACAAAATATTCTTTACATTGTTATTTGTTATGACGAACGATGTGGCGCAGCGGGCGCAGGTCCGCCTGCGACGCGGAGGTTGCGGGTTCGATTCCCACCTCGGGTTAAATGTTTGTACGATCTACAAATATTTGTTCCGGGTGTTCTGGGTATTTTCTATATATAATAAAAAATATCTATCTATGTATTGTATTGTATTAAGTATATATCAGTCATCTAGTACCATAACACAGCTCTGTTTAACAGTAGCTTATCTTGGGGCTTGATGATGCTGTGTGGATTGTCCAGCATTATTTATTTATTATATTTGTTGGCAAAATGTCTGGCAGTAAATACCTTTTACAAAATAATTATTTTTATTTTTAGTTCGTAATTTTAGTTCCTAAGTATCTTTGCTCCTTAAAGATGGTTTTGTTTTATGTTATTAGCTAAGTATATATAAGTAATATTGTTACTAAGTAATTTATTAAGATACCAAATAAATTATTTTGATTTAGATTTTTGAAGAAGTAACCACCAAGATGGACTCTTTCTGAAAAGTCGTACCACGAAGTATCTAAGATACAGTGAACATTTGGTAAAGTTGTCTGTCCAAAGGTTAAGAAATCATTCATAGCGATAAAATCGCTGTTCTGTTCTTGTTTAAGGTTACATACGAGTTATTTATATTACATACGGGTTACATATAAGTTCGTAGTTCTGCGTGGCACGTGGCACAGCCGCACAGGCTTTGTCCGTAGAGCAATAACTAACTTTCAGTTCAAAAATGACACAATAGTCCTTCCGCAAAACGAGCAATCTCCAAGTCCTCGCAACTTCGATATTTTGCTCCAACTCTCATCTCTCCCTCTATCAAACCTCAGAGATGTACAACTGCGATAAAAATATCAGTTGTATCGCCAAAGCAAAGTTTCGCAGCTGCGGTACCCGAAACTTTTTCATGTTGAGGGCAATACATGAGAGGGAAGCGGTATAGAACAGACGATACTATCTTCAATACCTCAGTGTATGAATACACATACAGTAAGCAACATTACAGTTCAATTGTAGGTTTTTGACGCGATTTCTATACTTCCATTTACACAGTTCAATAATTACATGCAAGGATTGCTTTGACAAATTAATTTCGGAGTAAAATGTCAGACTTATTATGTTAAAAAAAAATTGGCATAGGCAATTTTTGTATGCAATTATTGAACCACGTAAATGAGCCTTTTTACTGTAGCAGCACATTCACACGAAGAAGTTTTTTTGTCGATGGCGATGGTTTTTAAATGATCTAGGCTTCCGTGATGTTTGCCGTTTGTGATGCGCAAAGACAATTTAGTTTGAAAAAGCTCCATTGCGCATCGAAACTCACGACGGCCGAGATCCTTTGTGATAACTATACATAGAACTGTATTTTAATTACCTAAATCTAATTAGTTGTAACGCCCTAACAGGGTATGTACTCACCTGCAGCAATATTATATTAGAACTAAACTATTACATTGTGCATGAGTATGAATGAATATGAATGTCTTCGGCTCAAAGCGATGGCATCTTCACATGTAATCAAGGCGTAACATTAGACTTTGCATACCATCTGCAAGTGACAGGGCATTACACCGTCAAGCTGTGAGCTTAGGATATCAGTCGGACGTAATCCCGCAGGATCTCAGAGTGTGGCTCTTACGATCGCCAGAAACGGAATTAATTTTGAACTGATTTACTTAGGATTATTTACTGAACTTTTAGAAGTGCCTTAAATAAAAGCAAAAATATCTGTAGGGAAATTCGCGTAATAAAAAAATAACTAAACAAGTTCCAATGTTTTCTTGATCTCTTCTTCTTCTTTTCTTTTATGGCCTCTGTGGCTAGTTTGCCACAATTTTGCCAGTGTCAAGTATTAGTTTGATTGTCGCTTAGCAACGTAAACAAACGAAATTTGGAAAGAAACGATGACTTTTCTTTCAAAATTCTCTTGGAAAGTCTTTGACTAAATTACCAACCAACATCACCCCTCCATTTCAATTACTTACACTTGTGCTAAGTAAACAAGTTAAATTGGATAAACTGCCATCAAATTTACGCAACAAACTTAAAATAACACGAGAAAAATAATTAAAATGGGAAGACCCATGTCGTTTTGACAAGATAGCCAAAGACAATCTTTCTTGATCTCGTAAATTGTCACAAACATTAACCTGTTGAAATGACATTTTATTGTAATGTTAAAACCTGTTGATACCCATTCAAATAAAAGAAGAAGAAGAAATATAAAACGAAGCTTATAAATACTGTGCTCAGTTGGTACTCTGACTTTTGAGCTGCAGGTTGTGAGTTCGATTCCCACACAAGATAAACAGTTTCTGCGATAATTATAGAACATGTTTGTTCTGTGTCTGGAAGTTTCTATTTATTAAAATAAGTATGCAATTACAACAAAAAAGTATATAAATAATCAGCAAACAGCTTTTTGAAATTAGTTTTGGTAAAAAAAAAATCTGTCCGTGTGTAAATTAACTCTTGTAGGGAGTACCCTAGCATTTTAGTTGTAATCGGTATAGATTACTAGTCGATTAAGTATGTATAATCGACGAGCGGTGTGGAACCAGCGCAACACTATTTCTACGCCCATCTCTATTAATTTTTTGTATGAGAACCGTGATATAAATAAATCTTAATTATTTATCATGTTCGGTAAACAGTTAACCGTAACCAGTGTTTACATAAGATCAGCAAAGCACTTAATTAGTTGTTATTCAATATTGTATCGAAACCTTCCAGTGAAATATGATAGGAGCAATCAAAATATTGGTTAGTAAATTGAATTATATCAAGGGATTGTAACCCTTTGGATCGTTCATCAATCAGCGGTGATCTAATTGGCGTAATTGCCGGAAGAGTGCTAAATAAGCTGAAAGTCGTGATTGCTTTCTGTATCTGTCTTATTATGTACTTTTTTTGTGAAGTGACAAGACAATCAAGGCGCCCACCTGATGTTAAGCACCACGCCTGGCTATTAAAAATGCAGTGCCACCCAAAGCTTAAAGTTTTTAAGTGTTTGCGTAGCACTGCACTGCGCTTATCACCCCGAGACATTGGTGTTAAGTGTCTTTCGCCAATTAATTTCACTTGCTATAGTGCCCTTCAGACCCAAACACAGTAATGCTTAGAGGTAGAATATCTGACACTGCGGTGGTACCCACCAAGACGGACTCTTGCTGAAGAGTCCTACCACCAGGTAAAACCTAAATACGTTCATCATATTTCAGTAAACGTTGATTAAAAGTTTAGAAGTACTGTGGTTTAGCTGATTACTTTCGCGTAAAATACACGATTTACGGGCGTGTGGCTAGCGTTGCGGCAAATCTGACGTGGTATTACCGCGCCACTATAACAAATATAAATGTTTCGAATGCGCAATATCTGGCTAGACAAAACTCTAAACATATACCTATTATAACAGCTGGTGGAAAGAGTCCGTCTTGGTGAGTACCACCGCAGTATCAAAAGTTTCCAAACTAAGTAAGTATTGTGTTTCGATTAAAAGGTTTAGTATCAAGTTAATGAGATTATAACTATGTATCATGGCTCATCTGTGATAGATGTTCTAATATCTGTCACAGAACAGATATTAGAACGAGGCTCATTGCAAAATCATGCAGAAAAATAACACTGCAAATGTTACGGCCAACCGTAGCACGACCAACTCGTCACATGCTGACATAAAAAACCATTAAGTTACCCTTGTTATAAACATGCATGCATGCGTCAAATCCCATTAAAAATGTTGGTGTTGCGACCGGTATCTACCGTAATTTACCTACATTTTTGAGAGTATTACCGTACGATTCACATTTGTTTTCCGCGTCGTAATCGCAACGGTCCATATCTTCAAGTTTACAACTTACGCCACACTGAGATTACAGAGCCTAAGCGTAACTTGGCCCATATGTTTCCTTTTTACTCCGCTCTATATGCAGATTCCTTTGAACTCTTTGTTTTAAAGCATTGTCATAAAAACGATATAACGTCGCGTTATAGCGTCGTGCTACGTTATGTCAGTGCTATGGCGCTCATCAAGCAGTTCATTGCGTTAACAGTTAGCGTTACGGAAACGTTTCTTTAAATTATGCGCAGACTTTGTAGACTGTGCAGTGCGCAAAACTGTCATAAAGTGACTACAGCTAAATATATTCCAATTTTATTAGAAATGCAAGATTTCGCCAGGCACTGACAATATCAATTTTGAAAGTCTTCTTTAGGGTGAGTGAAACACCGAACGCTCACTTGTAATCTTTTGTTAGGTACTTGAAAACACAATAGTGTAGAATGCGTGTGTTCATGATAGTTTTAGATGTTAAGCTTAACTTTAATCTAACAGTGATGTTAATTAAAATAGAGAAGTGTAACAGTACAACACAACGCAGCATTATAGCGCGTCGCTTTAGCGCTATTTATTTGAAAGTGACTGTATCATCCACAATGTCAGCTTTATTGTTTCTGTGAGGCACAGCTGTGAGGAGACAACACCGACAGAGGCCGTATATCACACTTGTCTCGTCTTGGTTGTCCCATGATGTTCAGGGTAGGTATGGTTTTGTCATTTGTAAACCACAATTGTTTGAAAATGCAATAAATTAAACCCGTTACTACAAAAAAAACATTTGCTGAGCAAAACTGATACCAAAAATAATGGACACCTTGCCCAGTACGAGTAGAAGTGCGTTTTATTATTGGTATCATTTTTGCCCAACAGATGTTTATCTTTTTTGTAGCAAAACGGAACACGTATTATCTATGTTGTTACCACGTGAACTAACTTTTATCTACCGAGAGTTCAAGTTTAAATATTTAGGCCAAGGCCACACAGGCTTACAAGTTAGCATGATCGCAGAATGGTCTAAGCCAGATTCAGAGCAAAGCTGAATTTTTAACCCCAGATGAAAAAGTTTGACGACCAATGTGGCGCGGTGGGCGAAGGCCCGCCTGCGACGCAGAGGTTGCGGGTTCGATTCCCGCCTTGGGACAAATGTTTGTAGGATCTGCAAATATTTGTTCCGGGTGTTCTGGGTGTTTTCTATGTATAATAAAAAATATCTATCTATGTATTGTATTGTATTAAATATATATCAGTCATCTAGCACCCATAATACAGCTCTGTTTAACAGCAGCTTACCTTGGGCTAGATGATGCTGTGTTGATTGTCCAGCATTATTTATTTATTTATTTATTTATTTATAAAAAAAAAAAAAAAAAAAAGTGGGGAGTGTTGTGTGTATCTGTGTGTCTCTGGCATCATAGCTCTTGAATGGATGGACCGGTTTTGACTAAGTTTTTTTTTGTTTATAAGATAGTGTGAAAAAATGTGTTCTTAGCTATATTTCAATAAAAACTGTTCAGCCATTAGAAGATCATCTTTTTATTTTTTGAAGATAGCCATTTTTTTAGTTGATTAAAAGATACAAACATCGTATGTAAGAGCGTCGAAGTTTTTTAAAATTTTATTTTATTATTAATTTGTATTTAAATTTAATTTAACTTTGGTACAAAATTTATCATAAGTTTTAATTTTATCACACCGTTACTTTGAGACAACATTATTATTTCCTTAAACTTTATTTCTGTACGTAAACAAAAACAGCGCTAATAAAATATAAACATCTTTAGAACTCTCAAGTGTACATTCATAGTATTTCCAAGTTTATACAAACATTTTCCTTTTCTGTCTCATAAAATAAACACTTGATTCTGAATAATAATTGACAAAAGGTTATCAAACCTCGTCAAATATTGATACGCGGAGATTGCGCTGAGAGCCCCCGAAGTCAGATGAAATTCTTCCCCCATGCCCTCGTCATAATAACATTTATTATACAGCTCTGAACTATTTATTAGACAATAATACACAACGGGCCTCTGTATGTATCATTAGTCTTGTAGCTTATACAAGGAATAGCTTAGTAAGTCTTATAATCTTGGATCTTTATTTTACCTGGTGGTAGGACTCTTCAGCAAGAGTCCGTCTTGGTACCACCGCAGTGTCAGATATCCTACCTCCAAGCAGTGTGCAAGCATTACTGTGTTTAGGTTTGAAGGGCACTGTAGCAAGTGAAATTACTGGGCGAAAGAGACTTAACAACAATGTCTCCGGGTGATAAGCGCAGTGCAGTGCCACGCAAACACTTAAAAACTTTAAGCTTTGGGTGGCACTGCATCTGTAATAGTCTTGTCACTTGCTGACATAAAAAAAACTTTACAAAGAGTCAATATAACACATCCTACTAAAATAATAGATTAATTTGGATATTTTTGGCTTGCACACGCCACACAGCTGAACAGATTTGGAAAATGGATTAAATCCATCATCATCCAGAATACAACGCGTATTCCTGATGTCCCCATTAACCGTGTCCCCGTTCATGGGGACATAAGGCTACTTTGGATGTCAATCTTTATTTTTTTTATTTCAGTGTATCCGTTATTGGCGCAGAATTTTTGTAGTGAATAATTATCATCAGTTTCAGCATGTATCCACCCACTGCTGGGTATACCCATAGGTAGGCCTACAGGCCTCCTCCATAATATGCTACGTGTTTCTGTTATTAGCAGATTCATCCATCCATAGTCATCATGGCAGCCTCCTATTGTATATGTTTCCATTGTTGGGACACTGGCCTACTCTCGAGCAAGAGTGATTGGGTCTTAACCCACCACGTGGACCTAATGCGGATTGGTAGATGACACATGTCTTTCGAATTTTTAGTTCTTGGACATGTCGGTTTTCTCCGATGAGATTTCACGGTATGATAGCACTGGCATTGCGCACATAGCATGAGTGGAGGTACTTGGCGTTACTACATCTGGTTTATACATATTAATATAGTAAATATATTTATTTTCAGCACTTTTTGCGAGTTAGTTCGGCCGAAGAATTATAAATGTGTGAGTGACAATTTTAAATGAAGAGAAATAATTTTACTTTGGGAAAGACACCGCTTCTATACTTGCATGGAAACGTTTCGATGTAAAGGCGTAAGTTAAGGCGATGGTTAACTGTTGCTGAGCTGATAGATCCGCGTCAACCTTAATAATGTCCTAACTGTTACCACCATGGTCCATGGCAGCCCCTCATCAGGTTGTAGACAAGTGGCAATTAATTAATAACTGCTGGTATCAGAATAGCGGTGAGTTCCTGATGTTACTCTGATTTATGATACCACTTTAACCCTGCCTTATGACTAATTAAAACTGGTGCTTAACTGTTTAAAAGTTGTGTTATTAACATTTTTTTGAAATTGTTATAAGAGAACCCTTGAAATTGATATTTTTGTGACAAGAGTCCTATATAATATAATAAATATAAATAAATAATATATCTTCAGCAAAAGTGCGTCTTGGTGGATACGCAGTGTCAGATATTCTGCCTATAAGCAGTATGCAAATATTACAGTGTTTTTAATTGAATGGCGCTGGTAGCTAACTAAATAAATAGGCAAACCTGTGCAGTTTCACACAAAACTCACAAAAATATAAACTCTTGATTTATTGCATATTAAAGTAGACGTGTAGACCATAAAAAACAACATGATTTCGAAAAACTAAGATATGCATACAGAATAATAGCTTTATAATTATTATCCTATAAAACAGTAATTGTTTGGCTCTATAATTACTTTTAACATGCATCCGAATGTCGGATAAACGGCACAGTGTTTTAACATTGCAGCAAGCACAAGGGATTTAAAGCTATTGCAAAATTAAATTCAACGTCTTATTAACAAACTTATGCATTGATTACAAACTACTAAGCTACCTACTAACTAAGCAAAAATATGCAACAAACTACTGATGCTTTAGAAGTCGTCTAAGACCCTTTATGATAATTAAAAATAACAAAAGTTCTCGGACGACTTCTTCGCATAAATGGTATAAAACATCGCAAGGTTAGTTCGATTAATTCTTAATTCTTCTTAGTAACAATTATAACACACCCAACAGACACACTAGGACACCACGAAACCCGGGTCAAATATTTACCCGCAGTGAGAATCAAACCCGCAGACTCTAGCTTCTCAAACTCCCGTTCCGTTTTCTATGAGCGACATTTAATGTTTGGTAACAAGTAACAACCCGTTTGACACAAAGCACTGACGTGTGCATGTGAGAAGGTAAAAAAACAGTTTTCTTTGAATGTCGCGTGCATGGTGCATGATTTATATGGGGTGAAAGACTTAATATCTTACCCTGGTATACGATATTTTACTATTGTTAAATGCAGTTATTGAATTTTTACGTTTCTTTATGGTAAGCTAACTTCAGCCCCCCGCCGGCTGCGCTGGCACGTTAACGTAATAAAATAATAAAAGTATTTTAAATGCTATTCCACACCTAGACCTAGTCCGGGGAAGGACTACCACCATACCCATACCTATTTCTCCCACTAAGCAGTAATGCTCGCATTGCTGTGTTCCGGTGTGAAGGGTATGGTTTCCGGTGAAATTACTGGCACATGAGGCTTTCGATCTTAGCCTCAAGGTGGCAACCCTCGAGTGATACCTCTGGTATTGCAAGCGTCCATAGGCTGCGGTAACCGCTTACCATCGTGTGGGCCGTACGCTTGGTTGCCACTTCAGTAGTATAAAAAAAAAAAAAAAAAAACCTATTACTATTCCAATTCTAAAACGGTTTAACCGTTACTCTATTCTTATAAATGCGAAAGTTTGGATGTTTAGATGTTTGGATCCTCTATAGTTAGACAATTACTGAACCTATTTGGCTAAAATTTAAAACATAAATAGCCTAGCAAATGTTATGCGTTAGTTATAAGAAACTCTTATGTAAGTGAAGTTATTCTTATTGAGAAATAAATATACATAAACCTGAAATAGATATTGACTGGGAATAGCACATAGGCAAATTTTTAACCTGGGTATAAGTACGGTTCCCGAATTCCATGCGAACAAAGTCGCGGGTGAAAACTAGTTAAAAATAAATAATAACAAAATCCAATTTCAAATTTACAAACTGAAAAAAATACTTACCTCCGCCATTCAAGCGACATTATGGCCTGGCCACACTGTCAGCGGTTAAAAGATGAAGCACAATTTGCAGCTCGTAAAAACGCCGCCAATATTTCACGCGACCTGCTTGATTCCGTGCCAAATGGATGCCGCTTAAATTATTTGTTATTCTTTCGTGAATTTCGTAATGAGGCTTTTAAGAGACTTAACAACCTCGAAGATTCTTACCGAGGAACAATTTAACCGAGAAATAAATCCGTAAGAGAACCAAGCTTATTCTGTAGACTCGACATAAGAATAAGTTAGTTTGTGTGGCTTGTGCTTTATTTGCTGGAAGAATATACGGTGCTATCCAAACTTTCGCAATATATTATAATAGTCATTAATTATAATAGTAAAGTATTTTTGTCGTTTACAATTAAAGAATAAGGAAAATTATATTATGGAACCCATAGATTTTTTACTATCGATTTTCTGGTGAGTCTAAAACATTACTCATGCTAGTCGTACTAAATCACTCTATTGCCATGAGGTTAAGTAATATATAGCCTTCGGACTTATACCAAGGGTTTCACTTAAAGATTAATGTTACTCAATGGTGTTAACATTTTAAGTGACGATTAGAGTAATAGAGCAAGCTATAGACACCTATGAATCCAGTGGTATAGTACGGCTATAATCACCCGCCCATTGTTTTATAAGTCAATCATAATAAACTAGCAGTACTCCGAACAGTAGACCTCGCAAGCACAAACTTGTAAAGTGAGCTTTGAAAGTGAGCAAAATATTGCATTTTGAGGAACTAGTTTGCTCATGACGCTGAAGATCCTCATCAGATCTTCACCAAATATAAGACAAACTTAAAGTTCAATAAAAAAATAAAAAACCCATTGACAGCTTTAATAGAGCTTGGGTCCAACTGGCTCAAAACCGAGATGACTGGAGAAATCAAGGGGAGGCCTTTGCCCAGCAGTGGGACACAACAGGCTAATCGTATCGTATTCGTATTCGGTTGCAGCTAGTTTTATTATACACAGCACGCGGCAGTCTCACTCACTCCGTCTTATGAACTTCCCAAAGTGACTATAGTTAATCTGTGACTTAACTAACAATAAACCTACGGGTATTGGATTAAATAGTAGATTTATGTAGCACATTATGTAGGGGCACATGGCCGGCGGGTCTCGGGTCTGAGTGAATGAATGACGGGTTCAATCAACTACTGACTTAAGGTAGGCACTATTTGAATAAGGTAGGCAATGAAAACATGCCTTACCTAAAACAAGTTTAACTTCCTGAGGCTTTGTTCGTGTTAAGTGCGATTTACATTGGTCAGTGACTGATTCCAAATGAAGTCAGTGCTGACTTTGAGAACTGACTTTCTCTGTTTACAAAGGGTCAGTACGCGAGAATTTGAAGTCAGTACTGACCCGACAGCGTTTACATTAGATCAGTTGCGGGTTGCGGTTGCGGGCACTGACTTTGCTACTGGCTCAATGTAAAGTAAGTATGAAAGCGTTCATATGGCCACGGTAACCGCTTACCAAAAACCTGAATAGACCAATCTTAATAGTATTTGCTACCCATGTGAAATGAAAAAATAAGTATAAATTCGTGAGTCAGTGGCCAACTCATCACCATAACCACTAATGTCCTACTAGGAGACTGGTTTACTCTTGAGCGAGAGTGGTTGGGTCATTATCTACTATAATTTGTGGATGGCTCACACTTGTCTTTAAAATTTGTAGCCTAGAACATGTAAATTTTCTCTAAATGTTTTCCTTCTCTGTTTGAGAGCACTGGAATTACGTATATTTTGAGAGGTTGACCTGTTTCGAACCCTTAGGATCAGAAGACTGGGTCAATAGAGCCCCAGTGCTCTTGAAAAAATAAATCTAATTTACTTAGGTTCCCAAAAACTAGGCTAATTTCCATAAAACAACGCTAAACATTATTTTTATACCGTAGAAATGGCCTCAACAAACACAAAAATAAATTAAAAAGTTACGTTTACCCGAATATATTTTTTTACCACAAATTACAATTACAATCTTAGCGAGTAAGCTCAGCGGGTTGGGTTCAGCCTCCAAAATCCGAGGACCAAGGCCAGAGCTGTCGCCAGAATCCCTGGTGGGGTTAAAATAGGTTAGGACAGACGTATATCTAGATTTAAATCAGCTACTGAACGTTTGCGACATAAGCCTTGTTTTTTGATAGAAAATCGTAAACCATTTGTCAAAAAGTTAATCAAGATTTTTTTAAGAAAATTTAATATTGATCGTTTGCTCTTTGATAATTTTAACAAGGCTCTACAAGAATTTACTGTAAGTGATACGAGTATTACCCGCGACTTTCTTCGTGTTGAGTTTCATGCAAAAAACCTCTTTAATGGGGATCTTCAAAGGGGATTTGACACTAACCCGCTATACCGTCCCCTCGCGTTCACTAGGAGTCAAATTTCGGGAATTTATTTCTTAATGCACTTCTACATTCGGCACACACGCTCTTCACGTCTAGAGAGAGTGAAAGCTTGTCAGTGCGAAGTGCTTGATAATAAACAAGAACTAACGGCCATAGATTTAGAGTTAATATTCCTTTGTGAGTGGTCGAGTCACGTCACTTAGTACTTTTATAAGGTTGTAAGCCTATCCAAGGTACCACCTTAACCAGCTCTTTAAACCAGCGTCACTTCCTTACTGTGTTCGGAAGTGGCATAAAGCTGAGACTGGACCTGTTTGACCGCACTCACAAGGAGAGACTATGTGTCTTTACGCTAAGTCTTTCTTTCCTTTTTGTGTATAAATTTATTTGTTTTTGTTTTTGATCTTTTTTTCTTGCTTTTTTACTGTACTGCTCTCCTAATTGTGTGTGTCAAATAAACATATTCTTATTCTTATTCTTAAACTGCACCGCTCAGTTTCACTTCTTTGATGGTGTATTTTCTACCCCTCTACGACATACGACCCTGGACATCATATCAACCCTTAGTAATTAAACAGATATATATTATGTGAATGTTAGCGAATGAAAGCAAATTGAGAATGATAAAAAACATTATGAGGTGTAAAATTCTGGCAAAAAACACTGGTTATCTTTCAAATATATTTTATACCAGCGGCCAGATTACGGTGGTTCACTTTACGTTCCTGAAATATATTATTTTGTGGCAGAAAAGAAAGTATTTGAAAGTTTTTTAGTATTTTGTAATATCGAGCATAATACAATTTTACGGCTATATTTAAAATAAAATAAATAATGCTGGACAATCCACACATCATCATCTAGCCTCAAGGTAAGCTGCTGTTATACAGAGCTGTATTATAGCTACTAGAAGATTTTTTTTTGGGATTTTTTTATTATAAATATATAGAAAATACCCAGAACACCCGGAACAAATATTTGTAGAACGTACAAACATTTGTCCTGAGGCGGGAATCGAACCCGCAACCTCCGCATCGCAGGCGGACCTGCACCCGCTACGCCACATCGATTGTGTAAGAACCGAGTCGTTTTTTTATAAATGAGCAAATAGCAACAAACAATATTTAGATAAAAATATATACTTTATTGAAACACTGATCATTACGTAATATCAATAGGACTAGGAATGATATTAACAATAAATGACGGATTATTCCCATCTGTCATATAGCTCTGTATGCCTAAGGAGACAGATCGCACAAATAAAATGATAAAAATTTAAGACGAATCTAATAGCAAACAATGTCTCTTTTTGCAGTCCACATCAAACAGAACGCACTGTAAAGCCAGTAAGGCATCACTTCGCAAGTCTGTAATCTCGGATCAGAGCCTAAAGCATCAGTTTTTTATGTTATCTTACTTAAAACGAGTCTGTAGCAAACATGTGACAATTGATGGTTGCTTACCTGTATTTTGGGTACGTGTTATTTTGTAGAAATCATATCTTCATCATATATATATTTTTTTTTATACAACTGAAGTGGCAACTAAGCGTACGGCCCACAAGATGGTAAGCGGTTACCGCAGCCTATGGACGCTTGCAATACCAGAGGTATCCCTCGCGGGTTGCCACCTTGAGGCTAAGATCTAAAGCCTCATGTGCCAGTAATTTCGACGGAAACCATACCCTTCACACCGGAACACAGCAATGCGAGCATTACTGCTTGGCGGCAGAAATAGGTATGGTGGTAGTCCTTCCCCGGACGAGTTCTATCACAAAAAAAACTCTACTACTCTTATTCATATAATCATATTCTTTGATGCCACTACCATTTTTGTCCACAAGAGTTAAGTAGACTGGTGTTAAAGGCACACGTCCCGTATTCACCCCGGCGACCATTGACGTTGCTTTTATTCAGATGTCATATCTTTATCTTTCCCTTTTGTAAATAAAAGACAAAGGCGTTTTTATTCAGCAACGTTACCGTAAAGTTCGGGTTATTTTGCGGGATCAGAAATTTGTTTTATGTGTGGCAAATAGCAGCGGTTGGGATGTATTCGAGATTTGAGAGGGCTAGACGGTTACTAGCCCCTTTTAAACCTTTCTGGCATATGAGATGGGGACAGCACTGTCTAGGTTGACGCGAAACCATGGAAATTTGTCGTCAGTAAGAGGTATGTTGAAAAACTAAACCGATAACCCTTAGTTCATGAGTTATTTGTCTATTATCTAGTGGGAGATGTTTAATACTTTATTTTCCAGTTCGTGGTCGCCATTTTTATTGTATCTTAGAAATTCTAACTAGGTTAAAACTAACTAATTAGATCTCCCACTAGGTTATAGAAATTGTGATGAATACTTAATTATATAACTTAAATAAACAAAGCCACGCCTCATCTAAAAGAGAAATTGTTTCGTGTCTGCAACAAATTGAGCGAAATGATAGTGCGCGAGTAGCGAGCCTAACTTCGTAATTGAATTTCGGAATTATTATAGCAGAAAGAATAGCAATATCGTATGATTTACATAATATAACAAGCCGTGGTGCTAGGGAGGGGAAATGTATTTTCGGACTCCGAAACTGCATAACTTTACATAATGTTTACAGTTTTAAACGGCACAATGAGTTTAAAGGCGAAATTAGACATGTCCGTTGCTTGACATAAAAATGATGTGACTTTTATACTTATTTTAGTATACTCTTATTTACAAAACAATAAAGCATATTTATCTTTTTTTTTTTTTATACATCTGAAGTGGCAACCAAGCGTACGGCCCACAAGATGGTAAGCGGTTACCGCAGCCTATGGACGCTTGCAATACCGGAGGTATCACTCGCGGGTTGCCACCTTGAGGCTTAAATCAAAAGCCTCATGTGCCAGTAATTACAACGGAAACCATACCCTTCACACCGGAACACAGCAATGCGAGCATTACTGCTTGGCGGCAGAAATAGGTATGGTGGTAGTCCTTCCCCGGACGAGCTCTATCACAGAGAACTCTACTACTCTTAATTATCTTCTTATATTTTCACATTAAGTATTTATAAAATACATAGTAATATGGAACTGTTATACTTAGAATTAGAAACCATATCATAGCTTCGAAACGTCATCATAAATTACGTAAACAAGTGGTAAATAGCCGTTTATATATTTTAAAAATTATTTCTAACCACCATACGTAGCTTCAGTACGCTTGTGTACTAAAAATAAATCTGATGGATTAGAGTTTCTTATTATTAGCCAAGATAATGTAGATAAGAAAAACAAAAATATTTTTCATAATAAATAAAGATGATTGATATTTTAGAAAATAAATTTAGAAAAAATAGGCATTAAGTCACGTGACAGCGAACACCAATCAGAAAGTGATACGTCCGCCTGTGACGGAGGTTACGGGTTCGTTTCCCATCTTGGGTTTGTCCCAAGGTGTCCCATGTTTGAACGATCTGGAAAGTTCCGGGTGTTCTAGGTATTTTCTATGTACAATAAAAAATATGTATCTATGTATTTCAATCATATAATACCCGTAACACAAGCTCTACTTAGCTTGGGGTAGATGATGCTGTGTGGATTGTCCAGCATTGTTTAGTTATCGAGTTATATAGGAACAAACATTCATGCAAACATCCAAACATCTAAACGTCCAAACTTTTGCATTTATAAATAAAAATAAATAAATAATGCTGGACAATCCACACAGCATCATCTAGCCCCAAGATAAGCTACTGTTAAACAGAGCTGTATTATGGTACTAGATGACTGATATATACCTAATACAATACAATACATAGATAGATATTTTTTATTATATATAGAAAATACCCAGAACACCCGGAACAAATATTTGTAGATCGTACAAACATTTGACCCGATGCGGGAATCGAACCCGCAACCTCCGCGTCGCAGGCGGACCTGCGCCCGCTGCGCCACATCGGTCCGCCTGCGACGCAGAGGTTGTCGATTCCCGCCTCAGAACAAATGTTTGTACGATCTACAAGTATTTTGTTCCGGGTGTTCTGGGTATTTTCTATATATAATAAAAAATATCTATCTATGTATTGTATTGTATTAAATATATATCAGTCATCTAGTACCCATAACACAGCTCTGTTTAACAGCAGCTTACCTTGGGGCTAGATGATGCTGTGTGGTTTGTCCAGCATTATTGTTATTATTAATTCTGGGTACGTTTTTACACCCGCTGGTTATTTTTAATTAAACAAAACTTTTTCGTGTTTTTTCCCAGCACTATACAGCAATGGCGGCCATGGCGTGACTGTAGGCTGTTAAAGAGTTTTGAGTTATTTACATTCTGTTGATATATACGTTATGCGTTAATGTGTAGAGTTGGGGAGTTATATGTTTGAGGTCGGCATTTTTTTTTTTTTATACAACTGAACGGCCCACAAGATGGTAAGCGGTTACTGCAGCCTATGGACGCTTGCAATACCAGAGGTATCACTCGCGGGTTGCCACCTTGAGGCTAAGATCGAAAGCCTCATGTGCCAGTAATTTCACCGGAAACCATACCCTTCGCACCGGAACACAGCAATGCGAGCATTACTGCTTGGCGGCAGAAATAGGCGGCGTGCGAGTTTAGTTGCGTTTATGGCTCTAAGATCGGTATAACTAGAGTTGTGCGTATTGTGATGTGCTCGTCCGGTGATGAACTTCATACGATCTATTTTTGCTGCCAATTAGCACTGCTCTTTATATATATATATATCTAATATTTACATAATTACATTACATTACAAAATATACAAAATACATATGAAACAGTTGAGCCATCTAAAGACCGTTACAAACGACCTATAGATAGCTCAACTGATCCAAATCACTACCAGTAGGAAGCGTTCCCAACATGCTGGCTGCATTGCCACGTTGAATGGCAATGCTGATACGCATATATCTTATATGCTAGTACCTTATCTACGAGTACCATTCCTAATTTTATCGCTATGCACTAATTAGTACAACTAAAACACATTTATTCACACTATTATGGGAGCATTAATGCTCAGTGTTTCAGTTCGAAAGGTAGGTTTCATTTTTTATTTACGTCTCAGAGTGAAAACGCGCGAGAGATTCTTATAGCGCTCTTTTAGTGTGTAAAATGAACTACCAAAATCTCATACAAATTGACAGCTGGACGATACGTTCACGTTTACGATTGTCAAACGATTTTTTCGTGATCCGCATGGTTTTGCAAGCGTCCATAGGCTATGGAAACCGCTTACCATTAGGTGGACCGTATCTACGTGGTATAAACAAGTAATGGCAGTAACCTATGGATAGACGCTTGATTACTAGAGCAATCACTCGCGTGTCTGTAATTTCACCAACAACCACACCCTGCGAAGTGGAAAAGAGCAATGTGAGTATTACTACTTGGCATCTAAAATAGGTATGGTGTTTTAAAACTGTCTTTATATTAACAAAATAAGCCGTGTTAGCCAATAACTCAGAAGCGTTGTATTTTTATATTTTATAAAACTGTTGCTTTACTGACTGACTGTCTGTCTGTCTGACTGGCAATCAACGCAGAGTCAAAACGGTAGGTAAGACATAGAAACCTGTTTTTTTGGGATGTATTCTTTCTAAGTTTTAATAGAATAAGTAAGAGCGCTCGTGACGTAGCTGGCTAAGTTGTTATTAACAGATCAACGAAGTTAAGCACTGTTCCGCGGGGTCATCATTTGGATGACCGCCGTGGCATTTCAACTGAGCGCTCCCGTGCTTCGAAGGGCACGTTAAGCAGTCGGTCCCGGCTTTTTCAAAGTTGTTAGGCCATGACAGAAGCCTTCGGGAGGCCTAAAAACTCTGTCACCAGAGTTGGCCACTGACTCATACGAACGAACGAACGAATAGAATAAGTTCTAATAGAATAATTGAATAAGCTGAGCTACTGCACTGGTAGAGTGATGGTTATACTGATACTACTAATAGTTATAGCCTAATCATGATGATAGATGAGATAGATTACTCGATTTCATGCCAAATCGAATATGAGCAAATATTATGTAGTTCCGTTTTCAAATTAATAATTGTTTAGTGTTCAAAACTGCGGAATCTATTCAAACTCAATAGTCACGTATCGAATAGATTTAATTACACTACATTCCGATGACCTCGGTGGCACGGTGCCCGATAGAAGTGAGAGATTGCGGTTCCGATCTCCGCTTCCACACAAATGTTTCTATGATTTGCAAATATTTGTTCCGAGTCTAGTGTTGTGGTATCATAGTATTCTAACTTCTGATAGTCACTAATAGGGAATACAATTGAATACAATATCATCATTCCACAGTAATGCGACGCAGCCTGTTTGTCACTTGAGAGCTGTCAAGCTGTCACGTGTCTCGCAAGCGGTGTGCCATGTCTCATATAGTTTGATACATTACAACGCAATAGTATACAATAGTGCACGTCTACGTGCACGCAGTCGGTGTGCTTTGGCCTTAAGAGTCACGTAAATCAGCGGTAAAATGAATAGATTAATTCTGATTTAGGGCAGAATTACTTTAAACCAAGCATTTTAAGTAAAAGGTCATTAAAATCTGAGCACGTCCTAAGAACGTCTCAATCTCAACTCCTCTTCTTAGACTCGGTCCTCAAGGGACGCCGTATCGGGCGATCTCTAATCACATGCTGTATAATGCCGTGTATTCACTAGGCGACATCGCTAGAGGTGCGACGAGACAATTTGTAATAACAGCCGCGTATTTAACACTAATAAAAATGCGAAATCTATCACAAACGCGTCACAATTACATGCATGTTTTGTGCACGTAAACGGTAACGCGGCATGTGTGAGTGTCAGGTTGGCATTTTTATTAACATGGATGCCCCGTGGACCAGCGTCAATTATGCCAATTGTTAGACGACTTGGTGGCGCGTTGGGAGAAAGCTCGGCTTAGAAACGAGAGGTTGCGGGTTCGATTCACGCTGTGGGACAAAAAATGTTAGTGTGATCTGCAAATATTTGTTATAATATCTGTGTATAATAAGTATGAATTACAAAAAAAAATATTTAGAAGTATTCTATGTCCCTATAATAAAAGCTTTGCTTGCTAAGTTTATAGCTAAATGTTTTATTTTTATGTGCCTGTTGCTTAGTATTTTGCGGTTACAATAAAGATGTAGGAGCAACATGTATCCGCGACATTTTGTCGCTTTGTGTATAAACAGCTTTACCTGGGAGAGTAAATTTTAAAATGAAAGCATTTAATGATATCATGAATTATGTACGAGTTTTTAGTCTCAAGGGATTCTCCGTAGTGATCGTTAAACTTTTTGGTAAAATCATGCTGTTTTTCAATTCAGTATTTATAAACCGACTTCAAAAAAGGAGTTTATCAATTTGAATGTTTTTTTTTTCGTTTGTATGTTTCTTACGAGTTCTTTATCAATTATGAACTGATTTTGATGATTCTTTTTTTGTTCGATAGTTAATACTTTCGAGGTGGTTCCATATTATTTTTATCGTAATCGGTTAAATACTTTTTTAACAAATCATAAAAACGTGTCAATAACTACATCGCCTCGTATCACCACAATCTACCTATTATTATTTTTTGTTTTTCTCTTAAAAATAATTATTCCACAGATACAATATTCGAGTTATGAGTTTATATTTGATGACCAATGTGGCGCGGTGGGCGAAGGTCCGCCTGCGACGCGGAGGTTGCGGGTTCGATTCCCGCCTTGGGACAAATGTTTGTAGGATCTGCAAATATTTGTTCCGGGTGTTCTGGGTGTTTTTTATGTATAATAAAAAATATCTATTTATGTATTGTATTGTATTAAATATATATCAGTCATCTAGTACCCATAATACAGCTCTGTTTAACAGCAGCTTACCTTGGGGCTAGATGATGCTGTGTGGATTGTCCAGCATTATTTATTTATTTATTTATTTATTTATAGGATGCTGTAGCAAAATGCTTTTATCTTAAAGTACGACAACGCTTCAGACGGACCGTCAGCCTGTTTACCTCAAACTTTAAAAAACTTGTCTGAAAAAGATCGCCTACATAACATAACGACTGATTTCGATTCAGATTCAGATATTATTGATTTGCGAAAATGGGTATAAAATAGTTATTGTATAGATGGACAAGACCGTCCATTGTAAATTTCTATTTTGTAATCTGTAATTTTGATTAATTTAATTATAAGGTGCAGCACCATAAAACATTAGCAAAGTACGTAAATTAATTGAAAGTTTAAAGAAAAAGGTGTATTTGAGCAAAAAGCAGTGAGTTAAGAAGACCGTGACCAGTGGCCAACTCTGGTGACAGAGTTTTTAGGCCGCCCGAATGCCGAAAAAGCCGGGACCGACTGCTTAACGTGCCCTCCAAAGCACGGGAGTGCTCAGTTGAAATTGCCACTGGCGGTCACCCATCCAATTGGTGACTACGCACAGCAGTGCTAAACTTTGTTGATCTGTTAAGAACAACATGGCCAGCTACGCCACGAGCGCTCCACAGTGGGTTAATACTCTTGTAATGATGATGACAATCTAGGGAACTACGAGAAGACAATTTACGTCACATGTAAGGAACTAATTAGATCTCAGATAACAAGCTAGCTAAAGATAATGAAATAAGATCTTTTCAATGTACGTAACAAGGTTAAATGTCGGTTAAACTTACCTTGACTCTGTTACTAGGGTTTCTGTGGCGTGGGCATCTGAGTCTGTGGTTGAGTAAATAAGGCTATTTACTCATATAAGGACCACTGGTGGTCTAGTAGTAGTGAACCCGCCTTCCGATCCTAAGGTCGTGGGTTCAAACCCGGTCTAGTATCAATTAATTTTTTGTGCGCCATGCCAGTGCTCTCATACGGTAAAGGAAAACACTGTGAGGAAACCGGCGCATGTCCAAGTACAAAAAATTTTACATGTGCAATCCACCAATCTGGATTGGGTCCGCGTAGTGGGTAAATCACTCTCGCCCGTGAGTAGGCCAGTGTAAACATTATACGGCTGTCATGTTGATGATGATGATAACCCCTACCATCTAAGAAGTGCCATGTGACGTGACCTGACAATTGACAAAGGAACAATCTAAGGTCACTTTTCCAATTTTGATTTAACGACGATCACTTGCGAGCGTAAGTTCCTATTCTTACAGTAAATAAATGTAATTCTTTTATATTCTATTTAACTCTAGACTTGAAGACCTCCATCGAGGCCTAACTTCTCTAAAAAAGGTGGGATCAACTGCATAACGTGTCCTCCAAAGCACGGAATCGCTCAGTTGAAATTGCCACTGGCGGTGTCCCATCCCAATGAAACTACGCAAACAGTGCTTATACTTCGTTGATCTTGAGTATTTTTCCACCTAGCTGACACAGCTTTCCCACTGCAGACCTAGATACTCTCGAGCAAGAGTGATTAGGTTGTAATCCACAATTTGAACCCAATGCGGATTGGTAGATGGTTTCCTAATACCTAAGGTTTTCCTTTACCGTGTACGATTTTCGAATAGAAAAACTCATCGATTCACAACTAGTTTTGAACCTACGACCTTACGGAAGGCGAGGTCACTAATACTAAGCCACCAGTGCTTTCTGGCACCTGGCTGAATAAAGAGTCATCGAGTCACTAGACAAGATAATAAATTATCCTTTTGTAGAATACGAGCAGGGTTTTTTTACTTTTTTACCGTTTTTAATAAGATTTTATATCCATATTATTACATGGCGGACGGTGAAATACGTATTTTATATTCTTAAAAACGATATTTTTCAGAAGAGCAGAAAGAATTTTATAAAAAATTTTATCTAAGAATAAGAATTTGTTTATTTGACACACACAATTAGGAAAGCAGTACAGTAAAAAGGCAAAGAAAGGTCAAAAACAAAAACAGATAAATTAATACAAAACAAGACTTACGTAAAGTCACATAGTCTCTCCTTGTGAGTGCGGAATCTTCCAAACTACTCAATAAAATTTAGTATTATTTTAACAGATGCAGTGACACCCTAAGCTTTAAGCTTTAAAGATCTGCATGACACTGCAATAGCTTGTCACCCTGAGACATAAATGTGTCCAAAAAAAAAAACACATATAAACACCAACTTAGTGCCACCGAACGTAATATTTGCGTTATTTCACCAATACAAACTAAACTGTACAATACTTTCACAGAGTTGACTTTACATTGACAAAATAAGCAAACATTTGAGTAAATACGCCAAGTGATACCAGGTGGTAGAACTCTTCAGCAAAAGTCCGTCTTGGTACCACCGCAGTACACAGATATTCTACCTCCAAGCAGTAAGAGTAGTAAAGTTCTTTGTGATAGAGCTCGTCCGGGGAAGGACTACCACCATACCTATTTCTGCCGCCAAGCAGTAATGCTCGCATTGCTGTGTTCCGATTCGAAGGGTATGGTTTCCCTGTGAAATTACAGGCACATGAGACTTTCCATCTAGCGTGTCAGGGTGGTAACACGCAAGTGATTCTGATGTTGCATGCGTACATAGGCTACGGTAACCGCTGACCATCAAGTGGGCCATATGCTTGGTTGCCACTTTAGTGGTAAAAAAAAAAGTGAAATGCTACTAAATAAAAATCTTACCAAAATAAAAATTCCATCATAATAACTTGTAACTTGACCGATCCGTATAAGATTGGATTGGAAGAGGGAGCTAACACGACCGAAACCACCCGAGCTTACCAGGAGTTTATGATCCTTCCCAAATATGAACCTTACCTGCCTTCAGTGTGTTCAGTGTTCACACCATGCGCCATTTAGCAGCGGCTGCTACGGCATTGTATACTTTTGCAGTAAATCAACTCAAATAAAGCATAGTAAGGCACCACACAAACATAGGTTTGTAAAGATAGACTAGCTTAGTATAAAACTAATTTGAAAAAAACTGCGCAAACATAATTATACAACTTTTTTTTTTGTTTTCGTTAATATTTAAAAAAAGTGGCGGGAATCAATTCGATAAAATTTTAACCTCTGTAGTTTGACCTACCAAACGAAATAAGAATCAAAGTCAATTCGTAATTAGCAGAATATCGCGTAACAAACATATGAAAACATAGAGTCCGTAAGCTTAGTTGACACTTGCAACTGCATAATAAGACGGGCTAGTCCCAGTAGTCCTACCGAGTAGCCATACCAATTGAACTACTGGTAATTTCCTTCCTAGCAGACTTACTGATGTAAGACTTCGCTGGTGTCATTTGTTTCCCATTAGTTTTACTTTATCAAAATTCAAACAACATAGACCTCGTAATTGATAGACAGTCCCGTTATCAAACGCACCATAACCGATTGCACAAATTTTCAAATATCGAACACGAAAATTTTGCGCCAAAGAAGGTTTTACCGTTATTTTCTGAAAATAAAACCAGTCAGTAAAGTTGATATACTGCTTCCACTATACTACGGCGAGAGTAAAATAGCATGTTCTCCATTCTTTCTCCATTAAATGAAATGGAATGTTCATTTTACACATTCAGGTACACAGTGCTCAATATTCTAGTAGGTCTTTTCACGCCTTTGTGTCCAAATGTTCTTAAAGAGTCAGGCACCGTTTTTTGGGTTCGGGTCGAGTATAAGGTCACATGAGTGGGTGGTGTTAAATGTAGCTTTTTGACCCTAACCAAAGAAGATTTAATGATGCATAACATTTGTTGTATGTACTGAGATTAAGGAGTTAAACAATATTTGAACTAGCAATTCTCCGAACAGTAGACCTCGTAAGCATAAACTTGTAAAGTGAGCTTTGAAAGTGAGCATGCATTTTGAGGAACTATTTTGCTCATCACGCTGAAGATCCTCATCAGATCTTCACCAAATATCAGACAAACTTACAGTTAATACTTACCTTTCAAATATAATAAAAATCATCGAAATCTAATCACATTAGGCGGAGATATTCAGCAGCCCCCTTTTTGTCCCTTTTTGGAGAAAGTATCCCTATGAAAAATCCCCGACGACAATCAAATTTTATAAAGTCATAGAACCTGTATACCAAGTTTCAACCACATTGGTTGCAAAAATGCGACCTGTAGGCGAGAACAGCCGGACAAACTGACTGACAGCCAAAAGCAATTTTGGCCAGTTTTCCACCTGTGCTCCTATTATAGCTAATTATTATATTCTATCCTAGTTCATTTATATATTAGATACTACTAAAACGTACCAGTTTTTAAATCGACGCGGGAATCGAACACGTTATCCTTCACAGCAATCAAAACTCACGCAGTCCGTGCTCCTCTTTGAAAATAAAGTACCTGAAAAGAAAAAGTGTTATTAAAAATGCATGCACATAAACGTCATATTGAATTGTACTTGAAGAGGAAGAGTCTGGCATAGCTTAGTTATATAATATTTACACGAGCTGACCTGCGAGGCTTTAACCGCGTTTTTTGAAGTTTTTATGCTATCCCACAGAAACAGTATTTTTTCCGGGATAAAAAGTTGCTTAAGTGTTATTCCAGGAATTAAGCCATCTACATTCCAAATTCAACTATAATTTTTTTTCATTATTATTTATTTATTTATATTTTACAGTTTTTATTATATTTTACATGAAATGCTGATGGCCAAGATAGGTAAGTACCGTCATTCATTTTAAGTTGAATAATAAATTTGAATATAAATTTAAAAAAAATTCAATTCCCAACACTACTATAGTGGTATGGTTTCGTCCCACCATACCCCCAGGGGTATGACCAGGGGTATGGTGCGTCTGCAGTGCATTTTATTAGGTAATTAGGTATTTACCAATAATTTTAGTGTGGATCAACGGAAGAAAAACTTCACGTTTGCCTCCTTGTAAATCAAAGTAGGGGCGAGCAGGAAAATATTTCCCGTTCGCCCGCTTGTAGATCAAAAAGAGGATTAACAGGAAAAAAATCCATTGGTCCCCAGTGTGGACAAAACGTGCAAGCGGGAATAACCTATAAGAATCATCATTTACGGGATAACAGTCAAATTCTGTAGTCACAAACTCTGTAGTCAATAATATACATATTTTAGGACATCCTGTTTTATGACACCCTGTAGTCAGCAGCTGTTTGCATGTTAAATTTAACTTGCTAATCCCTTGTCAAGTTAATTACGTAGTTTACTCTAATTATGACGCTCCAATTAAACTATTTAGCTGTTGCTGTTTGACACAGAAACGGTAAATAAAGTGTTAATGAGATGGGCAATGTATTAATGAACACTTTTCACAGTAGCTCTGCCTTCAACGCTGTAGACTGGGTTCGATTCCCACCCGGGTCAAACATTTGAAAACACGGACGTTTATACTTAGTGTTATATAATACTTTAAACATTATTTTAACATATGTTTGAAGTATAATTTTGACGACCGACGTGGTGCAGCGGGCGAAGATCCGCCTGCGACACAGGAGGTTGCGATTCCCGCCTTGGAACAAATTATTTCTATGTATATCTTTATTCTATTAATTGTATTTGTGATAAGTATATAGAAAGAAAGAAAGAAAGAAAATATATTTATTTGTCCCGCACACAACACAACATAAAGTATTTTATCATGAAACAATATTATCCTTAATAACTAGGTATAATAAGTATGTTGCGCGGGGGCAAAATGGTCTCACTCTCAGCAAAAAGCCGCACCAAACCTGGGTTACGGTGCGACACTGGTTTTCAGGTGAGACCAAAGTGATCCACGAACATCGACGAACACTTAAATACACACACAAATAGGTAATAAAATTTGTATAATATAAAAGTAGTATAACATAAACAACGATAAGCAAAGTTCAAGTAGGAAAAGCAAATAATTGTTTTTAGCAAAGAACAAGTAGTTACTTAATTAGGTGTAATAGTGAAACACACACTCCAAAGTTGATCAAGCAGATCAACGTCATCTAATGACTATATTAAGTAAACAAACGACGCATAAGCCGACGTATATCAGTAATCTAGTACCCATAACACAAGCTCTGCTTAGCTTGGAGCTAAATGATGCTGTGTGGATTGTCCAGCGATATTTATTTATTTGTCTTATAAGCTAATGTATATTTTAAATCTATACAAAATACAAAATACAAAATATTTATTAACTGACGCAATAACATGGAATTAGGTTACCATTGGTTCCCACACAAGGCTGAGTTTGAATCGCAGGAATCCGGATTACAATTACAGATAACCGTATAACTGAAGAAATGACATAGTAACAGGGAGAGCATCTGTCATCATCTTTGTTAATAAACATTGTCTTCACAAACTTTACTATATATGAGTTTTTTTATGAATATGGGGGTAAGTACCTGCATACTCTGATAACTCAAAAGATATTTGAATCTTTGTAACGACTGGCAAAGTGCCTTTTAAAATAATACTATTAAATACAGAATCATTCTTATCACTCTGTAAATATAAGCTCCGAAAGGCAATTATTGCTTGATAATGTCTCTTCCATACATGTACAAGCACGCTACGCTTCAAATTTCAAGAATATCTATATATAAGTACGTGCTCGCGCCGTCCGTGTGTCCGCCCAAGTAAAATATTTAACGTGAAACCGCAATGCGGTGCCTTCAAGGCCGACCAGCTTTTGGACAATGCTTCCGGTGGCTGCCATCCTTACGGAATATATTCTTTAACATACCTCCCTTTTTTTGCATCTTCGTAATAAAATCTTAACAAAATTCATGGGAAAAATCCTGGTTTAAAATGCTTATATGAATGTTGGCGGATATTTTTACACAGCGCCGTCTAGCATCAAACTGAGCTTAACTAAAAAGTAAGTAAGTTCGTATGAGTCAGTGGCCAACTCTGGTGACAGAGTTTCCAAGCCACCCGAAGGCCTCTGTCATGGCCTAACAACTTTTAAAAAGCCGGGGCCGACTGCTTAAAGAGCCCTCCGAAGCACGGGAGCGTTCAGTTGAAATTTCCACTGGCGGTCACGCATTCGAATGATGACTACGCGGAACAGTGCTTAACTTCGTTGATCTGTTAAGAACAACTTAGCCAGCTACGCCACGAGCGCTCCATGCTTGACTTGTACAAGTGGAACCAGCGGTTCCGGCTTTAGAATTGAACCCCTCCAGGGAATGGACAGCAGCATTCTCCTGAGGATCGATTGCCGATCGATTAGCACGTTTGGCAGGCGGATTGGAACTAGAGAAACTTTTTGACAGTGATGTTAATTATCTTATCTACTACCCCTTACACCTAGTTTCAGAAACAATAAATAATGTTTATTTCAAGATAAATGTTTATTTCAAAATGGTCATCATAGTACACCTTACAAATTTCCGCAAATATGTATTTATTTATATAACTAGCTGACCCGCGCGGTTTCACTCGTGTTATTTTTCCATGTTTTCTTACCGTTTAAACCTTCCCTGGAAACATTTCAAGACCAAAACTAGCCAAAACGATCCTGCCGTTCTTGAGTTTTAGCAAGACTAACGCACAGCAATTAATTTTTAATATAAGAGAAGAAGAAGAAGATAATCTATTTATATGTAGACACAAAATGAACAAGATATTCCTTTAACCTCTACACACGCCGCATGCAGAAATAAACCATCTTCGAAATCGAATGCGACAGGCAATACGGAATCGAATTTAAGTTTTCGTCCGAGCGCAGAATTTTATTTGTTCAAAACCAATTTTGAATTCGTCGCCCTATTCCAAATGCGATAGAGTCTAGACTGCATTGGAATTGAACGTTCATGGACAAATGATTTAGCAAGCTCTTGTATAATTCTAAAAGGTAACGGAAAAATAATTTGGCAAAAAATTCGTGTTTTTTTTTCTTATTTGTTTAGCTGTATTTAAAGTTTTTCTTGCGAATTTTAAAAGCTATTACTTACCAGATTTACTAATTATTTTTCGATCTGATCATAAAAGTTACTGCGGCAAAATGATTTTACTATTCGCAAAAAATATTGGCATGAATTAACTTTACTAATGACATCAAAACTGCAGATGCACTCTATGACATTTTTTCCAAACTAATAGTGTCAAATATTACTAACGCAACTGTTATTTTGAAGTTGTCTTATTAGCAGAATTCGGTTCCTGTTATATTTACAAAAGAAATTTTAAATATTCGAAACGCGTAATGTAAATTCACTTATTATAAAAAAAATCCTTTTCAACGAAAAATAAAACATGTCTACTCACATTACACTGAATTGAAATGTAAAATTTAAATTCAATTTTTCAATCGAGTCTATTTTGAAAACGAAACCACCGCGTTGAAAATATTGTGAGCAAAATGCATGAATAACAAATTGAATTTTAACGATTTATTGTATTGAGCAAAATATGTTATGGATAGTTAGAATTAGCATGACTTTTAACAAACCAAGTAAAGAGTTATTATAAAATAAATAGTTTTTGTTATTTGTTTTTGACAGCAAGTGACAAGACGGTCATGTCGCTTGCCTGATGTTAAGCGTCACGCCTGATAACAGTGGCAGTGCCACCCAAAACTTTAAGTTTTTGAGTCCTACGTTGCCACGTGGCACTGCACTGCGATTGTCACCCCGAGACGTAGTAGTCTTATCGTCTCGTTCGTCAAAGTCAAATAAAATTTAGCAAAGTTCCACAAATATATTCAATAAAATCACAAGAATCTGTTTGAAGTATTGATAAAGCCACAAAATGGCAAACGTTTTAGTAAAAGCTGAGAGTAATAGTATCTCCCGAACGCTACAAACAAGTCAATTCCTGGGCGAACTAATCTTGCGAACAAAAAACAAAGTCCCCGGGGTTGCCGTAAAATGAAGGCTTGCGCAGGCAGAGCTCGCTCCTAACGTGACCCAAATAAATAGGTTTTAATGAAAAAAAAAAACGCTTTTTTAGCACTAGAAACCATCTGGAGTCAAGTATTGGATATTAAGTCAGTAGCAAAGTCAATGCTAACCCGCTATTGACCCAATGACGCTGGCGGGTCAGTACTGACTTTAAATTCTCGAGTCAGTTCACAAAGCCAGCACTGACTTAATTTGGAGTCACTTACCTAATGTAAATTGCACTTTAAGTTAAAAAAAAACAAAATTCAGGCTACGAGATTGAATCAATAGAAAGATTAGCTAGTTTTTGACTCAGCTCTGTGCTCCAGATCAGCCAATTCTATGACTTTTAATAGTTTTAGCCATCAATCCATTTTTACATTGTATTTCTATGTAAGGAAAAAGTTCTAAAATGCTATTCTGACATTCCTTGCACAAATATTTCCAGTTTATTCAAATTCAGGGGATTATAATGACTAATGATTTGTATGTAAACGCTGACAATATGGAAAAGCTCATCATCACAGGCAAAATAGAAAGCAAAAGACCGAGAGGAAGGAGCCCCAAACGTTGGTCTGACCAGGTGTCGGATTAGCTTGAGACACCCTTCAAAGTCGCCCTCCATCAAGCCGAAGACCGTGGCAGATAGAGGAAAACTATAGATAGTGTCCTTGCACGGAGTCACGATCCTCAACTATGGGAAACCAATTAAGGGGGTATGTATACTTTAATATTAATTTTGTTAATATTTTATTTGGGTTCTGAAAAAAGGTAGGTTGAGAACAAGCCCAATGCGGTTCGCCATGCCGGAGTGTAATGATAAAACAAATAGGCCGTACAGAATGTAATGTACCGCAAGCCGTTTACTTCCTATGGGGCCCAACAATGTATGTAATGGTAGGCTTGAATAATGGCGACAATTGTTGCTGATTGTAATTAGTAGGTACCTGGTAGACTCTTCAGTTTTATTCCGTTTGGGTGCCATCTCTGTGCCAGATATCTATAATCTATACTAATATTATAAAGAGAGAAGATTTGTATATTTGTTTGTTACAAATAAACTCAAAAACTACTGGTCCGATTTCAAAAATTCTTTCACCATTAGATTGCTACATTATCCCTGAGTAACAGGCTATATTTTATTTCCACCTGTATAAAGCCGGGACAAGCCGTTAGTTAAAGATAAAGATGTTTATTTACAATTTAGAGGTACAATATTTTTGTAACTTAACATTAGGTTAGTTAGTTACTAAAATATAATTTAATAACCTTGGCCAATATACATTGCTCGCAAAGTAGATGTTAAATAGCCGTAGGTCATCAGATATAGTTACAAAACCATACCCTCAGTGCTAGGTTTAGGTAAGTAAGTAAGTTTATCTAAGTAACTAAGTAAGTAAGTTTATCTAAGTAACTAAGTAAGTAAGTTTATCTAAGTAACTAAGTAAGTAGATTTAAACTGAGTTGCAACAGTACAATTACCTATAATCTGCCTTCTGTAGTGTGCAAGCATTACTGTGTTTGAAGGCCACTGTAGCAAATGAAATTACTAGACGAAAAACAAAATTTACTAAAACTAGCTCTAGGTGACTGTTAAGCGACGATTTGACTGTCTTGAAGGTCGTAAAAACTGTCAAAATGTCCATACTTTTTTGTCAGTTTTGACGATATATATCACATGTGACCATTTATCTGACGACCGATGTGGCGCAGCGGGCGCAGGTCCGCCTGCGACGCAGAGGTTGCGGGTTCGATTCCCGCCTCGGGACAAATGTTTGTACGATCTACAAATATTTGTTCCGGGTGTTCTGGGTATTTTCTATATATAATAAAAAATATCTATATAAGTATTGTATTGTATTAAATATATCATCATCAGTCATCTAGTACCCATAATACAGCTCTGTTTAACAGCAGCTTACTTTGGGGCTAGATGATGCTGTGTGGATTGTCCAGCATTATTATTATTATTATTATTATTATCTATGACACGATAATCGCCCTCTTGTACGAGTATGACAGCCATCTAATAATCCCATTGTTGGGACACTGGTATACTCTCGCGCGAGAGTTTTTGCTGCGGATTCGTGTAACTTGCTTACATAATCTATGATGATGTCTGTACTTTTAGAAAGAATACGAAAATTGGACACACAGACAAGATTGACTCTATTCAGTTACTCTATTTAGTCTATTTCCTTTTATATCAATGCACTCTGTGATTGATGGCTCAGATATGTTATATTTCTTCTTCTTCTTCTTTTGCTGTCAAACCGCAAAAGTGCTGTTATCAGCACAGAAGATGCCTTGTCAGCATTCAAACAAGGCTTTATTCATAACAAGCCCAATTCGCCCTATTTTAAGCAATCAATATAGCCTGTGAGTAAGCTCTAAAGTCACACACCTATCGTATCGCCATCAATAGTATACACGCGACATTTTTACAAAATTATTGTAATTAGGTGTACCGTAGGGCGGATATTGCGTGAGGCCTTGGCCTAACTCTTATCCAAAGGTTTTTTTAACGAGAACGTAAACAAGTATACCGATACATTTTGTGAATTTGGTAGGGAGGCGAGCGCGGTTGAGAAGCTAGAGGTTGCCGGTTTGATCCCCGTAGCGGAACAAATAAATAAATAACAATAAATATATAATGCTGGACAATCCACACAACATCATCTAGCCCCAAGCTAAGCAGAGCTTGTGTTATGGGTACTAGATGACTGATAATAATATACTTATTACAATACAATACATAGATAGATATTTTTATTATACATAGAGAAGTTCCAGAACACCTGGAACAAATATTTGCAGATTGTACAAACATTTATCCCCATTTATTTATATGTGTGGATTGTCCAGCATTATTTATTTATGTGTAAAAATGTCCAAAGGTATTAATTTATTTTACTTTTTTGTTAGTATGGAAAATCTATTAGATTCGGGCGATGTTATATCTCCATGTTGACTTGGGAAGACCTTTTGTAAATATTAAGTGGAACGTAGCTACAGATAATGCGATTATGGCTAAAGCTCTCTCATTGGTTGACTTAACCAGTGAGAATTTGCACAAGTGTGCGGAATTTCCGCGTCACTAAGTAAGTAAGTTCGCATGAGTCAGCGGCCGACTCTAGTGACAGAGTTTCTAAGCCGCTCGAAGGCCTCTGTACCTATCCTAAAAAGGCGGGACCAACTGCTTAACGTGCCTTGCAAAGCACGGGAGTGCTTAGTTGAAATTGCGAAATACGAGCTACAAAATTTAATTAAAAAAATACTATAGTGAACTGTCAAGGCTTCAAAAAATAACATTCGTGCGAAGATTTGTATTTAATTTATTTTTTATTATGAACACCCAAAAACAGGATAACTCCTCACACACAAAAATCAATAACGAAGGTTTTACACTCTAGTGTTTCCATAATTATAGGGCATCACAACATTTATTTTATCCTAATAAGGGTACAAAACATTACTAGTTCAAAACATGACATCGAATATTTTTTTTAAATACATATTCACGACCAGGAAAAATATTTGCAGATCCTGTAAACATTTGTCCCGGGGTGGGAATCAAACCCTGATGATGCTATAAACTGAAATTTAATCATTAATAGGTATAAACCGTTTAAAAAACTAAGGAAATAGTAATTACAAAACACAAACGACCCTTTAAGATTCAACCCCAAATTACAAGCAAGCATTACATTAACAACTTAGTATTTCGAGTTAATGTAACCGTGGGAGCCTACGACTGGGGTTTTTGTACTTACTACCCTTATTATGGGGTTGTCACACAACAGTGATAGTACTTAGTACGTGGGTGTTTTTAGAAGGAACTATTGTACTATTTAGGAGCAGGCCTTTATCCAATAATTGGTTGACCTATAGCCTTAATTTAAATATTTATTAATTAAACTGTTACTGGCGGTAAATGTCATTGTATTTTGACATAAATGTTAATGATAATAATAATCATCATCATCATGACAGCCTTCTAATGTTCCCACTGCTGGGACACTGGCCTACTCTCAGGCGAGAGTGATTGGGTCTTAATCCACCACGCGGACCCAATGCGGATTGGTGGATGGCACATGTCTTTCGAATTTTTAGTTCTTGGACATGCCGGTTTCCTCACGATGTTTTCCTTCACCGTATGAGAGCACTGGCATTGCGCACATAAATTATTCGAACAGAAAAATCCATTGGTGCACGACCGGGTTTGAACCCACGACCTTAGGATCGGAAGGCGGGGTCACTACCACTAGACCACCGGTGCTCTCATAATAATAATAATGCTGGACAATCCACACAGCATCATCTAGTCCCAAGGTAAACTGCTGTTAAACAGAACTGTTAAATGTTAAAGGTAGATATGGAAGTTGATTACAAACAAAAGAGCATTACACACAGAACAACTTTGAATTATTGTTACTGCATTAATCAATTACGGCAAACTATAAGTGTGTGTGTGAAAGAGACTCGGGGTAATGAGCACAGTGCAGTGCCACGCAGAACTTGAACACATAAAGTGTTATAATTTATTATTAATACTTTAGCTTTGGGTTTGCGTTTTTTGTGTAACCGATTCAATGTTTTATAACTTTGTCATCAATTTTACATCACAAATGTTTTTTTTGTAAAAACAGAGTTTTTTTTTATCACTATTACTAAATATTCTGCTTAAACTATCTTCCTTTTTAAATATCAAATAGTTACAATATGGGGGTCTTCAAGTCTAGAGTGAATAGGTTCTTTCTAGACCAGCGTGCTCCATCATCGACCACACCAACACTTCCCATCAGGTGAGGTAGTGGTCAAACGTTGGTCTATAAACAATAAAAAAAAAAAAAAAAAACTGCTTAGTCCCTACTCCCTTAAAGAAGTATTACCTGGTGGTAGGACTCTTCAGCAAGAGTCCGTCTTGGTGGGCACCACCGCAGTGTCAGATATTCTACCTCCAAGCAGTGGTCTGCAAGCATTACTGTGTTTAGGTTTGGAGGGCACTGTAGCAAGTGAAATTACTGGGCGAAAGAGACTTAACAACAATGTCTCGGGGTGATAAGCGCAGTGCAGTGCCACGCAAACACTTCAAAACTTTGGGTGGCATTGCATCTGTAATAGTCAGGCGTGGTGCTTAACATCAGGCGGGCGCCTTGATTGTCTTGGCACTTGCTGACATAAAAAAAACAATGATTAACTAATATGACAAATAGTTACCAATTTAAAAAACCTAAAGAAAAGCTTCACTATTTGCGTCCGTTTCTACACAATAGGTACACAATATCCTGTGGATCCATTTTCCCGATCCATCATATTCTTCTGTCATTCTGAAACTCGACAGTCTCCGTTCAATTAGGGTCACTCTTGTCAAATAAAGGCACCGCTGACATTTAAAAGTATAAAAGAGTTGTAAGGTGCAAAAAATTACAAAGGTTTTTAGAGTTCTATATTCCAAAAGGAAAAACGAAACCCTTTATCTGTTTGTCGATTCTAGAATATTCTATTAGCCGAGAGTTTGGTAGCTGAAAGTTTGAAGTTGTTTATATCGTAAACCAAAAGTTTGTGGTCATATTATTGTTATTATAAGTTGTTGTTAAGCCATTATGACAAAGTTGAACTACAAACATTGAAATATCTTCCTATAACTTTTTTATTTGATAGTAGAGTTTAACTGACTTGCTAATGATTCAATAACGTTCGAATTAATGCTAATAAAGTAATCAGTAAACTGATGTAACATTTTGTTACTAATTTATCATATTTTAAACTAAACCATTATAAGGTATTTAAAATGTCAGAGCATTAGTGGTCTAAAAGTGATGCGCCGCTTTTCGATCCAAAGGTCGCGAGTTCGAAACTGGTCGTACACCAATATATTATGTGCTCGAACTCAGAGTTCTTAAAGTTACCATCCACCAATACGCATTAGGTCCGTGATAATGACCCAATTACACTAGTGCTTATAGAAAAATAGTGTTTACAACAGCACAAACAAACTACCATTGTATAAAACAACACACACCATTTAACAAAACGAGTAAAGCCCGGGTTCCAACAAAAACGGAGTAATTACTGAAGAAAAAACGGAGAAAACGGAACAAAAGGCTTTCAGAGAGTGTTGATAGCTCATTAGAGTACGTATCTAGAGCGTGCCTCGAGCTGGTCATTATACAGGACTACACATTTTCTTATCTATACAATACTGTATCCTATATTACAGTCATACAGATTAGAATTCTTTGTGTATTAAGAAAACAATTCAATAAAACAACAACGGACAATTTATTTGCTGATTATGTAAACATTAATTCAAGAGTAAAATTGTTTTAATTTATAGTTCACACAGCGGATCTAGGCTTCCGTGAAGTTAGCCGTTTGTGATGCGCAAAGACAATTTAGTTTGAAAAAGCTTCATTGCGCATCGAATCGGCTAAATTCACGACGGCCGAGATCCGTTGTGAGAACTATACTTTTGTATTTATATTTGTATTGAATTTTAACAAATATAATATTTTTATACTCGCACAAAACGACAGCGAAATTACATTTACATATCGAATTTTGACACTTTCAGTACAGCAAAGTGTTAGTGCAAAACAGTAAACAATACGTTTACTGTATTGCCTAACATGTCCATGTTATGTCAAACACGATAATAATAAACCAATGAACATGTTTTTGAACCTAATTTCCATAAAATCTATGAATATTTAGCAAATAATAAAACATTCATTGGGTAAGAGCATAACTCATAAAACTGTAAAAATAGTATAATAAATAAAAGAAAATGTCGAATGTCGAATTTAGAATAAATTTCAAATTCTAAATTCGACATTTCGAATGTACCTAATTATTTTAATAACTCTGTCTACGAAGTTGAACGAAATGTCAAAGCGAGATATCAGATTTTAATAGCGATTCGTCTGTAGCTTCATAAAAACGTCAAAAATAGCTTCGAAGCTCGCGTGCGTCTAGGTACCTCGTCATTGTCAATTAGTCGAAATATTACTTCCAATAACTTCGAAATTATTACACTATCGATTCGAACCATGAATCACAAATATCGCTCGCGAATTTGTTCGCGTATTTTTTCATTTAAACTTCATCTTCTCCATGCTCAGCCAGCCCTTTCATTTTCAGCTATTATTTTTTTATTGTTTCTCAATCAATGTTTTTTTTTTGTATATAAGAAGCGATTATGACGCCCTTGTACATTTTTTATGTTTACTTGGAGTTTTTTTGTATAACTAACTAAATTCTATTATTATATATAGTTATTTACTCACTAGTGAGTTATAGATTTTTTTTTGTTATTTTATTATGAGTTTCTTTGTTAATTTATTCACAAGTGTGTTGAAAAACGTCGTATGATACACGTGTGTATTGATGATTACCGTCCTCGGCTATCTTAAGACCCTCGTCTACGGCTCGGTTCTCACTGGCGCCTCAGCGGTAATCACCAATATTACACACTAGTACCATAATGTAGTATAGATTGGTAATACTGTATTTTGCACCACAGCAACCTCACGCAAGCATTATTCTAGTAAGTGGTCTGCACTGGTAGCAGAGTTTTTAGGCCGCCCAAAGGCATATGTCATGGCCTAACAACTTTGAAAAAGCTGGGACCGACTGCTAAAAAGATAATTTGACATAAGAAAACCTATCCTATTATATATTTACCTGGTGGTAGGACTCTTCAGCAAGATTCCATCTTGGTAGGTACCACCGCAGTGGTGTGCAAGCATTACTGTGTTTAGGTTTGAAGGGCACTGTAGCAAGAGAAATGACTGGGCGAAAGTAACTTAACAACAACGTCTCGGGGTGATAAGCGCAGTGCAGTGCCGCGCAGAACTTAAACACTTATGCTTTGGGTGGCACTGCATCTGTTATGGTTAGGCGTGGTGCTTAACATCAGACAGGCGTCTTGACCGTTTTGTCATTGCTGACATAAAAAAACCTATCTTTACGGAACCCAACATTTTGTGAACGAGACACTTATTTAATCACAATATTTTCATACTTGTACACCAAAAGTATTCTCAAACCCCACCAAAAACCGGTATTTATCCCCCTATAAATTAGGGGAAAATATTACAAACATAGATAATAACGCTGATCCGGTAAAGTATGTTCAGTACACTCCCAGTAAGCCTCCGTCGCGGCAGATTTAACACTCTATGGCTAGATTAAGGCTTAATGCTTTATGACAGAGTGTGATAATGAATTTACGTTATTTTACAGTCAAATTAACCCTCAAAATTTACATTTACGACGTTTAAAACTGCAAAGACGTATTTACGTATTTTACTATAGGATTTAGGCTGAACGTCCCGTAAGCAATTGTTGCCAGGGTCGCAGTACTTATATCTATTCTGTGCCAGGTTCTTGTCTGTTTGAGCAACTTTTTACAACAGACAAAGCAAACGAATTAGTGAAAAATTTTTTAGCACAAGCAGCTAGACGCTAGACAAAAGTTGCTCGTGGGAGTAAAGCCTTAAAAAAGGGCTTCATAAAAACATTGTCTTTTAAAACGATAAATCGTTATCATCATTTATTGATGTTTTTGTCTGCCTCGCACAGAAGTTTATATTGTTTTAAGAGCGCGTCAATTCCGCATGCAGACGTTGCGTATCAGCTTTGAAGCTCGTACTAAGCAAGTTTTACAATTTACTTGTGTGGCTGTGAATTCGATCTACTTCTAGTATAACTTCTTTGGACTACGGTAAACACAAATAAAAATTATTTTATTTACCAAAAATACAATACTTCGACACAGTAAGTAGAAGATTGTTTTGTATATTTGTAAAATGCCAAGTTACTTTTAGATAACCAAGATTTACTTTATAAAATAATGATTTGGTTTGGTCGAACTCAGCCTTACAGATATAGCCGTAAGACAAGTTAAAGCATGAGTTACTTCAAAATACAAAGTGCCTTTAGAAATAAAATGCCAGACGTGCATTCTCGAGATGTAGTAGACACGTGCACGCTACGCCGTAGTCGCGTAGCCTCGTAGCTCTACGCTGCTACGCGGAGAGGTTTCATCGTATTTATGAGGATTTTCAATTTATAAATGTTACGGGAGAAAGATTCTAGAAAAATAATGCACTTGAAGAAGACTTTTCTGAATTTAGTGCAAGTTTTCGAATTGTTTTATGATATTGTTATACTATTACCAGCAAAAGTGGTATTAGTGACGAACTATATTGGTCTTTAAAAACGATTTGCTAAGCAACGTTCAGTAAGGTCATCATACGAAAGAATGTCTTTCTATTAGGACAGCTTATGAATTGCGTTCCCTAGCTAGTATAAACATTATATTTTTCAAAAGACAATATTGTTTACATATTCATAATAATAATGGCAAAATGACTAATGCCATTATTCACAAAAAAACTATCATTCCAGCGGCTAGCCAAGTATTGTCTTTCCAATGACGATATTTATGACAAATTAGCTTAAAGAGGTTCAGAGTTCGTTTATGAATAATGCAAAAATATATGTTGACTTATTTACTTATTACACATAGTGCAACCCAATAAGACCACATCTATTTAATTATCTCAATAAAAAAAAACAAAAAAACAGCAATGTTGTCAACTTTTTCATGTTTGGTTTTGGGATGCTCTAAAACCCCCTTTCGTTTTCGGCAGTCGTCTTTTAACACCCTGTATATAAAGCCGCTACAAATAAATGTGCATTATTTCTCTCAAACGCATGTCAAAACTACTTGTTTGGATCCATTCCAAAAACACAATTTACATAGATAAGTTTGGAACGCACTTGGATGAGTGAAATAGGTTAGTTTTAAAACAAGCGACTTAAGCCGCGTTTACATTATTCTGTCGTGGCGTGTCGTGACGCGCCATAAGCATATCGTGTCTATAAATTTTGTTTGGGTATTATTATATTAGGTACTAAAGCGCAATGTGTGCAGCGGGCGCAGGTCCGGCTTGCGACGCGGAGGTTGCGTGTTCGATTCCCGCCTCGGGTCAAATGTGTGTACGATCTACAAATATTTGTTCCGGGTGTTCTGGGTATTTTCTATATTTAAGGTCATTCATTATCAACCTGACAAACTTAATTTTTTTTTTTTATGTGTGGAACCTATCCCTTAAGTTTGTCAGGTTGATAATGAATGACCCTGTACATAATAAAAAATATCGATCTATGTACTGTATTGTATTAAGTATATATCAGTCATCTAGTACCCATAATGCAGCTCTGTTTAACAGCAGCTTAAAAAATTGCATACCATAGTCTTAAGGACCCCTAGGACTCTGTGTGGTGGGTATCAGTAACTACGGTCTTACTACTTTTTTTCTGTGTAGATACTAAGCATATAAATAATAATTAATTTTAAGAAAAAACATAAACCGACTCCAAACTAAAAAATGTTTCGGCAGATTGTGGTGATACGCGACGATGTAGTTATTGACACGTTTCTGAGATTTATTCATAAAGTACTGAATCGATTACGATAAAATGTATATGGGATCTATTCTAAAATATTACCTATCAAACAAAAAAATAATTATCAAAATCAATTCATAATTGGCAGAGAAATCGCGTAACAAACATAAAAAACATACAGTCGAATTCTTAGAATAATAACACGAAGAAACGAAGTACGCGCACGCAAATTTAAATCATTTAAAAAAGAAAAAAAAATGAAATGATATCCTGTTAATTTGACAAACAGAAAGAAAACTAAAAATATAAAACAAGAGACTTAAGTAATAAATAAAAAATAAAATAGGTAGGTGAGTAGTAAAAGGGGCCAAAATTGTCACTGTCAAAACTGTCAATCGGCTCGTCAGTCGTCAATTTCAAATAATCGTGCGCTGTGAACACGCTTTTGAAAACAATTTTGAATGAAATTATCATTTTCCGTGTTATTATTCTAAGGTTGAGTTAATAACCGCCTTTTTTGAAGTCGTTCAAAAAGTCGCGCGTCATAGTCGTAGTGTTTCCACAGTTTCTTTTTCCGACAACTTTAAAAACATAATAACATGTCTCAACTGGCAGCCAGCCAGGAGTAAAAAATACGTTTGAATTACAAATGTTGAGCATTACATGGGCGGGAGTACTCGGAGGGTAGTTAGAGAATAAAATGAAGTTGCATTTCACAGAAGTTTATTTTCAGTATCAGGTTTTGTAGCCACTTGAAAGTTTCAACCGTAGCTAATATAACCATACAAGAAAATGAAAATTAACATTTTTATTCAATAAAGTCGAGCAAAGTTGGTTGTCTAGTGGTAGACCCTGCCCGCTGGTCCTGAGACAGTGAGTTTGAAATCGGTTGCCAGTGTGCGCCAGTGCTCTCAAGCGGTGAATGAAAACATCGTGAGGAAACCGGCATGTCAATGACCTAAACATTTAAAAGACAGTAGTGTTCTGTTTCAACATTTTATAAACTTAGCAAACTAAAATTATCGCGGTCCTCACATTAGGTCCGCGTGGTGAAATATAGCTCAACCACCCTCGTAAGCAATGTTCAGTACAACTAGTATATTATTAATAATCTATTATATTTTATTATTGAATTTTACATGATTCAATAATAAAATACTATTGTTTTCTGTCAGTCAGTTAAGTCAGTTAAAAATACAGTACAGGAAAGACTCAGTAAAATTACGAAAACAAAATGATAAGCTGACACTTTAAGTTGTGATCGATACCGGGCTTTATGGCTCAGATTTAGCTAAGGGAAACTGATGGATAGGCCGTTTCGTAATAACAATTCTTTTCACTTATCATTCCCGTAATAATATTTTACGATTGACCGAGTGGACGCATCGGGAGTCTGGACACGTAGCGCCATCTACATTACGTGGGAGCAATTTGGAGCCGTCGAAAAATCGCCGCCGTACGGCCTGAATGTTTAGTTGGTGGAATACTTTAGTGCCGATTTGCGATGTTAGACTTTCTAGCCATGGCCCCGATCCTCGGTTTCTTTCGATAAAATATCACATTCGATTTATTTATATTTAATGATATTTTGACAGTTTTTCCGATATTATAATATTTCGAAAGTAATATTAATTCTCTAAAATATATTTTATATCGCAAAATCTTGTAAATATCATTAAATTGAGTTTTTAGTATAAAATAACACCATGAATGTGATATTTTATCGAAGGAACCGAGAATCGCCCCTCTGGACGGACATCGACAAATCTTCGGACGTTTCACGCTCGGACGTTTTTAGTTTAAAGTTACGTAATATTTTGTTCTGATGTTCCGTTTTGATTTGTCTGTATATAGACACTTTCGGGTTATATATTACAATGGCGCGGAAATCTCACAGTATTGAGTATTAAAAAATATGCTTAACTAAAACCATCCACCAATCCGCATTGGGTTTCACTCTCTCTCTCACTAATCACTCTCTGAGAGTAAGCCAGTAGTTTTTTATAATATTTGCGGGATTTTATCGCGTAATTACCTTTTTATTTCCCCGACGTTTCGGTTGTGTTGCAACAACCGTGGTCGGTCTGCTGTCTGCCCGCGACCACGGTTGTTGCAACACAACCGAAACGTCGGGGAAATAAAAAGGTAATTACGCGATAAAATCCCGCAAATATTATAAAAAACTATGAGTTCTGATCGCGAAAGTTTAAAAAAGTAAGCCAGTATCCCAGCCACAGAGTATAATGTAGTTGTGGTTATTGGTTTTTTATAGTGTACTGAGGATATACTAAAGTTTCATAATATCATAATATTGTGTCGACTCAAGATCCACTGGTAAAGCACCCGGTGCGGGTTCAAGTCCCGTTTAAGTTTTTTTTTGGGTAAGTATTATAAAACTTTTACTAGGAGTAGATTTTTTATTTTAACTTTTTGCAAGTCTAATTTTATTTATATTTCTATTTTGCAGTTTGCACTTCAAATAATTAGTATTTTTATTAGGCAGAAAAAGATAACCAACTTGTCAAAGATAAATATTTTACTGCTATTTACTATTGTTTTTATTATTATTTATTAAAAACGAGGCATTTATCATTGTGGAACATGCAACTGCGCCGAAATAAATAAATAATGCTGGACAATCCACACAGCATCATCTAGCCCCAAGGTAAGCTACTGTTAAACAGAGCTGTATTATGGGTACTAGATGACTGATATACTTAATACAATACAATACATATATATATATATTTTTATTATATATAGAAAATACCCAGAACACCCGAAACACATTTGTTCCGAACAAACATTTGTTCCGAGGCGGGAACCGCAACGAACCCGCAACCTCCGCGTCGCAGGCGGACCTTCGCCCGCCGCGCCACATCAGTCGTCAAACATATGATGCTTATGCTTTATATCTGACATATTAGAAAACAAAATACTCAATTAAAGCTGTAAGGCTTATTGGCGATAATTCACTGGTTGAAGCCAACTTACAGAGCCTTGAACACAGGCGTCAAGTTGCCAGGCTATCGGTGTTCTACAAGATTCATTTTGGTGATTGTGCGCAGGATCTTCACGACCTCATCCCTCCTCCCCCTTTCTACCACCGGACTATTAGGCGTACGGCAGCATACCACCCGTATTTGGTCGACATCCCACCATGCCGAACCAAACGCTTTTCATCTTCTTTTCTCATTAGCACGAGTAAAGAATGGAACTCGTTGCCGGGGTCTGTTTTTCCGGACCAATACAATTTAGGAGTCTTCAAGGCCAGAGTGAACAGGTTCTTTCTAGACAAGCGTGCTCCATCATCGACCACACTATCACTTACCATCAGGTGAGTTGGTGGTCAAACGCTTGCCTATAACCAATTAAAAAAAAAAACTATGAAAAGAAAATACCCTTTTTTTTATACAACTGAAGTGGCCACCAAGCGTACGGCCCACATGATGGTAAGCGGTTACCGCAGCCTATGGACGCTTGCAATACCAGAAGTATCACTCACGGGTTGCCACCTTGATGCTAAGATCGAAAGCCTCATGTGCCAGTAATTTCACCGGTAACCATACCCTTCACACCGGAACACAGCAATGCGAGCATGACTGCTTGGCGGCAGAAATAGGTATGGTGGTAGTCCTTCCCCGGACGAGCTCTATCACAGAGAACTCTTTTTATTGAATAATAAATTCATATGACAGAGATCACATTACGGTGGCCGCTCGTAAAAAACGAATGTTTAAGTTTGTCGAGCCTATTACTCAAACGACTTAACCTAAAATTAATTTGGCAGAAAATAGGTAACTACGTACTTTCGCAAAACTTACCGACTGACCAAAAGTAAATCAAAGTCGCAATTAGTTTTATAGACTAAAGAAAAGAAAAAAAGGTAAAGATATATAAAAGTTATTGACCTTAGACAGTGACCGCAGATTTAAAATAGTATTCAAATATGATATTCTCACGAAAAGGTAATATTTTCCCAAAATTATGTATATTGCCTGAACAGAATTACACCTGAATATTTTACAATGTGATGAAAGTGAACCCTAACTTGACCTTAACAGATTGATACTATTATTCTAGATTAGCATCTAAAACAGTCATAAGTTATTTTAATATACTGGCTTTTTTAATTTGTAACCAATTGTCAAAATAACCATCGCTTCATAGGGTAATTAATTGAGCGTTCTCTGTATTTTTTTGTAACAATTGGTTGTGTTAACTATTCATCCAAAAACCTGACCAGCTACATCCTGCTACCATAGTACCGTAAAGCGGATTATCATTTAAGAAGCACCAAGTGACGCTTACGAAGATGTTTGACGTTGTAGACTGGGGCGCGTGGAACTGGCGTAAATTCACCTATATAGCTTTTTAGACGTTTCAAAATTATCCTTGTGATATTATTAAATAAATATATTTTTTACTTTACTTTACTTTGTACAAGCACTGGTGGTCTAGTGGTAGTGACTCGCCTTCCGATCCTAAGGATGGGTTCAAATGCGGTCGAGCACCAATGGATTTTTCCACTCGAAAAATTATGTGCGTAATGCCTTTCATACGATGAAGGAAAACATAGTAAAGAAACCGGCATGTTCAAGAGCTAAAAGTTCGTAAGACATGTCGTGCTCGTGCCACCATTAAAATGGTTCTCGTGGTAGATTTAGACTTAATCACTCTCGCTGGAGAGTAGGTGTTCCAGCAGTGGGAATATTAGAAGACTGCCATGATGAAGTGACGTTACTCGCTGACTATTCGTTCGTCGTTATTCGATAAATTAAAATTAAACAAACCGCTATTTTAAAATAGTTAAGATATTAAATGTTGCTTGTTGAGTCACGTCACTTCGCGCTTCTTAGATAGGCAAACCACCTTTATAACTCGTGTTAACCCTTGTTATGTGGTGTTCTATTGAGCCACCCTGATGCCACCTGAATATAAATGTGACAGCCGTTTTAGATATGTCAGCGAAGCGCTGTCAGTGAGAGCTGTCATAATTGTTATTTTATCACCGTGAGTGCGAGTGCGCGTGACGGATGCCGGAAGTGATGCCTATTAACTCTCACCATATATCGAGCTATGGAAAAAGCTATTACGCAGCTGTACACAGTTTAAGTAAGTCGTGGGTAAGGCTGCGTATCCACCAGAGATGTGCGAGAATGCGTACTGCCTATGTTTTGCTATGATTGTGTGAGTCAATACACGTTTTTTTTTATTTCTTTCTTTCTTTCTATGCTAAAAGTTTTACTAAGAGATCGAATCTGTAAAGAGAAAATCCGCAGAAGAACCAAAGTCACCGATACGACCTCGGTAGCGTGGTGGGTGGTAGCGCGCTCGGTAGAGGTTGCGGATTCGATCCCCGCTACGAGACAAATGTTTGCATCATCATCATCATCATGACAGCCTTCTAATGTTCCCACTGTTGGGACATTGGCCTACTTACAGGCGAGAGTGATTGGGTCAAAAAGTTTGCACGATCTTTAATATTTTTTCAAGGTCTGGGTGATTCTATGTACCATACTCGTATACATTTCGGTTTGTTGACCTCTCTTGATTTGATTTGATTTGAAATAAATATTTTTAGATCATACAAAAAACATTTGACTATAGTTCTCAAATTTGTTTTATCAAAGTATTCAAGCAAGCGAAAACCTATACTCTGTAGCCGGAATCGGTTGTCATTTTGTCTATGGTTGAAGGTGAAGTCGTCCAAGCTGCAAGAGCTATAGCTCATATCGATCTTAGTCGATTCCGTTCCGATATATGTGGTGAGACTTTATGGGGTTGGTAATCGATGAACGGCCATGTTTGAAAGCAATTTATAAGCAATTTATACGAACATCATATCTTTATGTTTAATCTTTATCTTATTTTTATATCTTTACATAGTATAAAAAGAAAAAAGGCTTCCCGTCCGTCACTCACTAACGCTGAATCAGGGACCATTTTGACACACATCGCAAATTAAGTACTTAATTATTATTATTATTATTATTATTTTATTAGGTAGGTAAGTAGTACCTACATCGTGAGTTTTTCTTAATGTTTCTATTTACCATGTTTTGTACCTACCTACCTACTTTATTATATTACTTAGTTATTAGTTTTTGTATAAGTAAATCCTAAGCTACATTTATTACGGTAACATGTTAATAGTCATTAGTTTTAATTTTAGTTTAGTTATTAGTTTTTAAGTACTGTTTATTTCCCAAATAAACGAATTTTATTAAAATAAGAGTAAGAGTAGTAGAGTTCTCTGTGATAGAGCTCGTCTGGGGAAGGACTACCACCATACCTATTTCTGCCGCCAAGCAGTAATGCTCGCATTGCTGTGTTCCGGTGTGAAGGGTATGGTTTCCGGTGAAATTACTGGCACATGAGGCTTTCGATCTTAGCCTCAAGGTGGCAACCCGCGAGTGATACCTCTGGTATTGCAAGCGTCCATAGGCTGCGGTAACCGCTTACCATCTTGTGGGCCGTACGCTTGGTTGCCACTTCAGTTGTATAAAAAAAAAAAAAAAAAAAATTACTATTATGACATCTATATTATTATAACATCTAGATGTTACTCAGCATACTAATGTAAATGTAGCATTCTAATGGTAAAATATTTTTTGAAATCGAACTAGTAGTTTTTGAGCTTATTCGTAACAAACAAAATTACAAACATACAAATCTTTCCCTTTTATAATATATTATTAGTATTAGTATAGATGTCGAAAATCAGCGTTTAATAAATTGATTAATTAGTTGTCGAGAACATTTAAGAGGTCGTTAATTAACAGCAGAACTGAAGCCGCTTTCAGACCGCGAACGGTTTTAACTTCATGGTCTTATTTAAACAAATATCATACCTATTTCTGCCGTCAAGCAGTAATGCTCGCATTGTTGTGTTCCGGTGTGAAAGGTATGGTTTCCGGTGAAATTACTGGCACATGAGGTTTTCTATCTTAGCCTCAAGGTGGCAACCCGCGAGTGATACCTCTGGTATTGCAAGCGTTCATAGGCTGCGGTAACCGCTTACCATCAAGTGGGCCGTACGCTTGGTTACCACTTTAGTAGTATAAAAAAAAAAAAAAACATTTAAATAATACATTTTAAGAAACAAACAAAAACTGCCTTCTAACAAAAAAAATGTTTTGGCAGATTGTGGTAATACGAGGCGATGTAGTAATTGTAAATAATAAATAAATAAATAATAAATAATGCTGGACAATCCACACAGCATCATCTAGCCCAAGGTAAGCTGCTGTTAAACAGAGCTGTATTATGGGAACTAGATAACTGATATATATTAATTACAATACAATACATAGATAGATACTTTTTATTATACATAGAAAACACCCAGAACACCCGGAACAAATATTTGCAGATCCTACAAACATTTGTCCCAAGGCGGGAATCGAACCCGCAACCTCCGCGTCGCAGGCGGACCTTCGCCCACCGCGCCACATTGGTCGTCAAAATAACGTTTTCTTTGATTATTCTAAAAATACTGAGCCGATTGCGATAATTGATGGCAACCATGACACTCATACATACAACGGCAATGTTTACGTAGGTATACTTCTCTCGGTGGATAAAAGCTTCCGTGAAGTTAGCCGTTTGTGATGCGCAAAGACAATTTCGTTAGAAAAAGCTCCATTGCGCTCGAAACGGCTAACTTCACGGAAGCTTAGATCCGCCGATAGAACTATACTCAATTCAATTTTAATTTTATTTATTTAACCTTTTGTACAACGTGACATTACGGAAAACCACCTACACTACCTACACTAGAAACTATAAAATCAAACCACGCATGTGTTGATTGCGACGCGTTTGATCTATACATTTAAGAGTGTCCGGGGGGTGGCTTAGTGTAAAAACAACTTAACAGTTCTAATTTGCAATTACCAAAAGTGAGAAACCATTTTAATTTAAGGCTAAAGCCAATTTAACGAATGACTTGTCTGTTCAAACAAATTCAAATTTCGAAGCGTTCCAGAATCTCCCTCGATTCGTTTCTGTCTATCAATGGTTATTTCATTTCACGAAGACGCGTAAATCATTGTTATTTTGAACCTTATCTCAGTAACATTAAGATCTCAGCAATCCAAGAAACTTCACTTTGTAGATTATACATTTCTGTACATTTTGGGTCAGTGCGCAATGGCATTTGAATAGAACAACGAAAGGCCGGCGACACAAGAAAGTTGAAATGACTTCTTGGCGACACAAGAAAGTTGAAATGGCAATGTGCAGGCCATATAGCTCGCAGAACCGATAACCGCGGGGGAATAAAGGTTCTCGAATAGCGACTACGAACTGGAAAACGAAGTATACGAACGGCCCTCGACTCGATGGACCGCTGACATTAAATAGGTCGCAGGAAGTCGGTGAATGGTGAAGGCTCAAGATTGGTCATGGCATTTTTTATTATGTCCAGCAGTGGACGTCTATTGGCTGATATGATGACGATGAATGACTCGCGACGCATGCCATAGCCTGAGGCAAGCATATGGACATAAATAAATAAATAAATAATGCTGGATAATCCTCACAGCATCATCTAGCCCAAAGGCTAAGCAGAGTTTGTGTTATGGGTACTAGATGACTGATATACAACACAATACATAGATAGGTACTTTTTTATTATACAAAGAAGTACTTTCTTGTACCTGTGCACTGGTGGTCTAGTGGTAGTAACCGGAGGCCTTCTGATCCCAAGGTAGTGTGTTCGAATCCGGTCGTGTACCAATGGATTTTTATTTTAGAAAAAATTATGTGCGCATTGCCAGTGCTCTCATACGGTGAAGGAAAACATCGTGAGGAAACCGGCATGTCCAAGAACTAAAAATTCGAAAGACATGCGCCATTCACTAATCCGCATTAAGACCCAATCACTCTCGCTCGAGAGTAGACCAGTATCCCAGCAGTGGGAACGTTAGAAAGCTGTCATGATGATCCTTCCTTAAATTTTAAACTTAGTATCTCCAAATAATTCGGTTCAGCGGTTTAACCATGAAAACGTAACAGATGCACTAACTTTTGCATTTATAATATGTCTATGGATAAATTGATTAGTATAAAAATATGGATTTATTGAAAACCGTGCTTATTTGCCATCTAATCTGAACATCAGACCCTACTCGACATAAAGCTTAACCCGGCGCTAAGTTTATTGTGAGGGTCTAAGTCACCCGCAAGTACGACACACCCATAATATCACATTCTCAAATTGTTCCTATTACACCAACGGTTACAAGAACATTCCTATGATTATAACCGTACAATATCTCTGAAGAGACGGTAAGGATACTATTATGGCTCGTTTAGGGTCACAACGGCCCGCGAACTGTTGGCGGTTAAACGTTATATCTAGGAGACCTTTTGGTCCATATTGTTTTTAGTGGGGCATTTAAATACATTTTGTATCACAGAATACAGCCTCATTTGGAGTGATAAAGTTCATGTAGTGCTAACAATTTCATTATTATTTTTATGTCAGCATGATACGACGGTCACGTCGTTTGCCTGATGCATTACTCTTGAATCCAATAATAATTCCGATTCAATCCCAATTCCAATTTACTGCTGTCATTTTTTTTTTCAGGTTTGCACTCAAAAGTCCTATAATATATCATCCAATAGGTACTTGTCCAATACCGATCGCGTTCAAGAGTAAGGCCTCTATCCCTAACATAACAGTTGCAGTATGCTTCGAGGCACTGCACTGCGCTCATCACCGCGATACTCTTTCGCTTAGTAATTTCACTTGGTACAGTGCCCTTCCAATCTTAATAAAGTAATGGTTATCTCATGTTTCATATCTTTTTCCCATGTCATTAGTTTTCTATGGCTAATACTGACTTCAACATACCTGATCAGTTTTTTTTCTTTAATTATATTTATTTTAGCTATTTATCTAGCATAGTTTTTTTACTGTTTACCCAATCTTCATTTTCTAAAGTAAAAGGAATTTATGACAGCTTGCGCGCGTTTCTGACACTCGACTTAGCTAATTTCACTAAAAGGGGTCCAAGGATCTTGGGTAAACCTTACAAAGACCTTCTCACACGGTACAGACACAGGGACAGATGCGAGATAAAGACTTTACGATGTATTCATCATCATCATCACTAGAGTTGGCCATTGACTCAATCGAACTTACTCTGTAGTACAATACGATATAATAAAAAAAAACAAAGACGGGCGCTGAGAATTGTCGACAATCCCAAACTCACAAGCGGTATTGAGCCCTTGAGTCTGAGGAGAGACTTTGCCTCCTTGTGTGTGTTCTACCGCTTGTATAATGGGCAGTGTTCTGAAGAATTGTTTGACTTGATGCCAACAGCCTCTTTCTACCATCGCACCGCTCGCCATCGGCAGAGGATTCATCCACACACTCTAGAGCCAGGTTGGTCGCGCACCGTAAGGTTTCAGAGGAACTTCCTCCCGCGAACACTTAGGCTGTAGAATGATCTCCCTGCTGAGGTTTTCCCTGGAGACTACAGCATGAGGTTCTTCAAAAAGGGCGTTTTAAAATTTTTAAAGGGTCGGCAAAGCGCGAGTGATGCCTCTGGTATTGCAAGCGTTCATAGGCTACGGTAACCGCTTAACATCAGGTGGACCGTATGCTTGTTTGCCACCTTGGTGGTATAAAAAAAAAAAAAAAAAAAACATTTATTTCTTGCAAGTAAATGATTTACCAATGTTGGTAAAAGCATATTTTTACAATGTCAATGATATAAAAAATATAAAACAAAACAAAATTATACCAACATAGGCCTTCTATGTAATCATTATCATGTGCCGAGCTCCCAGGCCCTTTTGTCTTCAAGGTAGGCATTTACATCATAGTAAGCCTTGTGTAAGCGTGGTTTTTATAGTTTTCTTAAATTTATTTTCAGTCAGGTTAACAATGTCATTAGGTATTTTATCGAAAACTTAACGCCTTGACCAATAAACGACCTTCCAACTTTAGCCAGTCTAGTGTAAGTACGAGTACATAAGTATAGTGTCGGTTCTGTTGTAGCGTTTTCTAAACTTACCTAACTAAAACTATCGTGGTCCTTTGTATTTTAATTAATTAGAAAAATACGTGTTTGCCACCGTTTTAGCTAGTTTAGCTTAAAAAAGTTACAGCAGAGTCGACACCATTATCACACTACATTTGAAACGATGCATATTTAACCGTCCGCCAACGGCTCCGTAGCAGATATTAGTACTATGCTGAAAATACGGGGATGACTGTATCTATGACATCAGCACACGACTTATTTAATGATAAGTGATTACCGTAGTCTATGGACGTCAGAGTAGTAGAGTTCTTTGTGATAGAGCTCCGGGGAAGGACTACCACCATACCTATTTCTGCCGCCAAGCAGTAATGCTCGCATTGCTGTATTCCGGTTCAAAGTGTATGGTTCTGGTGAAATTACAGGCACATGAGACTTTCTATCAAACGTCTCAGGGTGTTAACACGCAAGTGATATTTATGTTGCATGTGTACATAGGCTACGGTAACCGCTGACCATCAAGTAGGCCGTACGCTTGGTTGCCACTTTAGGTGTATGAAAAGAAAACGTTTAAAATTGTAGCATCACTTTCGTTGCCATCCTAAGACATGGATGCATTCAAATTTACCATTAGCGTTTTTTCGTGACGTAGACAAGAAAATAAATAAAATTAAAAAAAAACACACCAACCACCTAGGAAACATGAGAACTATACCCTTCGAACCGGAATACCGTCATGCAAGCTTGGCGGCAGAAATAGTACCCAGAACCAGCACTATCACAAAAAAACTGTTTTGTCTAAAAAAAGCTCTACCTAGAGTCAGTGGCCAACTCTGGTGACAGAGTTTTTAGGCCGCATAAAGGCCTCTATGGCTTAACAACTTTGGAAAAAACCTGGACCGACTGCTTAACGTGCCCTCCAAAGCACGGGAGTCTCAGTTGATATTGCCACTGGCGGTCACCCATCCAAATGGTGACTACGCGGAACAGTGCTTAACTTCGTTGATCTGAAGAACAAGTTAGTCAGCTACGTCACACGATTCTCGATACTATCGAGTGGAATGCGTTTAATGCGTTTGCTTACGTCAATACCCAATACCCAGGACACCCCCGTCGCTGTCACTCCCTGGACGTGTGTAAAGACACACCGAAACGTATAAACATCAAAGTAGTAAAATAAAAGCCGTTTGTTTGTCCCTCCGTGATGGGGGTACTCTGCCCCCGTCACGCGTGGCAGCCACTACATAAATAGCAGGGAGGGTTAGTTTGTATGAGTCAAACGCTAACTCTGATGGCGGAGTTTATAAACCGCCTTCGTTCGTTCGTTCGTATTAGTCAGTGGCCAACTCTGGTGACAGAGTTTATAAACCGCCTGAAAACACCAGTCATGGCCTAACAACTTTGAAAAAGACGGGACCGAATGCTTATCGTGCCCTCCGAAGCACGAAAGCGTTGCGTTGATATTGCTACAGTCGGTTTTCCATCTAAATGGTGGCTCTGAGGAATAGTGCCTAACTTTGTTGAGCTGCTAATAACAACTTAGCCAGCGGAAATTAATAAAAGGTATTTACAATACAATTCGTTTGCTACTGAATATGTGTGTCTTAATAGCAAATAAAAATATGTCTATGTCTATGTCTATGTCTATGTCTATTAGTAGCCTTCCGTCATACGAACTTCGCTTTATGAGAAACGAAAGCATTACGCACTTTTTAATAAAAAGTAAGTCTGTTCGTAAAGCTAAATTAAGCTCAAGCCTTATTCTGTCTGCGTGAATAAAGCTAGGAGCACACTCTTCGTTTTTTAATATTTTTGAATACCATGTGGTGAGTATATATAAAAATTTCATCATTAGCATCATTTTGAGGCTTCATTCATTTTTGGAAATAGACCTCTCCCAATTGTTTCCATAGCTGGGCGGTCAGTTGCCTTCGTCAGCCAGTCACGTCCCTCATATGCCTTGATGTCATCGACCCATTAGCGGTCCGAAAAAAAGAACGGTTTCCGATTTCCACTCAAACGAAGACGCGGGCGACAGCTCGTTAAAAAATATAGTAATGCAGTAAGTTCCGCGCGCTTACATCCCTGGATGTGTCCCTAGCCTAACAAAGCATCTTAAATGAGAATATTCGAAAATGCTATCCTAGGTAGGTACTGCTATTTCGTTAATGTATTCAACGCCTAACCCCTACTTAGCAATCGGCAAGTGATCTCCAACCGTTTTGTAAATGCTCTCATCACGAGTTGATTAGTTTGTTTTATTTAGTTAATTTTCTAGAGCATTCTCAATGTCTTTAGTTAAATTACTCATAGCTAGTTTTATTGAGAGAAATAAAGAAAATAACTTTATTATTTATATATGTCTATGTCTATTCTGACAAAGCATAAGGATTTATTAAAAAACGTAATTTAAACCTCTGTTAGCTAAGGAGTCTTTGTTCATTGACATAAGAATGACAAACATCAGAGATATCACTTGCGCGAGACGTAGATCATAGTTTCATATATGCCTGTAAATTTACCGGAAACACAACAATGTGAGCATTACTGCTTGGCGGCAGAAATAGATAGATTCAGATTCAGATTTATTTATTAACCATATTATAACATTGGCTGTCATACAAGGCGAGTCAAATTAAACATTTGTAAATATTTTATTTTAATGATATGTAGTCTCTATCACAAAGAACTCTACTACTTTTTACAGTTTAGCAAAACAGCATTCATATTGTGTTTATGTCATTTATGGCCGTTTTAAACACGAGGATCAGATTCAGAGATCTTTAGCTTGCTTTGCTCGCTCGATCAAATTTGCAACCAATTATATGCTACCAAGGTTGACTTTAGATCCGGTTCTGCTGACAAAATAAGCAGTGGCTTTGCTGATAAGAATGACTGATGGCTAGTAGGTATATTATGATAACCTCTCGCGGGATGGGGATGATAGATGACAAATTTAATATTTTACCTTCCAATTATTCGGATTTCCTGTATCGTACAAAATTGGTTTTAAGATAAACTTAACACAAGGTACGGTTTGGTATGAAAGTAGGTCTAGTTTTTAGTTATTAACACAGTTTTCACTAAAAACGGGATATTTACCATGATTTGTGAGTTCTATTGATTCCCGATATTTCGGCGCAGTTACATGCACCATGATCACGGGAGAACAATTCTCACAAATCATGGTAAATATCCCGTTTTTAGTGAAAATTATGAAAGTAGGTCGTTCTGTATTTTAGAGGTATTTTAATAAACCAGTCTGATCCAGAAGCAGACCTATCCTAATTCAGACTTAGTCAGTATTAAACCTACTCAGTTTTGGCCCTAAAGCTCCCTGCCCCGCCTAAAGACAGCATACGACCCATCTGATGGTAAACGGTTACCGTAGCCTGTAGACGCTTGCATGCCAAGAGGCATCACGCGCGTTTTTAAAGCAAGCGTTACTGCTTGGCGGCAGAAATACGTGTGATGGCAACACTTCCCCGGCCGATCTCTTTACGAAAAACTCTACTACTTTCTATAAATTGAAACAATGTCGATTGGGGCCTCGAATAATATAACTAAATAATTTTTTTTTCAGTTCCAACCCACTTCTGTTAAAGAATCAATTTCGAGGTGCAATCGTTTTTGAACTACCATTCAACTGAAACTGACCATTTATTGGCTCAAACCGCGTTTCTACACAAATAAAAAAGTATTTTCCCCCATTTTGCGTGTCAGAAAACTATACAGTCAAACATTTCGTACCGTCCGTACATTGAATGCAAATAATTGGCAAATCGGTAGGATAAACAAAACACAGGCAAAAAACCGTGGAACTGGTTGAATAAATAAATATCCGTTGATAGGGTTGCGATAGCGATCTTTATTTCCGGTTGTTGGATATATAAAAAGTTCGTTTGATTGTCGTTAGAGATCTTTGGGCTTTTTGGGAAAAAAAAACTACTCGTATCAATCAAGGTCCATTACTATCATCTCGTATCATCTAACGTCTCAGGGTGGTAACACGCAAGTGATATTATGTTACTTGCGTACATAGGCTGCGGTATCATACGGTCAACATCGTGAAGAAATCAAGTTCAAGAACTAATAATTTGAAAGATATGTGCCATCCACCAATCCGCATTGGGTCCGCGTGGTAGGTAGGTAGTATGCCAGTCTTCTTGCAGTGGGAACATTCGAGATCTGTCATGATGATGACTAAAGAAGCTTTGTTAAAAAAACCATACAAATTGACAGCTGAATGATACGTTTTCGGTTGCTGTTACACGCGGCCCAAAACAAAAAAAAGCCACGGAACCCCAGTATGGCGATGTCTCGTACACTCTTAACCGCCATTTACTAAAACGCACATAACATACACCTCCAGGGCATTGTCAAAGCGAAAAAGAGGAGCAATAGGAAACACAAAACACGAACCCAATTCCAATGCTTTCACTTTTTGGAGCTTGTACAGGTTTGTTACCGATGTATCTTATTTTTATTTGTTAAAACAATTTAAAAATAATACTTTAGATTAATAGAACACAAATGGGGCAAGCGTGGAACAAAATTATTAAACAAATTAAAAAAAATGTCGGGGTAGACAATGTGGGTTGAACGTGGAATTTAACATTGTGGGGTCAAAATTTGAGGGGTGAAAATTGTAAAAATCGATTAATTGTTTATAAATAAATTGTCGATTTTGCTGTTTCTATTATTAGAACCAACGGAATAAGCTTTGTTTTTTCTACTAATAAAGTAGGACCAACAGAAACCAGCCCTTTTGCAACCAATGTACCTACGAAGTTTTTACCTACTATGTACGAAGTTAAGTAAATACGAGAATTGGGTATTGGAATTGCTTTTGACATTTTACTCTGTGGTTTATAAAAGGTATATAGTCAATAATTATGCCTATTTGCACTTTGTAGGCTTTGTAGGCTTGTTACCTGTCGTACATAAAATGCATCAAACTTTATGGGTACTATATTATATTTGCCTAAGCCTATAATTTATATTAGCAGTCCGTCCCAGCTTCGCGCGGGTGTAATGAAACCGCACCCGTGCAAAGCCGGGTCAGGTCGCTAGTAATGAATATATCTGACGTTACCCAAGAATAATATAGCATTCTAACGGGGAAATAATTTTTGAAATCGGACCGGGTTTGAGTTTATTCGTAACAAAAAAAAATACATAATTTTCACTAAAAACGGGATATTTACCATAATTTGTAAGTTTTTTTGATTCCCGATATGTCGGTGCAGTTACATGCACCATGATCACGGGAGAACAGTTCCGAAATATCGGGAATCAATAAAACTCACAAATCATGGTAAATATCCCGTTTTTAGTGAAAATTATGTTAATAACCATGATAGTTTTAAAAACTATAACAAAAATACAAATATTTCCTCTCTATAATATTAGTATAGATTATCTTGTTTTTCAGTGTCTAAAAATACTGTTTTTTTATATATAAGGTCATCAAGTCGACGCGAGCGATAACTCTGGTATTGCAAGCATCCAATAATCTATCAAAAAAAAAAAAAAAATATTTCAATAGAATCATCACAAGGATCACTTTGAAACGTCTTACAAGCTAGGAAAAATTTACACCAGTTCCAATGCGCGCCCATGCCGTAAAAGAACTGGCAACAACACCGGCTGGGTTCCTATCGCTTTTTTGGCATGACCCTTGCTATTGTTATGGATGCCGAGTAGAGTTGGAGCACATTCGTCCCAAGCTTTTTTATCATCTAGGTAATCGGTTATATCTATGTATTGTGTTAGGTATATCAGTCATCGGTACCCAGCTCTTAGCTTGGGGCTAGATGATGCTTTGTGAATTGTCCAGCATTCTTTTTTAATAAGCTTGTTTGCTTGTTTTGGTGGTATAAAAAAGTTGAGTTCTTAGGTTAAAAAAAATGTAGGTGAAAGATTGATAGATAGATAGATAAAGAGTAGTAGAGTTCTCCGTGATAGAGCTCGTCCGGGGAAGGACTACCACCATACCTATTTCTGCCGCAAAGCAGTAATGCTCGCATTGCTGTGTTCCGGTGTGAAGGGTATGGTTTCCGGTGCAATTACTGGCACATGAGGCTTTCGATCTTAGCCTCAAGGTGGCAACCCGCGTGTGATACCTCTTGTATTGCATGCGTATATAGGCTGCGGTAACCCCTTACCATCTTGTGGGCCGTACGCTTGGTTGCCACTTCAGTTGTATAAAAAAAAAAGTAATAAGTTTACTGAATTCTTCAGAGGTGTAGTGGCGGGCGTTACGCAAACAAAGATACTGGTATATATAAAACATATAAATATATATAAAAATAAACTGGTTTACCATAAAGTCTTGTCTCATTTTGCTAACATAACAATAGATAATCTTTGCGTGCGAAACAACGCCATTTTGGCACCAGCGTTCCTAGCCCAGGCGTATCATAAACTTATCCAGCAAATATTGAAACCTCACGCGATCGAGGCATTACATACCAGACCTGTTAATGTTAACGTTTAGAACAAAAATCATAACTAGATGGCAGTACTAAAATTGTGAAATTTCTACGCGTTATTCACCTAGTTTGCAAGATGTTTCAAGTGGTTCTTGTGACTTTTTGAATAAAACTCTTTTGACTCTACTTTATCTTTTTGTGCTAGACGCAAAACTTTATAAATTGCCAAAACTACAAACTATTTTTTTTTATAATGGCTGTGTAGCGGAGATGTGCGACGTAATCCAGAACGAAACTTAAACTCAAAAACTACTTTTCTTAAAAACTGGGATAATTAAATAAATTCTTATTGTATAAAGGATTAAAAAATGTTTTAACACTTGGTTGGCAAGCACGAGATAATTGGCCGACCCTTCATACTCATACCAAGTTCCAGCACAAAGGAAGGTCCAACCTAGATCAAACTCCTTGGCGAACTTTTCGAAATTAGTTCAAATAGCGAACGCAGAACTTTGTTTCAAACTAGTGATGTGCGAAAGCATTATTTCTCGGTATCAGTACGAAAATAACGATACAGAAATGCTTAAACTTAATCATAACCAATGGCTAAGTTAGTAAGTTTCTCTGCGAATATCCTATCTGCGAATTAATAATACCTACATTAAAATATTTTTTCTGAACTGAAACGTCTGAGTTATTTGGTTGGCTTACTACTAGCCAGATTTCACTGAAATTATCATAACATTCACTCTACATAATACAAAGCTTAAAACTACGTAATGTTAAGGATATTTTGACATATTTGATTCATCTCGTAAGATCGCATGAGTATCACTGAAGCTGTTTCATGTTTCCTCATCGAACGTTTGATTTATATAAATAAGAGTCTTTAACTTCCTTTTCTAGTGTTTCGTACCGTACCAAGAAAAAACGGTACAATTAAAAGACCATTTTGTTGTGCGTTTGTGTGTCTGAATGTTTATCTGTCTGTCTTTCGAAAGCTTTTTTTAAAAACGAATAAAGACATCAATGTGAATTGTATTATTTTATACTTAATAAATTGTTTTTAAGCTAATCTTTTCTTTAATTTAATTCTTTTTTAATATCAAGAGTAAAAAAAGATATGGCAATAAATGTATAATTTTTATATTAATATGTAATCACAGAAGAGTTTTGCCTCGTATTCCTGAGCTTGTTTATCCCTAAGCGGAATGATGAAGTTTGTTAGAAAACATTGCTGAAACTCGATAAGTCCTCATACGATTTCAAATTTGAATGAATGGTTTTTGTGGTCAAGAATTAATCTAACCGAGTCTATCTTTTACAGTAGGTACGGAATCCTCAGGGCGGCGAGTCTCGCTTGCACTTGTTTTATTTGACATTTTACGCAGATTGATGTTAGACTTTTTATGCAAATGCTTATGTAAATAAAGATCGATTCCAAAGGCGTAAACGAGGAATAAACAAACCAACCTTTTTTTTCTATCTGCATATTGGGTTCGCATGCTAATTGCCATGTTGCCGTGCCGTCACGCGATTCCACAAAATATCTTTTTTCCCAGACTTACGTGCTTCAGTTTCAAGCTTGTTATACGGCGAAATAAATAAATAAAGAGTGGGAACGAAATACGAGCCCTGAGGCTTCTGTTACAGGGGTCCCACTTACCCAACCGTGCTGAAACTTCGCGTTTATAAAGACTCTTCTCAATCAAACTTTACCACATTTTAGGGACACCTTTTAGTATCTCGGGGTAACGAAAGGTTGGGTACTCGAGATTTTCATTGTGAAAATTGTGATATTATAAAACCAGCGTAGCACATGCTGAGTGTCTGCCTTTTTTCATCACAGTAGTTTAGTTTTAATTTGTATTGTTATTTTTATGTTTGTGTGGCGCAAAAAATATTTTTTTCTATTCTATTCGATTCTATTCTATATTAAAAAAAAAATCTATTAAGCTCATTTTGTTTCAGTATTTGTGTATTTAAAATAAGTATGGGCTCCTTGTCAGTACTTCAGGCATAGTGTGAAACCCACATGTCTAAGAACTAAATATTTGAAAGACATGTGCCGCTAGTCCGCATTAGGGCCGCGAGGTGGATTTATGATTAAATAACTCTCGCTCGAGGTCAGTGTCCCAGCAGTGGAAATATTTAAAGGCTGGCTATGTTAAAAAACCTTATTTTTTTGCATAGGCTGTTACATATTTATTTTCAGTAATTTTTGCCTGCTATTATAGATAATAACGCGCTAACTTCAATACTACACAATAACTTAATACAATGTACAAAAATATGTGTTTTTAGGTAACGTATAAAAAACTAAAGCAAAAACCAATAATTATTTATAAAAAAATCAAGTTAATTCGGATGTTTATCAAGACCCTTACTTAGTTCAGCTCTGCAGGTGTATATAAAAACTGAAGGTTACATAATTGAATCTATATAAAAATAATAATCTAGAAATGAACTATACGATTCCAACAAGGCTAAATTGATTTCTCGATGTTGATAAATGGAATATTTTGCCGTTGATAAATGTCTACTCGTCAACATTTGATTGAAATGTAAAGGGTTTCCAATAAGACTAAAGTAGGTGAGATATTACGGTACCTGCTCAAAACGTACCAAATGTTTTCATTAATTTCAGTAATAGTTTTTGTATAATTACAAAAATATTCAACTAGGTACCTTGGCAACTACAAACAATTAAAAGTTTGCACGTTACAACAATGTGACTCACCTTAACTCACAACTCGATTTAATTTCCACCAGCACAGCACTATCACTAGAAACTTGTGTAATTAACCCTTAATTATGTACAACACTATTCCGCTCACCTCACTTCACTGGAAAAAAAGTTTTAAAACCACTTGCGAAGTCCAAAAACTGTTTGAAATTCGAGCTTGTTTTTTTTCCTAACACGCAAAGTCATTTGTATGCACGGAAGAAGACTACATATATTTTTTTAATGTCGTTTTAATTATTATTTATGAAGGTTTTCGCGGCTCGACGCGACGCGAAACGACCGCCCTCTACCTAGTCTAGCCGCGGACTGACTAAAGAAGGCTGACTGGTTTGCAGCTATGCGTACATATTCCCGTGGTTGTTTAGTTTATTCGAGCTGAAAAAAATTATTTATTTTCTGAACGAAATCATGGATTTTTCATTTGTCGTCATTTTTAAGTGTTATAAAGTTTGTAGTAGTGTGTAATGTGTACCTATATGTCTGTGGCATCATAACTCCTGAAAGTTGTGCTAATCGAAGGTGTTCTTAGTTATGTTTCAAGAAAATCTGCTCTGCGTTTAAAGATTCTGTTTTTAGTTGATAAAGATTTTACAACTTCGGCTAATTAAAAGAGTTTGTTTTTTGGTGTTTCATTAAATTTTTATTTTAAGTTTATAACTAGGTTGACAATTTTCATTTACGTATAACAGTTATGTCTTTAAAATGTTAATCATATTTATCTTAAAGGCCAGTTTATAATTAATTTTGTTTACGATGTTGTCCAGGAAGGGAGATCCCACGACAGTTATAAAATTGTTAATTTGTTGCTTAATTGCATGTCTTACAAATGAGTTTCTAGATTACATTTAATTTTTCATTAGCTTGGGACTATTTTGACTGCACGATTAAAAGAGGTTAGCTTACTAAAATGACAATATTTTTTAAATAGAAAGTGGATCTAAAATTCGTTGAAAACGATCTACAGATCGTTTTTAATCGTTATCGTAAAACGCTTAGCTAAGTTTGAAAGTTTTGCGTGACACTGCACTACGCTCGTTACTCCGAGACGTAGAACAGTTATTAAGTCTTTTTCACCAAGTAATTTCATTTGCTACAGTGTCCTTCAACCCTATATATTTTTATACTACTAAAGTGGCAACCAAGTTTACGGGCCATTAGATTTTAAGTGGTTACCGTAGCCTATGTACGCATGCAACATCACTTGCGTGTTACCACCCTGAGACGTTAGATAGAAAGTCTAATGTGCCTGTAATTTCACCGGAAACCATACCCTTCGAACCGGAACACAGCAATGCGACCATTACTGCTTGGCGGCAGAAATAGGTATGTTGGTAGTCCTTCCCCGGAGCTCACAAAGAACTCAACTACTCTTAAAACCTAAACAGCCTGCACACAACTGCTTGGAGGCAGAATATCATTTCAACGTTGTGTGACCTTAGAAGACTTTGAAAATAAGTTCGTATGAGTCAGTGGCCAAATCTAGATCACCTGTATATCGATGTGATCGCGGGAACCAAAATGTAGAATTCCATTTCAGCATATCTCATAATTTGAATGGCTCAAAAGATGTTTTTCGTAATGATGGCTACATTTCCGCGCTATAACCGTTAGCCCTTTCAGATCTGCCGTAAAAAATAACGGAATCACATTAAGCTGCGTTCGTTATTCCGGCAAGGGTCGGTTTCTTGTATTAAGCTGAGCGATAAGCTGTGCGACTTCTGCGAATTGCAGTCTCTCTCTTCCTAACTTATGTAAGTACTACTGGTATAATGTTATTTGTGATTTACCTGAGTATTAGCTGAAGCAGAGATCCCTCGCATCTACGTACAGGTCTCTACCTAGTTAGAGCGAAGAACTCAATGCAACAGTGGCACAAAGGTCTTTTCACACAGCATTCTTTACTTACGAGAAACACAAGATCTGTTATTATCCTATAAAATGTTGTTTAAGACCCTTTTTACTAAATAAAGATTTTTGATTTGATTTTGATTTGATTTGAACTATTTATCCCACATGGTGGTGGGGTTAGCTTTCCTACAATTCTTTTTTTTTTTTTTTTTTTATACAACTGAAGTGTCAACCAAGCGTACGGCCCACAAGATAGTAAGCGGTTACCGCAGCCTATGGACGCTTGCAATACCAGAGGTATCACTCGCGGGGAGCCACCTTGAGGCTAAGATCGAAAGCCTCATGTGCCAGTAATTTCACCGGAAACCATACCCTTCACACCGGAACACAGCAATGCGAGCATTACTGCTTGGCGGCAGAAATAGGTATGGTGGTAGTCCTTCCCCAGACGAGCTCTATCACAGAGAACTCTACTACTCTACTCTTCTTTTTACTTTCTTCTTCTTCCACTTCGCTCTATCCTCGACATCTTCGTCCAAAACATTTGCGAATTGCAGTGTTTACAAAAATATGCAGCGCTACCACGTAAGAAATGATACGAAGGAAAAAGAAAGAGCAGATTATTTTAACCATATAAACATGAATTAATGGTAATAGAAAAAACATGTTTCGTTGTAAAATAACCCATAATCTTACTAATCTAATACCCTTCGTAATTATTTACATTAATAATAATTACGAAGGGGAAAGTTGACGAGCGACTAACTCTTTAATGTTTGTATGTGTGGATGTGAAATCTGAAATGTGGAAGTATCACGCCAGAACGACGGAACGGATGAATTTCACACAGGCATAGATTATAGTCTGGAGTAACACATACGCTAATTTTATTCCGGAAAAATGTTCGGTTCGCGTTTTTCCAGACATTTTCCAGTTATTTAATAACTGTTTAACCGCGGGTAACTATGCGGCCCGCGGAATGTATAATTAACTATAATTATATATAGGTATTCACCCATAGTTATAAAATGTTCCACTCATTTTACCGGCATCTATACCCACATCGAAACACAGCAATCCTCCTTCGAGCATTAATCCTTGGCGGCAAAACTAGATATGGCGGCAGCACTTCCCCGGAAAACTCTAAAATATATTCTGCCAGTTAAAAAACACCGTATTTAAGTAAATATGTTACCTTGGTAGACTTAATTCACCTAAAGTGAATCACCTGGGTGAATTAAGTTTACTTATTATATTATATTATTATATCTGCCATTCATGTCCCACTGCTGGGCAAAGGCCTCCCCCCATTCTCAAGTTTACTTATTTTATTTTATTTTATAATATTGATTGTGTGCCACCTATTATAGGTAATTAAGCACACCGCTCCGCTAGTCGCGTCGCTTGTCTCGTACGCTTCACCTTCATACCCCGAGTTATTTTCTTAGTTAATTACGCGTCTTGGCCCGAGGGGTACAATGAAACTTTTCACATTTGACTACTGTACAGGTCAGCGCGTAATGAACCAACTTACCAGGAATGTTCGAGCCGACGACGCCGACGCTGGCACAGAAGAAGCAGTAGTAGGCATCGACAAAACTGGTGAAGTTTTGTTTCACTCTACAGCTTGCTAATGCCTGGTTCCTATAATTATTAATTATAATAAATATTAATAATTAGTACTCAATTATGATATACATTGAATCAGTAGTCAGTGCTGATTCTAAGTTCGAGCAAAGTCAGTGCTGACCTGCTACTGACCTGCTACTGTAAATTGATTTGAAGTCAGTGAAACGCTGTCGGGTCAGTGCTGACTTTAATATTCTCGCGTACTGACCCTCGTAAACGGAGCATGTCAGGTCGCGAGTTTGCCGGCATCTTTCGCCGGCACTGAAGCTAAGGGCTAAGGCACGCGTTTATTTTGATTTGGTGAAGGTCCAAGCGCGCGCATGCCAGCGCGAGCAAATGTGTGCTATCTCGGTCTTGCTACCAACCATGGAGTGTCATGGTTCACATCACATCAGCACCGTTTACGTACATAAACCATGCATGTGGTGATTGCGACGCGTTTGCTTCATACATTTTATTGAGTGTCGGGGGTGTGTCAGTTCTCGAAGTCAGGCACTGACTCCATTTGAAGTCAGTCACTGACCCACTGTAAATCATACTTAAGTGCTCCTTGGCAGTTTGTAATTAATGTAATTTCGCATGTGTCTGACAACCAACCGAAGGCGTCCGTCGTGGTTCTATGCCGTCACAGTCCTATAGAACTAATGGAAGATACCCGGCCTAACAACATTATTAATGTCGGTAACGACAGCTTATCTATCTTATGTTATCTTTGTATTTTTATTTTTAACTAGCTGTTGCCATTGACTTCGTTCACGTGAAACTTGGAAACTGTACTTTTTTCCGGGATATTATCCCGGAAAAAAGTACAGTGTATGTCTTATTTCCGGTCATTATCTAATCTATGTTTTAAATTTCAGCCAGTGGTTGTTGAGTTATAAAATGGAACAAACCTCCATCCAAACAAACATTCAAACTTTCGCATTTATAATATTATTGTAATGTTTTATGTGTGGCATAAAGTAAATTATTTCGAAGCCACGGCGGAAGTTACAATAGATTCATAGAGAAAAGTTGAAATGTATAAAAACGCCGAAAAAACTCACAGACGGGGCGCGGACGATTTTTTTGAAACCTAAAGAAAAGACGGGACAACGGCGCCGGCGCCGGCGCGTCGCAAGAGCTGGCGACATTGTTGTTTTAGCTTCAGTTCCTCGCACCCGTCTGCACTCCCGTCGCGCCCGTGTCCCGTCTTTTTTATAACTTTGCAATAGGATTTTAAGAGTAGTAGAGTTCTTTGTGATAGAACACGTCCGGGGAAGTACCATACCTATTTCTGCAGCAAAGCAGTAATGTTCGCATTGCTGTATTCCGGTGTGAAGGGTATGGTTTCTGGTGAAATTACTGGCACATGAGGCTTTCGATCTATGCCTCTAGGTGGTAACCCGCGAGTGATACCTCTGGTATAGCAAGCGTTCATAGGCTGCGGTAACCGCTTTCCCATCTTGTGAGCCGTACGCTTGGCTGCCACTTCAGTTGTAAAAAAAAAGGCGCAGACGAGTAAGCATCAGTCGTGTCCGCGCCCCGTCTTTTCTATAAGTTTTGCGTCTCAACGCTTCTACACATATTGCTTTCGTCTTACGTCTTTTCTGTGTTCCTAAAGATCATCAGATGGGTCACTCGAATGAATGTTCACTCAGTGAATGCTTAATTTTTCTTGGCAAAATTGTATCGTTTTGTGTTCAAACTTTTCATTTCGAGTGAAACACATCTGATAACACATTAATTAATAATTTCCAAGGGGGTAATAATCCGTGTGCTTTTCGGCGACATTAAACAAGTCCAAAAACATCAAAAAAACTCGATAGACGAATCTAAAATCAGAAGAACAAAGCTCATTTTCCATTATAAGTTATTTTTAGTAACACAGCCCCAGTTTATTTTACGTGCTTACCTGAGTGGCTATTCTCGACCCCCGGTCAAATTGTATGACATAGGGTACCTTCCTTTGTTACTCAAGTTACTCACTTACTCATTATATCCTGTCCATCTAGTCTGGAAGAGGTGGCATTTGGCGATAAGAGCGATCGTAGCACGTTCGTGATTCTCCGTTGTATTATCTTTGGTCTTAAGTAGATAAGGACTAGACATAGATATTATAATAAAGCATAATATATTAAGATAGTGCCACAGAACAGATATTAGTACTACCTACGTCCAGAATGGCCACTCCTTACCTCCCACCGGTTCTACTTACCTTACCCCAGTGGTGAGTTTGCCGGCACCACACGGCATCTTTCGCCGGCATTGAAGCTGAAGGCGCAGTCCACGCAGTCTTAACACTTAAACCAAAACGTTTGTTTAGTTAACGTCTAAAGCAAGGGTAATGGTTTCCCGTGAAATAACAGGCTTTACATCTACGGCTCAGAGTGGCAACGCGCAAGCAATGTATCTGATGTTGCAAGCGTACATAGGCTACGCTAACCGCTTACCATAAAGTGAGACGTACTCTTGGTTGCCATTTTAGTGATATAAAAAAAAGCAATAACAAGCGACAACGTCCCTGAAGGTATAGCTCGCACAGCGGATCTAGGCTTCCGTGAAGTTAGCCGTTTGTGATGCGCAAAGACAATTTTAGTTTGAAAAAGCTACATTGCGCATCGAAACGGCTAATTTCACGACGGCCGAGATCCGTTGTGAGAACTATACAGCTTAAAGCCTACGGCGTAGCAAGGCGCTACGGCGCAGAAGAAAAAATCATTATAATTTTGAAATACCGTATGCCGTTCGAGATTCGTATAAAAACGTGCGCAAAACTACTATTTATCATCTTTTTTTTCATTACTATTAATTTATTGATAGTAAACTATTTGGTATTTTTTAAAGATTTCTTACCTGCAGTATATTTTTATCATAGTAAGTACTAATATATATCAGTTTTGAACTTTTATACTGTCTTTTGGTTTTGAGCGCTGGTGACGTAGCTGGCTAAGTTATTTTTAACAGATCAACGAAGTTAAGCACTTTTACGTGTAGTCACCATTTGGATGGGTGGCGCTTAGTTGAGATGGCCAGTGGCAATCTCAACTAAGCGCTCCCGTGCCGGTCCTGGCTTTTTCATAGTTGTTAGGGCATGACAGAGGCCTTCGGGCGGCCTAAAAACTCTATCAACAGAGTTGGCCACTGACTCATACTTACATACTGTGACTAAATAGTAAGTAAATTCGCATAAGTCAGCGAGTGATCAACTCTAGTGACAGAGTTTTAAAGCTTCTTAGAGCTCTTACAGCCTTACAACTTTGAAAAATCCGGGACCGACTGCATAACGTGCCCTCCGAAGTACGGACGCGCTCAGTTGAAGTTACCACTAAATTCGGTAGTGTACGTTCAACTGAAATGTGATAGAACAGAATATCTATGAGCAAACTGATACCATACACATTATTACCCACATAAATATCGTCATCATAGCTGTATGTACAAGCACTAAGTACACTCGACAATGTAAGTTGGGACATCATCATTAAATGAAATTTTAGTGACCCGGAACAATTGTTTGCATGATCTGCAAATAATTGTTTCAGGTCTTGGGGTTTCTGTGTGTACCTATGTATTATAAGATAGATAGATACGAGTAGATGGATAGAAAATACTTTAGTACGTAGGTATATTTTTTACAAAAAAATTAGATAATAAATTATTTTTTTATCCGATAACCACTGGGGATAGGTTCTCGAATAGCGACCACGAACTAGAAAACGAAGTGTAGGACGGCCCCCCACTCGATTGACCGAAGACACTAAAGCGGTTGCAGGAAGTCGGTGGGTGGTGAAGGCTCCAAATCGGCATGGCGCTCTTTTGGGGAGGCCTATGTCCAGCAGTGGACGTCTATCGGCTGATGATAATGAATATTTCCACTGTGAGCACAGAATAATGCTCTGTTTAACAGCAGCTTACCTGGGGCTAGATGATGCTGTGTGGATTGTCCAGCATTGTTTAATTTAATTTAGTTTAATAGTGCCGTGGCACACTGGCCTACTCTCAAGCGAGAGTGATTGGGTCATCATACATACTCCACCATTATTCGGACCTAATGCGGACATGTTGCATTTGCAAAGTTTTCTTCTTGGACATATTCATAAACTTTTCCCGCTGACTGTTCTCTTTCGGAAGCGGAAGGCATAAAGCGCGCACACCAGTGATAGCGACTTTAATGCGAATGATAGCTGGCAGTGGTGAGCGCCCTTATTCACATTAACGATTCACACGAAGATAAAACATATTTGCAGCTATAATTTTTAATGCTCCGCAATCTTTGTGCGATTATATAGTCAGTGGATTATGTCATTTGTAGAGCTACACTGTACTGGCCACGCCTAGGGTTGCAGTATCCAAGTTTTGGAATCTTAGAATCGCGGCCGGAATTTGAAAATCTCAATAAATCTTAGGATTTTTTTGAATACAGCACATTCCAGTCCAATCTTCGCAATTTCACAACTGCACAAGTAGAACTGGTACCTACCTCACAACATATCTAAATATAATATCTAAACCTTGACCAAACAAATATTTGTCACAAAGCGGGAATCTAACCGGTGACCATAGCGCCATCGAAATCAATCAAATCGTAGAATCCAATGGTATCGCCCACAATTAGGCAAATAGTCTACCTACCTCTATTATGTTATGTAAAGGTTGGCCACTGACTCATACGAACTTACTTACTTATTTAGAGGTGCTATTTCTGATCTTTGTCAAACAAAAGGTTGCATTCGACTTGTAACAAGTCGTTATTTTGTGCCTTTCATCACGTAGTAGGTAGTACCTAGTTAGGTAGGTAGGTACTTACCTTTCCTCGTATCTAGTGTGCGTCAAAAATATCTATCATACTGTATTTTCTGTATTTCGTCACATTATTGGGTATTTACTACCTAAATAGGAGGCATACGTGCTTCTGTCGATGTAGGTACCTCTAAATAACGTATAAAAATTGTACGTGTTATACGTGACATGAGAAATGGAGCCTTGCCTAAAAGTAAAAGCAAAAAACAGTTCATCGAGACAGTGTTCAATAATCGCTTTGAATTATTTTGACAGGCGTTTTTTTGCAAAACCGTAACGAACGGTACATTTAATTAAATAAGTATTACAACTATTAGGTAGGTACGATAGAACTTTAAAAGATAGTAATGGGCATAGGCGGATTGGTAGGTAAGTTAGGTACCTATAGGTAGGTAGGTACTACGCAAGAAGACCTTGGGACGTAGGTAACTAAGTACCTACACTAAGCACCTACTTACCTACCTACCATGAATGCGTATAATGTGGTACCAAAAAGAGTAGGGTACCTACCAAACTGTGCAAGAATGCTTGTTAAAATGCCACTATTTTTTACAAATCACATGCGAAACGTGCTAGATAAACAGCTGGTAAAGCAGACGCATGGTAAACTAGCTCGTAAAGCACAACCCTCCTGTAGTTAGCGAATGGACAATAGCTTGCACTAATGAGGCCTCGTACCGTTTATTACGAGATGTTTAGTTTCTAGGTAGTAGGTATCTATACCTACCTACTTGTAGATTTGCTTGGAATACGTTTTAAAGGCAACAGGTATTTTTTTAAGTAAATGGTCACTCGCCTCCTGACCTCAAATGTCCATTCGAGCCATTAGAGCTACAATTATGGTGCCTATGCCTACACCTCACAAGTAAATACCTATACTTACTTACCTAGATCGTTTGCAATCTAGACACAGATCGTTATAATAATAGATGGCTATGGTACTGTTTATGCCACATAAATGACCTAGGAATAAGACTTTATAGCAATTAAAATGAATGCCACGCCTAGCTGTTTGCTTTGAGCCTAACTATTTATTTCTCAGTAAAACTGCAGGCGCTAAATCTAAAGCATTCAATTCGAATGCTTTCGTTTTAAATTCCACTCGCCGCAAGTCCACTCCAGCGTCCATCCTGAGGTTCCGAGGGTAGCCATTTGCTGCCGGAAGCCATAAAGCATCCGCCAGAGTTCGATAAGCCTAATGTGAGCACAGCTAATGCGACCGACCATGTGAACCAAGTACGTAGATACCTAGGTACGCAATTAAAATAACGTACCTACTTATCAATGTAGGTAGCATGTGTTTTTTTTTATAAGTACCTACAATGTCAGAAAATGACAGTCCTTCATATAATGTAAGCCACGGGATTGTGGCTATCTTGTCAAAACGACATGGGTCTTCCCATTTTAATTATTTTTCTCGTCTTATTTTAAGTTTTATTGCGTAAATTTGGTGGCAGTATAATCCAATTTAACTTGTTTACTTAGCACAAGTGTTAGTAATTGAAATGGAGGAGTAATGTTGGTTGGTAATTTAGTCAAAGACTTTCCAGGAGAATTTTGAAAGAAAAGTCATCGTTTCTTTTCAAATTTCGTTTGTTTACGGCGACAATCAATTTAATACACTTGACACTGGCAAAATTGTGGCAAACTAGCCACAGAGGCCATAAAACAAAAGAAGAAGAAGATGTAAGCCACGCACGCACACTTTGTCCATATAGCTTGTATCCTTGTATGCATATCGTTGTCAATTCATAGACAACGACATATAAATAAGAAAGAAAATACGTTTATTCATGGACCTAAGGGCATAGGTACATACAAAAAGCAATGAGCAGGTAAGTACATTTTGAATAAAAGGTTACTACGTCATTGAGAGATGTATAACACACAAAAGAGAATCGAACCCGCAACCTACGAAGCATTATGCAGAGCCTTTGGCTACGGTAAAATGGAGTCGATTTATGCCATTTTGAACGTGAAAATAACAACACCCACTGCACGCAGTATGGCAGAACGGTAGGTCCGAGAATGTAGACCTCTCGCTTTGTCATACCCTTGTAATAATGCCAACTTAGATTCTTCGGGGCTAGATCTAGCCTTTTAATCTGGGGCCGAGTTTTTTGACGAGTTTTCTGTCGGGCATTTCTCCATGTACCTTCTTTTCCGTTTTGCGAGATGACAAAATATAGACAAATTCTAGGTACCTACCTACTTACTTAAATATTTATATTTACATGAGTTACGGTAAAAGAGTTAATGACTAAAAAATTTAAGCTAAAAATCTTAAAACTTCTAGATACTTTTTCTTTTTCATCGAAAAATTTTGAATTTTTGGCACCTTAAATTTTTCAGATGAGAATTTTTTTGTCGTTAGCTATTAAAAAAAAGCTGTTTTTCTTAGGGGTGGTATCTCAACCAGGCGAGCAAGGTGAGTGAGGGGTGTGGGGAATTCAACCTTGATTGTTAGCTGTCTGTCACTGTCTGTCATACGTCTGGCTGGTGTCAAAGTCATAAAACGTACTACTTAGTAAACTTTTGTCGTACTGGAATCGAAATCTGTTGTAGCATTTTTTAAACTTAACTAACTAAAATTATCGCGTTACTTTGTATTTTAATTCATTAGAAAAGGACGAAAACAATTTTAGTTAGTTTTGTTTAGAAAATGTTATAGCAGAATCGACATCTGCACTTCAGACATCCGGTGTGGGCAGCAAGAATAATCAACTTGCCACTAGAATCTGTCTAACACTGTTTAATAAATCATCTTTTGGAGAATAAGAAAGAAAATTACTTAACTGTTATTTGTTCTGTTTTCTTTTCGTTTGTATTTGATTTCGATTCTAGTGCGACCGAATTTAATGTAGAATCCTATGTAGTATGTACTATGACTTTGAAATCAGCAGTGACAAAAAGCTAATAACCAAGGTTGAATTCCTCACTTCCCCCCATACTCACTCCGCTCGTTAGTTGAGCTACCGCCATCTAATAAGACAGCTTCTTTTTTAATATCCTTCCTATCCAATCCTATCCTATCCTATCCTATCCAATCCAAAATAGAGACAAAAACTCATACTTCGTCTTGCTCCCTCTTATTCATTTTACATTCAATCCTTCTCACTCTGGCAATGAGGTTTTTCAATTCGAAATTTAAAAAAAAGTAGGTTCCGATTGCTTTGACAGATGGCGCTATCTGCTCTACTGCCATACTGGGAAAGGTTATCAAAACAAGAGAAAAGTTTTGTTTCGTCTCGTGTCAAGCGGAAGGTTGTGGGTTCATGTCCTGCTTGAGGCAAAATAATTTAATTCCAGTACGACCAAAGCTAATGTACTACGTATTACGTACTATGACTTAGACACCAGCCAGAGGTATGACAGACAGTGACAGCAGGAGCAACCAATGTTGAATGCTCATGTGTTCGTGAATACACTTACATACTTACATGTAGTTGGTAATAAATCTCTAAATTAAAAGAAGAAGAATTCCCTACACATTCACCATAGCTCGCCAAACGTAGTGCTTACATTCTTTTGGGCTCGCCAGTTGAGCTATCGCCATCTAAATAGACAGCTTTTTTTTTAATAACTTGAGACGAAAACCTGTTAACCATCTACGATATTTACAAGTCTGCAGAAAGTAAGTAAGCCAAACTTATCCAAAACCGTTTTTTTTTCCAAAACCGTTGAACCAAACATACAAAGCAAAAGCAAAACAATCAAGCAAGCAAGCCCTTATGCAAGCATGCCCTAGTGTGTGTACCCAAGAGTATATAGGCACTACGTTTGTGTACTGTTTAGGCTGTTTTTCTTTTTTTTAGAATGCAAGTCAGTCAGTCAATCAAGTCGGTTTTTACTCTGTGTGTCGTCAGGAGTTTCTTTCTTTTCTTTCTTCTGTCATTTATTCCGTAGTACCGTAGTGCAAAGATTCTCTCTGATTTAATCATTTTACCGATACGACATGGTCCTCCCATTCTATGCTTTTCCGTGTTATTTTGAGCTTTAGAAACAATAATGTTTAAAGGTGGCAGTAATCTAGTATTTAAAGACTCGTAAGTCGTAGTCTTGGTACAAGTATTGTGTGATGATGGTTTGTAATTTGGTCGATTAATCTCCTAGAAAATTTTGAAAGAACGCCATCATTTCATTCCTTTGTTTCATTCATTTGTTCGTCAAATTCTTGATTCGTTTTTTTTGTTTGTTGACATTACTTGACACTGGCAAGATTTTCTGAATAGACAGACAGATTGCCTGCCATTTAAATTATAAAAAAGGGCTAATTATGTGCTACCAAACCAGTTTTATTTAAGCAATCATCACATCATGCCTCGTACGGCACGTAATTCTTGTTTCTGGACTCGCAAGCTGGAACTAGAGCTCATTAATTTCGTTCGTCAGAGAGATGCTATTTGGAGACCGGCAGGAAACACCAATCACGACATCCAGTTAAAATACAAAGCTTATGCTGAATTTGCTGCGAAGCTGGGCCAAGGTTTTACTGGTAAGCCAAAAAGACATATTTTTCAGTAGCAATCGTGGTAATTTTTTTTCATACGATTCTAAACAATTCCCGGAACCTTTAGCGGACTTCAAGGTGACTCCTTTTCTCACACGACTAACCTATCTAAAATTGGCCAACATTCGAATGAGACGCCAAATTAGCGGCTCCCGTTTCCTCCAATTTTTTAAACGGTTTTTTTTACCTGGTCTTTATCAAGGACAAGACAAGTTGTTTGCCTGGTGATAAGATCCACCTAAATATAACAGTTGCAGAACTATACTGTATGGCACCGTACTTGTATCATGACCTTGAGTTATATCCAATTTCACTGATGCATCTAAATATTATTTTCTGTATTTCTTGTCCTATCATCATTCCAGCTCGCTCTATAAGAGACAGGTGGGTGAACATTCGAAGCACATTCAATCACAACTTGCGGAAAGTAAAACGGACTGAGCAGTCTGCTTGCTCACCCTCCGAGGTTTATGTCCCATGCTGGCCTCTCTGGAAGCCTCTGCAGTTCCTGCGGGAAGGTGTAAAAATGGAGGTAATAATACTGATTGTTACATTTTTATTTGTCTATAATTTATTTATTTTAATTATAGACAAGCAACTTTAACTGATGTGTCTATGTCACAGTGTTGACAAGCACTTACTGATCAGTGATTTGTGACTTACGACTAGGAACACTTTTTCAACCCTGTCGACATTGACATTGGCAAAATTGTGGCAAACCCGGCCACAGATGCCATAAATTAAAAGAAGAAGAAGAAGAACACTTTTATAAGGTTTCGGTGTTTGTAATCACTGTATGTCGGTTCTTCTCTGTGCTGAGTACCTAATTGGAGCTTTTTTGCATATAAAAATAAGAGAAATATGCCATCACAGATGCTGATCAATTTACAGGTGTTATCACCTTATAGGATATTTAGAATTCCAAATATCCTCGCTTGTTGTTGAACTGTATTCTAAGGGTAGTAGTAACATAAATTGAGATGATAAGCTCATAATTTAAGATATCTTGCTAATTTTTTTGCGGCTTGCTCTGCTCGCCGTTGAACTGTCTATTACCGTAAAACGGGGTGAATAGGAACGATTTTCAAGTTCAAGGCCTATTTTAACTGTACCTTTTAACCATGTTATACAAACTCGCAGGGCATTTATGATTCCGGTGGCTTATATTTCAATTATTTACCACAATAATCATTCTTATTTGACATTAAATGTAATAAAATTAGTAAAATGTGCACGATCCCTAATCACCCCACAGGTGGGGTCAATAGAAACGAGACAGGGGTGAATCGAAAATATCGCTAGGGCTGCCCCAATTTTTTTACCGACTTCTAGTTATTAGAGGTTATTATTATTTGGTAAGTTGTTAGCAATGTATGTTGGGATATTAGCGTTATGGCAAAATAATTACCTACCTACCTAAAGTACAAGTAGATAGGTAAAACCTACGAGAAAAACATGAAAAATAAATGGTATAACATAAAAAAATATATTCTTTATTAGAATGGAAGGATTGAGATCACTTATGGAAGGATTGAGATATCTTACTTATCTAGCTCTAAATAATAAAAAATAATATACCTACATAAAGTTATAACTAGTACCTACTTATTCGTCTTCTAAAATGTTTAAAATTTCTTCCGCATTATCATAGTAATTTTTTTGTAACGAATATTTTGGCTTTGGCAAAAATGATGACTTTGGAGTAGGCAATAAGTATGTCCTAGTCTTTGGTAAAGGAAATGGCAACGGTAACGTTATGTCGTTAATAATCGTTATTTTCTTGGTCTTGTTATGTTCGATGTTTATTTTTTCTTCTCTATTTGACTCCATTGTAGATGAGCTTTGAATGGTATCAGGCGTAATAGATACTTCTTCTTGGTAATCAATATCCATATCTTCACTAAACACAATAGGCATCAGGTCTACATCAACAAGACTCAAATCAACATCATAATTCATTTCTGCAACGACTGCCGTATTCTTGCTTTCCTCAATTTCTGTTGTCATTTCGTCAGTTTTCTTGTGTTCTGTCAATATAATATTCTCCTTTTCATCAGTTTTTATCTTCTTTTTCTGTTACATGTTTATCTACATCTGAAGTTTCGTTTTGTTTATCTTTAAATATCATTGACTGATTTGGTTTTCTGTTCCAATTTTCTTCTATGTTTTGTTGTTCTAGTGGGTTTTTTTTTTTAGTTTTTTTCCAATTCCCTTTCCTTTAGGCAATTTCGGAGTAAGCTGAATGTCTTTTGTTTTTTTTTCATGGTTCATGTTATTATCGGTTTCAGCGATTTATTCTGTGGTTTTTTGTTCTGGTGGTTTTTTTTGTTTCGTCTTTTTTCCATTTCCCTTTCCTTTAGGTAATCTTGTGTTAGAAGTAGACGGAATGTCTTTTGATTTTTCTGTAGGGTTCGAGCTGTTATCGGTTTCAATGATTTCTTCTAAGTCAACACTTCTACCCGCCACTACATCTAATTTTTTCTTTCTTTTTGGCTCGCTTATATTCATCGTCCCATACCGCATTTCTTTTAATAAGTTCACAAATGATTCGTTAATTATATCCTTGTCCTTTTCTGTAGTATCTTTTTCGTAAGGTAGCCGTGACAGCAATTCGTTTAAATTTAATGGTATTATGCCACATTTTCTGAACCCAGCTCGAATATTGCTTTCGGAGTTTTCTTTAACTTTATCAATGAGAAGCTTGAGTAATCGAGGAAAACAGCCCTTTGGCACACATTTTACTGCTCTTCCATCAGTTTTTTTCCATTGCTCTAAAATTTGACGCCAGGCTATTTTCATTGGCCTGAAAAACGCTACATCTAAAGGTTGAGTCAGATGTGTAGAATTAGCCGGCAAGAAGACAAAATGAATGTTATGTCCTTTGCAGAGTTGTATCAAATCCGCAGAGAGATGTGATGCCAAATTGTCTCCAATCAAGACTTTTTTCCCATCCTTTTTTTCAAAATACGGTATGACTATGGTCTTTATCTGCGAAAATTTCTGCATCGAACCATCCAGATGAACTTCTATTGTATCTTGTACCGTCGGGTCCATTTTTGACCCACGTGTCGAACAAGTGAGTGGATTTGTAAACCACATAAGGTGGCAACATCTCTCCTTCTGCCGTACCAGCCATCATTACCGAGACTGAGCCTTTTGTATGGTCTAGCACTCTCTCCGGGTATTTTGCTCCACGTCTTACTATGACTGTTTTACGACCCGGGTCATCAGTCAAATTTGTCTCATCGTAATTAAGTATGTTTGCATTAGGAACACCCTCTATGGACTTTTCCAATTCCCCAAAATATTGTTCAATAACTTCTGGATTCACTGCTGCTCGAGCCCGCTTTATGTTTTGGCAAATCCGTGCAGATATTTTATTTTTGTGCCTCTTTAAAAATCCGTTGACAAAGTCTGGACCTGGATAGTTATTTTTAAATCTTTTATGAGTTAGGCCCCTCGTGTCTAAGTACATTTTGACAATATTTCGGAGATCAGTCGTGTCTAATGGGTAGCCCCATTTTGCACAAACATTCAAATTCTCGACTATGTATTCTTCGACTTCAGCGGATAATGCAGTTTGACCTCCTTGTGGGTTCATATGTTTGATTTTATGACGATGAAGCACAGATTTGGATAGATCATATTTTTTGGCAACCGCTTTCAAAGATGTATTTGGGTTTTCCAGTTCAGCAAGTGCCTCTTTTATGATCCGCTCGTCATATTTTTTGTATGTTTTTGCACCAGGTTTGGGTTTATAGGTACGTGGCATTATTTGATCCTGGTAAATTGAAAAGACATTAATTATTAAAGTATAGAAAGTAAATCAATTCTACTTGCATCAATTGTTTTTACAAGTACATAATAGGTTAAGTTTGGAATAAAGAAATATATTTTATTTAGGTACTTAGTTAATTGAGTTGAGGTTATGTAGGTACCTACTTATTAGGTAGTCTAGGTAGGTACCTATTGAAAATCGAAGTGAAAAATTCTTATGACAACCCTAATCAAGGAAGTCACCCCTCTGTCGTACCTATTCACCTCGTATCTGTTACGAATGACCCCGTATGCATTCCCATTCACCCCCTTCTAGTTCCAAATGTCCCCGAACTTGCTAAAAAAGCACTACATGATTTGGGAACTCCATTAACAAAGCTGCAGTTTATGTATCTAATTACTTTTTGTGTAAAAAGATGCCTCTTGAATCATAAAATAAAATGAAGTCGTACTCACTGCACACGAACTGCAAACCACACGTAAAAATCAAAAGTTTTTGACACCGAAAATGGCGCTCTGTTCAAGGCTTGACTTTGAAAGCTCTTTTTTTTTATTTCTCTATGGTTTAGACAACTGGTATTGCCAGAACAAAGAAAAAAATACCTACTAAAATAGTGAGATTTTTTCAGTGCTATGTCTAGCAAACGCCGTGTAGTAATAGTAGCTTTTTGGAAAGTCTTGATAAAATCCCTATTCACCCCGTGATACCTATTCACCCCGTTTTACGGTACAAATAGCTAAGGGCTTTTACACAAAATTTTGTACTGCCGCGTCACCCGAATCGTGGAAGGTGTCTTCGCCAAACGAAATCTTCACTTTCCTACGTTGCGAATTCGTATCGCAACGATTTGTAGTTTTGTATACAAGCCCTAAATTGATAACTTACTTACTTCAACACAACACGCATAACTCAGACATCTACATGTGAAACAAAACAAAGGCGAGGGGCATGAAACCGCATCCCTGATATCGCAGGGAAATATCTTGACTTATTTGATTCACTATAGTTATTTTTTACCGCTTAATTTTCTATGAATTATCTCAATTTCAGATTGCAGACAAGCCATTTGAAATTCCGCCAGTGAAAGAAGAGCCAGAAATTAATTTTAAAAGGGAGCAGTTAGATCTGAGGACCGATCGGCCTCGCTTCAAGAAGATAATCAAACCGAAGCCGTCGAGCAAGTGCATTCAAGTTATTGACAATCTAATCGAAGCTCTTAACCCATTGATGAAGACTGCTCCAAAGCCAAGCTATTGGTTCTTTGGTAAACATGTCACTGAGAGACTGGAGTCTATGAGGCGTGAGGATGCCAAATGTGCCAGCCAAGAGATTATGAGACTAGTTGACAACTGGACACAAAATTATGACTTAACTTGAAGTTATTATGACTTAGGGTTTGAAAAACCTATTGGAAATTTCTGACATAGCTGTTGTTATTTGATAAGTATCTGGGCCATGCTGGTCAGAAAATTGATGCTAATTTGGTTTTAATTTTAGCACTTTCTTTTATAACATAACACCGTTGAATCAAATTAAAGTCAAAACTGGAATGTGTAAATGTTTATATTGATAAACCCTGATATAATGTGTCTTGAAACATTTTTTTGTAGGTTTTGCTGTGAAAGGATTCCTCATTTACTATGGTAAATGAATCAGTCGGATCAAGCTGTTTTAAATGAATATTGCTACTTAATCAAAAAACTTGTTAACCAGCCTCTGGGCCGGAGCAACAGAAACATCGTAATCCGCAAATCAACCTCGATTCTCGACCGGACACGCCACCATGTCGTCATAAATATTAAATTGTTTACTCAGACTATTCTATCTATTTTAAAATAACTTTTTAAGGATTTTCTGCAAAACGTTTCATAACGTCTCCCTGTGAAATAATCGCTATTAACGTTTTTTCTGTAAAACAATTTTAAAGTGCATAGTGTATGCATAATTTTCTTTAATGTTTTTTTACATCTCGCAAAAAAAAAAAACGTTTTTATGTACACTAAGCATAAAAAACCTGTATAACATGTCTTTGATCATTGTTGATCTCATCCATTTTTTTACACCATCTGGATGTTGTTGTTAACATAATTGTTTTCGTGGAATAATTGCTGGTAACTAAGGCCGGTTTTCATCATTTAAACAAATAGTTTCTGCTCGTTGGATTCATTCTGTTATTTCCTAAGTTTCTGAGTTCTGCTTGTTTATGCAAAAAGTTCGCCACAGTTCGGCTTTTGATGTGATTTATTTATAAAATTTGGATTACTTATATAATATTTTTTAATTCTGGAGCTGTTTTTTTTTTAATTTGATCTGAGCACTGACATACAGTGTTATTTTTAATTCTTGTCTCAGTTGTTGTAACAGCCGATTTTGTCACCTGTTCGCCTAGGATGACAGATCGGACTAGAAAGTTCGATCTGTCACCCTTTTTGCACCGGGATCGATATTCAAAGTATTAATTGAAAAAAAAAACAATCGGTAATCCTGTTAGTGGCGGATATATCGGCGGCTTTTTGTCCTTGTGTGTGCAGACAGTCCATCACCTATTACGGTGAGAAAATTGCATAAACTTCTAAATGCTCTGATGATATCTTGCTGTTCTTCCTATGTAATTGGCATGTGATAAATAAATGGGCTTTTAAGCCAGTGCTCGTGCAACATTTTTCATTTTGTTGACGGTTTGTTGGGAAATCCCTTGCATGTTTCCTCTGTCATCTTGAACCTGCAAAAAAATTGAAAAATTAGCAGGTTTGCATGAAATTTATCTAAGTTAGGCTATCACCATTTATCTGAAGGAGATTCAAGCTTTCCTGATGATGATATAACGCAAAGCACATGCCACCTGAATTGCTAGTTCTATCGTACCATCACGAGGACCACTCGGAAGATATTCTTTACCAGATACCTTTACCTTTCTTCTTGAGTTTTGCACCGTCGTCGTCGTATTGTTTGAACGGATCGACTCTCACACGCACGTGTTACAATATTATCTCGAACGATATACTTACTCAATATCCTCATCATCGATTAAGTCCTACAAAATCAATTATATCTATTATTATCATAAAAATTACTGATTTAAACAATGCTAACAAGCTGAAACACTTGATAAATAAGCAGTTTACAAAAACAAAAAAAAAACAATAAGTATAATTACCTAGAGGAAAGGGGAGTAATTTGGAATACCATTTTGTTTTAGGCCTGTGTTTTTTTTCCTGTAGTGTTTCAGGATATAAAACCTTTATTAAATGAAAGCTACATCTATAACCTACTAATCTGCAAGCTATCAAAAATATCTGAACATTGCTACTAGGTAAAGTTTTAAGTTCACCACAAACTGAATTCGGTTTTCGACATTTAGTGCAGGTATTTTGGAATAGAGGTACCTATTCCAAATTATATGCACTATGCTTAACTTAGTTATATAGATACTATTACGCCAATGTTTTAGAAGAAAATGTAAGATATACAAATACAAATGATATCCTAAATCAATACCTAGAGCAATGCAATGAAATTGGTTCATAACTTGACTGAAGGTAATTTGGAATACCAATTAGGTATGCCAAATTACCTGCAGTGAGTTTGAGGTTTCACTAAAGTATCTAAGTGAGTCTACAAATAATATAATATTCTATAATAATAGGCATATAGACGTATATTCGTTTTTAATCAGTTATAATTTCTCTTTAAATCAAAAGTCTTTTTGCCTTTACCTTTATTTTTAATGTTAGGTTTTACCCGTCTTTCCAATATTTTCTGATCTACAATTTTCTGTTTTTCTTTCTTTTTAGCTTCAGACTCTTCAAGATCTCTCTTATATGGCGAACTCGTTATTACTGCCGACTTTACTGGCTTACGACCTCTATTAGAAGCTCGTTTTTTTGTTATTGGCACTGGTGATATATCATAAGGAGACATATGTGTTGGCTTGAAGAGTACTTGGTGGCAAATTTGACGGTCCTGCTTGGTCATAATCTATGTGGGTAGGCGGGGGGGTTGTGGGAGCAGATCTGTCATCTTGAGTCAGTAACGATGGACTCTCTCGGTCTTCATCATGGAACTCGCCTACAGTAGCAGTAGCAACTTGGTCTTCTTGCTGATCATGATTCTCACCTGCTTCAATGGCTGCAGCTATATAGTCTGCATCGGAAAAGGCGTGTCTGAAAAAAAAAACAGATGGAATAATCACTGGTTTCTATAATTGGATGCAGTTAAGCATAGTTAGTCCAAGCGCCATTTTCAGTTTTTTGAGAAATTACATAAACGCGTTTTTATTCGCAGAAGATATTGTCTGAAAGTAAATCTATGTGCATCAAAGCTTCTATTTGTAATTTAACATTCTACATAAAAAAAACATAAAATAAGTATATATTTTGGAAGATATAGCTAAAAATGCACTTGGACTCTCGAAAAATATGATTTTCATTTTACAAAATGAGTCCAAGCGACATTTATGTCGACATTTATGTGCAGCTCTGACTTTGAATCTTGTAACACCTGTTAATAATAATAATAAGATGGACTATATACAAAATCTACTCTTCTTCGACATGTTCTGGATCAAAATCTAAATGACCATCAAACCCTTCAATATCATCATCAATCGTGTCTTTTGAAATTAAATTTCTGTAAAATGACATCGAATCGTTAGGGATGTATGGAAACAGTGATTTTAAATCTTTTACTTTTTTTTCTGAAAGTCTTTCCATTAGGCCAAAGCGGTATAACCAAGTCTTTAAAACATGTTTGTCCTTTTTTACCTTTTTTTCATTCTACATCAATTTTAAGCCTCGAATTCACACAAGTTCTGAGACTGTTACAGAACATCTACGGTGCGTGTTCTCAGAACATTTTGGTAACATGTCGTGATACATTTTGCTTGTCCACACCAGCAGTCTCCGCCGAGATGTCGCCCGAGGAAGTCGTGGCAGTTAGTGCTGCGTACATTTATATTTTATCGAGTAGTTTACCGAAACGTTATAAAAAGAAAAGGTGATGGGTGCGAAACTACTTATCACAAAGAGAAAGCAGTGATAATATCTTACGTGATCTTCGAATGTTTGATGGATCATTTGTAAATTTCACTCGAATGACATCGACTGATTTTGAAGTTTTACTAGAAATGATCGGGCCTGCCATAGCTAAACAAGACACAATATTACGGAATGCTGTTGGTCCTGACATCAGACTTGCAATAACATTGAGATACTTGTCGACCGGAGATTCTTATGCTTCCTTGTCGTATACATTTAGAGTATCAAAACAACTGATCAGCAAAATAGTACCAGAAGTTTGTAAGGAACTCATAAAAGCGTTGAAAATAATATGTCATGGTGAGTACAAAAACATGGTAAAATCACGAATGTTTTATTAATATTATTTTTAATTATTAGAAAGAAATTTATTCCCGCAGCAAAGATGGAATTATGTCTTGATCAGATGGTTCCTGGCTGTTATCAAATTGAAAATCCAGATTTTCACGTACAGTTGTTTGTGGAATGCTATACAGATTGTCGTTGGATGCTGTAACACGGTCCTGATGTTCCGATGGTGTGCTTGATGCGGTACTGTAGCCTTGCTTGTATTTGCCCATGCGAGCTTCTATTAATATAATATTTCGCCATGAGGGCGGAGTGTTCGTCTTTAATGAGACGTAGCTCTGAGGCAACATATCGTCCATACACATCAAACTCATCAGGGGTAGCTTCCATCTTATTTTTGGCGGACCTCATTATTTCAAACGCCTCTCCCAATTTATCCTCTTGTGTTAACATTCTCTTTTTCGACGATTTAGATGAGGTAGGGCGCGGTGATGCTTCCATGGTAGGAGCCTGAGGTTTCGACTGGATGGAATTTTGAGTTTCTTGAGTATTTTCCGAGGAAAGCTCGGAGTATTGGTCATCGGTGTCCTGGCGTTGTGCCTGAAATAATTTTTATGTTATGTTATGTTATGTTACGTATTATGTTACATATATTTTTCAGGTCCCAAATACTGAAATAGGATGGAAAGAAAAGGCTCATAATTATGAAATACTATTAAACTTTCCACATTGTGTTGGAGCTATTGACGGCAAGCATGTTTTGATTCAGGCACCTGCAAATTCTGGTAGTGATTATTACAACTATAAAGAACAATTTAGCATTGTTCTCTTGGCTATTGTAGATGCTGATTATAATTTTATATATGCTAACTGTGGTGCCAAAGGAAAGTCATCTGACAGTGGAGTTTTTCAAGAAACTTCTTTTTATGAAGCTATGAATGAAAACCAACTTAGTTGGCCAGAACCGGAGCCATTGAGACATGAACCAAACATGCCATTTGTACTCGTGGGAGACAGTGCATTTGCACTCACCGAAAAAATGATGAAACCATATCCAGGCTACCATGAGGTGGGAAATATAAAGCGCATTTTTAACTACAGGCTTTCGAGAGCGAGAAGAATTGTAGAAAACGTATTCGGAATCTTATGTGTCGTGTTTCGTATGTTTCGCAATGCAATTGCGCTCCAACCTGCTAATGCTGAAGTTGCCGTAATGGTCTGTGTATACCTACACAATTTTCTAAGGCGTAATAAGCAATCGAGAGCACTCTACACTCCACGTGGAACCTTTGATTCAGAGGATTCGGATCATAACATTGTGGGAGGATCTTGGCGCAGAGAATTTGGACCTAATATTTTGTTGGATTTGCAACCATCTGGAAGACCATCTGCTCAATCTGCTATGGTAACAAGGAACAAGTTCGCTGAATATTTCATCAGTGCGGAAGGAAGTGTTCCATGGCAAAACAATGTAGCTTAGAAATAAAACAGTTTAAGAATAATCAACATTTATTAAGAGTGCCATAATATTTGCATAACTAATTTTAGGAACTTACTTCAGTCTCTATTTTTTCTAAACTAACATAAACTTAAAAAATCTTCTCTTAGTAATATGAGTATCAATATAAAATCAAACAAGTAACTCTTAAGGTCTCACAACGGATCTCGGCCGTAGTGAAATTAGCCGTTTTGATGCGCAATGGTGCTTTTTCAAATGAAATTGTCTTTGCGCATCACAAATGGCTAACTTCACGGAAGCCTAGATCCGCTGTGCGAACAAATAAAAAAAACTGACATCACATATATTTGGTACAGTTTTTGCCATTTACTGGCGTATTTTGCAGTCACTGCATACTTGATCACAGCAAGAAAGGCACATTGGTTTTTTGCAGTGATAGCAATTGTATTTTGTGCGCCTCTTCAATCTGCTAGGACAGATTGCACAGGTCTTTCGAGTACCTGGATCTGGATTAGCATAGTTTTTTGGCAGCGGAGGTGCAGGCATATCAGTAGGTCCAATTACTCGCTCAATAGCTAGCCGCAATTCACGTGGAATCCTTTCATTATACACACGTAATTTAATTTCGGGCAAAACTAATTCCCTTGCAAGTGATAGTCATAATAGTCATAATAGTCATTTATTGATAATAGATATTATAAGTCAAATTATAGGTATTACCTAAAATAAAACTATTTCTACAGCAAAGTAGCCCACGTTCACATTAACAATGTCAAAATAAAAATCTATGAATTATAATTCAAGTATAAATAATAATAATAAATGTCACAATTAAGATTACACAATAAAAATATTATGGTCTGAATTCTATGAATTCATCATAGCTATAAAAGGTTTGCTCAATAAGCCAGCGTTTTAATTTGTTTTTGAACACAGTAATGCTAAGAGCCTGCTTGAGTGAGAGTAGAAAAGGGCCACGTCTCATATTGACTTTATTTATGCATTTATTATATAGCACATATGTATTGACACCGCTCAAATCTATCAACCTATAGAATAAAACCATAGGCCAGCGTCGTGTTCTTCGTGAGCACGTATAGTTAGAACATTTTTTGTCCACTTCATCCAAGCCTCCTTTAGTCTTGTTGTAGTCGATGATCATAATGGGCTTATTGGTCGCAACATCCGTTTCTTTGCTATGGAGCATAGATGATACCAGTATAACAGCTTTTTTACAGTTCCCAAGTAAGTCAAGCCACGGTCCTTTAGCGCATTCAGTAGTTCTATTGAAGTAAACCAGTTGTCTGCCGTGATATTGCGGTTACTACCTTCGATGTCTTTGCATAGACGAATAACAGATTGGGATGGAATTCCAAGCCGTTTCTCTTCATCGTTCAGACCTTCGCCATCAGATCCTCTGCCGTGGTATATGTATGCATTGTATACATAAAAAGACTGGGCGTCTACAAGCACGAGCACTTGCAGTCCATACTTATTTGGTTTGTTAGGCATATAGATTTTAAACTTACAGCGTCCTCTGAACCCCACAAGCATTTCATCAATGCAAACGTGAGTACCCAGAGTATAATTTTGCTTGCAGTTATTGATAAATGCATCAAATATCTCTGAAATAGCAGCGAGTTTATCTTCATTTAATCGTTCAGCTCTTGTTTCAGCATCATCGAACCTCAAACAGTTTATCAAAACCAAAAAAACTGTTTTTGGACATAACACAACGGAAAATTTCGCGTCCTGTTCCATCTGTCGCAAATATAAACTCTGCATTCTCATGGCTTAAGTGGAATACGGATGTGTAGAATAATAATCCGATTAAAGCTTTTAATTCTATTTCATTAGTCGCTCCTAGTTCAGATCTACTCGTGTCTTTGTATTTGACTCTATATTTATCCAGTTTATCGTTCGTATGTCTTATTATCTTCTCAATAATGTGTTCAGTAATAAATAATTTCAAAAATGAAAATTCATATGATAACATATGATATACATTTTGAAAATGCATCTTCCACGAAAAGCTACCAACATCTCATCTATGCAAGCATAACTTCCAATTGAACATACTTCTCTACAGTTTTGAACCAACATGCCAAACAATTGGGATATCGAAGCCGCCAAATCACTGCTGCGGCGCTCGGCTCGTGTGCTTGCATCGTCAAATCGAAGACAATTGAGTAGTACTTCAAACCTATTTTTGCTCATTATACAGCGGTAAATTTCTCTGCCTGTGCCATCTGTGCTGTACCAGCATGTGTAATGAGTGTGGTTTTCTTTGAAAATGGCGGTATAGTACAACATACCAATAAAGGCTTTCAATTCGATGACATCTAAATCATGAACAGATGTTTCCTTCTGATAATTCTGTTGAATGGTCATAATTTTTTCGTTTGTATGCTTTACTATTTGTTCTAACATACCTTCAGTCAAAAATAAACTCCACAAATCCAGGGCTTTCGTGTTGCTATGCAGAAAACCTCGAAAGTTTGGTTTGAGACCGGGAGGTTGTTGGATGATGTTATGCTGCAAAGTCCTTGATCTGGAAACTGGAGGATGAGCTGACCAACGAAATCTGTTCTTACCAAAGAAGTTTCGATGCCTTGACAGCGGAACATCGTCATCAGAAGATGATTCTTCCATCATCGGTGGTACGGTGTTGTTTTCAATAGGTTGAAACTCAGACTCGTCACCTTCCACTTCTGAATCTGACTGACACTCGCCCTCAATGATGTGATCTTCTGGAACATCTTCTACGTCACTGCAATCTTCATTCGGAAGTTCTGGAGCATTGAGATGGTTTTCGGAGTCTGAATCTGTTTCCTCTAGCCATCGTAATATGTTTGGATCCGACATTATAAGACTACAAAAAAATAAATAGCATATAGTAAAAATAACGTAACCACCTGACGTCGGTCACTCGGACCGCACGCGAAATATAATTACCTGTAATTCACAAATGCGCGCACGTCTGTAGCCGCCGAGCGCGTGGCGCGTACTGACAAGAGAGGGCGCAAAGTACATGAACGCACGGTTGTACCGCGTGCATAGCAACAGAATAATTTGAAAAATAAAATAGAGTCTCTGGGACCGACGTCAGGTGGTTAAGGGTTAATATCATTTACAATTTTTTTCCATCTAAGCTTACCGGACGCGGCATTTTAGCTAAAAATGAACAAAATTATCTATTAGCGAGCAACAAAAACTTCTATCTCACTTCCCACTAAATACATTTTAATCAAAAGCAATATCTCCTATCTAATTCAAACCTATCTAATCATTCTATTTTCTGTTTGAAAACATACTAATTTCATTATTTTAGTACACTAGTTCCATAGTACTTACCATTTACAGTGATATCCAGGAATAATCTAGCAAAATAAAGCACTTTTTCACTATAATTATTTTTATTTAAGCACGTAATCAATAAATCGACGCAACAAGTGTAACGCGGAAATTCGAAATGGCGGAAGGTCACAGTGCATCTGGGGAGCGGGGGAAGGTGCGCGCGGGGCAAACTCCCGCGCGGGCGCGGTCCACTACCCCCTCCCTGATATCTAGTACAGAAACATCGAACAGGTTCGCGTGCGAACTTCACACGCGCCTCTAGGAGATAGGAGGTATTTACAGCATAAGTCACGCAATATGAGATAGGAGGTATTTCTTCAATACAGATAGTAGGTATTTCCAGCATGATTTGAAACAAACGGAGTTAGTATTATTTTCATTTGATCCGTATTTACGTTGTTTTTAAGTCGAAATTCGTGTGTTTTTATCAGGAGATAGAGAATGAAAAAATGCATCGATTGGTGAAATAAAAAAAAATCGAAAAAATTGAGATAAGAGATATTGATACTTCATCGTCGCAATGTTGAATTCACCATGAAAAATTTTGTAGAACATTGCAGGTTTCACTTTGCATTCATCGGAGACAAATACATTATAGTATTTTAGAAGTTTTCTTGCATTCAAATCAGAAGATAAATAAATTCTTTTTGATTTTGTTCAGCTGTAATGACTCTCTTTTGCTGGCAAATTATTTAAAAAATCTTTTAATTTGTTTTTTTTTTCACCACAGATTTCTGGGAGCGATGGTCACCACCACGATTCTCTTTTGGGACAGATCCTTTCATCAGGGTTTTATTTAATGTTCTGAACCTCTTTTCAGATACACTGAAAGCAGCTAGGAATAATTAAGTTTTGTCATATCTTCTTACATTCTGACGTTGTAACAAAATTAATATAAATATAAAGAAAAATTGGTTGTTTCAGGTACTTGATTAGTGGCTGTTCATTTAGAACTATGAGTTCAAGCTTTAGGTTAGGCGAAAGTACCATCCGGTCGATATTGAAAGATGTGTGCAATGCGATTATAAATAAAATGAAGGGGAAGTTCATGCCCACACCTACTACCGAAGAATCGCAGATGGTTTCAATAAAAAATTGTATTTTCCAAACTGTATAGGTGCCATCGACGGCAAACATGTAAACATCCTAGCAGTGGCTCGCTATTTTTTAATTATAAAAACACTTCTCTATCGTCCTCATGGCTTCCGTTGATGATACTCGTAGATACAGATTTATAGCTGTTGATATAGGGGCCTATGGCAGGAATAGTGATGGCGAAATTTTGGCATCGTCAAGATTAGGAAGAGCGATTGAAATGAATACATTTAATATTCCAACTGACACACCATTACCTGGTACTGAAATAATAATGCCACATGTTTTTGTAGCCGACGAAGCGATTCCTTTAAAAAGGAATTTATTGCGACCATATCCTCGTTCAAGTGGCATTTCAGAAAAAGAAAGAATATACAATAATCGCTTATCACGAGCTCGCAGAGTAGTTGAAAACGCGTTCGGCATCTTATATCAAAAATTAGGAATTTATAATAAGAATTTGCATTTACACCCAAAATATGTTGATATTGTGGTCTTTGCGACGTGTATTTTACACAATGTCATGCGGTGTTATAATATAACATCCGATGATGAAGTCAACACAAGGCAGAGTTCGGCCAATAATGATGATGAACAGAGATTACTAAGTACACTTCCAGAAGATATAAGTGAATCTTCGGCATCTGCTTTTGAAACTCGTGATATGTTTGCAACTTATTTTCAATCTCCCGAAGGACGAGTTCCGTGGCAGCATTTACGTAATATAGATGGATAGTAAATATGTCATTATCATAAGAAGTTAGTTATAATATTATTGGCTTATTAAGAATATTAAACAAGTTACTATTGTTAGATTATTAAAATACATCGATAAAATATTGTAAAGAATGAACGACTTAATTCTCAAAATAGCCACATTAATTAAATAAACAATAAATATGATATTATTTTACACAGTTTTGGTAGGCATTGAGTCGTTTGTTCTGGCGACATTAACCGAATGTAAGAGGGTAGGCGGAGGAGTTTTTTTCAGTTAGTTGGGGTTCGGGAAAAACAGATTATTATTGTCGACCGTGGATGGATAACATTATTGTATGCTAACGAGTAAATTATTAAGAAACAGGAGAATAAACAGTTTTAATATTCTATGGTGTTTGTTTGAAGTAACACTGTATCAACTTCAGAAGTGGAAAGAATACGTGCCGTAGCTCGGTACAGGTTTGTAATATAAAGGTTTCAAAGGCAGTTAAAGGTGAGTCAATTTTCAAATTAAAACTGGATAAAATGATTTCATTCGTGCATAATGCCAGTTGTTTACAACAGTTTATTAGCGTACAATTGATAACTAAATAGCTACGTTGCGCTGCTTTTAATCGAAGAAGCATTTTGTGTTCTGCTTTACTGCTAACAGTAAATTACTTGTCCTATGTGTGTACCTTAGTTACTTATCAATCAAGAACCTAAATAAAGCAGTACCTACTAGGACCCTACCAACACATTTATAACTAAAATAAAAAGTTAACACATTAAGTGCCACCGACTCGCCTCGCGTGTCCACCTAAATTTCATCCCAGAGCCGGCGACTCGCCGGGCAGGCTGTGTTTTTCTATTTTTTCTAAGCGCATGACGTGTAGGCGGCACCCGTAAATACATAACGAAAATCGTAATGGCATTGAATGTGTTAAATTTTATGTAACTTAGCCGAGGTACATTAATAAAATAGTAGTGAACACAGGCAAACGCAGTAGCTACTGTAGGCACCTAGTTGTGCTTTGGCTATGGAACTTTGATTAACTTTGTTTCATTTAAGTATCGTTTTACTTGCGAAAATGATTTTGTTAGGGTTGATAAACATATTTTGTTTAGAAAACTTTATTTGGTTGTTGCATCATGCAACCTAAAGTGTGATATTGGTTAGATATAATATTTTAATTACTTATTTATACTACAGGTTGGGATTGTTTGATTAATACAATGCCCAGAGAGATGAGATCATGGCGCCGACGGTCGCGATCTGTCACGAGACACGGTTCGCATACAAGAGACAGGCGTTCTCGATCCCGCAGCCGTAGAACACGCCTCACGATGACTCCAAGGCGTTCCCGTGAGCGGCGATCGCGTTCCAGTTCGAGATCCGATTCTACTTGCCGAGACAGACGACATCGGCGACGAAATAAATCTCGATTGCGTAGTGCACATCGTTCACGATCACAGATTTACTCTCGCGGTAGAAATCGTTCACGAAGCAGTCATCAGTCTAACAAAAGTAGGCGATCTAGGCAATCTCGTTATACTCCATTATCTCGTAATGATTCTCGTGATAATATAAGAGTAGGTAGTACTAACAATGCTGTTGCTGCAGAAGTAGCTTCTAAGCAGAAAAATGTCAGGTGCTCGGAACAAAATAAGGTTGATAGTCATAATGTAGCACCACTTGTTGATAATTTTACCAACGTTTCCGAGTTACCCGCCCCTGAACCTACTGTTTTTACAACAGAATTAACACAACCAACAGACACTAACCAATCGCTTGTAAATATGAGTATAATCGATACTATAAATAAGGCATTACAAGCTGTCGCAACCGCAAATCCTCCGAATAAAGACAAGTTTTCAGCAGTCAACTTTGTTCCTGAGTTTGATCCTAAAGTTAAAAACCAAACAATTATCACATGGTTAAATAAAGTTAATGAATGCGCGGAGATATACGGTTGGGACAGCAAACAAACGGCTCACTATGCTTTGCCAAAACTTACGGGAACTGCTAAACGATGGTATGAGGGTCAACCCTCAGTTATGCACACGTGGGACGTTTGGCAAGAGAAATTAAAGTCAGCTTTTCCTGTATATGAAAATTATGGCCGTCTTTTAACGGAAATGTTAGAAAAAAAGGCAAAGTTTGGCGATGATTTAGAGGAATACTACTACGAAAAATTAATTGCGTTAAACCGGTGTGGTATTACTGGGAGGCATGCTATAGATTGTGTAGTTTATGGTATAGAAGATAGATCTGTCCGTTATGGTGCAGAAGCTGTAGGCTTTGAAGATGCTGATAAGTTGTTGGGATATCTCAAAAATGTTAAACATGAAAGGTTTGATAAAAATAATAAGAAAGTAGTCCGCCCAAACACTGATTCATACCGCAAACCACAAAAATTTGAATCTAATAAGCAAATAAGATGTTTTAACTGCCACGAAAACGGACACACTGTGTCAAATTGTAAAAAACCTATAATTAAATGCCAAAAGTGTAAAAGATTTGGTCATGATGATCCAAACTGTCCTAAAGAGGTTTGGAAAAGTAATGTAGAAGTAAAATCATTATGACTGACTGATGACAGGGACACTGTAGATAATAAATTCAGAAAAGTCCTAAAAATCAATGGGTTAGAGGTAAGTGGCTATGTTGATTTTGGTAGTCAGTGTTCGTTGGTCCAAGAGTCAGTTGCCAGGCAAATCATAAATTCAAGCGAATGGAAGCGTGTAGACTTACCACAATTACGAGGTTTTGGAAACTATATCATACATTCAATAGGTATATGCACAGTCGATATGCTGATTGATGACATAAACATTAATGTTGATTTGGTCATCGTGCCAGATTGCTATCTAAATTATGAGGTTTTGGTCGGTCAAACGGTGACGGAACAATCTCATGTTCAAATTTACAAAGATGACAAGCATTTAATCATCAAATCTAATTTACCCCTGAATGAGAAACGTGTAATATTAAAAACATGCGAGTTGGTTGACATATTCGGTAGTGCATCAATCAAAGTATGTACTGATAATAGCTTTAATGGAATTTCTTACATTGAAAGTAGTCATCGATTAGAATACAAAGTGATAGGTGGAAGCATTGAATTAAAAAACGGCATTGGTTATATAACTATTGAAAACTATCAAAACAATTTTGTTCAGTTCAGAAAGAAACAAATTATATCACGTGGGTTCTATTATTCTGGGTTTGTAACCAAATCAAATTGTTTTAACGTAAATAAAATCCGTACTGAAAATAGGATTACATTAGAAGAATTGAATATTGAAGATAGTCTAAGCATCAATGAAAAAAAGCAGTTGTTAGATCTGGTTAATGAATACAGGGACTGTTTTGCCAATAGCTTGTCTGAACTAGGGTGCACTAACGTTACCACTATGAATATAGAGCTAAAAGATTCTACTCCAGTTGTGTACCGTCCATACCGACTTAGCCATACAGAACGAGCAGAAGTTAGAGTAATGATAGACGATTTGACAAGTCATGGTATTATTAGAGAATCTGTTTCGCCTTATGCGTCACCTATAATAATGGTTAAAAAGAAAACAGGTGATAAGCGTCTATGCGTTGATTACCGTGCATTGAACAGAAAGACGGTAAAGCAGCACTATCCGATCCCACGCATTGAAGATCAAATTGATAGGTTATCCGGAAACCTTTATTTCAATGCGTTGGATTTGGCGTCCGGATATTACCAGATACCAATAAGTGAAGAGTCTAAATCAAAGACAGCTTTTGTTACCCCGGATGGTCAATTCGAGTTTAATCGTATGCCATTTGGGTTAGCAAACGCTCCAGCTATCTTCCAAAAGACAATTAACATGGTTTTGGGAAATGCCAGATTTGACACCGCCCTAGCATATATGGACGATATCTTGGTACCATCTAAAAATTTTGAGCAGGGCATAGAGAGATTACGAATTGTATTCGAAAAGTTGCGACAAGCTAATTTAACCCTTAAACCACAGAAGTGTTACTTTTTCAAACAGCAAGTAGATTATTTAGGTTTCGAAGTATCGGGGAAAGGAATAAAACCTGGCTCAAGAAAGGTTGATGCTGTTAGCAATTTTCCAACTCCTAAAGATGTTCATAACGTAAGACAAATAATAGGTCTAGCTAGTTTTTTTAGACGCTTTATTAAAGGATTTGCCGAAATTGCTAGACCTCTAACTAAACTGTTAAAGAAGAATGTTATTTGGATCTGGGGTGAAGAACAAGAACGTAGTTTTGAACAAATTAAGAATGCCTTATCGTCAAAGCCTGTATTGGCATTATACAACCCCTCTGCAGAAACCCAGATTCATACCGACGCGAGTAAGCATGGCGTAGGTGGTGTTTTGATGCAAAAACAGGACGATGTTACTTTTAAACCTATTGCTTATTACAGTCGTCAAACGTCACCAGAAGAGTCTCACTTTTCATCATATGAATTGGAGACACTTGCCGTTATAGCATCACTTACGAAATTTCGAACATATGTTTTGGGATTGAGTTTCACTATCGTAACCGATTGCAATTCCCTTAGAGCAACGTTCCTCAAACGTGACATGATACCCCGCGTAGCTAGATGGTGGAGCTTAATTCAGGAATACGATTGCAATATCTTGTATAGGTCTGGAAGTAATATGATTCATGTAGATGCTTTGAGCAGAAACCCCGTTAATGATGAGGTAGGCATCATTGAAGCGGTAGAAACTCATGATGTCATGAGTATCGAGAATGACTGGTTGGTAACGGTTCAAGCAAATGACACAGAATTAAAACGCATTAAAGACATTTTATCAAACTCTGATTATGACGACGTTATCGAAATCCGTAAAAATTTTATTCTTAAAAGAGATCGCATTTATAGGAATACTGAAGAAGGTCTGAGATGGGTCGTACCTAAAGGATGTAGGTGGCAAGTTCTACAAAAAAATCATGATCAGATAGGACATTTTGGCTTTGAAAAAACATACGAAAGAATTAAACAACATTACTGGTTTTCACGCATGCGAAAGTTTGTTAAAAAATATGTTAACGCATGTCTAGAATGTGCACACAACAAGGTACCAGCAGGTAAGAAAGAAGGTTTCCTCCATTCAATACCAAAAATATCTACTCCATTTCACACCATTCACATAGACCACGTAGGACCTTTTGTGACCAGTAAACGTAAAAACGCATACATACTGGTAATAGTCGATGCTTACACAAAGTTCATAGTGTTAAAAGCTGTAAAGAATACGAAGTCTAATACGACTATAGCGGTACTGAGAGATTATTTTGGCACATTCGGCTTACCTGTTCGTCTAATTAGTGACCGAGGTACTTCGTTTACAAGTGCAAAATTTAAAACTTTCATACAAGAACTTGGAATAAGGCATATCCAAAATGCGGTTGCCTCTCCACGGGCAAATGGTCAAGTGGAGAGGTATAATCGAACTATATTAGATTCCCTCGCTGCCCAAAACCATGGTCATGACGAACGGTTATGGGATGATAGATTGTTGCAGGTACAATGGGGATTAAACAATACGATTAACAAGGGTACGGGGAAATCCCCATCGGAAGTTTTATTTGGGCTCAAACTTACTAACACTAATGAAGGTCAAATATTATCGGAAATTCAATCTGACATAATAACTAATACTAATAACGATAATTCTGAACAAACTGGTCATGCTCAACCAGTTACGATAAATAAAAGTTCAGCTAATATTGCAGAAAATAGTCACTCTTCAGGTGAAGTCGAAGACCCTCATAATTTAGATAACTCGCATTGTGTGAGTCAACCTAGTGAAAATGATAACGTTCGGTTTAATGTAGATGTAGATAATGATAACATGAACATAGATGAAAATATAAATCAGATTAGATCAGAAGTAAATCGGTTTATAGATAAATCTCAAGAAAATCAAAAACGTAGATTTGATCTTAAAAGAAAAGAAGCTAGAATATATAGTAAAGGAGATTTAGTACGAGTAGAAAGATCAGTTCACACAGTGGGCAAAAGTAGGAAATTGTTACCTAAACTATCAGGTCCATATAAAATCACAAAAGTGTTAGACAATGATAGATATGAAATTGTTGATACTCCTCTAACAAAAAAAGGTAGAAATAATTACACGGGAGTTTTCGCTGTTGATAAAATATTTCCCTGGATGTGTTTTGACTCAAAAGAAAAGGATGTCAATTCAGATAGCACTGATAGTGAGGATAGCACTAATGAGCAGTTTAATAAATGAAATCAGACTATCCCCAAAATTACAAATTTAATTACGGCTAATCATGTAATTCTCAGTATTAAATTTAATGAATATTCATTTCTTTAATTTCTTGAGAATGTAATTATGGACATTTTATGATAATGAATTTGTAAAATGTTTTGTTTTTGTGATCAATGTTGTCTAATTGTTAAGCTGGATTTTGTTCTAGTGCGATCATTTAAAAGTACACTTTATGCACAAAGCGAACTATCAAAAGCAATTAAGAACATCGTGTACTAAGCGCAAAGTGCGCCGTCATCAATTATTGTTCACAACGTGTGTTAAGTGCAAAGTGCGCTATTATATATTTTGCATAATGTATGCTAAGCGCAAAGTGCGCAGTCCTCAATTATGCACAACGTGTGCTAAGCGCAAAGTGCGCCGTCTTCAATTATACACAACGTGTGTTATGCGCAAAGTGCGCCGTCCTCAATTATGCACAACGTGTGCTAAGCGCAAAGTGCGCCGTCCACAATTTATGCACAACGTGTGCTAAGCGCAAAGTGCGCCGTCCTCAATTATGCACAACGTGTGCTAAGCGCAAAGTGCGCCGTCCTCAATTATGCACAGTGTGTGCTAAGCGCAAAGTGCGCTATCATCAATTTTGCACAATGTGTGTTTTAGACATTAATTTAGTACTAAGCAACAATAAAAATGTTTACATACCTACTAGTTTAAATATTTTTCATATTATTCTGGTAAATGTTCACGAGGACGTGAACTTTTATCAGGATGGACGAGCTGTTAGATTATTAAAATACATCGATAAAATATTGTAAAGAATGAACGACTTAATTCTCAAAATAGCCACATTAATTAAATAAACAATAAATATGATATTATTTTACACAGTTTTGGTAGGCATTGAGTCGTTTGTTCTGGCGACATTAACCGAATGTAAGAGGGTAGGCGGAGGAGTTTTTTTCAGTTAGTTGGGGTTCGGGAAAAACAGATTATTATTGTCGACCGTGGATGGATAACATTATTGTATGCTAACGAGTAAATTATTAAGAAACAGGAGAATAAACAGTTTTAATATTCTATGGTGTTTGTTTGAAGTAACACTGTATCACTATACTAAGGTGGGATTTTATTACTGATTACCTATATTAAATGAATGTAAGGCACTTTATTATAAAATACAGAAACCCAAACTAAAATTAAAAAATATATGACGTAGATTTAATATTTTATGTCAGTAAATTCTGGGATTTTATATTACTGTACGTGAAAACACGAATTTTTACGATAAACCAAGATTTTTCGAGTGTCAAAGTAGAAAATCGTAGGTACTGTACAATAACATACTTTTTGGATGTAACAGGTTGAATTAAATTTTCTCAAAATGTACTTTAATGAAATGACTTATAAGACTTATAAGTCAACATTATTTTTAATATCTATTAGAATCACACATATTTATTGGTTCGATAGCTGAATTTCTGTAGATTATGGCAAAATCAATAACTCAATACCAACACTGAAAACGTCACAAATAGAAATTGATTATGTTAAAAATTCTTACCTGGTTGCGACAATACAATAGCGATTTCATACCATGCCTTTTCCTTCTTATTTATTTGCTATATTTCGAATCACTAAGGTCGTTTAGTAGCGGATATTTTCGCACTTCTTCTATCAACTTTTCTTTCTGCATGATTTACAAAAAATATCTCCGTGTACCGCTTATCAACGTGCACTCCGTCCTTCGATTCTATAGCGAATGATGGCGGGCGGGGAGAAGGCACGGGGCGGACGGGTGGGCTGGCAAATGGTTGCCCGTCACGCGTCAGTCGCAAACGCATAGTCGTTGCGAGGACAACGTGTGGTCGTTGCGTGGACAACGTGTGGTCATTGCGTGACAAACGTGTCGGGGTTGACCTTTAGTGTACGATGCGTAGGCCACTCGTCGTACACTACTTTAATATCATTTTTTGAAATTAAACCTTGAACATATGACACAGGGCTTAAATTTCAATATTTGGCATAGAGTCGAGTCGCCGTTGAGTTTGTTTTAATGTGCGAAGACCTTTATAGCTTCAATTTCACTTCTACCCTCTTCGTGATCTGACCTACAAATGAGATAAAATATGTGAATGATTTACGTGTATAAAAACATATATAAATGACCACACGATACTAGAAAACAGTTACCTACCTGATTATTGCTTAGAGATTCTCCTCTATTTGATGATTTGCAGCTTGATCTACATCGTCTTCGGATTGTCTGAATTGGTATTGTGAGTGCTCTCTAAATCAAAATCCGGATCCCCCGCGTCGTCATCGAAAACACTGCAGTCGTCATAAATTTCAGTCAAGAGGAGTTCGTGAATATTTTGATTGTTCAAACATCTTTGAGGTCTCTTTGGCGCCGTAGAAATCAAACTTTCAGTATCAACGGGTATTTTCCGTTTCTGAGACGCAGATATTGTGTCCCTAGGCATTCTGTAAAATTAAATAAAACTGTAAAGCCTACGTCACGTCAATGAGACACTATACGCAAACAACGAGGTGACGACTGAGAGACGTACAAAGTTTAGTACATTAACACCGTACTTACGTCTGTGAGACGTCGATGGCTCCTGTACGGACACGTGTGCACTCTACGCGCTCGCGGAGCAGTGTGACCATCTCAAAAATGGCGAATCTGCCACACACGGACCCAAAAATCTGCCAAATTCTGCCACACTCGACGTTAAAAAATGCCAAAAATATGCCAACATGAAAATAAGAAAAAAACGTATTTTCATATATTTTTTTAATCAACTTTATAACTACGTTAAACATACAAAAAAAATACACCTAATCAACATTGGCTTCAAAATTTTCGCCTTCCTTTTCTTTGTACATAGATTTTGTCGACATATTTTTTAACATTTCCTTGCTTGGTTTAAAGGAGACGCAGTCTCCGTGTTCCTTTATTCCCTCTTTTGTAGTAATGATTGCTGAGACATGTTTATTCAAAAACCTGTTCCTTATTTTTGTTTTATTTAAATTAACTTGAGAAAATATCCTTTCGCACGATGCATTTGACATCGGCAAACATAATAGAGCTTTTGCAAAGTTTGCAATATTTGGATATTTTGCTGTCCCATTTGCGTCCCTGATTTTTCCCACCGATCCCCAAAACTTGTCCACGCTCAAAATTGTCCCGGCGCTATTTCCACTTCCGCCTGCTTCTAACAAATCGCTTACACTTCTGTCAAACTTCATCTGTCGGAGTTCGTCATCAACTTTTTGAATATTGTCTCCGTCTACAATGTTGGGAAATGACTTCGCAACGCTTAAAATTGGCGTAAATTCTTTGTAGGGGAAAGGTGTACGAGATGGTCCCCGTAAGGGAAAATACTCCCTATTTGAAAAATAATTATGTTAATTCAGATTTAAAAGTATTTAATGCAAGTAAATTTATCTATGTAACTTTTGTCATACTTAAAATGTTTAATTATGGATATTTTAATTAGTAAATTTCCCTTTTTTAAAAACCCTACCAAAGGATCATCTTGTCCACCCGAGGTCCAAGATGATTCCTAAGGTAAGGACGAGATGATCCTGGGGATCGTCTTGCCCCCTGTTTGGGAAAATTCAGGATTTTGGTGTATATTATAGGAAACAATCTCTTGTAAGTGTTCACATAGTATTTATTTTTAACAAAATTATTCATAAATCATAATAAACTCTACCTATCGGAAAAATCTTCTGAATACTTATAATTTTTTCGCATTCAGCCATAGTCTTTATAAATCACAAAATTACTAATTTACTAGGTAACGTCAGCCTTTTTTTTACATTAAATCAACTATCAAAACAATTAACAAAAAAACTCTTCTAAAATAATTAAAAATTCTTCATAATTCACTCTTCCTATGGACAAATCTTCTGAATGGAATCTATAAATCCAAACGTTTTTTCCATGGTGAATTTACGCATAAATCACATGTGAATTCGTCAGGATCATCGCTATCTATCCCTGCACAAGCTTCATGCCCCCATTTTCGGCACATACAACATCTAATCCATCCTTCACCCGTGTTATCTTTGGAATATGTCTCCGTGCAAAATAAACACGCTGCGTCTTCTTCTTCCGTGGAGGACTCGGATTCGGGGATATACGATTTCTTCCGCTTATTTGACATTCCTTTGCCCACTCCTTTCCCTTTCCCTATCTGTTTCTTTCTTTGAACGATTTTGACTTTGTGTTCTTTTTGTGCTTTTCTATTTTCTTTTTCAGACTTCTTCTTATCTTCGTCTTCTAAATAGGATTTGTACGGCGTACTAGTAAGAATCGCAGTATGTGGTCGCTTCTTTTTTAAATGACTCCTTTTGCCTTCAATCCTTGGCAAAGGCTGCAAATTAGCTGGCGTAACGACAAAGTGCATCGTACAATCATCGAGAATTGATGGTGATTCACTTCGGCGGTTACAGGCGTAGCTCGTATTTGTCGATGGTCTTGGTGACAATGGACTGCGTTCTTCTCTTCCTAACTCTTCGTTTATAGGTGGTTCTGTTAGTGGTTTGTGTCTCTTCATCCAATTCCATTTCGGTTGTTGCAGCAGCAATGAAATCGGCTTCGTTAAAAACATCTGGGTTATAAGGATAAATACCAGTTTTCGCAAATCCATTGATGGCGTTTATTGGGACTGCAGCTTTTAAGTAAGCTTCTCCAAATATTTTTGCAATTTGAAAGACAGTCACTGACCTGCCAGCATTGTTGTTCATCCAGTTTTCAAGTGATTTATTGTGGAAAACACTCAGTGGAAACATGACACTGACGTCCAAGGGTTGGAGTTTATGCGTGCAGTGTGGTGGTAGGCAGAGAATGGTAACGTGGTTTTCCCGTGCCTTTAAAATCACATTCAAATTTTTGGTGTGTGACAGGTGGCCATCTAAAATCAACAACACTGGGTCATCTTCAGAAGGCTTCGTGTGCTTAAGGAAGTGATCAAACCACTCGGTGAAAACCTCCAGTTTCATCCATCCTGAAGAATTACATGCCCATGCGGATCCTGGAGGGGCACCATTCATTAGCTCTATCTTCATGCGAATCATATATACATTTTAAAATAATGTATTCAATAATATTACAATCTAGCCTTAAGTTTAGGCTAATGAGTAATTTTAAGTTGACCTACTATTATAAAATAAATTAGTTGCTAAGAATGTGTCCATTGGCACTTTTCTTACTGTCTCTATTTATTAAGGGGAAGCACTTTGTTCATGTGTTTATTGTCATTTTTCACTCTATGTTAAGGTCACTATTGATTTTACACTACTAACTCAAAAGGTTTAGTCCTTTTGAGCCTTCTCACTATATCCGTGTTGTCGAGGAGCTGGATTGCCTCGACGTTTACATGATGGTGAAGTCGACGCTCGTGAGCTTTTGCATAGTTTTTTATTACACTGTCGACGAAGTCTATCTTAAGGTCCCGGTGCAGATCTTCGTTTCTTATGTACCAAGGAGCATTTACGATATTCCTTAGTACCTTGTTTTGAAATCGTTGTATAATAAGAATATTACTTTTTTTGGTACAGCCCCACAGCTGAATACCATATGTCCATACTGGCATTAGGACTTGTTTATAAAGTATAATTTTGTTATGTACAGAAAGGGCAGCTTGTCTTCCAAGCAACCAGTACATTTGTTTGTAGCGTATTTCTAACTCATCTTTTTTCTTCTTGACGTGAGCTTTCCAGCGTAGCTTTGCGTCAAGCGTCATGCCCAGATACTTGGCCGTATTTTCATAAGGTATGCACTTTTGATTAATATACACAGGGTAGTACTGTTGATTTTTGTTAGTGAAGTTTATGTGAGTTGATTTAGTCTCGTTCAGCTTTATTCTCCATTTATTTGTCCAGTCTTGGATTTTGTCAACAGCCTTTTGAACCTTTTCTGCCGCTTCTGCGAAGGTGTCGCCAACGGCCATTATAGCCGTGTCGTCAGCAAAGGTTGCAATGGTGCTATTTTCTAATTCAGGGATGTCACTGGTGTATAAAAGGTACAGGACCGGACCCAATACGCTACCCTGTGGTACCCCAGCTTTTATTTCTTTGATATCAGAGTATGCGTCTTCTTGTCTGATTCTAAAGGCTCTGTCTTCTATGTATGATACCAAAATATCTGCATATGGTTTAGGTAACAACTTAGTTTTAGTATAAGACCTTCATGCCATACCTTATCGAAAGCTTGCGCTACATCTAGGAATATAGTAGAACAAACTTTTTTATCTTCCAGTGTTTTCTCAATTATACTTGAAATTCTATGGACCTGGTCTATTGTTGAGTGTTTTTCTCTGAACCCAAACTGGTGTTCTGGAATAAGGCTCTTAGCTTTAATTATGGGTTTTAGCCGTTTTAATAATAGCTTTTCAAACAACTTGGACATTACTGGTAGCAGGGAAATCGGCCTGTATGATGTAACCTCAGACGGTGGTTTCCCTGGTTTTAATATCATAATAACCTCGGCTACTTTCCACAGGTCTGGCACATATTTCAGCCTCAGTGCGGCGTTGATGATATTTGTTAACTTAACTAAAGCCTTTCTTGGCAGATTATGTAATATTTCACCGGAAATTAGGTCAAATCCCGGTGATTTTTTAGCATTTATATTTCTATTAATTTCATTTAAGACTTCTCTAGGTGAGACAGATGGTATAAAGGTTTCTTCATCGGGTGTATCACAAGTTGTGATAGTGAGTTCTTGATATGATTGGTCTTCATTGGGTTTAAAAGTGCTTTCTAGATGCTCTGCAAACTTTTTAGCCTTTTGTTCATTACTAACGGCCCATTTCCCATTATCCTCTTTTAGTGGAGGAATCTGAACCATCGGCCGTTTCATGTTTTTAGTTGCCTTCCAGAGAGAGTAATTGGTTTTATGACTGTTGGTTAGCTTTTGAAGATAATTGTTTGTTGAGTTATTAATAAATAGTTGTATTTCTCTCTTCAGCTTTTTTGTAAGATTATTTAACTTTGTTTTATCTTGCGGAGACCTAGACTGGTGCCATTGCTTTCTTTGTCTTCTTTTTTCAGCTATTAATTGTTTTATCTCTCTTGGATAAGTATTTCTTGCAATCCTTTTCTTAATATCAGGTGAGTTTTTCCAGGCGGTCTGTTGTATAAGAGTAATAAACTTTTCCACTTCTATATTCAGCTGCTCTGGGGTTTTCAGCGGTACCTTAAGGTCTATATTTGAGTCTAATTCTATTTTGAAACTCTCCCAATCCGTTAGTTTATTAACTAGAGTCAGAGTATTTTCTTTATCTAATACTGTATCTCTTATTTCTAAATATATTGCAGAGTGGTCTGAGTTCATATCGTAACTCTGTTTTGTGTTTAGGTAGTTAGACGATATGTTTTTATAGATAAAAAAGTCTATTAAATCTGGTATTTTTGTCGGATCGGTTGGCCAGTATGTTGGTGATTTCGTTGATGCAACGTCAGACTTTACTTCTTTTATGGCTTTCAAAAGTTCTTTTCCTTTTGTATTCGTTAGCCTGGAGCCCCAATACATGTTCTTGGCATTGAAGTCACCTCCCAATATAAACCTCTCACCAAGAGACTGAAGAAGACTCAAATATTTGCATTTTGGTATCGTATATCTTGGTGGGCAATATATGGCTGCTACCGTAATAGGATAAAGCTTAGTAATTATACAAATAGCTATTGATTGAATATCAAGCTCTTCATATTTACTTTCTTCATGGTGTTTAATATTTTCTTTTACAATAACAGCACTGCCGCCTCTTCCTTTATTAACCGGATGTAATGCATGATAAACTTTATAACCATTAAATTTGATGTAGGACTGTTTTGTGAAATGCGTTTCCGATATCAGGCACACATCTATGTTTTCTATATTTAGGACTACTTGCAATTCACTTTGGTGTTTTTGTAGCCCATTACAATTCCAAGCCATTATTTTGAGTGAATCAATCATTTTAAGGCCTTTGTTATAGCAGTTTTAGTGCTATTTTCTATTTTCTTCAGACGCTCATCAAATGTTATCATGAGTTTTAATATTTCATCTAACTTATTACTATTTGTGTAGTTTGGCTCATTACTTTGAGTGTCGTTTTTGCTGACCGCTTGAGCGTATGAAACCTTTTTGATATTGGCGCTAGTAGGCTTTGAAATTATATTGTGCTGGATAGTAGGAAGTTTATCACTTACCAGTTTACTAGCTACCTGATGCTTTACCGCCACTGATGATTTATTGACAGCCTTGTTCCTAATTTTTTGCATTTCTTTGGCTATTATACAGCCTCTGTAGTTGGCCGGGTGAGCTTCTCCGCAGTGAACACATTTCGGCTTTTCTTCTGCTGGTTTTTTGCAGTCTTTGGTTAAGTGCTTACCAGTGCATTTAACACATCTAGGCTCTTTGGCGCAGTACTTATGTGTATGGCCATACACCTGGCACCTCTTGCACTGGGGGATCAGTTTTGGTGAACGAAGTGGTTGTATTTCAACCACACACCCTAATATATATTTGATATTAAACACTTTGCTAATTTCTTCTTGATTGTTGAAGGTAAGCATGAACATGTTGAGTGGTTCCTTAGTTTTCCAGCTCAACTTGTTAACCGCGTCTTCAATCTTGTAACCTTTAGTAGTCAGGTCTTCAATTATTCTTTCGGTATTGCAAGAGGATGGCAATTTTTTGACCATTACTCTTATTGGTCTCTCCTGTTTATTTTCATAAGAGTGCCAGAGACAGTTGTGATCTGACAATATTTTTGTTAGACATCTGTAAGATTCTTCATTACAGGCATTTATTTTGATGCAGTCACCCCTCATCATTTTTACAGAAAACGTGGCAGCTGGCTGTTTTTTTGACAAAAAGTCGTAAAAACTTTGGTAGTCGTTCACCCCATCCACTACTATAGGTGGTGGTGGGGGAATTTTTTTGGGTTTATCAGTAATTGAAGTTTTGTCAACTTCTTGGGGAGAGTGCGTTGGTGAAGTGTTCATTTTTCTTTTCTTTCTAGACTTTGTTCTTATCCACTCTGTTTCTTTGGCGAGTTCTTCTTCGTCCGTGGCGTACTCAGTTTGTACGGCTGATGTTTCCATGTTTGTGGTCGATGGGACCGTGGAGTTGGCCTCCATGACACATTTTAACTGCTGCTGCAGGATCTCTATTTGGCTCTTTAGGTCATTTACAAGGCTTGCGAGTTTTTCCCGCTCTCTTTTTTCTGCTCTATAGCGGTCAAACAACAGATGTTCTGTTTCTGTTTGCAGTTTTATATTGATTTCTTTTGTAGGTGTATTCATTGTTGAGGCAGGTGAATACGTCGCCTTAACAATATGATTAATTATCGTCCGCGAACATGCCTACGCAATGAGTAACTGGGTCATCATCGCGGTCAGGCCGTGTCGCGCGAACGGTTTTGTTGTGATGCGTTAGCACTTTACACTGTTGGTACGCGCACTCGCGGGTGACACAACTATTCTCAGCGAAAAATGAACGATCACTGAAACAGATAATGCCATAGAGTTTTTAAGTAGTTTTAAATTTTCAGGCAGTCTTTGTTGCAGCTCATTTATTAGTTTAATAATAAAATCAACACACCTCTTCTTCAGTGCATTTTTTTCATCCTCATTTAATGAAGACTCGGTCATCTCTTTATCAAACAAATAACCAAGGTATGGTGACATAGACAGATGTTCTTTCACATTAATGCTTTCGAATTGCATTCTCGGTTGCGCTATTATTATTTTCGTGCACATGTTTCGTATCAAATCATGTAGCGTATTGTAGAGCAGACATGGGTCAGAAGTTTTGTTTTCAAAAGTTTTTATTGCCCCTTGTAAATTATTAAGTATTCCACACAAAAACTGCAAATAAATTTTGTTTCTTTCATCGTTGTACATGTTATATAATAATTCGGCTTGGTAGCAATTTTCACGAGTTCTCATTAATTGAAAGTGTAATTTTAGTTCTATCCATTGACTTAAGATTCTAGTTACCGCGGGTTCAATTGACAGCCATCGTGTATCACAAGCTTTTAAGATCTTAAGTGGCTCCTCTCCACAGTTTATCGCTTCATATATTTTTTTATATTCGTTTTTTCGTTTCGGTGAAAGCTTGAACCAATTGTGAGTTTCTCTTATCATAAATTCTATATTTCTTGGTATAGTCTCACATGACGCATGTGACACTGCCAATTGAATCGAATGGCAGACACATCTTATCAACACTAGATTGGGTAAAGCATACCTTTCCTGCAATATTTTATGGACACCTGCGTTTACTCCAGTCATAACCGAAGCATTATCCGTTCCGATTCCAATTAACTTGCTTTTATCAAGTTTAAAAGCTTCAAGTTGTGCTGTTAACGCCGAAACTATTCCTTCGGCATCTGCAGATTCCAATTCAACCAGCCCTAAGAATGTGGAAACTATTTCGTTGCGACTGCTGCTAAAATATTTAACAACAATACCGAGATATTTTCGAACAGAAACATCAGTAGATTCATCTATAATCAAGCTATACGAATTATCACCAATATCATTTCTCAAAGAATCTTTAAAATGAGGTGCTAATACCTCCTAAATTATTGCTGTACATTTCGTTCGGTGCAATTTCATTTCTGTAGTAGCCTTAGAATCCGAAAATTTATTCTTACACAATTCGGTAAGGTGATCAATTGCTTGTATATAGCTGTGTGTTCTGCAACATACATTGAGAGAGCACCTTCAGCCTCAACACAGAGCTTATCGACGGGTTTTTGCAGCATTGAAGAGATTTGTGTTTGTTTTTTGTCCAAGAAAGGTTTCGCCTGCTTCTTGTGATGAACTGAATCACAATGTCTCTGGATATCGCTTAATTTGGCAAGAAAATTCTTCCTACAATACAAACACATTGCCCTTGTATCATCTCCAGGCACAGGTTTTAACCATTGTTTAAAGTTGGGCGATTTCTCCCATTCGACTTTATATCTTTGTTTGTACACAGTTTTTTTTGATAATGGTACATCCATTTCAAAAGAGTTAACCAACACAACACTATGGAACACTCACAAAAGTAACTAATAAAATCAGTGCTTAAAACGTTATTTCTAAACTTGAACTTCAGTGCGTTCACTTAAACAGAATGAAAATGAAAGAAGCAAAGTCAATCAACCAAATATGAAACAAACCGTACTTAATGTTCATGGGATTCCCCGTGCTCTATTGCCATATTAAAACCCAGCTGGCATAGAGCACAAAATTGAACATAGACAATAATTTTATTCTCTATGGAACAAATAGTGCTGCCATATTAAAAATTAAGAAAGCGCTAAATTATCCGCTAGGCGCTAAAATTATCAAGTGCCCGCTGAACATAGCAAAAAAGCGCTAGATCTAGCGCCGAAAGCGCTAAAATGGCAGCACTGCTAGCGGCTAGAAGATGGCGGAAGGGGAAGGTAGCGGGAGCGGTGACTCCACGCGTCGCGTAATTTTGCAAATATTGTAAAAACAAATTTTGTGACGTCTGTGAGACGTATAGGTCGGCAGTTAAAGGATGGATGATCTTTTGTTACCTTTATTTGCCTTATTTTCAACCAATTGACCTTCTCGTTCATGTTATCTTTTTTTCTATTGACAATAGCTTTTTCCATTTTTTCAGTGCTAATAAAATCCGTTTTCTCCATTTTTATGGTTTTTATCGGATTATTTTTCCCTACAGTTTGCCATTACTTGCATGTAGTCTTGTGGAGTATAAAGTCTTTGTTGCAGTTTCAATGCTTTTTCTATGTCTCCTAAATCGTTGTCATTTTGAAGGTAGCTGTGTCCAGGAATCAAATAGTTCTAGGTTATTGTTTCTAATGTTGGGTGCTGTTCAAGGATGGATTTCATAAACAGGACTATTTTTATATTTATATTTTGCCCTCCGCAACTGTCGGACCAAAGGATCAAGTTTTTTACTTTGGGAAACTGCTCACTTAATTTCATTAGTTCAAATTAGTTTCATTAAATACGACCCTACTTCTTGAGCCCCTCTGCCAGCCTCACCTTCCACCCAAACGTAACTAAAACTTTTATTACTTTTTCCGGAGTATATGCCGGCGTTGTACAACCACAGTTGTCTCAAATAAAAAACAATATTTGTTGGTATTCTTGGCATTGGAAGAGTTTTTTCCAAATCAAACGTCAGAACTTCTGTTTGAAGATCTGATTTAGAATTTTCAATATCTCTGTTCATTGCTTTACGTACAGTCTCAGCCTTTTCACAGTGTTCATTTTTTTCTTTAATCACATTGTCCTTTGTGGCGCCTGATTCATTGCTTATTAATACTTCTAGTTTGTCACATGTATTACAGGTATCTTTCTTGAGTTTCTTCCTTCTTAAATTGAAATTTGTGTAAAAAACTTTCTTGTAAGTCGCTTCAGATACTCGCTCATGGTCACTAGTTTCATCTTTATAACAGTTATAAAGGGTGTCTCATAATGTTTTTCGTTTTTGATACTTGAAAAAAAAAACACCAGAATTCGTTCAAACTAGTTTTATTTACTGTTAAATTAAAGAACAGTTCAAAAAGTTTATTTATGAAAATTAAAAATAGCCTGGCACTAGAATATTCAATTACTCGCTGGAGCATCGCTCTTGGAATAGCGTTGATTTTGTTGATTTGACGACTGCAATACAAAAAACTTTAAAACAAATTTATGTAAAATTGATTGGAATAACATCATAAAACACAATAATAACATTAACAAAAACTATGAATTATTTGAAGACACTGTACTAAAAATAATGAATGAACACGTACCTAAGAAACAAATAAAAATAAAAAATAATTGTTACAATACCTACCTTACAACTGGATTAAAAATATCCTGCAAAAATAAAAGAACATTAAAAATTCTGTTGAGCCAATCAAGCAGTAAAACCTTAAAAAAATACTATAAAAATTACAACAAACTACTTAAAAAATGCATTAAAAAATCAAAAAAACTAAATTACATAAACAAAATGCGCCTCTCTCAAAACAAAACTAAAACAATGTGGAGCACTATTAAAAGTATCACCGATTCAAAGCAGCAGACAAAACCACATAAAAATATAGTATTATCAGTAAATAATATAAAATGTAGTTCTCCACGCTCAGTAACTAACGCATTTAATGACCATTTTGCATCAGTCGGCGAGTCTAATGCTTATGGTACGGCGAGAGCATCTGGACACCCGGTATGCACTCCGGCAATAAACTCAATGTACCTAAGACCGGTTTCTCAGCGAGAAGTATTAGGAATTATAAAAACTTTGAAAAATAAACTTAGCTGTGGAGCGGATGATATTCCTCCCACCTTAATCAAACAATGCGACCATATACTTGCGGACCCGATAACTACCCTAATCAACCAATCGTTTGACGAAGGAACTTTCCCGGATAAACTTAAGGAGGCAAAAATAAGACCCATTTTTAAAAAAGGCGGCAAACAAGATATAGCTAGTAGCTATAGGCCTATAGCTCTTTTGTCTACAATGTCAAAAGTATTTGAAAAAGCAATGGCGAACAGAGTACACGATTTTGTTGAAAAATACAATATTTTAAATAATCAACAATATGGCTTCAGAAAGAAACGCTCAACTACTTTAGCAGTTTTTAATTATGTCCAGGAAATATATAATATAATTAACAATAGGAAATATGCAATCGGACTATTCCTCGACATGTCAAAAGCGTATGACAAAGTTTGTCACAAAATTCTACTACAGAAACTGTACGGTTGCGGGATTAGAGGAGCGGCGTATAACTGGCTACAGTCCTACCTTAAAGATAGAAAACAATTTGTCCAATTAGATTACTATGACGAAGACACGAGTCGATTAAAAAATATGATATCAGACATTAAAACAATAAATAGCTCAATACCACAAGGAAGTGTACTCGGATGTACATTATTTCTATTGTATATAAATGACTTACCTAAATCAATAAATAGCACGTGCATTCTTTTTGCGGATGATGTATCTATCCTTTTTGGTAGCACTCTGAATATTGACTACACTTACATAACGAACACTTTTCATGATTGTGTAAAATGGCTACAAGACCACAACTTAGAAATAAATTTAATTAAAACTAAACTCGTACAATTTAGGACACATCAACGCACTGCACTTAACCTTGACCTACTTTCACAGAACCTTAGTATAGAACAAACTGACGAATTTAATCTTTTAGGTATAACACTAGATACAGTACTAAATTGGAAATCTCACGTTCAAAAGATAAAAACAAAATTATCACGATTTGTTTACGCGCTTAGCATTTTGAAATCTAACACTGATTATGAGACGGCCCTCACCGCATATTACGCGTACGCTTATGCCTGGCTCAATTACGCCACTATCCTGTGGAGCGAAAGTGTTGATTACAACAAATTGTTTATCATGCAGAAAAAATGCATAAGAATCTTGATGAATATAAAGAAGCGAGATAGCTGTAGACCCCACTTCATACAAAAAGAAATACTAACATTACCATCTATATATATCCTACAAGCTGTGTTATTTGTTAGGAACAACAGACATTTATTTAAATCTAATGCAGAAATTCACATCAATTATAATAGACGAAATAAAAACAAATTAATCCTTCCCACGTCCACATTGCAAACAATTGGTAAAAGTCCCAGTTATCGGCTCATAAAAATTTATAATAAAATACCTGAAAGTCTAAAAAAAGAAGAAAAGAACACGATATTTATAAGAAATCTTAAGACATTGTTATTAAAAAAAGCGTATTATTCAATTGAAGAATTCAATTCTGATAAATTTTGATGAATTTTGACATAGGTACTACTTACCCTTGACATGATTGACAACTTCGTGTAGATAGGTGGGTACACTTGTCTAAATTAATAATAATCGCGCTTTTACCTGACATTACCTGACATTACTTGACACAATTTTATTTTATTTTGACATTTATTTACTTACCTAACCATGACAATTTGGACAAATACCTTGTATTACCTATAACTAACTTGCAACGCCCTTACAGGGTCCATGTACTCACCTACAGCATTATCATTAAGTTACACCTAAGCTGAATACATTGTACATGGAGCATGAAATAAATGAATTTGAATTTGAATTTGATTTCTTCTGTGATTCTTTGCTTTAAAACAGTCAGGTTGGGTGGCAATGGGTCGTAAACTTTCCTTTTGAGGTAGCCCCATAAGAAAAAATCAGCAGGCGTTAAATCTGGACTCCTCGGTGGCCAGTTGATGTCTCCTCGGCGACTTATTACTCTTCCAGAGAATAATTCGTGAAGAGCAGCTAGGGAGTCATTTGTAACATGGGAGGTGGCTCCATCTTGTTGGAAAAATGTGCTGCGGTTGTATCCAATCTGATTTCGCATTTCTGCAGTCAAAAAAGTCCTGATCATATTGCAATACCGATCGGAATTAACGGTCTGAGTGCGGCCACGGCCATCTTCAAAAAAGTAAGGGCCGATAATTCCTTGACTTGATATGACAGCCCAAACGACAACTTTCGGCGAGTGTAATGGTTTTTGATGCAGTTCTAGCGGATTGTCGAAAGCCCAGTATCTGCAATTTTGTTTATTCACGTGGCCGTTAATGTGAAAATTCGATTCATCGGAGAACCATATGTTATTGAAAGTTCTAAAACGATTTTTCATTGTCCTGCAGAATTCGACTCGTATAGCAGGATCATCGGGCTTCATGTCTTGAACAATTACAATTTTGTAGGGATGAAAATGCAAATCTTTGCGAATAATGCAATGAACCGTCGATTTCATCATATTCAGAGAAGCTGCGCGCAATCGTAGTGACTGCCATTGGTCGCTCATAACAGACTGGCGAACGCGGTCGGCATTGACGCTCGTTCTTGACGTCCTTTTGCGCCCAGTTGGTTTATCTGGCATTGTATTCCCAGTCTCTTCAAACTTGCGCACCCAATGCTTGATTAAATTCGCACTTGGCACATTTCTCATATCCGGTAAATCAAAATGTGTCCGGTAGAGACGTCGAACAATAGTGTAAGAATCGTTATTTTTATAAAAAGCTCGCACGCAAAATGCGCGCTGCCCAATGTTGCCAACCCAGATTTTCATATTACCCCAAAGCCTGCTTAATTTTACCCTAGATTCCTAAATAACAATGTAAAAATACCCTAAAGTTTTTTAGATAAATAATTCAACACAACAAAAAGTTCTTTCATAATCAATATTTTTATTTCACAATGCTTACCTAAAAACCATATTAGCAATACAAAATCTATGCTAAAAAGTTAAGCATATCCTAAAACTTAATTACTTAATGTTGTAACATGACATCAATAGTTATTATATTCATCAAAATAAAAGGTGGCACTCGAGTTGACAAGTCTCGAGCATCTAGTCTTGTCTGCAGAGTCTCCAATCCACCAGATATTTGGATGTACAGTCTTACATGATTGGGACTTGCAATCACCAGTCGGGAAGTAATGATGGATCGAGGAACCATCAAATTTATTAAACGGGATGATATTATATTCTAAATCAACTTGCGGGTTATTAGCTGTATTTGATGATCTAACAGCACAGTCAGGGAAACTCAATGATGATTGAATAGTCTCTTCTGCATCGTCGTCTTGTTTGTCATACATGTCGGCTGTCCAAAATCAGAACCTAGCAAGTGTTGTTCACCAAATTTTACAGGAGAAGGAAAACAAATATTTTTTTAAATTTTTACGAACACAATTTATTTTTGGTACTGTGTTTATTTTGCTTTCGATAAATAAATCTTGCTCTACATTATGAGTTTATGTACTTTATTCAATTTACAATTCTACAAGTTTTATGTGCCTTACTGCAGTTTGATTTGGGAAATCTCAGTTAAATTGCATATGTAATCCAAAACAATAACCTAGCAAGGTTACTTACTAGGTATATAAATTGGTTAGTCTGAGCAACTTATATTATTGATCGAACAATAAAACCTAGCGAAATCACTAGCTATGTTTTTGAATTTATTTATGGCATAATTAATAGCTAATGGTCATGTCAATACCTAGTGAGGTAATAAAATATTAAAAGTTACTTTATTTTTATTGTCATTTATTATTATAAAAATCAGATCCGTAATTATATATATTAAATTAAACTTCTTCAAGCATATCCCCGTCTGTTTGTAGATCAATAGATTGGTCATTTACTGGCAATTGATTCCAGAACAACCTTCTGGATTCTGGCATTAAAGGTACTAATTTTTCAACTATTGTTTCTTTTTTTCGAGTTGGGATACCGCGAGGTGCTGATATTTCTTTAGGTAATTCAGTCACTTTAAAGTTTTTGGGCAGGAAATCTAACTCAGCAAATGATTCATCGAAACTGAAAAAGAAGTTATCAATTTAGTTTACCTACTCGATTAAGACAAGTTCTATACTTTTATAAAAGATTGATAGTAGGTACCTTGTTTTATAAAAAACATTTCTTGAACCAGCGACGAATTTTACTTGAACAACTTGATTGAGCAAAAATGTCTTCATTAGGTCTTCATCATCATTTTTTCTTGCAGCTCTTTTCTTTTTAGGCCAAGTTCTACAAATGTTTAACTCTGTGACCTTTATCTTGTTCCTTGAAGCAAGTATGACCTCCTTGAAATCTTCAAAGTCCAAAACATCTCCTTGTCTTTTAATTTTGCTTTCGATGTTTCCGTGAACTGAATCGGCGGTCATATGTATATGTCCTTTAGTTAAAAAACTTAAGGTCACAGTCTCCACTGGATTCGTATTGACAATTGTAGTCAACGCCGTAAAAAGGGTCCAGTTTTTATTTTGGGCTGTACAATTATCAGCCCAAATATGAAAATGTTGACAATCTCTGTCATTCTTCATGAATGTTAAAATGGCATCAACGATGTTTTTTTTTTTTTTTTTTTTATTATAATAAATAAATAAAATAATAAATAATGCTGGACAATCCACACAGCATCATCTAGCCCCAAAGTAAGCTGCTGTTAAACAGAGCTGTATTATGGGTACTAGATGACTGATATATATTTAATACAATACAATACATAGATAGATATTTTTTATTATATATAGAAAATACCCAGAACACCCGGAACAAATATTAATATTATAGTGAGCGGTACCCCCTAACTCGTGGTCAGGGACCTTGTTTTCATTTTTAGTTATTTGCTGAGCCGGCTTTGGTCATAGTATTAATAAATACAAGTACCTAGCCGGCTTTATTGCGTTTGACGACGTGTTTGCACACGTCGTCTATGAACGCCAGCAATAGCTTCTGCGTGCCTTTCCCCGAAAGGCACAACGATGTTAGAAGCCTCTCGTCCAGCATGGCCTTCGTGCCAAATTATACATGTAGCTGGGTCTGCTGATTGTTTATTTATTGGAGCAAAGGTTAAATTGAATGTAATAAGGCGACTAATAAAGACAGCTTCTTTGGTTTGGGGCATTACTGGTAACAATATTACCTTTTGAAGATCCATCGAAAAATATTTCACATGCGTAGAATTTTTCTTAGCAGCATCTGTCTTGTAGTTATTTAATGCTTGATCACATTTGGTTTTGTGTACGTTATATTTCTGTTTTATGTCATCCGGTATTTGAGATTCATCGCTGTATTTTTTTTTCATTTCAGAATATAAAAAGCATTCATCGCACTTATCTCCTCTGGGCATATTTAAAGATATTTTCATTTCTTTGATCTCTTTTCTGTATGTTTCATCTGAACATCGTTCTTGTGGGTACTTTTTTAGAAAATCAAGATGCATTTCGCGGATTGATAATTCTCTGGGTAGATATTTCGTAAATGGCGAATTATGTCTTCGGTAATGGCTAACAACAGGATTGTAACTGAGTATGTGTTTACGAATCACATTTCTGTTCACTTCTTTCCGTTTTCCACCTCTATTTTCGCCTGAAATAGAAGCATATAACTGCCCTTTTCGTACAGCTTTGGATAATTCTGTGATTACTCCATCCGTTCTGAGACCTAATGTATCCATAAAAAATCTTTTGCAGACAGGAATTGAATTATTGCCCTTTCCAGGCAGATAATAGTACCGTGTTTCGTTTTTGGATTGACTAGAAGTATTCGTATCAACTTTTCGTCTTTTTATTTCTGAGAATTGAACAAACTTGTTTAAGAAACCACGTCTTATTTGAAATTTTGACGACCAGTATTGTTCCCATATGACCAGTCTATCCTGATGTGTTAATTCTAAGCATCGTCTGCGACAGCTTCCATTACAAGATCTTTCAATCATAGGGTGTTTAAGCATGTTTTTATTGTTCAATATATTATTGTTGGTTAGACTATTTGCCATATAAATTGTTCCTGAAGTGTCAGCTATAAAAACCTGATTTGTAGAATTCGAAATGTTAGAGACAGAATTTGTCTGTTCTGAAATATTTGACGTGGTATTGTGAAGTATAAGTTCTTGTGTATTGTTCATTTGTGTATGCATTTCGTCTACAGATTGGATATCAACATCATTTAAAGTACTTTCATCATTAAAAACGTTATTATAAATGTCGATGATGTCCGAAATTGTGCTGTCATCGTCAAAATTAGGGCACGGAACATACAGCGGATCTGCGACTGAATCATCATCACTGAAGTCAAAATCCTCTCTGTCAGCTATGTCTGGAATAGATGGAAGCTGAATGCCAGAAGTATAAGGTTGAGGATCATGTTGGATGCCAGAAGTATAAGGTTGAGGATCATGTTGGATGCCAGAAGTAGAAGGTTGCAGATTAAACTGGTTAATGGCTTGCGTGTTAGAAGTGCAATGTGTTATAGAGCATTGATTATCAGCAAAAGTCGTTTTTTGCGGCTGATAATCGTGTGCAGTATCGTTAATTGAAGCTGCATGCTGTGCACTGGAGGAGAAAAAAAGCAATCGTCACACACCATTCCTTTAGCAATTATTACAAATGTTTTCAATTTGTTTATCAATTAAAGCACCTCAAAGCTTAGTTCAACTGACAGCACTAAAAAAGCGTTTTTTAATCTTAAAAAGAACAACACATAGGGTAGTTTTTTAATCTAATTACATAGGTATTAAAAATAATCAACATTTAGCAAAAAATAGATCGAAATCATACAAATAAAAACATTAGTAGGTATGCATGTAGATATGTTTAAATGATAATACGAGTGTAGAAATTAAACCCTTCCTTAGCGGTCAGTTGAACCAATTATTATTAAAATTGAGGTAGGTACCAAACCAACCAGCTATCCCATCACACACAACAACCCAAAAAACTCTATTAGAAACAGTGATTAGGTACTAATTTATTAATTATTTTCATTATTAGGTAGGTAAGTATTTATCACTCATACATAACAAACAAACGTATAAATACCTTGTTAAAACAGCTGCAACTATTCGTCTCGATCTATTACTCTGCATTCTCTTATTTTTTTTCTAACTTACTTTCCATGCACTCTGCGCAGACGCTCAGCACTAAATGAACGAGTCAAAACACGTTCCGTTTGTATTTGCAGCGCGCCAACCAACGCGATGTCGCGCAGAATGGAGGGACTCAGACTCGCGCCAACTTCACACTCACTTGCTATGTTATTCTGTTACAGTAATCATTAGAAAAGTTCCCAAAACTTTCCTAATTTTGTAAATCAAATACCTAGTATGATACAATTACAAGTTCGATAACCTAGTATGTGGCCCATACCAAATACGTAAACCTAGTAAGAACTACTTACAAATTCAAAAATCTAGTATGTACCGCACTTACTAGAGTTATGGACTTGGAAATGTAACTTCCTAGGTTTTTGACCTTTTTATTTTGGATTAAAACGTTCACTTACTAGGTTTGGCATTTTTGTAACTTTGGCCCTAATTGTGATAGAGATATGGTTGTTTTTACATTATATGCAGCGAAAAAAAATATGTCGATAGGTTCAAAAAAACATATTTCGTCGACAATGTCCCTTGCTAGGTTTTGATTTTGGACAGCCGAACTCTGCTGTCGTGTTGATGACAAACGCGTTGAAATTATAAATCACTAGCCTGTCCTTGTCTAGCAAACGAATGCAAAGCTTTATTTATTATTTGAAGGGTGTGGGTAGGTCGTTGATTTTTAACGAACGAACAAAGACAACGAATAATTCTCATTGTCAGGCTTGACGTCATATTCAGTGCTGTTTACTTTGTGTGTTCTTCGTAAGCTTTTGACTTTTTATAAAATGCATCATTTATATAATTTGATAAAAACAAGAATTGAAATTTGCGATCAAAATTAAAGCAATGTTAAATAATTTGCTCGGCAGCTTCATATAACGGTAAGTGTAACCTTCTACCCAGTCAGTTTTGTTCACATCATCACTTATTAAAGTAGTTAATAATAAAGTGTTTTATTTTTAGATTATTGGGAATGGATATCGTCCATGGGTCCAGTCTTCTTCAATCGAGATCCGATACCGGAAGATTCCTTTTCAAATTCATTGGCACTTGCTTCGAGTTCTTGTTCACGATTTTGGATTTTTTGGCTATCTTGTGTGATAGTTTCATCGAACTCTGATTTGTAATCCCGGAGGATGTTGATGGCACTGCATCTGCAAGTGTTATTGGCGTACGCGCAGTCGTGGATGACATGCATATGGCTTCCGTGCTCTGCGATGATAAGTAACCCTCTTGTTGTTGTTCCTTTTCGTACTCGATCACTACTTTGCTGTAGATTTTGAATAACTCCTCGTCTAAATCGGGAATTGTATCCATCAGATGGAGACTCGAATACATCGTGGATAATCCTTCGTTTAAAGCCCACTCTACGAATGTTTCTAGAGAAAAATTCGTTAAATCGTGGTCTCCATGGCTCAGAACAAACACTTTCATTATTTTCGTCAATGCTTGGTTGAACTTGAAGATTTGACTGCGATTGTTTTCCATAGCATACTTCTTCAAGTTCTTTATGAGTGGTTCCATCAACATTATTGTTTGGCTGTTGTTCCAATAGTTCGATAACCATCCCATAAGCTGACTCTCCATCACAACTTTTTGTTGCTTCTTCTTCTGAGTTGTTTCTTTTTCTTTTCGAGGGCAACCTTTCTTCTTCATCATTTGCTTCTTCGGAACACTCAGAATCGCTTGAGTATTCGCCTGTTCTGCATCGTTGTCTTTTACGTTCTTGAACAGTGACCCAGGTTGATATTGTTTCTCGTCGTCTGACAGACACGACAGCTGATGGCATGGCTGCGAATCCCTGGCGTCTTGAGAATTCAATTCGTTTTCCATCTTGACTTTTAAAAGAATATTTTTTTAATTCGTCCAGTGTGGTTGAAAGCTCGCCGCTGAATGATTTTCTTAACTAGTAAATTTTCCTTTTAAATTTACCAACAACCCATTATCCCCGCCACCGCTACCTCTGATAAAAATAATCTTTGTTTATTGTTTATATGTACATACGCGCGAAGCGCGTTAATGTTAACATTATTATGTCAACGATTTCGAATATTTTTTCACCTATTGCAGTAAACCCTCGTGTCGTAGACAAGTTGGTCAGGTATGTCAGCTTGTATCATCCATAATATGATGAGTTCTTTGATCATACACGATTCAGACAGAAATACTCTTGAAATGCCTTCTGAAAATGTAATTTCTATGGCGCGTATACCGGGAAGAAGTTATAATATAAATGGTTCGGTGACACGTGACTTATTCAAGCAGTATTTCAACAGTGATCATGGTAGTGTACCTTGGTAAGACAGTAGATAGGACAAGTTAAGTGAGTAATTCAAAACTTATTGCTTATTTTCTATAACACTAAATAAACACCACCAAGTTAAATTGTTCATTAAAGGGGTTTGAAGATTTTGTGTAGTTTTGGTGTTCTATAACATAATGTCCTAAAGCGTCAGGTTTCTGAGATATTTAAAGATGAAAATCACTATTTCTCTTATGAATTTATTTATGTTTACTGTTTTCATGTTGCCTAGCAAAGTACTGATTCGATGATTTTGAGTAAGTACCTACCTATTATATTCTGTGAAGCTAAAAAAGACAAAAAAAATAAATGTTACTGATACACAATAACCCCCTTATTCATAATGGTCCGCTAACTTAGGTACCTACCGCTGTCGAATAAACAATTAGAAATATACAAAATACTCACGTGTTTTATTCAACTTCTCAGCTATCTCCCTCCAGCAGTTTTCTTTAACTATCAAACTTTTATGTTTTTTGTCTTTATTTTTATATAAAGAAGGATAGTTGCGAACTAATTCTATTAAATTGTCTTCGAAAAATTCCATATTGACCCGTGACGCACACCGCACACCGCAGCGTTGAACCGAGAATGACGCCGCGCTGTGCGGGAGTACACCTCCCCACTTCACCGCGCTTGCCCCTCGCCGCTGACGCATACTGCGACGGAACAAGAGAACATTCTCGACGTTTTTCATATGATTAAGTGTCCGGCAACGCATACCGCATACCGCAGCGTTGTGCGTCATGATCACCAGACCAAAGCTTTAACCCGCCAGTACTCGCGACTCAAGAAATTTCATCAGCACTCGCGTGTAGATCATTTTGCTCACGTTTATGAATGTCAATAAATACAAATTTTACCAAAAAATATGAATAAAAAAATATTTTATTAAATAAAATACACATTATTTATTCTACAAAATATATATTCAAAATGTTAACAATATTAATCTTTTTTATTTTAATGAACAATCATAGGAACTAATTTGCCAGTCTTGTAAGGCAGTCTTAGGAAAAAAAGGAAAAAAAAACTTTTCAAGAAAACCTTTTAAACTAAGTATGATTAACTAATCTTCGTCATGTACGCGAGCTAATTTTTGACAGTAAATGCAGCTCTTTTTGGTCTTGCGATTTTTGCGTCTTGGGCAAACCGCGCAGATACCACTTGGTTTTTCTTCTTCTGGTAACTCAGATTCTGGTACAAAACGATTCATCACTTGCTGAAGAGGATATGAAATGTTTTGGAAGGTGCTTCTTCTTTGGATATGTGGCTGTGTTAGTTGAAGAGCTAGTTGTTTCAAGTAGTCTCTGCGCGTGATGATTATACCCGTATTTTCTTTGTAAATGATTTGACTGTTGATTCCGGCTATGTTTAGGATCGTGAAAAATAATCTCAGCGGCCATCTACATGCCACTCTTGCCACAGAATACTCTTCTTTTAGTCGATCTACAACATCAACACCTCCTTTCGTTTTATTATAAAAGGTGATAATTTCGGGTTTCGCGTTAGTTCCAGTAGTTGGATCGATTCGGTCGTCGTTATGAAGTGTACTTATCATAAGAACATTTTTTTTATTCTTTTTGTTTGGTTCGTAAGACACCAGAACCTTGCTCTTATGAAAACCAAAGATACTACTAGGTTTTGGTCTTTGTTTGATGTCAAGAAAAAATGGTGGAATTTCCCTTTTATTCTTCCTAAGTGTACCAACGATAGTAGTCCGTTCAGCTAGTAATTCATCGGCCAATGGAATCGATGTAAAATAATTGTCAGCCGTAATATTTCTGCCTGCCTTCAAAATATCTTGTGATAAACGTTTCACAACTGCAGATGCAGTATTATCATATTTGTGTGGACCATTCGGTTGCTTTCCCGGGTAAATTTCCAAGTTATTTGTATAAAAATTCAAAATTCTTTGAATCACACAAAGCATATACTTTTATACCATACTTAGCTGGTTTGTTTGCTATATACATGCGGAATTTGCATCGTCCTCGACGATTCCAGCATTTCATCTATAGTCACGGTCTCTCCTACTTGGTAATTGGCTCGACACTTTGCGATAAAAGATTCGAATAATTCACGAATTGGAGCAATATTGTCATACTGTGACCTTTCGGAGCGGGAGTTTATGTCATCGAACCTTATAGCTCTCATCAACAAAAGGAACCTATTGCGACTCATAGCAGCTCTAAAAACATCAGGTGCCGTGCCATCTTTGTCCCACATCTCTTTCAAATTTAAGTAATTCATCTTTTTTATACCAGCCATGTACAAAATACCAATAAGAGTTTTTAGTTCTACAATATCCATCTCTTTGCAATCTCTCTCCCTTGAGAATTGGTCCTTGATTTTACTGATGTGGATATTTGTAAAGCGAACTATATCAGTCAGCATTTCTTCACTCACAAAGTGGAGAAGACAATCCATTATAGTGTTAGCATTTTTAGCCACTGGTTTTACCCCTGGTTGTTTTTCGACAATGTTCTGAGCTCTTGTTCTTACATTGGAACGAAGTTCCATTGTGTACACCCATCTTTGCCTACGTAACACAGCTGATTGCCCAGTGAAGTTGAAGAAACCTCACCTTCTACTTCCGATGATGATTGTTCGGTGTTAGTGGAATGATGGCTGTGTTCACTGTCTCGATCGCTTTCAATATCAGCGGCTCTAAAAGACGGGTCCTCAATGTCTTCTAAATCTTCCTCCATCAACCATGCCAAAACATGTTCGTCCCTTCGATCACGATCCATCTATAATAGAAATACATAATAGATTACTATTTCAGTAATGTAAAATCATAATATTACATAAAAGTAGTAAAACTGTCGCTAACATGAAAGAATATTAAATCAAACGCCGTCTGATGGTACACGGCGCAACAAACCACCTCGTCCAAGTGACTGGCGCACACTGGCGCGAAGTGAACTGTATACAGGGGTGGGGGACGGAACAAAACTCAGCTACCGAATGAACGATGTACGTACGAATAATTTTGACAAAATGGCGCGTGTTTTAAATTTACTGTGAGCAAAATGCTCATAGCGCGTGTGCTCGCGGGTTAACCGTAGACTTTGTGCTGCAACTCAAGCATTTAGACCTCACCACTCCAGGCGTACCACATCCGTAACACAAAAACTTTGGTTGAGAAGGCGAAGGGGGCCTGTGTCGCAGAGGCAGAAACAGCAAGTTTGCTAGCCAACGACGCTTCACTGGTTAAGGCACTAGCTTCTACTTTCGCCTTTCTACGGCAGTTTTCAATGGTATTGCCTGGCATACGGCAGAAAAGACATCCGAGTCTTTTTAGGTGCTGCCGTGTCTTTACCTTCCCATTCTCTTGCAATTGGGTGGACGCCGGTTGCTTCTCGACCAGCAACTGTTCAATTCCTCTGGCTGTTCTAAGTAGAGCGTCATAGGTAAGTACGGACTCTCTGGGCATCTTTACGCGTATTTTGTACCTTATTTGACCATAGACCATATCCAGTTGTTGAGTTTCGGTAAGTGCTGGCTCTGGTAACTGGGCAAAACGAGATCTCTTCTTGGCTATGAAAACCTCAGTTAGCTCCTTCTCCTCTTGCTTCATACCTATTATGTCCTGGTATATCTGATATGCTGGCTTCTTGGGTGCAAAAGCATGACGTACCCTGGCTTCGAAATTCACCCACGTAGTCACTTACAATAAATAAAAAATGGTGGTTACCGGATAGGATTTGTCCTGCGAAGGAGTCTTCATCATATGACGAATCTCCATCTCCTTGTTTCAAAGTAATGAGACGAGCATATAAGCTCATAACACAAAAGTAAATCCATGCAGATTTGGATACACTCTTAGCGAAATACGGTTGCTGTGTTGTAATAATATCGTATTCTTTTTCGCATAAAGGAATGAAACCCTCCGCTGTAATCGCGAACTCGTTAGTCCTGCGATAGGGTGCAGCTCCTGGAAATCCCATCATGTCCATGTCCGAAAACATAGGCTCATTCTTGGGCTTGGTGGCAACCGTGGAGAGCTTAGTTGGTCTAGGCCCTGTTGCCGCTGGATCACGTAGAGGCAGTGGTGGGGCAACTGTATTCTCAGAACCCTTAGAGCTCTTCTGGAAAAACTTGCCTTTCTGCTTCTTCGTTGTTTCAACGGGTGGTGGTGGTTGTCCATCCTTATTTCCAATTTGTGTGTCAGCATTACTAGTGTTTTACTCTTTGACTCCACTCCACCAGGTAGCTGCTTCTTCTTTTAAGATCAGTGGTACACTTTTGATGGCGTCTTCATCTCTTATCTGTTCGACTGATTTGTATACGGATGCTGCTGCAGGAAAAGCTTCAACGGTTTCTGTATCCCTAGTACCGCTAAAAGATTGTGTGCAGGCAGCAAAAAAACCACGTCGTTGCGAACTTACGGCCGCCAGCAACTTCTCGAACTGCTCCGTGGACAGGTTCATGGTATCAGGTTCTTTCTTGACTTTTCTAACACTTCTTTGTTTCGAGCTGACTTTCTTGAGGGCCTTAACGTTGAGCGCCAGTTTGTAACAAGAAGGATTTCCCTACTGGTAGTCAAGGAAAACGACTCGTCACAAAAACGATGTCCGTTTATTCTTCACGGGGGTACAGCGATTAGGGACGCTTACTGTACTTAAACTAGGGAATTACGACTACTAGCAAGCATCATGGTGCCCACCTGCACCATGACCTCCCGCATCATCTCCTGCACTGTAGCTGCATCCTGAGCGGGCTGCGGTCGAGCGGCCCGGAGCTCCGCCATCTCCTTGCGCATCTCCCGCAGCTCGCCCGTCAGCTTTGCGTTGGCCGCCTCCAACCTGGCCAACTCATCGGACACTGTGCGTGACCGCATCTCAGCAACGGAAGTCTTGATGACTTCCGCTGCTTCTTTCAGGGCCTTCGCGTAGGTCCCTTTTAGACTTCCCGAAGTCTTGGCGACCTTAACGATGGTCGCCAGAGACTCCTCAACCAGCCTCCCGAGGTCCTGATCTTCGTCTCCGGGCTGAGCCGAAGAGTCTTCGAGGCCGCGGAGGACAGCACTTGCTGCCTCCTTTTTGAGCCTAGCCTCGTTGGCTATCTCGACCTCTGCATCCTGCCTAAGCGCCTCAGCCTGGGCTTTGCTCAGCAAAGCCTTGGCTTGGACCAAACCCACGTACTGTCCCGTTGTTGGCGGTCTCCCTCTACCTCGGCTTGCGGTAACTCGAGCCTTGGGCGACGGACCAATCTCGAAAACGGCGTCACCGACCTGAATTATCCTCTTCCTGCATGGACGGTCGGCGGAAGAACCCGAGGCCCGGGAGCACACGGACTGGAGACTGACGTCCGAGTCAGATTCCGATAGATTGACGCTGACGGACCTGTTGAACAGGTCCTCGTCGCTCGATACCCTCTCGATTGCACTTCTACGCGTGCTACGCCTCACCACCGCACTCTGACCTTCACGGTCACCACCTTCACCTTCATCAGTAGTTTGTTTTTTGTTAGAATTACTCATATTAAATCCCACGAATACCGCGGGGAATGGGTACGACCCGGACAGAGCCCACGCGTATCCGGGAAGGGTTAGGTGGACCTAACCAAGGCGCAACGCCTAGGTGCAGTAGTGACTGGCTTTACCGGCCAGCCCTCCTCCGAAGAGAAAGGACCTCGTGCTGCACCGCCACTTGTCCTTCGGGATTGTTTTATAGAGGTTTACTCCTCGCGGCCCGGGCAACGAAGCCAAGGCTCTCGGTCCTGCTGTTTTTATTTTTGCTGCTCAAGTCACGAGACGTGACCGCGACTCTTGCAGGGCTCCGATTTGTGGACGCTGACAAATCTACCTACTGGACGGCAGTGTGAGTGCTCGCCCAGTACGTCCCCAACTCGCGTCACCGCTACTCGGCATAAGGCCGAGACGCCGACCGAGCTCCGCGGCCAATCAAGGCCGCCTTGACTCGTACCGCCGCTACCCGGAATGTCCAGGACGCCGGCAGAGCCCCTCCCTAGAAAAAAGTAATTAAACCATAAACCAATTCACCAATTTCACCTTGAGCAATGACCCGTTGAACCTTCAAAAGAAAAATCCACAGGTCATCGCCCAAGATGAATAAACCACACATAATTTAAACAATTTCACCAGTTTCACCTTGAGCAATGAATGACCCGCTGAACCCTCAAAAGAAAATTCCACAAGTCATTGCCCAAGATGAATAATCCACAATAATTATGCAATGAACGCATAGCCCGAACTCATTAACCACCACCGTTATCAACACACGTCTAGTCCTTGCTAGAGTCTTGCAAAAGACTACCAAAAACCCGTTGAGCAATGACCCGTTGAACCCTCAAAAGAAAATTCCACAGGTCATTGCCCAAGATGAATAATCCGCCCTTAATTTAACCAAATTCACCAGTTTCACCTTGAGCAATGACCCGCTGAACCCTCAAAAGAAAATTCCACAGGTCATTGCCCAAGATGAATAATCCGCCCTTATTTTAACCAATTTCACCAGTTTCACCTTGAGCAATGACCCGTTAAACCCTCAAAAAAAAATTCCACAGGTCATTGCCCAAGATAAATTATCCACAGTTCATATGCAATGAATGCATAGCCAGTTTCACCTTGAGCAATGACCCGTTAAACCCTTAAAAAGAAAATTCCACAGGTCATTGCCCAAGATGAATTATCCACAATTAAAATGCAGTGAATGCATAGCCGACCTCATCAATTATGCCTACAGATTGGGAAAGTCGACAATTATCGAAATAGTACAGAAAACCTGTTACGTCATATGGCAAAAACTACGAAATATAGTAATGAGAGAACCTACTTAGTATTGGGCCAGTTTTCAACAATATTCATGAAAAAGTCCTTGTGTGTATATGGGATGTACTGCAAAGTACGTCTGAGGTCATCTATTTTTTTGATGTTGATGGGTAAAGGACTATTGTACGCTTTTTCCACTGGCATCTCTGGTATAACTGACCGATTCTTTCGCAGATCGAATGTGTTCACTCGCCCAATGCTTTGGATAAACGGGCCAGTTATGACACAGCCTTTCTGGGCCGAAGAATACTCGAACTCCAAAAAGTGGGACACTAGAAAGTGCTGTTTTCCGTTTCGGGGAACCTGTCGACTTTGAGTTTCGATGGAAATTGAATTTTTTTTATAGTACTTCGTCCACCAACTCTTGAAATCCAAGATGTCTTCCGTTTTGACCATGGAAACCGTAAACTTATGTGCGCTGCAGATGAGCTGGCAGATTTCCATCGGAAGATAGTACCGGTCCCTCCTTTTGAGCAGTTTTTTTACGGTTCCAAAAGACCGGTCATTCGGTAAAAAAGAATGACCGCGAATAGGCAATCGGTGGTAGATTTTATCAAAACGACCTATATCAACAAGGGCTTGACAGAGGCTTATCATGACGTGGTTCCTATTCTGACCACCGCAAGCATCTGTAAAAATGTAAAGTTCTCTTACTGATAAAGGCACCTGTTCCTGGATATATTGCCATAAAAATGAGCATGTTTCATTGGGGCCCTTCAATGCAACTCCTTCGTGATATAGGTAGAAGCGGCTTTCATTCATCTTGAGATTATTTATACAGAATGGGTATAAAGAAAGTTGTCGATAGTAAAACATCTCCTGTACTGGAATGCATGGGAGTGAAATGTTTTGCATGTAATCAAAGCTCAATCCAAGGACATCATCTCTGGTTTTGCAGAGCTCTTCAACCTCGTTAATACTGGCATAAAATTTCTTAGCTCTTCTTTTGTGTACTACCAACTCAGCCTCAGTAGTCTTAGCGGCTGTTTCATTTAGGTCTGGTTTCTGAATCCTGATATTCAGCCTTTCACATTCGCAGCAGACGTCAACTTAGGGTCTCCCAAAGTGCAGGTCAAAGTTTTCTTTAAAGACTTTGTAATAAAACGATTGTTTTACTGCTGATGTTGGGAATCTTTCCTTGTATAGTTTGAACATTGCTTTGATGTTTAGATCTGCAGCCAGGTAAAGATATTCCTTAGAAGCATAATGTGACTGCTTTACAGGAAAGCTCGAGATGTGTTGTTTTATTTCGTGAATTACTGCACCAGGTATTATTCTCTGATTGCCTTGATGTCCTCTGCGATCCCTTGGAATGACTCCTGATAGGCATGAACGCTGCAGTCGAAATAAAGCATAATTTTTTATGGAGTAGATACTCATGAAAGCCTTTTTGCAAACACGCACTTTGTTTTCGCCTATTGCTACATGAAACCTGTAGGAAGCTGTTTTAGGTTTAGTTTTTATAGGATCATCTGTCCTTTGCCGTCTTTGCTTGACTGCTACGACATCAATAAGGCCATACAAAATATATCCTGCTCGTTCTTGGTATCGAGATCACGTAGATTAGCAAAAGCCTGGATTCTGTCCAGCTCATCAATTTTATCAAAGCATTTCAAGGAACAGCTACATGATTCACCAGATATTTTACCTGGAACCGGCACGCCTTTGTAATTTTTGTAGGGTAGTCCTTTGACACGGCTTCGTTTGATCAGCGCAGCAGGTGTTTCCTTCTTTACTCCTTTTCTTTTTTTCTGCATCTCTTCCACTTCCTCACTTTCATTTCCCGACATCTCGATAATAAAAACTCTTCCAAAACAATGCAAAATACTTAAGCAACTTCCAAACCACCTACTAACAAGCAAAACAAAAATCAGCTGTTTAGTTGCGAAAGATGATATGTTGACAGCTGTGTATGAAACAGAACATGTCAGTGACTTGTTCGGTTTCTTAAATAACGGCCAAAGTTTAGGGTCCTATAACTCTGGAATGAATGGCCGGACTTGTTCGTTTTCTTGACTGTTTTGTGCGGTTATCCTCAGAGAATACGAATCCATCCAAATTGCCATTTGCAAAAAAACTGACTTGTTCGCTTTCTAAAATAACTGATTCAATTATAGCTCATATTATTAACCAATAGTGAAGCAAATGCAGATTCAAATGCAGCACAGGTAGCATTATTGTTTCTGGCCCCGTGACTCCATCTATTTTATTTCATTTACTTTCTATTATCATAATAGCAGGAATGATTTTATTAATACGTATTTATTATTATTTTATATTTATTTATTTAAGTAAGTATATGATTTAAATATGTATTTAATTATTAATACAAGTTATATTATGTAAGTATACATTATTTAATATTGTATTTAAGTACATTGTATGTTTATTTATTTGTCTCTATTATAATTTATATTCATATTATTGCACCACCAACCATTGTTTAATATTATAAAAGTTTTCTCCATCCAAAGGTTGTCTGGAAGAAATCGCTCATAAGCGATAAGACCGCCCATTGTACCTTGTGTGTTAATTGGTAATTTTAAGTTTTTTTTTTCGGTGTACAATAAAGAATTTTTCATTCATTCATTCATTCATTCATTCATACATCCATCTTGATTAAAATGTCTGCACCATGATGCACAAAGTTGCGATTGACGAAGTGGCTGAGATAGGCATCCTCAGTTACAGTTGCCTCAATTTGATTAATTTGTTAATTTTTAGCAAGAAATTAAACAAAATTTCACTTGAATTGTCATTTATGCTGACGTTTCGAAGCTATTTAGAAGCTCTTCTTCATGAGCACCGCCCGCTCGACGTTTGCTCGGCGAATACTGCGGGCCTGAGCTCTTTCTGTCCGTTGGGACAGCGACGCCGCGGGTAGGTTTGATGCGCGCAAGTCTCCATTAATATTTTAATATGATTTGTAACCACTATAGTTTTAACTCTTTAAAATTTCACTGATAAATGGGTTGTTATCATCTCTCGTTCGGATTTGGCGATTATTATTTTTTTCCCTATTTTTAGACTGTTAAAGAAACACAAAGCTGGCAATAAATTGTAACTGTCAGTTCAATGTCAAAAACGTCAGAAATGTCATTCGCCCCTTCAGTCTGAGATTTCAACGGTGTAAGACGTGCTAGTTCATAAAATTATCCATTTAATATCGATTAGCGCCTTTTTATTTAGAAAGAAAAGTATTTATTCGACAGCACAAACAAAAAACACAGAGCAGAAACAGACTGGTAAGTACATCACAAAACAGAAACATAATTATCCAAAACAAAAAAAAAATACTTAAATGTAATGTACCGCTATAATATGGGAGAGAAAACTATTATATTTTTTTTTGAGTGGGTAGGTAATCACCTACTCAGGCAACAAAACACACACCCCACATATCATAATATTTGTACATAGGCGATCGTGATCCTTCGAAGTACTGTGTGTGTTGTGCGGACTTGCGCGAGAGGTGCTTGGAGCTATTGTTCGAGTGCCGCCCGGCCGTGGAAGTTGCGAGAAACTTGAAACTTCTCTCTATAAAACGGCAAGAAGACAAATTGCCTGCTTACGCACAGTGTTTTATAAAGCAAGACCGGAAGAAATTTGGTGTAAAGTGGCCTGCAAGCTATGATTGCATTGAAGGAAATTTTCTGCTGACACTGGAATTTTTTCACGGTACTGCAGAATAAAAAACATGCACCCGGTCAATGGTTTATTCGAGACTGATTCGCCAAGCCTACCCTTACATACATACACAACACCTCCACCCTTATTTAAAAATAATACTCGTACCTACTTACATGAATACAACATTATTATGAACAACTAAACACAAAATATCTAACTGCACTACTTCATACTCTTTAAAAGTTGTTATTAATTTTTCTTTACGCGCTTCTAACATCTCCGTACTTGAAGACGCAAGGTTAATTGGATCACTAATAAAGTTTTCAATTCTAGTCACAGTACCTTTCAAATGTAAGATCAATTTGTGTAGATTTTATAAGAGTTCCAATCTACTCGTACTCGGTATATTGTACATAAACTAGATTTTAAAAGTTAAATAAAAAAGGTACCTGTAAATACGTCACTGTTGCTTCAGAACTCATTGTAAAAAATAATGCGTTCACTATGAAATTTTGCATTTGTGACAAAAAAAGAACAATAATTTAATTAATCACATTTATTTATGAATGTTTAGTAAAATTAACTTAAGAAAACAACCAGGTATGTTCTATGTTCACTAGCTACTCTTGCTTAAGATTAAAAGTGGAAACATCTTAATACCTATATGCGCGTGTGAAAAATACTTATTCAATAGAAAAAAACCTTTAGAAAATACTTTCATAAAAGGCTGAGTAATACCGAGGTATAATGTTTTTTTGTAACAGTTCTTTTAATTTTTTTTTCTTGTTAGCGGTAATTTCTCTTTTTGAAGTATACATAGGAACCATATTGATATCTTCGATATTCTTAATTATTCGTTGACTAGTAGATCTTTGTTTCTGTTTTTTTATTTCAGCTTCACTCCAGTTATCGTCAAATTTGAGTTTGTACTTGTACACTGCATCATTATCTTTTGTAAATTCTATTACTTTGAGGTCTGAGATTTTTATGGTGTTCCCTTTCACATCTTTGAACATGTTTAGTTTCGTTCCATTTCGTCAGATAATTTTTTTAAATCACAAAAATCAAGTTTTGTTTTTCAACAATAAATTGGTTACCTCTTTTTTTTGCGGATCTTATTATTTGTACATAAATAGTAAATCTAATACGTAAATAGCGCCCGATTTTTTAGCCCTTTTTATCGCCTTTTCAATTATGGAGTGGGCTGTATCTCCCTCATTTTGGGTATGTCCCCTTATTAAAAAATTGTGTGTGATTTTATTGATTGGTTGAGTTTTGACTGCATACAAGTACATAGAAAATATAAATCTGAAATAAGAGATATACAGTAGGGCCTCGCTAATCCGGACGGGCAAAAAATCGGCCCTTGCTGGATTATCAAGGTGTCCGGATTATAGTCTGCAAAATTAGGTTGAGGTTTATCATATATAAATACATACAAATATGTACATAAAGACATTAAATAAAATACTAATTTATGTGACATAAGACTTTTATTATAGGTACATAGAAAGATACACACATGAGTTTAGTAAAAAAAGAGTTGTAATACACTTCTGCTTGAGATTTTCGTTCTTCATTTCGAAAGCGCAGTCTCTTAGTCGACGAAGTAACATAATTTCGTGGCTTTCTAAATTATTATCTTCAGCCCATTTCAAAGCAGTGTTAAAGCTCCCATAGCTTCTGCAGGTGTTAAATGTTTGGAAGTGGAGACTTCAACGCTTGCTCGTCATCTTCACACACAAAGCCGACTGCATGATCTCCTCGTCAGTTAACACCTCACATCTTTGCAATTCAAATAATACATAAAACGGAAGAACCTACTAGGTACCAAGATAGAATATAAAATTAGTGGCGTTTTACGGTTTTTTTAAATGCTCAACCCTACCTTTTACTTAGGTAGGTAACTAGGAATAATAGGACTCTTTGATATGGTAGGTTTATACTTACTTTAGCCCAGCCTTGACCTTCTTTAATTGCTCCTCCTAAAGAATTTAGCATTGTAACTAAAGTTGCTCATTTTCTTTTGGTTTCAATTTTCCCTTGGCTCGATCGAAGAAGTCCCTTCGCTATCCCGGGGTTTTCTTCAAGAAACTCAACCAAGCCTTCAATTTGAAAGACTGTGGGACGCTGCGACATGTTTGTTTTTAAAATCACAGGACTTGATAAAAGTTGGTAATCCACGAAATAAAGTCTAAAACACGAATATTATGCCGCCATATTTTTTTTTTTAATGTCATTAGCTGTTTCAGGCAACGGTCAAGGTCCACATACAGTCAAAATTTATTAATTTCGTGTTATTATTATTTTTTCATTCATTTTCTGTTATAAGCGGTTAACTTAAATGATATTAAGCTTAATTTTGTTACTATGTACCAATAAAAACCTAAATTTTGAACATTTTATTGATTTCTACCGGTTTTCAAAACAAGCGAACCTCTCTATTTGCTGACCATAACGCAGCTAACTTCATATGTAACGACGCAAGAATTGGCCAATTCCGATTTAAATCCAATGCTATCAACATTGTGTTCAAGAGTACCATAATTTGACAACAGTCAATTAGTATTGGATTGAAATTGGAATCGGATTGGAATTGCTATTGAATTCAAGGGTAAGGGCCCCTGACCTATAAATTGTTGGATTTCTGTGTCAGCTACTCGAAAAGTGCTGTTGGGATCTTTCTGTACCAAATAGAGATTTGTCTCTTCTGATATTTTCTTTATAAGTTCTGGTGGAAATAGGTGAAGAAAGTACTGTATCGGAGTTTCCAGTTCTCCAACATATCAGAACCTAATGACTCATTGCCAGTAAAAGCCAGCTGCTGTGTATTTAGTATAAGTAAAAGTATCAAAATCCTGTTAAGTGAGTGATCGACGTACGAGCCTATACCGCGGTTTTAAAGAACGTCGGTTTTACTCGCGGCTCGTTGGTGCTAATCGACTAGCGAGTAAAACAGTCGTATCGTAGTCGAATTGAGATTAACATGTCTTGTTCGGAGTCGGAAGCTTTGTGTTATCTTGGTATTATAGCATACCACGAAATTAAGAAAAAAAAGCGAAAGCGCCCAAGAGTTTGGGTTAAAAGTTGGATTGAGAAAAGGCAAGCGTTATCGCATACACATTTAATTCGAGAATTGTCAGCAGAACCACACGATTACAGAAATTATCTAAGAATGTCTGAAGAATTGTACAACGAATTATTGTCTTTAGTAACACCTATGATACAAAAGCAAAACACTACAATGCGAGAAGCAATTTCTCCTCATGAACGTTTGACTGCTACATTGAGATATCTGGCAGAAGGTAAAACCCAAACCAGTCTGCAGTATTCTACTTTAATATCTAGGCAAACTTTGGGAAGAATTATTCCAGAGACATGCCGAGCTATTTACGGTGCATTAAAAAATCAATACATGAAGGTAAGATATTTATTTATACTTATTAAAATATTGACAACTTAACCTGTGAATTGTGAAACATAATACGATACTGTATTTGAGTTTTCTGTTTGATAATCGGTGTCTGTCTGAACTTGAAATTGTGGTTGCGTTGTGACTGCGGACGTAGAAGTGGATGATCTGGTATTTAATGGAGCTGAAGGAGGCGTAAAGATTTGTTGACTAGTCAAATTATTATTAGTACTGTAATATACATTTCTAGATCCAACGTTAATTTCTGAATTTATAGAAAGCCGTTTTATTTGTCCATAAAAAATTACATCGTTGATTAGTTTGTCAGCAAAAATTTTATGTTCAATAGTCATTGTCCTTAATTTACTAGCAATGTTTTTCCCAAAAATATCAGAATCATCATCTTTTTGGCTGAGTCGTTGAGTAATCAAACGAAACATCTCATTTGAAGTGTCGTCTTTTCGTTTCCTTGTAAATTGTGGATTTTCAGGTGCTGGAGATGATGAGTGAGGAGGAATCGATGATGTTGAAGGACTGGATATCTGAAATTAAACAAATAGGTACTATAAATTCTATACCTTTATTGTTTCAGTTTCCTGATAATGCAGAAGAAATGAAAATGATAGCTGAGCAATTTAACAGCAAGTGGCAGTTCCCTAATTGCCTTGGCGCAGTAGATGGCAAACACGTCAAAATAACTCCACCTCCTGGCGCTGGATCCCATTTTTTTAACTACAAAGGCTTTCATAGCATTGTTCTTATGGCAATCGTTAACGCTGACTACCAATTTATATATGTCGATGTAGGCACGAATGGCCGCATTTCTGATGGAGGTGTTTTAAGAAAAACAGAATTTTATAAGCGTTTAGATGAAGGTACTTTGAATATACCACCACCAGAAAAACCAACACAGGATTCAGATCCCTTGCCATTTGTGTACATTGGTGATGAAGCTTTTGCCTTAAGACCAGATTTTTTGAAACCATATCCACAGCGAGAATTAGGTAATCATGACAAGAGAATCTTCAACTATCGAAAATGCGTTCGGGATTTTGGCCGCAAGATTCCAAATATTTCGCTCTGCTATAGATTTCAAATCAATTGTAGACATAAATTATGTGGTATTAGCTTGTTGTACTTTACACAATTATTTAAGAAGCAAATCCGGACAAGATTATATCTCACCAGGTGGCAGTGACATAGAAAATCAAATTACTGAAGTAATTCAAGAAGGTCTGAGGACGAATGGTATTTTGACGCCTTTACAGGCCACTCGTACTGGAAACCCGGGCAATAATGCAAAAAAAGTTAGGGAAGATTTTGTGAAATACTGCAATACAACTGGGGCTGTTTCATGGCAGGATACAATGATAAATACATAATTAAAATACTCACGTTGTTGTCCATAGAATCTTGTGAAGATAATTGACTACGATTGTCATCATTGTCACTTTCAAGGGTTGATATAGATGTTGTACCTGTTGAAATTAATTGTTAAAATTGAAATTTAATTGTTAAAACTACCTGATTAAAACAATATTTTTGTCATTATATTCCAGTTTTTTTTGTAACACTGTACCCCACCGGGTTAGTGTAATAAGGTCACAGTGAAAAAAGGTCACACGTATAATGTGTGCATTTTGGTCACAACGTAATATTTATTTTATATAATCATATTAAATAGTGAAATTTGGTCACAAGTCTATTTGGTTGTAATTTTGAAGTGCAAATTGGTGCAATTGGCAAGAATTTGTGACCATTTTGCACTGTGACCTAATTACACTAACCCACCCCACCTTACCCTACTTATGCAACAATAATAAAAAGTGAATGGATAGGTAGGTAGCTATAATAGGTAGGTACTTACTATCAATCGGATCATTGAGAAATTCTAGCTCCTGATAATACCATAACTTTGGCTGATACAAATCTTCAACTCCGGAGCCGGTTGTCATGCTTGCAATAACTTTATTTCGTTCTTTCCGGTGGGAAGCTCGCAAAGACTGAACTTTATTCTTAACACTGGCTACATCCGCGTTCGGTTCATATTTTTTTGCAATCTCCAAGAGTTTATTATACGCTGCAAGCCGATTCCCCTTGTTTTTATACTCTTTTGATTTTGTTTGCCATAAACAAGGATACTCTCGGTAGCCATTTATGAATTCTATTATGAAATCGTGACTGCAATTTCGCAAATCCATTTTAAAAATGTGACGCGGAAGCCGCGGAGCGCGTCCGTCCTCTAGCGCTATCGCCGATAACTGACGATTTGGCGCGCCGGCCGTGATCGACACGCGGTTTTGAACGACGAGCCGAGTAAAAAATGAAGCAAACATGGCGAGCCACGAGCCAGGCTCGTCAACTCACAAAACCGCGGTATTGCAATGATACACCGGCGAGCTTTACCGACGAGCCATAAGACCGCAGTTTTACTCGCTCGTCGATCAGGGGCTTTAAGGATATCGGGACAAACTATTAAAATTATTGCATTGACCACATACCATGATAGGTACGAAAAGTTTCTAATGAATACAGGCATTTACTATTCGTTATTTCGAACGCTCATCGTAACTGTCCATTGGCTCAGTTGTAAATAGCTCGACTGCGATGCTGACGCCCGGAGTTCACATCTCAGCTAGGCTGACTTATTCATGTTTCTGATTTTGGTGTTAATTTATTTTAAACGATGATGGTTCCAATGTCTACCTACTAAGTAAAATTACTAAAAGCAGGTAGTCCACGATCAGTTAGAAAGCAAGAACATATCCCATCCTATTACTTTACTATGCTGCCATCTGCCACACTATAACTCAACAATATCTGTATCGTACTTCAGAGAGCCACATTAACAGCAACACTTACAACAAACGACTACATTCCGTAAGGAAAGGAATTTGTATAGGAGGAAGTTTCACTTTGCATACTGGGCTTGAGGCAATGACGTGTGGTGACAGTCTTTGGCAACTGGCATAGCCTTTTCATCAAGCGCATTCAGTTTTTCTTTGATTCTAGTTTTTAATTCCAAGTAGATTTCCAGACAATCATCACTGACATTGTTTTTAAAATAACTAAGTGCTATCCATTTCTCAGCAGATGATATTGTCAACTCATCATGTTTGGTTTGAAACTTGGCTTGGGCCAAGTTTAAGCCTCTAATATTTCTTGTCTAGTTTCTAAATGTGACTTTGTTAGTCGCTCCTTAGGACATTTCCGGACGTTATCAAACAGCTTTTTTATAAGGTTGTATGTTTATATCTATTTATTATATAGGTTCCGTTTCCGGTCGTTGAAGTGTCAACAAGTCTTTGCTGTTTGTCGTCATTAGAACACTTAATAAAAATAGTTTAAGTTACACTTTCGGAACTGTGGTGCTACAAACAACAGCAAAACAACCATCGGAAGACATAGAAGAAATCATTCCTTGGATATTTGTAAGAAACACTCAAAAAAACGAAGCTCAAAACATCCACAATAAAAAGTGAGGTTAGAATAATAAACTCATAGACAACCAACATCATTCACCGGACAGCCTGTCAACTGACGGATCAAATTATCCAACATTCAACGTCAACTCGTCAGTCGGCTAGGTTGACTTGAGTGTTGCCATCAAAAACAACTACTTTCTACCAATCCACATTTACGTTCCGTTCTACACAATTACATTCGACAACATGGATAACCAATTTCAATTATTATTCGAAACTTACGAAGAGTATAATGAATCAGATGGATCAAAAACTAAATCCTATGATCGAAGAAAACGAAAAATTAAAACAAAAAATTTGTAACCTGGAGAACGAGATTGAACATTTAAAAAAAAGAAAAGAAAAGTAACAACATAGTTATTTATGGATTGGAAGAGAGCGAAAAATCGATGTTAGAGCTATTTCAAACCGTGAAGGAAATCTTTCAAAGAGACTTAAATTTATCTGTGGAAGAAAATGAAATGAACAGACTTTACCGCTTAGGAAAAAATAAAGTCGAAAACAAACATAGACCTGTGCTATTCTCATTCACAAACGGGTGGAAAAAGACCAAATTTTAAGGAATAAGAAGAGTTTAAAGGGTATCTATATTTCGGAAGACTATTCTAAGGAAGTTATAGAAAAGAGAAAGGCTTTGCTACCACAGCTACTAGAGGAGAAGAAAAAGAGAAAGACTGCTTATCTGAAATATGACAAACTAGTCGTCAAAGACCCCAACGCCGATAAAAGGAAAAGAGAACTATCTACCTCTCCACAGTCGACGTCAATCACTAAACCTAAAAAGCAACAAACGATAAGTTCTATTAAAATCAACAGGACAAACGCCTTCGATCTGATGAGAACCCGATCAAACTCTCTCACGGACACCCTCGTGCATAAAAACCAATAGCAATTAACAACCGATAAACTGATAACCCAACCAAACTACGAAAACAAAACAAGAGAAACAACACAATCTCCCCCAAGCCGACTGGTCCTCGTGGGGGATGGAGACCACAACCCTTCAACAACACAGGAAAAAAAAAATAACGAAAACAGTCACAGAAAATCAAAAATTTATGTTGCAGCCCTCAATGTACTTACATTGAAAAACGATGAAAACCTTGCAGAATTAACATATGCGTTAAAACGAGTCAAATGGGACATCATCGGCTTGAGTGAAGTAAGGCGAATGGGAGAAAGAATTATATCCTATCCTGACTTCCTTCTATACCATATGGGAACGACCCCAGGTCATCATGGGGTTGGCTTTATTGTGAAAAAACATCTCGCAAATTATGTGGAGAGCTTTACTGGAGTATCGGAGCGCATAGCAGTGATGAATCTTAAGCTACCGGGATACAAAAACTCATGGTCCATTGTACAAGTGTACTCGCCCACGGAACAATCCGATACAGAAACAATAGACTCATTCTACCTAGAGCTAAATAAAACGATTCAAGACCATGCTCACAAAAACCTTGTCGTGATAGGAGACTTTAATGGCCAAATTGGAGAACGACTACTAGAGGAAGACACAGTCCTGGGACCATTTGTATATACAAAAAAGACTAGAAGCAGAAACGGAGAGAAGCTTGTAAACTTCGCACAGGAGAATGGCTTAAGAGTTCTGAACACAATGTTCAAGAGAAAGAAAAGTAAGATGTGGACCAGATATCACCAGATGGAAAAACAAAAAATTAAATAGATTTCATAATGACTAACAAAAGCAAATGTTTCTCAAACACGAAAGTCATAAACAATCTTAACTACAATACCAACCATCGGATGATTCGAGCAGAACTGATGACAACCCCCCCCAAAAAACCCAAGACCAAGAAATAATATGATGAACACAAAACCTACCAAATACCAAACAGCCCAAATAGCCAATTCTCTAACGACAAAACTTATGGATTACAATAAAGAGACAACAAACATGGCGATGCAAGAAAAATACAACTGGATAGAAAGAACAATTAAAACCTCTACTCAAGAAGGGACTAATAGCAAAGACCTATCTAACAAGTGGATGACCGCAAAAACCATAAACCTTCTTTATCAAAGAGCTGACCTAATTAATGGAAAAAACACCAACGACAGTCGAAAGCAAATAGCAATATTCAGCAAAAAAATAAAAGAAAGTATCAGAAAAGACAGAACTCAGAGAAGAATGGAAACAATAGACACATTTTACAGACTGGAGGAACAAAAAAGGCATATAAGGAGTTAAATAACAAAAAAGACTGGATAGTACAGATGAAAGATAATACAGATAAGAAGGAGAACCGAAGACAAGGAATACTAGGAATTGCTACATCATACTACAAGAAACTATATGAAAGTACCATAGAGGAAAAAGAAATTGAATTGATAGAAATCTCACATGTACCCAACATCACGCAGGAAGAAATAGAATCCGCTATAAGAACCCAAAAAGACGAAAAAGCTCCAGGACCTGACGGAATAAGCAACGAAATACTAAAACAAGCGAATCAGACAATAACACATATTCTCAAAGAAATCTTCAATGATATTATCAACACAGAAACGATTCCTCAGCAATGGACTAAGTCTAATATTATCCTTCTGTACAAAAAAGGAGATCAATACGATATTGGAAACTACCGGCCCATAAGTTTAATGTCCAACCTGTACAAAATATTTGCAAAGATAATACTCAAGCGAATAGAAAGAAAACTTGACGAACAACAGCCAATTGAACAGGCAGGCTTTAGAAAAGACTACTCAGTACTTGATCATATACATGCTTTAAGACAAATCATCGAGAAATATGCAGAATACCAACTCGTATACTATCTAGCATTTATCGATTACAGTAAGGCCGTGCGCTGCGTTAAGCGGGTGCACGGCGCGGGCATCCGACGCGGGCATCCGTCGCGGGCATCCGCGTCGTGCTCCGTCGCGGAAAAATAGCCCGTCGCGGGTATCCGCAACGACCTCCCGCTAAACGCAGCGCCGCCAGTACAATTTTAGACGTGCGGGTGTACAGTCGATTCATAATGGATTATTTGTTGATATACTACCTAGCCAAAAGACGACGTAGACAACAGCGGCAGCCAATCAGCCCATATGTCTCGTCCAGATTGTTGTGTGGAGAATTTGTAACCAAGTTTACGCTATTAAGAGAAGATGAGAGGAGATTTTTTAAGTATTTTAAAATGTCAACGTCTACATTTGATGAATTATTTTCGAAACTTGAACCATATTTGAAACATAGTGCTAATACTCTAAAAGTAAGAAGTGTATCAATTATATTACCAATAGAGAGGTTGGCAATAACGGCAAGGTAAGTAAATAAAATGTTTTTCTTGATATAAAATATTTTTATTTTGTCAGTCAAGATCACGCATGTATACAACCAAATCAGTTATTGGACTTATCATAATCATAAGTAACAGTAAAATCACAGTGATTGGATTTATCACTTATTATAATTAACAATATTTTAATCTACAATTACTTTAATGAGAACTAAGTATAACAATTTGGTAGTGTAGGTACATACGTAAAGTAAATCAAAATCACAGTCATTGTAATTATCATAATTAACAATATTATAAGGCTACTTCCAATCTTTGTCTTTCTTCAAATAGAGTATAAATGCAGTAAATAATTGATAATAGGATTAATGTTCTGCTTGAGTGTCATTTGTCACTACGATGTTCGATAAATCCTCCAATGTAATAACATTTTCTCTTTCAATGTCAATTAATAAGTTTAATACCTTTGATCGAAACAATAATTTTTGATATGTAGACAATTTTTTTATGTTTGGCATAATAGATTTAAAAAATGACAAGTCTTCATCATTTTCTTCGTCCTTTTTGTGTTGTATGGATTGTAATAATTGTATTTCAAAAGGAGTCGGCGACGACGCCTTTTTACGATTTGATTGTTTTTGCGTTTCTCTGCATGCTGTGTCATTTTCATTTCCAGATGTACTGGTCTCAGGTATTAACACCTCACTAGTGTCAACTATTGGGTGTTGGGACAATTCAAGTGTACTTGTATGACCCGAAGAGTCGTCCTGAGAATTTTCCAAAGATTCTTGTCCTTCTACTCTTTTGTTAGAGTCCAGAAAAGTCATAATATTATAATAGCTGTACCCTTTTCCTTTTTTAGCACCAGAACCAGACTTAAGTTTCTTGTTACTAGCTTTGACTTTCGTATAGCAATCTCTCGCGGTTTTCCATCGCGCTTGTATTTTTTTTTTGAAAAATGAAAAATAATACATACTTAAAAATTAATTTTGTATTTTTCACAGGTACTTAGTAAGTGGACATACTTTCGTGGATATGCACTTGGCGTACCATGCGGGACAATCTACCATCCGAAAAATTGTTAATGATGTCTGTCAAATTATATGGCAAAGACTGAAAGAAGAATGTATACCAGTATTTACACGTATGCGATGGGAAGATATAGCAGAAGGCTTTTTAAGCAACACAAATTTTCCTAACTGTTTAGGTGCTGTAGATGGAAAACATATACGGATTATAAGACCACCTCACAGCGGATCACTTTACTACAATTACAAACATTACTATTCCATTGTCTTGCTTGCAATGTGTAACGCAAACTATGAATTCACCTACATAAATGTTGGAATACAAGGTAAAGAATCTGACTCTTCAGTTTTCACCAACAGCACTTTATTTCAACAGATGCAGGATGAGCTATTAGATATTCCTCCTCCAAAATCATTGCCAGTGCTACAAAATAATAAACCAACCAATACTGCAGCTACCACACCAGTGCCATACGTCATAGTTGGGGATGAAGCGTTTGGACTGTCTACACATCTTATGCGACCATATGCGCGGGCTATTGCAATGGATCATAGAAAGAAAATATTTAATTATAGATTGTCAAGAGCTAGACGTTACATTGAATCAACCTTTGGAATAATGGCCAATAAGTTTCGAATACTTCATCGTCCACTTAACGTTTCTAGAGAACATGCCATTTGTTTCATAAAAGCAATTTGTATAATGCATAATTTTGTACGAAAAAGAGACGGACTCGGTAATATCAGCGATGTTGTCATAACACCCCGCCATATCCGCGATATCACAAATGGATTTGGGCTAGTTCAAAGAAACTCGTATACAATACGAGATCAGTTCGCTAATTACTTTGCCACAAACGGTAAGGTATCGTGGCAAGATCGCTGTATTTATTGATTATTTACTTAAGTTAAAAAAAATTTGCTCGTGAAGAGGTCACAATACAATAGTTAAATAACAATTAACATAAGTAAATACAAAATGTTTACTAAGCCTAAAGGTGGGTACAGACTATGTACCATATTACCTACATGTTATTTTAACATGTTTTATATCATTCAGTGTCCACATTATCTGAAACTTGTTATATAGCAATGTCGTATAACATGTTATGTTATATAGTCTGTACCCACCTTAATAAATGAAAGAAGTAAATAATTATGTAGTAAATAAATTTATAAAGTCATAATAAAAAGTAAGAATTTACCTGTTGACTTTTTTTCTGTGTCACTGAAGTCCTCATAATTTTTGTATAATTCTTTACAAATCTCGAGCCATGCAGCTTGACGCGCATCCCTGTCTTTATACAAGTTGATAGAGATCCCATAAAGCGGGGCGACATTGCACTTCTAAAATAACACGTTCCGTATCAATATCACTCATGTTTATCAACTTGATTGTACAAGCACGGCGCGTGCGACACGGATAACGCAGCGGCGCTCACTGATTTTCTAGAAACATCTCCGCTCGCGTGCTCCGTCGCACGGACACGCGAGCGTACCCCCGTCGCCCGCGCCGCGTGTGACGGGCGTTCCGCCTTACGCAGCGCTGCTCTATGAATTTACATGAAACATCACGCCGCGCGGGTGCCCGCGCCGTGTACCCGCTTAACGCAGCGCACGGCCTAAGGCATTCGACTCGTTAATACATACAAAAATCTGGGAGGCGTTAAGAGAACAAGGGATTGAACAAAAATATATAAGATTGATTAGAAATATATACAAAAACAGCTCGGCGTGCATTCAGCTAGAAAAGATAGGAGATTCATTTCAGATACAAAAAGGAGTAAGACAAGGAGATCCTCTATCCCCGAAACTTTTCTCCGCTGTCTTAGAAATGATTTTTAGAAGCTTCGAATGGGACAATCTGGGCTTAAATATTGACGGCCACACACTAACACACCTAAGATTTGCTGATGATATAGTGTTGTTTGCAAAAACGCCAGAAGACCTAAATAGAATGATAAACGAACTAGCATCTGAGAGTGAAAAAGTAGGACTAAAATTAAATCACGAAAAAACAAAAGTAATGACCAATGGAAATAAGAGCACCATAAATATAGGCGAGTCGCAAATTAACTATGTTGAAGAATATGTATACCTCGGACAGCTGATATCGCCAAAAGATAACATAAACAAAGAAATCGAAAGAAGGATAGCAAACAGTTGGAAAAGGTATTGGGGCCTAAGGGAAGTAATGAAAGACAGAAACCTAAACATAGCAACAAAGAGCAAACTGTTCAATGTCTGCATTCTACCAATGCAGACATTGAACAGTTTGGATTTATGGAAGCCAAACATGGGCCATTACAAAAAACACCACCAATAGAATTTCTATTTGCCAACGAGCAATGGAGAAAAGCATGCTAGGGATAAAGAGGAGGGATAGAATTACAAATATCAACATTAGGAAAAAGACCAAGATACAGGATGTAACCCTAAAAATAAAAAGGCTAAAATGGAAGTGGTCAGGACACATGATCAGAGGGAAGGACAAGTGGAGCAAAATAGTTACACAATGGTACCCAAGGGAAGGAAAAAGGAAAAAAGGTAGACAACAAAAAAGATGGGACGATGATATCAGGCAGGTTGCAGGCATAACATGGAGTAGAGTAGCCAGAGAGAGGTCAGAATGGAGGAGGTTGGAGGAGGCCTTTGCCAACTGGCAAACGGACTTACAAAAAATAAGGAAACACCAGATATTAAGTAAATAATTTTAACTAAGTAGGTAATATATTAATTACTTATTTATGTGAACAGTGAAGTAGTAGTATAACATTGTATATCTAACTAATGTCCGAATAAAAGGCTTATTTATTTATTTTTATTTTATTTATGTTTATATCTGACTGTGTTCTAATTCTTCCATGTTGACGAAAATTTTCAAAGTCCGAAATCAAGTAAAAGTTTATAAGTCCAAGATAAAAAAATTTTACAAGTCCAAGAAAGAGTAAAATAGTCTAAGTTTTTTTGTACTCTAATTTTTATAAGTCCAAAACACTGAATTTATTCAAAGTCTTTTTTGCACAGAAATTTTACCAAGTCCAAACTGCACAAAACTTTTTTAAGTCCAAATGACGAAGAATTTTTCTAATAGAGGTGTATGAGTATGAGGTACTATGAGTAATGTATTGCGCGTGATATAGCACGACCGCGTACTGAAACAATACCTATTACCCGACAAAATGTAGCATGACACATGTCATTAGGCATGGCATGGTGGCGCATGGCGCTATGCTCTGCCTGCGATCGGCGCGCGTCGTAAAAAAAAGCTCGAGTGCAAGCGACAAGGAGTGTCGTCCGCCGGACGGGATTCTGTCTCTGTCACACGCCGCCGCGCCGTTTAGTAGAATTTATACAGTATTGCGTTCTTATTAAGGGTTACGTTTCTATGGCACAACCCCCGTAGGTAAGTCATAAAAAATCAAGGAAGATATACCCATGAAAAAATCAAAACTTGCATGCATTGTTTTTACTTAGTGTAGTGTAGTGTGCAACTATTTGTTTACGCATGCGGTCAACGTTATTTAAAATAGGTGATATTTCATAGGCTATAGGAATGGAAGGGGTGATGGAATTTGGTTAAAAGTATAATTTTATTTTTATTTCTTAGTTAAAACATAAACAATTACATTTATTTCTTGTTCTACATACAGCGAAAACCAAACACAACTCAAAACTTTTTCGTTATAGGTACACCGAAATTGGTGCTGAAAATAAAGCTAATATTTTTGGTAATAAATAATTTATCGCATTTACAGAATACTAAATTAAATATTGAACAAGAACCACTGCCAACTGCTGCAGTGGTCGAGCAAGAAGCCAGTGTTGAATTTTGTAAGTTCTTTGACTAAACTGTAAAAGTTACTCCTAGTACCTTTAGGATATAGATTTTCATAGAGACCAATCTTGTGCGGCCTGCATAGTATTAAGATTACTAAACTACTAAGCATAATTGTCTTCTCCTAAATAGATGATTTAAAAATGTCACTCTCACCTAATATTCAAACAAACACACAGTTCTTAGTTACAAGATAATGTGTCGGTTACACTTATAATTTAAAAATGTTTGGTTATAATTGCAGCGGCAAACTAGAGCCAGCCAAGCACAAGCTCTGCAACGCTACCATGGTTTTAGGTGGTGGCACCTTCGGGGTCACAGCCGGTTAGCGTGCGTGTGGTATCGCCCACCCAGTAACCACCACCGTCGTCGCCGCCGCGCCGCCGCCATCGACAGTTTCAGTTTAAAAAGAGAAAGATATAAATGACAAAGACCTGACAGTTTGTGTATATGATTTGCAAGCAGTATTTCAGTGGCCAAAAGGAGAGATTTCGATATTTTATTACAAATCGAAACTAAATGTACTGAATCTGACGTTCTGTACCTCTAGTACCTACAGGTTTCAATAGTTTTCGTAAACTACAGATAGTTTCGTTTTCTTCCATACATTTTCTTACAGCGCCCCTACCGAAAACTAGAGGAACTATAATCGATAGCACGAGTTTTATTTTACGGTAGTAAACCATTACCAAATAAGTTTTCGAGCTTTTTAGTATATTTTGGCAGTACGAGTTACCACTTTGACATGTTAGCGGTAGTAAACTGATCGTGTTACAAAACTTTATATAGTTTACTTAGTCGCTTGAAAAATTTCGGTGAGAGCTTGTACAATATCTTCAAGTTTCTTGGAAAAATGATAGCACGTCATTATTTAGCGTTATTAGCCTTGGAGGCTAGGTAGGTAATACTATTAAAATTAGTAAGTAGGTATGTTTCAACAAAATAATAGATCTCACCATATTTTCATACATAGGTAAAGTCACTAGTAGTTGACCATGTACCTGTAGTTGACCGCTAATGCACATAAACCGTTATAATAAGAATTCGCGGCAATTTTTTAAACTCATTCGTTAATAAGTAGTCAGTGCTGCCATCTGGTCAACTAAGCGCGAAAATCGCGCATCCATATCTGTCAAATATAGAAAATGGCTGCCAGTTGTTTGTTGAGTGACGGACCATAAAATCAATAAATTCGTTTTTTGTTGCAATTTTCGTAGAGATTGAAAAAGTTTGAAGCTAAATACTAGGAACTTTGTCACCTTGTTGACGGTAAGTGTTTTTCGTTTCTTATTCGTTTATGGTTTATTTAAATGACAGGGTAATTAAAATTTGAAGATTTGTTGACAATATTGAGATGTGGGGGTGGTCCACTACTGATTCCGTTTGACTGTGATTTTCTAGTAATTGACCATGGTGGTCAACTTTTGATTTATTTTGAGATTGATTTTCTTTAGTAGTTGACCAATTTTATGGTACGTATTTATGGCTATGGTCTATTACTAAAACCAATTTTTCATCTTGTAGATGCCTGGGAAAAAGGGCGCATTCCTAAATTATACTGAAGCTGCAATGCTTGCAGCAGTGAACGATGTTCGTCTTCATAAAACACCAATACGAACGGCTGCAAAAAAGTTCGGTGTACCAAGAATAACGCTTACAAATAAAGTAAAAGGGAAGTCACCGATGGAACGAAAAATGGGTCCGACATCCATCCTTACACCAGAAGAGGAGCATAAAATATGCGACAGGGTGCAAAAAATGGCAAAAGCGGGTTTTCCTGTGACAACCGAACAGTTAATTGTGAGTGTAGAGAAATACTTAAAGGAAATAAAACGTCCATGTGTCTTATTCAAGCATGGAAGACCAGGTAGAACATGGGTAAAGGCATTTATTCGGAGAAATCCAACGATTTCCATGAGGATATCACAAAATTTGACAGCATCGAGAGCCAGGGTAACAGATGCTCACCTATCAGAATGGTACAAACGTGTGTATAAGGAGTTGGAAGATAGTGGCCATGCTGATATATTGAATGATGCATCGCGCATTTTTAATTGCGATGAGACAGCATTTTTTTTAGCACCAAAAGGACCTAAAGTGCTTGCTAGGAAAGGTGAAAAAAATGTTTACCAGCAGGTAAATGCTGATGACAAGGAATGTTTAACTGTGTTGGTAACTGGAAATGCAAACGGTTCCCTAGCCCCTACCACGGTATTGTTCAGCTATAAGCGGATACCTCAAGAAATTGCAGATAACTTTCCTTCAGACTGGGGTATAGGAAAAACCGACTCAGGATGGATGACGTGTGAAGCATTCTTTGAATTTGTGGCTGATATATTTTATCCTTGGCTGATTAAAAACGAAATAACTTTACCGGTTATTCTATTTGTTGATGGGCACATATCTCATTTATCACTTCAAACTAGCCAGTTTTGTGAAGAAAAAGGAATCGTGTTAGTAGCACTCTACCCTAATGCAACCCATTTAATTCAACCGATGGATGTGGCAGTATTTAAGCCACTAAAAGAAGCCTGGAGGAGGCATGTACAAAATTGGAGAATAGATAAAATAAAAAATGACGAGCCTGATATGCTAAAGAAAAAAGATTTTGCTAAGTTATTGCACGAGGTCATAGGCAATACCATAAGTAAATCAATTTTGGCAAATGGATTTAAGAAATGTGGCTTATTTCCGTGGAATCCATTGGAGGTAAAAGTCCCACTTGAGAGTGTTAGCGAAAACCAGGACATTAGCGAACAAATTCATTATCTGAAAGGGGGCTTAAATTTTTTAAGCGAATCTATCAGTCCCGAAAAAATTGTAGCATTTGATGCAACTCTGGATTAATGGTCAGGTGATTTGGCTGATTTATCGCTGTTTAATTTGTGGAAAAAAACAAAAGATGAACTGAAAAGACTACAACAATTAAATCAAATTATTGATTCTACATTAGAAGGGGTTGAATCGTTAGGTGTTTCTGTAGAAGAGGCCCAATTATGTGATCTGAATTTTGAAGGATTTGACATATCAGGCATCACCATCGCTGCGTCAGCATCTAACAATAATAATGGTGTTTTGGAAACCACAATGGAAACAACAGCAACTGCGTTACCTAATACTGTTGATGACAACATGTTAGTGACAATCCCAGGATCACCAACAATTAGCGTTGTTGAAGGTGCACTTAAAACCACTATAGATCAATCGGACATCATTACTCCTACTGACATGCATGAAATCATGCCAAAACCGTCAACTAGCGCTGTTACTGATGAATTGAATTCCGGTATCGATAGTGTTATTAGCACTATTTCTGACGCTGTACCGGATAATGTTCCCAGTCCCTTTAAAAAACATTTCTTTTACAAGCCTCATATTAAAAAGGAAACGCCTAAATCACGTCCCAAGGAAAGAATACCCACTATTGTTTCAGGAAAAACTTATCAGGAATATCTACAGAAGAAATTAAAGCAAAAAGAAGATCTTGAACGAATAAAAGTAGAAAAGGCTGCTGAAAAGCTTAGAAAGAAAGAAGAAAAAGAGTCATTAAAGAGAATCAAGACTCTCACAAAATTAGAATCAACCAAAATAAAGCGGGTAAAAAAAAACCTGTGATTCTCTTCCTCCAGTTCAGACTCGGATGCTGTGGTCTCTTCAGGAGAAAGTGTGATTGAGTCAGAAAATGAGCTTGAAAGAGAATCACCAATTGTGGGTTTAAAACCCCCGCAAAAAGTAGATGGAGAATTTGTCATATTTAAGTACGACAATAACTTTTATCCTGGAAAAGTACTTAAAGCTACGAAAAAAACAGCAACAATCTCATCTATGAAATCAAATGGTCGTTTGTGGAAATGGCCCGAACATAAAGATGTGCTCGACTATCCCTGGGATGCAGTAGTTGCTCATATAGAGGCTCCCAAGAAGACCAGTTCTACGAGAAATGTATTTGATGTTCCAGAGATACATTCCTTGATATAATTTTTGAAGTTTAATGCCCATAACACATAAACATTCAGGACCATAATCCCTTTGGCAAAAAGTTTGACGTTTACGCTTTGTGTTTGACAGTGTCCTTTTGTTTTATAACCATCTGTCGGATCTTTTAGAACCTTGTTTTTATTTAAATTATAGGCTTAAAAGGCCTTATTTTTCAAATAAAACGTTTTTTTTAATCTTATTTTGCTTCTTATTTAACAAATAACCCAATTAAAATTGTAGCATCTGAGTGGTCACCTACTGATGCAAAATATGGTCATCTTCTAGTTTTTAGATGGTCAACTACTAAATTTCTAATATTGGAACATTTTTATTTTTTTTTAATTTTATTCGACCATTGTACGTGGTGAAATGCTTGTTCATATGTTAAAACACTTATCACAGGGTTTCCAAAAAAAGAAACTAACTGAATTCTTATGATAATTAAAGTCAAACATTTAAAAAGAATATTCTGTCTCCTTAAGTGGTCATCTACTGATGCTTTTACTTATGTGAGTGCTTACTTAAGCATTTATTATTTTTATAGGTATTATGTGCATTGCTTTTTTATGCGAATGGAGACTATCAGAGAGTGGTTGGGATAGCAAATTATCTCTCTCAAGAGGCAATTAGCCGCTACATTCAAGAAGTTACTATGGCGCTCAATGACAAAAATGTTGTAAATAAGTATATAAAATTCCCCAACACACCAACGGCTAGACAACAAATCAAACAAAAGTCAGTAGGTATATATATATATATATATATATATATATATATATATATTTTATACTACTAAAGTGGTAACCAAGCGTACGGCCCGCTTGATGGTCAGCGGTTACCGTAGCCTATGTACGCATGCAACATCATAGATATCACTTGCGTGTTACCACCCTGAGACGTTAGATGGTAAGTCTCATGTGCCTGTAATTTCACCGGAAACCATACCCTTCGAACCGGAACACAGCAATGCGATATAGTATACTTACCTACATATCTACTAACCAAAATACATGTGTACCTACCATTAGTAAGTACCTATGTACACCTTATTTTTATTTCAGTTTCTTTAACCGGTATGGAATCCCTGGAGTAACAGGCAGTGTAGATAGCTGCCACTTCAAAATCTTTAAGCCTATTAAGGAAGAGGAACATCTCTACTACTGTAGGAAACATTACCATTCTTTGAATGTTCAAATGGTAAAATACATTTTTGCTAAAATAACTACTTACTAATAGAAAAGCAACTCTCATTGCATGGTTCCGAAAATAAATTTACTCTAAAATGACTAGCTATTTATATTTTTTAAAATCTCTTTGTAGTACTCATTCTGAAACTAATTGTCATTGTTGTTTTTGTTTGGGTAATAATATGATTATTTCTTGTAGGTTGCAGATGAAAAACGCCGGATTCTGGCAATCAATCCAAAGTTTGGCGGAGCTAGCCATGATGCCTTTGTGTGGGAAAACAGCCACCTCAACACATACATGCAAGAATTGCATCAGAATGGTGAATCTGCATGGCTTCTAGGTACCTACCTAAGTAAATTTATTTTGTACTAGCTGTTACCCGCGACTTATTTCGCGTGTAACTCAGGAAATAAAAAATCTCTCTTTATAATTATTATAGTATAGATATATGCCTAATGTAATAATTATTGCCAACAGGTGACTCTGGGTATCCACAAAGGCCATGGCTTATGACACCATACAGCAATGCCACACCCGGTACTGCAGCAGAATCATACAATAAGGCACACAGCAGGGCTCGTTTGACTATTGAAAATACATTTGGACGCCTAAAAATAGATGGCGATGTTTGTGCAAAGATAGGGTGTTACATTACAAGCCGGAAAAATGCGCTCAAATTATTACTGCCTGCAGTGTGTTGCACAACATAGCACTGAATTTTGGAGTGCCAAATCCTCAAGAACACATAATAGGTAAAAAATTAACAATACATTACTGTCTACTATCTGATATAACATTATGATTGACTATACTTAATTGGCCTTTTTTTGTTACTTTACAGTTAATAATCAAGATTTTAGACGGAATGAAAATGTTGAGCAAGAAAACATTTCCCTGTTGACACTGGGGCGCTTACTACGTGACCGGGTTGCTAATGTAGTGCATTCTGGAGCTACATGAAGATTCCGTTTATTCCATCCAGTCCTACCAGTAGTTCGATAGTCGAACTGTTTGGATGTTTTTTTTCCAAATTGTTATACTGACGGATTGAACTATTTATATCAGATATTTATTTATTTGTTGTAGACTAGCAGCAGTTTGGGATTGTGTTGGTTCATTAAATAAAAAACTTTAAACCTATTTATAATCTTCTCAATTACTGTTGTAAATTTCGCAAACAGAGTTTGCCACTGACTCTGCTGCTGGAGCTCAGCTTCACGCAGCCGCAGGTGCTCGGCGACAAACTCTGTAGCGAAATTTCGCCAGTGCTCATCACTGGCTATAAATTGAGCCGCGACATCAGCAGTCTGGTGACGAGGCACGCGGCGGGTGCGAAGCGACGGCGCTGGTGATGAGCGCGAGCGGCGGCGAGCTCGAAGTACGTGTCGAGTGTTACTTCGCGTAGGGCTTTGAGCATGGTGGGGTGTTGGAAGGGTGGCAGCACCATCCACCATTTCTTCTTGGAATGGTGTTGAATGGCTACTGCCACCAGGCCTGTCCCAATCCTCCAGAACTGAAAAAAATATTAAATTTATTTATTATTAATTCTTTCAAAATTGCAAGAAATACATCCATCAGAAAATCTACTGTTTGAAATTGGCCTCAAGATTACAAATAGGGATGGTTTTGCACAATCACATACTACATTTCGCAGACATATTGGTGATTGCAGGATAGGTATAAATTTTTGCCAGGACTTTGCAATAGCCATACCACAGTCATTACATTTTGTAACAGACTAGCTGTTGCCTACAACAATAGAAAATATAATGCTAGCAAAAATAATAACAATACTAACCACTCTCAACTTCAACTTCCACTTCAGCAGGTTCTGGTTGGATTGGAACAGCTTCCAACACCCCAGGCCAGGCTTCAGAAGCTGCAGGCTGAGTTGCAGGCTGAGCTGCAGGCTGAACTGCAGGCTGAAAGATAGAATAGATAAAATAAATAAAAACATTTTATCCTAATTAACAAAATAGCTAGCCTTAGCTATACATAGCCAATACATGATCGTACTAAAAGGTTGGGTTCTACTATTCTATAGGTTGAGGTATACTAGCGACCTGTCCTGGCGTCGCACGAGTGGAGATATATTACTCAGGGATAATGTAGAATTTCTATGGTAAAATATTTTTTTGAAATTGGACCGTTTTTGAGTTTATAAACAAACAAAAATACAAATCTTTCCTTATTATATTATAGTACAGATGTATGAGATTAAGTGCATGCAGGCATAGTATAAGTGCAATGTTTTATGAATTTTACATTATGTAGTTTTTGGGAAAGATGTGCTAAGTTATGTATCTAACAATAAGGACTTAATATGAAATAGGTAATTACTTCAAATCCAACCTCCTCAACAGTGATCAGACCTGTAGCAGCCTGAGGTCAATTGTAGTAACAATTTGTAGGACTCGCTGCTCCAGGTCCGTCAATGAGAGTTTGAATGCAGGTCCACCACCAGTGCCAACTGCAGCCCTATTTATGCGTGCCGCTTTTCTTTTGGTGTTGTTTTTTAGGTCACTCAACACCTTTACATGCAAAGCACATTAATTAATGATTACACAAAAAATATTGAATTGCATTCTAATTAAACTTGGGAGAATTTATGCAAGGGAATGCTAAGTTATTATTATGATGCCATCCAAGGATCTTTTATTGTAAAAAATGCATTGCATTGCATATTGCATTGGAAAGTAGGAGTAGGCTATGTAAAAATCACATAAAAGACAATACCTTTTTCCATTTATCAACAAGCTTTGGAGTGCCTGTTGTGTCGATGTTTAAACTCTGGGCAAGGTCTTTCCAGAGCCTTATGGCATTAAGCCTGCCGTGAGGACCATCGGCAGGTTTATTTAAGTCACCATTTCTATAAAAAATGATTTTACAATGTGTAAATAAAACTTTTTAGACCAACTTTTGTAGACCATATTTATTATAGGTAAAGTTACTAATTATATTTAGTTACCTCTCCATAAACTCTACCATCACTTCGAACTGTGTTGTAGACATGAGTTCGCTATACCGAAACGTACCTAAAAACCAATGAAAGCTCGTAACTTAACGTATCGATATTGTAACGTCAGGTAGCCGATACTAAATATCTGAACGAAACACGCCAGCGAGCTAGCATTATTAAACCAACAAAGTAACCATACCCCTAGTATCCAATACCTAATCATTTTCGGCAAAGGAACAGTGAGATAGGTTGGTTTGGTTAGCAGCTAACTTTAATAATTAGGGCATCCTTTTCTAACGCGTAAGCTTTCATGCGAAAACACGAGATGAAGCGAATATCGTCTAGCGTAATGGGTACTAACTATTATTTATTCTGTTTTTGTATCTGAGCAGTACCAGTAACGTTCACTATACTAAGTATAGTGAACGCTTATGCTTAAGTGAAAGCAGGTGCAGGTCAAAGTATAGTATACTTTGACCTGCACCTGCTAACTGAGCTTCAACTCGACCTTATTAATAGGAGTGTAGGGTTGAGTTTTAATTAACATTTTCTTAAGATTGATTTAGATTAGCCTGGTGGGAACAATACGAAAAACAAACGGCTGCGCAGTTGCAATGCGCAGCCGTTTGTTTTTCGTATTGTTCCCACCAGGCTACTGCATTGCACTTTTGAATTTTGAACTATCGAGATTTGTCTGTCGTGATTGTGAATTTGTGAGTGTTTGGTCGGATTTTTATTAAATTAAGTGTACCTACCTAGGTACGTAGAATATAGTCTAGTGTAGGTATTTGACTTATTTGTGTTAAAAAGTACCAAGTGTAAAAATAACAAACTAAAGTGTAAATATTACCTACCTATAATATGCCTCGACAAAGCACAGTGTGGACTCATTTTGATAAAAAGGACAATATTTTTGCAATTTGTAAATACTGTAAACAAAAATTATCTTACAAGACATCAACTGGAAATTTAAATTCCCATCTAAGAAAATCTCATGCGTCAACTTATTTAGCTCAAAGGACAGATGATATAAATACCTACAAGTTTGGTATCGGAAAATATTAGTAACGTACCACAGGCACCACAGCAAGGTCAGCAAGTAAACACGATAGATGTCGCAGCGGTCGTGCCGGTGTTGCCAACTACTACTGCACCAACTACCTTAAATGTTGTGCCAATTCAAAATAGTATCACAGGACCTCCCAGCAAACGACAAAGGACGATGCAAAATGTTATCACAAAAAAAATTACTCCAGACGAAAAAAAACGAGTTGACCGTGATTTGCTGGAATTATTTATTCAAGCCTTTCAGCATCGTGGAGGACAAAGGATTCAAAAATTTTGCCAAACATATACCAGGATACTCTCTACCTAGTAGAAAAACCATATCGTCTGCGATGATACCAGCATTATATGAAAAATCATTAACTGATGTGAAAGAAGCCGTTGCTCGCGATGTACGATCTGTGTGTTTATCTACCGACTGCTGGACCTCATCACAGACAGAAAGTTTTATAGGTGTGACCGCACATTATATAGACAAAGATTTTGAGCCACAACAAGTTCTTCTAGAGTGTAGGGGTATGAAAGAGCGTCATACAAGCGCTAATTTATCACAGGAACTAAAAAAACGTTACTGATGAATGGGGATTAACTACCAAAGTGATATTTGCAATATCAGACAATGCTAAAAACATTGAGAAAGCTATTGAAGATCTTGGTTGGAAGAGATACGGCTGTTACGCTCATTCACTCAATCTCATAATTATGGATGAACTTAAGCCATTGGAAGTATTTCTTGAAGATGTTAAGAAAATTGTAACACACTTCAAACGAAGCACAAAAGCTTTGGATATGCTTCTAAGCTATCAGTTAAGAAATATGGCAGACAATGGAGTGCCAAACGCCTAATCCAACAAGTACCGACTCGGTGAAATTCAACGTTTTTCATGTTGCAGCGTTTTGTTATGTTGGAAGAAGCGCTTAAACATTGCATGGCCCTCATCGACAAAGACTGGCCCTATATTTCTTTGGACGAATGGGAGATGGCAAAACAGTTGGTACAATTGCTGCGACCCTTCGAAGAAGTCACTTCCTCAATCAGTGGAGATGAGTATATGACCGGCAGTTTAGTGATCATCATGACGAACTGTCTGAAATCGATCACTGAAGACTTCTTAGAAAAAAGTGACTTCAGTCATTTTACGGAGTCTGTAAAAGAAGTTCTCCGGTCAATTAAAGATGGTGTGAAAGAAAGATTTTCTAGAGTGGAATATAGTAAAACCTTTGCACTTTGCACCTTGCTTGATCCTAGGTTCAAGTGTTACGGGTTCCAGGACGACAATGCTTACACCGACATCAAAGGACACGTACACAATCTGATCATAGGTCTTATAAGCCAAAACAACCCTAGCTCGACTGAGGAAATAGAGCAACCGCCCGTACAGAATAAAGACCTTAGTGCCTGGGGAAAGTTTGACGAGCTTCTGAAAAAAAAGACACCTCAAGGAAGTGCAACAGCTAGAGCCATACGAGAACTTCAAATGTACATTGATGATGAGATGCTCCCCAGAAAAAATCCAGAAGGCCGATGGGATAACCCATCTAAGTGGTGGCGGGAACATCAAGTAATATACCCACATTTATCTAAAATTTATAGAACCAAATGCAACATTGTGGCGACCTCTGTTCCCTGTGAGCGTCTATTTTCGAAAACGGGACTTATTATTAATCAAAGACGCTGCAATTTAAAAACTCAAAAGGTGGAACAACTTGCGTTCCTTAATGTCAACCTAAATCCTAAAAGGTTTGACAAATAATGTAAAAACAAATAAAAAAATCCTTAAAACATAAAAAAAAAAACAAAAAAAAAACAAAAAAAATAATGTAAAAAATGTAAATAATGTAATTTAAAATCAATTGTACATACAATCATTGTAAATATAGCGATTTTTAAATCCGCCACAATTTTTTTCTAGGTATAGAAGAAAGAAAGTAAGGAAGGTATGTAGCCTACGTTTCTTACTAATTATTTACACCTATGAAAAAATTTTGCTAGTCCTAAGCCTAGTCAAGCATGAAGGAAAATGCCCTACATTAACACTCCCTTACATACACACTACACTACATTATTGCTTACTCATAAGTGAAAACTGCTAGGCTTAAGTTACCCATAAGTTCCAACCATTTACTGTTAAATAAGCTGTTTGTTTTCCAAATAAATTAAATTAATTAATTAGATAAGTAATAAAATACATTTATTCAATACCTAATCCTCACTGGGACTAATCGGCGCGGCCCAAACGCCAGCTCGCCTTCGCGCTTCGTATTCGTACCTAACCTATAAAGCTGCCAAGTGCCAACCAAACCAACAAAAAGTCACTGCTACTAGAGTGCCCGCAAGAGAACTCTGCGCGCGGCCGAAATCAGAACTAATAGTATGCCGCCATCTTGACGTTTATGTGAGGTGTCAAGAGTGGGTGTTGTGTTCCGTGTTTTTATTCGTTTTCAAAGTAAATAATCGCCATCGCTATGCCGAAAGTGATTAAAAGTGCTGGCAGGGATATGATCCTGAAGGTCAAATGTGCTTGTGAAGAAGAACGAGACAATAACGGGCCTACAGTACCGTTTTCCAAAGTTAGAGCCCGCGTTGCGTATTTGTCAGGTAATTTTAGGGTTGCCTGCCATAACAATAAAACTCCCCGCATTTTCTAGATTCGTTATTCGTTTGTAGTTTTCGTCGTGTCATCAATAATAATTATCATGTAGGTACTTAATTATTGTATGAGTATTAAGCATTGCTGTTATTTTGTTTTAGGTGTTTCCGAACGTACCGTCAGCCAAATTACTCAAGAGGGTAATGTAGCATCAGCTTCATCGTCAAAAATTGTGACTCCGGGGAAAACCAGGAATCGGAAGAAAAAAATTGATGAATTAGACGATTTCGATAAGTGCGCTATAAGGCATACAATTCAATCGTTTTACGTCGTGAAGAAGGAGATTCCTACCATAAATAAACTTTGGTTGGCATTGAAAGCAGATATTGATTTTAAATATGGCAGAACATCTTTGAGGACTATTCTAAAGACTATGGGCTACAAATACAAAAAGTGCCAGTCTAAAAGAAAAGTATTAATGGAACGCAGCGATATTGCTGCTTGGAGAGCAAGGTATATTCAGAGGTTGCGCAAGAATCGTCGGGAGGAAAATCGACCCGTAATTTATCTTGACGAAACATATATACATGCTTCATACCACCTCCAAAAATGTTGGCAATCGGAGGAAGAGCCGGGTATTCTTGCTTCTGATAGCGTCGGTGCAAGATGGATTATAGCCCATGCTGGAGGTAAAACTGGGTTGGTTGAAAACGGACTGCTACTATTCAAGTCCAAAACCAAGTCGAGTGACTATCATGACGATATGAATTCTGCGAACTTCATGCGGTGGATGAAAGAAAAAATTGTGCTGAATCTACCATCAAATAGCATTGTAGTCATGGATAATGCGTCATACCACTGCACACAGGTAAATAAAGCGCCTACGATTGGTAATAGAAAAGCAGAGCTCCAAGAGTGGCTTACGATAAATGGAATTGAATTCGACGATTGTTGGACAAAAGCGCAATTATACGTTTTAATCAAAAGACACAAGGGGGACCCTCAGTATGAAATAGAACAGATGTTAAATGAATATGGACATGAGGTTTTGCGTTTACCGCCTTACCATTGTGATTTAAATCCGATCGAAAAGATTTGGGCAACTGTGAAGAGGCGCATTGCTGAGAAAAATGTTGCTCAAGCTCCTAGCGAAATATCTGCAATTACCGAGGCGGCGTTTAGAACTGTGACGACAGAAGAATGGCTGAATGTTTGCATTCATGTTGAAAAAATAGAAGACAAATATTTCGAATCAGACAGGCTAATGGATATGGAAATGGAAAGATTTATAATTAATACTACAGGTGACACATCATCAGAGTCTTCTGATGAATATTCAATTGATTCGGATGAAGATGTTCAAATGGAAGGCATAAACCCTCTGCAGGACCATTCATATACGAAATTTACCAATACAACTAGGTATTCAATAAAAGACTTGCAAGGTTCCCATGGACTTTTAATTTCCTTTTTCATTTTATCTAATATTATAAAATAAAATATTATTAATGATAATATTAATTTTTTGGCATTTTATCTTACATTATGAAATAAAATATTATTTTATAATGATAGATAAAATGCCATCGGAAAGAAATTAGTAAGAACATGAATTAAAACCGAGCCAGAATACTTCAATTATGAATCAAATTTGAGTATGTATATCGTTAGTTTATTTTTGATTAAATTAAGGAAAACAAAAAATAGTTTGGTTGGCAACATTAAGTACGCCGTCAGTCGCGCGCAGAGTTCTCTTGCGGGCACTCTAGCACTAACGTAGCTATGGTCAACCAAGCATTCGTACGTAAGGAGGTATCGATATGAGGTAATGGTTATCGATATCGATACTGAAACCATATATCGATACAGTAACTGCTAGCGAAAATACTCAATAACGCTCATGCCATGTTGGGCTAGTTCTCAACATTATTTAGAGCGTAAACAACACGAAATTATCATTTTTTTTTTAATTTGTTTTGGCTTGGATGCTTGTCCTTACGCCAAGTCCTATTTACATTTTTCTGTCACAGTCACTTTTCAATTTGCTGTCACTTCACTTTCAACTTCTTTTTAGTTGAGTTTGTTTTTATCGTTTTTGTTTTCATTTCATTTTCACAGCAAGAAGTTTTATGTTTATATTTTTTCCACAGTGCTGATTACATATTTGTATAGAGATTCAAACACTTCACTATTGGATAATAAGTCTTGGAGATGGCGGGGAACATCTGGAGTTATTTCAACTAACTCTGAGGTCATGAGGAGTCTTTGCACTAAGAAATGTTGGCAGTCCAGGATTATGTGTTGAAGGTCTGCATTATCAAAACCACAATGTGCACACTCTCTAGAGTTTACTATTTTCATCCTTTCCAAATGAGCAGGAGTAAGGCAATGTCCAAATCTCATTCTATTGATTATTGTAATAAATTTCCTTTCATCAATATTCTTATGTTTGTTGTACCAAAACTTTACTGGTAATTCCTTTTGAATATTGTAATACCACTGTCCTTTAATTTTGCTTGTTTCCTTCCAATATTCTTTCCACAAAACCCTCTTCTGTTCATTGAATAAGACATAATAGTCTGTGAAGGGTACTCTTCCCCTTCCGCCCGGACCTCGGTAACGAGTTGACGTGTTATCTGCTATGTACTACTTTAATATCCAAATTTAAATCAATTTCAAACACAATAAATCCAGTGAAAATATTCGGAGTGCATCATACTAGAAGAGTTCTTTGTATGCAGAGTTGCAGTACCACAGAATACAGTAATAGTACTGCAGCGATTTGCGAACCGGACCTGTGCGTGATCTAGCCAAGTGTGAGTCAAAGCATAAATCTAATACAAACAATCTGCGTTACTCCTCGCCGCTTATGGTATCCTGGTACTCCGAGCGCGGACATAGTACGGCGTAGCGCTCCTCACCCCGGAAGCAGCTTAAATTGCTCTTGACGTATTGTCAGGCGCTTTATAAGTCTAAGTACAACACTTTTGCTCCTAACTTTTTATCAGTCATAATTATTTTGCTAAGAAAAATAATATAAAGTGTTAAAATATTTTTCTAAATGTCTCGATCACCAGAAAAAACAGGATCCGACTCGGACCGATATAAAAAAAAAGAATCGAGTGAGGAGCTACCTACTCTGCATGTTGGAAGAAAGAAACGTAGATTAGGAAATACAGGTAGTGCACAATCTCCTGAATCCGACGTTGGGAGAAGAATTACACTGCTAGAAGAAAGAATTTCAACCATGATTGATAATCTTAAAGAGGATATTAACAATAAATTTAAAAATATTGACTTGAAACTGTGCACCATTCAGCAAAATGTCAAAGACATCGAAAAATCCATGGATTTTATCACCGAAAGGTTTGATGAAATTTCACTGAAAGTAGAAACTCTAGGCCAGGCCGTCAGCGAAAAACAGACTCAAATAAATTTCCTGGAAGAAAAATTGGAGGATCTACAGCGCAATGCCCGCTGCTCGACTCTAGAAATTAGAAATGTGCCCAGTACGCCAAATGAGACTAAGGAAGTACTGACTAGCTACATCCTGGAAATGAGCAGTAAAGTTGGAATCAGCACTACAGCAAATGACATAAAAGATGTCTTTAGAATACCCGGAAAAATGGAAACCAATAAACCAATAATTGCGGAGCTAACCACTACTATCCAGAAAAGTAGGATTCTCAAAGCAGTTAAAAGTTATAACATCATGAATAAGACTAGCAAACTAAATGCCTGTCACCTGGGCCTCCGAGGACATAGCTCTCCGGTATTTGTGGTTGAGCATTTAACTAGTAGAGCAAATCGACTACACTATCTGGCGAGAGAACTATTAAGATCTGGGCAGTATAAGTACTGTTGGACCTCTAATGGGAAGGTCTTTCTGAGAAAAGCTGATGGAGCCCCGATTGTTCTGGTAAGGAATGAGGAGCAGCTTGCTGCGCTGAAGAATTCTAACTGACTAGTGACGGATACTGTACTCGTGTTCTGCCCATGTTACTGTAAAACAATTCGTAACGTTTCTGGTTGCATGTTCTCTCATACTTTTATTTGGATAATTCTTATTTTATATTTTTATATCTACAATTCACACGCCAGTACCTCTAATTACACAATATTGTCTTGCTATAGCATGGCCATTTGCACGCTGAAATTTAATATTTTATCAAGCCTTCTACAAATCTCTACAAAGCCTGACCTATCATTACACCGCGGCAGGGACTTACAATATAAAATAGAGATGCTAATTGCTGTTTATGACGGGGTGAATTGCTTTTGCTTCCTGATACCAATGAGTGCCACTATTGTTCTCATTCTAACTTTTCATAATGGAAAGTAACAATATTAATTGCGAAATAGATAACTTGAATGTTGCAACTTCATTCGAATGCTTCCCTACAGAGTGTCTTGTAAAAATTCCTAACCCTGATAAATACCTCAAAATAATGACTCAAAATGTAAGAAGCATTTACAAAAACTTTGACACTTTACTGGTATTTCTATCATCTCTCAATATGGAATGCGATATTATTGTACTGACCGAATGTTGGTTAGACAAAGATAAATCTATACCTGCTCTACCGAACTATAATGTTTTCTCGTCGTCTTCTTACTTCAACCAAAATGATGGCGTCGTCGTTTATGCCAAAACACATCTTACTTGTGTAGTTATAGAACCAATCTTCCTAGAAGCAACTTGTCTTCTTCTTAAAATAGATAACCACTTTGCCATATTAGCTTTATATCGCTCGCCGTCTCGCAACTGTGACGGATTCATAAATTCTCTTGAATCTGTCTTAAAATTAATGAATGACATTCCTAATGGAATCATAATTGGTGATATCAATATTGACATAAGGGACAATAACATTGATAAGATGAGCCCTGATTATCTTAACCTAACGGCACAAATGGGCTATCTCCCAACTAACGTATTTCCAACTAGAGAAGACAGGTGTCTTGATCATGCACTACTTAAATCAAAAAATCATGCTCTATCTTTTGTTCTCCAGAGTCCAATCACCGATCATCTTCCAGTATTGCTTTGTCTTTCTTTATCTAGCGAGATTCGAAAGCAACAGATTTTTTTTAATAAAATCAACTACGAAATAATCATGAAGTCGCTGGAAAACAATACTAAATTAAAAGAAATTCCTGGAATTTTAGATGTTAACCTTGCTTCATTTACATTAATAGATATTCTAGCTAACTCTCTAAAACTGGGTACTATTCAAAAACCAATCCCCAGTAGACAGCGCATACTTAGGCCTTGGATCACTCCGGGATTATTAAGGTGTATTCGCCATAGAGATAACTTGCACACTAAAGTTAGGAAAACCCCCAATGACCTAATCCTAGCTAAAACTTATCGTAGATACCGCAACTTCTGTAATTCATTGCTCAAAAAACTTAAAATTGCTTACGAACAAGCGGAGCTAGAAAAAGCAACTGGTAACCCTAAGCAGACCTGGCAAATAATAAAGAGAATAACCAACGTATCCCAGGATAAATCACCACCGACTGAGCTTCTTAAATCTGAAGTTGACCCTCACATAGCCATCAATAGAGTTAATGCACATTTTGCGGAGGTCGGTAGGACTCTAGCCGAAAAAATATCAAGTAAAGTTGACATCACTGGTATTTCGTGTGATATACAAACGCAAACTCATGTCCGGTCATTTTTTCTATTGGACGTCGATCAGCGTGAAGTAGAAAGTACACTGTTAGGTCTAAAAACTAATGCTGCAGTTGGATGGGATGGTGTCTCATCAAGACTATTAAAATTAGCAAAAGACCTCATAGTTCCTCCATTGACACATATAATTAATCTCAGTTTTTCCTCTGGTGTGTTCCCGGAAGCTTTCAAGCGCTCTATTATTCACCCTGTTCATAAATCTGGGCCTCGAGACAGTGTCAATAACTTTAGACCGATTTCTATTCTCCCAGCTCTTTCAAAAGTAGTGGAAAAATTGTTGAACAAAAGACTAGTAAAGTACCTGGAAAACGAAAAGCTACTTGCTGAATCACAATTTGGATTTCGAGCTAAAAAATCAACAGAAATGGCAGTCTTGAGTTTAACCAATTTCATAGTATCTAATCTGGATAAAAAGAAAAAAGTGGTGGGTCTCTTTCTGGACATGGCAAAGGCTTTTGATACTGTCTCGATACCTATCCTCCTCAATAAACTTGAAAGACTAGGTATACGTGGTATTGCATTAAACTTGTTTAAAAGTTACTTAAATGGTAGGACGCAAAGAGTTAAAATTGGGGATGTGGTTAGTAATGACGAGCCAGTCTCCTATGGAGTCCCCCAAGGCAGCATTTTGGGCCCAACACTTTTCTCAATTTTTATAAATGAACTGTGTCTTTACTCACCCTTGCACGGTAAAATTATCACTTTTGCGGATGATACAGTTATCGTAGTCGAAGGTAACACTTGGGATCAAGCCCGTGGTTATGCCGAAAAGGGACTCCACAACGTAATTGCTTGGTTAGGAAAAAATCTTTTAACCCTAAACTTCTCCAAAACAAAATTTATTTCTTTCAGCATACTTAAAGATAAAGCACCCTTCCTCAAAATCCAGGCTCATACTTGCAAGATGTGTCCTAACATCACTTGTGACTGTACGCAACTTGAGCAAGTCAACTCAATTAAATATCTAGGTATTCTTATAGACAGTCAGTTGAACTGGCTAGCTCAGACCAACTTGGTTGCTAGTCGTGTGCGAAAATTGATCTGGGTTTTCAAAAATTTACGCTCAGTAGCCAACTTTGTATTATTAAAAACCGTATATTATGCACTTTGTCAATCTGTGATCAGTTATTGTATCTCAGCCTGGGGAGGAGCGTGCAAAAGTAACTTGATAAAAGTAGAGCGAGCTCAACGCTCCGTACTCAAAGTAATGACATTCAAGCACTTCCGTTATCCTACCACCTCTCTCTACAACGAATGTAAATTGCTTTCTGTGCGTAAATTGTTTATTATGTACACTATCCTGGCGTACCATAAGACTAGTCATTACGATGCTATAAATATTAAAGAAACCAGATTGATAAAAAATATTCAATTGGTAAAATGTAACTCTACATTTGCAAGGAGACACTCCTACTACATGAGTTCCTACATTTATAAAAAAATAAATAAATTATTAAATTTTTATGGCTTATCTACATATAAGTGTAAGCATCTAGTGCGAACTTGGCTTATGGAACAAGACTATGCTTCTACTGAAGCTATTCTTACTGCTATTGTGTGAATTTCTTTTTACTGATTTTACAATTTTTTTACATAGAATCAATATTGTAATCAAGTTTTTTTTTTTTTGGTTTTTTAAATATCACTTTTACTAAATTTTACACTCGATTGATAAATTTCTAAGGTTTTAACTGTGTATTTGTATTATATATATGTATATATATAGATATTTATTTTATATAGTTTTTTTGTATTTTACTTTTAATATTTGTTTAATGAAATCCATTCACTATTTGTATTGTATTTTGTATTTTAAAATTTGTTCTTTAATTATAAATGTTTGCTCGGCGGAGGGCATTAGTATGCCATTCCACAGGCTTCCTAGTTTGGGTACTAATGCTGTCCAGGAGAATAATATAATAATATTGTAATTGCAATAATTGATATAATTATTATGTTATAACGTTTGTTGTGATTTTCAATAAATTTCATTTCATTTCATTTTAATATATCTGAATGATCTACATCTGGCTCTGAATTTGCTGCTCTGTCCACTATTTCATTTCCTTCTATATCCTGATGAGATGGAACCCATTTAAATTCTACTATCTTACATGTAACAGCTATCTTATGGCTGGTTTACACAGTGCGAGCTAGCGTACGAGTAAGCCTTCCGAGTAGCTGCACTGCAGTTACTCGCACTGTTTGGACGTAAAGGATAGGTTACACAGTGCGAGCAGCTGATATGACAGTAGACAGCTACTGTGCATGTGTACTCGTATGACAGTAGCTCGACTCGCCTCGCTCGGTCACACTATGCGAACTGCTGGCGTCGCAGGAAGACAGCTACTGCACCAGTGTACTCGCATAGTTCGTCTGTATCATGTCTCGTGCAATGTTGTCGCAAAATACACGTTTAATCACAGTGCATACCACTATAAAAGCAGTTACGAAAATACTTTGTGTTGAAATTGAAAGAGCTATACAAAAAAAGAAGAAGAAGAGAAGTGTTTGGGTCAGGACTTGGCTGCAAAGAAAAGGGGCAACGAATTCAATATTTAAAGAGCTATATGATGAAGATCCCCGAGAATATAAAGCGGTTATGAGATTGACAACTGAACAAGTGGAAATACTTTTAAATTTGATTGATACCTGCGAGGGTGAAGTTGGAAATAACCCTAGTATACCTTTCTTCTGGGATATCGTATAGACTGTTGTCGGTATTTTTCAGAGTTTCAAAAGCATCCATCATTAAAATAATACCAGAAGTGTGTGCTGCTATCAATGAAAGTCTAAAAGATTATATCAAAGTAAGTATTTTTTTTTATTCATAATCAAATTCACAATGGTTTGTAAAGTTTTTGTACATATTAAACGTGAACTTTACATATTAATACTTAATAACTACAGTACTACATAGCTTAGTTCGTTATTTTTTAATATTAGAGATTGATATTGCTGCAGCAAGTACATCATTAGATTGGGGTATAGATTCAAATTGATCCAGCAGTGGCGCAGAGACTGCAGATGTTGTAGGTTCAATAGGTTGATAAGCTTCAGTAGCGACCTCTACAAGCTGGTAGGCTACAGGCTGTGGTGATAGCGTACATTCATTATGGAGTATAGATTGTGAAGATTGTTCCACTTGCATAGAGAGTGCAGACATTTCATAATTTACTGTAGGCTGTGGTGATGGCGTACATTCGGAACTGTAATTAGAAGGTGTGTACACAATTCTACCACAGAGGGCTCTCTTACGGTATCTAGAGAGTATCGCCTGTATTTCATCTGTCGCATCAATTCTATCAATCGAAGATAACTGTTTCAGCTGCAGTGCTACATGTCTTCCAATAACATCACATTCATCTTCTAATTCTCTTGTAATCGGGGCAGACACGTTTACTAAACTACTATTTAGTTCTTTGAGTTCATTTACGGCTGCTTGAATGTCAGACCGTTCTGATGATAATTTCGTCTTTAACTTTAGAGTTTTTGGTGGCTTTACCACTTTTATATGAGCAGCTTTGTTGCTATTGTCACTAGCATCAAGGTCCACGTTATTCGTGGCCTCCTCGCTTCCTGACGCTGATGCGACGTTGCTTCCTGACGTTGATGGATGATATGGTTCCTGAAATTAACATTACTCTTTTATTTTTCAGATACCGAATGTGGAAGAATGGCAAGATATCCAAATAGGATTCGCTTCGAGGTGGAATTTCCCTAATTGTTGTGGCTCTATCGATGGGAAGCATATAACAATTCAAGCACCACCAAATTGTGGCAGTGAATATTATAACTACAAAGGAACAAATAGTATAGTGCTCATGGCTGTTGTGGATCACGATTATACTTTCAGATATGTAGATATAGGCTCATATGGTCGTAACGCAGATGGTGGGGTATTCCAAAACTGCTCTTTGTATCCTTATATAGAAAACAATTTATTGTTGCCTGAAAATGGTATTCTAGTTGGAGATGATGCCTTCCCTTTAAAACCGTATTTACTAAAGCCCTACAAAAATACATTGACTACCGCAGAAAAGATTTTTAATTATAGGTTGAGCAGAGCAAGAAGGATTGTGGAGAATGGGTTCGGCATTCTAGCATCTCGTTTTCGTGTTTTGGGAAAGCCAATTCAAGTTACAGAGGAAACTACGATAAAGATCGTCTTATGTGCTTGTACATTACACAACTGGTTACGTACTACTGCATCAAATACTTATACACCACCAGGAACTACAGATTATGAAGACATCATAAACTTTCAAATCATTCAGGGCCAGTGGAGGTCCGAAATTAATGAATTGCCGAGTATTCGTCGCTCGAGAATTAATAATAGATCGAAATTAATAGCAGAGAAAATGCGTGATAAATATAAAAATTATTTCAATGACGACGGAGCAGTTGCATGGCAAAATTATATGATTAGGTAATTATAATTACCTAGTAGTAATTAGAATATAAAAGGGAAGAGAAAAATAAAGGATAGTAAATTTTGTGGACCCTGACTGGTTTGGAATGTGCCTTGTGCCTTTGTAATTATAATTTGTAATAAAATACTTACCAAATTACTTGATGTTTCCTTTTCTTTAAGATTAATTATTTTTATAATATAATCCATAGAATCGAACCATTTGATAGATGGTTTATAGATCTCATCAGTGCCAGATCCACTTTTTTTGCTCTTTTCAATTTTCAATAACTCCTGGTTATACGTTGAGCGTAAATTTTTGATTTTTTTTGTAACTTCATTCATGTTTTGTAAATTGCATTCCAAGCGGATGTGTTCTAACGACGCTTTACGCAAATCTCTGTTCTTGTAATTAGGATCCAAACAATTCCATAAGTTCGTTTGATTCTTGTATAGCTCCACAAACTTTATATTTTGATCGGATGTCCACCTTTCCGCCATTTTGATGTCAACGCAAGAAACCTACAAAAACACTGCACCGGCGGCGTGGGCCCGAGCGTACGAGCTACTGTCATTTCGCGAAATCATGCGAGTTGACGACCGAGCGACGTGCGAGTGGCGTGGTGGGGGAAGGCCAGTTGCGAGTAAAAACAAAAAATGTTGAAGTAACTCGCTTGCGAGCAACTGTCCCACTCGCACATAACAGTTACTCGTATGATGCGGTCACACAGTGCGAGCTATTGCACCTCAGTAACTGACACGGTCAGCTCGCATGCTAGCTCGCACCGTGTAACCTAGGCTTTACTTACGAGTAACTGCGAGTACGTGCGAGTTGGTCAGTAGCTCGCATCCGAGTTACTTCAACATTTTTTGTTTTCACTCGCCTGCTCGCCCGGCAGCAACTCGCACATGACAGCGGCTCGTGCGTCGCTCGCATCGTTTGCACGCGTTCGGCAGTAGCTCGCCAGTGCCAGCCGGACAGTTGTGAGTGGAAGCCGTGTTTTTTGTGTGCTACGCCTATGTACTAAATCGAGTTCGAAATGAGTACGGATAGATGGTCTTCTGACAATAATATTTCATTCATGAAACTCTACAGAGAACAAGAAAACCTATGGAATTGTTTCGATAAAAACTATCGAAATAGAGATATGAGAAAAGAATCTTTGGAACATATCGCAAAAGAAATGCACCTAGGTAACACCGGTGAGGTAACCAAGAAAATAAAAAATTTACGGTCCACCTACAATCAAGAAGTGAATAAAATCGAAAAAAGCAAGAAGAGTGGCGCTAGCGCAGACGATGTGTACAAACCATCCATAAAATGGTTTGATATAATGGATTATATAATGAAAACAATTAATTCAAAAGAAAAGAAAACAACATCCAATCTGGTGAGTACCTAATTCTTTATTTGTCTGATAAATGTAGTTGGTTACATTTCTAGATATTAATCATACGACTTTGCCAGGAGACAGCACCGTCATTACAGAAGTAGTTTTTATATTTTTCTCTCAATTTTTCGGCAACTGCTTTTGATCTGTTATTTGTTCGCGATCGGGCGATACTCGGTAATGCATTTATTTCTGATCTCCACGTTCCAAGGTTGACAGTGAAATTTGTAATATCTTCATAATCTACACTACCAGGAGGAGTGTAGATGTGTGGTGAAGATTTCCGTAACCAGTTGTGCAGTACGCATGTAGTTCGAATAATTTTTATTGTGGTCTCCTCTTGCAACTGGATAGGTTTTCCCAAAACGCGAAAGCGAGATGCTAAAATACCGAATCCATTTTCTACTATGCGTCTTGCCCTAGAGAATCTGTAATTGTAAGTTTTTTCAGCTGTCGTAGTCTCATTGGGATAGCGTTTCAATAAGTACGTCTTAAGAGGAAAAGCATCATCTCCCACTACAATACCGCCTTCTGGCAATAATGTGCCTATTTCCAACACTGGATACAATGAGGAAGCTTGGAAAACACCACCGTCAGAATTTCGCCCATATGAGCCTATGTCCACATATTTAAAGCAGTAGTCATGATCCACGATCGCTAGGAGCACCAAGCTGTTAGTTCCTTTATAATTGTAGTATTCACTACCACAATTGGGCGGAGCTTGAATCACCACATGTTTGCCATCGATGGCTCCACAACATCCTGGAAAGTTCCACCTGTGGTGAAATCCTACTTGTACGTCTTCCCATTCCTTTCTGCTGGGTACCTGAAAAATGTAATATTAATTTTATATTCCAATTGCAGAAAGACAACACACCGGCGGATTTGGAAAATGCTGTTAGTCAAGACATGGCGGATAACACTGATGAAAATACTGATGATAAAACGGGTGATAAAACTCTTGATAAATCTGATGATAGATCAATCTACTCCAGTGACAGCACATTGACAAAGAAAAAAAACCCGGGTAAAGCTAAAAAATCACATATATCAATACTGCCCAAGAAATGAGCGGAATTACAGCAGCTATTGATGAGCTGAAACAACTAAACAGTACTATAGAATCTTCCAGCTCTTCTAGACAAGAAGACGAGTATGATGTTGTTGGAAAACATGTCGCTATTCAATTGAGGCAGCTCCCATTACTAGATTTTTTAGATGCCAAAGATGAAATTCAACAAGTACTTTCACGATACCGAAAAAGAGCTATATACGCTCGGAACGCATCTGCCCTTTCCTCATACAGTGCTTCGTCACCACAGTCCTACATAGCGTCACCATCATCAGGACCCAGTGTGTCCTTCCCAGGCACAACTTATCAGCCTACAGAAACAGTTGATCACCAATCATCACATTCATCATACGAGGCAGCCAATTTAGAAACGGTTTCTGCGCAGCAGCCAGTTCAAGCAGGACAATTATTTGACTTTAATGATCCAATAGTCAAAGCGATGATAAATGCTAATGTAAACAACATGCAATAATGTTTTAGTTAAGGTTTAATTTGTTTTTGAAAAATAAATGAATGAGTCACACGTCATGTATAATTGAGTTAATTAACTTTTACTTACTTGAAAATATTCGTCCAAAGCTTCAGAAATAGCGTCACAAACTTCTGGTATAAATTTTGATATAGAAGCTTTAGATATCCTGAAAAATACTGATAGCAGTCTGAATGACATTCCTGAGCTTAGGAAACACAGAGTTGCTTCCAACTTTACCCTTGCTGCTATGGCATCTCTCATCAATGTGTCTTGACGTTCTATTTTTGTTTTTATCAAATTTAAAAGTCTTTCGACTTGTTCAGGTGTCACTCTCATCACTGCTTTATATTCTCGGGGGTCTTCATGGTAAAGCTCGTTGAGAATCATACGTGTTGCCCCTAAAGATCTTCTAGCCATCCATTCTCTAATCCAAATCCTTTTCTTTCGCTCTTTTTTCTTATATTGGCTATGGTTATAGATATTTTCCAATTCCTGACATAAAATTGTTGTCATAGAGCGTATCATCGTTTTTTTTATTAAAACAAGTTCACTCGACATCGCGACACGACTCGGACTGAGCAGTAGCTAGGTGTGGTGTAGACAGCAAAGGCGAGCCGAGCTACTGGCGTACGAGTAGACAAACCGAGTAGCTGTCTACTGGCCAGGCAGCAGCTCGCACTGTGTAAACCAGCCATTAGATTATATGATTTTAGCATAAATACTATATAATTTTGTTTGTATGAGAAATTTGGCATTTGCAAACTAATTAAAACACTTAAGCTATCAGAAATAATTATAAACTGATTACCTATGTGATTCTACATTAATAATGTGCAATAAAGCATTATATATAGCATATGCTTCTGCAGAAAATATACTACAATTGGAATCAATTTTAAATGTTCTAGTGACACCCAACTGTGGGTCATAATATGCACTTCTGACACCTGTCTGTGATTTGGATCCATCTGTGAATATTTTATAAGTGTTCTGTTTTTCCTCCATTTGTTCTCTGAACATAAACTTATCCTCTATTTTACGTGAATCTATTATAACCTTGCTAAATGTTAGAGAATCATATGAACATGTATACACTGTCCATAAATCAGATTTATACATATTTACTGCCTTTTCATTGACTTTACTCATTATTGTGGTTATTACTGGAAGTCTGTTCGACAAAACATCTGAAGGCTTCACAGATGTATCCTGAATTGAGCTGTTCAAAATTTCGGGTAAACATAAATTATTTAGTACAAATGAATTACTCTGTGATAAAGTTTTTAAAGAAAACCTCTGAGCTAAAATAAGCCTTCGAATGGCAAGAGGCTCAATACAAGTCTCTACCTCCATTACATTTATGGGAGTGGTTCTCATGGCACCACTAATCAGTCTTAGATCAATGTTTTGTAAAACATCAAGTTTCTTCAAAAAAGTTGGACTGGCATTCATGTATGCTAAACAACTGTATTCAAAATGACTCCTTACAATACTCTTATAAATCATATTCAAAGTCTTTGGATCAGAACCCCAAAACACACCTGTAATACATCTCATAATATTAATGCCTTTAATGGCATTCTTACAAATCTAGTTTATATGTTTGTCAAATTTTAACTTATCATCTATTATTACACCTAATAATTTTTGATCCCTTACTTGGGGAATAATTACATTATTATACACAATATTTACAGTCTCATCACTACCAAAAACCAAGACTGAACTTTTTGACAGTTTATATTAAGCTTTAAAACATTTGTATAATATTCATTCAACTGATGTAAAGCTTGGTTAATGATAGACTGGGCAGCAGTTACTTCTTTATGTACTTTATACACAATTATATCATCTGCAAATTGTAGCACTTTTACATCACATTTAACATATTTACAAATTTGTGATGTATACAGGTTGTAAAGCAATGGGGACAGAGAGGAACCCTGCATCAAACCTCTTGAAACATTATTTGGTCCATGTAGAATGTTATTAAACTTAACATACATAGTCCTATGCCAATAAAATTTAAAAAACCACTTCAATAATTTTCCAGGAATACCCATCTCATGCAAGACCCTAATGAGTTGCTTCAAATCTACATTATCATATGCACCCTGGACATCAAGAAATGCACATACAGCTGATGAGTGTGATAGCAAACATTTTTTAAATCGGCTGTTAAGAGAACAAAGCTGTCTGTGGATCTCTTTCCTTTACGGAAACCAAACTGAATATCAGGTAATACTTTATTTCTTTCCACAAAAAAATCTAGTCTTACTTTAATCATTTGTTCAAATAATTTACCAATGCAAGAAGCTAAAGAAATAGGTCTATAAGAATTATGGTTGATAGGTTCTTTATTAGGTATTAGTATAGGAATGACACATTGTGTTTTCCATGACTCAGGAACTAACTGCTTTTGCCATAAACCATTAAAAATATTAAGCAAATGCAATCTGTTAGTAGAATGTAATTTTTTAAGCATGATGTAAGGAATTTCATCCAACCCTGGAGTAGTATTCTTTCTTGATTCTAAAGCAATACATAGTTCATCATATGTAAAAGGTCCTAAAAGCATCTCTGCTTCACAATTAGTACCCTCAGATAAAAATAAAGAATCTACATTAATATTACAACTATTGTCTGGGGTATCACAAAGTTTTGCTATGAAGCCTTGAATCCACACATCATTTCTGTATATATTTCTCTTTACATGAATACGTTTAAACTTACGAATATGATTCCAAATTTTCGATATTGGTGTATACCTATTCAGTGAAGCACAAAGAACTCTCCAGCTATTTTTCCTAGCCTCTTTCAGAACAAGCTTTTTGATTGCATTTAACTTCTTGTATTCAATATATGATTCAATTGTATATTGTAATCTGTAATTTAACAAAGCTTCTTTTGCATATTTTACAGCCTCATCACAGTCATCATTCCACCAAGGAGCAGGTGCCTTCATAAAATGTGTAGCTGAATTACCTTTATAAACTGGAATACATTCTATTTTCAAGGTATTTAACATTTCATAAAAGTTATTGTAGGATTGTAAAGGATTATCCACTTCTACTTGAAAACTATCAGATAATTATTTGGATAGAAGGAAATATTTAGACCAATCAGCTTTATGAAATAAAAACCTTTTCTATGTTTTCATTGATTTTATACATAAAAGGAGATATGTTTATATCTACAAAAGCAGGATAGTGATCACTACCCAAAGAATCATCTCCAACATACCACTCACAGAGTGGAGCAATGACTGGACTGGCGCAGGAAACATCAATTGCTGATGCAGCTCTGGTAGGCCGCTGAACAGTTGTAAGACTGCCAGTATTCAAAATGTTCATCAAAAAGCTCAAAAAGTGCATTACCTCTTGCAATAGAAATAGCACAGCCAAAAGCTATATGATGGCCATTAAAATCTCCAGAAATGAGACATGGCTTAGGTAAACTATTGATGATTGATTTTAATTTACTTACAAGCATTCTACTTGTTCTAGGTGGACAATAAAAGCAAGCAATTGCTATGGGGCCAGCTATGGTATCAACAGAAATAGCCAGTGGTTGGATATCCTCATAAAAAGGAGGATTTATAATGTTATATTTAAGACTATTTTTAATTATTATGGCTACACCTCCATGTTCATTTTTGGCATTTCTGTTAAAACAATTACGTCCAGAAAATTAAGAGGAGGGCTAGTGGTTTTTAAAAATGTTTCGTTTAATAAGCAAATATCTATGTTATTTTCTATTATAAGTGTCTTTAAAAGTGGTTTTTTATTATTAATGCTTTGAATATTGTGTTGTACTATTTTTAAATTGTGTTTTACTGTTTGCTTTATTGTGAGGGTTTCAAGTTTTGTAATAAGATTTCCCTGATTTTAGTGGAAGTTAACGGAATGTTATCCGTTGAATTTCCAAGAATGACTAGGGTTTTTACCATTGCGTTTAAAATATTATCATCAATGACGAAAGCAGAGCTCTGTTTTTTGATACTATTTTGAGAGGTTTCTGGGGCTTTTGTTTGCCTTGCTGGAATGGGTGGACATTGCTGAGATTGATGTTGTTTTTGTGTCTGTTGTGGCCAAGGACTTTGTTGTGGCTTTTGCTGATTAGGAAGAGCTGGGAAGCTCTTTGTTTAGAACTCTTTAATAACATTGGCATAAGATTGTATTTTTAATTTTTGTGTCTCAATGCGCAACGCATTTTTATTGGGCATTGTTTGGAAATTGCTAAATGAGCACCTCCACAGTTACTGCATTTTATATTATCTTCATTAGTGCAGTCTTTGTATTGGTGCTCACCTGAGCACACCGAGCAGACCTGTTTATTTTTACACACCTTTGCTGTATGGTTGAATCGCATGCAACGATAGCACTGCATTACCTGAGGCACGTATGTATTTACTGGCATTCTCCAATGGTCTAAATAGACACATTGCGGGAGAGTGTCAGTAACAAATGTAACAGTTACAGTTTTCAGGGGTTCCATCTTACCTTCTACTTTCTTCATAAAACGGCGCACAGCCACGATTTCGTTTTCGCCAGAAAGTTTGCGGAAAAGTTCTTCATTGGACAGTTCTGTTGAAACGTGTTGTATCACTCCTATTTTTTCTACAAAATGCGTTGGCCTTTATACCGATTTTCTCAAGACTATACTCTTGAGAGAGTAGGTCATTAGCGTCCGTTGCTTGCTTAAAAACTATTTTCAGTTTTTGGGCACTAGCCCGACTCATCTTATATTGTCCCTTTAGATATTTCGTTATTAATTTTTGAACGGATATTGGATCTCTATTGCCGAGTTGCTCCTCCGTAGTACTCTCCAGGAATATTGCGAACTCTGAGTGGCTTGATTTATCAGGATATATCCTTTTATAATGTGGTTTAATAAAAGGATTTTACTTATCTTGTTCTTGACCATGACTGGGGGCAGAAGAAATTTTTCTCTTCTTACGGTCCCGCTTTACCTCCTCAAAATCCTTATCTCCATCGCTTTCGGAAGCCATCCCTCCGTTTTAGTTGCTCCAATCTCTTTAAAACTTTATATTATTTAAAATAAAATATTTTATATTTCAAATAGGCGCGCTTTCAGTTCCCGCCAAACCGGATGTCCACGAAATTATCAAAAATGCTTTGCCGTTTTCTTCTTCTTCTTCAATTTGACTTTATTTAAAACGTCAAAGAGGGTCACTCGTTACGATATTGCATCTCTCTTTTTTACCGGTGTGTAAGAGAGATGGAAGTATATGGTATGAAGTTGTTACCGTAGTGCTTATATTCTCTTGGGTTGTTACGTCGATATCGATATGGTTAAAACTTCTTTCGAAATTTGTAGCTCGTACTACCGATTCCAAAGTAAAATAATAGTTCATCGAGCTTACCTAAACTTTTTCAGTTTTCGAGCTGTACAAACCTGTATGTAACGAAACAGCCTATGCCTAGTTTCGTTCTATTCACAAACATAGATTAGGAGGCCTTCGAACTTTTAATATTGGGGCGTTTTAGATTTCTAAAACACATCATCAGTGCTTTCAAACAAACATTAAAATCTTATTTGTCATTATATTCAAAACTCATTACTGGACAGCTGTAGAGAACTAGTACTAAGTTGGTAGATGTCAAAAAGAAATATGGGACTTGACTTTTGGTAGGCAGGCTGTCAGGTCGTGAAAAATAACAAATTGAAAATTATCGGCTAAAAAATCTCAAAATCTTTGATTCAAACACATTATTATCAGCTGTAGACTAATTGTGATTTAAATACAAAAAGCGTGAATCGATTCAGTGTCCTTTGAGGAGTTTGTAAGCTAGAAAGTCCAAATACAGAATTGTCGTAGTTTCAGTGAAATTCTCGATATTGGCTTATTTGATATCAATACCATTTATTTGTACATTTAAAATAACCAGTAATTACTAAGGGCTATTTTTATAATGTTGTGAATATTTACCTAAAATGAAGGAATGGTTGGGTTTGATCTTGATGTTGAATTTATTATATTAAATTGTGTTGTTTTAGATCAATGCAGACAGTGAACTGAATTCTACTAATATTAAATTCTTCTTTGGCTTTTGGACGTATTTAGTCCTAGTGGCGATACCCAGACTGTACAGCTGGTGAACGAGGTAAGTTCACTTGGTTTATCCTACGTCAGACTTGGGCAGAATAAGTCCCACCCAGCAATATCCAGACCTGTTCACGGATGGTGAGCTACCTTACTAAAGTCTCGACCGGTGTAACTATAATCCAGTCTATGTACAACTGGTGAGCTACGTTAAGTTCGCTTGGTATATCTTACGTCGGACTTTTGGGCAGTATAAGTCCCACCAGCAATACCCAGACCTGTTCACGGATAGTGAGCTTGTTGGACCGTTGCCATGTAAACGCATGCAATAAAAAAAAAAAAGGATTCTTCCCTTTTACTCTGCTTGCTCGATGCTACCGGCTGTGTGTACTGTGTCAATTCTAAAATATACGAGTTACAGAAATTAAAAACTCCTCAAACCCTTCAGGTTATGGGCCCAGTCAAGCCACTGAGCATAATAACAGCTAAGAATTCATCATCAAGAGCGGATCCAATATCTGACAGTTGTTGCCCGAGCTCTGTAATTTTCGACAAGTAGTTCTGCATGTCTTCTGTCTCGCACAGCTTTACACCAAATAACGATCTCAGTAATCCCAGTCTTCTACATAATCCTTTGTCTTCGTACGCACGCTGAAGGTTTGACCAGGCTTCGTATGGAGTCTTCGCATTGCGAACATGTGGCAGTGCAGACTGTCCAACCGACAAACAAATTTTCGCCAAAGCTTTTTGTCTTTTCTTCTCATCTTTACAACAGCCCTCGTCCTTGTCGTCAAGAACACAATCGTAAAGATCTTCGTGCATCAGGATCATTTTTATCATAAACTTCCATTGGTTGTAGTCTTCAATACCTTTGAGTTTATCGACGGGAATACCAATCGACATCGTGGACGCCATTTTTGCCGTGTGCGCGTGTGCGCAAAAATGTGGTGCCAGCCGGTGTTAATTTGCACGTTGAATTATTAATGCAAATCGCCAAATTACGCCAAAATATAGCCGTTGAGCGGCATGAGCCCATAACCTGAAGGGTTTGAGGAGTAAGAAGAGTTTTTAATTTAAACAAGGCAATTTATGGCTTAAAACAATCCGCTAAGGCATGGTATGAGAAAATAAATGATGTCCTATCTAATAAATTGCACTTCAAGAGGCTCTCATCAGAACCATGTGTTTACATTAATAACCATAATGAAGAAATTATGTTTATAGCATTGTATGTAGACGATATAATTTTGTTTTCTTCAAAAACTTTCCAGAAAAATAAACTTATTAAAGAAAAATTTATGAAAGAATTTGAAATGAAAGATTTAGGATATGCTAATCAAATTCTAGGTATGAAAATTACAAGATCAACAAATGGAAGCTACACTTTAGACCAATCAAGCTACATCAAGAAAACATTAGATAAATTTAAAATGGCAGATTGTAAAGAAGCAAGAACTCCTATGGAAGTTGGAATCAAGTTACAAAGGGAGGAAAATTCAAGTATTGGAGTGCCAATAGTGACGTATTTTACACGCCAGGTTTTAGTGCACACATGTCTCTCAGAAGATTTCAACTGTTGAGTAAGTGCTTTCACTTCACACTTCAACAATAATGAGGATATGTGTGTGCAAGAACTGGATGCTTCCGAGGCGAAGTTATTCAAAATCCAACCTGTCTTATCACACCTTAACAACAAATTCCAAACAATGTACAATGTGCGCCAAAACATCGCGCTTGACGAGTCACTACTGCAGTGGCAGGGTTGGTTGGACATAAACCAATTCATTTCTAATAAAGCTGCCTCAGTAGGGATCAAAACTTATGAGATCTGTGAATCTCAAACAGGCTATTTGTGGCGGTTTGAGGTTCACGCTCATAAGAAAGCCTCTTTACCTCAGCAGCAATTGGACCCATTAGACGCGTCGACACCAGCTATTGTTTTGAGGCTAATAAAAGGTCTTGAGAACAAGGGCCACACGCTATGGATGGATAACTTTTACAATTCGCCAGCTCTTGCCCGAAGGTTAAAAACCCTAGGATTTGATTGCGTTGGTACCTTGAGGACCAATCGGCAGTTCGTGCCTGAGGATCTGACCAATCTGACCAAAGCGAATATGCGGCCATGTCAGCTTTCTGGGTTCACCTCAGGTGATATCGATTTGATGGTATGGAGAGATCAGAACCGAGTGGCGACGATCTCTACGTACCATGGAAATGCTATCGGCCATGTCGGTGTTACTCCCAAGCCGATCCTGATCCTCGATTACAACGTAATGATGGGTGGGGTTGACAAAAAAGACCAGATGCTGGCGATGTACCCCATTGAAAGAAAACGAACAAGGGTTTGGTACAAAAAATTGTTCCGTAGACTTCTTAATGTGTCTGTTTTAAATTCGTACATTTTAGTGAAACAAAGTTGCTCTTTATCACATCGTTATTTTAGAATATCTTTGATTAAATTACTTCTACAAAAACATTCTTCTCCCGCTGTTATCCCTACCATCTCACAGAACAGAATATTTGAGGTGAAAAATCACCACCTGGCGGAGTACCCGTTTCTGCCTGGCAAAAGCGGCCGGCAACGGCGCCTATGTTCTAATTGCAAGAAACGGGTGCAATCGTACTGTGTAGGTTGTAATAAGCCTGTATGTATGACCCCTTGCTTTGTTTCTTTACACAGCGTATTTATGTTTATGTAGCTATGTGTCTATGGTTATGTCTATGTAGTTAGGTAAATGTATCATAATGTAATATTGTTTGTGTATATTATTAATATTATAATTAATAGAATTTTACATAACTATGTTTGTATCACACCTATGTTTGTTTATCTCATAGTACCGAACCGTGTTTTTTTGGCAAATTTTAGCCCATATCCCTTTTCTTGAACTGTTTTTATTTTGACATCCATAACGTGTACCCTAGATCCATAACGACGCTTCAGTTAGTACCCTAGATTCTGTTTATTTATTTATTTTATTATCCTGTGCTGGTGATAATTAATTTTGATGTGTAATTTTGATTAATTTGGTTATTTTCTATGTTAATGATTTATGTATTTCGTCATGTTTTGTAATTGTAACTATAAGTAGTAGGTAATTGTTTGGTTTCTGTTTTTTTATCTTTATTTTAATGAACTTTTTCGCGAATATGTTACTTGGTTTCTGTTTTTTTTATGTTTTTGACAAAAAATGTAATGATCTGTAAACAAACTAAGTAATTACATTTTAATAGTTACCTAAGTATTTATAAATACATTTTATGTTCAAATATACATGTTCAAAAGTAAGTGTATCAAGACTCTGGAGCAATGCTGTGAAGTCTTATCCATACTCTCATAGCGCTACTTGGCGCTTTTTGTAGTGAAATTGACTGTTTTTGTTGTTGATTTCTGAAATATTTTTGTAGCATAGCAGGTCTTTTTTTTTACAGATTCCCTTTGTAAACTTCATCTAATTTTAGAATATACATTGATATTCTTTAGAAAAGCCACAAAATTTGCTCTATAATGCAGAGCTTGCGAGGACCTTTTACAGCGCTAGTTTTCAAGTGGTTTGTTTTAAAACTATAAATATAAAACTAAATGCTTCTCTTGTCTGTACTTTTGTGTGTGATAAGTTTTTAAGCCATATTTCAAAATAAACTCATATCACAAGCCACTTGACCCTCAGTATTCTTAGAATTTAACAAGAAACATACCCTATTTTTTGTCGAGCGCATGGGCCGCCGGTTTGAGGCAAGTTTTTGTAAAGCTTGTGGTGTGAAAGAAATGTATGGGAAAGGCATGATTTTTTAATTGTTTATTGTAAAATGCTGTATTTTGATGTGAATAGAATAAAAACATTTTTGAGGAATGGTCTTATTTCATAATTCTTGCGGTTTTTGTACAAAAAACTAGAAAAATTTCGCTAACCTCATTTTTAGCGTAGGCTGATAAAATTTATAAAGATAGAATTGCATGAATTGTTGTAGAATCAGTTAGCATAATTCATAAGGATATCATCATAATAAGTTTGGGTTAGGAGCTTTACGACTACATCTCTATTTGACTAGGCAGCGGATGTGACTAGATCGCTTTGGGACTAAATCGCGATATGACCATATCGCGTTGGGGTTACATTGCTTTTGGACTACATCGCCAAAGGACAAGAAAGCGTAATGACATAATCCTCGTTTGTTTTCTAAAGTACAACTATGGCGAAAATCAAAACATTCAAGTTTTTAAGTAGTTACATTTATTAAAAACAAAATGTTACTTTTACTTATATTTAAGTTGTAAAGCACTGACATTTTTTAAAAACACGATAGGTTCCTGTGTCTCAAGTTTGCCTAATTCGGTTTTATATTTGCGGTTAAATAGTATGGTGTTCCTTTTTCGGTTACCTTCAAATAAAGCATTTTGACTTCTTTTATCTTGGATCTGTGCTTCTTTTCTCAAATTGAACAAAAATAACAGCAATGTACTTTTGTGCTGCATTCGCACGTTAAGGCGACGATGCCAGGCTTCTAAGCTATTGTTTGTTCTATGCTTTTCATATGCACAAGAAACAAGATGAGTATTTTTCAGCCACTGCTTACGAAAGTAACTTGTAAATGCCTCCATTTCTGCAAAATTTGTAGAACTCTGGACAATAGCCGTCCACCCGTCTTGTATATACGATGAAGGCAAGAGAGCCAAATTACCAGTCATCCTAGTGATGTCTTGTCCTTCTTTATATTTCGTCAGACCGATATCTTTTGATTTTTTCCACACTGCTTTTTTATAATGATAAAAGCATCCTGTAACTATTGCGTTCGGATACACGCTTCGAAAGGCATTCATAAGTCCTAATTCATAATCACATTTAAATTTTTTGATATAAACTCCAAGCACGTCACGTATTATCGTAAATAGAGCCATATAAGTTGTTTCCCTTTTATTTGGTAAAAGGGCATACAACACGGGAAATATATTTGTCGTCTCTTCTGTACTATCAATATCCACATGGATAGTGAATAATTGATAGTATGGCTTAGGGACACATTTAAATGTTCCGTCACCAAAAAAAACCTTATCTTGATCTGCATAAGTTTTCATGTTTCTTTTGGAAAATTGCGATGAGAATGCCAGTATTTTATCATCTTTTAATAATTCGAACTCTGCAATCAGAAAGTCTTTCTTGACGAACTCAGGCACCGTCACTTCGCCAGATTTAGAAAATTCGGTTTTCTTCACTTGAAGGAATTTTTTGCGGTATCTGTATAAAATATCTTTTACTGAATTATAAGATCTGGCACTGCTAGAAGTAGATGGCAGTTCTTGCAGAACTTCTTCATAAACCTTTTTTACGGACGACATATCCTCGCACACCTTTTGTTTTGCCATATCCAGCAAGATGTCTTCTTCCATTTTATCGTAGTCTTGCTCACAGCTGTGTAGACTCTTCCTGGTTATTGCTGTTTTTTCTTCATTTAACGTTAGAGAAGCAGAACACTCTTCTCTGTTGTAGCAACGCCAAAAAGACGTTCCGCTTGAATTGTTTGATACAAAATTGTACCGATATCCGTTATAAAGAATAGCTTCCCTATTCTTTTTATTTTTAATAAAATAAAATTTCTCTTCAGTATTCATTTTAATTTTTATCTCATGACATTTTACGTCAAATCTAATGTAACAAAACAACAATCAGTCACTAAAAAAAAGAACGTCTGAGTGGCGATTGTTTTAATTCTTAAGTTCCGGAACTCCATGGTAAGTAAATTGTTTACTTACCAAGAAGTACTTATCCCTCTATAATATTCTGAAGTGCGAGGTTAAACTGAAGTGAAAGCCACTCATTGAGCAAGTGGTGCCACTTTTAAACACAACTGTACGTCACATCGATATTACGTCGAACGTAAGCATATAATGGTCGAACAGCTATTTAACCCCAGGGCGATATGGTCATATCGCGATTTAGTCCCAAAGCGATCTAGTCACATCCGCTGCCTAGTCAAATAGAGATGTAGTCGTAAAGCTCCTAACCCATAAGTTTTATATGTGACTCCCATACAAATTTATTGAGAAATCATTGATTAAATTGACTCGCGCCAATATCGCGGTGACCATTCACGCAAGCCGCGCCAGATGTGACAAATCGCGCAATATGGCCACGCCAGATTAAAGGTTATAGTTTATTATCTAAACTTTTCAATGTGTACGCAACGGATCCAGGTCAGAGTAGGTTGCCACCATGGCTCTGGCAACATCTCGTTCGTGGAGTTTGATATTGTTCTTAAATGCCTCAACTATCAAAGTCGGAGGTTTGTTGAGCAGTTTATTGAAGGGCGATGTTTTTGCCCCATACAACTGTCTAATTTGAGATAGTGTGTTGTCTACCTTCTTTGTCTTACCCTCTTCTGGATGCTCTACACTCATTATCAGCCCATTGGATATGATAGTGATATATCCATCTGGATGTTTCCTCCTATAAGATGACGGTTCTTCTTGAGCCTTGGAGGTACAGGGTCTTGGCTCTTCAAATTTTAAAGTATCTCTTTTGCTATAACCTCTAATTTTGAGAGATATTTTGAGATTAGGGTTGATTGTGTACCCCACTGTTTCTCTGCAATGTCCTGGGATTCTCTGAATGTCTTAACCTCCGAGCTGCACAATTTGAGATCGGCAGATACCATGGCAGAAACTTCTGCTATTTCAGTCACCTTGGTTGAGTCTCCTCTGAGCTTTCCATTCTTCAGCCCCCAGATAACCCCGAGAAGTCCATCTCTGGTAGATAGTCTCTGATCAGAGGATTTTAGAAGAATAGGCTCAAAAAAAGCCGGAAGAAGGCTTGTCCCAAGAAGATCCCAATTAAGATCCAACATTCTGACCACATCTTCATATACAACCTTAGTATGCTCTAGAAGCTCCAAAATATCATTTTTTGATTTTCTTATTAAATCAGAATCTGATGAGGTCTTCAATGTTTTCTTTAGCTCATTCAAACCCTTTCTAAACTTTTTCTTCCTATCCGGAGTTGGATCAGGCACAGTGTCCAATGCCCAATTTGGGGGGGATTGTTCTGGTGCGGGGGATGTGGGAGAGGCTGCGACAGGGGGATACAGATTTTGGGCTTTTTCTTCTCCCACAATGGATGCAGTTAGTTCAGTTTCATAGGAACTTGATGCCTTTCCAAATGTCTTGGAGGATATTAAGAGGTCGGCCTTTTCTAGATTCATTCTGCTGTCGGGTGAGCAAGAGAGACTCTTGAGATAGTTTAGGTTTGTGACTATGTAGGCGTGTCGTGATCTTGTCACTCTGATATGAGGATACGATAGAGGTAGGTTGTCAGGTATGATGGAGGGTAATGTCAGAGCAATTGGCTTCCCTGATTGATCTCTGATAGTCGCTGTCGTTTGATCCCTGACAAAGGATCTGGATCCCATCGGATGATGGGAGTGTGGTGTAGATAGGATGTTTATTATTGATAGCGATATTTCTTTTTCGATCATAGTACCTGGTTAATGCCCGGTATGCCAGCAGATAACTGGTTTCAGACAAGGGATAACTTTTTATCAAGTCATATGCTGACCCGTTTACACTCGACAATAAGTAGTGTAACTTCTCAACATCTGGCATGTCCCTATTGTGTATGAGTGAGTCATACAATTCCTTAAATGATACCCACTTCTCTAACTTACCATTAAAGGTCCTTAAAGTTATTTTAGGGAGTTTTGCTAGGCCATTGTGGCTATCCCTAACTGGCTTAACATCAGCTAGTCTAAGTCTGGCCAAAACACTGCGCACTCTTTTGTCGAAAGTAACAGTATGTATGAATTCACTGTTCCTGTCAGCTGTCGATAACCTCATCAACAGACTCTTCTGGGCTGTATGGAATTCTGAGGCTAGAGCTGCCACTTCGACTTCCGAAACTCCGGTCAAATCCGAGGAATCTAGCAACTCCAACCTCATATTCGCATAGTCACGCGTGACCCGATCGCTGTCTGCCATGTTGTCTTTCTCCAGAGCTCCTTTACGTGTATCCATTGGCATAGGTAATAGCTAAGCTGACTTGGTTGGAAACGAAACGAAAGATTTTCCAACCAAATTCAACTTTTGCCAAACAAAAACAAAACAAAGATATTTACACGCAACGGAACTCGGGAAGGGCTATTTCTACGACAGGCTCAAACAGACAAGACACAAACTGATGGAAAGACTGAACGTTTGATGTCGACCTGTCAAAACGACAAGAAACTTTTCACGGGTTTTACGCGGTTTTCCGATGTCTAAAATTCGGCCGGAAAATTTTTACGATCATCCCGGGAAGTGTTAATCTGTCGAACCAAATAAATAACTCATAACGGGTAAAGAAAAGCTGAGTATGGGAGTAGCGGTCGGTTGGTGAGTAAAAATTTTCGCCAATCCTTTGTTCCCCTAATCCTCAAATTTTCTTGGGTTTTTTTTTATTTGGTATACCTGAGATTAGAACTCTCTCATTATAACGTGACTGGTAAACTTTGTATGAAATTATATAGAGTCAAGCCGTGTTCTCAAAATAGAACATAACATAGAGCTAAGAAAAGTTAGATAGGGCAAATCTTAAAATTCAGATAAACCTTTTTAAGTGCTAGTTTTAGTTCTTATAGTTTAGAGATCTTTAAATCGATCTTAATTTTATTAAAATTAAATTTTATTTTTATTTTTAAATTAATTTACATATTATAAAATTATATCTCTTTATTTCCAAGCTATGATTTTTTTGTATTAATTTTTGTTGAAAGAAGTTAAGCAACACCTCATTGTGTCATAGACGAAGATTACATATACTGACAGCACATTGGACTGTCACTGTCTCCGCGCTGCTCTCTACAATAATAATAATCTTAATAATTATCTGTAATAATCTTCTTAATAAATAATGTAAAATGTACTCGGGATCTTCATTTCATCAGGTTATGGGCCGTCCTATACGTTTCAGTCAGTATTTTTAGGTTTCAGCTATTATTTTCAGAAAAATCTGATTTTGTGAAATTGTTGCCGGCGTACACCGATTTTGTACGTGACATTATCCAATCCGGGGGTTCCGAATTTAAAAATCCTAATTGGAAACCATGGCAAACAGCAATTTTCAAATAATAAAATTGTCCGGGTGAGAAAATTATGATACGTGGAGGTTCGCAGTCAAGACTTATCACGAACACGAAGAGTTGTGGGATTGTGTCGCGCCGACCACTGGAAAAGGAGCTGTTGATCCTATCAAAGACTTGAAAGCAAAATCAAAAATCATACTCCTTGTCGATAGCATTAATTACGTGCATATACAGGATGCAAAAAGTGCTACGGAGGTTTGGCAAAATTTGCAAAACGCTTTCGAGGACTCAGGTCTTTCAAGAAGAGTTGGCCTGCTGAAGGATTTGATTAATACTTCTCTTGATAATTGTTCAACTATTGAAGAATATGTTAACAAGATAATGGTAACTGCGCACAAACTCAGAGGAATAAAATTCCACATAGACGATGAATGGCTGGGTACACTCATGTTGGCTGGGTTACCGGATACATATAAGCCAATGATAATGGGTATCGAAAGCTCAGGAATAAAAATTTCCTCAGACTTCATTAAGACAAAGCTCTTACAGGAAGTGAAAGCTTCAGATACATCGGTTTTTTACACTAAGCACAAGAAAAATGAAAACAAAGCCAATCAGGAAGAGAAAGACAAAAAACCCACGGGCCCACGGTGCTTTAATTGCAATAAAAATGGGCATCTTGCTAAGGATTGTTGGTTCAAAAAGAACAAAAATAATGATGATTCTAAAAGTGGTTTTATTGCAGTTTTTTCAGCTACCAACGGAAAGGATTCAAAAAGCTGGTTTGTCGACTCTGGAGCGTCTATGCATCTAACAATGCACCGGGACTGGCTGGAGGATGAGACACCGTCACCAGTAAAATCAATAAAAATAGCCAACAACAAGGAACTAGATGTGGTAAGCTGTGGAAATGTAACACTTAAATTGCCTGGTAAGGATGGTAACACCAAGGCAATTCTGGTAAGGAATGTTTTATTTGTTCCTAATTTATCAATAAATTTGCTATCTGTCAGCAAAATCATTCAAAGTGGCTGCAAAGTTATTTTCAATGAAGTTGGTTGTCAAATATTTAACCAAGAAGGTAAAAGTGTTGCAAAAGCTAGTTTGACAAATGACACCTACAAATTGAATGTTTGGGTTGACAGCATTGTGTGTGCTAATTCTGCAGTGACTGATAATGATATAAATGTATGGCATAGACGCATGGGTCATTTGAATTATTCTGATTTGAAGAAGCTAGAGTCATGTGCTGAGGGAATAAAATTAGTAGAGACAAAAACTACTACAGCATGCATACCCTGCATTGAAGGAAAACAATGTAGATTGCCGTTTCTCAGTAATGGTTCTCAAGCTAGTGCATTACTAGAATTAATCCACTCCGACCTATGTGGACCCATGGAAACTACATCAATAGGAGGAGCTAGATACTTCATGACGCTAATTGATGATTATTCCAGAAAAGTTTTTGTTTATTTTCTAAAAAATAAAACAGACATAAAATCCGTTTTTGAAGATTTCAAAAATAGAGTTGAGAATCAGTTGGATAGAAAAATCAAAGCAATAAGAACTGATAATGGAAAAGAATATGTCAATAATGATTTTTCCAAATTTCTAGCCAATGCTGGAATCCAACACCAAAGAAGTAACCCATACACAAGTGAACAAAATGGCCTAGCTGAGCACATGAACAGGACATTGGTGGAGAGGGCGAGATGCATGTTATTTGAAGCAAAGCTGCATAAAGGTTTTTGGGCTGAGGGAGTAGCTACAGCCGCCTATACTATCAACAGATCTCCATCAAGAGTCATTTTAGGAATAACTCCAGAAGAAAAGTGGACTGGAAATATGCCAAACATTTCCCACATGAGAGTATTTGGTTCAAAGGCTATGGTTCATGTTCCAAAGGAAAAACGATCAAAATGGGATAAAAAATCAAACGAAATGATATTCTTAGGATACAGTGAGCATTCTAAAGGTTACAGGCTGTTTAATTTGAAAGCTCAAAAAGTAGAGACAAGTAGGGATGTCATATTCATAGAAAATCGTAGTGGTGGTGAAGAAACCAACCATGATGAATCTTGTGGCATACCTCAGCCTGCATCAATGGAACCGGCTTCAAGCAGCAACACCACAGAGCACGTAATAAGTTCCAATGATAGTTCTCAGGCAGATAATGATACTTTGTCACCGCATAGCACATCTTTTGATAGTTGTGATCTTGGGGATGAAAGTTATCACCTAAGTAACAGTGATGCTGACAACAGCGATACATGCGAGACTGGTATGGCTATGAGAACTCGCCAACAGACAAAACAACTGAGTGATCAGGTCAAAAATTACATGTGTATCACACAAATTACAGATCCAGTAACTGTTGAGGAAGCATTGTCAAGCCCTGACGTAACTTCCTGGAAAGCAGCAATGGATGAAGAATTCAAGTCTCTGATCAGAAATGGTACTTGGGAATTTATTGATTTACCAGATAAAAAACGTACTAAAACTCGACACAAATGGGTTTATGCTTAAGGGATGATGTTGAAAGAAGTTAAGCAACACCTCATTGTGTCATAGACGAAGATTACATATACTGACAGCACATTGGACTGTCACTGTCTCCGCGCTGCTCTCTACAATAATAATAATCTTAATAATTATCTGTAATAATCTTCTTAATAAATAATGTAAAATGTACTCGGGATCTTCATTTCATCAATTTTGTGTGTGATTTATTGTGTTATTTTATAGGACAGTGTAAAGTGTTTAAGTTGTCTCCTCTGATTTGTTTTAAACTCTATCGCGATGACGACTCCTGCAGTACTTAAGATTGTTCCGAAAGAAATCAGTGAATTAATTCCGCATTTTAAAGGTGATGAACGACGGCTAAATTTATATTTGCGTAAATGTCAATATGTAATCCATCGATATGGTCGTAATGAAAGCGAAGAGCAGTGTTTATACGTTTACAACATTTTAACTAGCAGGCTTACGGAGGACGCAGCTTCACTATTATCGGAACGAGACGATATTGTGACTTGGTCAGCCTTAAAAGAATTACTCATCCAACATTTCGGAGATCCGGGTAGTGAAGAGTGCATAAATATAGAGTTGGAATCCTTAAAAATTAAATCGGGTGAAAATTATTTGGATTTTTGTAATCGAATCCAAAGTGTGCGGTTTCTTTTAATGTCGAAAGTGAACAAAACGGTGATTTAAAACGCGCTAAATTGATCATTTACAACTTGTACCGCAGCAGCGCTTTAAACGAGGTCTTAATTATCCACTGGGTTCTATTATAAAAATTGTAACAGGAAACCTTGATCACGATGACGCTATTAGATTTGATAAACTTACCAACGAATTGAGTCATAACCAAATTATATTTGCAAAGAAACTTACCCTGATCTCTAAAATGTTTGATAGTTTTATAAATTTAACTGGAATTATTAATCAGAATACTATGAATTTAGATAATCGTTTAAAGAAAGCTGAAATAATGTTGAGAGATTTAGCTGCTAAGGAAAACAATTGGGTTTTCTTCACATACATTTCAGGATTGTTTAACGTTTTTACAGTTTTCAGACTATATTTATAAGACTAAATGAAATTGAAACTACTCTAGCATTAAGTAGAGTCTCTATATTACACCAATCTATCGTGAATTCTACTGAATTTTTATATCATTTAAAAATAATTTCGCACTCCGGTAGCTTAGTTTACTTGCCTACTGAAGAAAATTTGTTAAAACTAGAAGAAACAATTTGTGTAAAATCATTTATTAATTTAAATATATTATTATTTTTAATTATAACTATTATAAAATGTATTCCTTACCAACTTTCTACCAATCCGAAAATAAAACCTTTGCCATTTATCCTAAATATCCATACCTTTTGGCGAAAGGAATGAAATACTTACCGATTGTGAAACCGTGCCGACCGTTTTCAGCTGGCGACCATTTTCTGTGTACCACAGACAACCGAGCTTTGTACCATGAACATACCTGTATGGAACAGCTCATGAATTTCGAAAATGTCCCCACTCGTTGTACGCAGCATCAGGTTCATATTGAAGAGGTTAAAATCCAGCAAGTCAACGATGACAGTTGGATCCTGTACAGTAGACTAAAGACGACCCTTACCAAGTATTGCGATAAGGACATCAGTAAGCAGCCTGTATTCGGGACTTACCTCGTGACGATCGACGAACCTTGTGATTTGGAGATCAATGGAATTCGTATAAGTCACCGAGTCTGCATAGATCCGGAAGTCGTGGAGCCAATTCCGCTCGTCGCCTTACACAGCTACGTGTGAACGCGAGTCTATCCAGTGCGCGTGCACTCAACATGAACGGCGTTAGTTTAGATGAAGTGAAATATATGGCGTATGGGAATAAAAAAAAGTTCTAAAGCATAGTTCAGTGATTGAAAGTGTCTTAAATGAAAAGAAAAGACTCTAACTTTAGTGAAAATTTAGGATACGTGACCTTAGGCTTAGTTATCATAAGTTTTCTAATGTTTTTATTTTAGGTGTTTCGACTAAAATTGTTGAACATCATACCATGTAAGCAAAATTATCGGAATAAATCTCAAATCGATCCAACTGATAATTTTCCTCTTAGGGATGGAGGAGTTATGGATACCCCTCACCTCTCTGTCTTAAATTAAGTCTAGGATATAGTTTTTGCATGCCTTAGCATAGCGTTTCTAGGAATTATAAACTGTTGTACACAAAAGTGCGGATTCAGCGTCTGTCGTCTGAGTATGTCGAGACGCCTGCATCCGCCCGTAGATTCCTCATTATTAAAACTGCCTCGAAATCGGCATGAAGTAATCACTTAGTTTTATTTTAATATTTAATAAGTTAAGTTAATTTCTTAAAGAAAAACCCGTTTAAAACGTTCCCAAAACTTGAGTAGGTATTAACCGTAGGCTCAAACACTAATACATAATATTATTTATTTATTTATTTATTTCAATTCAACTGCTTACTGCACTTACAATGATAACCATCGCGTGCAGCAAGCCATTACAAGTTTGTACTTAATTAAGGTATATAGGTATACACACACACAAGCTAGAAAAATTAATACAGGAGTCTAACATATCATTGAATTTAGAAAAAAATTAATCAATTTCTGGTGTCTGAAGCCCCTGATCGACGAGCGTGTAAAACTGCGGTCTTATGGCTCGTCGGTAAAAGCATTAACAGACGATCGCACCGCACCGTGACCTTGGTGCGCTCCGGACCATATTCGATAGTGTGTACATCGGTCCGCCGCACATTATTATTATTATTGACGGTCCGCTCGGTCGGATGGTTCTGTCAAAGGATTTGGTGCGGTTCGCGCGTTGTTCGCTCGTGTGGACCACGCACCGCACCGTTTAGCGCTTTAGTCGCAATTCTGCCTCCGAGCGAGACACGCGTAACGAAGTTGTAATGGCGGCGGCGTCGGAGCAAGAAGCCGTAAATATTACGGAGAAAAAGTTGATTTTAGAAATCATCCAAATTTATAAGGATTTCCCATGTTTATGGGATTCTTCCCACGAACTCTATTGTAACAAAGACGCCCGCAATCAAGCATTAGAAATAATATTAGAAAAGTGGAAAACGGGTTACCCACATGCCACAATAGAGGACGTTAAGAGCAGCATATAGGCGTGAACGAAAAAAGGTAGGTATATTGCACATAAATAACACTCTTTGTAAAATTAATATTTTAATTATATTTAGTAAATATATACAGCCTTGGCCAAAAGTATTGAGCACCTTACACATTTCGCTCGTTCACGGTAAATATGAAAGAAAACCAAATCTACTGTTGAAGTATTCTTTTGTCGGTCATCTACAAAGATTTAAAAACAATGGCCCAAGCCGCAGCTGGCAATAAAACACATGGGTGCAATAAAATGTGTATTTTTCAATTTTTGTATTTACGTACGTAAAACTTTACAAAATGAACTTATTTACTAGTAATATTATATGTTATTCAGGTATATTGTAATATATATTGTAAGTTATTCAGGTACATACTCGTACTAAGATAAACAAATGTAATTTGTAGGTGGAATCCAGCAAATCAACTGGTGCTGGGTCAGAAGAAGTGTACACTCCGATACTATGGTACTATACGTATCTTATTTTTCTTCACGAGAAGACCACTCCGACATCAAAGGGAATCGATAATACCGACGACGTATGTATACTTAAATATTTAGTACATTGATCATTATTTCCTGAAAATCAACTCTACCTTGATTGTTAAAATATTCCGTGAATATCTGTCTGACTGCATTACCATCTGCAGTACGTTGTCTCTCTGATCTATTCAGACCGACTGATATGTCATTTACCCGCCAATCTCCTGGTCGGAAAGTATTATCTTCAGTATCTTCCCGATCGACACAATTCCTTGTGACGTAGTTAGCAGACTTTTTTCTTAGAAAATTGTGCAGAAAACATGAAGCCATTACTATTATTGGTACATTTTCGACATTGATTGTGATGGGTTTTTTAAATACCCTGAAGCGTTCAGCTAATATACCAAATGTATTTTCAACAATTCTCCTAGCTCTGGAAAGTCTATAGTTGTATATTCTTTTGTCATGTGTCAAGTTTTTCTGTGGATATGGCTTTAAAAGATTTTCATGCATGGCAAATGCACTGTCTGCTACTAAACAATATGGGGCAACTACATCTGATGACGGCAAGATAGAGGGTCCTGGTAAATGCAGTTGTTTAGACAATAACTTTTCATGAAAGGATGTATGGTTAAATACTCCACCATCAGAAATACTCCCGTTTGTACCTGCGTTCACGTAAATAAATTCATAATTGGCATTAACAATGCCAAGCAAAACTATGCTGAATGTTCCCTTGTAATTGTAATATATTGAACCGGAGTCTGGTGGCTTTTCGATAAGAATATGCTTTCCGTCAATTGCACCCACACAATGATTGAACTGCCATTTTCGTTCAAATTCTTTTGCTATTTTTAACCATTCATTTTCTGTTTCAGGAACCTGCAACAAAAAAGGGAAAGAGTACATTCAAACGCCAAAACGATCTATACAAGAAACAAGAAGAGTTGATACTATCTGCGAAACAATTAATTAAAGAAAGCAGCTCGCATGAAGACACCTCAGCAGATGCGTTTGGACGCTCAGTGAGCTGTCAATTGAAAGAGTTACCGAAACTGCAAAGATGTATTGTAGAAAAAATGATTGGAGAACTATTGTTTTATGCTAAATTAGGAGAACTCTCTTTAGACGCTTCGATAAAGTTAAATAAAAACATGCATACTGGTACACAACCCTACTACACTCCACCATATAGAAGCCATTTATATCAGCAACTTTCATCACCATCTCCTCAATATTCACAAACATCACAGTCACCTAAATATATGCAACTGTCACAGTCTCCTCAATATTTACAACCGTCGCCGTCACCTCAATATTTACAACCGTCGCCTTCTCCTCAATATTCTCAAACATCACAGTCACCTAAATATACCCAACCATCACCGTCACCTATACATTCACACCATTCACCGTCACCTAAATATACGGAACCATCACCATCACCTAGAAATTCACGACATTCATCGTTAACAAAACATACTCAACCAATACGGTCACCTCAACACTCGCAATCATTATCATCACCTCACTATTTGCAACATGATGAATCATTAAGCCAACAATCGACATCCTCTGTACCTCAAACACCAGCCGATTCGATAACAATTTATTCAGCAGACCCACAAGCTCAGTACTTGCCTTATAGTCAAGTATTATCACCAACTGACACTCTATCAGAGTGGACTCCAAGCGAAGCAACACAATTTAATATGACGCAGACTGTGTTTAGGGGTCAAGGGGAAGAACTACAAGATTTTTTGATTTTTAAGAAATAAATAATAATAATAATTTTAAAATTATAATTAAAAGCAAACATACATAAATATTTGACTGTAATACAATAAATAAATATGATTGTATGGAATTAGTCTTATTGTGATTTATAAATAAATAAATAAGATTGTATGGAATTAGTCTTATTATTTTAAAAAACATACCTTCATATAATTCTTTAGCACTTTACAGATTGCTGCACAGGTCTCTGGTATTATCTCTGACAATAGTTGCGATGATATACTTGTACTGAATTTGAGTTCTCTGAATTCTCTTCCTGACGCGAGATACTTTAAGGTTGCTAATAATCTTTCTTCAGCAGTCACAGCTTTTCTCATAACTGTATCGGTTTTAGTAATATATGGTTTCACCATTTCCAGCAATTCAGCAAATAGATCAGAACTCATGCGAAGGTATATACGAAAGTCTTCATCGTCTAGTTCCTTTATCAGTCGCATATGACTGTATGAGTCTCTGTATCTTAAATAAAATTTTGCCCATTCTTTCCTTTTTTTCCTTTGCCTTTGGATAGGCGTGCTAGCTACGACGGTTGCCGCAATTAAAGCTATTTTAGCTTCCTTTGACAAGGTTGGAGGCATGTCTGACGCGATTAAGCACGGATAGCACACTGGACCATCTCGTGTGCGGTGCGGTGGTGTGGCGTGTCGAGCGCACCGTACCGGTCCGGCGGTTCGGGCGGACAAGTTCGATCGTCTATTAAAGCTTTAAAGCTCGCCGGTGTATCATTGCAATACCGCGGTTTTGTGAGTTGACGAGCCTGGCTCGTGGCTCGCCATGTTTGCTTCATTTTTTACTCGGCTCGTCGTTCAAAACCGCGTGTCGATCACGACCGGCGCGCCAAATCGTCAGTTATCGGCGATAGCGCTAGAGGACGGACGCGCTCCACGGCTTCCGCGTCACATTTTTAAATGGATTTGCGAAATTGCAGTCACGATTTCATAATAGAATTCATAAATGGCTACCGAGAGTATCCTTGTTTATGGCAAACAAAATCAAAAGAGTATAAAAACAAGGGGAATCGGCTTGCAGCGTATAATAAACTCTTGGAGATTGCAAAAAAATATGAACCGAACGCGGATGTAGCCAGTGTTAAGAATAAAGTTCAGTCTTTGCGAGCTTCCCACCGGAAAGAACGAAATAAAGTTATTGCAAGCATGACAACCGGCTCCGGAGTTGAAGATTTGTATCAGCCAAAGTTATGGTATTATCAGGAGCTAGAATTTCTCAATGATCCGATTGATAGTAAGTACCTACCTATTATAGCTACCTACCTATCCATTCACTTTTTATTATTGTTGCATAAGTAGGGTAAGGTGGGGTGGGTTAGTGTAATTAGGTCACAGTGCAAAATGGTCACAAATTCTTGTGACCAATTTGCACTTCAAAATTACAACCAAATAGACTTGTGACCAAATTTCACTATTTAATATGATTATATAAAATAAATATTACGTTGTGACCAAAATGCACACATTATACGTGTGACCTTTTTTCACTGTGACCTTATTACACTAACCCGGTGGGGTACAGTGTTACAAAAAAAACTGGAATATAATGACAAAAATATTGTTTTAATCAGGTAGTTTTAACAATTAAATTTCAATTTTAACAATTAATTTCTACAGGTACAACATCTATATCAACCCTTGAAAGTGACAATGATGACAATCGTAGTCAATTATCTTCACAAGATTCTATGGACAACAACGTGAGTATTTTATTATGTGTAATGAAGATAAGTACACTTCATTAATTTGAATTTTACCGCGTATGCAATTTGGTTATTTTATATGATCTGTTGTCTGTGCTACTGTCAGATTTCTGCTACAACTGACACTGACGTGATCGGTGACACAGCCAGCTGTCATGTCAATATAGAGAAGAAGAAGAAGAGAACCTTCTGGAAGAAACACTGAAATAAATTATATAGTTTTGTAAAAGAAAAATAAGGGAAATAATAGCTTTATACGTTGTTTCTCTTTTCAGGTAAGATTGATGCAATTGATGCGTGATTTGTAAATGTAGGATAAGTTTGTTTAAAAATTGTGTTTGTACAAAATAAATCCACTCTTTTCAGAGCAACACAACGCTTTTATTTCACCGAAAACCAATAAGGATACAAATAACATTATAAAACAACGTATAAAGCTATTATTTCCCTTATTTTTAAAACTTATTTTATAACAAATATGAATAAATAATAGAGAATAAGATTTTTTTTTTTTATGCAGTCTAACCCAATTAGAAAATTGTAATCAAAGCCTTTTTCATCTATCACGAAAACATTGATGTTCTTTTCAATATCAAATATCTTAATTTTTATTGTTACTATTCCTATACTCTTTTTCACACCATTAATCGTCTTTAAGTTTGCATTTTTAGTATAATCTTTATTATCAGGATTATTTTTCAAGGACAAAAGTCTAGAATTTATTAATGACACATTTGATCCTGAATCGTAAATCCCAGTTGTTTCTAAGGTATCATTAAGTAATAACTTAACTTTGATTAATGGTGGAACTTCTAGTTTTTTGGATTTATTTCATTTAATTCTGTTTCCAACTCAGTGTTGTTGACATTTCTTATCTGTTCTCTTTTTGGCCTATCACTATTTTTGTTTTTAAACCAGCAAAGGGATTCCGGTATTATTACAGTCATAGGCGTAATAACATGTCTGGGGGGGGAGATGTAATGAAGATAAGTACACTTCATTAATTTGAATTTTACCGCGTATGCAATTTGGTTATTTTATATGATCTGTTGTCTGTGCTACTGTCAGATTTCTGCTACAACTGACACTGACGTGATCGGTGACACAGCCAGCTGTCATGTCAATATAGAGAAGAAGAAGAAGAGAACCTTCTGGAAGAAACACTGAAATAAATTATATAGTTTTGTAAAAGAAAAATAAGGGAAATAATAGCTTTATACGTTGTTTCTCTTTTCAGGTAAGATTGGTGCAATTGATGCGTGATTTGTAAATGTAGGATAAGTTTGTTTAAAAATTGTGTTTGTACAAAATAAATCCACTCTTTTCAGAGCAACACAACGCTTTTATTTCACCGAAAACCAATAAGGATACAAATAACATTATATATGTATTTATCATTGTATCCTGCCATGAAACAGCCCCAGTTGTATTGCAGTATTTCACAAAATCTTCCCTAACTTTTTTTGCATTATTGCCCGGGTTTCCAGTACGAGTGGCCTGTAAAGGCGTCAAAATACCATTCGTCCTCAGACCTTCTTGAATTACTTCAGTAATTTGATTTTCTATGTCACTGCCACCTGGTGAGATATAATCTTGTCCGGATTTGCTTCTTTAATAATTGTGTAAAGTACAACAAGCTAATACCACATAATTTATGTCTACAATTGATTTGAAATCTATAGCAGAGCGAAATATTTGGAATCTTGCGGCCTAAATCCCGAACGCATTTTCGACTACCCTCCGGGCTCTGCAAAGTCGATAGTTGAAGATTCTCTTGTCATGATTACCTAATTCTCGCTGTGGATATGGTTTCAAAAAATCTGGTCTTAAGGCAAAAGCTTCATCACCAATGTACACAAATGGCAAGGGATCTGAATCCTGTGTTGGTTTTTCTGGTGGTATATTCAAAGTACCTTCATCTAAACGCTTATAAAATTCTGTTTTTCTTAAAACACCTCCATCAGAAATGCGGCCATTCGTGCCTACATCGACATATATAAATTGGTAGTCAGCGTTAACGATTGCCATAAGAACAATGCTATGAAAGCCTTTGTAGTTAAAAAAATGGGATCCAGCGCCAGGAGGTGGAGTTATTTTGACGTGTTTGCCATCTACTGCGCCAAGGCAATTAGGGAACTGCCACTTGCTGTTAAATTGCTCAGCTATCATTTTCATTTCTTCTGCATTATCAGGAAACTGAAACAAGAAAGGTATAGAATTTATAGTACCTATTTGTTTAATTTCAGATATCCAGTCCTTCAACATCATCGATTCCTCCTCACTCATCATCTCCAGCACCTGAAAATCCACAATTTACAAGGAAACGAAAAGACGACACTTCAAATGAGATGTTTCGTTTGATTACTCAACGACTCAGCCAAAAAGATGATGATTCTGATATTTTTGGGAAAAACATTGATAGTAAATTAAGGACAATGACTATTGAACAGAAAATTTTTGCTGAGAAACTAATCAACGATGTAATTTTTTATGGACAAATAAAACGGCTTTCTATAAATTCAGAAATTAACGTTGGATCTAGAAATGTATATTACAGTACTAATAATAATTTGACTAGTCAACAAATCTTTACGCCTCCTTCAGCTCCATTAAATACCAGATCATCCACTTCTACGTCCGCAGTCACAACGCAACCACAATTTCAAGTTCAGACAGACACCGATTATCAAACAGAAAACTCAAATACAGTATCGTATTATGTTTCACAATTCACAGGTTAAGTTGTCAATATTTTAATAAGTATAAATAAATATCTTACCTTCATGTAAGTATTGGTTTTTTAATGCACCGTAAATAGCTCGGCATGTCTCTGGAATAATTCTTCCCAAAGTTTGCCTAGATATTAAAGTAGAATACTGCAGACTGGTTTGGGTTTTACCTTCTGCCAGATATCTCAATGTAGCAGTCAAACGTTCATGAGGAGAAATTGCTTCTCGCATTGTAGTGTTTTGCTTATGTATCATAGGTGTTACTAAAGACAATAATTCGTTGTACAATTCTTCAGACATTCTTAGATAATTTCTGTAATCGTGTGGTTCTGCTGACAATTCTCGAATTAAATGTGTATGCGATAACGCTTGCCTTTTCTCAATCCAACTTTTAACCCAAACTCTTGGGCGCTTTCGCTTTTTTTTCTTAATTTCGTGGTATGCTATAATACCAAGATAACACAAAGCTTCCGACTCCGAACAAGTCATGTTAATCTCAATTCGACTACGATACGACTGTTTTACTCGCTAGTCGATCAGCACCAACGAGCCGCGAGTAAAACCGACGTTCTTTAAAACCGCGGTATAGGCTCGTACGTCGATCACCCACTTGAGCAAGCAAGGCGTTGAGCAGATTAAGGGCCTGTGTCGTAGGAGCATGCCAAGCAGTTTGTGTTCGCACCAATGGAGCTGCAAACAGGCGTGGCGCGCGCAATCGTCTTAATTTATCCGGCGTAAACAACGAACACCTGGCCAGCGCGGTGGGGTTATCAATCCTATTGTTGAGAAGCAGGTAATAGTGCATTAACAATGCACACTTTCGTCTCAACTCCAGGGTGTTGATACCTACCATTCCAGCGACAAACAAAGACGGATATAGATATGGATAGTAACCATACATTTTTTTAAATAGATAACGCGCAAATTTTCTTTGTACTCGCTCTATCATAATGATATATTTTTGCTCGTGCGGGTCTCATACAGGGGAGTTATATTCTAATTTACTCCTCACGAACGCGTAGTAAAGAGTAATGATGGTATTTCTATCTCGAAATTGTGATGTCTGCCGCATGACAAAACCCAAGGATTTGAAAGCTTTATTACATATGTTCATACTGTGCGGATTAAAAGTTAACGCTGCATCCATAGTAAGCCCTTAGTCTCGAACTTCTGTGACACGCTCAAGAGGGACACCCAATATATGATATGTGTACTGGAGAGGCGCACGTGACCGGGTAAATTAAATTAAATTAAACTCAATCTGCTGAGCACCCATATTGCTTAGCACCAGATCTAAAGTTTTATCAAAATTGTTGCACACAGAATTATACTGTTTTATTTTACAAAAGGATAACATATAATTATAATGCATGATTACGTTACTACTAGTGGAATTTAAATTAAAATCACCTACAAATAATACATCTAACTTGTGATATTTAGTTACGAGGTTTTCAAGGACACAAAATGTATTAATATATTTCGAATCGTCAGAGTTTGGTGGAATATACACGACACACATAACAATTTTTTTGTATTTTAACGCGACAATACCTATTACTACCTCAATATCGTTCGAATAGCCGTCGATATCAACTACCTGTTGAACTTTATATTGGTCACAGACCGCAAGAAGAACTCCTCCCCATCCAGCATCTCTAGCACGGTCCCTGCGCAGTACGGTGTAACCCGGAGGAAACATTTCCGCATCATGTACACTACTCGTTAAGAATGTCTCAGAGTGCAAATAGATCAGCTGATTCCACCAATATACCCTTTTTGCATACATCTAATTTTGAACGAAGTCCTCTTACGTTCTGGTAGAAGAGTGAATATGTTTTATGACGTGTTGTCTTGGGATTATTCCACTTGCTGTTGTGGCTTGCGAAATCCACTTCGCCACGGTTTGATATGGACGTCTTCTACCCAGCGCTGGGGATCTAGATACTTGCTGATATTTTTTGTTGAAACAGTTAGTTTAAACGATGCGTAATCGCCCCGTGGTTTTAACGCCTCGGCCGAGCAATTATCATCAGGACAGATGTTTCGCAGATGAGCAGTGACTTGTTCTACAGTAGTTCCTATTTGAAGGAAGTATAGATGCAAATATGATTTCCGCTCCGCAGCAGATAATCCACAGGCTGTCGAGCCCGGAGTGGCCGTACCACGCGTGACATTAGTAGGGGGCGCGCGGGGTGTTCGACGCTGTGTAACTTCGACCCACTCTCCGCCATTGTTGTCATTTACTTCATTACGCGGCTGCGCATGATTTACCGGAGCAGTGTATTCGAGTTGCGGTATAGACAATGAAGTACTCGGAGTAGGGGGGACGCTGTGGCTCGGCGATGCAGTCTCTTCGGCCGCTTCCGAGCGCGCAGTCGACTCGACTGCGCGCGCGCTCTCCAAAGTTCGGGTCAGTCTTACACGCCGCGCCACCTTGCCTTGTGGTGCTTTACGTGTGGATGGTGGACCTTCCTACGACATTGGCTGCCTTCGCATTTTTTCCACCGGGGCCTTAGCGAGAACTTCCCAACCCTAATCGCCGCCTGGACTTCCATCCGAGGAGAGTATTCGATACAACTACCTAATCACAAAGCACCATAAAATCAGTGACCGGGCAAAATTGAAGAACCTAAATAAAATTGTGTATGACTCACAGGCTGTTTTTTTATTATCAACCTCAGTTAGACGTCGCACTGGCGTAAGGCCTATCGCCAGCTCACTCGACTGAGTCGAGTGAGCTGGCGATACGTCCTTGTTCTTCCGAGTGGCACCGGAGATAGCCGAAGCGGTACGAATGCGGGCTGCTCGCATTGGCCGTGGGGCCAGTTGTGTGGCGAGCTTACCCTCATCTACTTCAGAATGCACTATTTTTACAGATGAACTCGAACTTTCATAGCCACTAGCTAATTTATTTATTAGCGTATTTTGGTCTAACACAACCTTTTCTAGAGCAGTAATTCTATCAGCATAGAAATCACTGTATTGGTAAGTTCGCGGATAGCAGTTTCAATCGATTTGGCCGACATTTCTAATTTAAAACACAAATTTTATCACGAGAGTAAACAAAGCAACCTCCAGCCTCGACGGGGGCGGGGGGGGTCGGGGGCGGGGGGGTCTTATTATATGTACTTATTATACTTATTATATGTACTTATTATACTTATTATATGTACTTATTATACTTATTATATGTACTTATTATATGTTTAGTACACAATTTACCCACCGCGAAATTAACGTCTCTCTCTTTTGAAGGTTTGCTGAAAGAGAACTCTATTTAAGGTAAAGATTGGGTTATAAAATAAATGTGTTTAATGTAGAAGTAGTGTTTCCCTCAAGATTATCTACGCTACAAACTGGCGCTCAACGTAAATGCCCGGAAACAGGCTAGCCCAAAGCTAAAACAGAAACGTGTCAAAGCGGAACCAAGCGGAATGAACCTGTCAACGTACACATGTTTGAAAAACTAATGACCGTAATAGGTGCGCAGCAGCGGCGTGGATCCTTTGCGTCAAGTAAAGTTTCCTATAATGGAAACCGAGACACAGAGACGGTGGAAACTTACCTGGCTGCATCAGCGGTGTTCAAATCAGTAGAACAAATCTAAGACGCTAAAACAAATATAACAAATACAAATATAATATAACAAATATAAGACGCTATTAGAAGTATTCCACTGATTCTGAGAGAAGAAGCTGCCACATGGTGGAACGGAGTAAAGGACCAGGTGTCAACATGGTCAGATTTTGAGGCAAGAATACGCCATGCGTTTGCTCCTAAAATACCTGCATACCAACTATACCAAAATATAGTGTGCATCAAACAGGAGGAACATGAGCTAAATAAGTGTTCGTAGCTAAGAAAAGAGCTCTTTTCTCGCAGATGCCTGAGCCCCATACAGAATCACAGCAGATCGACATGATTTACGGACAGGTACACTATAAAATTCGAGATAAGATGCCACGAGAATCGGTTAGTACCTTCGACGCTTTATTAAAGATGGCCAGAGGAGTTGAACAGCTTTTACTCGAAAAGCAACCTCAGGAAGATAACGACAAGAGTAAGGGAATAGAAAAGGAGAAGGAAAGAGAAGTACCAACATTTAAAAAGAAACGATGCACTTTTTGCCGCTTACCAGGACACACGAGTGAGACATGCCATAAGAAGCAGAGAAAAGAAGCTTCTTCAGCGTCTGTAAGTAAGCCAGCACCGACAGTCATTGCCTCGGGAACACAAGCACCATCGCCTTCACAGCCAAAGTTTGCGTGCTACGGATGTGGTACCCCAGGAGTTGTCAGGTCAAAATGCACCACTTGCGCCAAGTCTCCGGTGAAGACAGAGAATGCTGAAATAAGCTTTTGTTCCTTGGACGTCAAGACTGACATACGTCCTAGACCCTAAATTGGAATTGGGATGGGCAAAATCGTTGGTAATGCATACGTAGATACCTGCGCAAACTCGGCTTTCACTTCGGCAAACAACTAATCCTAGTGACACTGGCGGATGGTGGAAGAACTCAACGAGAAGTGTTGACGGTAAGAGTTCCTGTCAGCATCTGTCACCGAATGGTGCCAACCACGTTCATCGTCTTTCCTGAGTCATGAGAAACTCAGACGCTTTTGGGTGTTGGATTTATACAAGATGCAAGGATGGTCTTGGACATTCCTCAAATGACATGGCATTTTGCGGCTGATCCTGATGAAATTTATGACCTACATGAGGAGGACTCTGAGGTAATATCAATGGCACAGGTAGAAGCGACCCCATACGCCTTGCCTACGGACCTTACTGAGAAAAGTAGCACTACCAAAGTTTTTATCCCCTATGTCACTGATCCCAACAAAAGCTAGCACAAGCAACAAACAAAGTTCTAATCGAAACGCATGGGAACCAACTCTGCCACAGTCCAGCGCATGTGCCGCTGCGGATCTCAAAAATGCTGATAACTCGCACTTAGCAGAACCAGGTTTACCTGAGACGAGTGTATGGGGTTTTGTAATAGGTAGATTTATAGATGCATTAAGCTGTTTATTAGAAGTTAAAAGAATATTTACAGAGAAAACAATTATAAAATAAAAAATCTTCTTTACAAGTTTTTAGTTTTCAGCCAAGTGACAGCACTGTTATATTTACTTTTTCTCGTCACCATGGAGATTAGTTTTCCATGAAAGAGGTCGCCACAAGTTCCCCCTGGCCAGACCGTGACTACGGGCGATAAAAATCAGGGAACCGTACTCTGCGTCCCGATCTGGTCTTTTTCTCATCTGGAGAAGTAGCTGTAGCGTGGTTTGTTGTAGAAGTTGTCATCTCTGGATTTGTAAGCTTGGTTTCTTTTAGTCCATACGCCGGTTTCAGTCTGTCGACAGTAACATCGACTTTCTTGCCTTTAACGTCGAGGGTGAAGAATTTGGGCTGTCTGTCTATGACTTTATAAGGTCCAGCGTATGGCGGCTCTAGTGATCGGCGTACGTGGCCTTGGCGTAAGAACACGTGAGAAGAGTTGTTGAGATCTCGTGGAAAATAGAAGGGTGACGCAGTATGCCATGCAGTAGGTTTTGGTGTGAGCTTTTGTATATGCGAACGAAGACGCGACGCATATTGAGTGATGTCCGCCGTAGTGCAGTCATCGGTAGGAGATAAAAATTGCCCAGGTAAGCGAAGCGGCTCACCGTACACCAGTTCGGCTGCTGACGTCTGAAGATCTTCCTTCCACGCACTGCGCATGCCAAGAAGTACCAGTGGGAGAGCTTCAGTCCACTGAGAGGTAGAGTGGCACATGATCGCTGCCTTGAGTTGCCGATGGAGACGTTCGATGATGCCATTAGCTGCAGGATGATAAGCTGTGGTGCGGAAGTGACGCGCACCAACCAGAGCAGTGAGAGATTGGAAGAGGTGACTCTCAAACTGGCTTCCGCGATCAGTAGTCACGCGTGCAGGGCATCCAAATCTGGCAAACCAACCAGATACAAGGGCAGCAGCGCAGGTTTCAGCTGTGATGTCTTTGAGTGGAATCGCCTCAGGCCATCGCGTAAATCTATCGATGACGGTGAGACAATATCTGTAATCAGAAGACAAAGGTAACGGTCCTACGATGTCGAGGTGAATATGAGAGAACCTCGATGAAGGTGTTAGAAATGAGGAAAGTGGAGCTTTGGTGTGTCGAGTAACTTTGCATTTTTGACATTGCAAGCATTGCTTAGACCACTCTCTACAATCCTTGCGAATCCCTGGCCAAACGAATCTTTGCGTAGCCAGTCGCACAGTAGCTGTAGATCCAGGGTGATGTAGTTCGTGTATCATCTGGAAAACTTTTTTCCGGAGCTGAGGAGAGATGTAAGGACGAGGTTGTGCAACAGAAGTATCGCAATAGATTTGTACGTCGCTGTCTAGAGGCTTGAGTTTTTCAAGTTTTAAAGTAGTGCCGTGAAGAATCAGATCTTGCAGTTCTGGGTCTGAGTCCTGAAATCGTGCAAGAGCTGTGTAGTCGATTGTAGAAATCTCCTCCACGCGAGAAAGGGCATCAGCGACAACGTTATCTTTCCCAGGTATGAAACGAATTTCGGTAGTGAATTGAGCGATGAAATCTAAGTGCCGAAATTGTCTCGGGGAACATTTCTCTTTGTTTAAAGAAAACGCAAAAGTGAGAGGCTTGTGGTCAGTAAAGATTGTAAAGGTACGGGCTTCCACCATGTGTCTGAAGTATTTGATAGCCTCGTAAACTGCCAACAGTTCTCTGTTATAAGGACTATATTTCTTCTGAGGGCTAGAAAGTTTGTGCGAGAAGAAAGCTAAGGGCTGCCAGTCATCATCTTTGCGTTGTTGTAGAACAGCACCGATAGCTGTGTCAGAAGCATCTGTCACGATAGCTAGTTCTGCAGAGACATCTGGGTGAGCAAGAAGTGTAGCTTCTGATAAAGAAGTTTTGCATTTCTCAAAAGCTTGCATTAGATCTGCTGTAATCTCTACTGGATGTGAACCTTTAACCTTAGGACCGGATAGTACGTCGTTCAATGGCGCTTGAATTTGAGCTGCGTTAGGAATAAAGCGACGATAGAAATTAAGTATTCCAAGGAAACGTCTGAGTTCTTTCACAGTTTTTGGAACAGAGTAATCTTGGATAGCCTGGACTTTTGTATCCAGTGGTCGAGTTCCATCAGCGGAAACTTGATAACCTAAGAAAGTTACCTTAGACTGTCCTAGTATGCACTTCGATGTATTCACCAGTATACCGTACTGCTTGAGGCGCTCGAATAACAGCCGTAGATGAGCCTTGTGTTCCTCTGGCGAAGTAGAAAATATTAAAATGTCATCAATATACCCGTAGCAAAATTCTAATCCTAGAAGTACTTCATCAATGAACCTCTGGAACGTCTACGCAGCATTTCGGAGTCCGAAAGTCATGTAAGGAAAATCAAAAAGTCCGAAAGGTGTAGTAATCGCTGTTTTCGGAATATCGTCGGAATTCATGCGAATCTGGTTGTAGGCTTTTACTAGGTCAATCGTTGAAAATATAGTACATCCTGATAGTTGGTAAGCAAAATCCTGGATGTGACGAATAGGATATCTATCAGGAATAGTTCTACAGTTGAGAGCTCGATAGTCACCACATGGTCTCCAGCTGTCGTCCTTCTTTTTAACTAGATGTAGCGCAGAAGACCATGGACTTTCAGAACGCCTGGCTGTACCGTTTGCTAGCATGTCTTCAAACTCTTTTTTAGCGGCATTGTGTCGAACTGGATCGAGACGTCTAGGCTTGCAGGAAACTGGCGGTCCTGGTGTCGTTCTGATGTGGTGTAGAGTGTTGTGTTTCGGAATAGTTTGTAGACCTGCGGGCTTCGTTATCTCTGGGTACTCGCACAGGATCTTGTGAAACACGGATTCACCTGTTACAGCCTTTATTGATGCTATATCGTCAGGTAAATCACAATAAATGGCATTTACAGAAATCGAAGTGATTGTGTCACTCAATCGTTGATTTTTACAATCCACAAGCAACCCATAGAAACTCAGAAAGTCTACTCCGATTATAGGTTTAGTGATATCAGCAATAGTAAAACTCCACTTGAAAGCACGTCGAAGTCCAAAGTTGAGTTCAAGATTAATTTGACCGTAAGTATGGACCGTGTTGTTAGCTGCTACTAAATCAAATTTTGATTTTGGGCAAAACATCTTGACGCTTGATCGTGGGAAAACACACAAGTCGGAACCAGTGTCCACTAGGAACTGCATTTTGGATGCACGATCTGTAACGAAGAGTCGGCCTGTAGATGAGGGACAGTCGTTGGCCGCTACTTGCGACCGCCCTGAAAGTTTTCCGCCTTATAGCTGCAGGGTTCTTTGCACTTAATTGCGTCGGCTCCATATGTGAAATGGTAAAAACAGTGAGGGTGGTCTGGAGGTGGTTGTTTCGGTCGGCGGCGAGAGTTTGAGCGTGAGCGAGATTGATAGTCTTGCCTTTTCTGCGACCGTGAACGTGAGTTTGCTCCTCCGTTTGACACTTGCTCTGTAAGTTTGGCAACTTGTTTAGTAAGCTCACTCACTTGTTTGTAAAGATCGTCATTTGATGATGTACTTGAGAATCTGGAAGTTGATGCCACCTGAGGTGTTGAAGGGACTATCTCGTGCACCTTGTCTGCTAAATCAGCTAGTTTTTCGAGAGGTAAGTCAGGTTGTGAAGCAATTACCGTCTGGATATTTTGCGGCAGCCGGCTTGACCATATAGTTTTCAAAAAATCCATAGCGACTGTTTGTCCTGCGAGGCTTTGCATATGTCGCAAGAACTGCGATGGCTTCCTGTCGCCAAGCTCTTCGTGCATGATCAACTGCTTAACACGTTTCTCCTGTGAAGCTGACAATCGCTTGATTAGCTCGCTCTTAAGTTTGAGGTATTTACCGGTATGTGGAGGACAAGTGATGATGTCTTTCACTTCAGCGGCGTATTGGTGATCAAGTTGGGAAACAAGGTAGCAGAACTTAGTTTCATCCGTAGTAATTCTGGAGAGAGTAAACTGGCTTTCTACTTGAGCGAACCATAGTGCTGGCTCTTCAGGCCAGAACGGCGGTACTCTGACACTTACTCGGAGTACTTCAGGTGCAACCACCACTTCGGCATCCTGAAATTCATCACTGCCTTCTTTTGGCGTAGACATCTTATTATGTACAAAATGCTTACCAATTGATATTTACAAAACCCCAATATACAAATAAAATTATTAACAGCAAAAAAAAAAAAATCTCCAATTCTCCGGGCGTTTCTTCAAACACCAAATTATTTTGGTTAGTCGGGGTCACCAGTTATGGGGTTTTGTAATAGGTAGATTTATAGATGCAGTAAGCTGTTTATTAGAAGTTAAAAGAATATTTACAGAGAAAACAATTATAAAATAAAAAATCTTCTTTACAAGTTTTTAGTTTTCAGCCAAGTGACAGCACTGTTATATTTTCTTTTTCTCGTCACCATGGAGATTAGTTTTCCATGAAAGAGGTCGCCACAAGTGCTTGCGATACGATGCCGTATCGGGTATTCCCGATCGATCTTCCCTCGCCTCCGACTAAACGAACCCAAAACTTTATTCGATGGCTATTCGCCTAGGTTCGTTGATTTCATGTACCGAGATGCACAGATGCAACTCCATGATGCAACATGTAACTTATCACCTCGCTCAAAAATGCTATTTCCAAGCGACAAGAGCACTATTAGTGATGACGTAGAAATTGGCTCCATTTCACTGGAAGAGGTCACGTCAGAAATGTTGGACGCATCACAGAAGGCGCAATTAATGGAAGTCTTGTGGGAAAATCAGGAAGTGTTCGGAGATAGCAAAGAGGCCTACGTGCCTTGCTGAACATTGCATTGAAACAGGAAACCACAATCCTATATATGTACCTCCTTATTGACTGTCACCTCCTCGCTTAGCCTTGTTGAAACAGGAAATGGAAAATGTTGCACGGTGAGGTTATTGAGCCATGTTCATCACCTTGGTCAGCACCCGTAATCATGGTGCCAAAGAAAGACGGCTCCATACGCGTTTGCGTCGACTATCGTAAATTGAACGAGATAACGGTGCCTGACAAATACCCTATTCCTCGGATAGATGACCTGATGCATGCTGCTAAACCTACACCGTACATGACAACACTCGATTTACATGCTGGTTATTGGCAGGTCCAAGTAAAGGCTAAAGATCAAGACAAAACTGCCTTCATTACGCCATTTGGAGTGTACAGATTTAAACGTATGCCATTTGGGCTTAAGAACGCACCCTATACGTGCCAGCACTTGATAGATCGAGTAAGAGTTATGCTGGAAAACGTTAAGATATTAGCCTACTTGGACGATTTGATAATCTTTTCGGCTACCTTCTCAGAACATCTCTCAGACTTGGACAAGGTTTTCCAAAGATTAGAAGAGTGTAACCTTCGAGTTAACTACAGCAACTGTCGCTTATGCTGCTCGTCCATCAAATATTTGGGTCACTTAATAACTCCAGGTGGGCTAAAAGTAGATCCTGGAAAAGTGACAGCTATACTTGATTATCCGGCACCGAAGAATCTAAAACATTTGATTACATTCCTGCAAACGTGTTCATCATACAACCAGGTACCTACCTACTAATTACGTATCTCTTTATACAAAATACAAATACAATACAAAAATATTTATTAACTGACGCAATAACATGGAATTAGGTTACCATTGGTTCCCGCACAAGGCTGAGCTTGAATCGCGGGAAGCCGGATTACAATTACAGATAACCGTATGACTGAAGAGATGACACAGTAACAGGGAGAGCAAAAATTATATAAAAATAAATAATAATAATAATAAAAAGTATCTATTTAATTAAAAATAATTAATCAAAAACAAAAAAACCAAATAAACCAAACAAAACTCATATTTCTCAAAATATTTTACAATGTTGTTAAACAGTGTGTGTGTGGGTGTGTGTGGTTAATGTGGGTATGTGTGTAGTATTATGAGGTTGTGTGAAGGTGGGGTGTGTATATGTAGGTGTATGCAAAAAGGGTGTGTGAGAGTATGTAGGAGGAAATGTTTTAGATATGAGGGTAAAAATTTGAGGTTTCCATGTTTTAGGTCTCATGAGAACCAAGCATTTACATTGGTACCTAGTAATGGCAACATTAAATATTACGAGGGAAAGATTAGACTAGAAACCGTAATAAAACTGGAAAAATATTATTTAAGATTGAATTAGCAAGAGATCTTCGGTTTCATCATAATCAAGCGTGAGAAGCCATTTCCTAATTCTTTCCTTTACACCGTATAATGAACACGAAAGATTACAATGTTTGAGGGCACGACGATATATGAAAGGGAAAGAAAATTTCCGGAAACGCAAAGCTATCGAGGCTATCGATAGCCTGCAGACTCTATACGAGGTAGTCCTGTCCCTCTCCGACTCTCGTTCTAGGCACATCACCAACCTGGAAAGAGAGAGAACCAGACACGCGACAGAGCTCGTGAGAACTGAGAGGGCTCACACTAAAACAATAGCCGAAATAACAAAAAAACTGACGATAGAACTGTCACAAGCCAGGGACGATATCGCCACAACGCTGAAAGAGGCAAAGGCGATTCGCGACTGGCAAGGATTTGAGACTAGGGAACCACATAAGCTCATAAAAGAGTCGGCAGAGGCAACCCAGGATCTCCTCAAACGCCTGAAGTCCATTGAGGAAAGTGTAACTGGCATAAGCAGGAGCAAAGATCAGGAGCTCCTCAGAAAGGACCACTCCTGCCTAAAAGCAGGGGTGGACTCCTTGCAGAACCAGCTGGACGAACTTCGAAGGGGCTTCAGCAAAGAACACCTGAAAACGCAGGAGATCCTGGACACCAACGTCAGAACGCTAGCTCAACTGGAGTCGACGCAAACTGCTTCAAAACAGATAGGAATATCAGACGCAGTGCAGCAGGAGTTTGTTGAGATGCGTGGAATGCTGCAAAGCTTGTCCACGCAAAAGAACACAGAACCCACTACACCACAGCCGATCCTCCTAAACATCGAGGACCACATCCAACCTATCGCAGAGAGACTGGAAGCGGTAACATCCGAGCTTCGAACTCTGCGAGAGGAAAGGATGAGGACACCACCGCCGACCATGAACCTGGAGGCAGAGTTGGCAAAAGCCGAGGGGGTTAGTGGCGCGAGAGCGAAAACCTCTTACGCCAAGATTGCAGCTCAGTCACGACAGCCCCCGAAGCCAAACCACACCCTGATAGTGTCCTCCAAAAACCCAGAGAAAACCGGCGACAATGTCATTGATCGCATAAAAGTAGCCCTGGACACAAGGACGACCGGCGCCAGAATCGACAAGGTTCGAAAAGCCAAAAACAGCAAGGTAATCCTCAGCTGTAGCTCTAAGGAAGACCTACAGCTGGTACAGTCCAGGATGCGACTCGACAATGACCTCAAGGCTGAGGTGGCAAAAGTGGGTAACCCTCTCATCATCGTGAGGGACGTTCTATCCAGCAACACAGATACCTACATGGTTGAAACCTTGCTGGAGCAGAACAAGCGCCTGCTGCACGACGCCGACTTAAAGGAGTGCACAGTAAAGGCAAGGTATAGAAAGCGGGCACGCAACAGCCTGGAATGTCATCTGGTGCTGGAAGTCTCCTCCTGCATCCATAAACGCTTTACGGAAGCAGGGAAGGTTCACCTAGGCATCCAATACCAGTCTACGACCACTCTCTCTTGGTGCAATGTGCCAAATGTCTGGGCTTTGGCCACACCAAAGCGATCTGCCAAGAAAGCAAGGACCTCTGCAGCCATTGCGGAAGATCCCACTCGTGGGAACAATGCAAAAGCAGACAAGAGGGATACCCTCCAAAGTGCAAGAACTGCCTGGCCGCGCATGGAGCAGGCTCCGACCTGGCACACAATGCTTTTAGTAGCGAGTGTCCAGAGAGACAAAAATGCCATAACGCGGTCCCGCATTTCATACTGTTAAGGGCACCTCACTTAATCAAAGCTCATTCCCCCCAAAGTCAGGCGGAACAGGTTTGCGCTTTATCCAAGCAAACCTGCAACGCTCGAAATTAGCCACGATGGAACTCCTTCAGGTAGCAAAGGACAAAGGCATCACGATCGCCCTAGTACAGGAACCCTACGTGGGCAGAAATGGAGTCCTGAAACAATATCCAGGGACACAGGTTATCCAATGCACCTTGAATAGGCAGACGCCCGTCAAAGCAGCCATCATCATTTTCGGCGATCAACTGGAGGTCATCCATGACCCCCAGCTGGTGACCGATACCGAGGCAGTGGCTCTTGTTATTGGCGGAGGCCTTAATTTGGGAGTTCTGTCCGTCTACTTTGACGGGGAACAAGACATCGCACCATATTTGAGAAGAGTCAAGAGTTCTTGCCAAAAGCTTTCTACAAATAACATCATCATAGCCGGAGATATCAATGCATGGAGCCACTGGTGGGGAAGCATTTCAGAGGACGACAGAGGCTCGGCTTACAATGCATTCCTGAACGAAATGGGTTTTCAGATTCTCAACACCGGAGACACGCCAACCTTTGAAGTCTTTAGGGGAGGAACAACCTGCACAAGCATAGTGGATGTTTCCGCTTGCAGCACATCTCTCCTTGGAAAGATTGAAAGTTGGCAGGTAGACAGAAGCCTCGTAACATCAGACCACAACGCTATCACTTTCACCCTGCGCCTAGGTAAACCCCTAGAAACCATAAGGCCAATCACAACCCGAAAGTACAACACCAAGAAAGCAAACTGGTCGAAATTTAGTGCACTTCTCAAGAAATCCCTCCAAGAGAGGATAGTCACTACGGCATCTGTCATTGAATCTGAAACTCAGCACGATCTGGAACACATAGTCACTTCCTACACAAACGCCATCCACGAAGCCTGCGAACGCACCATCCCAAAAGCAGGAACCAAGAAAGGGGACTCAAAACCTCTGTGGTGGTCTAAAACCCTAGAAGATCTAAAAAGGGATGTGCTCAGGAAAAAGCGCAGAGTCAGGAATGCGGCCCCTCAACGTCTGCAATTCGTGCTAGAAGAGTACCAAAAATCCAAGAAGGAATACTCGGATGAAGCCGACAGAGCCCAAACTAAGAGTTGGAAGGAGTTCTGCACGACTCAAGAGAAGGAGAGCATGTGGGATAAGATCTATAGGGTTATCCGGAAAACGTCGGGGAGACAAGAGGATATGCTCCTGAGAAGTCCCCAAGGAAACACCCTATCCCCGCAAGAGTCGGCAGAATTTCTTGCCAAAACCTTCTATCCCGATGACTCCGAGATCACAGACCAACAGACCCATGCGAAACTCCGGGACCAAATGAGGGAGAGTACATTTGAGAAACTGCAGGAAAATGATCCACCATTCACATCAGCCGAATTAGAACTAGTCATACAGGCGCTAAATCTCAAAAAAGCGCCTGGACCGGATGGACTTACAGCTGATATATGCGTTACAGCCATTCGAAGCGAAATGGAAGTATTCATGGCAATAGCAAACAAATGTTTGTCGCTTAGATACTTCCCAACGCAGTGGAAAACGGCGCATGTGGTCATAATCCGCAAACCAGGCAAAAGTGACTACACCCATCCAAAGTCATACCGGCCTATTGGGCTACTCTCAATTCTCGGAAAAATTGTAGAAAAGCTTTTGATACGCCGCCTTCAGTGGCATATCTTTCCAACATTAAACAAAAAACAATACGGCTTCATGCCTCATTAATTTGAGGAATGAGCCAAGATAGCTTTTTATCATTTTATCATGCACTTTTTTACAAATTATAATAGGGAAATGATGCGTACTTCTCAAGTGGGTACATTTATTAGTAATAGGTACTCATGATATGGTTCAACCATGCAATTATTTAAATATCTATGAATGCAGTTTAAATTGTTTTTAAAATTCAAATAATGTCTTCTTTCAGTATATTGTTCCATCTACAATATTCAAGGTACTTCCCCTCCATGTGGCATGTCCGTGGGACGCCCTGTGTATTATTTAATATAATATAATATAAGCAAATAAAACTTACACTAAAGGGAGTAATAGCCAAATGCCTGTCACCAATAGCAAAGCTATCACCACCCATTATAGCTATTATTTGTTACTCCACCTCCGTTAATTCTACTACATCCTCCACACTACCACCGGTCCTGCGCCGTGCAACATAACGTAGCGCAGCTTTTTTTTTCACTGTACTTTTTTTGTCCGCCCTGTACTAAATAATCTTCCAGTTGCAGAACGACAAAACCTTACTTTTCAGCAAGCTAGGGCTCCGGCTCACAACAGTCACAGAACAAGGGACTATCTCAATGAACACTTTCATCCCTGGATCGGTACAAATGGACAAATAAGATGGCCGCGAGATCCCCAGATCTAACCCCGTTAGATTTTTTTTTATGGGGTTATGTAAAAAAATTAGTTTACAAGAATTAGTACGAAAGTGTCCACGAGCTACGAGTATACAAGCAGAAATTAGACGTTTTATTCTAAATATCCACCACAACAAGATCAAAAAATCAACAGGGAGCGAAATAATCAAAAGAGTGCGACTTTGTATTCAACAGGAAGGGATTCATTTTGAGCATTTGATAAATTAATTGATTTTGTATTAAAAATGTTAAAATTCATGGTCTTCCTTCAAGGTACTTCCCCTCCATGTGGCATGTCCGTAGGACGCCCTGTATAAAGTACTTACAGCCCGGTCACAATTAACTCTGCAACAGTCAACAGAAAATTCTATAGAAATATTAAGAAGTACTACTATTTGTAAGGACATAAAAACATAACAATTTGAATTTGTTTTCCAGCGAGTTGCAGAGTTAATATTGTGACTGTAGATACTAACATGGAATGTAAAACTATTGATATTATTTTTAGGAACCACATCAAATGATATTAGAGGAATCAATTAATTTACCTGTGCCACCATTACCTTAAAGGTCATAGCTCATTAGAGCCACCCGACACCAACTCCGCACCGCCTCGCCTCGAGCGGTTAGTATTCTTTATATGAACTTGTATGGGTATGCGCTTACTACATCAACTCCGTTGCATCACCGCATCGCCTCAGTCGCATGCCCTCCACGTGGAGACGGCGGGTGGACCACTCGGTGAAAACATGCTGCCCGCACGCTTGCCTTGCGATGAATGCGCGCTGCCCGCGAGTGGTTCACGTGAGGACGGTACGTTGGCGATGTGCCGCTCCCTCCCTCCCTTCATTCCCAGCCTTTCTTTCGAACGAGGCGGACGTATCGTTTTTACTTTCAAAATGAATAAAGAAAAACTTATAGAAGAAGTTCGTAAATATAATATATTATATGATCTAAGTGACTCGAAGTACAGTGACAATATAAAAAAGGAAGAAGCGTGGACAGAAATAAGCAACACTTTAGCGATACCAGGTATTATTTATGTATTACAAATATTAAATAAAAGATAGTACAACAGATTGGTACTTAATTCGGTTGTCCCTTGTTTTGCATCTAATTTTAATTTGGTAACATTGCAAGCTAGTAATGGACAAAAAATATATGTAACCTATAATGTAAATCACATTAACAAGAGACCATATTGTTTCAAACGTTGTTATGCGAAACAAGGTACTCCCACATAATTCGTTATTAACTAGACATTCACATATATTTGATGATTAGTGATTCAAAAGAAAAGTGATAATACGAGTAAGCAAATTAAGTATTCCATGGAAACTGTCCAACCGATGATTTGAAATAAGCAGCAAATGAATCACTTACGTTAAAAGCAGTACTGTTTCCACCAATGTGACGTAGATCATTGAACGCCTCCTGATGTAGGTTATGATGCGCTGGCCTGGGACTGGGACAGTACTGTTTGTTACTTTCGATATTATAAGTTCGCATTACATTATGCAATATACATGTTGTCAAAACAACATTATCAACCATGTCTGGATTTAAACGAATATTTTTATTGTATATTTCAAACTTTTGGTATAATATTCCGAATGCACCTTCGACTACTTACGTGCGCGTGAAAGGCGATTGTTAAATTCTTTTTGGTCCTGAGTTAGTTGTTGAGAACGAGAATATGGCCTCATTAAATTCGTTTGTAACGGAAAAGCCTCATCCCCTACACAAACATGTGGAAGTGCTACGTTTGTAGCAATGCTTTGACATTTGGAATATTGAACCTAGAATTTTGAATTCGTTTTCCAATTTTTGAAGATGCGAAAATACCACCGTCGCTGTTTTTGCCATAAGCACCGATGTCAACAACTGTGAATCTGTATTTATCATCAACTATGGCCAAGAGAACTATCGAAAAATGTTTTTTATAGTTGTGGTAGAGCGATCCGCTGTTGGGTGGAGCTATTATATAATATTTATATGCTTGCTATCTATGGCACCAATGCAGTTTGGGAAATTCCACCTGTCATTAAACCCTTCCGCAATTTTTTCCCAATCTTCAGCTGTAGGCGTTGGCATATAAAAACTCATCATTTTGTCAATAATAGCTTTGCACACTTCCTTAATTATTGACCTAATAGTTGTTTCGCCTAATCTAAAGCTTGTAGATAAATTTCTGACTGAAACGCCACTCGTCATATATCTAAAACAAAAAAAGTTTTTAATTTTGTATTACACAAAATAGGCTGTAAAAAAGTGAATTGTACTTAGTTAATTGACTATATTTTTTTTCAGTACCAATGTGCAAGAAAACGTGGTCCAATTTAAGGGAAGCTCATCGTAGGGCTATTAAGAAAAAAACTACCAAAAGTGGTCAAGCAGCAGTCTCTGTTAAAAAATGGCAATACGAGGATGAAATGAATTTTTGATACCCTTTTATAAAGAAAGAGCAACTGTATCTTCACTACTCAGAGATAGTGATGATACAGAAAGTACTGTCAATGAAGATTCTCAGTTGTCTGCTCCCGATTGCCAATCAGATATTTCAATAATAGAAGATCGTTCAACATTATCTGACTCCTCTACAAAGAAATCCAAGTTTCTAAATATAAAAAGGCCAAGGGTACTTGACGAAGACAGATCCTCTGCATCGTCATTGTTAATGAAATATATATTAAAGGAAAAAGATGGAAATAATGAAGATGATATTGACAATTTGTTTTATGGTATAGCTGCAACTGTGAAGAAATTTAATGAATACAACAAAGCAATTATTAAATCTGAAATTTTTAATATTGTTTCGCAAATGGAACTCCGAGAAATCAATGAAAAAGGAAATAATTACCACGGCAGTAATAATTATTCAACTGCAGGATCTTCTGGAAATTATTCAACACCAGGACCTTCTGGAAATTATTCAACAGCAGGCCCGTCTGGATACATTACTACAATGAACTATGATACAGAAAGGAATGTTACAGAGGTGAACACACCAGTCTTGACTGATACTAACTATGATACAGAAAGGAATGTTACAGAGGTGAACACACCAGTCTTGACTGATACTGAAAAAGATTTACCTAATTTTTAAAAATGTGATTAGTAAGTACTTAATTAGTGACAAAATGATGTCAAAATTACGAAAATAAAGGTTGATTTAAAATGCTTTTACATTGTTTTACTTATACATACACACAGACATACATACATATATACCGATCAAAAACTAAATTGTAATTTAAATATTTTGAAGTCTGGTTCAACATTTTTTTAATTAGATAACACATTGATCATACCACGAACTGAAAAATAAAAATGTAAAAAAAAAATAACGTAATAACTTAATTTACTTACTTTAAAGTCACAGCCAATTTCTCTTCGGGTGTGATCGCTTCTCTGAATCTTGTGTTTTGCTTTGTTATAGAGTCTTCAATATGAGACAGGATGTAATAAAACACACATTGCAGCATATGATAGTACGAATTTTTTTTTTTCTCGTCGGCTAGCAAATGCCTACGAGTTGTCCAATATTCGCTCTCTTTTTTTCTTTGTAGAGAAACATTTCGTGCACCCAATAAGCTTTCATTTTTCTCTTGTGACTTTCATTTTCTTCTGCATCAAGCGCTACAGCTATGAGTGCCAATTCACGGTTTGTAAAATTTGACATTATGAGGCACACGTGTAGACGTAGTGCCAATTGTTAACAGACTACACGAAAATTCCTGGACTAACCGGCCTCCAGTCGTAGACTACGCGGCGTCCACCAGCGGCCAGCGCGGGGTTCACTGGTTGACCGCGTGACGTTTATTGGTGATAACACGGTGTCCACCCGTGGACCACCTGTCGACAACGAGTGGACGCCGTGGGACGAGGCGGTGCGGGGTGGGTGTGCCGGGTGGCTCTTAAGGTTCAGGGAGTCAGCAACAAACACTATGACGGTATAAAATCATTTTTTTATTAAAAAGTTAAAAGTATTATTTTTATTTGAAAAAAATAAGCAGGTACTAAGTAATCATAAACTCTTTTATGTCACAAAATATATTTCTGTTTTAAAACATAACGGCCAATGAAAACTGTGTTCCTGGGACATCTTATCCATCCGCTAGGCAGAGCTATATACCAAATGTAAATATCCCTTAAAATAATATTTCGTGTTATGTATTAAGTAATTGTATTTTTATTAAACAAAATAAAATATGTACATAATTATATTACATTACAAAATATACAAAATACATATGAAACAGTTGAGCCATCTAAAGATCGTTACAAACGACCTATAGATAGCTCAACTGATCCAAATCACTACCAGTAGGAAGCGTTCCCAACATGCTGGCTGCATTGCCACGTTGAATGGCAATGCTGATACGTTGAGCCAGATATGAACCAGCCTTTGGATCACGCGTCGCTTCGACCAGACGCCCAGAAAGAATTTTGAAAACGCGGTGAGCCCCGGTACCCCACGGACCCAGGGTCTCCACTCCAAAAGGCTCAAATTTTTTCGTGTTATTGCAAATTCCTGTAAAGAGTGTATTACTTATTGATAAAAATAATAATGCTATGTTTCTAGGTCTCTACACAAACTGTGCCATGCTTGGCTTCACCACCCAGGAACCCACCAATAATGATTGAGCACCTGCACATCCCAATACTCCTTCTATAAAGGGTGTTTGTCCAATACCACAGGCCTCTGCTACACCACACTCTCCCCCTCCAAGCCAGCTACCACGTCACACTGCAAGTAGGTCATATATAAGGTCATTCATTATCAACCTGAGAAACTTAAGGGATAGGTTCCACATCCAAGGACCCGCTACGGGGCGCGCACACTCGAATATTTCATTATTACACCACTTATCTCGATTCCCAACAATGATAAATAATAATTGAGCAGAAAAACGTAATCGATTTTTTTTGTTTACTTGGGATTTTTAAGACAAAACATATAAAAAAAAAATATATATATATACAGGGTGGCCCATTCAAATCGGTCAGTATGGGAAAGTCTGAAACTGTAAGACATACGAAGATTTGTTCTTAGGAACCATGTCACCGATTTCGATAAAAAGAAAAACTGCATTCATACAATTAAAAAAAAAGTGTACCCAACTGGGGAATCGAACCCGGTTGTTTTGAAAAAATAAACTTACACTATTTCTATTCAGATATCGTTTGTGTAGGTCTTAAGCAGTAAATATCTCTAAGAAACATAATGTCTAAAATGAATAAAATGCATTTTTTTCACATACTTTAATTTATCATAGTAGGTGTTCAAAGTGACCACCGTTACAATATTCAGCAAGTTCAGGCATGTAAAATTGTCTCTATGGTTGTTTGTACCTCTCTACTTGTTACATACACCGTGTTATGTATCATGTGGCATTGGCATTGCATTAAACGTTTAAGGAAGTTTTGTTATCTACAGTAATATTATTATCTATTATTGCAACTGCTTACTTCTATTAATCAAACACTAACAATCAATTGAAAAGCCCACTTAAAGTAAGTATGTAGATGTTGTAGATACAGAGACGTGTTAAACCTCATTTGAAAATGGAACGTGTCGGTGTGACTGGCCGAATAGCGATACAAAAAAAAAGAAAAAAAAACTTGAGTGTCAAATGTTTAGGCGGGAACTGAAAATTAAAATCAATGCTTCGGTATTTTTGTGTCGTTCGCTGTGTGGTTGGGAAAATGCGTTTTACAAATTCTGAGCACTTTAATTTATTGGAAGCTTACTTTAAAAACGATAAAAATTGCTCCCGTGCACTACATTGGTACCATATCAAATATCCGACACGTATTTTACCTACCCGTAAGATATTCATCAAAATTGTGCACAATTTGAAGACTTACGGAAGTTTTAAAAAGCCAATTAAAGTAAAACCAAGAAAATGTGATGAAAACATGGAAATGAACATTTTAACCTATTTTGAAGCAACACCAGATGCCTCCACCCGTAATGCAAGTCGTGATATTCCTGAAATTTCACGAACACACATTCAAAGAACCCTAATGAAACACAAATACAAGTGCTACAAGAATGGACATTGGGTGCAGGCCTTACATGCAGGAGATGATATCAGACGACTTGAATTTTGCAATTGGATAAAAGAGAGAATGGGCCTAGACAGACATTTTTTAAACTACGTAATATTTTCTGATGAAACTCAATTTTCCAATAACGGAATGTACAATCGTAAGAATCATCACTATTGGAGTCGAGAAAATCCCTTACGAGTGCACGAAGGACGCCGTCAAGTTAGATTCTCATTTAACTGCTGGGTCGGCCTACTTCACAATAAGGTACTCATGTTTAAAATTTATGATGGACATTTGGACAGATTCAAGTACCTTGCAATCTTAGAAGATATTTTAGAGGCCGTAGGAGAAATGGCAGTAGAAATAAGAGAACAACTTTATTTTCAACAGGATGGAGCACCGGCTCACAATAGTCGTATAGCAAAAGACTTTTTAAATGAAAACTTTCCGCGAAAGTGGATTGGTACGAACGGCCCGATCAAATGGCCGGCGAGGTCGCCCGATTTAACGCCTCTAGATTATTTTTTGTGGGGTTACATTAAAGATGAAGTGTACAAAAATAGCTATAACACCGTTGAAGAACTAAAAGTAGCCATAGAGTCAACTTTAACGCAGATTCACCACATGAAGATACAAAATGCAATAGTAAGATCGTTACCTAGACGTGTTGAATATTGTATTGAAAAAGACGGTGGTCACTTTGAACACCTACTATGATAAATTAAAGTATGTGAAAAAAATGCATTTTATTCATTTTAGACATTATGTTTCTTAGAGATATTTACTGCTTAAGACCTACACAAACGATATCTGAATAGAAATAGTGTAAGTTTATTTTTTCAAAACAACCGGGTTCGATTACCCAGTTGGGTACACTTTTTTTTTAATTGTATGAATGCAGTTTTTCTTTTTATCGAAATCGGTGACATGGTTCCTAAGAACAAATCTTCGTATGTCTTACAGTTTCAGACTTTCCCATACTGACCGATTTGAATGGGCCACCCTGTATAGGTACATTTTTTTTTAATGTGCGGAACCTATCCCTTAAGTTTGTCAGGTTGATAATGAATGACCCTGTACTTATTTTTTCTTGTACAAAATAAAATGTATACAATAAAATTTATAGGTTTTTTTTAATTGTAGGTTTTAGAATGTATTTTGTACATCAACCTTCTTGAAATTGTTGGATTTCTAGCCATTGGTGAAGCTCACTATTCTCTAGTCAGCACTCAGCAGTAGGTTCCTTAGCCTAGTTAGATTTCTGAAGTAGGTAAAACAATTGCTTACCATGGCAGTATCTATGTTTAATTATCAACACTTATGCTAAATAAAATTGTTTCAGCTCCACGTCGCCGTAGAAGGGCATTGATACCTCCTTCACCACCAACACAGCGGCGATCTCATTTGGCAAGCACAACTGACCGATTTTTGCGACTTGAAGAACAGCGGTTACAGCTGGACCGCCGAAACACAGATATTTTGGAAGCTGTGACTTCAATTGTTGGAAACGTGTTGGAGCGTTTTTCCGAATCAAATAATGCCGTCGTTCAGGCACTAAATTCGGTCGGGGGACTAACTACTAACTCATTAGCTTCTTTCAATAAACTCAATAAAACAATTAATAACCGAGACATTTCAAAAGTTGTGATCCATCAGTCACAGAACAAACCTTGTACACTTGTAGTGAACTCGATCGCTCCTCTGTAACTTTTTATTTGACAGGTGAATTCGAGTATTAAGTGTCGAGATGATTAAGAATCCCCATACAGAATACCAATTGTAAGTCAATCTATACTCGTAATGTCATAATCTCACTCAACTTAGTTCATTTCACTACCACACTCGTCACTGAGGCGCTACAGGCATTATCGAGTATTACAGAATACGAAACTTTAATCTCACTGCGGATTCAGTTCGTTGACGTTCGAAGTGCGTTTACAGAATGACTCTACAGTAACTTCATATTTAATCCGAAATTGTAATTTACGTAAGGACTCACAGAAAATATATTTTATTACCGTTTATCACAGACTTGTTTGGACTTATTTATCCCAGAATATTGTGACAGGACATTATCTACTCCGTAGTTGCTCAGTTATAATCATTAAGTAGACATGCCATACACCGGTAAAGTGGTGACTCCGTGAGAACATGTTACTCCAAATGTAAGTAATCGTGTATCAAACGGCCGGAATCAACTGATCACAGAGTGTTAAATGACATATATTTTTTTCAGAATTTAAATCCGTGCCATTTCGGAGCTATTTTAAAAAGCATATCATATAAAATCCGCCGTTGGTTGGAAATGACCACCTTAAAAAGGGATGTGGAATCAACCTAAGTGCAACGAGTTCGACATACATCGAAGGGTTCGAACAACCCACCACGTGCTCCGTGTTTTGCAACAAGTGCACGCTATAATAGTTATAATAATATGTGTTTTAGGCGATTAATTATTGTGTTTATGTAACCTAAAGTGCAACGAAGTCACAATTTCGGTCGAAAAAACTCAAACGCAAAGGCGTCTCTCACAAGACTTTATCAATTTGTACACAACGAGAAAGTTAGGCACTTTACAAACGAAACGATCACGTGTTGTTGAGGTTTTTAGTGAGTACGAAGGCTTGAAAATGAAAATTGGCACAACCGTACCCAGTCTACCCTACTGTACATTTTCACACGGCACCCCGTGTTCCTAAATTATTTTGTCAAGCTATTTTGTTTAGAAGCACTGCGCTATAATATGTCTCGATATCTAATGTATGTTATTATAATAATACGTCAAAATATTGTGAATATATTATATTCATTATATCCATAAATATGATTTTTGTTTACGTTGTAATAAATGTTTGGTCACCTATGTTATCTGCTTTTATTATTCTTTCTGTTGAGCTTGAAGAAATTTCCATAGTTTTTATACAGAAACCCTCGATATTTCCCAAAAGGATCGCACAGCACATCTCTACAACATAACTCTTAATTTCATAGGATATTCATACATTTTTTATTTCAAAATTTTGGCTTATTTTTACCAAGAACTATCTTAGATCATTACGGAAATGTAATAAATAGACTTTATTGATGCTTTTTCATTCAATCTCAATGAAAAAAGAAATAGTTTTATTGTAATAATATGCTTCTACAAAAACCGCGAACTTTTGCGTATTTATTTCATGTGTATGTAGTTGATTTTAGGTATTAGCTAATTTACATCCTATAGGTAAATTATTACACACCTTCCTATAGGTAAATTATTCAGCAAGCTAATGCCGTTTGCAGAACTATGATAGATGGTCTAGATATTTTTTATGGGCATTTTTCTGAAGTATGACCTAAATCTGTATATGCGCGGGGTGCGCATTTTGAACTGCGCTGAAATTGAAGTTAAAGGTGAAAGGTTAAACCCAATTGAGCTTATGGGCTCAAGTCAAATCAAAAGTCACGCAATGTTGGAACTTCGAATATCAAAGAATTGACTGAAGAATTATTTAACAGCATTACTCCAACAGACTGTAAACGGTGCTGTGAGATTGAAAAAAAATTGAAAAGATATATGATTTGCGAGGTAAAACTATGTACCAAAACACTGAGCGTCTGGTAATACAACTTGATGATGAAGCCAGCGAGGAATCTGAGAGTGAAGATGAAAACTATGATAATATACAAGGGACATCTCATTGTGTTCTACAAGAAGAATCATCAACGTCTAATATTGAGTATATAGACTTTGAGTCATTAGAATGAATTTAAGAAAAATAGTTAATAAATGTGCGGGAATCCATGGTAACGAGCGTGCCGACGAGCTGGCTCGCGCTGGGGCTGCTGGGACTCAAATAGACCCAGAGCCTTTCTGTGGTATACCAAAAAGCCTAGCTCAAAGAATCCTCACAAACTCATGCTTTGAAGAATCAAGTAGACTCTGGAAAATGTATTTTCTGTTACGGAAGGGCCGTAACAGAAAATACATTTTTCGAATGCTTAGCAGCCTTGCGTACTTGCATGACCGACCTGAGACAAAACACTGATCCTCGTACTCCCACTGAACCCTCTTCCACAGCCAAAATTAAGCTTCCCCATTTATTTATTTATTTACTTTAATTAAAACGGGTTTATTCCCAATTACAATAATTAGAAAATAACAATAATTAAATGATAGTGTTAGTATACAAACCCTTTGAGGGAAAATATGTAGAATATAAGCCGTTCATAGACCTATTCAATGCCTACATACACAATGACAAAAACCTCGGCGATATACAAAAATTCTTCTACCTGAGGAGCTTTCTAAAAGGAGAAGCGCATGATTTAGTAAAAAACCTTCCTATCTTAGGGTCTAGCTATGTAGAAGCCTTAAGCATATTGACACAAAGGTATGATAACAAGTTCAAAATAATTCAAAATTCAAAATAATAAAAGCAAAAAAAGAGGACCGTATGTTCTCAAAACAACTAAAATGTAACAACTGAATGATTGTATTAAAGAATTTACTACAATAATTGCATTTTGGAACAGAGATTGCAATAGTTAGAAAAAAATTAAATTGTAAAATCTAATTTAAGAAAATTAGGCCCAACCTTGTTGGATGGTATTTTGCGTGTCAGCGGTAGGTTGAAGAAAGCCAACATACCCTTCAGTCAAAAGCACCATATTATCTTGCCTAAAAATTGCAATTTATCGAGATTAATCATTCTTCTTCTTCTTTTCTTTTATGGCCTCTGTGGCTAGTTTGCCACACAATTTTGCCAGAGTCAAGTATTAGTTTGATTGTCGCTTAGCAACGTAAACAAACGAAATTTGGAAAGAAACGATGACTTTTCTTTCAAAATTCTCTTGGAAACTCTTTGACTAAATTACCAACCAAGATCACCCCTCCATTTCAATTACTTACACTTGTGCTAAGTAAACAAGTTAAATTGGATAAACTGCCACCAAATTTACGCAACAAAACTTAAAATAACACGAGAAAAATAATTAAAATGGGAAGACCCATGTCGTTTTGACAAGATAGCCAAAGACAATCGATTAATCATTCGTCAAGAACACTTTGCTCTAATGCACGGGGGACTGAAGTTGACATTGGCCAATCTAAGTCAAAAATATTATATTGATTGACACTTTTTGAGGTTACCTACCCCGAGCATTTGCTATAAAAGCCGAGGAAGCGGCCGGCGGACGGGTCCCTTTCTGTTTCTAATCGTCGTGCCGTACGGACATTAATAATTATCGTGGTTATTGTGTTAATGTTTAAGTACCCTCATTTAGTTAAAATCATTGTTTTTTTTTTTTGTACTGACGATTCGTTTCTTTTCAGGCATTACCTGGTAGGTATGAAGTTCACTGTAACTACGGATTGTAATGCTCTTAAAGCTACTTAAACCAAAAAGGATTTATTGCCGCGTGTGGCAAGGCAAGGAAGGTAAAATCAAGATTTTGATTTTATCATCTCATATAGAAAGATTTTGATTTTATCATCTCATATCGACACAAGACATAAACTCAAACATCTACAACAACAACCTAAAGGGGACAGAGCATCCAATCGAAATGACAGCAAAAAAGGCCACCAATGCCGCGATGATTAAAGCCATTCGAGAAGCAAGGGCACTATATAACGACAACCTGGAATACGATGACCCTCTTCGGACAGCATTAGACTTACTTACTGTCGAGACCATTATAAGCTCTGGGATCTTCAGCGAGTACGGGGTCAAAGACAAAGAAGAATCATCAAATTGATGTTGGTTCCCGGCAAAACCTTAGATTCTGGAATATTGAAATAGTTTCTTGCAATCTTTTTTCCAATCATCGACTTCCTATATAATGTTGCTGGTGATTTCTTTTTCATAAGAACCAGCGTCAACAGCTACAAACTTGTAGTCGGCGTCCACCAATGCCAGCATCACAATAGAAAAATAGTCTTTATAATTATAAAAAGGGAACCTACTAACTACGAACTATGCTGTGGTGCTTTTATACGAACATGTTTACCATCTATGCTAGATACACAGTTTGGCATATTCCATTTCTCCCACATTACTTTTTCAATTCGTTTGAAATACTCTGTTGTTGAAGGCATTGCGATTGGTATTAATTTTTGCCTAAGCAGCCTCAAGACTTTTCGTATGATTGTTGAAATATAATAATCTGATATCCGATAGGCAAATGATAGGGATTTATACGTCTCTCCTGTCGCAATTAGGGCGTGCAAACCCGGTTTTTTCAAAACCGGCGTTGAAAGCCAAAACCGGAGTTAACTCCGGTTTTCCCGTTAATCTATTAAATTTTGATTTAAATCCACTTTTTTCGAACGCACTCAAGAAATATGTAATTTCGAGTCATCAAATATATCCGAACGCAACCTATACCTACATTCCTCCCTCCGCGACCCCCGTACCCGCGACGCGACTCCTGCGCCCCGCCTGCCCTGCCAGCGTTGTCGCTTGTCGCCCAAATACACTTGCCGGGAGTGCACGTGCACAGGACTCGCGTGCGACGCTAGGACAAAATGTGAATACCTAATTACTTATCTATTCATTAATTATGTTATATTTTGTGTAATCTCACTTACCTATAGATTTTTGAGCCGATGGTTAGTAGAATTAATGAAACGGCACGTCAATCTTTAACTTATTTTACTTTAATACCTTTAGTCCCATCGTTGTTTTATTCCGTAAATAAACAGGGTTTGTCATTCCTTACGTAAGAGTAGAACTTTCGTGTGCCAATTTTCCCTAGTTTCAGAGAAATTAGTTTTTTTTATGTATAACCTCAAAAATATTGTTTTTTATTTTGCAAATCAAATTAGACCTGTGTCGATCTCTCATTTTTCGTGACCTGTTCAATCGCGACACACTGGTTGAAGTGATTGTATCAAAAAGACTCGATCGTTTCGCGGGTCACGGGTCTCCGCATGCATTGCTGGCACTTGCCATTGCCAAGTGCCAGCAATGCATGCAGTCTATCGTTCAATCTCCACGATCTAAACGATCCTACTAATGAACTGCATGAATTGAGACCCGCGACACGTAACCGACGACCCGCATTACGTGTGAAAGTGACGGAAATCAGTACAAAAGAAAGAGACAAAGCTTAGTTGCGTGACATCAACGATCGAACGAATTTCTTTCAAAACTTAAATTCATTCAATGGTTTATACCTTAACGTTAACGAAATAAAGTTCATTTTTGTTTTACAAATAATAAGATATCATTCAATCACTCTCGTATGGGTCGCGATCGAGTGCGATCAACACAGGTCTAGCTCAATTCAATGATTTCTACCTTAATAAGTACGAAATAAAGTTCATTTTTGTTTTACAAATAATAAAATATCATTCACTCTCGTACGGGTCGTGATCGAGTCTCCGTGATCCAATCAATCGCGATCGACAAAGGTCTAAATCAAATCTATGCAGCATTGTCACGTATTACCTCCATGGTTTCCAGAAGTGCATCACCTCCGTAGAAGGTTTAGTAAATAGAATAAACCCCTAGTAGTATTTTACTCCTAGTAAAATACGTAAACATCTCTTACATTACGGTGCCACAAACTTATCTGGCCCGATGATGGTGTCGCTTTGTCAAAATCTAACCAATCAGAAGCTGGCAGGATAGAATCGACCAATCTTGCATGACATTTTAACCTCTCAAGCAACGCATTTTTTTTTTGCTCGCGCTTTGCCCGAGTGCTTTAAATGTTTCAGTTTCTGCCACTAGGTCAGATAAGTTTGTAGCGCTGTGATAAAAAATCTTATTTTTTCTTTTAGGTCAACTCCAAAAAATGTTCAATACACTGAATTCCACAAGAGCAAGACACCAAATAATATATGGAAACATTTTCTTCGAGCGACTGATGGACAGTCCGCAAAGTTGAAAACTTGTGACAAAATCATAAAAACGGGTGGTGGTTCCATTTCCGCTTTACACACGCATTTTCGGTCAGTACACTCAAATATAGCTTCAACCGATTCTACACCATCAACATCCAGCGCGGCTGACGTTTCAGGAACTTCGAAAGAAAATCAACCGGCAACAGAAACAAAGAAGCGAAAACTGATGACAGACTTTTACAAGTCAAGCGAATCTATGGAGGTGGTTGTTTCTCGAATGGCTGCATTAGACGGTTGTACCTTCAGATTATTAACAGAAAGCCAAGATCAACGAAACGTCTTCAAAAAAAGTGGCTTGGAACTACCTAAATCACCAAACAGTAATGCAAAAATAGTCCTGACTCAAGCCGACGAAGTAAAAGCAGAGACGAAAAAAAAAATACTGGACCTAAAACAGGCTGGACATAGATTCTCAATAACGTTAGATGAATGGACGTAATTGATGAATGAGGAACAAAAGATACATGAACGTAAATCTACATTCCATTGCTTTTGGAGGGTTTAATTATAAAAATCTGGGGATCGTGAAAATCACCGGCTCGATGTCAGCACTGGGAGCTCTAAACATACTGCGAGCCCATCTTGCTAAATTCAACGTGTCTTTAGATGAGGACATCGTGTCAGCAACAACCGATGGTGCGAGTGTGATGGTGAAGATGGGAAGTTACATAAAAGGCCATCACCAGCTTTGTCTCGCCCATGGCATCTAGCTAGCGGTGATCGATACCCTGTATAAAACAGGAAGAGAACCCGAACCAGAACAGAACGCAGTAGCGTCTACTCAAGCATCCTCTTCACATCCACAGGACGACTCGGAATCAGAAGCGACACCTCCAAAGATGCGTCGATGCCGGCGCTCTCAAAGACCCTGCGCTCGTTGTCGCCGCACACCCGCCGCCGCACCCCGTCGACGCCGGGCGCGCGGTAGCAAAGCAAGGCTACTCCTTTTCCTACCTACCTACCTACCTAACGTGAAATCAGCCTTAAAACAGATAATTAAAGATTAAATTGGCGTAATGTCGCATCGCTACCAAAGGCGCGTGCCGGCTTCGGCACCTGTTTGTTTGGATTCGTTTGACAACACGCCGTACGCCGACAATCATTGCTAACTCGGCTGTATTAGAATGCTATAAAGTTCAAATTAAAATTCCCAGGGACGTGCGGCGGTCATTTTCAAAGGCTTGTGTACGCGTGCCGCAATTTTTGTTTTACCGCCTCACCGTAGTTTTGTGAAATAAGCCTTGATGCAATTGGATTAAGTATCATCTTTGAATAAACATGTAAATATGAAGTAAATCGGCTTTTCTTTTGATAAAAAATATGACATGCCTCGAGGTCGGAGGTCATCAAAAACAGCTAGCGAAATTCATGAAAAAAAAAACATCGAGTGATAGATAGTGAAGTGAGTGTTTCTTCCCCATACGTGCAGGTTGTGGAATGAACTTCCTTCTGATGTTTTTCCGCTGTCGTACAATATGAACAGCTTCAAAAAAAATATAAAAAAGGTCCTACAAGGCAGGCAACGCTTCAGCAGAACCTCTGGTATTGCTGAGGTCCATAGGCGACGGTAACTGCTTACCATCAGGCAGGCCGTCAGCCTGTTTGTCTCCAAATTATATAAAAAAAAAAAAAGTGAAGATATCGAAGTTAAATACTCGTGCCTATACGACCTAGGATTTTTCATTTGTTTATCCTGCTGCAGTGCGGAACAAACAAGGTAAGTTAAAGTACTTTAATATGTACCTACTAGTATACTAAGGTATTTATTTAGGTCTTACTTGTACCTAACCTTTGAACAACAAACTACTTTTTAATTTTATTTATTTATTCCGATTTATTGCCTAATGTAGGTACCGCGACGTTGATTGATGTGTCATATCCATACTTATATTATAAATGCGAAAGTAATTCTGTCTGTTTTTCTGTCTGTCTGTCTATCTGGCTGTCTGTCTGGCTGTGTGTTACGCTTTCACGGCTCAACCGCTGAACCGATTTGGATGAATTTTGGTATGGAGATAATAGGATAGCTTGAGTCCTGGGGAAGGACATAGGCTACTTTTTATCCCGGAAAAGTGCACAGATGATCACAGATCCCGGGCGAATCGCGATATACGAATTTCTCGCGGACGAAGTCGCGGGCAGAAGCTAGTAATAAATAATACTTAGTCCAAGTTGCCACTATGTCTCTGGGCCTATATTAATTTACATTGTTAAGTAGTTCTTTTAGGTGCTTATACTTATTTTATTATTTATTTTAGATGTCTGATGGCGATGGAAAAAAGAAACTTTCTGGTGCACAGAGTAGAAAAAGAAAGCTGGAGAAGGAAGTGTCTCTGAAAAAGAATAAAAGATTTTTGTTCGACCCGGTCCATCCTCGGACGAACACCTGGAGATAGAGACATATAAAACCCAAGATAATTCTACAGCAGAACTCGTCACTTCTACGTCACCGCCGCCGCCGCTGCTGTCTTTGTCGTCGGTAGTTGAAGAAGACGAAGAACCTCCTAGTGCCAAAGCGTCCCCGGAGAATATACTTCGAGAAGATATAATGAATGTTCTCGCGTTATGGCCACAGGTGTTATCCGATAAACAGAGAATAGTTTTGATGGAGCGTGGGCCAGTACAGGTAAAAGTGGGTTCATATCCTTCGAATAGTTCGAAAAGATCTTTTTCAAATGCTTATTATACTAAAAAGATGTTAAATAATGAAACCGTTTTAAGAAACTGGCTAATTTTCTCTAAGTCAACTGATTCTGTTTATTGTTTTTATTGTAAACTTTTTTATGCTGATGCGACTCCGACTCCTTTTAATGGTGAAATAGGTTACAAAGATTGGCAGCATTTGTCTACTGCTATAGAACGTCATGAAAAGAGCTTAGGGCACCTATCATGTCTTAAGAAACAAATTACATTGAAAACTGTTATTTTAAAAGAAAAGTCGGTAGATTTCTTGCACCAAAATGAAATTGATCGGGAAAAAAAACGTTGGGTTGCAGTACTCGAACGAATAATCTACATAATTCATTTTTTAGCGAGGCAATGTCTGGCTTTTAGGGGAAGATCTCAAAAAATTTACGATTCTGATAATGGTAATTTTTTAAAGCTGGTTGAATATACCTCTAACTTTGATAATGTGCTTGCGGAACACATTGCCCTTATTCAAAAATCTGAGTCACGCCTAACTCATTATCTTGGCCATAATATTCAAAATGAAATAATACAATTATTGGGACAAAGAATACAAGAGCTATTGTTTTGGAATTGACACAATCTAAATATTTTTCCACTCCAGATACTGCACACGAAGAACAAATATCGGTTGTCGTACGGTACGTTCTTTTAAATGCAAACAACAACAAGGCTGAAGTAAAAGAACACTTTCTGGGTTTTTTTCCTATTACAGACACTACTGGCCTGGGCTTAACTCAATTTTTGTTAGATTTTTTAATCTCAAACGAAATTGACATACAAGATATGCGTGGTCAAGGTTATGATAATGGTGCAAACATGAAAGGGAAAAATATAGGTCTACAAAAACGAATTTTAGATTTAAACCCGCGCGCATTTTATATACCTTGTGCGGCACACAGCCTAAATTTGGTAGTGAAAGACGCTGCTAAAAGTTCATTAGAAATTGTCAATTTCTTTTCAATTGTGCAGGAAATTTATGTTTTTTTTCGGCGTCAACAGCACGTTGGTAAATACTTGCTAAAGAAATGCCAACTTTAAGTGTAAAACCACTCTCAAATACTCGATGGGAGAGCAGGGTTGAAGCAGTAAAAGCGCTACGTTTTGAACTGGGAAAAGTGTATGATGCCTTGTTTACTATATATTCCGATAGGAGCAAAGATGCAGAGTCAAGAAATATGGCAAATTCATTATTGGCAAAAATTAAGTCGTTTAAATTCATCTGCTCTCTGCTTATTTGGTTTGAAATTTTAAGCAAGATAAATATAGTTAGCAAGGCCCTTCAAAAGTCAGACGTTGTATTGTCAGAAGCGATTAAAATGATTGATAATGCAAAAATAAGTTTGTCTGAATGCCGTAATTAATCCGCTTTTGAGGAGCTCCTTAACCGGGCGAAAACTGTAGCGGAAGAAGTCGAGGCAATAGTAGAATTTCCCACACCTGCACGCCCTCGCGCTCGTAAAAGGTTTTTTAATTATGAAGCGGAGGATGACCCGATAACAGACGCGAAAATACATTTTAAAGTAAATTTTTACCACTATTTATTAGACACCGCAATTACTAAGTTCGACGAACAGTTCGAACTTTTGAATGAAAATAATGTAATTTTTTCATCTCTTTAAAAATTGAAACACTGGAAAGATTTGGACTCTGATACAAAAAAAATAAACTTTGCCATGCTGGCTCTTCAGATGTGGAACAGTTCGAGCTCTATAATGAAATCGAATTATTACCGATGTTTATTGATGATTCCACTACGCCGTTGGATATTTTAAATTACTTATTTACGAATAAATTAATTTCAGTGTTCCCAAATCTGTCCACAGCACTGAGGATATATATACCCGACACTTCCAGTCACGGTCGCACATAGCGAAAGGTCCTTTTCTAAACTAAAAATAATTAAAAACTACCTTAGATCAACATTGTCGCAAAGTAGATTGACAAATTTATCATTAATTGAACATGAAATCAAAATTGAAGTTAGTGACATTGTTAAAGATTTCGCTAATGCAAAAGCTCGCAAAGTAACTTTTTTGTAAATACATTTGTCTGTATACAGAGTGATTTTTTTAAATAGGACAGTATGGGGAAATCTGAATCTAAAGGAGATAGAGGAAAAGTGTCTAAGGAGACATTAGGTGTTTTTTTATGTAAACAAATTTGGCTCGTTCAAATTTGTGGTCAAGCGTGAGTTGTTCTTAAAAAATGATAAAGTTGGTCAATTTTTTTTTTGACGCGGATCGACTCTGTTTCATGTAAGGATTATTTCATTGTTTGGAAAGAAAAAAATCTGAACAGCAGAAGTTGGTCAAATTTACTGAAAACTAATCTTCATACAGTTGCAGTATTCGCCTTTTAATATTGTTACAAGTGCCTAGGCGTGTAAAAAAATATTTAAAATTATTCCATTTTTAAATTTTGATAATCGATAAGAGCTCCAGATGATTCAAGAGAAGAACATTTTTTTTAATCTTCGTAAACATCATGGCAACCGATAGTCTTGAAATTATAAAAAAAAGAATTCAAATTTGGAACGTAAGTTATTTCTGCAGGTGTGATTTTGTTTCCAATCAGTTCATGCTTGTAATTTTATTCATCATGGCGTTAACTAATTCACATAAAGTTGATTTGATTGAGGCGTATTTTCTTAATTATCGCAGTAGAGATAATGCACTTAAGTGGTATCAAGAACGCTATCCTGACCGTGTAGTACCGAATCGCAAGATATTTGATAGTTTAATAAAGAACCTAAGACAGGAAGGCTGTTTCAAGCCTAAGCGTAAAAGGCCGACAATAGTCAATAGTGAGTTTATAACTATTGCCGTATTGGGATATTTTGAAGCATACCCAAAAGCTTCGTTACGGGAAGCAGCTGAAACTATCGGTATTCATAAATCAACTGTAAGGAAGATATTGAAGGCTCATAAATACAAGTGTTACATAGAAGGTCGACTTGTACAAGCGTTACTACCTGGAGATAAAGACCGCAGGTTACATTTCTGTAATTGGTATGTGGCTCAGACTATTAGAAATAGATGTTTTCCTAATTTTATTATTTGGACTGATGAATGCAACTTTTCGAACAATGGCATGTACAACAGGAGAAATAACCATTACTGGTCAAAAATAAATCCGCTAAGAACTACAGAAACCCACAACCAAATCCGATTTTCTTTTAATTGTTGGTGTGCGATATTACATAACAGAATTTTTGCTATCAAAATTTACCAAGGAACGCTAAATAGTGAAAAATATCAGGAAATATTGAACATGGCTGCAGATTTAGTGGATGAGACTATTAGCTTAAGGAACTTTGGTAAGATAATCTACCAACAAGATGGTGCACCAGCCCACAACAGTAGGGCAAGTAAACTATGTTTGGACGAGCAGTTTCCACACCGTTGGATGGGTACATATGGGCCGATAAAGTGGCCCCCACGATCGCCCGACTTAACGCCATTAGATTTTTTCTTATGGGGTTACCTTAAGGGTCGAATTTATGTATCCCGATACAACTCCGTACAAGAATTAAAAGATGCTGTTTACAACACTTTAAACACAATTCACCATAAGTCTCTGTTAAATGCAACTAGAAGTGTCTTGAAGCGTGCTCGTACCTGCATAAGACAAGACGGCGGCCACATCGAACATTTACTCAAGTAATAAACCAACTGTATGAAGATTAGTTTTCATTAAATTTGACCAACTTCTGCTGTTCAGATTTTTTTCTTTCCAAACAATGAAATAATCCTTGCATGAAACAGAGTCGATCCGCGTCAAAAAAAAAATTGACCAACTTTATCATTTTTTAAGAACAACTCACGCTTGACCACAAATTTGAACGAGCCAAATTTGTTTACATAAAAAAACACCTAATGTCTCCTTAGACACTTTTCCTCTATCTCCTTTAGATTCGGATTTCCCCATACTGTCCCATTTAAAAAAATCACTCTGTATAGGTGTGTAAGAGCGTCCTGTTTGTTATGTAACTATGTATAATAGTTTTTCAATTAAATATTTTTGAAAGAACTAGTAAGTTGTGATTTTTTTATTATTATAACCCCTTCCTTCCTAAAAACACTTTTTGCTTACCGACATCATTTAAAATTGCACTATTTGCATCCGAATTTCCGTTTGAAAATATAACTGTTATAATAAATAATTATTAAAATAATAATTAAAATATACTTACTGTATTCCATTTTGACCCCGCTCCTACTAGACTAGAGGGCGCCAGGGTACTGATTGCACTCGGGCGCCACAAGGGCTAGAGACGCCTCTGCGCCCAAATACATCAAACTCAGGTGTTTCATCAAATATATCTATTGACTTAATTCACCTGAGTATACACCAGACAATGCCACTCAACCCCAAGATGCGCTGGAATCAGTTTCGAATAATAATAATTTGCCTGTCTATTCACCTATATCACAAGACAATGAAGAGGAACCTACAGACTTAACTCTCGCACAATTTATTAAAAAGTCCTTCTTCGAGTAATAAATAAGAATCATCATCATCATCATTTTAGCCCGGTATCACCCACTGCTGGGTATAGGTTTCTTTTCGCTTATGCCATTCTTCTCGGTCCTGTGCAGTTCTAATCCATTTACCTACCTTCACCCTATTTACCGAATCCACTGACTACAGATACTGCTGCTAATGTAAAATTCATTAATTTTATCACGAGCGTGATGGGTCATGCTACAATACGCGTGGATGAACCGAAGTTCATCCACGCGTATTGTCGTACCCCGGATGCCACAGATCAGTGTTCGGGATGTTGCAATGGTTGCTAACCTACTAGATCGATATGCTATAGATGCGAGAATTTTTGAGGCTTATTCATCTCGTTCAGTACGCAATGATTACCATATGGTCGTTCCTGGAGTTGTCAGATTGGTGGGAGCGACGCATGCATCGCGCAATTTGATTACGCACACTCGTGTTAACGCTGGTGCTGTTGAACCTGCTGGTGCGCTTTATAAAGTTGGTGTTGAAGAGTATCTGGTCATTGCTATACATAAGAATACATAATACTATTTACTTAAAGTTAAAAATAGTTTTTCTTCTGCACCAATACAATCCCTTTTTGTTTTTGGATGTAACTCTTCTTTCACTATATTTAAAAGAAAAATGAATTGTTGTTTATTAAAACGACAATAATCTCTGAACATTTCATCGTTCGCATTTAGGTGTCGTTGTATTAAGATCTTGAAGAACCCTTCTTCATTTCGGAATTGGAACATCAAATTAGTAGAGGATATTCTTTTTTAAACTTTCGCGATCAGAACTCATAGTTTTTTATAATATTTGCTAAGCATGTCGCTGCGGTACTACAGCCACTCGTAGGAAAAACGTCATCGTTTGTGAAAGATTCTCGCCATTTCGTTGACATTATCAAGACATTTAAAATGGAACCTGATGATATCCTGGTGAGTTTTGATGTAGAGTCCCTATTCACTAATGTTCCAATATCAGAATGTATTGAGGTGGTAAGAGAAAAGTTATGTGATAACGAACTTCCGGACCAGTATGTTGTTTTACTAAGAAACTGTTTAGACGGAAACTTCTTCTTATACCAAGGGCAATTTTACCTCCAGATTGATGGTGTGGCCATGGGCAGCCCGGTGGCTCCGGTTTTGGCCAATATCTGGATGGAACATTTTGAAAACAGTTTAGACCGCACGGCCCACGGTATTAAAATGTGGAAACGATACGTGGATGACGTTTTTTGCATAATGAAAGGAGGTAAACAGGAAGTAGATCAACTCACTGAGTATTTAAACTCTATTCACCCTAAAATCAGGTTTACTCATGAAATGGAGGAAAAGAGGACCCTAGCTTTCTTAGATGTCAAAGTTGTGGTAAAATCAGATGGTTTCTTGGCCCACTCTGTTTATAGAAAGCCGACACACACTGACAGATATCTGAATGCTCCATCACACCACCATCCTGGTCACCTACAATCAGTGGTGGTTTCTTTAACTAACAGAGCACATGATCTCTGTGACCCTGAACATATAGAGGAAGAACTGGCGCATGTTCAGGAGGTACTTAAAAGAAATGGGTATGGGTGTGTAAGTAGCCGAAAGTACAGACGCACGAGCAAGGTGAAACAAACAGAGGTCAGCAGACAGCCTACATTCCTGCCTTATGTGAGAGGAGTAACTGATAGAATAGGAAACGTTTTAAAACAATATTCTATTAAGTCTATTTTTACTCCTCTTACTAAAGTAGCAAAGCTATTGCGTACACCAAAGGATGTCATACCCTTGCAAATACCTGGCGTGTATAAAGTGGACTGCAGTTGTGGCCGTTCTTACATCGGACAAACCAAGCGCACTATAGCTGAACGCGTTAAGGAGCACATTACAGCAGTTAAAAACCGCCAGGTTAACAAATCGGCGATAGCAGAGCACCTGGTGGATTCAGGACCTAACCATTGGATTGAGCTTCACGATCCCAAGGTTCTTTCTAATGAGCGTCGGTTCTACAAGAGAATGTTTCGTGAGGCTATTGAAATTAAGAAGTACCCAAATTTCAACCGGGAAGACGGCTTCAAACTCTCTTCGTCGTGGAATCCAATTATAAGTCGGTGTGCGCGTCGAAGTTTGTCATCGCAGTGTGTAGATACAGTTAGTGTCGTGTGTCGGAGTGTGAACGCGGACTTTTCGAATTCTGAAGACCAAGTGAGGGTAGTTTCAAAAACTGCTTTCGCTTCTCTGCGGTAGCTCCATGAGCATACTCTAGTCTGCCCGCGACCACGGTTGTTGCAACACAACCGAAACGTCGGGGAAATAAAAAGGTAAATTACGCGATAAAATCCCGCAAATATTATAAAAAAATAGTAGAGGATATTTCCAAACTGAGGTAGTGTTGAAGTAAAAGATCATCATCTTCTTCCTCTTCTAGAAAAACGAGTTGCAAATCCATGTTTTATGAAGACTGCTTTATAGATCAATCCGGTCGGGGCGGCGCGCGGCGAAAGTGTGATGCGAGTGTGCGTCTGTACCCACTACTCCAAAGTCACCAAAGCGTCTCTATCGCGGCGTTAGTGACTCGGCGTTGGCGACGCTATAGACGCTGCGACTGTGACGCTTAGTTCGAAAGGCTACCTTTACATGCATTACCTAGTAGGTAATGCATGTAAAGGTATTTATCACTAATCGACTTTAGTTCAGTAGTAGGTAATACCTACTACTGAACTAAAGTCGATTCCGAATAAAATATCGTGCTACGGTTGTGGTGAACAGGAGTTTTTTAGAAGTAAATGCCAAAAATGCAGCAACAACAAAATTGGTTCAGGATGGATTCACCGTCAACTCATTATTTCAGTGGTATCAAGACTCAGACCTATGATCAATATCACGATTGGTGGCGTACAAGGTCAAGCTAATCTCGATACTGGAGCAAAATTTAGTGTTGCTTCAACGTCACTATATAATGTGTTGCTACAAAAAACGATTGAAGTTCACATATAAAAGGGGAAATGCCATTCTTGCGGAAGAATTAAAACGTAAGCAGCAACTACAATGTAAGTAGTAGTAGTTGGTATGTAAGTAGTAGGATAGATATTTTAGTTTATAATTTAAAATTCGCATGCCTGGTTAGGCTGAATAGATTGAATTTTTCATAATGAAGATCGACACCTACTTTATTACTCTATTTAATGTGAATAAATTTCATTTCATTTACAACGTGCAATAATCCCCATCGAATTGTGTGCATAATGCAATTCTTACCAATTTTATCGTTCTATCTGAATTACAGGATAACAGAACTCTCTTAGGAGTAGATTTCATCCAAGATGCAAACATGGTCTTGAACTTGCCCCAGTTGGTGTTTCGCTTCTTGGATGACCCAGCTAAGAAATATGATCTCGAGAACGACGAGGACGATACACACCGTTTTGCTTCTACGTTATCATTACATTACATAATGTTCAATTCTTTTAGGAAAGAGTCGACAAGCCGTGGGCCCTGCCCATAACTTTCGGGGGTGCCAGCTACTCCGACACCCAGAAAAGTCCAGGCATGGGAGAAGCGAAACCTACCTGGTATGAACCAATTGATAATTTTTGTATATTTTTATATACTTACGTAACTTTTTTAACTACCTTTTTTCTTATGCTCAGAACCAGAGACAGAGGAAGGGGGGGACACCACTTAGCCGTTATTAGTGCAATTCTCTCCATCCGCATTCATGGAGTTGCACCCAGATGCCCAGATTGTGGATGGAGAGATCGAGCTGATTGGCTTCACACCCAGTAAGTAAGTACAAAAAGTCAATCAGCTCTATATGCCTGTTTCAGAGCGTTTTAGCTGCGCCAACGTCTGACGAGGCTAACATGCTCTACCGGTCCATATACGGGCTATTATAAGACTAAAAATATTAGGTCCTGACGTGATTATTTTAGAAGATAAGATGGAACTGACATGTTACATAAGAACAAAAGTTTCTTAAAAAATAGAAAAAAAAAAGTAAGAAGGGGAAGGGGGGGCAAGACGGGATAGCGGGCAAGACGGGGTACCGGAACTTACCGGCGAACCGATCGACCAATCAGGATTGTTTTAGCACGTGGCGGTGCGCCGCCATGTTGTCAATCAGTCGGTGCACTGAGTAAACAGAAATCGCGCACGAGTCAATTTTTATTTTAAAAAACTGAATTTTGGCACTTTCCTTGTGATTTTGGCAGTTTAGTTCGGAGGTGAAATTCACGTTGCTATCGGCAGTTGAGATTTGGCTTAAAGTTAGTAAAGTGTGCTAATGATTACACTGTCAGGTAAGAACTTGCTTGTCTCACTAGCGTGCATGGAATTTTTAGTATGATTTTTTATATTTCATTTGGCATGAGGGGGCAAGATGGGGTATGGGTATGTGTAGGGGTACCCCATCTTACCCTCACCAAAAATTCTTGGTTTTGATTGTTCATAGCGTTCTATAACGTATTATTTATCTTATTTTAGAATGGTGAAAATTTACAAAAGAAAATCAAAAAGAGGAGAATGGGCGGAAGAAAGTATGAAAAAAGCGGTGGATGCTGTTTTAGAAGGAAAAATGGGATACCTGCTGGCAGCAAAGACGTTTTCTGTCCCGCAGACAACTTTAGAAAGAAAAGTGAACATTGCTCGTAGAAACCTAGAAGGCCCGGAACCTACAGTTACTACTTCTACTGCAAATACACTAAAGGTTCCGTTAGGCCCCAACAAGCAGGTGTTCTCTAAAGATGACGAGAAGGAGCTTTGCCAATATGTATTGGACATGGAGAGTCGACTTTATGGTCTTACCACCAAAGACTTGAAAGCTTTAGCTTACAGCCTAGCTGTGAAAAATAATAAACAACATCCTTTCAACGATGACAAAAAAGAAGCTGGTAAGGACTGGGTCCGAAGCTTTTTGGAAAGACACCCAGAATTGACAATTAGAAAACTAGAAAACACATCAGGTGCGCGTGCTGCAGGATTTAACAAAGAAGTTGTCGGTCAGTTTTACAACTTTCTGGGCAATGTTTTGGATGAACATGGTCTTACACCGGATCGCATATACAACTGCGATGAAACTGGCGTTTCAGTTGTGCCCAAAACAAAGTCTAAAATTATAGCACAAAAAGGTAGAAAACAAGTGGGTGCCATTACTTCTGCAGAAAGTGGCAAATGGGCTCACTGCGGCTGTGCTGGTGTAGAGGATGAAGACGAACAGGCTACTTTTATATGCGAGTTTTGTCAACAATAACGTTTGTTAATTTATTTTATTTCTTTAGATTTGACATTTTGTAACATTAACATTTTGACTTGACAAAGATGCTTTAATGCATACCCCATCTTGCCTCTAGGGGTACCCCATGTTACCCGCCCCGGGGGCAAGATGGGGTGATGGGATTTTATTCACTTTTAGATGTATAATCGAGGACGACGTAAGGGCAGATGTATGATAGCCACTGATACCCTTGAATAGTAGACACTTGAAGCTGCAAAAAAAGCAAGAATTACAAAGACTTGAAGAAGTCTGTAAAGAAGACGGTTAAGGAGAAGGTTTCGCAATAAAAGTTAAAAAAAAGTAAACGATTCCCCAAGTAACATCAGATGAGTCAACAGACCAACACATTTCTACTAATGATAGTACATTACGACATTGATGATGAAGAATAAGATGACAGCAATACTTACAAATACTTCTAATGTGCCTGAAGTGCGGTTTATATTTGTTTAAGTCTATGGATTTATTTATATTTGGAAACAATCAGGCAGGTGGTTATGTTGAGTTTTATAAAATGCCTTCTAATAGATTTATACGAACGAATGAAGAAGAAGCATTCGTCACCTATGAGGATAAAGTCTCTTTCAACAGAGACCTTAAAAAACAAAATTTACAGAGAAGCGGTTCAGCAGGTAGTTCAAAGAGATACTACTACATAAGTCAATTATTATTTTTAAAGCCATTGTCTGAAAATTGAAATACAACATCGTCTCTACCAGTACAAAACAAAGACGATGACATCGAACAAATCGATAATGAAGACGATAATACTACTGAAACGAGTGACTCTGAAGTTTGGAAGAGACCAAAAAATATCCAAAGAAAAAAAGATGATGCAGAATATGGGTTAATAAAAAAAATAATAAGTCATTTAATCGATCAAGTCAAGATCAAGATCAACTGCACATACTCGTACACAGGAACCTGACAAGTCCTGTGACAGTGATGTTGCTATCTTTAGACCATTCGCGATGATTGGAAACTGAATGCTCAGATAGAAATATTGAATGTAATTCAAAAATATCACATACCTACAAATACACGTACTTAATGATAATTACAGTGAATATGGACAGGGGTATACGACACCAGCGTACCAACCGTACGAGCGACTATCAACGTCTAGGTATCGGCCGGATATGGAAACAGGCTCTCCACAGCTTCGCAATGTGCGTACTGCATCCACACCAAGAGATATTTCAGTACCAGAATCTCCACTCAGCGTCTCTTCTCAGGCTTCAAACTATAATGATCCGATTATAACGGATATTTTCGAAGATTAACTGATTAATTACCTTCTCTGTTGATTTTTGAATGTCAAAATAAATAAAAATATGTGGTGACACAGTTTATGTAAGCGTACGCGAGCGAATTGCGTTTAGCAATTCATCAAATTTAATTACTAATTATTGGGACGCCAGTCATACTCCAATCCTCTTCCTGGGAACACACGTCTAAAGGACGTACGCGATAGGCATATTTCAACGTTGTAACTTTGGATAATACTGTGTACCGATGTAACTTCATTCAACTTCTTATATTAATACAAGTACTTAAAATCATCAGTTCGTTTACTTCACATCGCACCTTACCCAGTAGCACCCTAAACAGATTCAAACATTCATAATAACACGCATACTAAATTGGTGACTCCGACGTGATCTGTTTAGCCGGTTGTGAGTTAGGTGCGAAATAAACTCAGTGGGAGGTGACTCAATTTAACGTCCCGGGAAAAGTGATCCAGACCTGTTGTCGCAACCTGATCTTCTGATCAATATGGAGGAAGCGGCGGCAGCATCAAAGTAGAGCTTTGTTATCGATGAGGAATCGATCGACGCAATTTCAGTGAACGCCAGAATTCCAGATTTTTGGCAAGATCAACCCAGACTATGGTTCATTCAAGCAGAATCAGTCTTAAAGACTCAGAAGTCTTCCGATGATGCCAAATATCACATGGTTATAGCTAAACTCGGAAAGGAAGTCATAACACAGGTGACCGATATTTTATTAAAACCGCCGGATGCAGGAAAATATGAAGCACTTAAGGCACGACTGCTACACATTTTTGAAGAATCCCAAGGACGGCAGGTACAGAAACTTATTAGAGAAATGGAATTAGGGGACCAGAAACCGTCCCAGCTACTTAGAAAAATGCGTGAGTTAGCTAGAGATAAGGTATCAGACGAAACCCTCATGATTTTGTGGCGAAATCACTTGCCAATAACCGTGAGAGGTGTCCTAGCAGTATCGGATTCAAAGGAATTGAATACTTTAGCTTCTATTGCAGACAAAGTTATGGAGACTTCACAACCAATAAATGCAGTATCCCAAGTAGACCAAATACAGAGTAGCTCAAAGCAACCGACAGGAGAGATCAGCCAGATTGTTGCTGAAATTCGGACCCTAGGCGAGAGAATGTCTAGATTAGAAACAAATCGTGGGAGAACAGGATCGAGATACCAGTCTTTTCAAAACAGAGATCAACATCGCGAGGACGTCGTTCCGTTTTTAGAGGCAGACGAAATCCGTCAGATCCAGATTGGCTATGCAGCTATCATTTTCGCTATAAGCACAAGGCACTTAGGTGCGTGGAGCCGTGCAACTGGAAAAAGCGAGGTGATTCTCAACAGCGGAATTCACAAGGACAACGTGACCAGCAGAAAAACTAGGCTCGGTGCAAGCGACGACGGACGAGTGCTCCATTGGCGTCAACTACCGCCTCAGCATGTTAGATTATAAATCAGGTTTAAATTTTTTAGTAGATAGTGGAGCAAACGTTTCGGTATTTCCGCGTAGACTCATGCATAAGTGTGACTTTAATGAAAGTGAACAATATAGACTGTATGCAGCTAATGGAACTGAGATAAAAACTTATGGTATACACGTGTTAGATTTAGACCTTAAATTAAGACGAAATTTTAGATGGATGTTTGTCATAGCCGACGTTACACAACCTATTACTGGTGCAGATTTTTTAGTTAAATATAAATTGTTAATAGATTTAAGTGGACGCAAATTAGTCAAATAAATAAATTAATCAAATAACAAATTTAAATGTAATAGCTAGTGTTTCTAACGTAAGCGAGCCGACTCTAAAGACCGTAGATAATTCTCATCCGTACTATGATTTATTGCAAAAATACCCTTATATAACTAAGCCTTTTTTCTTTAAGGAGACTGCCAAGCATAATGTTTTCCACACTATCGAGACCACAGGACCACCAGTTCATGCTCGTGTGCGACCCCTACCACCAGACAGGTATGTTAAAGCTAAGAAAGAATTTCAAGTAATGCAGGAATTAGGAATTTGTAGACCTAGTAAAAGCGCGTGGGCCAGCCCCTTGCACATAGTGCCAAAGAAGGATGGAAATATCAGGCCATGCGGTGATATTAAGAAAGGAAAAAATTGTTACGACAGGTATACAAAGAAGTAAGAGGCAGATGGGAAAAACATGTGACTCCAAGTTCTGCAAAAATAGTGACAAGCGGTTTTGTTCGAAGTTTGGAGAGCATGATAGACAATGCATTTTTGATAACTTTTGGAAGGAGCTAGATTGGTCAGGGAAGAAAAGTTTTGTTATTTCAATGATTGATAAGATCCCAATCAAACAAAAGACAGTTGAGTCACATAAAAGGCAACAAAGCTATGTGTACTATCTAAAGCTGAATGAGGAAACAAACCAAGTCTGTAAAAAAATGTTTCTGAATACTTTAGGAATCAAAGAGCGCATGGTTCTTACCTGGATTTTAGAAGCAAAATCGGGTATTGCATTAACTGAGACTACAAAACAAAAAAGCAAAAGAGGTAAAAAAAAAACTACTGAGACACCAACCTCCAGTGGAATCAGTCAAGCTGAATATCTGCAAAAGTTTTTTGAAGATATACCTAAGCTACCCTCACATTACTGTAGATCTACATCAACAAAACTTTACATTGAACCAGTATTCGAAAGCAAAAGCCATGTTTACAGCATTTACAAAGAAAAATGCGCAACCGATAAGGTGAAGCCAATTTCAGCTTGTTTTTTTTTTAACAAGTTTGATGAACTGAACTTGAGTATTACCAAACCAAAGAAGGATAGGTGTGATATTTGCTGTGGTTATGAAACTAAAAACGTGACAGAAGAGGTTTACCAAAAACATATTGAGAAGAAAAAGGCTGCAAGACTAGAAAAAGAATCTGATAAACTATTGGCTATTGATGGAAAAATTACGGTACTTACTGTAGATTTGCAGAGCGTGAAAGTTTGCCCCAAAGTTCAAGCTAGCGCAGTCATAAGACAAAGCTTTGTTGTCATAATTTTACAGTTTACAACTTAGCAACTCACGAAGTAACCTGTTATTGGTGGCATGAATGTGAAGGCGAGCTACAAGCATCCAACTTTGCTTCTTGTATAGTAGACTATATACAAGAGAAAGTTCCTAAAACTATTCCACTAGTTATTTTCAGTGATGGATGTACAGCCCAGAATCGAAACTCAATCATGGCTAATGCTCTTCTGGACTTGGCTATGAGAGAAAACATGATAATCACACAAAAATATTTGGAAAAAGGCCATACCCAAATGGAATGCGACTCAGTACATTCCGTTATTGAGATGAAACTTAAAAAAACCGACATAAATCTACCTCACGAGTATGTTAAGCTTACAAAAGATGCAAAGAAGAAAACTCCTAAATATGACGCAAAATACCTTTGCCATGAGTTTTTTAAAGATTTTACACTGCTGCAATGATACACCTCCATTCGACCTGGAAGAAAAGCTGGAGATCCAACTGTGACCGACATCCGGCAGTTGCAATATGACCCAGATGGGAAAATTAAATTTAAACTCATGTTTACGGATGAATTACAAGAGTTGCCCATCAGATCGAAGCTTGGTACCTACACAATTAATCAAATGTACACAGGAAAAATACCCCTAAAGATAAGAAAATGGAAAGATCTCCAAGATCTCAAAAACAAGCAAGAGTAGTAGAGTTCTCTGTGATAGAGCTCGTCCGGGGAAGGACTACCGCCATACCTATTTCTGCCGCCAAGCAGTAATGCTCGCATTGCTGTGTTCCGGTGTGAAGGGTATGGTTTCCGGTGAAATTACTGGCACATGAGGCTTTCGATCTTAGCCTCAAGGTGGCAACCCGCAAGTGATACCTCTGGTATTGCAAGCGTCCATAGGCTGCGGTAACAGCTTACCATCTTGTGGGCCGTACGCTTGGTTGCCACTTCAGTTGTATAAAAAAAAAAAAAAAAAAAACATTTTGCCAACAGACTGTCATTCTTTTTACGACAGTTTGCCTAAGGCAACGACTGATTAAAGATTTAATAGGTATAATGTATAAGTACGAGTTAAAGTTAATGTTGGCTAAGAGTTTTAATTTTCTGTTTTTTAGTTTTTTTGATAGAAGTTTAATTTTTGTTTGACACCTTTTCGATGATTCCTAATTTTAATTAGACTGACATTATTGCTATTTTATTTTCAATTGTTTTTAGTTGTTTTGATAGAGATTTATTTTTGTTTGATACTTTTCGATGATTCTTAGTTTTAATGAATATTATTACTTATAAATCTGAGTACTAAGCTATCTTAATTGTAGAAAAATAAATGTTTTTTTACAGAATGATGAGTTTAATTTTTATGTTAATATACATTATCTCAGTAAATTCATCATGTTAATAAAGCGTACCTAACTCAGATATTGAGCTTCTTGGACAAGCAAATGGTTTTACAACTAAAAATTAAGATTATACTAGTATTTTGATTGTTAGTTTAGAACATCACTTTATATTGTTGTCAAAGAATTAAAACAAAAAAAACAGTTTTTTGACCGTCCAGAACAGTTGTCATTTCTGAGATACGCTTTATTAGAATTAAGGCGACGATATGTATTTTGTATATTTTGTAAATAAATTATGTACATATTTTATTTTGTTTAATAAAGGATTACTGTTTTAGGTACCTACAAATATTTCAATAAAACTATTCTGTTGCAAATCCATCAATGGCTTATTGCACACATAAATTATCAGTTCTAGAAGACAAAAATCCACATTACCCAGACATTTTTAAACGCACATCACACTTCCTGCCTGCCAGAGGACAGATAGATGCAGCATCCTGCTCATGTGTGTTCAATAAATGAACATAGTGGTTATTTTCTCTATAGTTCAGCTCAGTCCAAGAGAATGTAAGCAGCGAAGCGAACCATTAAAACAACACCAAACAAACAACAAAACCAATTAATATTTTATGGTTTTCAAAATTTTTGCTATCAAGAGAAGCTATAAAATAAATAAAGGTAAAGGATCGCATAACAACCAGAAACATTGATAAACAAAATGTTGGAAGAATAAGGTGGCCTGTTTCATATTTTTTTAGGAGTCTTCATCGAATTCAACGATTAGAAACACAAGCACCTAGGAAGTGTAGTATTAAATTAAGCATGGTTCAGTTGGTAGAGGACAAAACCTTTTTGTTTAGGTACTAAGTACAATGAAACACTTTTACGTAGGTAGGTGGTAGGTACCTTCTACTATTATTTACAGATTAGTATCAAATAGTACCTACCTCTAAATGACAAGTATATTTAAAGATTTAGCCCAAAGACATTATTTGTTTATATTTTCGAAGATTTAGCCATTAAAATTCATAATTCTATTGCCCAAATCCTGTTTATTCGTGCGTCGTTTTGAGTCAGAGTACATCTTAGTTCATTGACAATTTGATGAAAACTCATGTGTTTTTTTTTTAACAACGCCCACGGAAAGGCTGAAGTCGAGGCTCAACCAGTTATTATAATCTTGGGGCTCAACTCTCTGACTGCACATCCTGGACATCTACATCGACCAAAGCGATATCGACATCGCGCAAAAACATACAAAGCACCTTGACGCTTGCACTTTCACTTATTAACTCATCCGAAATATGAATAACATACAAACAACTTTGGCCTCTACTAAAAATAAAATAACCAAACTTAACCAAGAAGTCTAAACTACACGTCTTGGTTGGAAAATGTCCAAGAGAATCAGAGAGAATCTATGCACTACGTATAAAGAGAATGTAAGCACTACGAAAATGTTGGAAACCATGAGAATTTAAGTAGTCATGGGTACTTTGCGAATGAATGAAGGAAATGAAGTATACGTTAAGTGAAGTACTTCATTTAGTTCACCCTTCATTCAAACTAGTTCATTTCGTCAGTTCACTTGTATACATGTGTCTTTTGCCTTGCTGCAAACGAAAATGTATCTTGTTGCCTTTGCCATTGAAGTAAACGTACTTCAATGCTTCGTTACCATCACACTCGACGAAGAAGACACGGATAGAAAAAACGGTGAAGGAAATGAAGTACTTCATCGGTAGCATTGCGTTGTAATTTTACTTCTTAACTCATTGCATATGGAATGAATTTTAGATACAAGTAAACTAAATGTACATTACTTGTAACTTTTGTCTTGTTGCAAACGAAACAATCCTAAAGTTCATAATCATAAGCTTATGCACAAAAGTCACAAATAAATAGACTCGTTTCTTCATTTCGTTCGTCTTTTCGTGATTCTTTATAAACTAAATATACTAAAAGATATACTGAAGTAAAGGAACTACTAGACTAAATGAACTAAACGATATACTGAAAAAAAGAACTACTACTCTAAATGAACTAAAAGGTTAAACTGTAGGTAGTAAAGGAAGTACTGGACTAAATGAACTACTGAACTAAAAGAACTAAACGATATACTAAAGTAATAGAACTACAGGGGCCTAACCATGAACTCTTATAGCGATTCAAATGAAGACCTAAACTAATTTGTCAAAAAAATTAATACCATGACATGATTGTTTATTTGATTTCATGGTACAAAATACTTGTCAATTTAGTTTAGGTCTTCATTTGAATTGCTATAAGAGTTCATGGTTGGACCCCTAGACTAAATGAACTAAAAAGTTAAACTGAAGTAAAGGAAGTACTGGACTAAATGAACTTCTGAATTAAATGAATGAAGTACTTCACTGCGCCAAATGAAGTACTTCATTCTTTTAACTGAGATGTCAATGATCTTATTTCAACTCCATGTTGACGCAGCGGAAAGACGAAGTTTAAATCACACAATCACATCACATTAGTGACAGTAAGAAACTAATATATAATGCGAAAGTTTGGATGTTTGTTATACTCGAAAACCGATTCGGCTGAAATTTAAATCATAGACAGGTAGCGACCGAGAATATGCTACTTTTTATAATAATAAAAAAAAATTACGTTCCCCGAGTTCCACGCGAACGAAGTCGCAGGCAACAGCTAGTAGGTAGATACTTCTATATCTATATCTATACTAATATTATAAAGAGAGAAGATTTGTATGTTTGTATTTTTGTATTTTTGTTTGTTACGAATAAACTCAAAAACTACTGTTTCGATTTCAAAAATTATTTCACCATTAGAATGCTACATTATTCCTGAGTAATATAGGCTATATTTTATTTTAGAAAATAATAGGGACTCTTACTAAAACTTCAATAATGTAACCCAAGGTGTAAAAAAAATTGCCATAAAATGTCTTTCATCGCATGCGCTGCGGAAACTATTGATGATAGAATAAAAAAATGTTCTATTATATTAAAGAACATATTGATATCTACAAAAAAGTCAGCGATACCATATGTCCAACTATTGTAGTTATGTAACTATAACCACTTTTTTACATTTTAAAAGTTGATAGAAATGCCGACCAAAATCAGACCATGTATTCCATACCTTTATATTAATCCTTATCCAAATAAATCATTTCATATTCAAGACTGTTTCAATACCTGTAGATAACTGTTTGCATTATTGAAATCAGTCATTACATTCAAAAGTTATGACGAATTATAAAAATGTCAATCTAAACAAAATACTAAAAAAGCCCGCGCGCGCGCCGTGGCCATAGAGGGGCGTGCACATGAACTATGAAATAAGTAGCCGCGCGGCTAAAACGTGCGGTCGGCTCCTACCTTATGATGACTAGCTACCCGCCCCGGCTTTGCACGGGTGCTTAAGTTTTTATTGCACCCGTGCGAAGCCGGAACGAGTCGCTAGTATTATATAAAACTCAACGCGGACAATCGCGAGGTGTTGTAGGTACCTACTAGTGCGAAGATAAAAATGCCTGGTCAAAGTGGTACGTAATCTAGCAGTTATAATATTAAAGATTATGCAGGGTACTACAACTTTAGATTTCAATAGTTGACCGTTATTTTTTTTTTATTTTGTGCCATGAGGTCGTTGGTGCATGCGTTCAGCTTGTCGGCGAGGTCGCATTCGTCTTTGTGCCGCACGCTCATGGCGATACAGCTGTCCAAATGCTTTTCCAGTTTCTTCATGAGTTTCGTATCTTTTGCGAAGAACTTGCTCACCAAAGTTAGCAGATTTGCTAGAAAAGACGACAAATCTTAATTTTTATTTTACAAGTATATTATTTTAAAAGGTCATTAATCATTATCAACCTGACAAACTTATAGGATAGGTTCCACACATCAAAACAAAATCACATAGGTTTTAAGTTCTGAAGGTCAGGTTGCATAAATCCGCGCCCGTTGGGGAAGGCCTTTCCAGTCTATAATTGAAACGATGTAATTTTACCTTTATTAACCTTTCCCTTCTCGATAACGCCATTTCGCTTCAGCACGCACGCTATCAGACACTCCCCGTGTACTGGCGAGTCGGTTCTAGGAGACAGTCGTTTGACAGGCCTAGTATCGGCCGCTTGAACCTCTTTCAGACATTCGCTCATATTCCGCTTGAAGTCAATCACGTAAGAGTTCATTTCTTGTGGTATTCCGTCGTATGACCAGTCTGGTTGGCTTTCATCTTTGACCACGTCAACTGCATAAAATATATTAGCTGTTGCCCACTACTTCGTTCGCGGGGAAATCGGGAACCGTACTTTTTCCGGGATAAAAAGTAACCTATGTCCTATTCTTGATCATCTTATTAATTGAATTTCAGCCAAATTGGTTCAGTGGTTATCGAGTTGGAACAAACATCCATCCAAACTTTCGCATTTTTAATTAGTGATGGTAACTTCGGGGCCTCTAGGAGACCAGGATTGGCCACTTTTACACGAACTCACTTTAGGTACTTACTTACCTAGGTAGTAAAGTAGTAGGTAGTAGTTAAGTACCTACCTAGGTAGGTACTTAACTTATTAAAAGATCAAATACCTACTAATATAGGTAGGCATATAGTTCTGCGGGCTCTAGGTCTGTGATAGAGCTCGTCCGGGGAAGGACTACCACCATACCTATTTCTGCCGCCAAGCAGTAATGCTCGCATTGCTGTGTTCCGGTGTGAAGGTTATGGTTTCCGGTGAAATTACTGGCATATGAGGCTTTCGATCTTAGCCTCAAGGTGGCAACCCGCGAGTGATACCTCTGGTATTGCAAGCGTCCATAGGCTGCGGTAACCGCTTACCATCTTGTGGGCCGTACGCTTGGTTGCCACTTCAGTTGTATAAAAAAAAAACTCTTGAAAGCGACGATAATCGTGGCAAAAACTGTAGTACGTAGGTTTTGTATTGTAGACACAGCTAGGTTCAAATCATTCACGCACGGGCAATTGCTACTAAAGATTGTTGGTCCTAGGTACCCAGAATTCCTTAGTTTATAGCTAGAATAGTCCAGCTTACCCTTTTTCCCTTTCACTCGGTTCTCTAGCTTTAGATTACGAGTGATAATAGTATCTTTATTAATTTCCACAGCAGCACCGTGAACTGTTTCTACACCCGCCAACTTCGCAGTATCTTTATTTCCGTTTTCGCAGTAAATTATATGAATTATGGAAAGAAACAGTAACGAACGTAACATTTTCGTGTTTTGATTGTTTCACAATTGCCAATAGGTTTTGGTTGTTAGCCAAGCCTTGGCTTGTTAAAGCTAAGCTTGTTAGAAATAACCTTGTAATTACCCTATACCTATTTGTAGATTTGTCCACTCTGGTGGCGCTAATCTTGGTGACGCTCTAAAGGCGGCTGTACACTCTCACCGAGGCAGGCCGAGACAGGGCGAGCGCGAGAGTGCACATGGTAGCTCGGTGTTTTTCGCAAGCTCTCCGTCCCGGGTCGGGCCTCTCGGGCGAGACATAGCAAGTGCTCTCGTGGGGGAGTCTACAGCCACCATTACCTTCCCGATGGCCTTAAAAAGAACTGGCAACAACACCGGCTGGGTTCTTATGGATTTTTTGGCATGACCTTGTTATGGATGCCGAGTAAAGTTGGGAGCACATTCGTACCATACTTGTTTATCATCAAAATAATCGGTTGATTTATAATAAGCTTTTGTTTTTAATTTGCTATAAACTTTGGAAGAAGTGTATAGTTCGCACAGCGGATCTAGGCTTCCGTGAAGTTAGCCGTTTGTGATGCGCAAAGACAATTTAGTTTGAAAAAGCTCCATTGCGCATCGAAACGGCTAATTTCACTACGGCCGAGATCCGTTGTGAGACCTATACATTGCTATCTTCTCTTATATATAAAAATGAATCGCTATGCGTTAGGCTCGCTAAAACTCAAGAACGGCTGGAATGATTTGGCTAATTTTGGTCTTGAAACTTGTATGAGTCCAGGAAAGGTTTAAGGAAAAAAAGAGATTTACTCTTGAAAGCGACAAACGGTAACCGTGGCAAAAATCTTAGTTCAACTTATATTGGTAAAAATTTGGTTTAGATTATTCTATAAATCTTCATGTAAAAAAAACTGTGCCAGAGTTGAGCCGCAAGCAACTTATCAGTAAGTAAATAAAACAATACATTGACCAGGTAATTATACAGATTTATTTAAATAGTCTTAATTACATAAAAACATATTTACATAACATCAAAATATACATAAAAGCATTTTATTCATTGTCTTCCACTCATACACAATCTAATATTAACATCACTTATTATACAAGGATATTTTTAAGAACAGAAGCAGCCTTTTCATTGTTCATAGTAGCCCCCTTATTCATAAACACAGGTTATTTTTTATAAACATTTGACATATTCCGGTACAAAGGGTATGGTTGTCGGGAAAATTACAAGCACATGAGAGTATAGATCTACGTCTCAGGGTGGAAATACGCGTTTGATACCTCTAGTATTGCAAGCGTCCATAGGCTATGGTAACCGCTTACCATCAGGTGGGCGTGGGCCGCATGCCGAAGTAAAAAAAGATCGCTAAAATAACAAAACTAGCTCACAGGTAGTCTGCCTTTGTCTTTTTAATGTCAATGATCAAAGATTGTATAGTTCTCACAACGGATCTCGGCCGTCGTGAAATTAGCCGTTTCGATGCGCAATGGAGCTTTTTCAAACTAAATTGTCTTTGCGTATCACAAACGGCTAACTTCACGGAAGCCTAGATCCGCTGTGCGAACTATAACTTTCAATGTTATTTTTGCTAAATATTAGAGGCCTTATAAAATGATTATGAATAAGGAGGTTAGTATTTTCTACAATAGCATAGAGTAGATAGATAGTTACTCACTAAGATTATTTTAAGTTACGTTTGATGGATTGGCTAATAAAAAAATCAAAACTAAAATCAATTTATTTCAGACAAATGTCAAAATATTTACCAAACTAACCTATAAACACTATTTCACACTACATTTGTACACTGTTCAAATATAAAATAATAACCAAAATGTTGTTTGCTGCTCCATAATTTTAAATACTTACTAAAATACTTTATATAAGGCAATCATAGGACCAAGCGTTAGTTATTCGCGATTAACTACGGGTTTTAACGTTTTTTTTTGGCTTTTGAATTGTACTAATATTTATTCTCTTATGTAGAGCACCGGTGGTCTAGTGGTAGTGACCCCGCCTTCTGATCCTAAGATCGTGGGTTCAAACCCCGTCGTGCACCAATGGATTTTTCTTTTCGAAAAAATTATGTGCGCAATGCCAGTGCTCTCATACGGTGAAGGAAAACATCGTGAGGAAACATGCACGGCATGTCCAAGAACTAAAAATTCGAAAGACATGTGCCATCCACCAATCCGCATTGGGTCCGCGTGGTGGATTAAGACCCAATCACTCTCGCCTGAGAGTAAGCCAGTGGCCCAGTAGTGGGAACATTAGAAGGCTGTCATGATTCTCTTATGAGAATGGTGTCTTCAGCCAAACCAGTTTTTTTTTTTTTTAATTACACACCCTCATTCACACTACATTTCCTCGCATAAAGCCATCCTACACTCTATTTTCTAACTCTTTTTCTTTCATGTTTCATTAGTTACATCACTGTCTACATAAAATCAATAATAGACTTAAGCAAGAGCAAAATCTCCTATGACAAGTATTTGTTTATTACATAAAAGGAGATTTTATCACTGTTAACATTGTAAACTATCTTTTGGAAACGCAATAAAACATTTGTATTGTATTCCGTTAGAGAGAAATAGTTAACGCTTGGTCCTATAATCGATTTACCGGAGATCATCTAATTAGCTGGAGTAACTATATCTGAAAAAAAAAAAAAAAAAAAACACAATGAATATAATATTGTTTTTTAGCCTTTTTATTTTTACATATAATTTTTTTTATAAAACTGAAGTGGCAACCAAGCGTACGGCCCACAAGATGGTAAGCGATACCGCAGCATATGGACGCTTGTAATACCAGAGGTATCCCTTGCGGGTTGCCACCTTGAGGCTAAGATCATTCTAAACGACTCAACTGATTTTAATGCGGTTTTCATCTATACTAATATTATAAATAGGAAAGATTTGAATTTTTATTTTTATTTAGTTTGATTATGGGTGTCATTCTGTGCTTAATTGCGATGACCATAGAGCCACTTTATAAGCAAGTGTGTTGAAAAAAGATGTTACTTACTAGGCTCTGGTCGGTGCGGGTGCATGCTGGTGCTGGTGCGACGGCGGGGGCGGCGTGTCGGCGGGCTCGCAGGCGGCGCACAGCGGCGCGGCGCGCGGGCTGGCCAGCGCGGGCAGTGCCGCGCGCCGCGCCACGCACCGCGTGCACACCACGCGCCCGCAGCCCCAGCAGTGGTGCTGCAACACAACACACACACACACACACACACACACATTATAGGGGCTTTGATTATTAGTGCGCAATATTCAAGGAATATGTTCCACACAAAAAAATACATGTTTTTTTTTTATCTGAAAAATCTCGAGTAAATTGATAACGTTTTCTGGTCAATTAATATTTAATATTTAAAGTGAAAATGGGCAGGACACATGCAAAGCTTAAACCCAATATATGGCAATAATAGTTACGAACAGGATAAAAAGAAAGGGAAGACCATTCAAAAGGTGGAATGTTTAAATAATCCATGTGGCCGGTAAACTATGGCCAAGAAGTCCAAGAGACAGGGACTTTTGAAGGAGACTATACCACAAGCTATTCTTGCCTATCAAATAAAAACAATTATTCTAATTGTTTTCTTGATTGTTTTTTTTTTATACAACTGATGTGGCAACCAAGCGTACGGCCCACAAGATGATAAGCGGTTACCGCAGCCTATGGACGCTTGCAATTCCAGAGGTATCACTCGCGGGTTGCCTTGAGGCATAGACCGAAAGCCACATGTGCCAGTCATTTCACCGGAAACCATACCCTTCACACCGGAACACAGCAATTAGAGCATTACTGCTTTGCGGCAGAAATAGGTATGGTGGTAGTACTTCCCCGGATGAATTCTATCACAAAGAACTCTGCTACTCTTAAAATGTGTAAATAAATTTCGTATTTACCTTTCTACTGAAGTGATCGAGCGGGGTAGAGCAGGTACACTCTGTGACGTGCTTAAGGCTCTTCCAGTCGAGGGCTACCGTGTTCACTTCGCGCTCCAGGAGGGAGAGTGTAGCGGGGACTTTATCTCCCACCTTCTGAAAGTATTTTAATCGTACAATAATAAGCATAGTGTCATTTTTAAGTTAAACAGAGCTGTGTTATGGGTACTAGATAACTGATATATATTTAATACAATACAATACATAAATAGATATTTTTTATTATATATAGAAAATACATGGTGGATTATAATTTCATAATTTCATTTATTTGGAACCAGACCACACTCTCGCTTCATAGTAGGCCAGTGTCAAAGCAGTGGGAACATCGTGCTGCCATGACGATGATGAATGTTGTTTTTAATAATTATGCGAAAGCTCATACAGTTGAGGTTAGCACGGAACACGGATGCGAGTAAACGACAAGTTTCAGCAGCAACATTCCCGTTATTAGCTGTTATTGTTTTTGTGGAGACTCATAAATATGATGCAATAAATGATACTGAATCCTGACTCATTTGGTCATTTTCGTATTTGGTTCATTATGCGTGGGGTTTTAACTGGCTACGCGTGTAGCCAGCCTGACTCCCAGAAGCACAGAAGCTTCCTGGGGGTCTTCACAGGCTTCTAGGAGTGACCTCGATGTGCCCAGGATTTGTGTGCTTGAGTGGCTACTCCTCCTTATTAGTATGCATTCCGGCTAAGGCTGCGTTTCCACCAATAAATAAATAAATAATGCTGGACAATCCACACAGCATCATCTAGCCCCAAGGTAAGCTGCTGTTAAACAGAGCTGTATTATGGGTACTAGATGACTGATATATACTTAATACAATACAATATATAGATAGATATTTTGTATCATATATAGAAAATACCAGAACACCCGGAACAAATATTTGTAGATCGTACAAATATATGATCCGAGGCGGGAATCGAACCCGCAACCTCCGCGTCGCAGGCCAATAGAATCACTTCATCTACCTAGCCTCGCTCTGACAGCTTTAATGACCCGAGGCGGGAATCGCTCTGACAGCTTTAAAGAAGTGATTCTATTGGTTCCTCGCAACACATCCTCGCACATCTCTGGTAGAAACAGAGTCTTTAGCGGGACATTTTTGCTCTTACTGGGGACAGCGGGACAGACAGTCCGAAAGCTGGACTGTCCCGCCCAAAGGACGTATGGTCACGTTACCTCAGTGATGAGTGGAATGCTGTCTGGCTTCGTCGGTGCATCAGCCTCTTTCAGCGGGTGGTTGTCATTGGCACACTCTAGCTCTGACACTGATCCCTCGTAATTTAACCTGCAAATAATCTTTCTTAATTTAGATTTAGATTTAGATTTATTTATTCAGAAATGATAGAAGTTTACAGTATTACTACCAAAATACTTACTATCTTAAATAAAAACTTAAGAATAATTTTAAATAACTAATTAAAGTGCATAGATTGTCAGCAAAAAGGTCGACTCGTTGGAACTCGTGTACAAATGCGTTTATGAGAGAGATCGCCCGGAGTGTTGGCGTGTTGTTCGCGTGGCAGGTCCGCATAGCGGGAGTTGTGAACAACCGACTAATAACAATAAAGTCAGGCCCAGCTTTGCGTGGGTGCGATGAAACCGCACCCGTGCGAAGCCGGGGTGGTTCGCTAGTTATAAATATAGCCTATGTTACTCAGAGATAATGTAGCATTCTAATGACGAAAGAATTTTTGAAATTGGGTTTTTTAAATTTATTCGTAACAAACAAATATACAAACATACAAATCTTTCCTCTTTATAATATTAGTATAGATAATATTATAAAGGGGAAAGTCTGTTTTATTTTATACAACTGAAGTAGCAACCAAGCGTACGGGCCCGCAAGATGGTAAGCGGTTACCGCAGCCTATGGACGCTTGCAATACCAGAGGTATCACCCGCGGGTTGCCACCTTGAGGCTAAGATCGAAAGGCTCATGTGCCAGTAATTTCACCGGAAACCATACCCTTCACATTGGAACACAGCAATGCGAGCATTACTGCTTGGCGGCAGAAATGGTAATGGTGGTAGTCCTTCCCCGGACGAGCTCTATCACAGAGAACTCTACTACTCTTATATGTTTGTGTAGATGTGAGAAAGATTGTATGTTTGAGGGAGCAACACGCCCAAACGACTGAAAACGAAGACCCGCGCGGTTTCACTCGCATTATTTTTCTCACCTGCCCTGGGGACCCACACAAATATTTTAAAAGCAATGTTAGCTGTTCTCGAGTTTTAGTGAACAGCAATATAAGATTGTAATCTTCTAATCAAAATAAAAATATGCACATAATTACATTAAAAGTAGTAGAGTTCTTGTGATAGCGCTCGTCCGGGGAACTACCACCATACCTATTTCTGCCGCCAAGCAGTAATGCTCGCATTACTGTGTTCCGGTTCGAAGGGTACCTATGGTTCTGGTGAAATTACAGGCACATGAGACTTTTGATCTACGTCTCAGGGTGGCAACACGTGAGTGATACCTCTGGTATTGCAAGCGCCCACAGGCTGCGGTAACAGCTTACCATCATGTGGGCCGTACGCTTGGTTGCCACTTTAGTAGTATAAAAAAAAGGTATTACATTTACAAAATACCACGTAGTAAGGAATCCAGCCGGTGTTGTTGCCAGTTCTTTTACAGCATGGGCGCGCTAGAACTGGCGTAAATTCACCTAGCTTATAAGACGTCTCAAAGAAAAAGTAAGTGGCCAACTCTGGTGACAGAGCTTTTAGGCCGCCCGAAGGCTTCCGTCATGGCTTAACTTTGAAACAGCCGAACAGGGGACCGACTGCTGTTTCAAAGTGATCCTTGTAATCTTAATGATAGAGATCTCACTTATTATCGAGCTGCAAGCCGTCCATTTTGGTGTCGATATCCACAGAGGTGCGGGTTCCGTTCTGGTAGTTGACGACAGCGCCGTCTATCCCGCGCTCCGCCCTCCGGCCCGAGAGGAGACTCTTGAAAGTAGTGATCCGCTGGAAAATCAACCAAAATTTTCTTACACCTTTGAAGTTTACATGGTGGTAGGACTATTTAGCAAGAGTCCGTCTTTGTGGGTAGCACCGCAGAGCCAGGTATTTTGTCTGTGAGGTAGTATTGATATGGTACCTCGGCGAGATAGTTTTTTTTTTATACTACTGAAGTGGCAACCAAGCGTACGGCCCACAAGATGGTAAGCGGTTACCACAGCCTATGGTCGCTTGCAATACCAGAGGTATCACTCGCGGGTTGCCACGGCTAAGGTCGTAAGCCTCATGTGCCAGTAATTTTACCGGAAACTATACCCTTCACACCGGAATACAGCAATGCGAGCATTACTGCTTGGCGGCAGAAATAGGTGTGGTGGTAGTCCTTCCCTGGACGAGCTCTATATACCTTGGCGAGGTAGTTGATGTGGTACATACCTTGGCGAGGTAGTTGATGTGGTACATACCTTGGCGAGGTAGTTGATGTGGTACATACCTTGGCGAGGTAGTTGATGTGGTACATACCTTGGCGAGGTAGTTGTAGTGGTACATACCTTGGCGAGGTAGTTGATGTGGTACATACCTTGGCGAGGTAGTTGATGTGGTACATACCTTGGCGAGGTAGTTGATGTGGTACATACCTTGGCGAGGTAGTTGTAGTGGTACATACCTTGGCGAGGTAGTTGATGTGGTGGCGCAGCGCGGAGGAGTGGTCGACGGCGGCCGGCAGCAGGTCCGCCAGCGCCTCGCGCGGGTGCACGCCGTGCTCGTGCCGGCAGTACATGCCGCGCCAGAACCTAACAACAACAATTACTTATTCTTTTTACAACTGGTTAGTATAGTATGTACATAAAATGGGTCTTATTCTAAAACTATCGATGAGACGACCGATGTGGCGCAGCGGGCGCAGGTCCGCCTGCGACGCGGAGTTTGCGGGTTCGATTCCCTCCTCGTGTCAAATGTTTGTATGATCTACAAATATTTGTTCCGGGTGTTCTGTATTTTCTATATATAATAAAAAATATCTATCTATGTATTGTATTGTATTAAGTATATATCAGTCATCTAGTACCCATAATACAGTTCTGTTTAACAGCAGCTTACCTTGGGGCTAGATGATGCTGTGTGGATTGTCCAGCATTTATTTTATTTTATTTTCTTTATTAAGATTAGATTATTTATTTATTTTATCGGACCCGGACTCTGGCTTCGCACGGGTGCTATAAAACCTTCCTCTTGAATTGTTCGTATCTATTGATGAAAACCGCATTGAAATCCGTTGCGTAATTTAAAAGTTCTAAGCGTAAATACATACATACAAAAGGATCTGTCCTTATGCAAAGATAGAACTAGGTAATAGTCTTTTTTAAACTTACGCGATCAGAACTCATAGTTTTTTATAATATTTGCGGGATTTTATCGCGTAATTTACCTTTTTATTTCCCCGAAGTTTCGGTTGTGTTGCAACAACCGTGGTCGCGGGCAGACTGGAGTATGCTTATGGAGCTACCGCAGAGAAGCGAAAGCAGTTTTTGAAACTACCCTCACTTGGTCTTCAGAATTCGAAAAGTCCGCGTTCACACTCCGACACACGACACTAACTGTATCTACACACTGCGATGACAAACTTCGACGCGCACACCTACTTATAATTGGATTCCACGACGACGAGAGTTTGAAGCCGTCTTCCCGGTTGAAATTTGGGTACTTCTTAATTTCAATAGCCTCACGAAACATTCTCTTGTAGAACCGATGCTCATTAGAAAGAACCTTGGGATCGTGAAGCTCATTGGGTAAATTACGCGATAAAATCCCGCAAATATTATAAAAAACTAGAACTAGGTAAGTACATAAACGGGTCTTAATTTAAAAATACTTAAGTTTCACTAGTCTAACCTAACAGGCTTACAAACATTACACATTATTGTCATTATTCATAAAAAACCTGTTATTTCAGCAGCTTGATATGTATTTATTGAAAATTAGATTAGAAAAAGGTGTTAATAATGAAATACCTGATATTCTGCGCGCTGAGGTCCGGTCGCAATAGATCGAGATGCGATTTGGGATCGTACAACGGGTTCTTGTACTCGTTCAAGTGGCTCGCCATGTAGCCCCATAGCGAGAATGTGCGCTCCGATAACCTAAAATAATATAATATTGATAAAATAAAGTGATATAGATTGATAAAACAATGATTTATGCCCTTATTCATAAAAATTGCCTTTTTAGGACATTATTATAACAGTGATGATGGTACAGTTGGAAACACTGTATTTAAACAAAACATTGTTTTATCTGTATTGCTGAACTATTCAGCAGTTAAGCGGCGTTTATAGGTAAAGAAAAGTTAAACACAGTGTAAGAGAAGATTAGTTAAAACGAAGTTAATCTACGGATTAAAAATTTATTTTTATAGGTAAAGGCCCTATAGTGTAAGGGTTGCACCCTAACGCGAGATTTTTTTTTTTATTTTTTTTTATACAACTGAAGTGGCAACCAAGCGTACGGCCCACAAGGTGGTAAGCGGTAACCGCAGCCTATGGACGCTTGCAATACCAGAGGTATCATTAGCGGGTTGCCACCTTAAAGCTAAGATCGAAAGCCTCATGTGCCAGTAATTTCACCGGAAACCATACCCTTCACACCGTAACACAGCAATGCGAGCATTACTGCTTGGCGGCAGAAAAAGGTATGGTAAAAAGGTATGTATTTTTCTTTTATAGCTTATGACAGTTAGTAGTTGCGTCACATCTCCGCTCTGGAAGTGTTTTGTGCAGAGGGTAAGTAATGAAGGAAACTATTTCTTTCATTAGTCTTCCTCGGCTTCCTAGCTTGCTCACCCCAGTACCTACTTATTTTTATTATATTTGTTTTAGTTTCTAGTTGCATGTTTTATTTATAGTTTAATTAATTAATTGTTGTTTTTTTTTATTTTATGGATCTGGCGTTATCTGAAATATATATTTTTTTTTTTATTATTTTGTTTGTTGTTTTTTTTTTGGTCAATTTCGTTTTTCTTTCTGAAACGTTTAAAAAACAACTGTGTTCAAGGGTGCGTCACCTGAGGTCCCTGCGGTCCTTCTGGCAGTTCCCGACGAAGGTGCCGTACTGGCACGCGTGCACGTGGTCGTGCATCGTCAGCAGGAACCTCTCGTTGAACTGGAACGCCTGCGTACATCATCACAATCTTTATTTATTACTAGTAGACCGCGGTTTCACTCGCGTTATTTTTTTTTTTTAGCAAATTTTTACACCCTTTAAACCTTCCCTCAACTTTTACAAACATTTCAAGACCATAATTAGCCAAATCGGTCCAGCCGTTCTCGAGTTTTAGCGAGACTAACGCACAGCAATTCATTTTTATATATAAGATTAGCTGACCCGGCGCGGTTTCACTCGCGTTATTTTTTTTTTTGCAAATTTTTACAGCCTGTATATTTTCTCACCCTTTAAACCTTCCCTTAACTTTTACAAAACTTTTCAAGACAAAAATTAGCCAAATCGGTCCAGCCGTTCTCGAGTTTTAGCGAGACTAACGCACAGCAATTTATTTTTATATTTAAGATTATTATTACTTTGTATCTAGATTTTACTCTACTCATTGTTGAAACCGGGGTTAACTAAAGTATAGTTCTCACGGATCTTTGCCGTTGTGAAGTTAGCCGTTTCGATGCGCAATGGAGCTTTTTCAAACTAAATTGTCTTTGCGCATCACAAACGGCTAACTTCACGGAAGCCTAGATCCGCCGTGCAAACTATACACGGGCCTAAGCCCAGTGGCCCAGTAAGCCAGTGGGAACATTAGAAGGCTGTCATGATGATGATGATGAATGTTTGTTCTGTTTTTGTTCTTTTACTCGTGTGAATATATCTCTTCTATTCTACGAGTATAGTACCTGAGGGTGCATCCTCAACAGCTGCCACGTGCAATCGAGCAGCTGTGTGAAGACGGGTGACCGCTCGCGACTGAGGCACGCCACGTGCCCGCAGCGCGCCGTGAACTTGTGTCCAAACGACAACCAGTCCTTTTCTATCAACGACTGTACAAAAAAATATTAGCTTTAGTTACAATAATCTATAGTAAAGTAAGTTCTATGAGTAAAGTAAGTTTTATGAGTAAAGAAAATAAGTTTTATGAGTAAAGTAAATAAGTTTTATGAGTAAAGTAAGTAAGTTATATGAATAATGTAAGGTAGTTCTATGAGTAAAGTAAGTAAGTTCTATAAGTAAAGTAAGTAAGTTCTATGAGTCAGTGGCCACGTCACGGAGTTAATAGGCCGAAAAACTCCGACAGGCCTAACTAAGACAAACCCGGGACCGACAGGTTAACGTGCTATCCAAAGCACATATAAAGCGCTCAGTTGAAATTATCACTGGCGGTTACCCATCCAAATAGTGACTTTGAAAAGTTGGAAATGCTTAATTTCGTTGAACAGTGGCTTTACTCTTGAACGCGATCGGTATTGGACAAGTATTGGAATATGACATTTCGTACTTTTGACAGCAAACTTAGCGCTAAATTCAACCTTGTTTTCAAGAGTACAAAAATTTGACAGCAGTAAATAAAAATTGGGATTGGATCGGCATTGTCATTGGATTCAAGAGTAAGGCACCTGTTATAAACAACTCAGCCAGCTGCGTCACGAGCGCTTCGTAAAATAACGCGTGCGGTCCCAGCCGTCGCTGCAGTGCACGGCACACTGGCGCCGTGCGGTATCTCTCCACTAGCACCTGTGAACTACAGATACAAGTACACAATACCTGGTATCCATTGATAGTGCGATAGTGCGGCTCGAGACAGAGCGCGGCGAGCGAGCAGGCCTGCGCCGTGCGGTCCCAGCCGTCGCTGCAGTGCACGCACACGCTGGCGCCGTGCGACACCGCGCTGGCGATCCAACAGGACGTGTCCAGGATTGATCTGGAAATAAGCCCCGTTTTCATTAGGGGACATGTGTCCCTTGAACTTGTCGCCCACGACATTTACATGTCGCGAGAGGGACATGTCGCATGTGTACAATCCGCGAGCGTGGACATGCCGCGACTTCGTGTCACGCGACAGTCGCTCGTCACAATTCGAGTAGTAAGGACGCGTGTTGTTCAGAGTTCCGCGACAATAATAGTGGTTCACTACTGTTATTGTAGTGGACATCGACCGCAAAACTTCGGTAATGTGGACGAGCGAAATGTTGATTGACATTAAATCAGAGTGTCGGGGATATTCCCCGTAAGTTAAGTTAAGTAAAGTTAAAGGGTAGGAAATAACCAAACCCAGTGATTGCTAGATGACAACCCTTTATTCAGTAAACATTACATTATTTATTCTACATCTATGCTTTACATGAACGTGCGGTATTTTGCTTACTTTTGATTACCCTTGAACGTGCTGTTATTGTTTAGTCTGTAAAATGCTGCGACTGCGGAAGTACAATAATCGTATTGATATATGTTTAGCCGTCGACTTGGTTTGCCTATGTTTCAATTTATATAATGCAAATAATGTATTAGTTATTAGATTATTATGACATGTTCATTGGTTTGAACACAGAGTCTCGCGTAAATCTCGCGACAGCTCGCAACATGTCGAGCGACTTTGTCCCCTAGTGAATACGTAGCTATAACATTTCATATCCCGATTGACCCTTAAGAGGAAATGTGGGATATTTTATGAAATTTATCAGAATATTATAAAAGGCCTTCGTGGCAACTGACAGATCAAAGCACAGCCTAAACCATAAGTTCTAGATACTTGTAATAGTAATAGTAGTGCATAATATTCAAGGAGTATGTTCCACACACAAAATAAAATATTATCTGACCCTTTTTTTAATAAAAAAAATATTTTGTCTGACATATCTCGAGTAAATCGATTACGTTTTCTGGACAATTATTATTTATCATTGTTGGAAATCGATAAATCATGAGTATGGTATCATTTTGAACTTTTGGCAACCTTTAGGAGGCTTATACCGATAGAGACGATCGATATTAACTTTTCTACGTACTTTAGTGTGGAAATAAAGTTTTTTTTTTGTTTTTATTAAGTTTTAATCACTAACTTGATATGTTTGAGCCAGCCAGACGATTCTAAGCCACTGAGAAACGAAGACATAGTTGGAGTGTTCTGTTCACACGCTAAAACATACCAAAATTATTAATATTTATAAGTAAATTAAGTAAGTAAAGCAAGTAAAATATGTAATTAAAGTAAGTAAAGTGAGGAAAGTAAGTAAGTAAATTACGTAAAGTAAGTTAGAGAAGTAAAGTAAGTCATAATCAAAGTAGCTTAAGGTAAGTTTGTAACTCAAGAAAAAATTAATAAATACTAAATACTACTAAATAAAGCAAGAAGTAAAGAACGAAATTTATTTCGGAGTTTTTTTTATTATTATTTATTTATCTTTTCGTTTGTTATTGAAACTTTATCGTATTCTAGGATTGTCAATTCAGTAAAACGTACTTTCAACAAGCTTCTGCAGGCTTTTCCTCATCACGTGAATGTTCCCAATGCCCATAAACTGGAACTTGATGTTTTCGTAGAACGCCTCATTTTCGTAGCCCTTGCCGGCCGCGCGGTTCACCATCGCGTTAATCTGAAACAGTAACACACTCAAGTTAAGGAAGTAAGAAAAGTAAGTTAAAAAAGTACAGTAAGTATTTTTTCTGATTATTTTAATTCATTTAGGACAACAAACAATACATTAGAGTAGTTAAGTAATGTAAGTAATGTAGGTGAGGTAAGTAAAAATAACAATTATTGAGGACAAAGTGGTACAAAAATAACATGGATGTAACATTATGTAATAGGAGATAATATCGCAGACAGCGATTTCTTACTGATTATGTATAAATATAAAAAAGTACAAAAGTAAGTAAAGTAAGTTAGTATGAGTCAGGTATAAAGTCCCCGATAGACCGATGATATTAAAGCTGTCACAAGAAGTCGGTGGTGAATACTCAAGATAGGTCGTCATGGCACTTTTTGGGGGATGTCCGTCTATGTCTAACAGTGGTATATAGGCTTACATGATGATTATAAATGAACTCGGATTAACATTTTTTTTTTTATATATACAACTGAAGTGGCAACCAAGCGTACGGGCCACAAGATGGTAAGCGGTTACCGCAGCCTATGGACGCTTGCAATACCAGAGGTATCACTCGCAGGTTGCCACCTTGAGGCTAAGATCGAAAGCCTCATGTGCCAGTAATTTCACCAGAAACCATACCCTTCACACCGGAACACAGCAATGAGAGCATTACTGCTTGGCGGCAGAAATAGGTATGGTGGTAGTCCTTACCCGGACGAGCTCTATCACAAAGAACTCTACTACTCTTAAACACCATCTTAGGTCCCTGCGCCTTAGGTGTCCAGATGGTGAAGGAAATATTCACTACTAGCGGTCGCCCGCGACTTCGTTCGCGTGGAACTCGGGAACCGTACTTTTTTTGGGATAAAAAGCAGCCCTTGTTCAATTCCCGGTCACGATCTATTTATGTTTTAAATTTCAGCCAAATCGGTTCAGTGGTATAATTAGGTATAATTGGGTTAATTTTTTATTTTCGTTTATTTGGGAAACAAACAGTACTTAAAAACTAATAACTAAACTAAAATTAAAACTAATGACTATTAACATGTTACCGCATATCTAATCTAAAAAACTTGCTTGTTGAGAAAATATAAAAGAAATAAATAAATAAATAATGCTGGACAATCCACACAGCATCATCTAGCCCCAAAGTAAGCTGCTGTTAAACAGAGCTGTATTATGGGTACTAGATGACTGATATATATTTAATACAATACAATACATAGATAGATATTTTTTTATTATATATAGAAAATACCCAGAACACCCGGAACAAATATTTGTAGATCGTACAAACATTTGTTCCGAGGCGGGAATCGAACCCACAACCTCTGCGTCGCAGGCGGACCTATATATATAAAAAAAATAATAATAATAATAACAGAAGTAAGTAGGTATACAAATGTTAGTATTTAAATTTTAATATGATGTGATGACATTGCAGTGCCCAACAGGGTGCATTTACTTGACCTAAGCTACCCTAGAACTAAGCTATAATAACTATGTATACTCACGACGGATCTCGGCCGTAGTGAAATTAGCCGTTTCGATTCGCAATGGAGCTTTTTCAAACTAAATTGTCTTTGCGCATCACAAACGGCTAACTTCACGGAAGCCTAGATCCGCTGTGCGAACTATACATGTAATCAATCAATAAATGAAATGAAAAATGAAATGGTTGTCGAGTTATATAGGAACAAACATCCTAACTTTCGCATTTAATCAAATTAGGTCAATGTTTAGGGCAAATACATTCCTACCTGATTTATGTTAGTGTTAAGTAACTGTATGGTTTGCCTTTTTGCACTTTAAAATGTACGTGTGTTTTGAAGATACAAATAAATGATTTATCTATCTATCTATCTTATCTATCATTTATAATATTAGTGTGATTAGTGTGATAGTGTGAAGTGAGATGTTGGTGTCATTAATCACAAACTCACTCTAGGCCGTGTGTCGACGACATACATGTATCCGCAGTTTGGGTTTGCTCGCCTGATCAAGTCCAGCATTTGTTCGTCTTCCATACATCTGCAAAAATGTGTTGTGGTTAAACTGTATAGTCAGGCGTGGAGTTTAAAATCAGGCGACTTGAATGTCTCGTCTTTTGCATAAAAAACTGCAACTTCAGTGACAAGTAGAATATATCGGAGCAATGAAGTCATCACATCCTGTATCTAAAAACACATTGTAGAAAACCGGCTTAAAACAACTTGTAAATCATGAATTGATTAGCTGATTAAGTAATCTAGTAGTTAATTTAAACTATTCAAACCATCAGTTAGTAATCTAGTGGTTAATTTAACTATTCAGACCATAAGTTAACTAATTAGATTGTTAAAAGCAGGACTCAGGCATTCACAAGTAATTTTGTCTTGTTGTAAACAACTGTGGACGCATGCCTGCGTTTTGCTATAAATACGGCCGACGACCCGGGTACAATTCATCGTTCCCTCCGTAGACCAAGGCACGTGCTTGGTGATCCCAATGACGTGATCGCCTCCGCTAACGCGGAGGCAATCCCTTCATCCAGCTCGGACAGAGAAAACACTCAACAGATACACCGACCTCGCCGGCGAGGTCGAAGACTCCTTTCCGCTACGGTCCCTGGGGTTGGGCCATTCCCCCCGGCAACAGCCCAAGCCGAGGTTCGTACCTAAGTGGTGCCCTTGCGCTTGTTGCCAAAAACTCAAATCTTTGCAGGCAGCGCCTTCTGCGTTCGCCAAAAGTTCGTGTAACGCTGTCACGGACCGTCAGTCGGTCTAACAGCATATAATCCATTAGAAAAAAAAAAAAAAAGTACAATTCATTCGCACTCGAGCCGTCGGACCGTCAACACCTACTGAAGCTTGAAATAAAGAAGACTTGAACAGTTTCTGCCTTTTCTTCAACAAGATGGGTGATCCATCATGAACATAGGCTAGTGACCCTATCTACGAAGCATCCTGGACCTGCTCCTCCGTCAAATATAATATAATAATTGTTTATTTAGCACAAAAACAAGTTAATATTACACTTTAGACAAAAAGGAAGCATTTTTTTTCATAGAAATGCTAACTTTTGACCACTATCAAATCAACAATATAGTAAGAATGATGATCGATGTGGCGCGGCGGGCGAACGTCCGCCTGCGACGCAGGAGGGTGCGGGTTCGATTCAGCCTAGGGACAAATGTTTGTACGATTTGCAAATATTTGTTCCAGGTGTTCTGGGTATTTTCTATGTATAATAAAAAAATATCTGAAAAAGAAATACTTTTGGCGACTCGACGGAGCAACACGTCTGCCGGAGACCAAGTTGATGGTCCTGATGATGTCCCATGGAGGGATGAAACACGTGTCGATATTTTTCTTTTGAGGTTAACTGTGTGACCTCACTAGTTAAAAAGTTAAGCGGAATAGTACTAAAGATTTTTCATCAGTTTTTATCTTATAATGGATTTCCACAAAGTAACGCCTAATCTATCAATTAAAAAAAATATCTAAGTATCCATGTATTGTATTGTATTGTATTAAGTATATCAGTTATCTAGTACCCATAACACAAGCGCTGCTTAGCTTAGGGCTAGATGATGCTGTGTGAATTGTCCAGCATTGTTAATTAGAAAAATATACAAAATTCTAATAAAATTTGCCTCGTAAAACATGAACATCTTTTAGGCGTTAGCTGCTACTAACGCTGATTTTCAGTTAAAAGCAATGCAGAGTATGAGCATATTGAGCATCATCAAAAAAAAAGCTAGGAACCCAGCCGAGTTTGTTGCCAGATTCATCTAGGCTGGGGCGCGTGGAACTGGCGTAAATTCACCTAGCTGTAAGACGTTTCAAAATGAGCCTTGTGATATGATTAAATAAAGATATATTTTACTTTAAATATTTTTTACATAAATCAATAAATAAATAATGCTGGACAATCCACACAGCATCATCTAGCCCCAAGGTAAGCTGCTGTTAAACAGAGCTGTGTTATGGGTACTAGATGACTGATTTATACTTAATACAATACAATACATAGATAGATATTTTTATTATATATAGAAAATACCCAGAAAACCCGGAACAAATATTTGTAGATCATACAAACATTTGTCCCGATGCGGAAATCGAACCCGCAACCTCTGCGTCGCAGGCGGGCCTGCCCTCGCTGCGCCACAACGGTCGTCACATGTGTGTATAGGCTTCCGTGAAGTTACCCGTTTCGATGCGCAATGGATCTTTTTCTAACTAAATAGTGTTTGCGCATCACAAACGGCTAACTCCACGGAAGCGTAGATCCGCCGAGAGAAGTATACCTGGCGGAGAAGCCGCTGAGCGGCTGTGCGCAGCGCGTGATGGCCGCCTGGTTGTGGTGCAGGTAGGCGAGCGCCGGCAGCCGCCCGCGCGACCTGAAGCTCGCGCTGCCCAGCAGCACTGCGCTCGACGCGCGCGCAGGCACGTACATCTCGCTCGGGTACGTATCGCACAGCTGCAACCACACAAAATATCATTCATCGTCATCGTTCGTTCGTTCGTATGAGTCAGTGGCCAACTCTGGTGACAGAGTTTCTAGGTCGCCCGAAGGCCTCTGGCATGGCATAACAACTTTGAAAAAGCCGGGACCGACTGCTTAACGTGCCTTCCGAAGCACGGGAGCGCTCAGTTGAAATTGCCACTGGCGGTCACCCATCCAAATGATGACCCCGCGGAACAGTGCTTAACTTCGTTGATCTGTTAAGAACAACTTAGTCAGCTACGTCATGAGCGCTCTCAATCTCATCATCATCATCAATTAACGAGAGCACTCGCTGTCTCGCCCGAGAGACCCAACCCGGGACGGAAAGCTTGCGAGACACCGAGACAGGGCGAGAGCTATAGTTCTCACAACGGATCTCGACCGTCGTGATATTAGCCGTTTCGATGCGCAATGGAGCTTTTTCTAACTAAATTGTTTTTGCGCATCACAAACGGCTAACTTCACGGAAGCCTAGATCCGCTGTGCGAACTATACCATGTACATTCTCGCGCTCGCCCTGTCACGGCCTGTCTCGGTGAGAGTGGGCCTTTACATATTCTATCTATAGCCTGTCATCATAGGCCTTTTCCATTAATAAAAGATGATTTAAGCGTCTATACTTCTATACTAATATATAAATGAGGGTTTTTTTCCCCTTTGTATGAATGTAAGTATGTACGCTTAGATTATTTTAACTACAAAACGGATTTTAATGCGGTTTTCAGCATTAGATAGTGAGTCAAGATGAGAATTTACACGTATTTCAAGCATCCGTGCGAAACCGGGGCGTGTCGCTAGTTTATTGATATAATAAAGAATTTACTTCGATAAGTTTGGGGCTGATTGACGCTGTGTGAAAATCCAGTTATCCAATTTTATATTCTACTGAATTATAGAATGTAGTAGTATGAATGTGTAGAATTATGGCATTTTGATTCTTATGATAATAACATAAAGGTCACTGGACGACTCTTCCTTATTAAACAGGCTAAAATTGTTCTCATATGAATACTTATGCAATGTTATTTTTTTATTGCAAAAATAATGGGCACTTTGCCAAACCACAAACTGAGTAGAAGTGAATGGTTGAAATTTCGAGTGATTTGTTATTTCGACACCTAAGTCAACCGACTCCGTGGCGCAACGGTAGCGCGTCTGACTCCAGATCAGAAGGTTGCGTGTTCAAATCACGTCGGGGTCAAACCTGTATTTTTGTATTTTACTTTTTCTGGAGCATTTTTTTAATAATTTGATTGAAAACTAAAATCCGACTGCCTTGTTTCTGATAAAATAATCGAATCACGTAAATTCGATTAATGCAAAACTTTGAATATATAATTCGTTTCTAATAATAAAAAAATTGAAGTCGGTAACATAAAGTGAAAACGTTCGCCTGATGTTAAGCGCCACGCCTGACCGTAACAGAATCAGATGTAATGTCACCAAAAGCTTCAAAGGTCTGCAAGGCACAGTGCTTGTACGTCTCAAGGTGGCAACGCCCAAAGTGATATGCCGTTGCAAACGTACACAGGCTAAGGTACCTGCTTACCATTAAGGGGCCGTACGCTTGATTGCCACTTTAGTGATATAAAAAAAACAATTTCTAAAAAAGCTGCATTACAAAGGTACCTCATAGTCCTTGTTGGCTGTACACAGCACCCACTGTTCGTTAGGCACGTTCATCCTCTGGTACTCCGTCTGGATGTCGAAGAAGTTCCACCCGGCAGACTTGGGCAGGTCGTCAGGCGTGGACTTGTAGTGGAAGCAGTACAATTCATCTATGTGCACTGCAAAATTTATGAATTGACAAATTTAAAAACTGTTTTTTTTATACAACTTAAGTGGCAACCAAGCGTACGGCCCACAAGATGGTAAGCGGTTACCGCAGCCTATGGACGCTTGCAATACCAGAGGTATCACTCGCGGGTTGCCACCTTGAGGCTAAGATCGAAAGCCTCATGTGCCAGTAATTTCACCGGAAACCATACCCTTCACACGGGAACACAGCAATGCGAGCATTACTGCTTGGCGGCAGAAATAAGTATGGTGGTAGTCCTTCCCCGAGCGAGCTCTATCACAGAGAACTCTACTACTCTTAATTAAACAAAAACTGTCTCAAAATGCTTACTCGATAATAACCGATTACTTAGATGATAAAAAAGCTTAGAGCTACTAGCCTGGTTGGCTGAGCCGCATCAGAGTCTGATGCATCTCGTGGCAGTCCCGTTCGCGCGGTATCACGAAGAACACCGACTGGAAGGTCTTGGTGCGTACCAGGAGCGGCGATCCCGTGGTGGTGATAGGCAGACGCTCCACCGTAGATATGTGCGTTAGGAGTATCTAAAAGTAAGTAAGTAAAAAAGTTTATTTCGAGACAGTTGATACAGGTGGTAATCATATTAAAAGTGTATATCTAAGCAGTTAAGCATATACGAGTACATGTGGATCATAAGTCTTCGAAAATGGTCGCCATTCAGCATTTGCTATAGCAGCATGCAGTAGTACTATACTACTTTAGCGCTGGTCTTCCATGGCGCCAACGGCAACTGCGGAACACTAGTCGCCGCTTTTAAATAATTTAAATATAAGTTAAAATTCAGAGATAAATGATAAAAAATTACATTGTACAACGTATGCACACTGGTAGTTCTACGAACAGAAAAACTAGCAAAGAAAATCTTTTGAAAGTGAGCCATTTACTGCATTTTGAGGAGCAATTCTGCTCATCACGCTGAAGATCCTCATCAGATCTTTACCAAACTTTAATCATCATGACAGCCTTCTCATGTTCCCACTGCTGAGACACTGGCCTACTCTCTGGCGAGAGTGATTGGGTCTTAATCCAAACACGCGGACCCAATGCGAATGGCACATATCTTTCGAATTTTTAGTTCATAAGGACATGCCGGTTTTCTCACGATGTTTTCCTTCACCGTATGAGATCACTGGCATTGCGCACATACATTTTTCGAACAGAAATATTTATTGGTGCACGACCGGGTTTGAACCCACGACCTTAAGATCAGATGCGATCACTACCACTAGACCACCGGTGCTGCCAAATTTTAATCTCATAAATTACCCATAAAATAAAAAAGAATCTTCAAAATCAATTCATAATTTACGGAAAAATCGCATGACAAAAAAAAACACAAACGAATTGATAAACGAATATATGTTGCTGAGGGTACAGATAGACAGAATTACCCATTATTTTCACTCAAAACGGGATATTTACCATGATTTGTGAGTTTTATTGAACTATGTTTTATTGTGGGTGCATGTAACTGCGCCGAAATATCGGGAATCAATAAAACTCACAAATCATGGTAAATATCCCGTTTTTAGTGAAAATTATGTTAATAACCATGATAGTTTTAAGAACTAGACTTACCCATGTCTCTTTCCTCATCTCATGGTCGACGAATATAAGGTGCGTGGTCGCGAAGTAGAGCGTGCCTTTCGAAGGGTTCCGTATGTTGTACTTATCCAGTAGCTGGACGTTTTCCAACTGTAACAATAACATGCTATATTAGTTAGTTATGAAATAATCCAATAGCGATCAGGCTACGGAGAGGCGCAATCAGACCGCCATTTTTTTGTATGTCAGCAACTGACAAGACAATCAAGCCCACCTGATGTTAAGCAGCCTGACTTTTACAGATGCAATGCCACCCACTACGCTTATCACCCGGAAACATCGATGTCAAGTCTCTTTCGCCCAGTAATTTCACTTGCTACAGTACCCTTCAAACCTAAACACAGTAATGCTTACACACTACTGCTTGGAGGTAGAATATCTGACACTGCGGTGGTACCCACCGAGACGGACTCTTGCTGAAGAGTCCTACCACCAGACTGACTGAGAGATCAACGCACGTACAGCCTAACTAAACCACAAGTCCTAGAAACAATAAAACATTGATTTATGATATAGGCATGCACTAAGAAAGGAATTCCCGAAACTCAACTCTTAGAGGACGCAACGGGTAGATAAAGTTTGAAAAGTCAGCGCGGACAAAATCATGGAGCGTTCCAATAGTTATGCTAATAAAAGCTCAGTAAAGCTACTTATTTCAAGGAATCTTTAATTTATTAGGTTATTTTGTAGGCTTATAACGTAATTTATTCTATAATACAAATATTATACTCGTACACACTAGCACATTGTTATTACACAAGTTATACGTTTATTACGTAAGTTTCATAAATTCCCAGCGAGTTTGCGAATTTCCACAGTGTTTTAGCTCCTGTCTAGGGGCTCATTTACTGTTCCTCGAGGTAGCTATTTCAATGTAACCTACATATATCACTGGCTGTGTAGAAACTACAATAACACTAATACTCTGTTCGTAGTCTTCTGTAGAACAAGTTACAAGCTGAAGTTCGTACAAAATACTAGAAAGATATAATTAGAGAAAGTTAGAGTTAGTTTCGCAGTTTCTGAATGCAGAGAGAGAAAAAATAGTATAAAGAATATTGAGTTCTTTCTAATAGAGCTCGTCCGGGCTACCGCTAAACCTATTTCTGCCAAGCAGTAATGCTTGAATTGCTGTGTTCCGTTTCGAAGTGTATGGTTTCTGGTAAAATTACAGACACCTGAGGCTTTAGATTTAAGGATGGCAACGCGCATGTGATATCTCTGATGTTGCAAGCGTACATAGTCTACGGTAACAGCTTAACATTAAGATCACCACATAGATCATATACACATACACAACATAGCACACGAAACTTAGATCAAGATATAAAAGGCACAAGAGTATATAGGTATGGATAGGATATTATTGGAATTCTTGTGATCGTCGAACAAAAGGACAGTCCTTTTATAAGAAACTTAATACCGGTATTATCCCGTTGAAAGGGTAAAGTAACCATGACTGATAAGCGCACAAAAGATGTATTTTAATATGTTTCGTTAGGTAAGTATATTAAAAAAAACGCGGTATATAAAGTGTCATGATTTTAAATTGTTTTAGTTTAAATGTATCTATTATATATATTTATTTTGTATTTATTAAAGGCTGTAATTCAATTATGATGAAATAATTGATAGAACTCATTTTGGTTCATCAACGAATTCAAAGAGGGCACTATTGTTAATTTAGTATTGTAAAGAATACGGGTAAGTAGCGCCAGTAGCGCCACCCGAAATCGACGGAAGATGACAGGCAGGCAGTCTTTGCTCGGCTTGGTCTCGAGAAACAACTTACTGATTGTTCACTAGATTTAAGTTATGAAAGAGAGTGTAAACATTGTATCGGTGTTAAGGAGGTGATATTTATGCTAATTATACGCCGTTCTGTTATAAAAGTGAGTTTTATTATATTTCAGAAGTGCAAAGAATACCACAGATTTATTACCTAGTAAGTAGGTACGTACTCTGTGTGTGACCAGACAGAGAACGAAAAGGAAAAAGGGCCCGCACTGTCTGACTGCTGGGCAAAGTATTTCCATCATTATCTAGGTATGTCTACCGTATTTATTATCACGTTTAATACTTATTGTTATTTTTTTTTGCAAGAAAGCAGTTTGGTTTTTATTTTTTTACGTGCCGCGCGCGACAGACGAGATAAAAGTTGCGCGTAGTTAATAGTGGTGTGTACCAGTTTGAAAAACCGGATAATCACCGGTTAGAACGAGTACCGGAGCCTAATCAGTGTTTTTTTTTTTTCTTAACTACCGGTTATTTGATTGGTTGCACAACGCGTTCAAATGTGTCAAAATTTTTGAACAAATAATTCCGTAGATAGAGAAAACTTGCTGACTGCTTGGCAAATTCTTTTTCTTTCCTACAAGAAAGAAAAGTTAGGTATAGTACCAAATAGGTATCACAAGGATGATTCGATGCTATAAGTATTTGGTGGTATCGAAATTATGCATCTAGTAAATTTAATGGCTTTGTACGGTGCAGTTTTCAGTAAATTTAAAGTATTTTTAAAAAATTAAGTTAATAACTAATATTTCATAAAATGTTGTTCATCTTATATCATCACTTTGAGCATTGATGATATAAACGATGATTTTGAGCATTTTGACGATTCAGAGAAAAACCGGAGAATCTCCGGTTATTCAATAAAGTTTCCGCATAATCTCCGGAGGCTAGAAGTGCCCCGGAGGAGTGCCTCCGGTAGGTACACACCTATCTAATAGGAAAGAGAGCTGAGAGACACTACCTATGGTAGGTGTATATTTAGTTTTACATTCATTACGCATTCATTAGTCGCTTAGATGAGTCAAATTGCGTTTTGTTGCGTCGTAGCGTAAGAGTTACTATTATTTTAATACTAATAGCTGCACCCTGCGCGTGCGGTGTTATCCGCGGCGATTTGTGCCTGTATCAAATTTCATATAGGTAGGTACCTATCTACCTACCTACTTACCTAGCTCCGTTTAGTCGTTTGGGCGTGATGCTCCCACAATCAAACACAGAACTGATTATCCTAGGTACTACCTACCTACTAGGTAGTTCTGTGCATGCAAACGTCAAGCTTTTCCATTTTTACTTACCTACTTAGAATATTATTCTAAGCCTGCCTAGTATCACAGCTAGTATGTAGATATATAGTAAATAACTAGTAAAAAACATTGATGCTGATGGCACAATATAAATAATAAGAAAGGCTCAGCTCAATGTTTTTATATCTAGGCTATTTTATTTTATCTGTATTATAGGTTATCGATAATACCTACTTACACTTATTACCTACATTACCACTGACTACCTAAAAAAGACCCACTTGACAAGGGCTACCTACCTTGGTAGGTAGTACTTTATGTATTATGGGTCTGGGTGCTTGCCTTTCCTCGGTGCCTGCCTAGGTACTTATGTACATACCATTTTATTGTGTACTTTTATAAGCAGGTACCTACGAGTTATACCTATCTATGTAAATACAAGTAGGTACACGTAGTACCTAGTCTACCCCTTATTCATAAAAGATAAAATTACTGTTTTTTAGTAACTTATTATGTAATTAGTAGGGTAGGTACTTATTAATATCATCTTTCTAAGTACTTACTTAGTTAAATACTTACCTACTTAACATACCTACTTATATATTAATAAGTACCTACCTACATCGAATTTATTAACATTTACTTATGTAGGTACTTATACCAAATTTCATACTAATACATTCAGCCGTTTGAGCGTAGATGAGTATCTACCTATATTACATACAGACAAACTGTTACATAGTTTATAATATTTTAGTAAGACTATGAATAAAGCCTCATACTTAGTTAAAGATAAAACTTAATGAATTCGGAACATTTGCAATTATCATTCGAATTATTATTATTACTTATTATTTTTAGTCAGAACCTGTTGACTTCACCAGCATCAGTAGTGCAAATTCCTACTGTTTATTGGGGAGCCACATGGTTGAGAAAAGTTGATTATGTGAGTCTCGGACATAGCATAGACAGTGCGTGCCCTGTTTCGTGACCACGTAGTCTTCTGACTATTAGCATCATTTAATATACCAACCTACATATTACGGTGACTTCACCAATACTTAGTTAAAAATAAAACTTAATGAATTCGGAACATTTGCAATTATCATTCGAATTATTATTATTACTTATTATTTTTTAGTCAGAACCTGTTGACTTCACCAGCATCAGTAGTGCAAATTCCTACTGTTTATTGGGGAGCCACATGGTTGAGAAAAGTTGATTATGTGAGTCTCGGACATAGCATAGACAGTGCGTGCCCTGTTTCGTGACCACGTAGTCTTCTGACTATTAGCATCATTTAGTATACCAACCTACATATTGCGGTGACTTCACCAATATCAGTGGTGCGAATTCCCACTGTTTATTGGGGAGCTAAGTAATTGAGAAACTTTTCTGACTTATATGTGAGTCATGGACACAGCATAGACAGTTCGTGCGCGTTTCATGACCACGTGGTCATTTTACTAATAGAGACATTTATAATACCTATGGTGTGCCTTCACCAACGATTATGTGAGTCATGGACACAGCATAGACAGTTCGTGCGTGTTTCGCGTGACCACGTAGTCTTTTGATTATTAAAGCGTACTTACCTACTTGCGGTGACTTTACCAATATTAGTGGTGCGAATTCCCACTGTTTATTGAAGAGCTACGTAATTGAGAAACTTTTATATTGACTTATGTGAGTCTCGGACACAGCATACATATTGCGTGCGTGTTTCGCGACCACGTGGTCATTTTAATATTAGATACATTTATAATACCTACTGTGTGCCTTCACCAACGATTATGTGAGTCGCGGACACAGCATAGAAAGTTCGTGCGTGTTTTGTGACCACGTGATCTTCTGTGAAGAATGATACATAATAAATTTGTCTATTATTTACGATCCGAGCCGGCTTCGCACGGATGCTTATACTATAATATAAAGTATCGTCTCGAATCACTCTATCTAATAATAATAACGTTATAAAATCAGTAGCGCAGTTTATAAAATTTAATCGTACCTACCTACCTTCGTACTTACATATTATAAGTAATAAAACAGACGACGGAAAGCGATTTTGTTTATACTATGTATGATGATTTACTGCTTTTAAATAATTAAGTAAGTTCGTGTGAGTAAATAGCCTTTAATGATGGAATTTTATTAATGATTGTTTACCATACGTCATAATTTATCATTTTTGAAAATCCAGAACCGACAGTTTAACTTAATAGGTATCCGTATAATAGGTATATATGTCATAATTTACCATTTTTGAAAATCCAGAACCGACAGTTCATCAAAATCATCATCATTTATTTGTATAAGTGTATGTAGGTAGTTTATTATAAAGTAAATGTATTATCAATGTAAGTAATTGTTATTTTTATTGTTCTACATGTTGTTATTTAGTGCACTCCGACCAATTTTTAGAGGCTCCTCTCCATCCAAATGTTGTCTGGAAGAGATCGCTTACTTAGCAATAAGACCGTCCATTGTACATTTTTTGTGTAGTCTTTTATTCTTATTAATCTAGAGTTGTAAGGTGTACATTGTACAATAAAGAGTTTTCATTCATTCATTCATACATTCATTCATCATTATCATTATCATATCAGTCAATAGACGTCCACTTCTGGACATAGGCTAGCTCATCATAGCTATGTCATCGGTCCATCGATTGGGAGCTGTTCTATACCTGTTCCAGTTCGTAGTCTCTATTCAAGAAGCTTTATTTCTCATTGGTTCTAGGCTTTACGAGCTATATCGTCGGCTCAATGCCACTTTATTTTACGTACCTACTATAAAAGCTATGTCGGTGGCCTTAGTTCTTTCACGAATTTACACTTACTGATTCGATCGCGTAGTGTAACTTCTAGCATGACGATTTCAATTGAGCGTTTTCGTGTTTTTGAGGGCACGTCTAGCTGTTGGTCCCAGTTTTTTTTTTGTTTAAGTTGATAAAAGATGACAGAGGTTTTCGGGCGGCCTATTTACTTCGTCACCTTATTTTATCCTAACACAGCTCTTTCCTTAGTTGGTTGAAAGACTTGTTAATAAGAACAATAGTTAGTTAACAAACAGTCAGTTAACAGTCTCAGTGACATTAAATCATCACGGCAATGATAATAGACTTAGAGCCTTATTCGTAATCTCATTTAAGCCTCGGTTGGCTGATGTGCATTTTTAGTCTGTCATCGTCTTTGTTTATTGACATAGGAATGACAAGGAAAGACAGACTTGGCAAGCAGCAGTTATGACAGTTTTATTTTGTTATGAATTAGGGCAATAAATTATAATTATAAGTAGAACAAATTATAGATAAAAGGTTTATATCGATTAAATATATTAAATGGACAGATTTAAATAAATTAAATAGAAAATTCAATAGGTTATATAAATAGTAAGTTTACGTAAATAGATAAATTAGGATTAAATAGATTCTATAAATGATTACTATTAAATTTATTTAAAAGATGTTAAGTTCTAAGACTACAACAATTAAAAACATTAAATGAGTTAAATTATGTTATAATATCACTGAAATGATCTAATTAAGATTAAAATACATAAATAAATAAAATTGATTAAACCAATTTAGTAAAGTAAATTTTATTTTCAATTAAGTAAATAAATGTAAATAAAATAAATAGATTCGATAGAATAAATAGAGTTAAACGATTAAAACTTTAATCGTTTAAAGATCAAAGTTAAAAATTACAGAATGTTAAGAAGTAAATTTGATGATTATAATCAGGAGTGACATTGTAAAGATTTGTTTTAATTTATTTATAAATATTGTTAATTTAAAGACTAATTTTAAAATGAAGATTACGGATTAAATTTAGGGATTGAATTAGATCAAGTTTAACGATTGAATTTGAAGATCAGATGTGATAATTTAGATTATGAGCTAAATTTAAGCATTGATTTTCTTGAAGATTTAATTTAAAAATCAAATAAGATGATTAAATTTGCAGAGTAATGTTTAAAATTAAATTTGATTGTCAAGTTCAAGGATTAAAATTTGAAAATAAAGCTTAAGGATTAAATTTGAAAATATATATGAAGAATAAAAGTTTGGAGCTTCAGATTTTGAATTTAAATTTTAAATTTATATAGTAAAATTGTAAGATTATGATATTACTTATAGTTACGTGTACATGTACTTATTTAACTTACTATTAATTAATAGTTATTTACAATTACACATACAGTTGTATTAGAAATTAATTAAATTTAAAATTAATTAATTGAAATTAAAATTAAAATTAAATAATTGAAATTAAAATTAAAATTAATTAATTGAAATTAAAATTAAAATTAATTAATTGAAATTAAAGTTAAAATTAATTAATTGAAATTAAAATTAAAATTAATTAATTGAAATTAAAATTAATTAATTAAAATTAAAATTAAAGTTAAAATTAATTAATTAAAATTAAAATTAATTAATTAAAATTCAAGTTAATTAATTAAAATTAATATTAGTTATCAACATTATTGTAAAAAAAAAAAAAAAAAAAAGCTTCACTACTACGCACCGTGGTGTACGCTGGTGAAGTACTCGCCTGGTTTTATCTATATAATATGTAAAATTATAATTACTTTAGTAGTTTTTAGTAATGCTTGGTTCTCATGAGACCTAAAACATGGAAACCTCTAATATTTACCCTCATATCCAAAACATTTCCTCCTACATACTCTCACACACCCTTTTTGCAAACACCTACATATACACACCCCACCTTCACACAACCTCATAATACTACACACATACCCACATTAACCACACACACACTGCTTAACAACATTGTAAAAATATTTTGAGAAAATTATGAGTTTTGTTTGGTTTATTTGGTTTTTGTTTTTGATTTATTATTTTTTATTTGATAGATACTTTGTATTATTATTATTTTTTTTTATATAATTTTTGCTCTCCCTGTTACTGTGTCATCTCTTCAGTTATACGGTTATCTCTAATTGTAATCCCGCTTCCCGCGATTCAGGCTCAGCCTTGTGCGGGAACCAATGGTAACCTAATTCCATGTTATTGCGTCAGTTAATAAATATTTTTGTATTTTGTATTTGTATTTGTTTTAATATCTTTTTGTGATATTATGTTCTATAGTTAAATTAAGAGAAATACGAATGTCATGATTCAATTATAACAAAATTGTTAGAAGGTGCGTATTATTTTAGTCTCTCAGAGTATTATATCTCAATTACTTAAATTTTACATACATACTTACATAATTATTAATTATACTTATTAGAAACCTAAGTTATATGTCTATTATGCTATGTTATTTTCATAAGACCTGCTAAACATAATTATTTATTTAGTAATAGTAGAGTAAATTTTTGTAAAACTTTCGTTATACTTGGTTATCTTTGTTTTTTTTTATAATGTAAACAATAACATACACTCAGTATAATATTTAATACTTTATACCTACTATTTACATATCAAGTTGTTATAAATTAGTTACCTACTTAGAGGTAAAGTTATGTGTAGTGCGGTGCGGTGTACGTGCTCCGGGAGAAAGCACGATGTCCGATGGCCGAATGTCATGATTTTAAATTGTTTTAGTTTAAATGTATCTATTATATATATTTATTTTGTATTTATTAAAGGCTGTAATTCAATTATGATGAAATAATTGATAGAACTCATTTTGGTTCATCAACGAATTCAAAGAGGGCACTATTGTTAATTTAGTATTGTAAAGAATACGGGTAAGTAGCGCCAGTAGCGCCACCCGAAATCGACGGAAGATGACAGGCAGGCAGTCTTTGCTAGGCTTGGTCTCGAGAAACAACTTACTGATTGTTCACTAGATTTAAGTTATGAAAGAGAGTGTAAACATTGTATCGGTGTTAAGGAGGTGATATTTATGCTAATTATACGCCGTTCTGTTATAAAAGTGAGTTTTATTATAAAAGGTAGTAAAATTGGTTAATTTTGTTTTTATAGTGTTAACCATCACACTACGGGAATACTAAAGACACAATTCATTAATAAAAGTATATTTTTATGTTATCGAAATATTTAAAAAACTGTTGTTGTAAAGTGACTGACTGACAATCAAAGTACCTTTAAACTTTAAAGGGACGCACCCTGCGAATTTCAGGTATCTAGGACTTATCGTTTTAGCTATGCGTTAATTCTCAGTCAGTCACTTCAGTAACCCCTACTAAAACTAATAAGAGAGAATATTCTGAAATTCTTAAGACTATCACTAGTGTCCGGTCAAATCCAAAATTATCCATAGGTACTGATATTATTTGTAACGAATAAATAAACTCAAAAACTACTGGTCCGATTTCAAAAAAAGCTTTCACCATCTCTGAGTAACTTAAGCTATATTTATTACCAGAGACCACAAAAATATTCTTCTTGAATCTTTCGTTTACTACCGTTTCTGCGTCAGTAAAGAACAAATTGATAAGATCCAAAAATAGATCAATGGAAACTCAGAGGTGTCCGCTCTTGGGACTGATTTTCATATAGTACGTATTGGTACTACGTCGAGCGAAGTCTCATCGTTTCCCTATTTGCGATCGGCTCTTACAACTCAATATTCCCATTTAACCATTAGCCTATAATCGATTCGGCATTGAAATTCCAGCGGCGACGATCTCAAGCTTCTAAAGATTCTATCTCTACACAATAATACACAGCTCAGTTTAGGAAGGCATTCTACTCTACTAGCAAACTTTTCAATTTGCTTTTGTTTTTTTTTTATCATCATGACAGCCTTCTAATGTTCCCACTGCTGGGACACTGGCCTACTCTAGGGCGAGAGTGATTGGGTCTTAATCTACCACGCGTACCCAAAGCGGATTGGTGGATGGCACATGTCTTTCGAATTTTTAGTTCTTGGACATGCCGGTTTCCTCACGATGTTTGCCTTCACCGTATGAGAGCACTGGTATTGCCGCACATACATTTTTCGAACAGAAAAATCCATTGATGCACGACCTGGTGCCTTACTCTTGAATCCAATGACAATTCCGATCCAATTCAAAGTTCTATTTTCTGTAAAATTTTTGTACTCTTGAAAACAAGGTTGAATTTGGTTTGCTGTCAAAAGTACGAAATGTCATATTCCAATAATTGTCCAATACCGATCACGTTCACGAGTAAGGCACCAGGTTTGAACCCACGACCTTAGGATCGGAAGGCGGGGTCACTACCGCTAGACCACTGGTGCACCGGGTATTTTTTTATACTACTGATAAACCGGTAGGTTTATTATGTAAGTGACTGACGTCCGTTTGTTGCTGCGTCAAGCCGTACCACACGTAAAAACGGCTGTACACCCTCACCGAGGCAGGCCGAGACTGGGCGAGCGCGAGAGTGTACATGGTAGCGCTCGCCCTGTCTTAGTGTTCCTCGCAAGCTCTCCGTCCCGGGTCGGGCCTCTCGGGCGAGACAGCCGAGTGCTCTCGTGCGGGAGTGTACAGCCACCATAAGGCACGCACGCACCTAAGTTGTGAAAGAGACGGATGTACGTCAGCGACAGATTTACATAATAACCCAGCCGAACAAAACCACAGCAAAGGAAATAACAGAACCCCGGATGCCAACTAGGTTAACGTTTGTTGGCTGGGAAACTCAAAATTGTCATTGAACTAAATGCAAGCCAATGTGCTACTGTGACTCATAGTAAGTTGGGATGGTAAGATGAAAATCGTTGTCTCGTAGTTTTGAGCTATACATACATGTAGCATCCACCGCATTCAGAATAGATAGATAGATCTCTATCAGTAAACATTAAAGGCAATAAAATAATACATTTTAAGAAAAAAAACAAAAACCGACTTCAGTCTGAAAAAATGCTCCGATAGATTGTGGCGATACGAGGCGATGTATGTAGTTATAAAAAACAGTCAAATTGATAACCTCCTTTTCTTTAAATCGGTTAATAAGATGGGGACACAATCTCGACTTAGTGAAAACATATTCTATGTTATTATTATATTGTTTTAATAATCATCATGTACGATTCTGATTCTAACACCTAAAAAGTAGTTAGGCCACGACAGAAGCTTTCGCGCGGCCTAGGAACTCTGTCACCAGAGTTGGCCACTGACTCATACGAACTTACACCACAAAGTGATATTTTACAATTATCCAAAAAAAAAAGACAAGGTGCTCCGCAATTTAATCAGAATACCAAACTATACGAACGACGACCGCCAACTTACTTCAAGTGACCCTCGAGACCCTCGACACGGGCAGTAAAGTGGAGGTGGAGATTAAAAACATGTCCGCCGCCGCCGTTGAGTTTTATTACTGGAACGCGCGAATAGAGATAGGGATCCAACAGAGCGATTACTCTACTCGAGTAATCGCTCTGTTATTTATTAATTAATCTTCCTCGAGAGTTATTCGATACTACTGTCAAAATAATATGCAATCGAGAGGAATGCGTTTAATGTTATTCCAGACTATTTATTACACATAATGCCATATTTTCATCTGTTCAGTGGAAACGGCGTAAATGAATATCATAATAGGTCTGCTAAAACAAACATTCAAACCTATATTATAAATTAGCAACCTACCGATAATTTTATATGATGAAAAGTTTAGAAACAATAACAAAATGTTAGTAGTTCAGTGCATTAATATGTAAGAAATGTTCTAGACAAAAAAAGCACTAGACGATGTAAATGAGTGAGACAGCCCCTATCACAATCAAGGCCTTACGTGACAGTACGTGTTTGCGAAACATCTCACGCAGCCTTGCACTAAGCTAGGAAATAAACCTCCCTCTATTATTTTAAGCTTTCATTTATTTACCGCAGCTTTTACTACATTTTCGTGATGAGTTTCAAAGTAATTTCGTAAAGAGGATAACGATGAACGTAAAAGTTTATTTCTTTTTAGGCGGCGGTGGTTTCCTAGCGCCTTGGGCTCCTTTTCCCCCAGTCTTCAAAACTTCATCTACAATTCTCTGCAACGGCAATATTTCCTGGTCAGCGAGAGTCATAACATGGTGTCTACGTACGTTTAACGCATCCATAGCCCGCCCTACGCAAGCCTCTAGAACATCAGCACCTTTCACCAAGGAACTACACGCTCTTGTGGCTTCTTGAGCTGAATACCGTCCGCCTTCATGAAACAAACGAATCAGAGACATGAACCTTACATTGGAGACGCGAGCGTTTTGGATACGAAACTCTAGCTGTCTTTTGTAAGCTTCAATAGCCATGTTCAGACTCTCCTCGAAAAGCTGACGATGTTTAATCAGTCTGGGTGCGTAACTACACATCTTCAACCGCTTTACTTCAGGATCAAGTGGATCTCGAAGAAGAAGAGCATCCATGTCAGCTTGCAAGCGCCCAATCCAGTGGCACAACGGATGCAAATATGGAGCATCTAATGATGCAAATTCTGAGGCTTCTATTGGTAGGGTGTCAACGAGCTCGTAAATAGCATCCAAGTGAGATTCTAACCTAGCTTCATGACTACGCAGTTCAGCAAGTCGAGCCTCTCGGGCAGCCTTTACTCTCTCAATACGAATGCTATGGGATACCATTTTCAGGGAGTAACGCATTTGCAACCCAGCGCCTCTTTCTTCAACCCATAATCTAGATTGTCGTCGCAACTCTTCGGGAACTAGTGTGACATTACTCTCGAAGGATTCAAGGAACCCGTTCCTCCAATTCCCTAAAGCTACTTCTTGAAGCTCTGTTTGTAGAATAGCGCGTGGAAAAGAAGAGCGCAGGGTACATGTACTAGTTAAAGAAGCACATCTTGGTGATGCGAATCCCAATTGACTAGTTTTACTTCCCTGAGACATCATTGTGTTACTTACCACACGCGGGTGCTTTTCAAGAAAACAGTCAAACTCTGACAGTAACGTATTTGCTAAAGAGTTAGGTAAATTCATAAATTCCTCTAATCGACCTAGTTCAGCCTCACTGTGAGTGTGATACATCTCAGCGGTCCGATCAAGCATTACAAGAATAGCATCATATTGCTGCTGCAACTTATCTGGATCAGAAGACCCTCGCAGCTGTTCTAATGCAATATCGAATATGACCTCGTTAGCCATTTCTGTCATATCATTGCTAGTCAACAAATCTTCAACAGCAGTCATAGTCAGTTTCTGAGCAAGAGCCTGACGCAGAATATGAGCATCCCAAAGATGTCCCGCATCGTGCAAAACTTTGTACGTATCTTGAAGACATTCTCCCAAAGCCCACAGACTTTTCTGCATGGTCAGTATGTGATTGCCTGTCGTTACTATCATACTCCGAGACGCTATTTGTTTCTTATGGATGGTACTAGAAAGCTGTTTTAATGTTTTATCAATCATTTCTTGAAATTCTAGTTGACGCGACTCGTTATCACCATCTAGCTGATCACGACTGCCGAGATCTTTTTCTAGATCACTTAATCTTCCGGAGAAATCCGTGAAAACCTTAACTACAGCCCCTTTGTATGCATTTACCATGCGCACCGCACAGTCTTCTAATTGTTCAACACTCATTAAAATCTGATTAATAGAAGGGTCTGAATCGCGCTGCCTTTTTTCTGCAATGACACTAGCTGATCGGCGCTGCAATGATTGTTCTCTGTGAGCCCATGGCAGAGCACTGCGTCTACGAGATGACGTGGTAGCTCCTAAACATAACTGGTTGATTGCTGATCGCGCACGTACCACTTGCTCCTCAGCCTGAACTCTTAACTGAGCCTCCAACTCCATATAAGCCCTATTGTTGCTCAAAAGCTGTTGATTAATTTCATACGCACGATCATCAAATTCATGCAGCAAATCTTTGGGGGTTCGATGGCCAACTTTTATAAGCTGCTGAAACTGATCACGAAGCAGAATCCTCAGGCCGTCTGCGCGTTCTCTTTCTAATGCCAATGCATCTCGTTTGAAACTAGCCATATTCCCTATGCTTTGGAGAAACAGCTGGTGTACTTTTTTGAGCGCCTCATCCCGAGAATCCTTCGATAAAGCCAAATTTCCGGTATCGTTATGTTTTACAACGCACTCTATATCTTTCCCAGTTTGTTCTATAAGAGCGAGTAGGTTTTCAGAAATTTGTCGGACTTTTATATCAATTGCCGAATTTACTTCTTTGGCTCCAGTGGTGATATCTAGAACAGCTTTTTCATGACATTCTTCTCTTTCTTTTAAGTAATTGGACAATATGGTGCTTCCATGCCTGGGCACCCACTGATCTGGTAGAGCTGCGACTGTGGCGTCATCATCTGCACATCCCGCTGATGCTACAAAGTAAGTCTTCGTTTTTTTATAACAGTGGCACTTATTAGTGCTAAGCATTACAAAACTTAATATTCATTAAATTTATTAAATTCTAGAACTTGCGTAAACAATTTCAAAACCGTAAATATGTATCCCTAACAATTAATGACTGAGTGGAGTGACTGAGTCTAGGTGACTTTTGTGGACGATACTTCAAACCGTCCTCAAATAACCTTTTTGCATTAACCCTACATCCAATGAGTCCCGATTTGAGTGGCAGATGAAAAAGGAAACTTGCCAGGAAATAAACAATAACGTGACTACTGAGGTAACTAGGGTAAAAGCACCAGTTATTAGCTACCTAAGCACCTTGGTCAATTTAAATTGCTATAGTTTCTTTAGGCGTCATCCAAATGATGTTTTTATGGTGTTAGTGGAGACGGAAAAAGTTCTAATATCATTTTAATAACAATAAAAATAATTAACATTGTTTATAAAGTTTTTATATTCATTCAAATAAAAATTGTGTTACTGGCACCCCAGAATTAGTTACTGGCATGTTTGGTTTCAGTTATTGGCTGTAGCATTTTTTACGAAACATAGCAGATTATAGTCATTTTTTTTAAGAAATACAAGGAACATAATTATCGAGTTCTTAGCTCTGGTATAAACGAACTTTTCGAAGCCCTTGTATAAATAATTACAGTATAAAGTTCACCAGACAAAATGAATTAGTATCGGTTTCGGCACAAGTTTATTTCAGGCCATCGGATCTTGAACTGATCTCTGCATGCGGTGGTTACTCAACTGGCCATCTATGCTGTGCTCTTCAGAAAACGTCAGATTGGCGGAAGAAGGCCATTTTCGCCAAATTTGACAAATTATAAATTGAATTCGTAGGTGACTGGCGGTGATGTACATGTATGGTCAGTAACTTAAAACTTAGTTTTTTTCGTTTCTGTTATTGGCTATACCATAATTTAATGTTTTAAAGTAAAAAAATAATAAAATACATTTAAATTAAGATAAAATAACTTAAATAGTAACGAAATATGGATCAACTACAGAGATATGAGGTATGAGACAAGTTTCATTCGAATTGTAGTCAAACGCAATCCTTACCGTTTTCACAACAAAACCCCACCATAGTAGCCGGATTGCCGATTGTCAATAATTTATGATTTTTTTTATACGAAATTATTCGAAAGGTGGTACAAATCGGCACAAATATTAAAGCTAAATATGTAAACTATTCTCTAGAATGAAGGGAGATATTGTACTTAGCATCAGTAGCTTTTAAGAAGTGTTTGAGTATGAAGTAGCCAATAACTACTGCCAGCCAATAACTCATTCATTTACCCCTATATATTAACTGAACCGTGACTGTTACATGCTAAGCTGAAGTAGGAAATTAAAACCCACAGAAGCGAAACTGATGCAAACTAATTATCAATTTACCCGTGCTGACGACGTATAGGACTGAGTAAGCAAACCAATGTAACAAGCCCTCACATCGGCAGCAGTAATTAATATTACTTATACGAGTACCTGAACAGGAAAGGTCAGAAAGCCGGTCAAAGAATAGATCGGTAATCAGTTTGTAAAATGAGTGTTTCACAATTTCTTACGCGAGAAAACTTTTAATTAAAAGATCGACCTTTATAAAATAGTAGTTACCTACCCGAGATTAAATTGTGATGATATTTAGTCGATTGCGATTTTTGATTGGGGTGAAACTAGAGGGGGGAAGTTTTCTGTTGAGTTACTTAGATTGCCCTGCTGTTGCGTAATTTGAGAAGCCCATTAACGAATTCATTTTAAGAGTAGTAGAGTTCTTTGTGTTAGAGCTCGTCCGGGGAAGGACTACCACCATACCCATTTCTGCCGCCAAGCAGCAATGCACGCATTGCTGTGTTCCGGTTCGAAGGGTATGGTTTCCGGTGAAATTACAGGCACATGAGACTCTCCATCACTCACAAGATGTTGCATGCGTGCGTACATAGGCTACGGTAACCGATTACCATCCAGTGTGCTGCACGCTTGGTTGCCACTTAAGTGGTATAAAAAAACACAAGATGTTGCGAAAAAAAATGATTTTTATGTCAGCAATGATGGGACAATCAAGGCGCCCACCTAATGTGAAGCACCACGCCTGACTATTACAGATGCAGTACCACCTAAAGCTTAAGTGGTTGCGTGGCACTGCATTGAGCTTATCACCCCGAGACATTGATGTTAAGTCTCTTTCGCCCAGTAATTTCACTTGCTACAGTGCCCTTCAAACCTAAACACAGTAATGCTTGCACACTACTGCTTGGAGATAGAATATCTGACACTGCGGTACCCACCAAGACGGACTCTTGCTGAAGAGTCCTACCACCAGGTAAAATGGGAGGAAAGGATGGGGGAAAAGGGGAAAAAATATGCAAAGTTTCGATCATTGCATACATAATGTATGCAATAATAATAATATATATTGTAAGGGCTCGCGAGGTCAATTGTTCTCACAGAACTACTAGTTTACTTAGTGCTTCCCCTTAATAAATAGAGACAGTAAGAAAAGTGCCAATGGACACAATTCTTAGCAACTAACTTATTTTTTAAGACTAGGTCAACTTAAAATTACTCATTAGCCTAAACTTAAGGCTAGATTGTAATAATATTGAGTACATTATTTTAAGCTTACGACTAGATACATGTCATTTTATAATTTACGTTTTAAGATCATATTTTAAAACCCTTTGAGTGCTTAGTTACGTGGAATAAAATGAGAACCATTAAAGCCAGGCTTCTCGTTTAGAAAGTCTTTACTTCTTGAAATTGCTCATTTGTTACCTTCCTAAGTGCCAATAAGAGCCGTAGCAAAATAAAGCAGTCTGTATGACTTTGCTTTATTTTGAAACGCTCCAATATTTTGTGGAATCCGACTCAATAACAAAACAACGATTTATCAGACTTTGTTCCTTTGTAAAAAATATTTTTAAAACGTCTCGTTTAAACCCGAGCGTAGGACTTCTGGGAACAATTAGGCTACTCTCTGGTTTCGCTTCGATTGCAAAGGGACGCTCACTCCATTCCAAACATACCAGGGTCAGAATTTCATTCACGTTCCGTATACCGTAAGGGATGGGAAAAAGATTGCTTGCATTTTGTATTTTGTTTGCAATTTTGTATGAATTCACACATGTCTGTTTCAGGCGCTTCCGGTATGTGTGACGCATGATATAATGTGTGTGTCTCGACTAGAACTAAAAACAAAGAGTAAAGTACATTGTTACCCTAGAGGTAAAAGTAACTTATTTAGTCACGAGACGGGGTTTAGCCCCAGAACGAAGTAAGGGCGCCAATAGTTCGAGGGACTAAATAAGTCTTTAACCCGAGGTAAACACTGTGCTTTTCATTACAAATACAAGGAAAGTAAAAATAAAAACATGAATTAGCTATTAGAGACTCATTTTAATTTTTCTAAACTCATTTTATACAAATCTCTGCTATCCAGAAGTAGGTATAAATAAACAAAACTCTACAACTGGAAAAAACAAATGAAGATCGGATTGCCGCTTTCCCGCCTATTTTGTTTTTTTTTCTACGGCCGGCCAGCTATTCAGTCATTATTCTTCATTATCTTCATTGAAAAAATGGTAAATGTTTTGCCCAAATCTATATTATTTTAAAATTGTTGAAACTAAATTATAATAAAGTTATTTAAAAAATATATATTCTTTAATCAATACTTAACTTTATGTTATTTCAATTTTACAACGTGGCTGTATAGAAAGTTGGAACATGGTTCAATAGAAATGTGAAAATAGAACTTTTTTTTTTTATATAATTTGACAGCTGTCAGTTGAAAGCGATTATCCCTAGGGATAAAAAGTATTACTTTCATCCCGCTCCTCAGGCAACTTCAACTTCTACTTTCAGAGTATGAGTAATGAAAAGTGATATAATCTACAAACTTTTAATGACACAAAATGGAAATCAATTTGTGTTCTCTTTTGATACTGAAGATAAAATACAAATCGGAATTCAATACTTACCACAAATTATACTTCCATTTGTAAAGGTCACGTCATGTTCACAAAGACCATAGAAATTTATTTATTTATTTATTTATTTTATTTTTGGAAAACCAACAGCTTTATTACAGTTAATTAGACATCCTTTAGCAACAGAGAGCCAATTAGAGGTTCTCACGAATAATGGTTTAATATGAATACGGTGAGGTATTCATACATATAATATAATAGCTGCAAAACGGTTAAAAAATAAGAAGTAGAATAGATAAGATAGACTTAGTACACGGTGAACATGTTAAATTTATGTCAGCAAGGAAATTTAATTCATCAAAGAATACAGTAAGAATCAGAATTTTGTTTTCCTGAATAAAATACAATTTAAGATAGACGTAAAGAGGCATAAAGTACAATTTCTTGACACATTTCCTTTGATAAAGTGGTTTTAATTTACAAGAGAAATTTGTCTGAAGACGAACAAATTACAAGAAGTACATACATAGGTAATTTGATGAATATCTAAACATTTGTGTTATAAATTATATCAAAACGCTGTTTTCGACCCACTTTTGTACAACATAATATTATTCTTACCACACAAAAGGCTTTATTTGCATCAACTGTATAAAATACAAACCTTGGACCGCACTAAATAAATATTTTGAAGGACATAAATAAAACTGTATTTATAAAACCGGGACTCAGTGTCTGTCAGGGCTTCAAGGAAGGTCTAGTTGTTTTAACACAGTACAATTTCGATTTATAGCAGATACGAAGCCAAGGTTATGGAAATTCAAGGTATTCGAGTCGATCGACAAGGATACGATACGATCCATCTGCTGATGGACGCTTGTAATACCAGAGGCAAAACTCGCGCGTTTCCTCCTTCCTTCTCCTCTTCTTCTACCTTCGTTACTTCAACTAATCATCACCACGTCTTGCCATGTGCTGCCGAGCTTTATTGAGTTTCATCAAAGATTGTGCTTGCTATGACTACTGTTCGCACAGAGCTTTTTTTTTTTATAAAACTGAAGTGGCAACCAAGCGTACGGTCCACAAGATGGTAAGCGGTTACCGCAGCCTATGGACGCTTGCAATACCAGAGGTAACACTCGCGGGTTGCCACCTTGAGGCTAAGATCGAAAGCCCCATGTGCCAGTAATTACACCGGAAACCATACCCTTCACACCGGAACACAGCAATGCTAGCATTACTGCTTGGCGGCAGAAATAGGTATGGTGGTAGTCCTTCCCCGGACGAGTTCTATCACAGAGAACTCTACTATTCTTAGAAAACTAAGAACTAGTGGTAATACCAAATCGCTAGCAAACCAACAACCGGCCAGGAGAGAATGGCGATTAAAAGCATCTTTACCGGTAGAGATATCGCTCTTACGCAATACGGCTGATGGTAAGTTAGCGACGGTAACAGGATCGACTTGTTGGTATTTATTTTAGACCTCTCAATAAGATAGGTAATAATACCATTTGTAAACTTGCTTTATGTACATTCGATAACATCTAACTCGCTCTGTATTGAATCCAATTAGAGTGTTTCGGGTTTCAGACTGTGGAACTGAGCTATAACGAATTCCGGGAAAACCAACAGAGAAATATCTTTGTTATTTCATCTTGTTTTTTTATCAGCTAGATATAAGGATGGTAAAACTATACTGCAATGCAATGTAAGTATGAAAATGCATGCGCTCAACCGAATCATTCAGCACGAGCTTGTATCCATTACCGTAGTGTAGGCTATGGATTAGCAAAACCAAAAGTAACCACTTTACAATATTAAAAAGCTCTTTTCTTGCTGAAAGCAGAGATACATGCGATGTAGTGTAGGGCAGCCCGAATATTGCCTCTGGCGATTAGCGCTTGACATTGCCTCAATATTATTTTCATCAGATTTTATCTCTCAAAAAGCAAACTCAATGTTCAGATTCATTAGGTACGTTGCCTCCGGCTTACGGCGCGGAGGCGGCTTGTGGTCCGTTTTTGTTATAATATATAAATTAGTAGTTTATATATTTATATTAAATACTATAAAAACATCCAAGAACTAAAAATTCGAAAGACATGTGCCATCCACCAATCCGCATTGGGTCCGCGTGGTGGATTAAGACCCAATCACTCTCGCCTGAGAGTAGGCCAGTGTCCCAGCAGTGGGAACATAAGAAGGCTGTCATGATGATGATGACTATAAAAACTGGCACGGCACTCGTAAAACCGCGGGGCGCAGCTTAGTATTTTATAATATTTGGAGACAGAATATTTGGCACTGTAGTCGTACTCGTACCCACCAAGACGGACACCTGATGAACTACCACCAGGTAAAACCTTATTTTGAGAATAGAATAGAGATTTATATGATGTTGAAAAATATATTTTTGTCAAAACCGTCACTATTAACGAACAAAACAAAGTTCAAAACTCTATTTAAGTTCAAAGCGTGGTCTTTTCTTTTCAGAATAAGTTTACGAGATAAGGTGCGCAGTTGCTAAGATAAAATCGGTTGAGGGAGGCCTTTGTTTAATAAAATATAAAAAGAAAAATGGCACTAAAGAAGACTAAAGATAAATATCGATACCTAAGACTGCATGCGTTTGCTCTGACCAAAAAAGTTTATAAGTATGACATTTGATTAATTTTGGGGCTGGATCTGATGATAATCAGCATCTGATGAACAGGATGCAGAATAGGTTTGACGCTAGAACTTAAGCCTTATAAGATCAATAATTATAAAATTAACTCGTAATTTGATGTCATTTTCTTTGGTTAACTTATCGTGTAAAAGATCCTCAGACAACGATTGGAACATACATTGACCCAAATTTGTCATGAATAAAAAGCATCAACTAAACTGTACCTACCTTTTAGCTTGATCTACATCTACATCTACCCCTATCACTATGATATCATATATAACTGTCTAATGATTTAATAATATACCCTCGACACCCTAGACCATTATAACTTTACAGAAGTTATAATTTAATGCTCTGTGTAACAACAAACTTCTGGATGCTATCCGGTTCGAGAAGCGCTCGTTGAACAGACAAAGTTGTTATAGAACACGGGCAGTAACAATATCCTACAGGTTTCGTACGTACAGCCAACAAATCTGATTTGTAGGCCACTGAAGAACCTTTTCAAACTAAATAATATGAAAAAGTCATCGCTTTGATGCTTTATCTGCCAGGGATATCGCGGGTGGGTAGATTTTTGTGTGAAAATGTTCTTAGGTAGAGGACAAATGATTGCATGACCTGCAAATATTTGTCCGGCCTGGGTGTTGTGACATTGCACTCGTATTTTCTGATACCCACGACCTAAGGAGCTTTAGTTTGGGATCAGAACTATGTATTTGTTCAAGTTTCAACCCGTTTTGTGGGCGGGTAGAATATCTAGAGCTAGTTTCCAAGGAGTTTCCACAACATCTCGGATCAAATGATCGGTAAAGGTGGTCACTGGTCAAATCGTTTGATCACGTAATTTTTGTCGAGGTTGAATCCATAGGTAATGAAGGGTGTAAAAGGAAGTGTCTTACTGCCACTTCAAAGACACAATTACGAGCTTGGATAGTGCGAAAATCGTGGGTTCACTTCTGTGAAACAACCTTGATAAAATTCAAATGCGTTTATATTTTTACCTGTGTTGTGAAAACGTTAGTTTTATATATGTAGTATGTATAAGTTGTATCAAATGTATCCTATCCATCAATATAGTATTTTAAAAAGCTTGACATACTGACCTATAGAGCAGAGCCTAAACCACTGGACTTAGAGAATTGGAGAGTTATATCTAGAGAACGCAACGGAAAAATGAAGTTTGTACTAACACAGACAAAGTCTCAGAGGGTACCACTAGTACACTCTTTGGTTATACGTTTCACACTTCATTTCAGAGGGTGATTGAGTAATTGTACCAGTACCTTATCGACTGCGTTGTCATTAAGACCGATTGCGTAATCATTGAACTCTTCCACTTAGAATAAAATATAATGCTGGACAATCCACACAGAATCATCTAGCCCCAAGGTAAGCTGCTGTTAAACAGAGCTGTGTTATGGGTACTAGATGACTGATATAATACTTAATACGATACCATAAATATGTATTGTTCCAGCATTATTTATTTATTATATATTTATAGATAGATATTTTTTATTATGTAATGGTCTAATTACTTTATTGTCTTATCGCTAATCCCTGGCTTACCATAGGAAAGTTTATAAATTACCTTACTTGCCCTCTAATAATTAACCGAGCATATTTTGTTTTATCTCACGCACCAAATGATAATGAGGTATAGTGATGGGGTTGTTTTTCATCTTATTAGTAATATATAACTTTGAATTTATGCTGAAATGTACCTACTCAGCATGTATATTTCTTATAGTTCATTATATTTTGTGTATATTATACCTAGCTGTGTATAGTTACCGATAAAATTACTGGCACATGAGATATTTGATCTACGTCTCAGAATGGCAATGCGCAATTCATACCTTTGGTTGCACAAAGTGACACGCACAGGTGACACGGCCCACTTGACTGGGCCAATTAGTTTAGTTCCACCCAACCAATTAAAAAAAAAAGCGTTATCATTATCACCATCATAATTTCAGCTAATAGACGTACATTGCTGGACATAGGCCTCCGCCAAAGAGTGCCCCGATGACGACCGATCTTGAGCTTTCCTTTGAATTAAATTGAAAAAATTAAAGCTAAATTAAAGATATTAGTGCATGCAAACGTAGAACCGTTCTTATACGTAGAATTAACATGTTTAACCTCATTAAAACTTATTTAGCCATATACTACTATCTGCCTTAAAATTATTATGTAAATGGCGTAACTTTTGGATTACGGATTAAAATCGGATAATCGGACCTCCTGCGCTTTATATTGTGTATCAAGAGAATATATTTAGGAAACTGTATTTTATTCTTCAAAATCTTCAATGCTCTTATCTATTTCACCAATACAATACAATACACCAATACCCTTTTACATTTCTACTACCTACATCTGCCTTTGTAAACAGGATTATTTCTTTATCCAGAAAACGAATAGGTTGTTTACCCACAGGGTTACGCTTATTACCTTCGGAAAACGTTCAATCATTCTGTTTAGGATCTTACGAATACGAAGGAGGTATAAAAACCATAGAAATACTATCAGAAACAAACATTGCGGTGCCTGATGTAGAACAGTGACGAAAATGAAAATTCCGATGTTAGGACTCTGATTTCTATATAGTTGTTTTGTTTTTAATGTATTTTGGCTTACTTATAGATGGGTTAACCAATGGTGAGCGATGAGTGAAGCAAATAGAACTCCACTTTAATAGTTTTGTTTGTAATCACTGGCCTTTGCATCTATTACAGATGATTTACGTGGCGTCAGGTTAAGGAACATCCATAGAATGTTTGTAATAGGTTATAGGTATATAAGCGACTCTACTTATGATGAAAACAATGTTCGTAAATTTATTCGCCTAGTAATTTGAGTAATATTGCCGCTGTAATATAACTTATTGTAATATAATAAGCAACCAGTAGCAGATAATAAATTAAACTTTTAAAGATTCTATAAATTAAATTTCTTTGATCTCAAATCTCAGTAACAGGGATGATAAGCAGAGCGGTTCCAGTGGGTGGAGCAAGCTTAATTAAAAACGCTTATTCATAGACATTTAGATACGGGGTGCTTTAAGCGAGGTCGTTTTCAAATAATTTATACAGAATAAAATTAAAAAAATTCCATGTTTGTCCAAAAAGGTCCAAAAAGTTGCTACCATTTTGTTATATACGAGACCTTTGAAATTACATCTAGCACCAAATTCAATTTTAAAATATTTTTTATACGATAATAATACTTTGAAATATCTTAAAACTTGAATTATAATTACGATAATAGATTAATACGCAAGTAATAAATACGCTAGTTCCGCCTTATGCAAGTACTGAAATAATGGTAGATGTTACAGATGAAGCTGAAGGTTCATCTGTAACATCTACCATTATTTTCATGTCATATCACGTAAATATTCCGCAAACCTAACAAGGCAGAAAGTAATATGACATAATTTAATTATCTGATGAAAATGACAGACGAAAAATATGACGCACACAATATTATATTACTCTCACGTGCCGCCCGCTCTCTACTATAATAACAAAGTTAACTGCAATATCAAAGACAATTTTTCAAAGCCCTTGGGATAAGCTCAATTGTCTGCTGCGTTGCGAACGTAATTTGATAAAAATAATATAGCTCGAGTAGTACCTGTGTGTGTGTGTTATCTCATCTCTCTCATTCGCTAACATCACCAACGTATCCTTTGCATTAGATAAGTAATTAGCCAAATATGGTGATTAGTAGCACCATAGATAACATATAGCATTGAAAACCTTCGGATACGATGCGCAGGATCTTCTTGAGCAAGCTAGTATTCGAGTGGTGGCCTAGCTGTTTTGGCGTTTCCTCCCCGCCTGAGGCAAAAGCTTTGCCAATCAGAGAATTTTGGAATACATATTAAATTTGACAAATTTGTGTCTACTTCTTATATAGCTGTCCATCCATATGACAAGGCTCAAGAGCAGGACATTTGATGTAACGCAGGGTCAGCAGGGTAATTTTGTGACGAAAACTGGTTATTCTTCAGGAGTGGAAAGTCAGAAACATTCAAGTTCGCTTCGCATTAGATTAAAAAAAAACATGAAAACAGAACTCCTTTATTGAAAGACTTGAAACCTCTTTTCGCAGAACCTTTTTGATAAAGCACACACTTGCAAATGTAATCAAATCCCAAAAACCGGCACAATAGCGTTACAATAAAGTAGGTCGGAAAATGCGATTTGTAAGATCGACATTTTACGACACAATCTCGAGGGTGGAAATGAGGATTTATCCAAGAGGTCGAAACTGGGGCGTGACGTGACTAGTAAGTTAAGCAAACTAAGTATGCATTTTTCCCAGTTTCTCAGTATATTAAACAAGCTGTCGTTCATAAGATGACCGTGCTTAGAAACGTACCTCGACCAATATTTATATAATAATAATAATTTAATAATATGAAAAGAACAACATAGCTATCCGGTAGCCCCATTGTACGAACAACGAAAAGCTTTCATGTAGAAGGTATCTTAATCCAGCAAAATATTAGCTTCGGAAAGTATTTGAATAATGGATGACTTATAAATGTGTTTCGTAGAGTAAAAAGCAAATCACAGCTGTTCAGTCTCGTCAGTAAGTCTAAGTTTATGTAGATTGTAGACAAATTGGCGTAGAAGAAAAGTTAGGGTACTGACAAAGCACTTTGGACTTGTTTTGGGGTAAGGTAAGCAAGTTGAATGACAACTGGTAACAAAAGGTAGACAAATGATTGAAATTCTAAGAATAGCTAGGAATAAAGTAGTCGGGTAAATTAACATTTAAAATGGTTGCATTGGTCTTTAGCTTTGTCAGCTTTAGCTTTAGAAAGTGGTAATATACACGTGGACGAGAAGGATATGATAATGATGTGTAGTAGTGGATTATTTTACTTGATTATGATGAACCATCGAAGTTATGCTAAGCTAGGGGTTTTGTTTAAATTTTGTATGCACTGGACAAAACTAGGTGACAGATGGGAATAATCCAAATTAGCAATATTCGTGCCAAAACACTATTTTATAACTCTGCCCCTGTGCTTTGTTTACAGCATTACAGCCAATATTAAACGGTAGTAAAAATGGCGTGTTTGTAACGTTTTTCGAAGCTCTAAACTTGTTTTCTCTAGACATGGTTTTTTAGCTCAAATATGTGTCTACCTATGTACCTGTGTCAATTTAATGTGTGGCACTACTCTTTTGGTTTCCAGTTTCCACTTCGCTTATTCAGATCGGGAGAAATTATCGATGCTCCACGTAGCTCGTTATGATAAGCATTTCCAGTCTGATGACCTTTCAGTTTGTCAAGGCTGATTCATTTCAGTTCAGCAAACATTATAACCTGACTATTATCAGATACATTTAACTTACCAAGAATGATTAGGTAATCAAGGTTACGGAGTTCATAAGCCACCCGATTGCAGGTCTCCTTCATGGCTTAACGGCGCATTAGGTGGAAGATAGATGACCCGATTAGAATTCGGGTCTTAAAAAACAAATAAGGAAAGCGTGCAAAATGCCTTTTGCACGCTTTCCTTATTTGTTTTTTAAGACCAGGGTTTCGTTCATTCATTTGTTTTGAGTTACCGTATTGTATGTACCTACGAGTAATAGTTTCTTAATCGGCTCAGGTTGGATTCGACCAAACTCGAATAAGCTCTATTCGCAGAGTAAAACGTAGTTACTTGCGAGTATACTGAGTTTACTTGTATTTGACATTTTTTATTCTGCAGAATAGTTATTCCAAAAGTTGGTCGAATCCAGCCTTACGTGAAAAGGGCATTGTGTGTGACCGATGGTGAAAACATGAGTCCAGTACTATTTGCAGAGGTTTTCTTCGTGGGAGTAAGGTACGAAGTCGCGAACGTTCATCGTATTACCAGAAACGAACTCGTACTTAATCATAACTCGACGTAGATCCGGTACAAATTGGAACGCTTGGGGCGAATAAAAGTTTGAATTGATTTATCGTACTCTTCTCGTAAGTGGGTAGCTTGATTTATAGCGTTTAGAATTTTAGATGTATGCTGTGATAAGTACCCACCTAAGACCTCTATCTTATCTGATAAGCTGGTAACACCCACAGCTGAGTAAAGGTTTCTTTTCAATCACGCCCATCTTCCTATGTCTTTAATCAACCGGATCTTCTACTCACGTTTTAATTCGATAACGTAGGTATTTATGGATACACCGTTTTGCAATATCCTTATATTGGCATATCCTTAAGAATCCTTAAGGATATGCCATCAATCCAAATCTGTTCGGCCACAGCAGCGTATGTATCATAAACATTTTATAACAACTACTTATCTTAATTGGACAGAGCTTTGAAGTCTAAGCAAACTGCCCAAGGTGTTCAAGGCGTGGCTTTGGACACAAAGGAGTGGCTAAGACATCAAACAAACGCTCTGACCTGAAAATAAAAGGCTGTACGGTAAACATAAAACCATTTTGAAACCTCGGCTTCGCTTGCGTTTTTTTCTTACATAATATGACTCTATTCTTAAAAGCTCCTTAAGCACCTTATGGAGGTAGGTTTAGGGGATAGGCTATTTACATATCCAACATCAAACATATCAAATTTCACCCGGATCCGTTCAGCTGTTACGGCATGAAAGAGTAACAAACATACTTAACTTTCGCATTTACAATATTAGTTCGATAAAAGTTGGAAAAACGTAAATATTAGTATTTTATTTTTCTATAGACCTCTTCCAAATGCAACCCAAAATCCAAAGATTTTTAGACATGTATAAGTTCATAGCCAAAATCATTGAAATATTGGAACCTATGAACAGTTTAATATTAGTCTTGATTTAGAATTTGCCGCTGTAGCTGAAAATGTTGGACGTTATGCTGGCACTTCACTTAACATATTTGCTCAAATTAAATGTTTGCTTATTATTTCGATACAAAGTCAACTCTGTGAAAGTTTATACAAAGTTTAGTATGTATAACGCATATATTTGAACAAATATGCCAAGTGAAGTAAGTACCAGCATCACAATATGTAACACAAACTGTTTGCTCCCGCTGTACCCTAATCCCTAATTCCCAGTGCACAAATCCTCCCAGTTTCAGGTCTCTAGGGACATACGATTTAGATTGTGGGTTGATTATCTTGGGATAACGTTGATTATAGTAGTTGACGTTTGGAAAATGTGGATGGGAGAATGAAATTGTGTGATTATATTCAAGGCACACTCTCTTAGATGTGGTCCATTATATATTTGAAAATATCATTAAAAACTTGTCAATAACTACACTGATCTGAGGAATCTATTTTTTTCTTTTTGACTTCTATGTTTGGACCAGCCTGTAGTATATTCCTGAACTAGAAACTTTAAGCCGATGCTCAAGTATCTGAAGTACGACATGCTTTGAGTTTACTGAAGACTTCATGCAGAAAACTTCAAATATTTACTAACTGGAGCGCAGCTGGTATATTATTCGGTTCACGATCCGAGTTTGCATCGACATCGCGAGAAACAAATAAGGCTGCTTTCCCACTATAGTAGTAAAGTCACAAACAAAACATCTAGAACCTTTTAAAGTCTAAGGGTTAAAATTTAGATCTTAAACGCACTAAAAAAATAGATTGAGAGAAATTCAGACAAAACGTTCGCAATTATCAAAAACAACAGCTTAACCGCTTCAAATCTTTACTTTCTCCAAACAGGAACCACGGAAGCCCTACTAGGAAGAGGAAGGAAGAACCAGGAGTTAGGCGTGCCTCAAAAAAAATACTTGCAATGTAAATTGCTCTTTACTACTACATTAGCATTACCACTGCATTCAATACCGCGGTGAATACACGCATCTTACTTTCAAATTACTACCTTTTCTATGGTTAAGGTTAATATTCCCCAGCTCCGCCTTGGTGGATAGGCTGCCGAACGAAAGACGAGCAAACTTGAGCGTTTCGTAATCTAACTAGATTTTCTGGAAACGTACTCGTATTTGCAATTTATTTGCACAAGAAAAGTCGTGAAGTTTGCTGCACAAAGAAAGCGAGTTCTAGGGTAGGTTACGTAAAATACGAGCATTCTGTATAGTTCGCACAGCGGATCAAGGCTTCCGTGAAGTTAGCCGTTTGTGATGCGCAAAGACAATTTAGTTTGAAAAAGCTCCATTGCGCATCGAAACGGCTAATTTCACGACGGCCGAGATCCGTTGTGAGAACTATACGTCAGATCTAATTGGTCTTGGGTATGGTAAAGAAGTATGAAATAAAAATCGTAAAACAAACGAGTATTCAACTACTACAAAGTCTGCATCTGTCTCAAGGACGATTGAACAGTTAATGGGTTTTTTAGTCTCAAGGACGATTGAACAGTTAATGGGTTTTACACTAGAAGTCTATCAGACACGCACGACAGTTGTGTGTCGCCCACGACCATCGAGTCCAAGGCGCCATGCGCCAACCCATCTCTCGATCCACCGATGACACAGGAAGTCGGTGGATGGTGAACTTAAGAATTCAAGATCGTCATGCACTCTTTGAGGGAGGTCTATGTTAAAGCAGTAGACGTCTCTTGGCTGATAATGATGATGTGTATTAGTTTACTATTAGGTACTGTACGAGTAAACCTATACTACGAGTACATACCTTGACGACCGATGTGGCGCAGCGGGCGCAGGTCCGCCTGCGACGCAGAGGTTGCGGGTTCGATTCCCGCCTCGGAACAAATGTTTGTACGATCTACAAATATTTGTTCCGGGTGTTCTGGGTATTTTCTATATATAATAAAAAATATCTATCTATGTATTGTATTGTATTAAATATATATCAGTCATCTAGTACCCATAATACAGCTTTGTTTAACAGCAGCTTACCTTGGGGCTAGATGATGCTTGTGTGAATTGTCCAGCATTATTTATTTATTTATTTATTTATACCTATAATGTAACCCACTAGTTCAAATCTCGGTGACGATCTATCCGAGCGGGGTAAATTAAAAATCAGCGCTGTGTGTACTACACTACTACACCTACTGCACGCAGCATCTGCTCAATTTACTCCTTTTGCCTTAGCTTAGCCTTAGCTACTTTTACTGTTTTATGTTAGCTATGTAACTTTTTCCATGTTGTGGCAATATATATTTTTTTATGTGTGAAAACGCTTCCAGCCCCCCTACCATGAACTCTTATAGCGATTCAAATTAGGACATAATCTGAATTGTCAAAAATTTTTGTACCCTGACTTCAATAATTATTAATTTCATGGTACAAATTTTTTCAATTCAGTTTAGGTCCTAATTTGAATCGCTATTAGAGTTCATGGTATGGGGGCAGCTCTCAATACTACACAGTTGGATGTGGGAAACTGGTTTCTAACTGAACTTCAGGATCGGAAAGTGTCATTTTACTTATTACTGCTTATATGGCTATCATCATTCTTCAAGATATAATGTTTGGTTGTAATGGCACTCTTAACTGCATGTAAATAGTCTCATATAGTTCGCAGAACCGACAACCGCTGGGGAATAAAGGTTCTCGAGTGGCGACCACGAACTAGAAAACGAAGTGTAGGACGGCCCCCACTCGATGGACCGAAGATATTAAAGCGGTCGCAGGAAGTCGGTGAATGGTGAAGGCTCAAAATCGGTCGTCATGGTGCTCTTTAGGGAAGGCCTATGTCCAGCAGTGGACGTCTATCGGCTGAAATGATGATGATGATAATAAGCCTCATCGAAGCGAGCTGGATCTTTTCACTATCCATCATAATTCTCAAACCTTACCTCTAACTGAAGAAACCAAACATTAGTCAAGAAAACCTCAAGAAAACCATCAAACAATTATTGTGCCCAATATGCAACAGTCAAATTATTGCTGTTTCAATTCAATTTTAGTTAGCAACTTGTTGTCATATTCAAACAGATTTTGCAGTTTTTGATTGAGACATTGTGAAATTGATTGCAACATAACTGGAGTTAGTTCTCCCGAGGTAAGCCAGTGTGGCCAAGCTGGTCAAAATTGGCCAATCTTTCAGATGTATCACTTTACTCGTCGACGTGAGTCGCATGAGCAAGTTGTGATGGAAATCTAGTAGTAATACATGCCAGATGAAATTGGTTAATAAATAAATAATAAGAGCAAAGTCTACGTACAATGCAATCCGTTCAAACGAATCCTAGTTCCAATTAAAGATAATGACTAGCATAACTAGCGATAAGGTCTGTAAATACATTTGTCGTGATTCAAGTGCTCGATAACGGTTTAGCGAACTTAGTTATACGGAATCGTACATAAACATGCTTTTGATCGGACCCGATAGAGATCTTACTACCTATAATATTATAAATGCGAAAATCTGTGTGTGTGTGTGTGTGAATGTTTGTTACCACGCGTCTCCGTGGCGACTTAACCGATTGTGATGCAGATGGCTTAAGTCCTGGAATAACACATAGAGGCCACTTTTTAACCCGGAAAAATTTACTGTTCCTGTGGGATAGCATAAAAACTGCAAAAACGCGGGTGAAGCCGCGCGAGTAGCCCGTATTAAATAACAGAGGGTACCTATGAAATACTTAGACTCATCTAACTATAAAAAAACTGAATTTTTCTTGGAACTAAAATATAAGCACATGTGCAGTAGTTGGATATGTCGTACATAACAGATTGAATCTACAAGGTCGCCATTAGGATGGGTGACCGCCAGAGGCATTTTAACCAGAGGTCCTTTACCGCTGACTCATAGGTAGGCTAAAATACAGAGATATTGTTCGCTTCGATCGCCGCTATCTTACAAAAGAATGATTAACTTCGTGAGCTCTTTGCTTGTTGGAGTTTATTTTATAACTTTAAATAAACCGTTTAAAAAATACACCTTGGTTTCACATTTACTCAATCCAGCACTGCTGAAACTGATTATTTTGATTGAAACAAAAATAATCTCACCTTTAAGAGAACTGGTTCTGTTGTGGATTTCAGTCTCACCTTTTCAGTGACGGCTACGCCACCGATTTCTTCTGCCGTTACGCAGTCTCCCTTCAGCCAGTTAGCGAGCCGGCCGAGCTCGCCGAGCATGTTGGACGGCGAGAGTGAACTGAGCGCCATTTTAGTCAAACTTTTAAGTCAAGCCCATTAAAGACAGAAAATCTTATTAACAAACAAAGATTATATATTTTTAGTAAGTTTTAGCGCGTCACATTTTAATTAGATACGTTGCCGTAACATAGCCAATGCTTGAAACGGTTAAAATAAAAATAGATAAATATATCAATTTTAATTAAATTATAATGATAAGACCAGGTAGTAACTTTCGCGCACGCGTTCAAAAAATACGTCTTTCTTCTACGGTGCCGTCTAAGTGACTGACTGATGTATGATAACAATCGGGAATCACGGCTATATCCTTAAAGTTTCACAAGACTAGAAACCTCGAGAAAATAAGCTTTCCATCACTAGTTTTAGAGCATAAAATCAAATGCCGCGGGTTAAATTGAGAGTTCATGGAGCATGCGCGCGGAAAAGGGATGATAATATAAGTAGGTGTGAATAGAAGGGAGATAGCGGAATTTCCGCAATTCACTTTCAATTTCCCACATGGTGGATGCGAGGGTGTCGTAACTTGTGACGTATGTTGGAGATGGGTGCATAAGTATGCAATTTTTTGTATACACTGGCCAAAGTAGGTAACTGCTGTTTTTGCAAGTATTTTATGCTCGATATGACAACATTTTTTGTTTTTAATTAAAAAAAAACGGGTGTTTTTACGTCGTAACAGTATATCGGTCGAAAGAGAGAAATTTCAATGTCTACACAATAAAAAGTGATTTACCTGAGTAGGTACTGAAACTAAAATAAACAGCTAAAATCTTCCTCTGGCAGTTTGCAGTAACTACTGGTTGTTACACTAAATAATGTGACGGGAACAGTATAGTAGGTATTATTTTAGAAAACTTCACATGATTATTATAGTATGTTAGTATAGAATGCAGCATTTTATACAATTGATTTTCAAAAAAACAAAATTTTGAAGGAATACACCCTGAAAATTCCAGTTTTCTAGGACATCAGTCTACCTACACTGTAATTGTTTGTCAGTCCCTTAATCATATTTCAGATTAGTGTAGGGACTAGGGACAGTCAATTCTTAAAAGATAAATTTTAGTGCAGAGCAACTGAAAAAAAAACTGTTGAAAAGTTGAAAGTTGATTTTCTTGGCTATAAATAATAAATATACCTGCTCTACAGATGTATTGTGAAATATGTATAGTATGGGCTACAAATATATATAAAATAAAATCCAATTAACACTGTTTACAAACTAGTTTTGTCAATATTCATTTATATGATAAGGAATTTGTACTAACCCATACATAATAGATAAATTGTGCCGGCAACATCATTATTTACCTCAGTTTACTTATAAAATTTGATTTAAAAACGAATTATTCATGTTCATGGTTCCTATAGGATTCATTTAACAAATTATACTTAGCTGTTAGGAAAAAGGGGCGAATTTGATAGGTAGGTACTACTCGTCACTTCAATTACCTACCTATTCTATCCTAATACCTATTTTGTTCGAAAGCTGGTGAAAGAGCAGAGATGTGACTTTCGATTTATTTACATTTCAAATGACAATAATTGTTATCAACAGAACCGTTATGGTATTTTTATCAACAATGGATTTGACTTGAACAAATAACTTGTTCAAATTACTCGTGCAATGCGTAAACAAACCCTCGTCGCTGTATATGTATATAGGAAAGTATTTAATGCACTTACCTTTGGTGTTTTGATGATATCCATAGCGATTATTGGTAATAATCGATAGTAAAGTAACCAAATCTCTTCACGTGTAATGACTAAAACTTTATGGAATTTCCGGAACACATTAGTAAAACGAAAATCACAGAGTCTTGAGCCAGAGCAGGCGTAATTTAGCTGTTTTAAATAAGGTTGAATTCAACAAGTAATTCTTCAACAAAGAAATCAATTAGACAAAACTCGGCTAAACAAACCCATTATTCTTTGAAATAATTCTTCTTCTTTTAATTAAGAAACTTATAAGCAAGATGAAATATGCAAAATCAGGCAAAATGTCATGCAAAGTGTCAGCTGTCACTACGCAACGTAGCAGTTATGTCAAAGTCATATCTTTAGTGTCCGCGAGGCCAGGGCAGGGCAGTCAGTCAGTGAAGTCAGTCGCAGTCAGTTTACAGTCAGTTAATCAATTTACTACGGTTACTATCTCTCGTAAAGAACTCACGCCAATGAATAATCACTTCACTTCACTTCCCTTCTTGACCGACAGACTGACTGACAAAATAATAAAAAAAAAATCGTCCATCGGTCGGTTGGTAAGGCGGGCCCTAAACCTACAATAAGTTTGCACAATATTTTTATTACGCATTATGATTTAATCGGCCTTCTCACACTCCAACGTTCAATTATTATTTTGATGCAATCATTAACGACTCATAGGCGTCAATTTTTTCGCGTGAGCAGGCGCAAATGGAACTGTTCCGTGAACAAGATGTCAAACCAAGATTGGCTGAAGCTATAGTGTTGCTACTTGTGGCTAAAAACAAAAAGAAAATACGTTGCTGGTCAAAAGACATAGATACTAGTCTCAGAATTTGTCTGAGATACTAGTACTCTTACTTAAGCAGCTTAGCGCCCAGCATAGATAGCCTCCATATAATTTGCAATGCCTGAAAAGGGCAAATAAGTTCTAAGTGCTATATTACTTTTAAGACCTTTTGTAACACTTATTTATGCAAATAAATATCTTGAAATCTACATGAAAAGGCAAAAATATGCCCACGAGCATGGTCCAATCTTCGTCAAGGCGACGCACAGACTAAAAATTATTGCGCAATACAGATCCTACACGGTGCAGTGATAAATATGGTGCAATAAAAATTAAACTCGCTCAAACCTTTGTTCAATCATTGCGCAAACTTAAATACTTCTACTAATACTAACCTTAGACGATCAACTGTATTGCGCAATTCGTGATATTGCGCAATGTTATTACTTTAGTGTTAGCTGGTGGGGACTCCTTCGACAGGACCAAGGAGCTCGCCGAGCTTGAGGTGGCTTGTGTCGTGGACAAGATCCACGAGCTGGGTCTGCGGACAGCGCCTCGGTCTTGTGAGAGCTGATCCCGCTCGGAGAAGGCGGCGGCGGGGTGACGGCAACGACCCCCTGCCGAGCAGGGGAACTTTCGGGTTCGTGGGCGGTCTAGAGTGAGGGCTCTGGTCGTCCGTTTTCAGCAAACCCGGGAAGGGCGGTAGGTAGCACCGGGGTGGTCCTGTGCTGCCGCAGCACTGCGAGGTGCTGGGGCTGACTTTTGTTAGCCCCGGGAAGTGATTTGAGCGCGATGCGAGAGGGGCACCACTGATAGCCCTAGGGGACCGTGGAGCCCCTTGGCATGCATCGAGGCTGGCCATCGGGGACGGTTTAGTGAGTCGTCGAGTCCGACAACCTCACACACCCCCGTCGTACCCTTATGCGACGGGATGTCTGGATGCAGATTCCTCCTCGTTAACAAAAAAAAAAAAGTGTAGGGCCAGCCTAACGTAAACTGAGAATCAGAGAATACACTGTGTGTCGACTCCATGGACGTAAACATTAGGTCCATGGTCGACTCACGTAATGCCACAGAGTAAATGGGAAATGAGAAACGTAGTGCTTCTATTCTCTTATATACTCTTCGCTGGGTGTCAGTCAGTCGCCTCGACTCTCGCTCCGCGCTCGACCAAGCGGACCAAGAGAATGTAAGCACTACGTTTACGAATCGACGTCTTTTAGCTTCGGGATATAATATTTACGTTTTATTTTCCATTTGTCTAATAACTTTACTACGACCGACGGACGTTATTCAAGTGCACCATAAAAGTGCTATTGATATGGCTACAACAATTCCTGCCGATAGAAACGAGGAGCGCCGTCGCAGGGTAAGTTAGTCATCATTCTTAAAATCTTAGTTTCAATGATTCATTCTGTTTTTGCATTTTTCTTCAGCGGCAATTTAGAAATGCTTATTCATATTTAAAAACTGGATATTTTTAAGAGGTATTTGTTTTACAAACCCAGGTTGTGTTTGACCCTTAGGGGCTGTGACCGCTTGTTGTGCTGTGTACTTATTGATTTGCTTGTGACAAAAATAAGCGAGTTTTCCAGATTGTTTGGTAGATTAGATACCTCAAACAAAGATATGGTCGTTAACCGTCTTATGATAAACAATTATATATATGTACCTATATTCTAAATAGTCTCAATTATTATAAATTAGTCATACTAATTCTACATCATGCAATAAGATGCTAAATTGTATAGTTAAACTTCTAGGCCAGTTGACAATATTTGCAGACTATGCTATAGTATTTACAGATTGCAAATATTTGCTGATCAAGAATCAAATCTGCAAGCGCTGAATATGTTTTTAGGTAGTAATTGAATTACAGAATGAGAACATATATTTAAAATTAATAAATATTTTTATAATACAAAAATTGCTGGGCACACTGCAGCTAACTAAGAATAATAAATTAGTTTACTCTATACTCTGTCAGTCATTCACCGTAAGTACCTAGTTACTTACCTAGCTTATCTAACCTAATCGTCTTGAACATTAGGCAAGTAGGTGTCTATCTAATTGACTTATAAAAGTTGTATGGATTCCGATACCCACATAATTTTGTTCGTAGCCATTATCATCATGACAGCCTTCTAATGTTCCCACTGCTGGGACACTGGCCTACTCTCAAGCTAGAGTGATTGGGTCTTAATCCACCACACGGACCCAATGCGGATTGGTGGATGGCACATGTCTTTCGAATTTTTAGTTCTTGGACATGCCGGTTTCCTCACGATATTTTCCTCTTCACTGTATGAGAGCACTAGCATTGCGCACATAAATTTTCCGAACAGAAAAATCCATTAGTGCATGACCTGGTTTGAACCCACGACCTAAGGATCGGAAGGCGGGGTCACTACCACTAGACCGGTGCTCATAGCCATTATATCTACAAAAATTTAATAGATAAAATTCTCAACAAGTATATATTTGTAGTTAAATATAGAGTGATTGTTAAAATACAGTGAGGTAATGGATATTACAAAAGTGCTCGCTTTAAATGTTTTTTTTTTTTTTTTTATATGTCAGTAAGTGACAAGACAATCAAGGCGCCCACCTGATGTTAAGCACCACGCCTGACTATTACAGATGCAGTGCCACCCAAAGCTTAAGGTTTTTAAGTGTTTGCGTGGCACTGCACTGCGCTTATCACCCCGAGACATTGTTGTTAAGTCTCTTTCGCCCAGTAATTTCACTTGCTACAGTGCCCTTCAAACCTAAACACAGTGCAGCTTGCACACTACTGCTTGGAGGTAGAATATCTGACACTGCGGTGGTACCCACCAAGACGGACTCTTGCTGAAGAGTATCCTCTCAATTGCATAATATTCAGTATATTTATTGCATCATGCAATAGTTATTATTGTTAACATTCAAGATGTTATATGTTCCCGGTAAGGGTTTTGTACAGTTGAGTAGAAGCGGACTAATGTTATTGAAATCATATGTATATTACCTAGTTAAAAGTGATAGGTAGTTTAAAAAAACTGACAAAATGATGCAATCAAACAATGCATTTAAATGCATACGACTTAGATGGCAAGCATTACTGCATGGTTACAAGTACATTAGTACTGGATAAGCTCTATCACACAAAGAACTCTGCTACTCTTTCTGCTATTTTTAGACAACTTTAAATAGAGGTCGTCCTCAATTGGTTGTAGGTACATATTGTATGTATAATATTATCGAAGGAACTAAGCAATCGTGAAGCCGTTTCGATGCGCAATGAAGACTTTTTGAACTTAATTGTTTTTGCGCATCACAAACGTCTAACTTCACTGCTGCCTAGATCCACCGAGTATACTATACCGGTTATTCAGAGCAGTGGTAGAATAGTCTGTTTTTCTTCAAATTCAAGTCTCAAAGATCACTTTGAACGTCTTATAGCTAGGTGAATCTACATCAGTTTCACGCGCCCCAGCCCAGAAGAATCTGGCAACATACTCGGCTGAGTTGTTTTTTTTTTCGATGATTTTTTTCATCATAAGGCTGCGTTTCCACCAGAGATGTGCGGGGATGTTTTGTTAGGAACCAATAGAATCACTTCATTAAAGCTGTCAGAGTGAAGCTAGGTAAATGAAGTGGTTCCTAACAAACAGATTTTTTTTTTATACAACTGAAGTGGCAACCACGCGTACGGCCCACAAGATGGTAAGCGGTTACCGCAGCCTATGGACGCTTGCAATACCAGAGGTAACACTCGCGGGTTGCCACCTTGAGGCTAAGATAGAAAGCCTCATGTGCCAGTAATTACACCGGAAACCATACCCTTCGCACCGGAACACAGCAATGCGAGCATTACTGCTTAGCGGCAGAAATAGTTATGGTGGTAGTCCTTCCCCGGACGAGCTCTATCACAGAGAACTCTACTACTCTTATCATCATCATCACTCGCTCGCTACACGTCCTCGCACAGCTCTGGTGCAAACGCAGCCTAAAGCTCCAGTGTAGAGCCAATCAAACTAGGTGAGGCTCATGCGTTGGTTTATATCTGACAGGTGCTGCTCGGGCCCCTGCCGGCGAGCTTCCTCCGCACAGACGGACAGACAGACAGTGCTGCATCAGATGACGCTGACTACCAAGCTGCACTGGCGCTGCAGCAGCAGCTATGTGGCGCCACTGTAAGTAACTCTACATTGAGGAATATCTAGTAACTTCTGCTCTTGTGACGTGGCTTTCTTAGGGGCTGGCCACAGAGAAGACGTACGCGTAATAAGGATTACGGACAGGGCGCAGACGCACAGAGTAAGCGTCTAATCCACGCCCCGTCTTTTTTATATGATTTGCGTTGCGACGCTTTTATACATCTTTACTAATATTATTATTATAAAGATGAAAGTTTTGTATTTTTGTTTGTTACAAATAAACTCAAAAACTACTGGGTCCGATTTCAAAAATTGTTTCGTCATTAGAAAACTACATTATCTCTGAGTAACATAGGCTAAATTTATTACTAACGACCCGTCCCGTCTTCATACGGGTGCGGTTTTATTGCACCCGCGCGAAGCTGGGACGGACTTCTAGTTATGTTTAGAAGGGGCGCCACGTCACCGCGCGACCGACGCGTCCTCGCCCTACGTCTTTTCTGTGTGACCAGACCCTTAGTTCCTTCAAATATTTAAATGGAGTTTCAGTATTCGGGCAAATGTTAACAATAGCGTTTCGGTAATTTTAATAAAGCTACTTAAGTTTTCAGCCATTGCAGCTTTTTAAAATACCGACTAGTATTTCGGCCATTATGAAAATATGCAAAGTTGTTGTATAAATATCTAGCGGCTAATTCCAGAGCTTGGCTGCATTATTTAACATATTGCTTTTAGAAATGCACGGTACTAGTTTGAGCAAGTGGCAGTTGGCATTTCATAGGTATAGCAGAGCTAATAAGTAAGTAAGTTCGTATGAGTCAGTGGTCAACTCTGGTGACAGAGTTTTTAGGCCGCCCGAAGGCCTCTGTCATGGCCTAATAACTTTGAAAAAGCCGGGACCGAGTGCTTAACGTGCCCTCCGAAGCACGGGAGCGCTCAGTTAAAATTGCTGGGGAATGAAAGATCTCGAAAGGTGATCTCGAAAACGAAGTGTAACTCGTTGGAGCAATGACATTGTAGCGGTCGCGGAAACTCGAAGAAGGCTCAAACGGTCAAACATGGATAAAACCTGATATTAGCGTAATCAAATGGTCTAGAACTTTCACACAAAAATACTTCTGTAAAACACAGTCTGTTTGCAAATTTTAATGTATAGGTCTCACAACGGATCTCGGCCGTAGTGAAATTAGCCGTTTCGATGCGCAATGGAGCTTTTTCAAACTAAACTGTCTTTGCGCATCACAAACGGCTAACTTCACGGAAGTCCGCTGTGCGAACTATACTTAGTTAACTAAGAAGTTTCACTCAAAAATACTTCTGTAAAACAGCCTGTATGCAAATGTACCTAGTTAATTACTACTAACGAATCATCATAAAATTATCTTTATAACTAACTAGCGGCCTGTCCCGGCTTTGCACGGGTGTATGCAAATCCGCCTGCGACGCGGAGGTTGCGGGTTCGATTCCCGCCTCGGGTCAAATGTTTGTACGATCTACAAATATTTGTCCCGAGTGTTCTGGGTATTTTCTATATATAATAAAAAATATCGATCTATGTATTGTATTGTATTAAGTATATGTATATCAGTCCTCTAGTACCCAAAATACATCTCTGTTTAACAGCAGCTTACCTTGGGGCTAGATGATGTTGTGTGGATTGTCCAGCAGTATTTATTATTTATTTATTCCTTTATAATGTACACTCTAATGCTAAAAAAAGGTTTTTGAAATCGGACCAGTAGTTTTTGAGTTTATTCGTAACAAACATAAATAGAAATCTTTCCTCTATAAACTATAAGTATAGGTAAAGATAGACGTCCACTGGACATAGACCTCTCCCGAAGAACGCCATGACGACCGATCATGAGCTTTCGTTCATAATCTTCGAACTTCTAAAAAGAGTTCGTTTCTCAATCACCGGTTATCGATCCTCATGAAATGAAATATGAAATGAAATATATTTATTTGCTTGAAGTGTGGTAAAGCGGTACAAGATAATAGGGTAGGTTTTCTGTGTCACACACTTCGTAGGAAACGACATGCAAAATTTAAATTACTATTCTAAGAAGCTACCTACTACATTTTACTATAATAATGATATAAATTAATAATTAAACAACCAACATGGAGATAAATTAAAATTTCAGATTAGAATGTCAAGAGTAAAAATATAAAAAAAAGGAAACATAAGAATATAAATAATTAATAAAAATAACATTAGCAATAACAATATTTTTTTTAAATACATTTCAATTTAATTGATCATGTCTTTTACGCTATAAAAACATGAGAATGCTGCTGTCCATTTCCTGGTTTAAACTCTTGGTCGCCTTTTACGACATACAGGAAGAAATGGGGTTTCCAAAATCTAAGGCTGGAACCACCATACCTAAGAATTTAATGTTTATAACGAAGTTAAGCACTGTTCCGCGGGGTCATCATTTTGGGTGACCGCCAGTGGCAATTTCAACTGAGCGCTCCCGTGCTTCGGAGGGCACGTTAAGCAGTCGGTCCCGGCTCTTTCAAAGTTGTTAGGCCATGACAGAGGCCTTAGGGCGGCCTAGAAACTCTGTCACCAGAGTTGGCCACTGACTTAAACGAACGAACGTACGTTTATAAATTGTCAAAAGCACGTTTTCAACTTGTTTTAATTTATTTAACGTGACAGGTACCACCAGCGGGACCGCCTTTGGCTGCGCGGCTGAGTATCACTATAGCGCAGGCGAAACTCGTCAAAAATTATGGTAAGTCACTGTTTGTGTTTCCTGTAACTTCTACGATTTTAACGGGTTGATTACGGTTGATTACATAACGTTGTAAGCGACCAATCTACATTAATCTCCATCTTAAATTGTCTAACAAAACAGTTTGACTAAACTTTAACATTGGTTATTATGACTTTCTACCTGTACTTATTTGTTGTTATACTTCGTTTTTTTTTTTTTTTTCGTTCGTTCGTATGAGTCAGTGGCCAACTCTGGTGACAGAGTTTCTAGGCCGCCCGAAAGCCTCTGTCATGGCCTAACAACTTTGAAAAAGCCGGGACCGACTGCTTAACGTGCCCTCCGAAGCACGGGAGCGCTCAGTTGAAATTGCCACTGGCGGTCACCCATCCAAATGATGACCCCGCGGAACAGTGCTTAACTTCGTTGATCTGTTAAGAACAACTTAGCCAGCTACGTCACGAGCGCTCCAAATATTGTGTAATATTGTTATACTAATTTAATATAACTTATAATACGAGTCCAACAACTAAAAATGACACATGAATTATGAAATACTATATATTATCTATTATTCTTATTCATTGCGCATCACAAACGGCTAACTTCACGTCGGCCGAGATCCGCCGCCAGAAATATACTAATATTGTATAGTGTTGAATAGTTGCGTGATGTTATAGGTCTGACCCGAATGGACCCTTACGTGCGCCTGCGCGTCGGCCACTGCATATACGAGACGCACACAGACCCCAGCGGAGGCAAGACCCCCCGGTGGAACAAGGTCATCACCTGGTAAGAATCTAGAAAAAATAACTGCTGTTTGATCACATAACTCTGTTAGCGACCAATCTCCATTGAATCTCCATCCAATCCAAGAAGCAAGGGGCCCAACCATGAACTCTTATAGCGATTCAAATGAAGACCTAAACTAAATATTAATAAAACTAAGTGGACGCAATATACACCGACTACAGTAAGGCTTTCGATCGAATTGATCATCCAATTTTGCTTTATAAGTTACTGGACGTAGGTATTTGTGGCAATTTGCATAGATGGTTTACCTCCTATGTCAAAAATCGATGTCAATCAGTCGTACTCAATGGGTATACATCATACTCAACTCCTATATCATCTGGCGTACCACAAGGTTCCATATTGGGACCACTACTATTTCTGATCTTTATAAATGACATTGACAAGTGTTTCCAGTATACAAACTTTCTATTATATGCTGATGACATGAAAATCTATAAGAAAATTAACACTCCGAATGACCTTACCCTTCTACAAGATGACCTAGATAATCTTCATACTTACTGTACCCGTAACAAGCTTGATTTAAACATCCAAAAATGTAATTGCATTACGTTCAGTCGTGGTAAAAATCTTTTAACCTATGATTATAAATTAAGTAACCAGGTTCTTGCCAGAACGGACCATGTTAGAGACCTTGGAGTGACTATTGACTCACAGCTGCTTTTTGATGTACATGTTGAGAGCATAACGGCTAAGGCTATGAAGACCCTAGGCTTTTTGTTTCGTGTTACTAAAGATTTTAGATCTGTCAAAACGCTTAAAGTATTATATTGTTCTCTTGTGAGAAGCCAGCTTGAGTATGTGTCTCAAGCCTGGAACCCTCAGTACGCGGTCTACATTGACAGTATCGAGCGTATACAACGTAAATTCTTAAGACATCTTAACTATAAACATAGGATATGCATACCAGACTACTTACAAAGTTGCAAACATCACCATTTACTACCCCTTGAAGTTCGGAGAGAAGCGGCGGACCTTACCTTTCTTCACAACCTCGTTTTGGGCAAAATTGACTGCCCTGACTTACTTTCCGAAATAAAATTAAGAACACCAATGCGTACTACAACTAGACGTAATTACCTCAGGCTGTATACCCAACCATGTTCTACGAATTATAGGCAGAACTCATTCTTGGTACGAACCGGCAATCTCTTTAACACTAACTATTCAATGTATGTAGACTTATTTGAAGCAAGGCAAAACTTTTTCAAAAAGTTAATAGCACAAAATTTCTTTACATGAGTTTATATGGCTTATTAGCATCATGATGATCTTCATGACCTTTTTCAATTGGAATAGTGAGTGACTCCCATGTATTCTTAGGTTTCCATTTTTCTGTCAGGTAGGTACCTATTAATTATGTGATCATTGTTTTCTTATTAATTTTTTATAAAAATTATTAAGTGTTAAAACCCACTAAGTGTTATAATTTGTGGACAACTAAAACTTTGTTAAGTATAAGTGAACTATTAGTGAAAACTTCTGTTCTATATTTTAAGCATTACCATTCTCACATGATATAAACTGTTAGTTTTCCAAACATGTAAAAATAAAATAAAATAAATAGTCAAAAATTTTTATACCATGACATGATTGTCTAATTGATATCATGGTACAAAATTTTTTGACAATTTAGTTTAGGTCTTTATTTGAATCGCTATAAGAGTTCATGGTAGGGGGGCTGGACTAGCTGTTGTCCGCGACTTCGTTCGCATGGAACTCTGTTACTCGGGAATCACCCTTTTGTTCGTGATAAAATGTAGCCTATGTCCTATTCCCGGTCATTTTTTTTAGCAGCTTGATAAGTATTGTCCTGGTCATTCTTATGGTCAATGAATAAAGACTATAGAATTGAAAGACACGTTAGCTAGCAGAGGTTTAAAGTTCGTTCATGAATAAGGCTCTTATTGTATAACCATTGCCAAATAGATGCTGACTGAAGGGGGGATAGTACAAACGCCTCCAACGCCCACTAGATTGACAGGCGACGGGCAATCTGGTGTTAATAGGCAACAGAACCAATAATTGCATTTTAAAAGCCACTTGCGCGCTCTGTCGATAATAATAATGTCAAGTAGGCGTTGCGAGAGGATTGTACGATTGCCACTTCAGTCTGCATCTATTTAAAAAAAAAATATCATTATAAACGTCACCGCCCCTCAACGTACTCGTCTTTGTCCATCCTAAGGTTGTCTGGAAGAGATCGCTGTCAGCGATAAGGCCGCCCATTGTACTTTTAATTTTTTAGTTTTTCTGCTTTTATTTTCTTGTTTTCTGTGTGATGTACAATAAAGTGTTTTCTATCTATCTATCTATATATCTATTTGGCAATGGTTATGCAATACATCAGCTGACTAAAAAATTACATAACAAATTACTTACTTATCATTATTCGCAGTTAATGAATAATTCTGTCTAAGAGGGTAACTCCCATTAGTTCTATAGGACTGTGACGTCGTAGAACTGTTAGAACTTTTTTGTCCTAGTAGTTTATTTATATATTTATTTATTTTTATTTCTTAGGAAAACCAACAGCGGATAAAACTTTATATACTATCTTATGACAAAACAGGAAGCCAATAATAGGTTTTCACGTTTAGAATACTTATAGCGAAAGAACAAAGTAAGAGCTACTCGCTTAAACAATCGTAATATTTTGTGGAAGACAGCTTATAAATTTAACAATTGAAATATGAAAATGAAAAACATAAAAAGTAAATTACCTAATCATCATCACCAACAAAAAACTCTCTGCCTAACCGCTGTCTGGCGGAGTTTACACTCGTGCAGAATAGATCTAAATCCATGCGCTTGCACAGCTTATTAAAATTGTGCTAAAAATTTAATTAAAATTAAAATGCTGTGCTCTTCAGCAAACGTCAGATTGAGTTAAAATTTTGCATTGAACCGATTGACCAAAAACGAACTAAGTCGTTTTTATTTATTATTGAGGCGTAAGGTTCCACTCGTTCGCATTACTTGGAAGAAGGCCATTTTCGCCAAATTATAAATTGAATTCGTAGGTGACTGGCGGTGATGTACATGTATGGTCAGTAACTTAAAACTTGGTTTTTTTCGTTTCTGTTATTGGCTATACCATAATTTAATGTTTTAAAGTAAAAAAATAATATAATACATTTAAATTAAGATAAAATAACTTAAATAGTAACAAAATATGGATCAATTACAGAGATATGGGGTATGAGACAAGTTTCATTCGAATTGTAGTCAAACGCAATCCTTACAGTTTTCACAACAAAACCCCACCATAGTAGCCGGATTGCCGATTGTCAATCAATTATGATTTTTTTTATACGAAATTATTCGAAAGGTGGTAGAAATCGGCACAAATATTAAAGCTAAATAATAAATATGTAAACTATTCTCTAGAATGAAGGGAGATATTGTACTTAGCATCAGTAGCTTTTAGGACGTGTTTGGGTATAAAGTAGCCAATAACTACTGCCAGCCAATAACTCATTCATTTACCCTACTTAGTTCTATGATAAAACTATTAAAACAAAAACTGTCCTCTTGTTCTATAGAACTAAGAGTAATAGAGCACTCTGTGATAGAGCTCCAAGGTATGGTGGTAGTCAAAGAACTACCACCATACCTATTTCTGCCGCCAAGCAGTAATGCTCGCATAGCTGTGTTACGGTGAAGGGTATGGTTTCCGGTGAAATTACTGGCACATGAGGCTTTTTATCTTAGCCTCAAGGCAACCCGCGAGTGATACCTCTGGTATTGCAAGCGTCCATAGGCTGCGGTAACCGCTTACCATCTTGTGGGCCGTACGCTTGGTTGCCACTTCAGTTGTATGAAAAAAAAAACTAATAATTATTTTGACAATAAGATGCATGTTTGTTTCCAGCCTTCTTCCTCCCGGGGTGAACTCGGTCTACCTGGAGATATTCGATGAGTGCTCCTTCACAATGGACGAGCTTATTGCATGGACCAATATAACTGTACCAACTGCTGTATTAAACGTAAGTAAACTTATTAATTAAATAAGAGCGTATATATGTGATAAGAAAATAAGAAAAAAAAAAAATCTGGACAATCCACACAGCATCATCTAGCCCATAGCTAAGCAGAGCTTGTGTTATGGGTACTAGATGACTGATATACTTATTACAATACATAGATAGATATTTTTTATTATAAATAGAAAATTCCCAGAACACCCGGAACAAATGTTTGCAGATCGTACAACCATTTGCTACAAAGCGAATCGGAAACGAACCCGCAACCTCCTGCGTCGCAGACGGACCCTCGCCCGCCGCGCCACATCGGTCGTCATATAAAGACAGCCATTTTCTATACAGCGCCTGAACTAAGTAGAGCTTGTTCTATGGGAACCAGGATAAGTAATAGAATACACAGTATAGTTCTCACAACGGATCTCGGCCGTCGTGAATTTAGCCGTTTCGATGCGCAATGGAGCTTTTTCAAACTAAATTATCTTTGCGCATCACAAACGGCTAACTTCACGGAAGCCTAGATCCGCTGTGCGAACTATACATAATATCACACTAATATTATAAATGCGAAAGTTTCGATGTTTGGCTGGATGTTTGTTCCTCTACAACTACCTATTTCTGCCGCTAAGCAGTAATGCTCGCATTGCTGTGTTCCGGTTCGAAGGGTATGGTTTCCGGTGAAATTACAGGCACATGAGACTTACCATCTAAGGTCTCAGGGTGGTAACACGCAAGTGATATCTATGATGTTGCATGCGTACATAGGCTACGGTAACCGCTGACCATCAAGTGGGCCGTACGCTTGGTTTCCACTTTAGTAGTATAAAAAAAAAACTCGACAACCACGCAACCGATTTGGCTGAAATTTAAAACATAAATAGATAATGACCGGGAATAATCAAACTCAAACTGCAGCGCCCTTACAGGGTTCATGTACCTGACAAAAAAGCATTGTATTACTAAGAACTTATACAAGATTGTTACATGATGCAATAAATTGAAATATAAATTATGAAATAAGACATAGGCCACTTTTTATCCCGAAAAAAGTACGGTTCCCGAGTTCCACGCGGACGATGTCGCGGGCGGCATCTAGCCTGAAAATATATTTGACGACCTATATGGCACGGTGGGTGCCTAATTGAGAAGCGAGAGGTTGCGGGTTCGATACCCGCTGCGGGGAACAGATGTCTGCCTGATTTGTCTGATAACCTAGACATCAATAACGCAATAACCGCAATAACGAATTGCTTACAGGGAGAGACGCATGAAGACTGGTACCCCCTGAATGGGAAGCAAGGGGATGGTGTCGAGGGGATGATCAACCTGGTTCTCAGTTATACCGTAAGTAAATATTATAATATCCCAAAAATTAATTCGCCTCAAGTGGGATTCGAATTAATTTAATTAATTAATTAATTCGTCCGTTGGCGAGATGGGTAGACGACATAGTGGAAGTCGCGGGCCGTAAGTGGATTAGATTAGCACAGGATCGTGGTAGATGGCACAAACTAAAGGAGGCCTATACCCAGCAGTGGGTGAGGTCAGGCTGTGGATGATGATGATGATGGGATTCGAATTATTTTTTTCGATATTATAATATCCTTAGTATTATTTTTTTTTATATACTACTGTAGTGGCAACCAAGCGTACGGCCCACAAGATGGTAAGCGGTTACCGCAGCCTATGGACGCTTGCTATACCAGAGGTATCACTCGCGGGTTGCCACCTTGAGGTTACGATCGAAAGCCCCTTGTGCCAGTAATTTCACCGGAAACCATATCCTTCACACCGGAACACATCAATGCGAGCATTACTGCTTGGCGGCAGAAATAGGTATGGTGGTAGTCCTTCCCCGGACGAGCTCTATCACAGAGAACTCTACTACTCTTCTAGTATTCCCTTAGATGGTTAACACTATAAAAACAAAAATAACCAATTAGATGATGATGTTTCCAGGTGGGCCCCGCGATGGTGTCTCCGTACCCTCAAATGATGGTGGTACCCAGCACTGGCATGGGGTACGCGGCAATGCCGATGTACGCGGCGCCGCAGCCGGTACCGCAGCCGACGCAGCAGCCGACCCTCACTGCTGAGCAGTTGCAGCAGGTGAGACGTGCTCCCAGTACCATGGGATACTGACCCTTTCGGTACCATGGAATATAGTCAAAATCTATATAATCAATAATATCTCAAAGATCATTTTGGAATGTTTTGTGCTAACAAATCTAAGCTAAGTTAATTTACGCCACCTTAATAGATGAGAAGAGCATCGGTGGTCTAGTGGTAGTGACCCCGCCTTCTGATCCTAAGGTAGTGGGTTCGAATCCGGTCGTGTACCAATGAATTTTTGTATTAGAAAAAAATATGAGCGCAATGCCAGTTGCGATGAAGGAAAACATCGTGAGGAAAGCGGCATGTCCAAGAACTAACAATTTGAAAGACATGGTTCATCCACCAATCCGCATTGTGTGGATGAGGAATCATTCTCGCGTGAGTGTAGGCCAGTGTCCCAGCAGTGGGAACATTAGAGGGCTGATAATTAATTTGTTAATCGTTTTCAGATTGAAGAAATGTTCCCGAGTATGGACAAAGAGGTCATAAGGTCTGTTGTCGAAGCGAATCGCGGCAACAAGGACGCCACGATCAACTCTTTGCTGCAAATGTCTGAATAAAATATGATAAACTTTACTTTCACGCATTGAGCATACTTGTATAGCTTATATTTCATTGAAACAAACATAAGACATTACAAAATAAATGTAAATTTATTACACTTGTAAGTGAAAATTATAAAATTAATGGAAAAAAATTAAAAATTATTATAGCTTATGTTGAATCATTATAAAAATATATTATGGTTACGCGTGTATAGCAGTTTCAAAGTTTTTATTAGTTAATAAAACAAAATAGTTATTTTGTATAATCATTCCTATACATATTGTATTACTGTGACAGTAAGATTTTATCAGTCCCACGATTGCGTAACTCGGTTTCAATCTGATTTCAATCAGCGAACTGTCAATAAGCTGTCACATTCATACAAAATACGTCAGTTTTTGATTGAAACCAAGTGAAATCGATTGCAACCGAATAACGCAATCGGGGGGCTGTTTATTTTAATTACAAGCCTATCTATAAAAACATTGTTTGTTAAAAACTACAACGAAATTATTATTTGCTCATTCTAAATAAACCACCAAGAAAAATGGTCTAGAAACAAAAAAATATGTAAGTACACTAATGTGTAATGAATATTATTTTATTATTAGGAGCATTATTTCAAATATTTAACATTGACTTTACATTTACCTATCTTTGTATATTATTAGTAGTATTAATATTTCACTTTCTCTAATTACTTTAGAGCTAATTAAAATACCAATAAAAGGTGCTTTTAGGTTCCAAAACGCGTATATCCTGTTGCGTTTACGAAGACAGTGATGAGCGCAGCGGGAGCGGTGGTGCCGTACAAATACGCATATTGTGAGCAGCCATCTAATTCTGGTACCTTGCTTGCCTTATTTGCTCAATTTTTTTGTGTAATTTCGTCAACTTTGTGGAAGTATTATACAAAGTTTAGTTTGTTGGAGCGCTCGTGAAGTAGCTAGCTAAGTTGTTCTTTACAGATCAACGAAGTTAAGCTCTGTTCCACGTAGTCACCAAATCCAAATGTGTGCCAATGTGGTCACACATTTGGATGGGTGACCACCAATGGCAATTTCAACTGCGCTCCCGTGCTTCGGAGGGCCGGTCCCGGCTTTTTCAAAGTTGTTAGGCCATAACAGAGGCCTTCGGGCGGGCTAAAAACTGTCACCAGAGCTGGCCTCATACGACTGACTCATACGAACTTACTTTTATTAATGAAATAACGCAAATTTGAGCAAATATGCCAAGAGTTGCAGCGTAATTCCGCTGGAACACTGAAAGTAATTGGGTCGCCTCGCTCGCATTAGGAATGCATCATTTTAAACGATTTGAATTTTGCTCATAGCTAAATTCATTTATTCCATCATCTGAAAGTAAAATTTTGAATAATTAACTATAATATGCCAGCGCTATCATACGGTGAAGGAAAACATCGTGAGGAAACCGGCATATCCAAGAACTAAAAATTCGAAAGACATGTGCCATCCACCAATCCGCATTGGATCCGCGTGGTGGATTAAGACCCAATCACTCTCGCCTGAGATTAGGCCAGTGTCCCAGCAGTGGGAACATTAGAAGGCTGTCATGATGATGATGAACTATAATATTTTATTAAAGAATTTGGCGCGGCCACACTCTTCTAATACATTCGCATACATTTCCAACATTTTCAAATTGTTTGTCATGTGACCGCGCCTTTAGATATAACACTTAGAAACACCTCGAGCACTAACTCCTGATACTAGAGTATTTACGCAATTTTGTTATAGGCACATCTTATAAGCTTAGTAAAATTTATCTGTTACCATAAGGAAGCAATGCTACTAATTCAATCGTAGCGTGAGAATTGCGTTTTAAGATCTTTGACACATAAACCTTACTGTTTTATCCTTGTTTTAAATCAAATGTATGTGTTTCTTTAAAAACAAATTAACGCATTATCTATCTACTGTAAGTGTCAACATTCTTTCATGCAACTGTAATCTTCATTTTATTGTATTAGTAGTATTGGAGCCCCGTATTCGTGTAAGAACGCGACTATTTGAATATGTCATTATTTAACTCACATAACTAATGCAAATGTTTATTGTTTTATTAGCCGTCAATCAATAATTCTTTTTCGACTCGAGCTTTACTTTTGCTTTGAGATAAGTTATATCAGACTTTTGGAGACAAACTAGCTGAAAAAAATTTGAAATAGTTTTTTTCGTATCTAAAGAGGTTTCACTTCGGCTTGTCTGTTAGTGATCGTGCCAAAATTATTTGCCATCGCAATTTGCTTAAAATTATATTATTGTTGTATTTATTTGTAATTTTACAATGTATTAAATAAATAATTATAATTACTTACACCATGTTCTTATTTTTTGAGATGCCGAGCTAGTATTATGTTATCTGTGCTAGTAGGTAGTCATGTTGGTCAGCAAAAAATACATGGGGGCCTATGGAGGCCAATGCTACTAAAACAATGACATAGGCTACATATACATATTTAAAAGCTACATACTTTTTATGTAGGTACCACGCAAGCGGAGCCGCCGGCAAAAGCTAAAACAACATTTAATCCGTGAAAACCTGTATCGGTTTTCTGATTCAAACTTAGATATTTGTTGCATTAAAAACTGTTTGTTTTCCAACAAAATAAATAATATTGGTTCTGCAAAACATACAAGAAAACTCCAAAGTTCTTTCAAACCATTTATTCCTATGCTATTTAACTATTTTCTTTTTTTTCTTTCCTTCTACAATCTTACCCTCCTTCATTTTAACATTATCTGCTTTCCGTTTGATCGTAGCTATCTTGCCTATAAAGTTCTTAAACCTATCATCTTTCTTCATAAGAGTTTTATTCACTTTCTTAAGTCCATCTTTGATAGAAGTGTCGATATCTTTGCTTGGTTGCAGTCTGTCTTGAAGTTCGTGTTGTTTGATCTGTGCTTGTATTTCTTGTATTTTGGCAAGCTTAGCTTTCTTGGCAGCTTTGATGCGCTTGCGTCGCATTTCTTCAAGACTGCGAGATAAAATAAGACAAGTTAAACCTGCGTTCAAAAAACCCGAGTCTTAATATTATTCTAGTAGAGTTCTAAGTGATAGAGCTCGTCTGGGGAAGTACTACCACCATACCTATTTCTGCCGCCAAACAGAAATGCTCACATTGCTGTGTAAAGCCGGTTTCCTCACGATGTTTTCCCTCACTGTTTGAGCGACTTGCGCTGTGCACATATTTCTAACAGAAAGATCTATTGGAGCACAACCAAATTCGAATCCACGACTTTAGGCTCGGAAGACGTTTGTAAGAGACTGTCACAACCGCAACGAGTAAGTGATATCTCTGATGTTGCAAGCGTAAATAGGCTACGGTGACCGCTTACCAACAAGTGGGTCGTACGCTTGGTTGCCACTTAGTAGTTTGTACATACCGCGCGAGTTAATCATTATCAGGAGCGGCTGGTAGGATGGATGATGCAAAACAAACTCACCCTTCTTCCATAAGCTGAGGGTCGACACCGGCCTGCAGCCACCTCTTGTGCCTGTAGTTCTTCTTGCGCTGGTCGAACTCCTCGTTGTCGAGCTGCGCCTCCTGCTCGCGCCGCGTCACGCTCACCGTCGTGAACACTTTCACCGCTTCGTCGTCTGCAGGGGTAAATAACTCGTGACGTAGCTGGCTAAGTTGTTCCTAACAGATCATCGATGTTAAGCACTGTTCCGCATTGTCATTCATGGGTGACCGCCAGTGGCAATTTGAACTGAGCTCTCAGCTTCGGAGGTCACGGTCTCAGCTTTACCAGTGTTGGCCAATGACCCATACCAACTTACTTTTTCCTCGCCGTCTTTTTAAATAAATACAATTTTCAGGCGAGATAGTGGTAAAACGCAAGTCTAATGTGAATTAAAAAAATAACACCATATCTTTATGTAGCTATGAGGCTGCTCTTTGTATTACTTTGAAGTGTACATTTTTTTTTGTATTTATTTTGTGTGTGAAATAAATAAATAATGCTGGACAATCCACACAGCATCATCTAGCCCCAAGGTAAGCTGCTGTTAAACAGAGCTGTGTTATGGGTACTAGATGACTGATATATACTTAATACAATACAATACACAGATACATATTTTTTATTATATATAGAAAATACCCAGAACACCCGGGACAAATATTTGTAGATCGTACAAACATTTAACCCAAGGCGGGAATTGAACCCGCAACCTCCGCAGGCGGACCTGCGCTCGCTGCGCCACATCGGTCGTCGAATAAAGTGGTCTAATCTATCTATCTATCTATCTGAACTTGAACTGACCGTCAATTTTATATTCTGTTAGCTTGGTGCCGATCTTAGCTTCGATCTCTCCAAGCCTCAGGATGTCGTACGGAGTGATGAGGGATATCGCCATGCCGCTTCGACCGGCTCGAGCCGTTCTGCCGACCCTGGAACAAGAGAATTTTGAACTTCATTTTTAGGGTTTTGTAGGAAAAGAAATATACACGGTGACTTGAGAACCTAGGCTCCACCGTTTTTCATCAGTTGTCAAAGTCAAAAGAGTTTTGGGACATTGGAACATTGGAACATGCTTATAGACGTTTAAAAGTAATTCTTGTGATTGTTTTGAATAATTATTTACTGGCAAATACGCCGGGTTTCCATCGCTTTTTAGGCATGAGGCTATTGAAAAACCTATAGAATCACTTTGTTGTTCTTGAAAAGCGAGGTTTTCGATTTCCGCTGTAAAACAAATGTTTGCACGATCTGTAAATATTTGGTCCTGGTTTTGAGTGTTTCCATGTATTAATACTTTACTAACTTTCTATTTACTTACGTGCTTATGTATGTATTTACAAGAAAATTATACATGGTATTCTATCAGTTTTTTGTAGGGTGATTACGTGACTCTGTTACAATCTGATTTCAATCAGTAAACTGTCACTAAGCTGTCATATTCATACAAAATACGTCAATTTTTTATTGAAACCAAGATAAATCGATTGCAACCGCGGGTTCACGTTGTGCAAGCTTTTTTTTTTTTATACTGAAGTGGCAACCAAGCGTACGGCCCACAAGATGGTAAGCGGTTACCGCAGCCTATGGACGCTTGCAACACCAGAGGTATCACTCGCGGGTTGCCACCTTGAGGCTAAGATCGAAAGCCTCATGTGCCAGTAATTTCACCGGAAACCATACCCTCCACACCGGAACACAGCAACGCGAGCATTACTGCTTGGCGGCAGAAATAGATATGGTGGTAGTCCTTCCCCGGAGAAGCTCTATCACAGAGAACTCTACTACTCTTAAAAAAAGCTATGCTTAGTTTGGGGCTAGATGGCGCTTTCTTAACAAACGTCCACCAATATTTATTTTACACTCACCTATGGATGTATTCTTTAGAGTCGAGCGGCAGCTTGTGGTTGATCACGAGGTCCACAGTGGGTATATCCAGACCCCGGGCAGCGACATCTGTCGCCACCAGCGTGCACTTGAGGTTGGAGCGGAACTGCGCGAGAGCAGATCCGCGCTCGCGCTGCCGCATGTACCCGTGCAGGCACACGTTGTCCATCGATATAGCGCCCAGCATCATCGACAGCACTTGGCATTCTCTGAGGATCGGAATCGGAGTTTAGTTTTTTTTTATACAACTTAAGTTCGTTCGTTCGTATGAGTCAGTGGCCAACTCTGGTGACAGAGTTTGTAGGCCGCCCGAAGGCCTCTGTCATGGCCTAACAACTTTGAAAAAACCAGGACCGACTGCTTAACGTGCCCTCCGAAGCACGGGAGCGCTCAGTTGAAATTGCCACTGGCGGTCACCCATCCAAATGATGACCCCGCGGATCAGTGCTTAACTTCGTTGAACTGTTAAGAACAACTTAGACAGCTACGTCACGAGCACTTACAACTTAGAGGCAACCAAGCCTACAGCCTACCTAATGGTAAGCGGTTACATAGCCCATGTACATTTGCAATATCAGAAATATCACTTGTGCGTTACCACCTTGACTAGTCTGATGTGCCTGTAATTTCACCGGAACCCTTCGAACCGGAACACAGTACATTAAAGTCTGGAATAGCACATTGGCTATTTTTGATTACAGGAAAATGTTCAGTTCCCGTGGTACAAATAACTTAATACCGCGGTTAAACAGTTATACATGATAATTGACTACTCACTTCTTGGTATCAGTGAAGACGATGATATGCGAGCTCGGCTTGGTTTCCCGGTACTTGCGCAGAGCCTGGACTAGGTACACGTCGCGCGCGTACGCCGGACAGACCACGTACCGCTGGTCCAGTGTTGATACTGTGAGCTGGGGGTCTGTTTCTGTCCATATCCTCAGCTTCTGTAATTTTTTTTATGCGGACCTATTTTACTAACGCAAGTAAGCAAAGCTTGTACTACGGCACTAGAGAGGTGATTATGTAATTCGGTTGCAATCGATTTGACTTGGTTTCAAACGAAAACTGACGTATTTGATACACGTACACACACCCATATACATTTATAGATGCAAAAAGGCAAGGTATACAAACTTCTTAAATTTAACAATTAGCGATCTGCCTCAGCTTCGCACGGGTGTAATGAAAACTTAAGCACCCGTGCGAAGCCGGGGCGGATCGCTTGTAATAAATATAGTCTATATATATAGTTCTCACAACGGATCTCGGCCGTCGTGAAATTAGCCGTTTCGATGCGCAATGGAGCTTTTTCGAACTAAATTGTCTTTGCGCATCACAAACGGCTAACTTCACGGAAGCCTAGATCCGCTGTGCGAACTATACTCAGGGATAATGTAGCATTCAAATGGTGAGAGAATTATTGAAATCAGACAAGTAGTTTTTGAGTATATTTGTAATAAACGAAAATACAAATCCTTCCTCTTCATAATATTAGTATAGATTACCAATTACTAAATAAAGTATCTACTCACTTCTGTATTGAGTGATATCAGTTTGGATTGTCTGACTTCATCTGTGATTGTGGCTGAGAACAGTAGGTTCTGTCGTTTTGCTGGTAATACATTGAATATTGTCTCCAAGTCTTCTTGGAACGACTGACTGAACAACCTGAAACATTCATATTTGAAATGTTTACCCTGACTGACTTAGCCAACATTAATGAATAAATAAAGTATCACAAGCAGCCACACTATGTACATAAATAAATTTCTAAGAAAATAATAGTTCTTTGTACAAATAGCATTCTATGTGGTATAATGTTTTTGGACATTAAAGTAAGAAACTCAATATCGAGGTGAAAACACGACACTGAAGGGGGGTGTATGCTGTTTTACCTTCCCTGTAAAAGACTCTTGAAATCTTGTCAAATCATTGTCATTGCCTGCACTGATAAAATCAGTCATTCAATTTAATCAGTGTCCAAAAACATAGCAAACAAGGCATAGTGAATTTATAATAGATTAACAAGAAAAAATACATTTATTGCCATTTAAAACTAACCTGTCAGCTTCATCCAACACCAAATATTTAATCTTCTTCAAAGTGAAAGTGTCACAGCCGGTGATGTGGTCAGCCAGCCGGCCGGGCATGGCCACAACTATGTGAGGTCTCTTTGCCAGCTTCAAGGATTCCTCCAGCTGGTCAGAACCACCTGTGACTATAGATACCCTTAGTTTAAGAGGCTGACCCAGGATGCTGAACTGATCTGCTATCTGGAATTTTGGTTTTAACTTGTGGTCTGTATTTTGGATTATTCCCATCTGTGACTAGTTTTGTCCCCTTAAGGTGACAGATCACACAAATAAGTGCAATCTGTCACCCTTTATGTAATTATTGGGTGACACATTTTATGGAACATTCAATGCACACCTGTAATTGGCATGAATTTTATAGTTACGTTTTTTATAAATAGTTTAGTTTGTAGTGTTATTTTTTTGTATATGTTTGGTATTTCTTGATTAATAAATAAATCATGAGCAATTGCAAATGTTTTATGGCCATTACCACAGAACTATATTTAAGTAGAATGAAAGAGTCCGTCGATTTGTATGGAAACCGAGCGTGTAACATTTTACGTATTTGTATTTTACACACAAATGTATTTTAGTGATGGGAAACATAAGCCGCGCGAAAATAAATGATTTAAAAGCATCGATAAGCACACGGCAAACCGATTCTAGGTACTGGCACGCCACCACACCACCCCTGGTTGGGAGCAGACCGAGTTTTGTGGCGAGTAAAGTGGTTCTCAGCCCTTACTTAGCCCGTTTTTTCGGCACGCGAGGTACATACACTTACTCATTCTACTCAAATATAGTTCTGTGGTCATTACCACGTATTGATTATACAACTTTTAGTGGATAGTTGTTAAGTCTTTTTGCCCTCATTAGATGTGAGGCATTGGAGCAGCCGCTGCCAACCCTGGGGTAGGTAGAAAGTGTTCATAAATAATAGGGTAACTGTGTATGTTATGTACCTGGTAAGCCAACTCATGTGTAGGTGTCAGTACTAGAGCAAATATGCCATAAGGGTCTTCTGCTAAATGCTGCAGAATGGGCAAAGCAAAAGCAAATGTCTTGCCGGAACCGGTCTTAGCTGCACCAATGCAGTCTTCTCCAGCCAGTATACTGGGTATACACCCATTTTGGATAGGTGTTGGGCTTCTGATACCTGTAAAAATTGGTTTGATGAATTATTATTGTTTATCATTCATCAAATTTTAAATGGCTATGACAGAGGCCTTCAGGCGGCCTAAAAACTCTGAGTTGGCCACTGACTCATACAAATTAACTTATTCATCGAATCAAGTGTGCTGCTTGCTGTAAAGCAATTGGTAAAAAAAAAGGTTTTTAAGTATATAAGTGGTTGCCGTAGCCTATGGACGCTTACCAGAGGAATCACTCACACGTTGCCGGGTCGGGTCTAACAAATTTTAAAACTCTCTTTTTGAAGAACAAGATCAAGCAATAACAGAATAAACAAAACAATACCAACCAAGTGTAAACAGTTGCTTGATGAGCCAAGTTTTAACTCCCAGTTTCGTAAATTCTTTTCCATCGTTTTCGTCCATTTATATGAATGTAAGATTTGTTGTATTATAATAAATAATAGAAAATAGTATTTCTTTAAAGAGAGAATAACCTAGAATAAACGCATGCCATGCCATTGTTTATTTTTGACTAACACTGACATACTAATGAAATTGACAATGACACCGGCCAAAATCGGATCAAAAATCCCGGGGATCAAAAATCCCATCGGGGCATCACAGGCAGACTTGGAGAGCAGACAGCCAGCTGAAAACTCGGCCACAGACGCCACAAATTAAAAGAAGAAGAAGAAGTAGTAGACAGCTGAAAAGCTGACACTTGACAGACAGATCAGTCATAGAAAATTAAATCAATCGGAAATTCGGAATCATCAAAAGCCCACGCAGCTTGTGCGTGTTTCTTCCTTGCTTTGCTTGCGGGTTTCATTCAATAATTCGTTGTCGTGGTTAATTTGAAATAATACCTGTGCTATTCAGAGTGTGTGTGTTCAATGTAAAATAATTCGACAGCCTCGTGGATCACTTAGAAATTCACCGGTAAGCATTTGAAACAAAATTTCTTTCATCTATCATTCATATAGGTTCTGAGGTAGTGGAATATTAACGCGAGTTAAAATGAATGCACCCAGTTAAAGTACTTCTCAGCAGCACGCAGTTTTTTTACTAGTTCAGCCCACTTTTGAGAGTAGGGACCCTGGTACCTACTCTCAACTTAATTATCTGGTTAGGTTTTTTTGTAGGTACAATTCATATATAATGACGAATAGCGCTTTAAGCTGTTTTTGTTATACGTAAATTGTGCATTTTGACTCTCGGTGAGAAATAAAAATACTGCGGCTATTGTTCTATTTGTCTGTTCCTGTATAATATTCACATTTAATAAACCTATAAGTACTTAGACAAAGTGTTCTGTCTAATTATAACAGTCAGTAGGTATTGCCTTGGCACTAGAAACAACTTACATTGTATGGTAGGTACCTACAATTTATTAAATAATGTATGTATATACATAATTAAGTAGAATGCATTGTTTAGCACAACAACAACTAAATACCTACCTAAATATTCTTTAGGTAGGTACCTACTACTTATAATATTTTTATGTTGTATAGGCTGCAGAAAAAAAAACACTGTCTCAAGTTTCAAGTTAACTATAAAAATGTAACATTACAGAATAAATATCTAAGGCAATTACATCTTAGTTAATAATTACACAATTCCATACATAAAAAATAAAAATAACATAAATAAATAAATCAAAAAGGTTCTTCAATTTAAAAAAAAGGTAGGAACTTTAAGATTGTTTTAAAATTTGTTGAATGAAACAAAACAAAATAGTTAAGTTTTATTGAGCTATCTAAAAAAAACATACACTAATTGCAATTTCCATATAGGTATTGAAGTTTAAGTTTATATTAAAGAATTTAATATAATCTACTATATAAATATTTGGTTTATTAGTAGCCATGTGATATTTCCTTTGGAATAACATGGTTCTACCAAGGAAAACAAAGCCTCTAGGTACCTCAAATATTTTCAAGTTTTACAATAGCAATATCATTATCCTCATACCTACTTATTGCTTGGGATAATCCTATCCTGGTGACCTCACAGCTCAGCACAGCAAGATTTGCTTAGTTTGGGGCCTAGATGCACTGTTTGAACAATACATTATTTACTGTTCAAGGTAATGCGAGTTGATGGCCAACTAGCCCACACAAACTTCACCATAAACCTCATGGTAACATACTCTACCAGTCCATATTAAGGGCCTTTAGCTCTTATAGCAATATTGAAATATCCACTGACAATTTATATGCCAATGATTCCTTCGCTAGGAAATGATGAAAAAAGTAGCATAAATATTTTTTTCGTGTATTCAACTGAAGTCAGGGCTTATGCTGGTAATAGTAAGGTTTATTCACCTCATTAACTAAAATATGCCACTGTACATATCTAATTCATTGTTTACAAATTTATGCAAGTACAAGAAACCTGACATAATGATCTTTGAACTATTTCTTTTTTAAGTATTTTATTCTTGTACTTACACAGATCTAGGCCCTAGGCATTAGTTTATTTGTAAATGCAGTTTTTGTATAAATATGGCTCCATAGAGGAATTAACTTGATGTGTGGCTCATGTGGTGAAGGAAAACATTGTTATGAAACTGGTATGACCATGGACTATAAATTCAAAAGATGTGCCAGCCACTAATCTGCATTGGTCCGCATGGTGGATTTAAGACCCAATCACTCTCGCTTGAGAGTATGCCAATGTCTGACCTGTAAGAAACTGGGAACATTAAGAGGCTGTCAAGCAATGTCCAAGAAACAAAATTTATTGGGACACAGAGTCCCAACTGACACTTTTTATGTTCTCGCAGATATTCAGAATGGGCGTCTTCAGAACAACCATGTCTCTGGCTACCAAGGGGAAGGCTGGATTGCGGAGTAACGGAAAATTCGTAAGTTCATATTCATCTTTTTATTATATCGATCTCCAGTCTTTAGATATAATAAGACGAAAAATGCGCGCAAGCGGGACTTGAACCAGCAACCATCCGCTTGGTACGGGGGTGCTTTACTTGCTGCACCATGCCTTGCTTGCTTGAAATAACCCGTGGACTGTGTATGGTTCGTAGCGCTGACCTTAGTAGATATATTCTATCAAGTACTGTTATTTCTTTTTACGAAAAGAGAATCGGAAAATGGCGGAGACAAACATTAAAAAAAATAAAAAAAACATGCAGCTGAATCAAATATATATCCTCCTTTTTTGGAGTTGGTTAGAAACTAGTGTTATTTATTATTATTATTCTTTATTGTATACACACACAGCATATACACAACAAACTTAAAAGAAATGACACATACAAAGGCGAGCTTAACCCTAACAAGAGTTTTCTTCCAGCAAACCAGTAAGGCTAGAGAGAGGTGATTAAAATGGTAGGTATCTGCAGAATCAGATAAAATAAACTCAATGTCTTGGGCAGTGGTATTTACAATATTTAAAAATTCGAAAACCAGCTTATATATATATATATATATATCTCTTTAGCGCCACAAACTGTGTCACGTTTTATTAATTTTTGAAAGTAGCACCTGCGCCCTTGCCCTCGATCTGGTCAGTCGGTGAAACACGAGAGACGTTCTGCGTCAATATCATTCAGATTGGTGACCGCCTCTTTCCAACTGATAATACCAACCTGCCATTCTTGATTTGTTCCGCGTAGTCACTGGCGGCGGTCACCCATCCATATCCATAAATTATAGGGACATTGTACACTAATAATAATATTTTTTATTGTTTATTATTTTTTATTTTTTTGACATTTTTAATTTTGTATAATAATTTTAACATTACATTACATTAGATTTAATATAATATTTGCATGCCAAAGATTTTGGTAGGACATAAATGAACTAATTTAATTTTAAGACCATTCATATGACATGTGTACGTGCAAATAAATATCATTTATCATTTATGAATCCAATTTCATTTAACTGATCGCTTCCGTACTTCGGAGGACACGTTAAAGTAGTCGGTCCCGGCTTAAATTATAATAATAATGCTGGACAATCCACACAGCATCATCTAGCCCCAAGGTAAGCTGCTGCTAATCGAGCTGTGTTATGGGTACTAGATGACTGATATGTACTTAATAAAATACAATACATAGATAGATATTTTTTATTATATATAGAAAATACCCAGAACACCCGGAACAAATATTTGTAGATCGTACAAACATTTGACCCGAGGCGGGAATCGAAGCCGCAACCTCTGCGTCGCAGGCGGAACTGCGCCCGCTGCGCCACATCGGTCGTCAAATCAACGCGATGTGCTGTTGACTCTGCAAGCAATCTAACCTATAGAATGCACTTGGCAACTAATATTGTCCGTGACGTCAAATAGCGCCATGCCTTAGAGTAACAAACAGTAGGAAGTAGGTACTACTTAGTAACGCATGTTCATAGCATTCATTATCACGCGGTGGTGCAACTAATGCACTAGTAGGTTATAGATAAACAACGTCACAGCGTTTTTAAACATTCCGACACGATATTGTCTCGTCTACGACACACTGCAGGCAAAATGTAAGAAAATGTATTTGTATTTTATATAGTGTTCGTTCACTACCACACTAAGGGAATAATGTTCATAATATTACAATATTTTTTTGCCCTTGAAACCTCAACTTTTCGCTTGATACGCGGGTGCTCTACCAATTGAGCCATTGAGGCATTTCAAGCGGAAGGTTGTTGTCTAAAATCACACACAGCTCTAATGTCGGATGTAAAAGAGTAGTAGAGTTCTCTGTGATAGAGCTCGTCCGGGGAAGGACTACCACCATACCTATTTCTGCCGCCAAGCAGTAATGCTCGCATTGCTGTGTTCCGGTCTGAAGGGTATGGTTTCCGGTGAAATTACTGGCACATGAGGCTTTCGATCTTAGCCTCAAGGTGTCAACCCGCGAGTGATACCTCTGGTATTGCAAGCGTCCATAGGCTGCGGTAACCGCTTACCATCTTGTGGGCCGTACGCTTGGTTGCCACTTCAGTTGTATAAAAAAAAAAAGTATCTAAACAGTGACAGATATAAATAGGTTAGATAACATATAAGTTTGAGATAGATAGTGGGTCGGCAGTAACGGTAGTATCAGAGGGCTTTTATAAAACTCATTTTAAAGATGTGCCATTATCAAGTACTTGTAAACAGCTGATGACGTACAATGCAACAAAAATTGTATGCATTGGTACTTTTGTTACCATGATACCATATTATTTATGGAAGTAGTTAGATGGATAAGATCCAGTACACAATATGCACAATGCATTCGGCTGGACACAGTGTCCGATTTATCGATTTATTTAATTGACGATAATAACATTATTATTATTATTTTTTATACCACTAAAGTGGCAACCAAATGTACGGCTCACTTGAAGGTAAGCGGCTACCGTAGCCTATGTACGTTTGCAACATCGTAGATATCACTTGCGTGTTACCACCCGGAGACGTTAGATGGAAAGTCTCATGTGCCTGTAATTTCACCGGAAACTATACCATGCCATGGATCGCGTTACTGGATATAAATAATAATAATAATAAAATAATTATTATTTAAATAAACCCCAAAAATGACGAGAGACTGATGTCACACTAACCCTACTCTTTTTCAATAAATAAATTTTCTATTCTATTCTTGAAAAGAGAAAGGCGAGACCTTTTCCCAGCAGGGCCGATATGAGTTAATATGAGTTAATAAAAAAAATACTGCATGTTACTACTGTCATCATCAGGTGGAAGCAAAGATAATAATCTTTCCTCTGAGGATGTAGTCAGACTATCTCTAAAAATACTATACCATAATGTTTTGTAAAATTACGTTAAGTATAAGTTAGTACGTTAGGACTTACTACCTAACTGATTAAATCTAGCAACATTGTAGACATCATAAGTTAAACAATTACACATACTAACGCTAACTAATGCCAATACATTACGATACCACAGAACAGCTATTATTACTACGTACAGAATGGCCACTCCCTACCTCCCACCGGTTTCACTTACCCCACCCCGGTCGCGAGTTTGCCGGCACCATTCGCCGGCACTGGAGCTAAGTTAGGGCTAAGGCAAGCGTTTATTTTGATTTTGTGTAGGTCCAAGCGCATGCCAGCGAAAGCGAAAGTGTGCTAACTCCTTTTTACTATAATTGGGTGGCGCCAACCATGACACTCACACATACTCGTACAACGGCACCGTTTATTTACACAAACCATGCATGTGGTGATTGCGACGCGTTTGCTTCATACGTTTTATTGAAAGTGTCCGGGGTGTGGCGATACGATACTTGTATTTCCATCCATATATCGGCAGTTTTCTTTGTGTAACTACTGTTTCACTACTCGCGTGCACTTTGGATGTTGAAAATTAATATAATAAATGAAGATGTTTTGTGTGTTTCAATGTCAGGGCCACTGGTGAGCAACGGCCGTTGACTCAAGCGCAGACTAGACTCGATCTGGCATTGAACTTGATTTTCCTTCCTTAGACTGAACGCTGACTCAGCCTGAGATTAGATATTGTATATTATATTTATCCAAAGATAATCGCGGGTCCATTGAAAACTCAAGCACCCGTGCGATGCCGGGGCGGGTCGCTAGTAATAAATATATATGTTACTCAGGGATAATGTAGCATTATAATGGTGAAAGATTTTTTGAAATCGGATCAGTATATTTTAAGCTTATTCGTTATAACCAAAAAATATAAAAATTCAAATCTTCCCTCTTATTATTAGTGTATTAGTATTATTATAGACTAGCGGCTCGTTCCGGCTTTGCACGGGTGGACATAAAATATAGCCTATGTTACTGAGATATAATGTAGCATTCTAATGGTGAAAACATTTTTTAAATCGGACCAGTAGTTTTTGAGTTTATTCGTAACAAACAAAAATACACCTTTTTATAATGTTTGTATGGATTAATTTTCTATGAGTTTTTTATCAACAAAAGTCTCAAGAGACAGAGTTTCTGTTCAAGTTTTATTTCTGAATATTTTTTGTTCGTAGTACGCGTATTTATGTTATTGGGTATCGTAAGTAATATCAACCATACCCTTCGAACCGGAACACAGCAATGCACAAGCATTACTGCCAGGAAGGAACGGGGGCGGCAGAAATACTAGTCGATGCACCATTGCATACTTGTGATTTCCCCGGACGAATTCAGTCCGGGGAAATAACAAAGAACATATTATTCTTGGTACAATTATAGTTCTAGGTAGCGCAATTAATTGGGTTACACTGTTTTGTGTGTGATTGGAAAGGGTATACACTGTAACGACATTGATTATTATATGAGAATTTTAATTTTTATTATTAGCTGTCCTGCATTTAGAGACATGAAAAACCTTCCTGTCTTATCATAACTCCATAATGAGAAGATTATCCGATTGGACACGATGCGATAACCCGTCTAAATGATGGAGTGGTAATAACTCTTCGATATCACGTTGAGTATCATTGCCCACCACGTTTCAATCACGTGATTGGCAAATGGTTGTTAAAAGAGTTCCATTGATTCTATTGAGAGTTTCATTATGTTCACTATTTTTAGCCAGATACAAAGTCTGATCGTCGACCATATAAAATCGATGCGTTTCTGACTGACTGACAATTTATAACCAGTGCAGTGCAGCGCAGTGCAGTGCCACTCTGAACTTTAGATTTTAAATTTTTGGGTTACACTGCAGTTGTCGTTATTATTGACCATCTCGTTTATTTATTTATTAAACTATAATTATATAGTATTACAGAATTACACCAATGCGCTATGCAAGTAAGTCAAAAATAGAATTTATAACAATAAATAATTAAATAAATAATGCTGGACAATCCACACAGCATCATCTAGCCCCAAGGTAAGCTGCTGTTAAACAGAGCTGTGTTATGGGTACTAGATGACTGATATATATTTAATACAGTACAATACATAGATAGATATTTTTTATTATACATAGAAAACACCCAGAACACCCGGAACAAATATTTGCAGATCCTACAAACATTTGTCCCAAGGCGGGAATCGAACCCGCAACCTCTGCGTCGCAGGCGGACCTTCGCCCACCGCGCCACATTGGTTGTCACAATATGAGATATTATAAAAAAAATTAAACAGCAATTAACCAATTGAACTAACTCTAACACTATCAATCTCGTTAGATGATCAAACAAAAAATACAGCCATAACAGAACTAGAGACCTGAAAGTTTCAGACTGTGCAGCGGTGGTGCACAGAAAGGATTTCCCGAAATTCAACTCCTACAGCAGAAACAAAATTTGCATCAAAAATATTGCCGCGTTGACAAAGTCGGTTACCCTACCCATGCCACTTAGTTAAATTAACAAATATTTGAGATTCTTCAGTACTCAGTATTCTGGGTCGATTTTATTACGTAATTTTTCGAATAATGTAAAATATGAAGGTTCTTTGTGAATTGCTTTAAGCGACGTACTTCACGTGAGCGAAAGCGGTAGAAATGAGTAGGATCTACTTATTTAATTTATAAATACCTACTAGTGCACATAATACTCGGCATCCATAACAATAGCAAAGACCATGCAAAAAAAGCGATATAAATCGGTATTGTTGCCAGTTCTTTAAAGGCATGGGCGCGTTGGAACTGGCGTATATTTTCCTAACTTCCTCAAAGTGATCCTTCAGAAAAAAAAGCACTTGAGTTTGAGTTTAATAAATAATAGAGGAATTGAAAGCTACTTAGTCCAGACGGAGCGCACTTCACTAAGTTTTTTGTTCTAAGAAAATCATTGTGTGGTTCTTTGCTATCACAAAAACGTTCAGGCTTGTTTATAAGGTTGTTAAGTTTTATAATGTGGTTATTGAACCTATCAATCAAGCCACGTTTTGAAGGCCAATGTGTAAGTCTTATACATTGGCTTGTTGTACCAATATAAGTTGAACTACGATAATTGTCACGATTATCAGAAGCGCTCTCAAGAGTAGACCGCAGTGAGAATTACAAGCTTACTTAACCGTTACCTGGTGGTAGGACTCTTCAGCAAGATTCCGTCTTCGTGGGTACCACCGCAGTGCCAGATATTCTACCGCCAAGCAGCAGTGTGCAAGCATTACTGTGTTTAGGTTTAAAGGGCACTGTAGCAAGTTATTACTGGGCGAAAGAGACTTAACAACAATGTCTCGGGGTGATAACCGCAGTGCAGTGCCACGCAAACACTTAAAAACTTTGAGCTTTGGGTGGCACTGCATCTGTAAAAGTCAGGCGTGGTGCTTAACATCAGGTGGGCGTCTTGATTGTCCTGTCACTTGCTGACATAAAAATAAAAAAAAACTTGCAAATATTGTAAAATTTCGTTTCAGTCCTTCCGTCCCCTGCTGTCGTGCGCGCCCGTGGCCATGGTCAGCTACGACCGGAGCGCCCACACCCAGGACATCACCAAGAACATCCAGTACATCAGCAACGATAAAGTCAAGCTGGTGGCAGACCCGAAAACGATGAAGTAAGTTAATATAAAGCACTGTTTTTTTTTTTCTTCTCGAAACGCTGCCCTCAGCCGTGGTCAGAGTCGTTGGTTGTTGTAATTATTTTTATTTATTTACTTTTTTAGGATGGGATGGGTTTTATAGAGCACTGTTGTAGTAGCATCCTAAACTCGTTGGTTTGAAAGCAGCGTAACCTAACCTAACACCAAAGAAGGTTATTTTAAAATTATTCTGTCAAAATAGAGGCAGATCCGAAAACGATGAAATACGAGTAAGTGAATAGATTCGAAAGCATCCTGTAGTCGTGGGTTTTATTAATTTTGCATACAGCGTACCAGAGCACCAAAAAACATTATTAGAACTCAAATTTTCTCTTCTTATATATAAAAATGAATTGCTGTGCGTTAGTCTCGCTAAAACTCGAAAACGGCTGGACCAATTTGGCTAATTTTGGTCTTGAAATTTTTGTAAAAGTTCAGGGAAGGCTAAAACGGTGAGAAAATATACAGGTTGCTCAAATCTTCTCTTTTTAATATAAAAATGAATCGCTGTGCGATAGTCTCGCTAAAACTCGAGAACGGCTGGACCGATTTGGCTAATTTTGGTCTTGAAATGTTTGTAAAAGTTCAGGGAAGGCTAAAACGGTGAGAAAATATACAGGGTGTAAAAATTTGCTTAAAAAAAACGAGAGTGAAACCGCGCCTGGTCAGCTAGTTAGAATTAAAACCATGTGCCGTCTTCCATGACTCGTCCACACTTTGTCCACAAACCACATAGAAGCGGATGGGTTAATATTCGATCCTATTCTTAGAAATAGTACTTATAACGCATAAATTGTTAGTTATGGAACTTTAATTGACGCACGCTCCTGTGCGAGACGACCATATTTTGACGACCGATGTGGCGCAGCGGGCGTAGGTTGTGGGTACGCAGAGGTTGTGGGTTCGATTCCCGCCTAGGGACAAATGTTTGTACGAGTACAGAGAGAGTATTTTCTATATATAATAAAAAATATCTATCTATGTATTGTATTGTATTAAGTATATATCAGTCATCTAGTACCCGTAACGTAGCTCTGTTAACAGCAGCTTACCTTGGGGCTAGATGATGCTGTGTGGATTGTCCAGCATTATTTATATTTGAGACGAATTTCTATCCTTCTATCTCCAACTAATTTAAATCTACCAACGTAAGACTGTATCATCTATAGATGGAAAGGATTAATTTTTAAGCTACACTACTGCATATGCTTCTTTTTTATCATAGATATATTAAATATAATATAAAATAATATGTATTCTTAGTTTTAAGTTATTTATTTATATGGGCCGTAAAATAAGTTTTTTACATCTCTGTAACATTTCTAATGTTGCCTGAAATAAAGTTTATAGTATTATTATTATAGAACATAAATAGATTCTTAGAAACAATGGTGATTTTCTATGGTACGGGAATAGCGCTATCCACAAGGTCGTTCGAGCATCCTGTTATCATTGCATGCAATTCATGAGTGTGGGTCAATAATGCGCAATTACACAAGTAGCCATTGCCATAAACTTTCCTCATGAGGGACAGAAGCAATGTTTTATGTATAGGTCTCACAACGGATCTCGGCCGTCGTGAAATTAGCCGTTTCGATGCGCAATGGAGCTTTTTCAAACTAAATTGGCTTTACGCATCACAAACGGCTAACTTCACGGAAGCCTAGATCCGCTGTGCGAACTATACCTACACTAATCACACTAAAGAGTAGTAGAGTTCTTCGTGATAGAGCTCGTCCGGGGAAGGACTACCGCCATACCTATTTCTGCCGCCAAGCAGTAATGCTAGCAATGCGTGTTCCGGTTCGAGGGGTATGGTTCCGGTGAAATTACAGGCGCATGAGATTTTCCATCTAACGTCTCAGGGTGGTAACACGCAAGTGATATCTATGATGTTGCATGCGTACATAGGCTACGGTAACCGCTTACCATCAAGTGGGCCGTACGCTTTGTTGCCACTTAAGTGGTATAAAAAAAAACAATATTATAAAATGTGTAAGTTTGTTATGTTTATAGACAAAGATAGATAGATAAAATCATATCTTATAATAAATATTTTTCGTCAGCGTGATTTTATGTATACTGGGCCTGCAAAAAAATCTACCGAATCGAATTTGTTATTTTCTTGTTGTGTTTACATATATTTGGTTTGGTCGTAGTGGCACGCAATGTTTGTGTTACATTTTAAGTAGTTTTCACACATGAGTTTCTATTAGTGAAAAGCTGTTATTGGATTTCTGTAGCAACTGACTAGCTAAGAAAATTATATTTAGCTGTTGGTTTTCCATACAATAAATTTAATTATTTTTATGTTACAAATTTCAGCCAAAAAGTGTGGTGCAGGTTGTAAAACTCGTAATATAAGTGTGATATGGTGTGATATTAGTGTGATTGTACGTAAATAAATAATGCTGATCGGTGCAGGTTAAACAAGCCGTTGGAGCGGCCCCTCTGCGTGATGATGAACTGGCTGCTGGCGCGGCAGAAGCACGTGATGAAGTACGCCACGCTCTACCTCGAGCAGGGCTTCGACGTCGTCAGCGTGTCCTGCACGCCGTGGCAGCTCATGTGGCCTATGAAGGGCTCTCAGGTTCGACATACAGGACCACTAAACCAATACAGTGATGTTTCTCATCATCATGATAGACTTCAGGAATCTGGAGCGTTCGTGACGTAGTCGGCTAAGTTGTTCTTAACAGATCAACAAAGTTAAGCACTGTCCCGCGTAGTCATCATTTGGATGGGTGACCGCCAGTGGCAATTTCAACTGAGCGCTCCCGTGCTTCGGAGGGCACGTTAAGCAGTCGGTCCCGGCTTTTTCAAAGTTGTTAGGCCATGACAGAGGTCTTGGGCGGCCTAGAAACTCGTAATATTGTATTTTTAATGGTTTTACATGTCTTGGCTAGAATTTAAATTCTAACTCATTATTTTATCGTAAAATAGTTCCCTATTTAAGAAAGTTTTTTTTTTCTATATTATCACCACTGTTTACCTTCTCCGATTTCGATGAAAAACCAGACTATAGAGGTTTATCAGACAAAATTAAAAAAAATATATATTTTTTTGGTGTGTTGAACATATTCCTTGAATATTATGCACTAATAATAAAATACCCTGTATATTGCAGCTGGTGGCGGCTGACCTCCTGAAGCTGATGCAACAGAACGAGAACGAGCACCCGCTGGTGGTGCACGGCTTCTCCGTCGCCGGCTACCTGTGGGGCGAGCTCTGCGTGCATGTCATGAACGACAGGGAACGGTGAGGATCCTACCTTACCTGCAGAGAGAGAAAGGAAGAAAGAGTTTTTTTTATACCACTAAAATGGCAACCCAGCGTACGGCCCACTCGATGGTAAGCGGTTACCGTAGCCTATGTACGCATGCAACATCATAGATATCACTTGCGTGTAAATACTCTGAGACGTTAGATGGAAAGTCTTATGTGCCTGTAATTTTATACCCTTCGAACCGGAACACAGCAATGCGAGCATTACTGCTTGGCGGCAGAAATAGGTATGGTGGTAGTCCTCCCCCGGACGAGCTCTATCACAAAGAACTGTACTACTCGTATTTATTTGTGATGATGCAGCAAAAACACACTATAAGGCATCATGACAGTAACTAAAAATCACTTAAACCACGTCTTCACCTTATGGAAATGTGATATTGATTATATTTGTAATAAAATAAAACTACAAAATACAGCGATCCGCCATAAAAATTTTAACATCAATCAAACCATCTTGGTTCTCTGATTGGTGGCATCAAACAAAATTGCAGAATTTTGAACCTATTGCTAAAATTTTACATTGAAAACTGACCTAATGACGTCACCTCTGTCACTCCGCGACTTAGCGCGTTTTGGCGTGAATTTTAAAATTCAAATTTAAATCGATTTTTTTTTCTACTAAACCATTGATTTCTGGAATAAGAAGTTATTTTTTGTATAAATTCGATACTTCTGAACACAATCACAGCATCCTATCTACTATCTATGTGTACTGCTTATTATGTTTTTTTTTTAGTATCGTTTTTTTTTTTTAATGTTTTGGAGGCAAACAGGCTTACGGCCCGCCTGATGGTAAGCAGTTACCGTCGCCTATTGACATCAACAACACCAGAAGTACAGTTAATGCGTTGCCTGCCCTGGATGACTCTTTTTATATTTCCCTTAAAGCGGCCCATATTGTAGCATGATGGACTCCAATTAGACACTTAGGTAGATTCGTATAAGTAATACCTCATCATCATCATCATCATCATGACAGCCTTCTAATGTTCCCACTGCTGGGACACTGGCCTACTCTCAGGCGAGAGTGATTGGGTCTTAATCCACCACGCAATAAGTAATACCTAATAGTTAGTAATAATAATAATAAGAATAGACGTTTATTTTGTTACCAACTAAAAACATTACATCAGCTATGACTAAAAATATAAGAATAACAAAAATGGCCACCAACTCAGCATGTGCTATGGCAGAACAACTCATACAATAGCGCTTTTCTGTGGTTGCCGTAAAATTATGTGAAGAGTGCAGCGGCTATAGTTCTCACAGCGGATCTCGGCCGTCGTGAAATTAGCCGTTTCGGTGCGCAATGGTGTTTTTTCAAACTAAATTGTCTTTGCGCATCATAAACGGCTAACTTCACGGAAGCCTAAATACGCTGTGCGAACTAAACCTAGTTCATGTAATAATGTGCGGACCTAAAGTGTTCTTTCTTTCTTTCGTTTCTTCTATATATATATATATAATTAGATTTTTCTAATTTTGGTTAATTATTGGTGAGGTTTGGCATAAATAATGTTTGTATGCTAAATAGCAGAATCTAGAGATACATACTTTTTACAACACCTTAATGTAACTATTACCATACCTGGATTCACAAACAATAAATGATTTATGATTTATATTGTCAACTGTTGCAGGTACCAGCCGGTGCTGGAGCGCGTGGCTGCCCAGGTGTGGGACTCGGCGGCTGACATCAGCGAGATCACCGTGGGAGTGCCCGCCGCTGTCTTCCCCAACAACGCCATCATGAAGAAAACTCTCACTGCTTACATGGAGTAAGTCATACTAAGGATGCGTATCCACCAGAGACGGGCGAGGATGTGTAGCGAGGGATTTGTTTGTTATGAAACTCTTCATCTGGCCACTGACTCACACAAACTTATTTAACTCTACCTCGAGCAGGGTTTCGACGTCGTCAGCGTGTCCTGCACGCCGTGGCAGCTCATGTGGCCTATGAAGGGCTCTCAGGTTCGACATACAGGACCACTAAACCAATACAGTGATGTTTCTCATCATCATGACAGACTTCGGGAATCTGGAGCGTTCGTGACGTAGTCGGCTAAGTTGTTCTTAACAGATCAACGAAGTTAAGCACTATCCCGCGTAGTCATCATTTGGAAGGGTGACCGCCAGTGGCAATTTCATCTGGCCACTGACTCACACAAACTTACTTACTTATCAGAACACTACTATTTATCTGATACTAGCTGCGCTTGTTGTTATTCGCGGTTAACAGTTAGTTATCCCACATGTTTTGTATTTAAAAGTTCCTTATTTGTCATTAAAAATACAATTAAGAGTAGTAGAGTTTTTTGTGATACGAGCTCGTCCAGGAAGGACTACCACCATACCTATTTCTGCCTCCAAGCAGTAATGCTCGCATTGCTGTGTTCCGGTGTGAAGGGTATGGTTTTCGGTGAAATTACTGGCACATGAGGCTTTCGATCTTAGCTTCAAGGTGGCAACCCGCTAATGATACCTCTGGTATTGCAAGCGTCCATAGGCTGCGGTTGCCGCTTACCACCTTGTGGGCCGTACGCTTGGTTGCCACTTCAGTTGTATAAAAAAAAAAATCTCTTTTTTAATAAATGTCTATCAACGCCTATAAACTTTGAAAAAGCTGGGTCCGACTGCTTAACGTGCCCTCCGAAGCACGGGAGCGCTCAGTTAAAATTGCCACTAGTCACCCATCATCATCAATGGTGACAACGCGGGACACTGCTTAACTTAGTTGATCTTTTAAGAACAACTTGGACAGTTACGTCACGAGCTCCATTTCTGACATTCTCTCCATTGCCAGGTATCACATGAAGACGTTCCACACAGCGGCCACGATCCACTACATCCGCAGCTCCCAGCTGTTCCACACGAACCTGTGCCGCGCGCCCGCGCTGTTCCTGCTGTCCAGCAGCGACCCCGTCGGCGCGGAGACCAGCAACCGCAGCGTGCACGACAGCTGGCGCCAGATGGGCATTAAGGTACTCTTCATTATCAGCCTTCTGATGTTCCACACAGCAGCCATGGTCCACTAAATCCGAAACTTGCAGCTGGTGACAAATGGGCATCCAGGTACTCTTCATTATGACAGCCTTTTAATGTTCCACTAATCTAAATTTCAACGCAATGAGAGCACCGGTGGTCTAGTGACAGTGACCCCGCCTTCCGGTCCTAAGGTTGTGGGTTCAAACCCGGTCGTGCACCAATGGATTTTTCTGTTCGAAAAATTTATGTGCGCAATGCCAGTGCTCTCATACGGTGAAGGAAAACATCGTGAGGAAACCGGCATGTTATTAGTGGGCTTATAAGTGGAAACTTGTAATTAGCCTTTAAGTACATAGTGTTTATACTGTTTTTTTATTAGCCGTAAGTTTTCCGAAAATGGTAAAAATAAAATAAAATAAAATGACCAAGAAACAAAAAATTCGAAAGACATGTGCCATCCACCAATCCGCATTGGGTCCGCGTCTCGCCTGAGAGTAGGCCAGTGTCCAAGCAGTGGGCACATTAGAAGGCTGTCATGGTGGTGAATGTTCCACACAGCAGCCATGGTCCACTACATCCGCAGCTTACAGCTGGTGTCAAATGGGCATCAACTACTAAGTATATTTTATAATTAATGTTATTGGTGTAAACCGTATTAATTATTATAAATAAATAAAATAAATCAAGGTACCCTTCATCATTCTTCTCAGTCGGGCACTCTTTGCAGAGTGGTCGTGGTTATGGGTGGGTCCTGATGAATGACGGCTCTTGCTATGCATCTCAATTCAGTTCTATTTGAAGCATTGTGAGAGCAGTCGGTCATGGTAGATTTGGTGAGAGATTTGTGCGTTCTGAGCGTTGATCTGTTGATCTGTCAGTCAGTCACAAAAGCCTATATATTCTGATTTACATTTTTATAGTGCACCTGGAAATGCTGGGACAAGTCTCCACACGTGCAGCACTACATCAAACACCCGAAGGAATACCTCGCGGCACTGTACACCCACCTAGACTCCAACGGCCTCGTCAGCCAGCCGGACAAGATGAGAATGCGCCTTTAACACCACTAGCTTAAAGTTCATACTCATTTGAACTGGCACTAGGACGGGAATGAGTACTCGCCTTTGAATGCACTAGTGTTAAGTCCATACTCCCTTGAATCAGCACTAAGGCTGTTTTGAAATCCGGGTGAACTAGGAATAGGGCAATTGTAGAAAGTATTTGATTACGAAATTTATTCTTACGAATTTTGTATGTAAAGTTTAAATTCCTTTGAACTAGCACTAGGACATTATACGAGAATGAGAAATCGCCCTTAAATGCACTAGTGTTAAGTCCAAACTCTCTTGATCAGTACTAAGGTTATTTTAAAATCTGAACTAGAGGGCAATTGTAGAAAGTATGAATCATCCAAAGCTCTTTCTTACGTCTTTTTTGTTAGTGATATAAGATCTATTCAAATGTGAGCGCTATAGCATGAGAAAGCGGTATCGATTCGCTATTGTTCCAAAAACAAACGATTTCGCTGCCTACAGTGGATACCTGAGGCCGATTGCATAGTAAAGTACAAAGCTAATGAGCGTTTTTCCATACAAAATCACTAGTATTATGATCTTGTATTTGATTATGCAATGGGCCCCTAAACGCAATTTAATAATCATTTTATGAGCAAAAATGGCTATCCTTTCCACCACTTGACGTTAATTTAATTGCTAACTAAACGCTATGCACTTTTTATGGAACGTTTTAATACAACGATTGGTTATGAATAAGAGGGTTATTTACGAAAACAAAACTAAATCCTCATAATCAGAAATTTAAATTAAAACTCAAGTGATAAGAAAAGAAGCTAAACTTCATAAATTATACAATAATTAATTATTTATAAAAACTAAAGTTAGATTGTAGCTGTAATCGCACAGACAACTAATAGGTTGGGGAAAAAGTTTCTTCGCATTTTTTAAGAAAATTCAAAACATTTTTTAATATAGTTTATTTACATGTAACTAAAGTATGTAGGTACCATTTTGTTCGATAACTTTTTGCCATCTTGTAGGTAGGGACATGATCCCATTGCTATAGAAATTTTGGGGCTTCTGATCAAAATACCGCGACAAGTGGCAGTCCTCTCGTGATGTTAACCTGACACTGCCTAAAGAATTCTGAAGAGACTGAAACAGGTGGAAATCTGAAGGTTCAAGGTGAGGACTATACGGCGGATGCATTAACACCTCCCAGCCAAACTCTCTTAATTTTTGCTGAGTGGCTAAAGATGTGTGAGGTCTAGCGTTATCATGATGAAAAACCACACCCCTTCTGTTGATTAATTCCGGCCGCTTTCTCTCAACTTCTTGCTTTAATCTCATCAGTTGTTCTCATCAGTAGAGTTCAGAATCGATGGTCCTGCCTGGTGGTGACAGCTCATAATGAATAATGCCCTTCCGATCCCACCACATACACAGCATAACCTTGTTGCGAGTTAACCCGGGTTTCGCCAAAGTCTGTGAAGCCTGATCGGCCTTTGACCACGACCTTTTTCGCACGTTCTTGTCGTACGTGATCCACTTTTCATCACCAGTTATCAGCTTCTTCAAAAATGGTTCGGTTTCATTACGTCGTAATAAAGAATCACAAATGAGTACACGGTTCATTAGGTTTCTTTCAGTGAACTCGTGAGGTACCCAAATATCGAGCTTTTTTGTTTACCCAGTTTTTTTCAAATGTGTCAAAACTGTTTTGTGGTCAATTCCCAGTTCTTCAGCTACGTCGTAACTACTGATATGCCGATCTTGCTCCACTTTTTCAAAAATGGCATCCATTTTATCCGTAATAGGGCGACCAGAGTGACGTGCATCTTTGACATCAAAATTTCCGGATTGTAAACGTTTAAAACAAATTTGTGCTACTCTCACAGACACTGCATTAGTTCAAACAACATCGCAAATTTTACTCGCGGCTTGCGTTTCATTTTTACCTTTTTTGTAGTAAAATTTAAAAATGTAACGAATTTCTTCATTAGATTCACTAATTTTGACATTACGAAAAACAAATAAAAATCACACATTTTCCCAATTTGAATTTGGAATTATGTTCTTTAAAATTTAAACTTTTAATGATACCAAAACAAATACAAAAGTATACAAATAGTATAGCCAAAGAGATTTTATTAAAAGTTCATACATACTATAATGCGAAAAGACTTTTTCCCCAACCTAATATTAACAGACTTGTCTAGGCGTGATAGCATTATCTGATCATCATTAGCCTTCATTTATTTTGATTAGCATTATCACGTTGTCTATTAATACTAATTTCGTGTTTTGTAATTTTTGATTTGCTCGAAAATGTGTGTTATAATATAAGCAGTTGTATTTTTCAAAATGCATTTAAGTGTATTGTTCAAAATAAACTAGTAGTCCTGCGAACAGGAGACCTCGCGAGCATAAACATTTAAAGTGAGCAATTTATTGCATTTTGAAGCTATTGCTCTCTCTACTGCTCATCACGCAGAAGATCCTCATCAGCCCCCATACCATGAACTCTTAGAGCGATTTAAATTAGGACCTAAACGGAATTGTCAAAAAATTTTGTATCATGAAATTAATAGTTATTGAAGTCATGGTACAAATTTTTTTAACAATTCAGTTTAGGTCCTAATTTGAATCGCTATAAGAGTTCATAGTAGGGGGTGGTCATCTTCACCAAATTTTTTTGAGATTAACTTAAACTTTTCAACAATCAAAAGAACTATCTAAATCGGATCCTAAAGTCTCCTTTTTGGAGACTTTAGGACACTTTAGGACTTTAAGACACCTCCAATCAAAAATCTCTGACAGAAAAAAAAAAATCTATGAAGACGTAAAATCAGAATAGTTAATTTGCCCAAGTTTTTTTTTTTATACAACTGAAGTGGCAACCAAGCTTACAGCCCACAAGATGGTAAGCGGTTACCGAAGCCTATGGACGCTTGCAATATCAGAGGTATCACTCGCGGGTTGCCACCTTGAGGCTAAGATCGACAGCCTCATGTGCCAGTAATTTCACCGGAAACCATACCCTTCACACCGGAACACAGCAATGCGAGCATTACTGCTTGGCGGCAGAAATAGGTATGGTGTTCCTTCCCCGGACGAGCTCTATCACAGAGAACTCTACTACTCTTAAAAGTATAGTAAAATAATACAGGCATGGTCTTATGAACTAAGTTGTCCTTATACTTTGCTTAAAAAGCGTAAAAGGGATCTTATAAGGCGGAGATATTCAGTAGCCCCCTTTTTGCCCCTTTTTCGAGAAAGTACCCGTCCAATCACCGACGACAAAAAAATTCTCTATAGACGTAAAAATGCACACCACGATACACACCAAGTTTCGTCCAGATTAGTAGTAAAATACTTTATAGGACCAACAAACTGACAGACGGAAGCAAATTTTGCCAGAACTGACCAAGTTATTAAAAAAAAAAAGCTGTCTGTTTAGATGGCGGTAGCTCAACTGGCGAGCCCAAGAGAATGTAAGCACTACGTTTGGCGAGCTTTGGTGAATGTGTAGGGAATTCAACATTGGTTGCTCCTGCTGTCACTGTCTGTCATACCTCTGGCTGGGGTCAAAGTCATAGTACGTACTACGTAGTACATTAACTTTGGTCGTACTGGAGTTAAATTATTTTTCCTCAAGCAGGACATGAACCCACAACCTTCCGCTTGACACGAGACGAAACAAAAACGGAGTTACCAACTTTTTCTTGTTCTATTAACCTTTCCCAGTATGGCAGTAGGGCAGATAGCGCCATCTGTCAAAGCAATCGGAAATACTTTTTTTTTTAATCTCGAATCGAAAACCCCTAATTATAGAGTCATTTGCTTATTTTTTTTTATTGACCTCCAATGACCACTAAGTACACCCAAGCGTAGTATCACAGAGTAATAATTGTTATACCTGTGACCCAAGTGTCTAGCAAGTTTCTGTACCTTGGACCGGATACACACCACGACTTTTTGCAACCATGCAAAAAGCAAATGCCTTGATAATTTCGATTGCTAAAAATTGCAGTGATGCATTGATAATTTTGTTTTATCGCGTTTGCATCGCGATTGTACCGATTCGAAGCGCGATTGTATAGATGCAGTCGTGATATGAATCGATAAAAATGCGCGTTTATATCGATTGATACGATTGTTAAAAATAAAAAACAAATATAACGTCAATTTATTAACTTGTTACTCCTATAATTTAGTGGTCATCTTCTTGTACTCAGCACCCTACCTATGCTACCTATGCTGCTATTGCAAAGACATGCTTACCTGACACCTGGTTTATGGAGAGACATCCCTTTGACAAAGTCTCCTTACACTGAATTTAAAGCAGTTCTGTTTGAAATTAAATAAAACAAACCCTTATTATGCAAGCAATGCAAGCTGTCGAATCGCTTGTTGATCCCTTACACGCGTATGGTACGTACTGTAGGTGTGAAAGAGACGGCCTGACGCAGAAACAAGCGGTCGACAGCGATAAAACATAATAGCTATACCGGTCTCCCGCGATCAGCGATAGCCCTAATGCAGGGACTCCCAGCAAACCATTGTAATGTATTTTGGTAAGGAAATAAATTTGTGTTTGTTTTTGTCAGTGTTTTTTTAATTAGTTAAGCGTTAATGCGTCTATACTAACGCTCGCGGTTGTATCGCTGATGCAAAAAATTTAAGTACAAACTTGCATGGGCGAAAATGTGAGACTAATGTTTTGATTCTGACAACCTTGACTTGACTATCATATTTTGTGGCAAATAAATTACACTTCATTTTATTTTATTTACATTGCTGCAAAACGCGGCGAGGTATGTAACTCTCAAATGACTGCAATTTTTATTCAGCACTAGCTGACCCGCGCGGTTTCAATCGCGTTATTTTTCTCGCAATTTTCCATATTTTCTCACCGTTTAAACCTTCCCGTAACTCCTACAAATATTTTAAGATCAAAATTACCCAAATCAATTCAGCCGTTCTCGAGTTTTAGCGAGACTAACGCACAGTAATTCATTTTATTATACACTGTTACATAATGTCCATACAATCCCGGATAAGAAGATAACAATAATTATGTCCACCTTGAAAACATCATTCAATTTCTGAAGGTTATTGCAATTTGTCTCAAGATTATTTTGAATAATATACTTAAACTAATGCAACTGTATCGAATTTTCTCAAAAATATGTAAAAGTAGGTATTTATCTAAAGACTGTCTAACCTACGTGGGATCAAATGTTACTACTTTGTTATATTATTAACAAAGATTGGCATGCAGTAATATTTGTTGTCTCGATTTTACTAGATTATGTTTTTTTTATGGTTTGTTATAGTTTAGTTAAATATTTTAGATCTTAAGCATGTAAACTCTATAGATAATAAAATTAGATATTGTTTACACGAATTTTTACTTTATATGCCGGCTGTACACATTGATTGGGACAACGTGCTTGGCGTGACTAGAATGACTATTTGGCGTTTGTTGATAGTTGGCGACAAATGTTGGCCTTCAAACCAAATAGTCAATTTTTCGTGCAAACATCAAAGAATCTTGGGGCGCTCCGCCACTTTGGTGTCTTATTCTGTTCGTTGTTATACCTCAGTTGATACAGTATAAGATAAAGTCGCGCGGGAGTGAGTAGTTTCACGTAGTATGGAGCCGGGCCTTGGTCTTTTGCAGGGGTCTAGATAGTTAGATAATAATTAAAGAAACCATTTATCACTGTTTATTTATTTTATTTTGACTTCTTTCATAATCTAAAGTAAATTTATCTTTGTGAAGGAGTGCAACACAATGCAAAATAACATGGCGGGCTTAACGAACAACTGGGTTGTTAGGTACTGTCAAAGTCAAAATGCGTCACGTTCATTGGCTAATAGCTGTCATGGCGGACCTCTAGTGTTCCCGTTTTAGGAAACTCAACACAACAAATATTTTTCCTATAGAACTTTGTCTACTTAAAAATAAAATTGTTTGTTACTGTTAGTCTTATATTTTTTTTCAATTTTGCTATGGTGTTACAAAGACCTAGTAGGCCACTATGAAATTGGTCCTTTAAAAATAATTTTACGCCAATGTTTAAACAGCGACAATTCGTAAATAACATTTGACCCAACATGCTGGCCCGTCACCTTTGGCTTAATGTATTCAGCCTGCATTATAATACAAATACAGTCTCCTTGCAAAGTTCTAACTCCGACTCATGCGGCTACTCGCCTGATGACTCTGCCTGATGCCCATGAAGGTCGTCATAATATAGCAGTTAGGTGCAAACACTCGTCAAATCGTCAACATTAAAATAAAATACCTTCAGACGCGACAATTAGAAGCGACTTAGCATCCTATGATTGAATATAACCACAGATGAAGGCGTAAAGAACCTGCCTAAAGCTTTTTATTTAATAAGTTAGCAAAGTGACGACGACGGTCTACTCGCTCACCTAATGCTCCATGCTCCAGCCCCATGGGTCTGACAACAGTTGCAGTGCTGCCTAAAGCTTTTAAAGTTCTGCGTGGCTCTGCACTACGTTCATCACCCCTAGACGTTGTTAACTCTTAATCTCTTAATTTATACTTATATTTTACGTTTTATTTTTTCTTACGAGTTGCGACCAAAAGACGCACATGCGTTGTCGTAAATTTTTCAATGTTTCTAATCATGAATAATGTCATTCGTTTGTTGAATTGTTGCAGCAAAAACTCGGGTTTTACAGGTATGACCTTATCCAAGGCTAAAAAGTCGTGTTAAACTCAGTTTAAGATCCATTTACATTTGGGTAATAATTAAGCATTTAAATATACCTAAACAGCAACGGTACTAAGCCAAATTAGGTATTATTATTTTGTTTATGAAAATTTGAAATTGGTGAATTCGCCCGAGCTTCGCGCAAATTTCGATAAATTGTTGACTTTCAAACTAGTCTCAATAGTTTTATTCTTCGAACATATAAACAAATTTAGATTATTCTTAATGTCTTTTATTTTATTATATAATCATACCTAATATAAATATTTTAGACGAATTGCGTAAAACAGTGTAAAAGTGCCCTAGTAAGACATAAGTATCACTAAAAGACGTGCCAGGTGTACTTACATGGCTAGGGTTTTAAGTCCTACATGGAACCCTTATTATAGTTTCGCCATGTTTGTTTGTTTCATTTATTATTTATTTTGAAATTTACTGACTTCCTTAGGGTTATTATGTATGCTTGTTGCTGACGTCAGTCTGTCGCCGCGTCAGGCCGTCCCTTACACACGTAAGGTAGGTAGTAGTGTAGGCGTGAAAGAGACGGCCTGACGCAGCAACAGGCAAACAACAAAGACAGACTTACAAAATAACTCTACGGAACCTTCACTGCGTGGTGCGGCACGGGCTTTGCTGAATATTTTTTTACAATAGGTTTTCGAAATTTTGACATTGCAATCTAGAGGCTACTCAGTATCGCTTGTCAGATAAACTGAGTTGCTTGTGTTGTTATTTGATTAGGTAGGTACTTAGTGTATATATTTTTTTTTTTATATCTTAATTTTTTTATTGACATAATTTTTATCATTATTCTAAATATTTCTAAATTTCTTTGCTTTTATAGGGAATAAATAAACTTCCTACCACTATGTGTCCAGCGATCACAGGAAGTCAACGGATACTATACATAAATACATACCTATAAATAAATACATAGAGTGACCGACTGACCGACAATCAACGTGCAGTGTTTTTGTAAGTTCTACCAAACTATAGGCCTGCGTTGAACCTCTTAAAAGTGTACCACTTATACGACGAGACGTAGCAGTTATCGTCTTTCGCTTAGTAATTTCACTTGCTACAGTGCCTTTCAAACAACACAGTAGGTACTTTGCATTTTAGTCTAATCTGGTCTAGTCTAGTCTAGTCTGGAAGCAGAATATCTGGCACTGTGGTGGTGGTATCCACCAAGACAGACTTGCTGAAGAGTTTTTTCACCAGGTAATTAAGCTGCCTCTTAGTTTCTGATACCCATAGGAAATCCTAGTGGGGTCAGCGGGTTGATCACTTAATTCTGTTGCGACCAATCTCTATTGATCTCCATCTCAAACTGTCTAATAAGACAGTAGAGCTAGGAAGAGCTATGGAGTTGGAGATCAATGGAGTTTGGTAAGTAAAGTAAAAATTTATTGCGAGAAATACATGTAGTTACAAAGTTTTTTTTTGCATAATTTCGGAACATATCATAAAATTATTTAAAATGTCAGCTTAGAAAAATATAACCTATACCTACATACTTAATCAATATAATAATAATAAAAATTGGTAGCTAAGTATTCAATATTACATATAAAATTAATTTGTCAAATTAAATAATTTTTTGTCACTTAGATATTCATCTACTGATCGCTAACAGAGTTATGTGATCGACCTGCAGGTTTGTATGACTGCTTGTTAGTTGTTTACTGACTGATCCATCGTGATTGTTAATATTTTTATCGCTATTTTTAAAATCTTTACATCGATAGGATTGTCTTATCAGTATTTATGTTTTTGTTTAGTTTAATATTGTCTCGATCACGGTTTACTTGAGTGACTGACTGCATTATCACTAATCTAGTCTACTCAAGTTGCAATGCAATGAACAATAATAATTAGTTTCTTTTCATAAGATGATTCCACAATTAAATTGAAACAACCAGCCAACGAAGTAGGTAGTATAGGATTTAATTATTTATATATTTATTTATGCGCACAAAAAAGACAAACTGCTAAGCTATTCTATTATATTCTAATTAAATTGAACCATCCATCTATATTTAGGTAGGTACTAATATTATAAATGCAAAACTGTCTGTCTGTTACTTTTTCACTAAACTACTGAACCGATATGACTGAAAATTGTCACGGAGATGCTACTTTTTACGTGTGAAACGGCAACGGCTGAACTTAATATGAAGTGCTTGTGCATTGATGGAATAGTATATATACCTAGGCTACTTCCGAATTTCCGTGGGATAAAAAATTGTAGTACCTAACATATTTTAAAGTTTTGACGACCGAAGTGGCGCAGCGGGCGCAGGTCCGCCTGCGACGCGCAGGTTGCGGGTTCGATTTCCGCCTCGGGTCAAATTTTTGTACGATCGACATATATTTGTTCTGGATGTTCTGGGTATTTTCTATAATAAAAAAATATCTATCTATGTATTGTATTGTATTAAATATATATCAGTCGTCTAATACCCATAATACAGCTCTGTTTAACAACAGCTTACCTTGGGGCTAGATGATGCTGTGTGGATTGTCCAGCATTATTTATATATAATTTAAAGTTGTTAATAATAAAATTATAATCGCCATGTAGACATTAGTAAATGATTTATATCATGAATTATCTACGACAAATCGTAGATATATAACGCATTTGGATGTTTTGTCTAGTCTAATCCAAGAGAATATATGCCCTACGAGTCTAATCTTCAGTTAGCTTTTGTGCAGTTTTTCTTATAAAATCAACCGCCCCGCAGCGTCTCCCATTTAGAAGTAACTAGGGTGCCTAAAAAGAAGTTTGTTGTTGTCACGCTCAAGTCTATCAGAAAAAAGATCAGAAAAAAATAACAGCTTTTATGTAATTCAAAAAAAGTACCTACTTATTCATTCTAGAGTTACATTGGTAGCTCGGAAGCAAGGACTCATGGAAGGCTTTATGATAAAAACCGCTGGAGTTACGAGGATGGTGTCTGTTCTAGGAAGGAGTATTGGACATGTGAGTACGTTTTTATTTTAATAGTCCTTTTTAATACCTACCTACCGAGTAGAGGTAGAAATCTTTTACCTTTAAAACTGTTAATAACCTGATGAATAAGATTGTTAGTCGTAACAATACTGTAAGGCCTATTGTATAACTAGGAGACACCGATTACCGCATAACAATTTACATAGTTACCTACTTTGTATTGAATTTCGGGAATTTAAACCAAAATATATTTTGCCAAAAAGATATTGATATTCATCCCCCTAGTCTATAAAAACCAATAACTAACTTATATTATGGTCATATGGCTTTTACAATCATTAAATTCTGTTTGTTTGTACCAAAATTTACCTACGCTTTAAGATGTTGTCAACTGTGGAAACACAGTGAGCTAGTGGAAGGCTTAGACAACATAATAAAGAACACTTTATCGTCGGTTTTGAATATTCATTTAGATGACAAGGCATGGCTGCAGGCCTCCCTGCCTGTCAAATTGGGAGGCTTAGGTATTCGCAAAATTTCAAGTGTTGCCCTACCAGCGTTCTTGTCCTCCGTCTATAGCACTAGCTCTTTGGTTGAAAAATTCTAATTTCGTCTTTTTCGATTATTCCTGGCGACAACGTCAAAATTTCATATTTAGACGAGGCTAGACACGCTTGGCACAGTGCTTGCCCTGATACTGCTCCTCCTTAAAACCTTTCGTCTCAACGGCAATGGGACGAGCCTCTGTGCGAGCTTGCATGGAATTGTTTGTTACAAACATGTCAATGCTCCACAGATCGTGCCCGTCTTCTTGCTGTTTCAAAATTAGAGTCAGGGCATTGGCTGCAAGCACTTCCATCTCACAATATTGGAACTTTGATGGACAATACAACATTCCGTCTTGCAACTAGTCTGCGGTTGGGTGCGCAGTGCTTCGCTCCGCATCAGTGCCAGTGCGGTACGGCGGTCGACCAGCTTGGTCACCACGGATTGTCGTGCACCAGGGCCGCCGGTAGGATCTGCCGACACGCCAGTCTTAATGACATCATTCGTCGGGCATTTGTCAGTGTCAGCGTACCAGCCGTTCTGGAACCGAACGGTTTGGTGCGTGATGATGGCAAACGGCCTGACGGTATGACTCTTGTCCCTTGGGAGATGGGTAGGCCTTTGGTGTGGGACGCGACATGCGTCGACACCTTAGCCGCATCACATCTGTCGGGGACATCAGTTAGGGCTGGCGCGGCGGCAGATTGTGCGGAGAACACCAAAAGGCGCAAATATGCCGGTCTAGATAGAGCCTACATATTTGAGCCTTTTGGAGTGGAGACCCTGGGTCCGTGGGGTACCGGGGCTCACCGCGTTTTCAAAATTCTTTCCGGGCGTTTGGTCGAAGCGACGCGTGATCCAAAGGCTGGTTCATATCCAGATATGAACCAGCCTTTGGATCAGCATCAGCATTGCCATTCAACGTGGCAATGCAGCCAGCATGTTGGGAACGCTTCCTACTGGTAGTGATTTGGATCAGTTGAGCTATCTATAGGTCGTTTGTAACGGTCTTTAGATGGCTCAACTGTTTCATATGTATTTTGTATATTTTGTAATGTAATATAATTATGTACATATTTTATTTTATTTTAATTAATTGTAATAATGGTATTTAAGAAATAACTTATATTTATAAATATAATTATGTAAGTACCTATGCACAAGATTTCGATGCATATTGTTTCTACCGATGAATTAATTTAATGTTGGTTAAACCCGCCTTCCGATGCTAAGGTCGTGGGTTCGAAACCGGTCGTGCACCAATGGATTTTTTATTCTAAAACATGTGCGCAATAATGCAAGTGCATATACGGTGAAGCAAAACATCGTGAGGAAAGCGACATGTCCAAGAACTAAAAATTCGAAAGACTGCCATCCGCCAATCCGCATTGGGTCCGCTCTCCAGGCCAGTGTCCCAGCTGTGGGAACATTATAAGGCTGTCATAATGAATGTTGGTTGGGTATGTTACAGATACAGCGTGATAAGCTTCAGTTTTCTGCTATCTTGGTACGCCATGCTCACAGCCAGCTTATCACGAAGAACATGCAATATATCAGCAATGATAGACTGAACCTGAAGACAGAGAAAAAAACTTTAAAGTGAGTGGTACACTATCTCCTTGTTTTTTAACAAATAGGAAAGTTGTTATAAACTACTCTACATCAAGTTTAAAATTCAAGAGGTGTCTTTGTGAAAGGGTCGAATGCGCCCGCAATTCCCGAGAATATTCGCGCGAATTTTGCACATTTGCTTGAATTTCGCGATGAAATGCTCTATACCTAGAGTTTCGCGGGTATTTGTATTAGTGTATAAGGGCGATTAAATAACCACAAAAGCAGAACAGAACTGAGAACCTTATCAAAATTGCGCGAAATCGCTGACTCAGTTTTGTTATTTCGGAGTGTATTTGTTAACTCGCCTCCGCTCCGCTTCGGTGGCTAGTCGCCCTAGGAATTAGCGACCAGTGTGGGTATTTATTTATCATACAATGTGTGTGTAAGTAATTAATTATTTAATTATCTAACAGCCTAACATTAAAATACTTCTACGTTCCCAAGACCATTAGATTACAAGTAAAACTCAAATATGATTCTTGGTTTCTAAGTTACGTAAAAAAAGTACATAGGTACTTACATACGAGATGAGAACTATTCATAGAGACGAGTTCAAACAAGGTCGCATCGTAATTTTGTAAAAAAAATAACATCCTCTGTGTGGTACTTCTACCTGCTGTATAATAAGTAGGTACCTATGCTTAATAACAGTAATCATAATTTAGGCTTTGGATGGTACCTAGGTTAAATTAACGTTTGTTTACCTTGTAAAACGTCTAATGAGTAGTAGGTACTGTCGACCTCCCTCCGTGAGGAAAATCTGCTAAGTATAGTTGGTTTTGTTTTATTAATAATCACTTAACTATTACAAAGTTTTAAATATATTGTAGGTACCTTAAAAACCTAGATAGGTTTGTCTAGGTACTCACATTCGTCGTATTTTTTTTAATTTAATCATGTTATGCCGTGTTCCTTCCAGATTAGAAGCACCCTTAGAAAGGCCACTCTGCGTAATCATGAGTTGGCTAGCCTCGAAGCCAAAACACCTGATGAAATACGCAGACATTTACTTGGCAATGGGGTTTGATGTCATGACGGTGACTTGCTCGCCGATACAACTCATGTTCCCTGTCCGAGGCTCTCAAGTACCTACTTTTTTTATAGCTTTACTAGCTGACCCGGCGCGGTTTCACTCGCGCTATTTTTTTTTAGGCAAATTTTTACACCCTTTATATTTTCTCACCGTTCAAAAGTTCAGGGAAGGTTTTTCCCTGAACTTTTACAAACATTTCAAGATCAAAATTAGTCAAATCGGTCCAGCCGTTCTCGAGTTTTAGCGAGACTAACGCACAGCAATTCATTTTTATTTAGAAGATTTAGTACCGTGGTTTTTAACTAAAGTTAGACAAATAGCGAAACTATCGCTATTGAAACAACATAGATACGGAAAACCATTTTACAAGACATCTCAAAGATTATTTCGAGCAGGCAAAGCCAGGGGCTCTGCGGTTTCATTGATAGAGCAACCGTGTATTCGAAGGTTGCGGGTATAAGGTGACATGGGTGTGTAGCTCTTGCGTTTTTGAGGAGGTGAAGCAGATAAGGCGGGGCGGACGGAGCGCGGGGCCCGCCGCACCTTATTATTTATTTTATTTCTTTTTTTCATATCTGGCTCAACGTATCAGCATTGCCATTCAACGTGGCAATGCAGCCAGCATGTTGGGAACGCTTCCTACTGGTAGTGATTTGGATCAGTTGAGCTATCTATAAGTCGTTTGTAACGGTCTTTAGATGGCTCAACTGTTTCATATGTATTTTGTATATTTTGTAATGTAATATAATTATGTACATATTTTATTTTGTTTAATAAATCACCATTTTATTTTATTTATTTTATTTAATCACCCGCGCTCGCCCGTACTCACTAGCACGCTCACACGAGTAGCAGCTTGGTCACTTCATAATCCCTGGCTAGCTAGCTAGTTACCCACTTGTTATATAGGTACATAAGTTCCACTAATCGAAATTGTAGCTCGGATTCGATCCCGGCAAGTTCGGATTTTTAGGACATAATAAAGTTACCAACGGTTTCTAGGTGGTAGCAGCGAATCTCATGAAGTTCCTAGAGAGTAACGAGCACCGTCCTTTAGTGGTGCATGGCTTCTCTGTGGGGGCGTACGTCTGGGCGGAACTACTGGTCCATGCTCTCAAGGATTTAGACCGGTAAGGATAGAATGAGGTAATTACTACATGATGAATGGAATACTTAGTAGTAGCCTTTGAGTTGAGCACTAACTGGGTTTCGTGTTATTGCCACCTTCCAATCCTAAGTACGTGGTTTCGATGGGTTTCTCTGTTCTAAATATAAGCGCAATGCCAGTGCTTACAAACGGTGAAGGAAAACATCGTCCAAGAACTACACATTCATAAGCCATAAACACCACCAATCAGCATGATCTTACACAACAGTCTCGTCATTCGCTAACATAAAAAACGGTGTTTGGTTACAGTTATCAGCCAGTGCTGGACCGAGTGGCTGCCCAGGTGTGGGACTCGCCTGCTGACATATTCGAGCTGCCAGTAGGATTGCCGCTCTCCCTCTACCCTAATAACAAGCTAATGCAGAAAGTTCTCTCGACTTATACCAGGTGTGTGGTCATTTCTTGACCACTGTCCGGTAGGTCAGTGACCGTGTTGAGTAACCTTGTTAGGAGTAGTAGAGTTCTTTGTGATAGAACACGTCCGGGGTAGTGCTACCACCATACCTATTTCTGCCGCAACCGCAAAGCAATAATGCTCGCATTGCTGTGTTCCAGTGTGAAGGGTGTGGTTTCAGGTGAAATTACTGGCACATGAGGCTTTCGATCAATGCCTCAAGGTGATACCTCTGGTATTGCAAGCGTCCATAGGCTTCGGTAACAGCTTACCATCTTGTGGGCCGTACGCATGGTTGCCACTTCAGTTGTAAGTATAAAAAAAGTCTTGAATCGATGGTTAAACAGTTCTGTACACGTCTGTACAAAATATTTGCTCACGCACAGTGAAGTCAGTGTCAGTCAGTGAATCACTCTCGCTTGAGAGTAAGCCAGTGTTCCTGCACGTTACACACGATATTTCCCGACCCTCGAAGTTACTTGACTCGCAGACTGACATTACCACAATAACTTTGTTCACAGAACCCACATGTGGGTGTTTCATCGCGTCGCAACGCAGCACTACTGGCGCGCGACGCATGCGTACCACGAGCCGCCGTGCCGAGCGCCCTCTCTGTTCCTCGTCTCTAACTCGGATCCAATCGGCGCGGCGAGCAGGAGTCGCCGAGCTCACTCGACCATGACTGCGCTTGGAATGAAGGTACCCCTGAAGCTTTATGATAAGAGGGATAATCAAAAAGCTAGGAACCAACCCGATTTTGTTGCCAGATTCTTCTAGGCTGAGGCGCGTGGAACTGGCGTGATCCTTGTGATATTCTTGAATAAAAACCTGGTGGTAGGACTCTTCATCTTCAACAAGAGTCCGTCTTGGTGTTTGTGGGTATCACCGCAGTGCCAGCTACCTCCAAGCAGTAGTGTTTAGGTTTGAAGGTCACTGTAGCAAGTGAAACTACTGGGCGAAAGAGACTTAACAGCAACGTCTCGGGGTGATGAGCGCAGTGCAGTGCCACGCTGAACTTAAAAACTTTAAGCTTTGGGTGGCACTGCATCTGTTATGGAATGCGTGGTGCTTAACATCAGGCGGGCGTTTTGATCGTCTTGTCGCTGAGTCGCTCCATTTGCCAAATTTTACAATTCGATCTTGTATATCTACTATTTATTTTAGCAAAAACATTTTTTAAGTATTTGTCGATTTTGAATTTTGACTTGCGCGGCCCTTGCTGGCATAAAAAACGGTTTCACAACGGTCAATACGTCCAACAGTTTACTATTGGCTAAAAAGACCATCATTTTACAATGTTGATTATTTCGCAGTGCAACTGGCAATGCTGGGAGGTATCCCCGCACGTGCAGCACTTCCACAGGCACCGGGAGCAGTACCTCGCGGCTCTCTACTCGCACCTACACGACTGTGCCCTGCTGCGGAACGAGCCACAGCGTGCTGCCGTCTCACTGTAACAGTGATATCACTTCATGAGCGCTGCCATTTTATTATAACAATGACAGTGATATCACTTTATAAGCGCTGCCATCTTTACTGTAACAGTAACAGTGATATTACTTCATAATGACCCTGCGGAATGAGCCAAGTCGCGCTGACATCTCGTTAAAACAGTGACAGTGGTTTACTTATTATGCGCTGCTATCTTACTATAACAGTGACAGTTATATTACTTTATACGCGCTGCCATCTTACTATAAGTGACAGTGATATTACTTTATAAGCGCTGCCATCTTACTATAACAGTGACGGTTATTTTACTTCATAATCTAGAACTTAGGGTTATGTAAGCCTGTCGCTGTCATCCATCTGACGCCGCGTCAGACTATCTTTTTCACTAATGTGTAAGCACTGTAGATTTTTTTTTTGACACTACAAAGGTGGCAAACAAGCATACGGCCCTGATGTTAAGTGATTACCGTAGCCTATGGACGCTTGCAATACCAGAACCACTCGCGCGTTGTCAACCTTTTAAAAATTACAAAACTCCTTTTTTGAAGAACCCCATACTGTAGTCTCACAGCCTAAGTGTTCGCGGAAGAAGTTCCTCTAAAACCGTACGATGCGCGACCAACCTGGCTCTAGTGTGTGGATGGATCCCTGCCGATGGCGAGCGGTGCGATGTTGAAAAGTAGCTGTTGGCATCAAGGTGTGAAAGAGACGGTCTGACGCAGCAACAGGCGGAGGATAGCGACAGACTTATAGTTCTCTCGGCGGATCTAGGCTTCCGTGAAGTTAGCCGTTTGTGATGCGCAAAAATAATTTAGTTAGAAAAATCTCCATTGCGCATCGAAACGGCTAACTTCACAGAAGCCTAGATCCGCCGAGAGAACACATTATTATATAATTAAGTTTCTCATTTAGGTTATAATTTATAGTTTTTAATTAATCATTATATTTTGATACTGGCTGTGCTATAAAATTTGTGTTATGAAAAAATAATAAGCTATGACTGTGGTATAAATACATTTAATGTAATAATTTTAAAAGTCTTTTACTTATTTTTATTTTTCCTATTAAACTTCTTGTTTCTTCTAGACGGTGCCGTTTTATCCTTATTTATCTTCTGTTTAGGTTGCTTCACGCGCTCTTTCGCCGCCATTTTGAGCGCCCAAGACCTTCCACTATTCTTTTTCTCATTCTTGACAGTTTGTTTGTGGATATCGGCCTGAGCCCTGAGTTTCTGGTTGCTCCTCATCTTATGTTGGGCGCCTTCCTTGGCTGTTAGGCCGGTGTACTGGTCGTATTCCTCACTTTGAGGGTTCCGGACAAACTTACCGGATTCATTCTTATTGTAATTCCTTCGATTTTGATTTCTGTTTTGAAAGTTTTTGTTCTGAAATTTACTTTGATCGTCTGTTTTATTCTGGTTATTTCTGTTTTGAGTTTGGTTTTCGAATCTGCCTTTCTTCACGTAGCTCTCGTCAGGTGCCGCTGCGTGCTTCCGTTTCCGGTTCTTTTTGGTTTTGTTGTCTGTTTGCGCCTGCGCTAGAGGATTGTTGGCTATAGATTTTTCTAGACGTTTCTTTCGTGCGTTGAGAGCTGTTCGATCTTCTATGGAGAATGATACGATGGGCCTCTGTGAAAATTAGGATAGTCAGATTAATGGATCTTTAAAATAAAAAATGAATGTTTATATTATCGTTGATATAATATTCGTAAGGCAATGTTAGAGACCTTAAGGCGGCCTTTATGTTCCATCACTAGAGTTGGCCACTGAATCATATAGAATTGTGTCAAAAATAGGTAACAACTCCGCGCAATTTAGTCACTCCCTCTTAGTCATAAAGATACTAATACTCACATTGTTTTTATCAAATATGTCTGGATTGTTGTTGAGTTTCCTGAGGCAGTGCAGCGCGTCTTCGTGCCTCGTGAACATGACGAAACCGTAGCCTTTCGATCTGGAGAACAATTAAATATTTTTATAAGTTAGGTCTGCTGTTATGATATTATCTAAAAGTAACTGACCCACGCGTTTTCTCTCGCGTTATTTTTTTCATAAGTAAGTGAACTGTAAAATACTGGAGCTTAGCTGGTCTCCTACAAACATTTCAAGACCAAAATTAGCCAAATCGGTCCAGCCGTAGTTGAGTTTTAGCGAGACTAAGAGTAGTAGAGTTCTTTGTGATAGAGCTCGTCCGGGGAAGGACTACCACCATACCTATTTCTGCCACAAAGCAGTAATGCTCGCATTGCTGTGTTCCGGTTCGAAGGGTATAGTTTCCGGTGAAATTACAGGCACATGAGACTTTCCATCTAAGGTCTCAGGGTGGTAGCACGCAAGTGATATTTATGATGTTGCATGCGTACATAGGCTACGGTAACCGCTGACCATCAAGTGGGCCGTACGCTTGGTTACCACTTTAGTAGTATAAAAAAAAAGACTAACACACAGCAATTTTCAAATTCATTTTTATATCATTTTTAACACAATCGTCTAGTCGCTTGCTCACATATAACTTTAGGTTGGGCGAGATCCGTTGGCTGTATACTCACTGATATATTTGTGTTGTCCTTTTCTTGCAAGTTAAAATAAATCACCTTGTCTCCAAATTATGGTCGAGTCTCCCTCTTGGTTATTTTTGTTTTTATAGTGTTAACCATCACACTAGGGGAATAGCTCAATTGGTAGAGCGCCCGCGTATCAAGCGGTGGTTGCGGGTTCAATCAAATCCTGCTTGAGGCAAGATAATTTTTGGGATAATATAATCTTGAGTCTCCCTCTGTTGGACCGACCATTTTTCATACTCAAACCTCCATCGTTGTACAGTTTTAAATCTTGTCGATTTGACATTGGCAAAATAGTGGCAAACTCAGCCACAGACACCAAAAGTAAAAGAAGAAGAAATATACTCACGGGTACTTCCCTCCGGGTCCGGGCGCGTCGGCGCGCAGGTCGCGCATCACGCGCGCCTCCGTGATGGCGACGTTCCTCCCCGACACGCGGAAGCACAGCTGCCGCAGCTCAGCGTCGTCGTACAGCGGGGGCAGGTTCGACACCACTATCCGGTACCGCGACACGAACCTGACAACCGCAATAATACAGTAATAATCAATTTTAAAGTTTATTCTGCCGCCAAGCAGTAATGTTTTCCATTGCTGTGTTCGAAGGGTATGGTTTCCGGTGAAACAACAGGTATATGAGACTTTCGAACTACGTCTCAGGGCAACCCATGAGTGATACCTCTGGTATTGCAAGCGTTCATAGGCTGCGGTAACCGCTTACCATCTTGTGGGCCACTTGTGTAAAAAACAAAACGTTATAAATAAATACTCGCGGTCAAATAGACGCAAAATACAGATAACAGTGAGGCTTTTGATCGAATTGATCATTCAATTTTGCTTTATAAGTTATTGGACGCAGGTATTCCTGGCAATTTGTACAGATGATTCACGTCCTATGTCAAAAATCGATGTTAAATTATCGTATTTAATGGGTATCATACTCAACTTCAATATCATCTGGAGTACCACAAGGGTCCATATTAGGACCGCTATTATTTATGATCTTTATAAATGATGACAAATGTTTCCAGCACACAAACTTTCTATTATATGCAGATGACATGAAAATTAAGAAAAAAAAAACATATCAAACGATCTTACCCTACACAATGCTTGTGGTCCTCGTACTTTTAAGATATTAAAGTACCAATATGGTGTTGCCATCAGTTTCACTGAAAGCAGTAGTTCGCAGTTTTATGAGTAGTAGAGTTCTTTGTGATATATTCGTCCGGGGAAGGACTACCACCACACCTATTTGTGCCGCCAAGCAGTAATGCTCGTATTGCTGTGTTCCGGTTCGAAGTGTATGATTTCCGTTGAAATTACAGGCACATGAGACTTTCCATCTAACGTCTCAAGGTCACACATAAGTGATATCTATGATGTTGCATGCGTACATAGGCTACGGTAACCGCTGACACTCAAGTGGACCGTACGCTTGGTTGCCACTTTAGTGGTATATATTTTTTTTTAAAAGTCAGTTTGTCCGGTTACCTGTTGAAGTTCTTGAGCATCTGAGTCTTGCTGCGTTCGAGAGCGAGGCGCTTCGCCATGTCGGAGGAGGACACGCCCTCCGCCGCCTTCGTGCCCGCCACCACCACTGACAAACCAAGTCAAGTCTAAATCTTTACTTACTTACTTATGTAAAAATGTATTGCTGTTCGTAATTCTCGCTAGAACTTGAGTACGGCTGGACAGATTTAGCTAATTTTGCTTTATAATATTTTTGTCAGTCCAAGAAAGTCTTTTTTTAACTTTCGCGATCAGAACTCATAGTTTTTATAATATTTGCGGGATTTTATCGCGTTATTACATCATCATAACAGCCTTCTAATGTTCTCACTGTTGGGACACTGGCCTAGTCTCGGACGAGAGTGATTGGGTCTTAATCCACCACGCGGACCCAATGCGTTATTACATAAAGTTATAAAAAGGTAATAATTAACGCGATAAAATCCCGCAAATATTATAAAAACTTTGAGTCCAAGAAAGGTTTGAACGGTGAGAAAAACAACAAGAGTGAAAAGGCGCGGGTCAACTAGTGGTTTATAGTGAGTAAGTAAGTTCGTATGAGTCAGTGGCCAACTCTGATGACAGAGTATCTAGGCCGCCCGAAGGCCTCTGTGTTGGCCTAACAACTTTGAAAAAGCCGGGACCGACTGCTTAACGTGCCCTCCGAAGCACGGGAGCACTCAGTTGAAATTGACACTGGCGGTCACACATCCAAATGATGACTACGCGGAACAGTGCTTAACTTCGTTGATCTGTTAAGTACAACTTAGCTAGCTACGTTAGGAACGAGTGGTTTATAATAAATGCTATAAACTTTCTTGAACTTGACATTGGACCTTTTAAAATTGAAAGTAACAAATGTGAGTGCTAAAATCATTAGAATAAGGTTGAATCATTATATGTTCAGGAATAAAATCTTGTTGGGACGGACTGCTAGTAATATTATAAATGCGATAGTAACCTTGTTTACGTTTCCACTGCAAAACTGTTGAACCATTTTTTATTGAATTTAGCACAAGAATAGTTCTGATTAAATCTGAATTAAAGTCTGAGGCCTCCCTAGGCTACTTTTTATGCACGTCATCAAAAAAAAAGCTAGGAACCCAGCCGAGTTTGTTGCCAGATTCTTCTAGGCTGGGGCGCGTGGAACTGCCGTAAATTCACCTAGCTTTAAGACGTTTCAAAATGATCCTTGAGATTGAATAAATATATTTTTTACTTACTTACTTTTACTTACTCACGCTACCGAAACCTCGTGCAACAGCTAGTTAAAAATAATTAAAAAAATCTAACTGTGATCTCATCTCACCTCCCTCCTTGACTAGATAGAGGTTCCTATTATCCTTAGGCTCCTTCTTCTTATCAGGCTGAAGGTTCTCCCGCTTGAGCGCCGGCTTCACCACCAGCACCTGGCCCTCCAGCTTTAGCTGCGCCGCCGGCAGCGAGAGGAACCTGTCTGCATCTTCCTTATTCTGGAATAACAAGACATTTTATATGTGCATAATTACATTACATTACAAAATATACAAAATGCACATGAAAAAGTTGAGCCATCTAAAGACCGTTACAAACGATCTATAGATAGCTTAACTGTTGTGTTGTATATTTTTTTGAAATTATATTTTTGTATTTATTTTTTAAAATAGTGTTTAAGGTAAACAGATAGAATAATTAGATTACAATGTTTATTTAAATTAGGATACAAAATGTTCTTTTGCTATATCCATATTTTACATTTTGGGGAATCAACTGTCTTTCTGAAACACAGTGAAAACTAACTCAGAAACCAGTGAACCACTCACAGAACTATATAGTTCTGTGGAACCACTACTGTGTCAACATTTGTATTTGTGGTTAATAAAATATAAATATAATATAAATAATACTGGACAATCCACACAGCATCATCTAGCCTCAAGGTAAGCTGCTGTTAAACAGAGCTGTGTTATGGGTACTAGATGACTGATATATATTTAATACAATACAATACATAGATAGATATTTTTTATTATATATAGAAAATACCCAGAACACCCGGAAAAAATATTTGTAGATCGTACAAACATTTGTCCCGAGGCGGGAAAAGAATCCGCAACCTCTGCGTCGCAGGCGGACCTGCGCCCGCTGCGCCACATCGGTCTACTTGTATTGTACTTGTATTTTGAACAGATCCAAATCACTAGCAGACGGAAGCGTTCCCAACATGCTGGCTGCATTGCCACGTTGAATGGCAATGCTGATACGTTGAGCCAGATATGAACCAGCCATTGGATCACGCGTCGCTTCGACCAGACGCCCGGAAAGACATTTTTGACAGATGGTAAATGGACCGTGATGGTAAGTGGTTACCAGAGCCTGTGCCAGAGCCTGTTACGTTGGTGGCGCGGTGGGAGAGTGCCCGGTTAAAAACCTAGAGGTTGCGGGTTCAATCGGCAGGAGCCTTATTCGCTATGTATGACCAAACGCGGGCTCGTTACGATATCTGCGTGGAATCGTCGTCGACGAGCCATATTTTAAGGCATGTCCGACCGTTTTTTCAATGTCAACTATCGATAGCGAAACTATCGCTTTTGAAACAACACAGAAATAGAAAACCATTTTACAATCTCACACCATGGCGCATAAAGAAACACGTTACTAGGAATCTCTTATGTCATAGCGAATAACGCCCCAGGGCCAATGTTTGCACGATCTGCAAATATTGGTTCCGGGTCTGGGGTCTTCTTGTAGAAGAAGACCGTACGTATTAATAGAACTAACCGACTGACCGAATAGTCAATACGTAAGCATTATCCATTATCGACGAAGATTGCAGTTGGCGAATGTCCGCCTGCGACGCACGAAGTTGCGGGTTCGATTCCCCTTGGGACAAATATTTGTTCCGGGTGTTCTGGGTATCATATAAAAAATATCTATCTTTGTATTGTATTAAGTATCAGTCATCTAGTATAAGAGAGACATAATGAGAGACAAAATAGGAAAGTGGACAAAAGATGTGACAAAATGGTATCCACGGGATGGTAAACGACTGAGAGGTAGACAAAGAAGGCGTTGGGAGGATGACCTGAAGCAGGTGGCGGGGCCATCATGGCGACGGCTCACACAGGACCGGACGGGGGGAAATCTTTGGAGGAGGCCTATGTCTGCGGACAAGCTGATGTCTGAAGAATTTAAAATAATACAATTTATAAGTTGAAATGTAAAATATAATTCAGCAATAAAAGCTATATCTATCTATCTATCTATCATCTAGTATAAGAGTAGTAGAGTTCTTTGTGATAGAGCTCGTCCGGGGAAGGACTACCACCATACCTATTTCTGCCGCCAAGCAGTAATGCTCGCATTGCTGTGTTCCGGTTTGAAGGGTATGGTTTCCGGTGAAATTACAGGCACATTCTCACATAGACTTTCCATCTAACGTCACAGGGTGGTAACACGCAAGTGATATCTATGATGTTGCATGCGTACATAGGCTACGGTAACCGCTGACTATCAAGTGGGCCGTAGGCTCGGTTGCCACTTTAGTGGTATAAAAAAAAACAAGTACCGATAACACAAGCGTAGCAGATGATGCTGTGTGGATTGTCTAGCATTAAAATAATGGTTACCTCAAACTTGACAAAGCCGGAGCCCTTGGAGTGCTCTGTCATCTTGTCCATGCAGACGAGTGCGTACCTCACCGCGCCGGCGCCGGCGCTCTCCGCGAACTGCCTCAGCTGGTCGTTGTCCACATTGAAAGGTACATTCGTCAGGAACACTGTGCAGCCGTCCTCAGCGTCGTTCAGCTTTATCCTGAAACCGTGCCACTCTTAAGTTAAGGTCTTCAAACACAATAAAAAAACTTAAATTACTAACGGCTATTTACCACTTGGATTTGTCATTTATCATTTCGAAGCTGGAATAAAACCGCATTGATTCACAACCGGTTTCGAACTCACGACCTTAGGATCGGAGGGTCTAGTGGTAGACACTTATACAGTGCTTACTGTGAAAGTGTAGTGGTACTTTACCACCAGTATCCTGAATTATTATTATTTGGGTATTATGAAGTTAGAAGTACCTTTGTTTTTCTTGAACATCCATCTGGCTCTCTGTCTCCATATCCTCTTGCTCCTCATTATGCTCATCATCATCTTCATCATCATCACTCTCAGTTTCATCATCCTCATCATCGGTAGACTTGCTTTCATCATCACTTGCTGGTTTGACGTCAACATCGCTCCCATCATCGCTGTCTTTGCCAGAATCAGAATCACCTGATTCACCTGTTTACAAGAACCAATATCAAATGAACTGATACATTTCATTATGCATAGTGCCTATGCATAGTATAGATAGCCTATGAACAGTATAGATAGCCTATGCATAGTATAGATAGCCTATAGACGACCGATGTGGCGCGGCAGGCCAAGGTCCACCTGCAATGCAGGAGGTTGCAGGTTCGATATCCGCCTTGGAACTAACGTTTGTACGGTCTGAAAATATTAGTTCCGGGTGTTCTGGGTATTTTCTTTGTATAATCAAAAAATATCTATCTATGTATTGTATTGTATTAAATATGTCAGTCATCTAATACCCATAACACAAGCTCTGCTTAGCTTGGGGCTGGATGATGCTGTGTGGATTGTCCAGCATTATTTATTTATTATTATTATTTATTAATAAAGGAGGTATCTTTCGTTCTTGAGACATCAGCCTTCTAATAAAAAAATTAAAATACCGCTATGTAAGTATGAGTCAGTGGCCAACTCTGGTGAGTTAATAGGCCGCCTGCCTGAAGGCCTCCATCATGGCTTAACAACTTTGTAAAAGCCGGGACCCACAGCTTCTGTGCCCTCCTCTCCTCTGTGCCTCCGTTGCATCGATCAATTAAGATTGTCACTAATGCTGGCTTCTCACGGCGCGTGATATCACGAGCCGCGCCGTGCAGTGCTTGTGCCGAGAGCCCAGCATAACAGTGCTTAAGAACAACTCTTAGCTTTGGTTTGAGCAATGTTAATACTCACTTTTGATCTCATCTTTCAGTCCATCATTGCTAATATCGCGTACATCATCATCACTATCACTGTCCTCCTTCTTGACGTCATCTTGCATCTCAAGCTGTCGGTTCACAATGTGCTGCATGTACTTATCTTTAGCCACGGCCCAATCCACTGATATTGGACGACCTGAAATACAAAACATAATAAGCAAGGTGTAACATACTGAAGACTGATCTTCTTTTTTTTTTTTTATATCATTAAAGTTGCAACCGAGCTTGGTTTGCAACTTTAATGATTTAAAAAAAACATGATAATTTTTTTTTTATTTTTTTTTTTATTAAACTGGTGCGGCTAATATAACACTGCGGCCATGCAGGCCTGTTGTGTTCGCCACTTGTGTTGTCGCCTTTAGGGGGCGTTTATAGTTCACCTCCAAGCCCTGCCGATACTAAGAACTGGAGGATTTACTTGGGGGTGATGTCTCTTAGGTTATCTGGGCTTATTATTATTACACTTATGCTTCTTCATTTCTTGTCAAAATAGATTTCTCAAACTCTCCTTGACATACCCGTGGCAACCTCGAAAGAGTGAGAGAGAGAGAGAGATATGGTTTCGGCATATTACCAGCATCTGCATATTAGCAGATATAGACATTAATGCCGAGTCGAGGCCATTTTGCTGCTGTAGCACACATACACCATTTTATTGTGTTTTTCTTCATTTTTGTTTCAATTTATGTTTTTATTTTGTATTCCTTTTTTCTATTTACTGTTTCTTTTGTTTTTAAATGTATATATGTGTGTTCTATTAGTAAATAAACATATGCCTATGTCAAGTCTATGCTTTACATAAATCCTGCCGAGTGCAGGTGGTATTGCATAACGGACAGGATAGTAGGTGTAGCATATATTGTACAAGAGCTCCACAATCACACTGTATTCTTGCATACAGGAATTATTTATTTATTTATTTTATTTATTTATTTTAATAATAGATGAGAAGCTTTCGCTGATGTGTCCATGTCACAGTGTTGAAAAAGTCAAGTTCACTTATAATGCTGATTCTATTAAACTTGATTGTTTTTAATTGTTAATAGTTTGTTTGTTCTCAACCAGGCATCGAGTTTATTCTTGAATGCGTTTATTGAGGTGGCAGATAATTAAGATAATATTATTGCTTACCTAAATAGGGCTTCATATTAGTGTTCAACAAAGCCTTTTTAGCCATTGGTACATTCTTGAAATGCACAAAAGCACATCCCACCAGCTTCCCATCCGGCTTCTTTAGGAGTTTCACCTCTAAGACATTTCCGTAAGGTTCAAAATGCTCCTTCAAAGACTCTTCAGTGGCCTTGAATGAGACATTCCGGATGATGAGACGAGCATTACGGTTGACTCTTGCATTTTTCTTTTCTTCTTTTTCTGCAAATAACAATACCTTTATTATATTTCAATAGCAATTTAGTTTTATCGAAACTGAAAGAGTAGGTAAGCATTCTAGCAGTGGAAACTTTAGAAGGCTTCTTCTTCTTCTTTGTGAATCAAATTCTCAACATTTTTAAATGTTTTTTTATATTATATATTTAAATGCTTTGTTCAGGTCCTCCAGGGTGGTCAGGACAGGTGGCCGGGCACAGAGAACAAGAAAGTAAGTGTCGCATGATTGTTAGAAGGCAGTCATGAATTCATGATAGAAAGAAAAAAAATGATAGATTGATAGTTTATGAAATTGATTCTAATTCTAAGTGGGGGAATTTGATCAGCACTAACAATTGTAACATCCCGCTTTGGGTGTATTATGCATTGTTTCCTGCTAACCTGACCCCAGCCAGCCCAACTCCTTAAAATAATGGAGACTTTGGGTTGATGGCAGTAAGAGATTGATTTTGGACACAGAAAATCAATTGTCTACGTCTGGAATATTCCCTAAGTCTAGTCAATGAAATAAATCTTACTTTTAGCAGCTTCGTCTTCTTCAAAGAGACTGTCATCAGTCGGGTGCTCAGATTCATTTCTCTGTTGCTGTGGCTTCTTCCTGTCATTCCCTTTCCCTTGCTTCTGTGTTTCTAACTGCTCTGCATACTTGTGTTTTGGTACTGCCCATGTTACATTTATTGGACGCTCTGTATTTTATATTTTTATTGATTACAATTATACTGGAAGGCTTATCAAGTTGACAAAGTTATACTGAATAAAAAATCTGGAAACTATTATTACCATACTTACCAACAATTCATTACATTTAGTTTTTTTTTAGGTAAGCCATGCCTGATTCAACTTTTGATGTTCACACAGTAATGTGTACCCATATGAATTGAATAAATACATAACATAATAACCATAGCACAAATGCTAAACGCTAATGCAGTTGTCATTTATTTATTTTATGGAGTTTACAGGCACCCAAAGATTATCATGACCTTTGAACTGTTTTAGTTTATAGTGTTCTCATCTGAATCATAGATGAGATGACTTACCAAGAAATGGCTTCTTGTTAGTAGCAGCTAGAGCTTTGTTGGCCATATCCACATGAGTAAAGTGCACAAAACCACAGCCCACTAGCCTCCCATCAGGCTTTTTCAACAGTTTGACCTCTTCAACATTGCCATGTTTTGCAAAGTGCTCTTTCAAAGCATCTTCTGTGGCCTTAAAGGATATGTTCCTGATCATTAATCTGGCATTTTGGTTGACTCCATCTCTGTACCTTGAGTTATCTTCGTCGAGCTGCGTCATAATTATTAAATTCAATCATTCACGTGGTAGAATCACAACATAACCTTACTTTTAGAATGGTCACAGAATAGAATTTCCTTTTATTTTTACGCAATGAATAATAATTATTAAGTAATAAGTTCCATTCAATAGATCCATTCAATAGCTGCAGTTTTATTTCGCATTCTTTCAGAATTTTATTTTTTTACCCACGATTTTATTTGATGCGGAACTTTAGTGCAAGACTATCTGTACATTAATAAAGATGTGCATTTTTGTGTAATGATTTATCGGTTTACACATAGTTTGTTATTGCAGCATGTGAATTCGCTACATAACACGTTTTCATTAACACGTGTGAGTGTTGCGACATGTGCTAAGCTACGGTGCTGCCTTTTAAAATATAATCAATGTATTCACCCAAATCGACATCATTTGCATGTCGTTTCCGACGAAGTGTGTGATACAGAAAACTTGTACCGCTTTACCACACTTCAAGCAAATAAATATATTTCATTTCATTTCATTTCATTTCATTTTATCATCGACACATTAGGTTTGAGTAGTGATCATAAACGCACGAGGCGAGCGAGCGAAGAGAACGTGCCACGGCAGCGGACGCTGTAGTGCCAAAAATGTGGAGTTACTTATCCACCCAATCGAAATCAATTGGCTAGGTTAGGATTGAACTTTTACATACTAATTTTTATTTAATTTTATAATATATAATTTTATAAAAAATTCTTAAGTCTGTGTGTTTAAGTTAGTAAGTTCGTATAAGTCAGTGGCCAACTCTGATGACAAAGTTTTTGTGTGTGAATTTTTGTTACCAAGTATCTCCACGATGACTCAACTGATTGTAATGTTTGGAATGTAGATGGTTTAAATTGTGGAACTCTCACTTTCGTGTGTATAAACGTCAGTGCATATAACTGCTAATTCTTAAATCAAGAATTATCTATACTGTAAAAGCACAGCAGCAAAATGGTTAGTTCCGGAAAAGGATAAGATTTTTCTTATTGACAACTCACGATTACAATATTTAAACTAGTACGATAAAAAGCTTGACAGTAGTTGACAGTCTTCACCACCATGTAACAAATTATCATGCTTTTCTTTTCCAGGCGTGATTTTTCAGTACAGCTAAATAATCTATTACATTTACAATATTGTACTCTACTATTGTATAAAAATATGGGATCTTTTTTGATAATTATTGATCTGTGTTGTTATTTAATGAATTGTTATGTTGTACATTAACCAGACCCCAGTCGTGCTCAGTCTGTTTTACGTCAAAATAATGGAATGAATTTAGGTGTGAATTAAGAATGAAGGAATAATACCTACTGATTTGAATGGAAGTAACTTCAGCTGAGTGAGTAAGGGAAAATTTATTATTTAGACGTCTTGTCTGTACTGTCAGCAAAACCACAGAGGTAAAACGTAATCTCTTGTTTGGTAGTTGTCCGCTTCAGCCGATTTATTGTCAAAATCAGCTGGTTTGTTGTGTGTTTGTTTGTGTTTATTTACTTTAGTAGATCGATGGAGGATACTTTGAAAAGACCAAATGAAGTTATTTTAACTAAAATAGAAAATTAAATAACTGCTCGTATTTTGAAGAAAATGAACCCTAACTTGATATCTAGAATGTGCAATAAACGCCTATTTGCCCCAGTGTTATCCAGAGGTTACGGGTACAAAATGGTGAATCGGCCTGACCCTAAAACATTAAAAATGCCTTCACCTGGTTCGGCACCGAGTTTGATGAACATAATAAAAGAGAAAATCAAGTTAAACGGACCTATAACTGTAGCAGAATACATGCACATCGTCATTACGAACCCTACCGAAGGTTACTACATGAAGAAAGAAGTTATAGGAGAAGCTGGTGACTTCATAACCTCACCTGAAATCAGCCAGTTATTTGGAGAGATTATTGGTATTTGGTTTTACGCTGAAACACAAAAGATGGGCTCTGTAAAGCCTTTGCAGATCGTTGAACTAGGACCTGGTAAAGCTACTTTACTGGTGGACATATTACGGGTACCAAACTTATTAAAATTAATGCCTTTGTAGGCTAAGCCAGACCTATGAACTAAACAACCTTAAACTACCCTCATTGCAGGTCCTCAATCGTCTTGGGTTAAAAAAAAATGACATCAGCCTACACCTTGTTGAAATCTCTTCAACAATGCAAAGTGAACAAGCACACAGGCTTTGTATATCACACAGAGCTGTAGACATTGAGCTGCCTCACAATTATGAAGTAAATACTATTTTATTTATGCATATAATCAGTAGGTACAAATATAATGATGGTATAGCCAGCGGATCTAGGCATTCGTGATGCGCAAAAATAATTTTGTTTGAAAAAGCTCTATTGCTCATTGAAATGGCTAGCTTCACAAATGCCTAGATCTGCTGGCTGTACTATACATCGGCTCAACTCCACAATATAATCATTAAATTGTTATCCATTCCAGGGTGAAACTGTAAGTGGAATCAAAGTATACTGGTACAATGATCTGAAGAAAGTGCCACACAACTTTTCTTGGTACATTGCTCATGAGTTCTTTGATGTACTACCCATCCATAAGTTTGAAGTGAGTTAGTTAAACTATGTACTTAGCTGCTCTTACATATAATATTTTTCTTAAAATTAATTTTCCATAATTTCAGAAAATTGAAAATGGCTGGCGAGAACTCCTCATAGACTTGGATGAATCTGAAAAGTTATACTACAGAATATCAGGCAGTGAAACTAATTCTGTCAAAATGCTGATTAGGCCACCACTTGACACTGGAGATAAGACCGAGTTAGAGATTAGTGCAAGGACATTAGGAGTAGCACGGCAGCTAGCTCAGAGAGTGGATGAGCATGGTGGGATTGCGCTAATAGCTGATTACGGGCATGAAGGGGAGAAGGGTGATACTTTTCGCGTATGTATTAAAGTTTAACATAGGTGAAAGGAGGTAGGTATGTAGAGTCACACCAATAATAGAATTATTCTGTGTTTGTTTGTTCCCACTCAACTTAACAACTGAAGGGATTTGAATGAATCTTAGAATACATATAGATACATACTCACTTACATAATAGTAGTAGTGATAGTATGTAACCAACACGTAGGCTAGGTACTTTTAATCCAGATATCTAGTATAGTTCTATATAGTATAGTAGTTCTTAGCTCACGTGATTTTTGGATTATAAATACTTAGCCTATGTGTTGGTTATTATAAAATTCATATAAATTATAAGGTGTAAGGCCAAAAGGCATACCTTGACAAAAGCCCAATTCTAAAATAAATTCAAAGGAATTGTAAATGAACCAAATAAGTAGGTGACTAGACTGTTTGAATTTTCACTTAGCATGAATATCAATCAAACGATCTGCTAGCTAGAGGCAAGACGCCCATAATGTTTATGTGTCTATGTTCCAGGCATTTCACAAACACAAAGTAGTAAACCCTCTTGAGAAACCAGGCGAATGTGATCTCACAGCTGATGTAGACTTTTCCCAGCTTAGAATAGCGGCTTCAAAGACGCCTGGGCAGGATAACTTTGCCTTAGTCCTGGGCCCAGTCAAGCAGAAAGATTTCTTGGAGCGATCTCAAGCCGAAGTTAGATTGAAGGTACCTATGACTTCCTATGAAGAGGTGAATGTAAAGGGAATAAACATTAAAAACAGGAGAGGGCTCTTTTCATATATATATAATAGCTGTTGACTGCAACTTCGTTCGCGTAGGTAGATCTCGAGAACTGTACTTTTATCCAGGATCAAAAGTAGCCTATGTTCTTCCTATTATGCCTAGTATTCCTGGATAACATCTATCTATTTATATCAGCCTAATTGGTTCTGTGGTTGTAGAGTTATTGAGTAACAAACATCCATACTTTTGCACTGAAGCGTTCTGCTTCGCATTATGTTATGCCCACAGTATAACAATATTGATTTTTTGTTTAAAACTACCGACTCTCAGCACACTAATACTTTTATATATTTCAGGTTCTCTTGGACAGTGCTAAAACAGAGACAGAAAAGGAAAAAATTCAAGCTGCGTATAATATGCTTGTGGACCCCAAGAAAATGGGCGAGAGGTTCAAGTTTATGGCATTTTATCCGTCGGGTATGGCTGCCATTTTGGAAAAGTACCCGCCTTTGGGATTTTCTTCTGACGTCATGTCATAGTTTTTAGTTGTTTAGTTAAAAGTTAGTAAATTATTTACGTACAATAATAAATAATAATTAATTAATAAATAAACTATTATTATGCCCTCGCTTTGTACTTTCTATGGTAAACTGTTACAAAGGTTAAATAAATACTCAATGGGTCGCTTATGTGGTGTCAGTCGGTGGTTAGCTCCTTATAGGATAGTTAATTACGTTCCTTGGCTCCTCGCTGCTCTTCGTGCGTGCCCGAGGATAGTTATGTTCCTTGGTGCCCACTGTGCATGATAATGAAAATAAGGATGCTAAGAACTTAACTTAAAATTTGTAAACGTAAGGACAGGCGGCGGGGCGGTATGATCTAAAGACTAGCCGGCCTGCCCTCTGCGCAAAAAACAATAAATTACATCCTTATTCCTTGCTTGTTGTAGTCATGGAAATGATTGCTATTTTAAAATCATTATCATATGATGATATTATAAAATTTTGTCACTGCTATTTCACATGCTATTTTTCACAGGCAATGATTTTCATTTTGACGGTCCAAAATAGAATAGAATAGAATAGAATAGAAAAATATTTATTTAACGCCACACAATTAACATAAAAATAAAAATAACAATACAAATTAAAACTTAACGAAAAAAAAAAAAAATTGTCATTTGGTGAAAGCTACTAGTGCTGTCTCTTCTTCTTCTTTTAATTTGTGGCGTCTGTGGCTGAGTTTGCCACAATTTTGCCAATGTCAATGTCGACAGGGTTGAAACTTGAAACACAATGAAACACTATATCCACTAGAACGTCCAGTGGCACTATAACACCACAAAAGTTTTTACCAGCATACGTCCATGGTACTAAAAGGCCACAAATCAATCCAATAAGAAACCTTAGTGGATTCTATTATGATTCAACTTTAGTCGATCAGGAACTTAGTCGATTATTTTAATGTTGAACTACGATTCTTTTGATATACAACACTAGGCAAATGAGGAAGCGAATATTTTACCGTGATTTAATGTTTTATGTGACGTCATGGCGGGTCGAATTTCACGTCCGGATTTAAATGCTTTGTTTTATTTCTTATTTTAAGTCTAACTATATATTTTATACCAAAAGAAAGCCAGATACGTCTGCTTTAATACAAAAATAATAACCGGTAGGTATCGTTTGTATAATTTAAACTCTAAGCTAAATAAAATAAAAAAAGTCGTGAAAAAAATGAACGAACGGATGACGTACTTTGGTATATTATTATCATGTTGTCGCACTTGAGACGGCCTACAAGAAGAAGAAGAAACACAAGGTTGACAATGGAGGATCTGAGACAGAAGATGGTCGGTTTATAGTGCTATCTCAGATTATTAGTGCTACAGAAGGTGATATATAATGAGTAAAGTCGCTCTCTACGCCATGATGATTGTTGGTTTTATATATATACAGTTTATATATATACAGCTGTTGTACGTTTCCCCCGCACAGCTGATGAGCGCATTTTTATTTTTTATTTGCAATCAATAATTATATCAAATTCTGTCAAAGTCAATAAAAGTGTCAAAGTGTTTAAAGTGTCAAAAGTGACGTTTTTTGACGGGGCAGAATGAATTTGCCTTGCACTGCCACAAAAAAAGAGACAGCCACCAGAAAGAAAAAGAAAGTTAGTTGACGATTTCTTAGACAAAATAAATGCAAAACAGAACTTTACGGGCATGTAGGTTAAAATTAACCCGCACTAAAATTAAAGCTTAAAATTAACCCGCACTAAGATGCCAAGTTCGGTCAAAATAAATAAATAAAAATAAAATCTGTTTATTTCGAGTAACTTTTTTGACTCATAGAAGTAGGTAACAAAGGTCATTATCGTTTGACGACGTACGTATCGACAATGTATTTTTCGCTCTTTTCGCACGCCGTAAATAGGCATTTAGCGTGTCTCGCTCTCGCTCGGGACGGTTTTACCGACCGAATGCTCCTCACCAATCGAATCACCTGCTACAGACACGATTACTTCCGATTAAATCCGAACGCTCTTTGATATCATTTGCTGTGAAATATAGCTTAAATAGCAGTCATAGTAGTGCTCTGCACACGGAATGACGTGATGATTTTATTATTTGCTGTGATTTAGAGCAAATAGCAATGCACCTGACACGATGATTTCCGATGAATACCGAACAATCTGTGAAATCATTTTGCTGTGATTTAGAGCAGTGTGTGTGTAGGTAAGGAGCAGGTGTGACGTATGAAAACTTATTTCATATGATTTTGCACTGCTATCTATGATATGTTCCATGGCTAGCTTGTTGGTAACTGGTATGATCTCAGGACTTAATCCTGCCCATTGGATGAAAAAAAAATCTTGCTTGTTTGCAACTTGTTTGTCATTGTCAGTCTGTCAGTATAAGCTTTCGTTCTCTTTCTCCTTGAGTTGGTTTGGTTGTCTTCGTCTTGTTGTCTCATGTCTGTAATTCAATTCATTCATTCATTTCATTTACTTATTCGTATCGTTCGTTCGTTGATGGAAGGCGAGATTTTCAATGTTTTCATGAAATTACAATTCTAAATATTTTATTTGTAGATTTAATCTAAATTAGCTCACAACTACACTAAACAATAATAAAAATATAGTTCTTCCATTTTTAGGCTTTACAAATATGTTTTGTAAAATTCGTTTGGCTGGTTGAGCTGTAATGAATGAAATGTCAAAATTTTCGTGGTGGATTGGTGCCAATGATCTAATCTAGAAAAGTTTTGTGATGAATACGCAGTAGATTTCCTGAGAAGTGGATACCGTGATAGTTTGGTGCAGAGACCGTATTGTTGAGTGTATGAGTTGACGATTATTCTGGGAAGCAAGGTGAGGTTTTCTTTTGTTATGCTTGCTTCGAGCCATGCTAAACTTAGCGTAGATGTATGGGCACTTTTCACTTTTCCTGCTCTAAGACTTTCTTTTGTTCGACTAGCTCTAAGCGCTTTTCAGAGTTCGTGACAACAAATTATACACACTACACAGTAAAAAGTTCAGTAAACTAACAATGGCTTTATCTGCTTTCTCCTCACAAACCTTAGCTCTAATAAGAAAAATATGCACATTGGTAGGTACAATTGAACAGATAACAACTCATTCTGTAACAACCAAAAACATTCAAGTATTCTAAAAATGATTTAAAAATATATTGATATTCCTAAACTGATACTGCCTCATAATGGTAAAAGGAGAGATTGTGAGAAAACCACCGCAATTTCTAGAATCAAAAAAACTAAAATAAGAAGTTAGTTATCCACAGCACTGTTATGTGTTAATTACAGTCTTAACTAATTAAGTACCAAAAATTATTGGCCAGGTTAAATTTTTTTTGAGAAAATTATTTACTTATAAAAAAACTATACTTATTTGCTCTCTTAGAGCCCAAATAAAGGTCTAGTTTTCTAAACACACACCCAATATGTGTTATATTAATTAACAATCCAAATATCAATATTATTACAATAAAATAAAGCAAATGTGCCAAGTCATTTGGTCACTCTGTTTCATTGAGATCAATGAGTAATCATAATCTTATACAATGTTTACACTTGAGAGCTCACAAATTATCCTGTAACTAAGTTCTGTTCAGTTTTACTTGTTTATAAAATATTTATAAAAACTGGGGTATTTTCGTAAGTGCTTGAATTAAACTCTTGATTGCATAAATTTAATCATTGTACTGAATAAAAAACCTAGTCAAAACAATGCAATCAAGCGATGTTTGAAAGGATGAAATTTGAAGGAAAAATAGTAATTACCCAATCTAATATTTGAATTAATTGTAATTTTACATATTCATGTATCTTTTTTGTTTAATGTTTTATTTCAGTACTGTAAAATACAGCTTTTTTATTTTTTTTATACAACTGAAGTGGCAACCAAGCGTACGGCCCACAAGATGGTAAGCGGTTACCACAGCCTATAAACGCTTGCAATACCAGTGGTATCACTCGCGGGTTGCCACCTTGAGGCTAAGATAGAAAGCCTCATGTGCCAGTAATTTCACCGGAAACCATACCCTTCACACCGGAACACAGCAATGTGAGCATTATTGCTTGGCGGCATAAATAGATATGGTGGTAGTCCTTCCCTTATCTTTCTCATAATCATAATCTTCTGTGCTCATTATTATTAGTCCATCAGATGTTAATTCTCATCACCAGAATCATCTATCCTCATTATAACAGACCATCAAATATTTCTCATCACCATAATCATATACCTATAGTTGTATATGCTATCAAATATTTCTCATCACCATAATCATATACCTATAGTCGTATATGCTATCAAATATTTCTCATCACCATAATCATATACCTATAGTCGTATATGCTATCAAATATTTCTCATCACCATAATCATATACCTATAGTTGTATATGCTATCAAATATTTCTCATCACCATAATCATATACCTATAGTCGTATATGCTATCAAATATTTCTCATCACCATAATCATATACCTATAGTCGTATATGCTATCAAATATTTCTCATCACCATAATCATATACCTATAGTCGTATATGCTATCAAATATTTCTCATCACCATAATCATATACCTATAGTCGTATATGCTATCAAATATTTCTCATCACCATAATCAAATACCTATAGTCGTATATGCTATCAAATATTTCTCATCACCATAATCATATACCTATAGTCGTATATGCTATCAAATATTTCTCATCACCATAATCAAATACCTATAGTCGTATATGCTATCAAATATTTCTCATCACCATAATCAAATACCTATAGTCGTATATGCTATCAAATATTTCTCATCACCATAATCAAATACCTATAGTCGTATATGCTATCAAATATTTCTCATCACCATAATCAAATACCTATAGTCATATATGCTATCAAATATTTCTCATCACCATAATCAAATACCTATAGTCGTATATGCTATCAAATATTTCTCATCACCATAATCAAATACCTATAGTCGTATATGCTATCAAATATTTCTCATCACCATAATCAAATACCTATAGAAGACCTATAGATATATTCGCAAGAAAGTCGCTTCCCTACGTATGCGTGTTCGAGGCAGCAGTAACAGCATCTTACAGATGATTGTGTCAAGAGCGGATTGCCCAATCCAAACAAAATGGATGCAAATAATGATAGGTTTAGTATAATTGTTATTTTTATTGTTTTCTATTTTTATTTTCTGATAATTTTATGACATTCTGTGTGATTTTTTTGATGTTTTATGGATTCATGATCTGAAATAAAGAATTAATAATAATAATAATAATAATAGTCGTATATGCTATCAAATATTTCTCATCACCATAATCATATACCTATAGTCGTATATGCTATCAAATATTTCTCATCACCATAATCAAATACCTATAGTCGTATATGCTATCAAATATTTCTCATCACCATAATCAAATACCTATAGTCGTATATGCTATCAAATATTTCTCATCACCATAATCAAATACCTATAGTCGTATATGCTATCAAATATTTCTCATCACCATAATCATATACCTATAGTCGTATATGCTATCAAATATTTCTCATCACCATAATCAAATACCTATAGTCGTATATGCTATCAAATATTTCTCATCACCATAATCATATACCTATAGTCGTATATGCTATCAAATATTTCTCATCACCATAATCTTCTATGCTCTTTTTATACAAGTCCATCAGTTAGGGCACCACAAAAACCAAAATCCATTTTAATATTAAGATTGGTTGCAGGGTGGTGCTGGGAGATGAGTTCTCCTCCGTCTGTGCAGTTGGAGGTGGAGGTGGCTGATGAGCCCATGGAAGAGGACGCCACAGAGATGAAGCCTTCTGATCGGTGAGCAGTATATTTTAACTGCGCCTCGCGGTTTTGCAAGTTTTAAGCGCATTATGTTTTACATCTGACGGTAATGTCGGTAATACATCACTCTTTCGGGTTCGTATTAATGTCGGTAATTCACAAAAAAATCCGCTTTGTGCGTGATGCTTGCCAAATTGGTCCAGTCTCAGCTTGCCCTACAAAAGGCAGGGCAATGGTGAGCGTGGGTGCAACATCAGAGCCTCGTTTACTGATCGGCAGGGTACCGAAGTAAGGATTAGATGCCGAAATAGGTATGTTCTTTTGAATCTCTTACATAAAGCAGCTACATACATAATATTTTTTTTGTGTGGTCTTCGTTTTCCGCATTTGGTCCGTTATGCGTCGGGTTGTAACTGGCTACACAGTAGCCAGCCTAACTCCTCGAGATTCTGACTGTCTACATTACACAATGACAAGTAGGTAGGTACTAGACTCGTAAAATGAATGTATGTTAAACCTATAACATCAGAGGCCACCTCGGGCCATCATCGTCCCGACCATTCATCGTCTGGCGACCAAGTGGGCGGTCGACGTCTTTCCCCTTTCTAGCGCAAAAATAAAAAGGCCGATGAACCTTGGGATAAACAGTAGTTTAGAATTATGCCGTTCTGAAGTGCCGAGTAGGATATCGTGGCTTTATATTTTAGATACGAGATAATCTCCTAATCAAATGGGTTGTGAAGTATTATATCTATTGTATTTGAAGATTACTAACGGGCTAGGATAGTCTAAAGATATTAATAGTCTATTTTTAACTTTCGCGATCAGGACACACGTACAAAGTCTAAAAAAAGTCGCTTTTCACCGTCAGTCTGTATGTAGGTATGTAATAGAAACGTCTCGAGAGAAGTAAATTAAGAGGTAATTAATTCCTGCAAATAGAAGGTAGATAGAATGAACACAAAACACAGGAACGAATATCAACATCCAGACAGTTTCTGTATGAATATAGGTGTAGGTAGGTACCCTTTGACATGAAAGGTTGCTAGGGCTGGCCACACGGAAAATACGTAAGCCGCCAATACATGTTGGCCGAGTGAAAGTCAGCGCGACGTCCTCACGTTTCTAAAAGTCTAAATTTTTGGAATAGGACGCAGAAGAATAAAGTACGACAGTATTTAACAATAAAAACTATAACCTCCGTGTGTTACGATAATGATGACAACATAGTCAGAGCTGCATCAATTGCAGATCATAGACACATTGTCGCACAACTGGAATCGAACCAGCATCGCTTGACTGACACCCATTCGTCGCGCCACTTACCCCACCGAGGTGGTCTTTTGAATTAATGATAAGTCATAGCTCTTATCTTTATTTATTATTGTAAACAAATATATTATTTCGAAAACAAAAACATTAAAATATTTTCAGTAACATACTAACAGCGTTAACAGTACCGCACATTATAATTTCTGTTAATAAATACATTTCCTAATTTAATTACGAAATGTACATTCCTTATTTTGTAACTAAAGGCACGTTCTACAGTGATGATAAAAAGTGGTTGTACATTTGTGAAAAATTTGGAAGCTTATTCTGTATCAAAACGTAGAACTTCATACTTGATGCTAGTTCTTTAAGGAAGGCAATAAAATAATGCGTACTAATGAGTTCGTTTGAAATAAGTTCGTATATCAGTTAAATAATGTTGCTTAAAGAACTATTAAGATCGCTGTGTTGTGGTGACCGCTATGAGAAGTCAGAGGTTGAAGATAATGTGAACTGTGTACTCAAAAAATATTTGAAGTAAGTATAGAACCGCTGTACCTAGTGCAAGTAATTGCTTGAAATTACCAAGATTGTAATGGTTGCGGCTTAATGAGTTTCCTGCATACTGTATTCTTTCACGTCTGTACTCTCACCAGTGATCTCAAGGTTGTTGTAATTTTGGAAGCTCCATAACTCTGTTGCATCTTAGGCTACGATTCGTAGCTCCCAAAGGCATGAATCAATTTCAATGTAGTTTAACTATTTTACTAAAAGCTGGTATTTGAGAGATGGTCCTTTTCTTATCTATGTTGGTTGGCAGATAGTTCTTGGATTTCAATGATCCTTTATGATTATCAGTATTCATTTGTCTCAATCTGAATAGTTCCTTATCAGGAACTACTTAAGACATTGGAGACGTTTCAAAATAAGTCGTCCTGTTGTAGAATTATTGATTGCAATGATAACTTCCGGATGCCAGCATTCTGCGATTATCTTGCATGCCTCATGGCCATAAGCTGTTCTACACGGTGACAAACCAGAATGGTGACCTTGCTTATTTTTAACCATATGGCTAGACAGGGGTTTAATATCTAATTACCTTTGAAACATGATGTAATAAGTATGCATAAACCCAGAGCCATTACTTTCTAAACATGAGTACATACTCATAGAGTAGTCAGTCTTTGCTTTAACTCTTGTTAGGCCACGGAATTTAATCACCATTTTTAACCCATAACCTCTGTCTACCTATCTGTCTATCTGTCTGTGAACTTATATTTTTTGGTTTGGTTTGTGCACCGCATTGAAACAGTATGTACGTCGTAATATCAATGTCCTTCTATCTATGTACCTATGGTGATTTTCAAATAAACTATGCACTTACACCTACGTAACGCATTGATAAGAAAACTAAGTACCACCTACTATTGTTTTATCGTTAAAAACCAATTGCACGAATTGAAACTTGCATTGTTAAAGTCTATTTTCTTAGGTTCAAGGTTTGAAATTATAGAGACACGTGTTTGTGCTATGGTTTATTTATTTAAGATACTTAATGCATTCTAGTAAACTTAGCTTTAGGGAGAATCATTATAGAGTAGGTATGCCATGTAAGAAGTAAAATCCATGGAAGCCACCAGATACTATGGTTTTTACTGTATGATAGCATAGAGATGCGATCAGCACCCTTCTTCAAAATGAAGACAGCTCATTGCAGAATCTAACCACTCAACTGATCAGGTTCTTGTTTACGGGTCCATACTTGATTTAATTCTGACTTAAAAGAAGCATTCGCGTGACCTTAAACCGCATATGGTTAGACTGGGTAGGTATGTACTGGAAAAGTTGTCTACACAATTGGTACTTCCGACATCGAGTTTATAGTGATATGTTTCATCTTCCAGCCAGACCGTAGCGATTAAGACCTACTAGAGTACCCTAGATTTCTTAGTGGTCATTAATTGTTTGTGAGCTAAGCGAGCCGCTTCAGAAATGTTTTTATTATGCCAGGTTTTATAAATGTACTAAATTTAAACAAATTCTCCTAGGCGCTTTGAAGTAAGTACGAGCATCCGTTATTTAATTCCTCTATGAAAAATAAAACTGAACACACAGGAAAACCCAGTCTTGTACTTTATAGAAATACAAAAAGTCTTTGAAAAACAGTGAGTCAGTCAAGATCAGGGAACGTAACTATTAAGTCTATAGAAGTATATTATTGAAGCCTTACAAAAAAAAAATCGACTTAACGTTTTTGTCACTTGCACTTTACGACGGAGGTCGTTATTCCGACAGCGCCAGCACCCTCGAAACCAGTTCAATGTCGAGCACAAGGGCGTTGCAAACAGGTAGTGAAGTAGCATCTTCTTCATCTGGCTCTCTGCCAGATACCAACAAAGGACTGATATAGAGATGTGAAAATTGTGAACCTTTCTGTTGTGTCGGGTTTAGCACAGTCAATCATTAAGTTATATTCTATCAATTGAAGATCTATGGAATTCCAGTCTGCGACCGGGGCATATGCTACTAATCATCAACATCAGCCTTTACGTCTATTTCACGATAGTATAAACATGCTACTAATAATGACAGTAAAAACAGTTGCATTAAAGATGGCCCTTAAAAAAAACTGTTATTTTAGTAACTTGCGAAGTATTGCCTTTACTTGTCCATAGTACTTGTATTTTGTTTGTTACGAATAAACTCAAAAAAGTATTGTCCGAATTCAAAAATTCTTTCACCATTAGAATGTTACATTATCCGTGAGTTGAGTCTATAAGTATTTATTACTAGCGACCCGCCCCGGCTTCGCACGGGTGCTTAAGTTTTCATTGCACCATTGGAGCTGGGGCCGATCAGCTAGTCATTCTTATGTCAATGAATAAGGACGATAATAGATTTGAAAGACACGTTAGCTAACACAGGTTTAAAATATGTTTATGAATGAGGCCCTAGGCTGTGCGTGATTGCGTTGTTTTCGTTGCTTGCGTAGTTACAGTCAGTCGGTCACGTAACGATTTTGATTTAAGAGTAGTAGAGTTCTCTGTGATAGAGCTCGTCTCGTTCTGCCGCAAAGCAGTAATGCTCGCATTGCTGTTCATTCATTGTTCCGGTGTGAAGGGTATGGTTTCCGGTAAAATTACTGGCACATGAGGCTTTCGATCTTAGCCTCAAGGTGGCAACCCGCGAGTGATACCTCTGGTATTGCAAGCGTCCATAGGCTGCGGTAACCGCTTACCATCTTGTGGGCCGTACGCTTGGTTGCCACTTCAGTAGTATAAAAAAAAAACTTATTTAAAGATAGACGATGCGGTGAATGTCACAAGTTCAGTGCACTCTGTCGGTGAGATCGATCCAAAACATTGACTTTTGAATTTATAAAAAATACAATGAGCTCAACAATTAGGTCTTTGCCCTGCTGTTTGTATCCCACGGCTAATCATAATCTTTATCGTTATCGTTGTCCTTAACTGCGCGACTGTTAGCGCCGGCTGTACACATTTGGGCCAAGGTGTTGGGCCAAAATATCGGATACCAATTGGCTGTTTACACATTAGAGTAAAATATGTTTTCACCGGCTTGCTAAGTATTGTTCTTGTAATTCTTATGACAATGAACAAACGATGAAAAATTTGAAAGACTCATTAGCTAGGTTTAAAGTACGATTATGGATAAGGTTCATAGTTTTTACACGTTAGCTAATATGTTGGCCTAGCACCTTGGCCCAATGTGTACAGCCGGATCTAGGTACACTAAAATACGTCTGTCTCTGTCCTTCCTTGTCCATCATCTAAGAACGAGGAAAAGAGATGCCGCACGTCATGTGTTTAAAGCTGACGCAGTTTTTAATAATAACAAGGCCACTTTGAAATAAAACTTACATAAAATTGTTTTTAAAAACTATAAATCTGTCTACAGTAATTTTGCTTGCCGGTATATTTAGGCTAAATATCACAAAATGCAAATGAGATCTCTGCTGTGAATGGCTAAGTAATGAATAATATAATTTTATTAGCGAACACCGTGTACGTAATCTTTAGAGATATTTTTGGACATGCTTCATAAAAAGGGTAAGTATGTTCTTTCATAGTTACAAATACAAAATGTTTATTCATTATCTTAATCTATACATATATAAAATTGCGTTTGGAGACCCCCTTTTAACATTTACATTATTTTTTTAATTTTTCAGGATTTTAAGAGTTACAGATTAAGCTAAAACAAAAATAAAGCTAGACGAAAGCAAAAAAGAATTAAAATATAAATAGTGGTGTCAGGAGTACCTAGTAATGTAGGTAGGTACCTAATTGTGTGTGAGAGTGAGGGTGCGGGTGTGTGTGTTTAAAATCAAAACTGGTATGAGAGTGTATGAAGGGGAAAAGGGTAAGTGTGAAAGTGAGTGTTTGTGTGAATTTGCGTGTGTAGGGTGTGTGCATGTGGATTTCCTTGTTCCTCCCGTCTCATAAGAGTCTGGTTATCACAGAGGGAAATCCACAGCGTGTGTGAGCGTGTGGGTGTGTGTGTGTGTAGGGTGGGTTTTGTGTGTGTGTGGGTGTGTTTGTGAGGGGGTGTGTGCATGTGGACTTCCATGTACCTCCCAGTCTCTTAAGAGTCTGGTTATCACATAGTTAGTTCATTTTATTTTAGTTCCCTAGTTATAGGGGTACATTTACATTTATAAGTATTTTTTATTGTTTTGGATAGTAATGTTTAGTGTTTTTTGATGTACCTGCCAGTCTGTTTCTGCTCTGTGTTTTTTGTTTGTGCTGTCGAATAAATACTTTTCTTTCTTTCTTTTCATAAAAAAAAGGTATGATCTGCAAATATTTGCAGATCGTACAAACATTAGTTTCAAGACGGGAATCGAACCTGCAACCTCGTGCGTCGCAGGTGGACCTTCGCCCGCCCCGCCACGTCGGTCGGTCGTCAAGTGAAAATGACGATTTTTGACAATATTTATTCGATACAAATACAACTGCCACGACTAGGACTGAGGAAGTGATGGACATTCCGGCGAGGTCCGCGGTTGGGTCGCGCGGTTCGTAGACGGGCTGTAGATGGGTAGGTAGATAGATAGATAGGTAGGTACTGGAAACCTCTATTACACGGCGGTCAAGAGTCCGGCTGAGGCCAGAGTGGCGGGTTCTGTTTCCGCTGCCCTTATTCAATTACTTATTCATAAAAGATACTGCCATTTTAGAAGTTGTCTAAGTTTGTCTTTCCTTGTCATTCTTTTATCTATACTAATATTATAAAGAGGAAAGAAATGTATTTTTGTTTGTTACGTAAGCTCAAAAGTCCCAATAAAAAAAAAACATTAGAATGCTACATTATCCCTGAGTAACATTAGCCTACCCGCCCTGGCTTCGCACGGGTGCTTAAGTTTTCATTGCACCCATGCGAAGCCGAGGCAGGTCGCTAGTGAGATGAATGAAAACGATGATAGATTTGAAAGACAGACACAGGTTTTTAGTTGATTTATGAATTAGTCTCCAAATGTTTTCATGATAAGCAATTATTTCTTCGGGTGCTGTGGTACCATGTAGATTCCATATTTATGTCACAGGAGAGTCCTAGAGTAGGGTCAGGCAGGACTATTACCTACGTGTTTATTATTCGTGTGCCTTTCAAAGGCCATACTCAGATATTCTACCTCCAAGCATCACTGTGTTTAGGTTTGAAGGGCACTGTAGCAAGTGAAAGTACTAGGCGAAAGCGACTTAACAACAATGTCTCGGGGTGATAAGCGCAGTGCAGTGCCACGCAAACACTTAAAAACTTTAAGCTTTGGGTAGCACTGCATCTGTAATAGTCAGGCGTGGTGCTTAACATCAGGTGGGCGCCTTGATTGTCTTGTCACATGTCAAAAAAATACTTCTTCAAGTCTTGTTCCTTGTGAAATCATCCGGGATAGATGTCGTATCGCACCCTAAAATTGAAACAGATCACTAATTCATTTGGCTGACCTGAACAAAGAGTTATCAGCGTCATCTTTTTTTTTTTAGCTGGATGGCGTCTTGCCAAAATATCAGTTGAATGTTTACCTTCGCGCGGTAAGGTCGTGTCGTTGTGCAAAAAACCCTGGATTATGTGAAGTGAAATGATTGACGAAGAAGAGTGAGTTTATATTGAAAGTGTGAAATTCATGCACAGTTTAGAGTTGGCATTGATTATCATAGTTTTTGCGACCTTCAGATTTCATTCAGATTTGTTTGGTGATTCATTTCTGATCCGGCTCACACGCGACGAGTTGTATTTATACATATGTATCATGAATAGGTATGTACGGTATTTATAAGAACTCCGTCCCGTGACTTAGACTGACGTGAGTAGACCTACTGCTTTCCCCAGGAGTACGCAGATCATGTCATGCCACTGTGTAATTTGTGTGTGAACACATCAAGTTTCACATTCCGCCTACATCACGCACGTTGGTGAATACACGTATTTGATGGTAACACTTAATTTATGAAATACTTATATGTATTTAAAAAAAAACTAATTTTATCATAACAGTCAAAATCATGCAAAATCTGATTGATTCTCCACATCTGCTCTTTTTGTTAAAGTTGCGTGTTCCGACCAGAAGCGTTAGAATACCAGCTCTCTCTCTTTATGTTCCTCATTCTGCATCAAATTATAGAAAAAACTCATTCTTCGTTCGCGCGGCAAACTCCTACAATGAACTGGCTTGTTTCCCTGAGTTGGATTTGTTCAACTCAAAGCCATCTACATTTAAGCATGTTCTTTTTAACAGTTGGTTTGAGATGGTACAATAACTCATTAGGCTATTTAATTAATAATGTTATCTACAGTAGGTATTTTTGTTGTTTTTCTGTCATACAAGTGTGTCACACTAGACATTTATATGCGAAAACATATTATTGGTGTTTAGTTATTTAAATAAACAACTTAATTATATTTAGTTTTTTATACTGTTTGTTTTCCGAACAAAAAAAAAAAAAAACATGATCACCCGAATGTTCCCACGCCATGTAGTTGCTGCGACACAGGCCTATGCTCGAGCGAGAGTAATTAGGTGTTATCAACCACGCAAACCTAATGGGAGTTGGTGAATCGCTTGTCTTTCAAACTTTTAATTCTTGTATTTTCCTTCACTGTTTGTGCTGTAAACTTCGAATTTCGATCATGATGCTGTTGATGATGAAAAATATACGTAATAGGCGCCATTGCTATACAATGGATACAGAGTACTGATATCCTTTTGGCCCTAACGTGCCGCGCACGTCACTACAAATCAGTTTTTGTGGTTGTTGAACTTTAAAATTCTGTTATTTTTATTGTTTTTACCTAACTATGAACTCGTTCAGTTGATGTATAGTTTTATTTCGTTTACGTACAGCCAGTTCTTTGTTTCATATGCCTTAATAATGATATTGATTTGTTAAAACAATTGGGTTTCTCGTTTCCTCCGCTGACGTAAGCGGAGACGAAGCGGCGCGGCCCGCGGCGTAGAGGACTGAAATTTCTTAATTAATATAAGAAAGCAACTATTACGACACAATGTATAATGCTCCGCGCAAACGTACGCGACAGACATCGGCAGTTCCATCATAAAACCCACCGAAGTTTCGTACCGGTATTTCGTGCAATTCTTACCATGAATCATGAATACATACCGTAATCGATCCCAGCGTCTGGAACAGTTGAACCCCTACTGTTCTAAACTTACAGATGGGTCTGAAAGCCTAACTCAAGATCATACACCTGTTGAATGTTGCTTTACTTTTGCGATTACTAATAATTCGTTTATTATATTTTTTGTGTAGTCAAAAAAAAAAAACTAATTATATCCTGTGTCGTCACAATCAGTGATAACCGTGCGTTTGCAATGATCTGCCAATAAATTAGTTGGTAAGGCCATTACGTACACACATCAACATTGTCTAGGGATATTCAACATTTTGTTGATTTTTACAAAAACTGAAAATAATATCTTTAGAAAACTATGTATGGCAAGAATCTTTATTTTGTGTTGTTTATTAATAATAATAAAAGCCTATTAATAATAAAAAATATAAAAAAAAAAATTAAAAGAAATTATTTTCAGTTTTTGTAAAAATCAACAAAATGTTGAATATCCCTAGACAATGTTGATGTGTGTACATTCAATTGTCTATTTTATCGTCCCTATTTATTTTAAATAGTGATATGTACAATGATGAGTGTGTGAATTTATGATAATCGATGTATTTATGGAAAACTTCTGCAGGTGATTAGCATAAAATGACATAATATTAATCTGATAGCTGCATTATCTACGATAGTATTTCTAGTACACGGAGTAAAATAGATAACTCTTTATTGTTACACCAAAGAAACAATTAAAACTATAAATAAAATCTAACAATTTGTGGTACAATAAATAATGATATAAATATAACTAGCGGACCCGCCCTGGCTTCGCACTGGTGCTATAAACCTTACTCTTGAATCACTCTATCTATTAAAAAAGTAGCATCAGAATACTTTGCGTAGTTTTAAAAATCTAAGCATACATAGGAACAGATAGCGGTAAGCGACTTTGTTTTATACTATGTAGTGAAGTTCGTAAAACTAGTGTTCAATTTTAACGCATTTATTAGACCGCTTCAAGGCGGCTTTCTAAGCTTAATTCACCTGAGCTTATTCACCTAGGTGCATTAAATACACTTTTAGTAAACTTTAAACACCGCAGGAAATACTATAAAAGCCGATACCCACTATGCGAGGATGTGTAGCGAGAGATGTGTTTGTTGGAACCAATAGAATCACTTCATTGAAGCTGTCAGAGCGAGACTAGGTAAATAAATAAATAAATAAATAATGCTGGACAATCCACACAGCATCATCTAGCCCCAAGGTAAGCTGCTGTTAAATAGAGCTGTATTATGGGTACTAAATGACTGATATATATTTAATACAATACAATACATAGATAGATATTTTTTTATTATATAAAAATACTCAGAACACCCGGAACAAATATTTGTAGATCGTACAAACATTTGTCCTGAGGCGGGAATCGAACCCGCAACCTCTGCGTCGCAGGCGGACCTGCGCCCGCTGCGCCACATCGGTCGTCATGAAGTGATTCTATTGGTTCCTAACAAACACATCCTCGCTCATCTCTGGTGGAAATGCAGCCTTGCGGCTGTACAAACTGTGACCGTATTAAACATATCGTAGTTTTGATAGATGTAATATAATAGCTTTTTGTAACAAGCTCGTCCGGGACAATACTGATAATTTATTTTGCCGTTAAGCAGTAACGTACGCACAGGTTTATACCTGTGTTGCCAGCGTCTATAACTAAACTATGGTAACAACGTGAGACTGGGCCCAGAGCGGGTTTTTTTGTTCTATTTCACTTTATGTTTTTGTGTTGCCAACTTTCTGTTTTGTTGTATACTAGCAGCCCGTTCCATCTACGCACGGACTTCAAATATAGCCTATGTTACTCATGGATTATGTATCATTCTATTGGTGAAAGAATTTTTGAAATCGGACCACATTTTTTTGAGTTTATTAGTTACAAACAATAATACATATATTTCCTCTTTATAATAGTAGTTTATATTACTATGTCCGTTGTTCAAAATGACGTTGCTTTTCAGGTATACGTTGCCAGCGCGCGCCGAAGAGGTGGTGGAGGTATGGCGCAAGAAGATGAAGGAGGGTGTGCTGGCGCCCTCGCACTTCCAGGAGCACTGGCGGGTGGTCGTGCCGAGGATATACTCGCCGCAGCCTAACAGGAGCTGTCTAGGTATCGCTTGCAACTATCTTTTAATTAAATATGAGTTTATAAACGACCGATGTGGCGCGGCGGGCGAGGGTCCGCCTGCGAAGCGGAGGTTACAGTTTCGATTCCCGCCTCGAAACAAATGTTTGTACGATCTACAAATATTTGTTTCGGATGTTCTGGGTATTATCTATATATGATAAAAAATATCTATCTATGTATTGTATTGTATTAAGTATATCAGTCATATAGTACCCATAACACAAGCTTAGCTTTGGGCTAGACGATGCTGTGTCGATTGTCCAGCATTTTTTTTTTATAAACAAACTAGCGACCCGCCCCGGCTTCGTACAGGTGCTACATATAAACTTTCCTCTTGAATCACTCTTATCTTTTGCTGAAAACCACATAGAAATCCGTTGCGTAGTTCAAAAGATCTAAGCATACATACATACAAAGGAATTTACGGCAAGGAGCAACTTCATTTTTGTATGTAATGATAACTATTGGTGGACGTTTTTACACAGCGTCATCTAGCCGAAAACTAAATCATGACATCCTTCTAATATTCCCACAACTGGGACACTGGCCTACTATCAAGCGAGAGTGAGTGGCATGGCACGTGTCTTCCGAATTTTGAGTTCTTGGACATGCCGGTTTCCTTACGATGTTTTCCTTTGCCGTTTGAGAGCGCTGGCATTGCGCACATAATTTTTTCGTAGTGAAAAATCCATTGGTGCACGACCAGATTCGAACCAACGACCTTAGGATCGGAAGGCGGGGATCACTACCACTAGACCACCAGTGCTCTTAACTAAGCAAAACTTGTATTATTAATATTCCAGACTGGTGCTTCGACGACCGGCTCGGGGCCACGCTCCTCATAAAGCCGTTGGAGCAGTTCATATGGGGCACCGCCTCGGGCCAGCCGCCGGTGGCGCCGCGGCGCTCCAGGCTGTGCGGCCGCGTGTTCAAGCAGGGCGAGCCCGCTTACAGCTGCCGGGAATGCGGTGAGTGTTAGAATCTGCCGGTTCTTACCATATCCTACAGGTTCCAGATCAGAACTTTTTTTTTTTTTTTCTTTATACCACTAAAGTGGCAACCAAGCGTACGGCCCACTTGATGGTCAGCGGTTACCGTAGCCTATGTACGCATGCAACATCATAGATATCACTTGCGTGTTACCACCCTGAGACGATAGATGGAAAGTCTCATGTGCCTGTAATTTCACCGGAAACCATACCCTTCAAACCGGAACACAGCAATGCGAGCATTACTGCTTGGCGGCAGAAATAGGTATGGTGGTAGTCCTTCCCCGGACGAGCTCTATCACAAAGTAGAGTTCTACTACTCTTTTTCTCATTTTTTAAAAGATAAGAAACAGATGAAAAATCTCTAGCACTATTCCGCTTTTTTAATTAATGAGGTCACACAGTTAAGTTCGCCAAAATGTATGTTTGTTATGAAGATTTATAAGATTTTATATTGCTATTAGGTATGGACAACACATGCGTGCTATGCGTGGAATGCTTCAAGGTGTCCCCTCACCGGAACCACAAGTACAAGATGGGCCAGTCGGGCGGGGGCGGCTGCTGCGACTGCGGCGACACTGAGGCCTGGAAGCGGGACCCATTCTGTGAACTGCATGCTGTAAGTACCAGCTGTAGTGTGTAATTACTATGTGTGCGTTTATGTAAATAAATAAATATAAATAAATAAATAAATAATGCTGGACAATCCACACAGCATCATCTAGCCCCAGGTAAGCTGCTGTTAAACAGAGCTGTGTTATGGGTAACTAGATGACTGATATATATTTTAATATAATTACAATACATAGATAGATATTTTTTTTTTATTATATATAGAACCATACCAATACCCAGAACACCCGGAACAAATATTTGTAGGTCGTACAAGCATTTGTCCCGAGGCGGGAATCGAACCCGCAACCTCTGCGTCGCAGGCGGACCTGCGCCCGCTGCGCCACATCGGTCGTCAAATCAACGCGATGTGTTATGTAAAACAACCAATCAGCATTTAATTTATGAGTAGTTATAAATAGCAAAAAAGGCTGAGATGCTAAACAGAACAGACGTGTTTCATTCATCCAACGTACCACCATTACTTAGAGATGCGGTTAGCTTTCTAAAGATAATAATATGTTTTTACATAAACTTCATCTTCCCGCTGTGTCCTCTAGTCTTCTTGTCCTGTTATTTCTCCTTTTTTCTTTCCGTAGTCCACCTTAAGGTAACTGGACTTTTTAGAGTAGTAAGAGTTCTTTGTGATAGAGCTCGTCCGGGGAAGAACTTCCACCATACCTATTTCTGCCGAAAAGCAGTAATGCTCGCATGCTGCGTTCCGGTGTGAAGGGAATGGCTTTCGATCTTAGCCTCAAAGTGGCAACCCGCGAGTGATACCTCTGGTATTGCAAGCGTCCATAGGCATCCACAAGATGGTAAGGGGTTCCTTACCATCTTGAGGGCCGTACGCGTGGTTGTCACTTCAGTTATATAAAAAAAAACTGGGTGTTCCAGGGGTTTTGTAACCTCCAAATTTCATGTTTCTAGTACCTATGGTTTAGCCTGTGCGTTGATCTGTTAGTCTGTCACGAAAGCATTTTATAAAATTGTGATTAATAATGATTTATTGCAGGCAGCTTCTGAGGACAACACGCCGGAAGCGGACATCAGCCCTGACGTGGTGCAAAGGATGCAGATAGTGGCTTCAGTGGCGCTGTCTTACTGCCTCCGTCTGTTGACTCACGACCACGCTCCCGGACTACCTAACGACCTCAGGTAAAGCTATTGTAAAGGATGGAAATGCGCGGAGTGGTGGGAGGGGAGTGGTACTCGTGAAAAATACTCGTCCAAAGAGCGCCATGACGACATATTCTGAGCCTTCACCTTCCACAGACTCCTGCGACCGCTTTAATGTCATCGGTCTATCGAGTGGGGCCGTGGTTCTCGGTTCTGCGAGCTATATGGCCTGCCCACTGCCAGTTGAACTTACTTATTCTAAAAGCTATGTCGGTGGCCTTGGTTCTTCTATGAATATCCCCGTTGCGGATTCGATCACGTAGTGAAACTCCTAGCAAAGCTCTTTCCATAGCTCGTTAAGCGACTGAGCTTGTGAATAAGACCAATAGTTAGCGACCACGTCTCGGTGCCATAAGTCTTCACTGGCAACACGCACTTATAGCATCTAATCAATAGAAAGGAAATGTGGCTTATTTTGCTTGAAAACAATTCCGCCAAACGAATGCAGCGACCGCTGCGCTTCGATTGGCCAACCCAAGTAACTATTACTATACCTATCGATAGTAATATACGGAGAGTACACACAAGTCAAATGGACAAACATTTGTCCCGTAGCGGAGATCGAACCCGTAACCTCTCGCTTCTCAAGCGGACACTTCATTCATTTTCTATGTATAATCAAAAATATCTATCTATGTATGGTATTGTATTACGTATATCAGTCATCTAGTACCCATAACACAAGCTCTTCTTAGCTAGAGGCTAGATGATGCCGTATGGATGATCCAGCATTATTTATTTATTTATTTTACAGACTTAAAGATGCTGAAAGAGATCTTCAGCAGATATTGGACCAGCCGGACTGCTACTGCACTGTTCTTTATAACGACGAAACACATACTTTTGAACAGGTAACCGCCTTTATGAATAAGACCTTTATAGTTTATTTATTGATTTTTACTACCGTGACACTGCTTCGACTCAATTTCGAGAGTCTTCATCAGGGTGGAGTGTCGAAAACACTTGTTTATTAAATTATTTATTTTAAATATAAAACATTTTTTTATACCACTAAAGTGGCAACCAAGCGTACGTCCCACTTGATGGTAAGGGGTCACCGTAGCCTATGTACGCTTGCGACATCAGAAATATCACTTACGCGTTGCCTCCCTGAGACGTAGACCTAAAGTCTCATGTGCCTGTAATTTCACTGGAAACCATACCCTTCGAACCGGAACACAGCAATGCGAACATTACTGCTTGGCGGCTGAAATAGGTATGTCCTTTCCCGAACGAGCTCTATTACAGAGAACTCTACTAGAACTGAAAAACAGCGTGGCTGAGTCCTCTACCTATTCGCATACACCATTTCTATAACTATAATTATTACTTCTATTAGATTAAAACTATTAAGTAAGTAGGTTTCTACTTAGTGTTATTTAGTGGTTATGTGAATAAATGCCTCTTTATTTATTGCTCATTTATCTAACTTGCAGATTATAGGCACACTAACTCGCGTGTTAGTGTGTTGTTATGTGTGGTTATGTGAATAAATGCCATTTAATTTTATTTATTACTTATTTATCTAACTTGATAAAAAACAGACGAATAATTACCTCATTGGTTAAAAGGTTAAGCGGAGTAGTACTAGAGATTTTTCGTCTGTTTTTTTATCTTGTAATGGACTTCCGCAAAGTAACGCCTGAATCTATCAATTATCTTATCTTACTTGCAGGTGATAGGCACACTAACTCGCGTGATGAAGTCTAACCACCGCGACGCTGTGGAACTGGTCAGTCTGATCGACCGCGAGGGTCGCGCTCTCGTCAAATGCAACCTTTTCGAAGTGTGCGAGAAACTCAAAACTGATATCGAGATGTAAGTATACCTAACATAAAAAGTACTAGTAGTTCTGCGAACAGAAACTTTTAAAAATGAGCAATTTAATGCATTCTGCTCATCACGCCGAAAATCGGTGGCCGAGGCGGTGCCCCATATGAACTGCTCCAACGGCTCTAAGAGCACTGGTGGCCTAGTGGTAGTGACCCCGCCTTCCGATCCCAAGGTCGTGGGTTCGAATGCGGTCGTGCGAAAAATGTATGTGCACAATGCCAGCGCTCTCAAACGGTGAAGGAAAACATCGTGAGGAAACCGGAATGTCCAAGAACTACAAATTCGAAAGACATGTGCCATCCACCAATCCGCAATGGGTCCGCGTGGTGGATTATGACCCAATCACTCTCGCTCGAGATTAAGCCAGTGTCCCATTAGTGGGAACATTAGAAGGCTGTTATGATGATGATGACTATTGTGTGGTGGGGGGGTGATATGTATGTTGTACTCAGCGGCACGGCCATGCTCGAAAGGTACACGTCCCGGCACGGACCCAGCCTGAAGGTGCTCGTGATGCACGCGCACGTCATCGCGCACCAGATCTACGCCATGAAGCTGCTTACTTGGTGAGTTTTTGAACTTTTATAAAGTAATCTGTTAGGTCAATTATAAAATAATCTGTTAGATTAGTATGCGCATTTGCTAAAACGATTTACTCTAGAAGCTTTTCACTAAAAGATGGATATTAATAATAAAACTATTTGTACGATTTGAGTGGACTGTAAATTTAATCCTTTTTGCTAACAAACTAAATACGAAACACGTTAAACAATTATGAAGTTAAACACGATAAAAAACTATAATTAACCAAATTATGAGTGCAGTTAGGAGCAAAGGATTTCACTAACCTGGCTGCTTCTTCCTGGAACAGCGCCCACGGAATGGGAAGGTATGGCTTCGTATTACCTCCGACTTGTCTGGACTAGCTTCGGTTCAACTTACACCTATACCGAACGCTCAAATACCGTGGGGGCTGGCGCGAAATCTCCTGCTTCCTAGCACTCAACGAAACTGCTTGCACACAATACTAAATTACGATAAATTAAACGAAAACGAAAACAATACGATACGAAAAATTACGAGAACAAGATAAAGTAGTTAACGCACTTGAAGCCGTTACACGAATGTGTCGAATTTAGAGGTCAAACCAACTGCTGACCGAACGATATTTCGAGAAATTTGAATTTAGGCTACTAATTGGGTAAGCCAATCAGCTGTCGCTGGTCATTGAACCCAGTTCATTCAAATGTGTCGCATGAATCAGCTGACAGGTGACAGCCATCGTCGATCGCGGCTTACAACTCGATCGAGAGATGGCGCCAAAACTGAACATTCCGACCACCAAAATACACAGTATTTTAACGCAATTAACTAAACTAACGAAAAATAACGAAAGAACGATATAACGATAAATTTAACCTAACTTATTATAAAACCATTTGACGATACGGTAGTTAATGGTTAAGAAGGAACATGGGCTCAAAACACAGCGCTATGAGCTCTGAGTTGAGATGTCAACCAACATGCCGGAGCCGACCACCATGTGCGACCCAACCAGTATTTCGAACCCAACCACCGTGTCAGAGCCGACCACCCTGTCAAACCCAACCAGCAGATCGGACCCGACCACCGTGTCGGACCAGACTTCATCCACTCATGCGCCACCGACAAAACCGAAAGCGGCATAGTGTGAAGGGTACGATATGAGTTGAACGACAGCGACAATGACAACGACAGAGACAACGAAAGCGATAACGACATTGACAACGACAACGACAGTAACGAAAACGACAACGAAAATAATAACGAAAACAACAACGACAACGACATCGACAGCAGATTTTTTTTAGCAAGGGAAGCGATCAGCGGTACCGAAACCGATAAGCCCTTTTGCCGCGAGATACCAGGCAGCGACACATTCAGGTACCCACCTACGTCATCAACCGCACTATCCACAGGCACAGGCGGAATCGACGCAGTGGAACCGGAGTCAGGTCGCAAATCCTGTAGACTGACGTTAGAAGGTGAAGAAGTAACTTCTTCTCGACGACAACTCTCCAACACGTCAGTTGAAAAACCCAATGACGCTGCAGGACGCGGTTCAAAAATGTGAAACCGATCGAGAGCGACTTTTGGGAAGTCCACGAGATGAGGTTTAGCGACGGCCAACCTACAATCAACAGTTCGACGACAATGAGTCTCCTTGTGATTGTCACAAGGCATCTCTATTTTTGTAACCACGGGGTTGAGCGGGTCTATAGGATCTAAATCCCTCGATGGGCTCGAAACGAAGAAGCAACTCCTTCTATGAACTCCAGAGTTGCTACGATAACGAGACAGGCCAGTGTTAACTGCGCAGTCACCCATCAGTATCCACCCGAAAGTAGTGGGGATAGCGATGGGTTGACCAGGACTACCCTTAACTAGCCCAGGCCTTAACGCAGAAGCGAGAACGTTAACACTGACTAGCATGTCAACCGGTCCTGGTTTGTAAAACTCAGGATCGGCGAGGTTTAACTGATCTATATGATGCCACGACGAAGTATCAATTTCCTCAGATGGCATGTCTGAGCAAATTGCAGGAAGCACAGAGGCCACCAACGAAAGTTTATTTGAGAAGTCCCCATTAGTGGGAACTAACTCACACAAGACTGATCCGAGTGTATCAGTTGATGCTTGACCTATACCGCTCACAGACTGTCGACGATAATTTATTTTCAGCCCTAGACGGTTTGCACAGGACCTAGTTATGAAATTACAGGCACTGGCACTGTCAAGCAGGATACGGGCTCGGACCAAATTATTAAATTTATTTTTAATCAAAACAATAGCCGTTGAGAACAATGCCTCTGTGTGTGGGGTGTATGCAGACAATGCCACCTGTGGATTTAAAGGCTGGACTACTGGTTCAGGTTCTTGCTCAAAATGTAGCAGTGAATGATGGCTGTAGTTGCACTGGCCACACTTCACATTCGATAAACAAGTTTTTACCGAATGCGAAGGTTTCAAGCACAGTATGCACAACTTCTTATCCTTCACTGTTAGGAACCTTTCAGTAGGCGACTGATTAATGAAGCTCGAGCAGCTATCAATCTTGTGGCCTACCTCTGCACACACCACACATCCTTCTGAAGCTACCATCAACGAGGCCTTGTTCTCACTGGCAGACGGTTTTGTAAGAACCGGCTGTTGACAATTTTGTAACGCACGAGAACGTTTTTCAATAAACGACATGATGTCTTCATACTGGGGTATGTCGACTTCTGACCCCAGCTGAAGTTCGAAAGCTTCCCTAGTGGAAGGATCTAACTTTGACCAAACTAGTTGAAAAAGCATAAAGTTCTGGTCAGGCAAATTATACTTAGACAGGATGGCTAAGTTTTCTGCGAAGGTTTGATGAAGTCGTTCTAACTCAGAGCTACTCTTATTTTTCACTACTTCACAGTTAAGCAAACGGTCATAGTAATTTGTGGCAATAATTCTCTTCCTATCGTAGTACTTGCTAAGTGCCCGATATGCTAGAAGATAACTAGTTTCGGACAACGGATAGTTTTTAATCATGTCATACGCTGACCCGTTGACACTCGACAACAAATAGTGCAACTTTTCAACATCTGGCATGTCCCGCTTGTGTATGAGTGAGTCATACAACTCCTTAAACGATACCCAATTTTCTAACTTACCATCAAATGGCCTTATAATAATTTTAGGTAGTTTCGCTAAACTACTGTGACTTTCTCTAATCGGCTTAACTTCAGCCAGCCTAAGTCTGGCCATAACACTATGTAACCTTTTGTCAAATGCCACAGTGTAAGCGAACTCACTGTTCCTATCAGCCGTTGGCAAGCGCATGAGCAGGTTCTTCTGCGCGGCGTGAAACTCTGAGGCCAGAGCTGTTACTTCCTGTTCCGAAACACCTAACAAATCTGAAGTATCTAACAGCTCTAACCTCATATTGGCATAATCACGCGAGACCCGATCGCTGTCTGCCATGGTGTCTTTCTCCAGAGCTCCCTTACGTGTATCCATTGGCATAATAATGTAGTTGAGTTAATCTGGCTGGAACCGACACGAAAGAAGAGTTTTCCACAGCCAAATCAACAAAACAAACAAATTACAAAATGCAAATCAAACCAAAGATAGAAACACGTAAGGAGTTAAGGGGCTATTTTCACGACCGGCACAGATAAAAACAAACACCTGGTCAGTTTTAGAATGAACGCTTGATGTCAACCTGTCAAAACGAAAAAACGTCAAAGTCACTTTGAAATATGTTCACAAAATGACAACGAAAAATGACAGGTGACAATCAAACGTTCAACCCAACCTACCCACAATAAACAAACGAAAAATTCAATGACCAGCGAAATTACAAGGTTAAGTACGACAAAACAAAAAAATGTTATTCAAATATTCGAAATATCGGTCGAAAGTTGATAATATAGCTGAAAGCCAAACTCCAAAGGTGCCTTATCACAATTTATCCGGCTCGAAGGACCAAAATGTACGATTTGAGTGGACTGTAAATTTAATCTTTTTTGCTAACAAACTAAATACGAAACACGTTAAACAATTATGAAGTTAAACACGATAAAAAACTATAATTAACCAAATTATGAGTGCAGTTAGGAGCAAAGGATTTCACTAACCTGGCTGCTTCTTCCTGGAACAGCGCCCACGGAATGGGAAGGTATGGCTTCGTATTACCTCCGACTTGTCTGGACTAGCTTCGGTTCAACTTACACCTATACCGAACGCTCAAATACCGTGGGGGCTGGCGCGAAATCTCCTGCTTCCTAGCACTCAACGAAACTGCTTGCACACAATACTAAATTACGATAAATTAAACGAAAACGAAAACAATACGATACGAAAAATTACGAGAACAAGATAAAGTAGTTAACGCACTTGAAGCCGTTACACGAATGTGTCGAATTTAGAGGTCAAACCAACTGCTGACCGAACGATATTTCGAGAAATTTGAATTTAGGCTACTAATTGGGTAAGCCAATCAGCTGTCGCTGGTCATTGAACCCAGTTCATTCAAATGTGTCGCATGAATCAGCTGACAGGTGACAGCCATCGTCGATCGCGGCTTACAACTCGATCGAGAGATGGCGCCAAAACTGAACACTATTATAAATACATTTCTGTAAAATAGTAAGTAAGTTCGTGCGAGTCAGGGTGACGGAGTTAATAGGCGCTCGAAAGCATTCGTCATGGCCTAATATTTTTGAAAAAGCTGGGACCTACTGCTTAACATGCCCTCCGAAGCAGAGAAGCGCTAAGTTGAAATCGCCACTGGCAATCACCCATCTAAATGGTGAATACGCAGAACATTAAATTTTTTTTTTTTGTTCCTAACAAACACATCCCTCGCTACACATCCTCGCACATCTCTGGTGGTAACGCAGCTTTAGTTTCTTATAATAAGGTGGTTTGTATTATTTACCATTTTTCCCAGGATCCAGAACTTCGTAGCCCAGGAGCCGTCGCTCCGTCTCGGCGTGAGCCAAGTAGCGCTAGGGCAGGAGATGTTTGGCTCACTGAACGCTATGTGCAACTCGGGAGGCGTCGTTGTGGCGGTCATGCAAAACGACTCGCGCATGTGGAAAGCAGCTCGAACAGCCTGGCACAGACTGCTCATAGCTACCACGCTGATGGACTACAGCACTAAGCGGGCTATGGCTATCATGTTCACTAAGAATTACGGTGAGTTTTGTTAATGCTATAGTTGTAGGAACTTATTGTAAAATGTTAATAGTACTGAATGATTAATGAATGGATGACTGAAATCTTTATTTGACACGACACAACACGTATTGTACAAAAGAGAAAGAAAAATAATGGCGAGATACAGGATTAACATAAAGTAAATAAAAAAAAATATCTTAACCTTAGTCCCGACATATCCCACGCATCTTACTCTCTAACTAACATAATATGTCGCGCCAAAAAGTTGTCAGCTACCTACCTAACGCTGATATTACGCTGACATATTGTAAACGTCTGAATAGTATTGAAAGGTCAGCAGCAACACAACTTTAGCGGGGATCAAACACGCAACCTCTCTTCAAACACATCATCAAACATCACCCAGCCTGCTAAAGAGTTTAATCACGAAAGTAATAAAATAAGATAATCTTATGATCTTGTCAGAAAACCAGTGCTGCTCCGCTACCTCCTGCGTACGCGGTGCAGCTTTTGCTGAGACCTTTTGACCCTTAAGCTCACCTAGTTCACAGTGTTTTTTTTTTATGTATTAAGTATGTATGTTTAAGTATGTTTTTGAGGGTCAATAAACGTGTTTTCGTGTTTTTCTTTCTTCATAACAGCTTAACATTCTCTTTCCAGCGTCAATTCTAAAGGACTTCATCCGCGACGATCACGACCATTCGTTCTCGATCTCATCTCTATCGGTGCAGCTGTACACCACGCCGACGCTGGCTCACCATCTCATAGCGAAACAGGACGCCCTCTTCGTCGTCATGAACACCTTCGTAAGCGAGTGCAACCGACGCTGTAACAATGTGAGTTCATGCCATATTAATACTTCCTCCTCACAGGTTTTATGTTTATTGTCTCATAAACTCCTAGCTCGTCATAAAACTCGTCACAGGTCCTATGTTCGCTGCCTCACAAACTCTAGCTCGTCATAAAACTTGTCACAGGTCCTATGTTCGCTGTCTCACAAATTCCTAGCTCGTCATAAAACTCGTCACAGGTCCTATGTTCGCTGTCTCACAAACTCCTAGCAAATTTAGTAAGCCAAAATTTGTGAGTGAGTGCAACCAACGCTGTAACAATGTAAGTTCATGCCATATTCATATTTTCCTCCTCACAGGTTTTATGTACACTATCACAAACTCCTAGCTCGTCATAGGTTCTATATTCACTGTCTCACAAGCTCCTAGCTCGTAATAGGTCCTATGTTCACTGTCTCACAAACTCCTAGCTCGTAATAGGTCCTATGTAGTGAACATACTTCTCACAAACTTCTAGAAAATTTAGTGAGTCGTAACATTATTTCTTTGTTTATTGACTGTCTACCAATCTCCTAGCCGCTAGCGCACGAACTGGTAAGGTATAGTTTGCTTACAAATCATTAAGTGACTAACTCTAGTGACGGTTTAACTCCATCAGGTTGTCTGAAGACCATAAATCATTGACAGTTATACATACATTTTTGCCTCCATCTACATAAAACCATCCATCTTTCAAAGAGCCCGGTATCTTAATAGTTTCTATCCAACAGGGTCGTCTCGAGTTCGACAGGAACCACATAGTGCAAGCGTTCAAACGAGCTCAGTTCATCCTGTACGACGTGAAGTATCTACTGGGCTCGGTGCCGACGAGCTATGACGATGACCTTCGCAAGGGCTTCCTCCATGGCCTCTCGCTGATGCTGAACCTCCTGGTTATGATGCAGGGCATGGACTCTGTCGTCAGGCAGGTATGTACTGCATTACACTGAAGGTTGTTGGTTGTGGTAGAGATCGATGCTTAGCGATAAGACATTGTTATAACTATAGCTAGCTATATGTTTAGCTAGCTAGCTAGGAGCGCTCTTGAAGTAGCTGGCTAAGTTGTTCTAGTTAAGCACTGTTCCGCGTAGTCATCATTTGGATGTGTGACCACCAGTAGGAATTTCAATTGAGCGCTCCCGTATTTCGGAGGGTACGTTAAGCAGTCGGTCTCGGCTTTTTCAAAGTTGTTAGGCCCTGACAGAGGCCTTTGGGCGGCCTAGAAACTCTGTCACCAGAGTTGGCCACTGACTCATACGAACTTACCTACCTATAGCTAAACGGTTACTGTATTTACTTACTCTCAGGTTGGACAGCACATGGAGTATGAGCCGGAATGGGAGTCTGCCTTCAATCTGCACGTGAAGTTGGCTCACAGCATCACACTGTCACTGGAATGGTGCTCCGTAGAGAAGGCGTTAGCCGCCGCTGCTTACTGGATGGCACTCAAACGGCATAAGGAAATCTACGACAACACTGCTAGAGTTGTCAGAGGTAATATAAAAGAACATGAGTAGATTAATGTTTAAAAAATACAAATCAAAACATTATTGTACTCAAACAGCCTTACAAATAAACGTGGTATAAAGTTATTCCTTGCGGGTTCAATTCCTGCCTCGGGACAAATGTTAGTACGATATGCAAATATTTGTTCTAGGTGTTCTGCGTATTTTCTATGTATATTAAAAAATATCTATCTATGTGTGTTTTATAATAAGTATATCAGTCATCAGGTATGTCCGTGACCTAAATCGTTGGGCAATTCAAATAATATGAGGTATTAGGCGCAACACACACAGAAAGCCGCTCCCGCGTTCAGTGTGTTGTCATCCTTGACTTCCATACTTATTAAAACAAAAAACACCCGCGGCGGATCTGACCCGAACCGCGCCCGCCCGCTGTGTGTGTTGCGCGTTAGTGTTAGAATGTCAATTCTATTTATATATTCCAGTAAATAGTTTTGTGATTCTCAGAACTGGGCAACCAAAGCGCCTCCGTGATCCCGTACGACGTGTCGTCCCAACCGGTGTCGATCCACCGTCCGCTGTCGCGGTTCATAGCGGGGCTGCACTTGCAGCTGCACAGGCACGGCCTGTCGTACCACAGCCGCGAGTTCGACCGCCCCGACAAGCCGAAACCCACGCCCGAGGAGCTTATCGGTGAGATTGTAGCTAGCTGCTACTTAATTAAATGAAATGAAATGAAATTTATTTGCCATAAATATAGTAGTCAAGGTTGTTGGAGTCAAGACATTGGTGTCACATATTTCGCCGACTTATAAGGCATGCAAATTTATACAACAATATATACATTTTTAATTATAAGTACCTAAATGAAATGTCAAACCAACCAAATAATTATTTACCATAAAAAATATTACTTAAATTCAAGTCAAGCAGAGAAATAAAATTTAGGTCACAATTATTAGGAACTCAGTCGTCATGACAGCCTTCTAATGTTCCCACTGTTGGGACACTGGCCTACTCTCAAGCAAGAGTGATTGGGTCTTGATCCACCACGCGGACCTAATGCGGATTGGTGGATGGCACATGTCTTTCGAATTTTTAGTTATTGGACATGCCGGTTTCCTCACGATGATTTCCTTCACCGTATGAGAGCACTGGCATTGCGCACATAAATTTTTCGTAGCAAAAAATCCATTGGTACACGACCGGATTTGAACCCACGACCTTAAGATCGGAAGGCGATGTCACTACCACTAGACCACCAGTGCTCACTACTTAGTAACGGGTTTATAAGCAAACCGGTTGTTCCACACTTAGACATAGACATGTTTTAGTTTGCAGTCAGCATCTCTTCATAAACAAACCGTTTGGTTGCACACTTCAGCAGTTCTTCATAAGCAAACTGTTTGGTTGCACACTTCAGCAGTTCTTCATAAGCAAACTGTTTGGTTGCACACTTCAGCAGTTCTTCATAAGCAAACTGTTTGGTTCCATACTTCAACAGTTCTTCATAAGCAAACTGTTTGGTTCCACAATTCAGCAGCGCTTCAATAACCGTTTGGTTGACTTCAACAGGTGTTCAATGAGCAAACTGTTTGCAGAGCCGGTGCTGCAGACGATGGCGATGATAGCGCAGGTGCACGCGGGCATGTGGCGCCGCAACGGGTTCGCGCTGCTCAACCAGCTGTACTTCTACCACAACGTCAAGTGCCGCGCGGAGATGCTCGACAGAGATGTCGTCATGCTGCAGGTTACTTTGAAACTTTTCCGGGGTGCTTTAACTACTTGTTTTTAACAGATCAACGAAGTTAAGCACTGTTCCGCGGGGTCATCATTTGGATGGGTGACCGCCAGTGGCTATTTCAACTGAGCGCTCCCGTGCTTCGGAGGGCACGTTAAGCAGTCGGTCCCGGCTTTTTCAGAGTTCATATACGCTCTCGCAGGAACTGAAGCTAAGGGCTACTACGCACGCGTTTATTTTGTTTTGTCTCGGTCACACCACCAAAAAATGGAGAGAGCGCGCGAAGCATGTTATCTCGTTCTTTCGCTAATTGGTGCCAACTATGACACTCACACATACAACGGCACCGTCTACGTACACAAACCGTGCATGTGGTGATTGCTTCGTTTGTTTCATACATTTTACTGAATGTCCGGGATGCGGGGTGTGCTATACGTATAAACCTTCCTCTTGAATTAATCTATCCATTGATAAAAGTAAGTAAGTTCGTATGAGTCAGTGGCCAACTCTGGTGACAGAGTTTCTAGGCCGGCGGAAGGCCTCTGTCATGGCCTAACGGCTTGAAAAAGCCGGGACCGACTGCTTAACATGCCCTCCGAAGCACGGGAGATTGATGAATACTGTATCCAAAATCCGTTGCGTAAAAAGATCCAGTGTACATACATACAGAGATAAACGTTGGGAAGTAACTACTATCTTTGTTTTATACTATGAAGTAAACTAAAGATTATACAGGGTCATTCATTATCAACCTGACAAACTTAAGGGATAGGTTCCACACATAAAAAAAATATGTACCTATAATTTTTTTTTTATGTATATTTTGTCAAAAATTAACCTAGCCTAAGATAGTTTGTAAGCTTCACTAACACCATTGGACTACAAGTTGTCTGAATAAATAACTATAATAATAAAAAATAATAATTAAAAATCCCAATTAAACAAAAAAAATCGATTACGTTTTTCCGCTCAATTATTATTTATCATTGTTGGGAATCGAGTTAAGCGACGTAATAATGAAATATTCGAGTGTGCGCGCGCCATAGCGGTTCAAGGACACGCGCAGGTCAAGGACGCGCGGGTTATTGACCCGCGGTTCATTGACGCGCGGGTCACTGACACGTGCCGAGCGCTGCCTTTTCGTTTTCCAACAAGGATAACTAATTATTAAGCAGAATTACGTAATTTTTTTTAAATATAAAAAAAAAAAGTTTAGAAAATAAAAAATATTATGTGTGGAACCTACCCCTTAAGTTTGTCAGGTTGATAATGAATGACCTTATATATGACATGCATCTCTTGTTTCATTCACTCTTATCATTTCTTCATGCACGCTCGTCAGTTTAGAATGGGTGGGTATTCTAGCAGTACTTTAGAAGGCTAACCAATAAAAAAAAAAAAAAAAGGCTGATTATATTGTTCCGTAGATCGGCGCGTCTCTGATCGAGAGCAACGAGTTCATAATCCATGTGCTGAACAAGTTTAAACTGCTGGAGTGGGCGTGCGCGGACTTCGAGACGCGCAGCATCGAGGACGACACCCTGAGGCACACCATCAGCATGCTGGAGGAGTTCCTGTCCGTCATGATCACAAGTTAGTTAACAACGAGTTCATAATCCACGTGAGGAACAGGTTTGAGCTGCTGGAGTGTCGAGATGTCAACATGTTTGTGGAACATATATCAAAAAAAATAATTAATGAAAAAAAAAACAATATATTTGCCATACTGCATAATATCAATTTATACTGTGTATAAGTATGCCTATTATTTTGGCCAGTTTAAATACCTTTATGTATTGGGACAAAGGGAAGGATTTATTAAATCAGTTCTCCACTCCAATCCACTCCAATGGCTAACTATTAACTAAGTAAGTAAGTTCGTATGAGTCAGAGGCCAACTCTGGTGACAGAGTTTCTAGGCCTCTGTCATGGCCTAACAACTTTGAAAAAGCCGGGACCGACTGCTTAACGTGCCCTCCGAAGCACGGGAGCGCTCAGTTGAAATTGCCACTGGCGGTCACACATCCAAATGACTACGCGGAACAGTGCTTAACTTCGTTGATCTGTTATGAACAACTTAGCCAGCTACGTCACGAGCCATAACTGGGCAGGTAATACAAATGAATAAACTTTTTGAAGTTTTATTTAATACCTGGTTAGATATCAAAGATTTTGTTTAAAGTTTTATGAGCACCGGTGGTCTAGTGGTAGTATGAGCACCGGTGGTCTAGTGGTAGTGACCCCGCCTTCCAATCCTAAGGTCGTGGGTTCAAACCCGGTCGTGCACCAATGGATTTTTCTGTTCGAAAAATTTATGTGCGCAATGCCAGTGCTCTCATACGGTGAAGGAAAACATCGTGAGGAAACCGGCATGTCCAAGAACTAAAAATTCGAAAGACATGTGCCATCCACCAATCCGCATTGGGTCCGCGTGGTGGATTAAGACCCAATCACTCTCGCCTGAGAGTAGGCCAGTGTCCCAGCAGTGGGAACATTAGAAGGCTGTCATGATGAAAGTTTTATTGGCTTCGGGTATTCCGTCAGACTATCTACTAACGATAAAGAAGTGTCACAAATACAAAACGTACATATATAATACAGATTGTTTTACAAAGTAAATATAGCAAACGAATAGGTACGTTTATGAACATTGTTGTAATGTCGTTCAATCAAAAAAATGACGAGTCATAGCCTGTTCACTTAAACTATGTATTTATATAGTACTTTAGTTATGTGTGTTTTTTTTTTTTTTTTTTTTTATACAACTGAAGTGGCAACCAAGCGTACGGCCCACAAGATGGTAAGCGGTTACCGCAGCCTATGAACGCTTGCAATACCAGAGGTATCACTCGCGGGTTGCCACCTTGAGGCTAAGATCGAAAGCCTCATGTGCCAGTAATTTCACCGGAAACCATACCCTTCACACCGGAACACAGCAATGCGAGCATTACTGCTTGGCGGCAGAAATAGGTATGGCGGTAGTCCTTCCCCGGACGAGCTCTATCACAGAGAACTCTACTACTCTTAAAACCTACGACAATAAAGATATTTCTATTTCTATTTATATTTTCTATAACTTCTCAGTCGTTGGATCCCGCTACATGCCCGGCGTCGGGGAGGTGACGAACGAGGACAGGACCAAGAAAGAGATCATTCAGATGCTCTGCGTCAAACCTATGCCTCATTCAGAGTTGAACAGGTAAATATGTCACCTTGTATCATTCCATTGAGGTAACACATGCACACACTCTCCTACACACCCACACATAACCTTGCTTTCACACGTTTACACACTTACACTATACATATAGTTTTAGAACTCGTAACTTTTTTTTTGTTTCTTTGAATTAAAAAAAAGTGTTTCATTTTTTTTTTTTAAATTACATCTTACTGTCGTCGTTAAATAAATATATATCTTGTTAGTATAATGTTAATCCGTTATTGGCTATCTGTTTTGTATTTAAGTTGTTATTTAGTTTATTCCTAAGAGCTGTGGATTTTGTAATAAATAAAATAAAAAAATAAACAAAGCGTAGGGTAGCCCCCCACTCGATAGATCAATGACATTCAATTCAAATTCAACCAAATCCCACTAATATTATAAATGTAAAAGTCTGTGTTGGTGTGTGTGTGTGTGTGTATGTTTGTTACCACGTGTCTCCGTGACGACTTAACCGATTGTGATGAAATTTGGAATGTAGATAGCTTATGTCCTGGAATAGCACATAGGCTACTTTTTATCCCGAAAAAAGGTACTGTTCCGATAGCATAAAAACTACAAACATGAGTAAAACCGCACGGGTCAGCTCGTTTAAAATATAGTAGAATTAGCTTATTACAAATTCGTTCATAACGTCAAATACCGCTGTATCAGATATTCTACCTCCAAACAGTAGTATGCAAGCATCACTGTGCTTAGGTTTGATTTGGAGGGATCTATCTATCTATCTAATCAAGATTCAAGAATCAAGATATTTATTTGCATAAATAAATATCACCATCAGCCGGTATCACGCCACTCCTGGCCTCTGAGTAAAGGCCACTTCTCTATCACGCCACTCCTGGCGATCTTACCAGATCCATCGTTCTCACACTGCCCTCACAATGTCGTCCGACCATCGGGCAGGTGGTCTGCCGCTCGACCACCATTCTGTGGCTGCTCTGGTCCATCGTTGGCCTTCCTGCCTTGCCAAGTGTCCTACCCATCTCCACTTAAGCCTCGCCATCCCCTCGATCCCCTCGCAATCAAAAGGAAAATTTGCTGGTCGAATGAGACTAAGTGCTTTGAAGGCTATATGTATTATAGTGGAATGAGACTAAGGCTGGATTCGACCAACTTCTGGATCCATATTCGCTATGACCAAACGTGGGCTCGTTACGATATCTGCGTGGAATCGTCGACGACGAAACATGTTTCAGGGCGTCATAGCGAATAACGCCCTTGGAATAACTATTCTGTGGAATAAGAAACTCAAGTAAATGTGAACTCTCAGTTTACTCTCGAATAACTACGATTTATTCATAATAATAAATAAATAAATAAATAAATAAATAATGCTGGACAATCCACACAGCATCATCTAGCCCCAAGATAAGCTACTGTTAAACAGAGCTGTGTTATGGTACTAGATGACTGATATATACTTAATACAATACAATACATAGATAGATATTTTTATTATATATAGAGAATACCCAGAACACCCGGAACAAATATTTGTAGATCGTACAAACATTTGACCCGAGGCGGGAATCGAACCCGCAACCTCCGCGTCGCAGGCGGACCTGCGCCCGCTGCGCCACATCGGTCGTCAAATAATAATAATAAAAAACGTTTATTTCGTTACCAACTAAAAACATTACATCAGCTATTACTAAAAATATAGAGTAACAAAAATGGCCACCACTCAGCATGTGCTATGACAGAACAACTCATGCCATAGCGCTGGTTTTCTGTGGTTGCCGTAAAATAATGTGAGAGTGCAGCGGCTAATGCGATACACACTGAAACAGAAGACAATAAAAGAAAATAAATCTTAAACTAAGCAGCTGTAAACTCTAACCCAAAAATAAACTATATAAATATCAATTTACTAAAAATGAAAAATATAATATTCCTTTACAAATAAAAATTTTAATATACCTTACTCAAAATAATACAATATGAATTACCTTAGTTACCAAACAAATTAGGCCTAGAACGACTGCCTACCTTATCCACAAGATTTTTTTGCGATTCTAACAATGTTTTTTTTAGAGATTTTTAAAAAAAACAAATGGTTTTTGAGTTTTTTAATCCGGCTCGAAGGACCACCGCACGCATGTACAAAATAAAATGCGTGGGAAATTAATAGTTTAGATTTTTATTAATTTTATAGTCACAGGTCACACCGCTTGAATCAAACTTCATAACAGGAAGGGCCAAATTATTGCCATAACACAATAATTTGCTTAACTTATAAAATGTTGCAAGTATTCAACTTAAAATTATTAATGTGCGCTCACACTACCACGATTACATTTCTGTATGTTTGGTTTGTTCCAAACAAAGGAGGCGGCAGGTTGTTCCAACATTTCGTAGCAGCATATCTAAAGCTACCACGAAAAGCAGCCGTTCTTTGTCCTGGACAAATTAAGCGGATAGCAAAACGTGCAAGGCGGTTTGAAAAGTGTAGTTTTTCATACAAGTAACTCGGTTGCTGATTTTTAATGACACCGAACAGTAGCGTTACAAAGTGGAGCATTCGGCGAGAAAAAAAAAATAAAATAAAATAAAATAAATGTGGGCTCGTGGTGGGATAGGGAAACAAAAACGTACACAAGCGTTTTGTATACGTTGAATAAGCTTTTTTGTTCGGGCAAACAAACATTCCCCGAAAACATTATCAGCAAAGTTAAGTTTAGAAAGAACAAGGGAGTCACACAACTTGATTCGCAAATCAACACTTAGATGTTCACGCATACGATACAGAACTGATAAACGATAAAAGCAATTTTGAACCGTCTGTGTGATATATTTTTTAAAACGTAACGAACCGTCCATAATTAGTCCCAGATTTCTAGCTTCTGTAACACGCTCAATAGAAACTCCGTTTATCATGGAGAATAGTGCTTATTCGAAACTGTTTACATCCAACCTAAGTGATTTAAAGCCTAGGGATTACAGTCGATCTTTCCACCACCAGGTCACTCCCAGAAGACCAGCTCCACGAGACCGGGCTGGAAGCTGTCATCAACGAGGTGGCAGACTTCACGAAGCCGACGGGCAGCAACGTGCGAGGAGTTTACAAGCTGAAGCCGCATCTCTATGACGAGTACGACACTTTCTTCTACCACTACACTAGAGAAGACCTGTCCAGGAGTGAGGAGGAACAGAGAAATAGGAGGAAAACTGCCGGTAAGAACTTATTCTATTTAAGATATTGGTGGACATTTTTTAATAATGCTGGACAATCCACACAGCACCATTTAGCCCCAAGCTAAGCGGAGCTTGTGTTATGGGTACTAGATAACTGATATACTTAATACAATACAATACATAGATAGATATTTTTTATAATACATAGAAAATACCCAAAACAAATATTTGCAGATCATACAAACATTTGCCCCAAGTCGGGAATCGAACCCGCAACCTCCGCGTCGCAGGCGGACCTTCACCCGCCACGCCACATCGGTTGTCAGTTTTTTTTTTTTATACAACTGAAGTGGCAACCAAGCGTACGGCCCACAAGATGGTAAGCGGTTACCGCAGCCTATGGACGCTTGCAATACTAGAGGTATCACTCGCGGGTTGCCACCTTGAGACTAAGATAGAAAACCTCATGTGCCAGTAATATGTAATATCACCGGAAACCATACCCTTCACACCCGAACACAGCAATGCGAGCATTACTGCTTTGCGGCAAAAATAGGTATGGTGGTAGTACTTCCCCGGACGAGCTCTATCACAGAGAACTCTACTACTCTTTTACAAAAATTTTGAATTTAAAATTGTTGTTTTCTGGCTCATTGCACCAGGAGACTTATTCGCTATGACCAAACGCGGGCTGGTTACGATATCTGCGAGAAATCGTTGTCGACGAGCCACGTTTTGGAGCTCGCCTGACTGTTTTTCAAAGTCAACCTATCGATAGCGAAACTATCGCTATTGAAACAACACAGATACCGAAAACAATTTTACAATTTCACATCATGTCATGTATAGAACACGTTAGTAAGGTACACGTTATTGGTACGGAATCTCCTAGGTCATAGCGAATAAGCCCCCAGGTATAGGTTAAAATTTATAACGCGGTTGTTCCAGGTGTAACGGAATGCTGCCCGCCGCCGATGCTGCCGAAGCTGTCCCCTCCGTTCCGCCTGCTGGCCAACCTGCTGCAGAGCGATGCGGCGCTGCACGTGCTGCGCTGCGTGCTCGAGCGCGCTTTAGATCTGCGCGCGCGCTCCTTCTCAGAGACGCAAGTGCACAAGGTATTCATTATTAACTATCTAATCTCCTATACTTTTTTTTTTTTTTTTTTTTTTACAATTAATCTAGTATGTATATGTGTACGAATTAGCTTGTTTACATAATTAAATTCATCAGAACTTACACTAAGTTTATGCAACTTAGTTGTATATTTGTACCGAATAGGCTCCGAAACTATTATGCAACTTAGTTGTGTATTTTCGTACCGAATAGGCTGCGAAACTATTATGCAACTTAGTTGTGTATATTCGTACCGAATAGGCTGCGAAACTATTATGCAACTTAGTTGTGTATATTTGTACCGAATAGGCTGCGAAACTATTATGCAACTTAGTTGTGTATATTTGTACCGAATAGGCTCCGAAACTATTATGCAACTTAGTTGTGTATATTTGTACCGAATAGGCTGCGAAACTATTATGCAACTTAGTTGTGTATATTTGTACCGAATAGGCTGCGAAACTATTATGCAACTTAGTTGTGTATATTTGTACCGAATAGGCTGCGAAACTATTATGCAACTTAGTTGTGTATATTTGTACCGAATAGGCTGCGAAACTATTATGCAACTTAGTTGTGTATATTTGTACCGAATAGGCTGCGAAACTATTATGCAACTTAGTTGTGTATATTTGTACCGAATAGGCTCCGAAACTACTGGATCAATTTAGCTGAAATTTGTGGCGGCTAGGTATAGCCACAGAAATAATATAAGATATAAGAACTCTCTAGTAGGTAAATACTAAAAGTTTATAACAGACTGGCTGTTGCCCGAGTTCGGGAACCGTACTTTTTTCCGAAATAAAAAGTAGCATATGTCCTATTCCCGGTCATTACCTATCTATATTTTAAATTTCAGCCAAATCGGCTCAGTGGTTGTCGAGTTATAGAGGAACAAACATCCAAAGTTTAGCATTAATAATATTGGTGACGACCGATGTGGCGCAGCGGGCGCAGGTCCGCCTGCGACGCAGAGGTGGCGGGTTCGATTCCCGCCTCTGTCGATGTTTGTACGATCTACAAATGTTTGTTCCGGGTGTTCTGGGTATTTTCTATAGATAATAAAAAATATCTATCTATGTATTGTATTGTATTAAGTATATATCGGTCTTCTAGTACCCATAACACAGCTCTGTTTAACAGCGGCTTACCTTGGGGCTAGATGATGCTGTGTGGATTGTCCAGCATTATTTATTATTCTCACAGGGTTTAATGGCTGAGAGAGATGGTTTCGGCAGAATACCAGCGTCTGCTGCTAAAACAGTAGACATTAATGCTGAGTCGAGGCCATTTTGCTGCTGTAGCACACATACACCATTTTACTGTGTTTTTCTTTATTTATTTAATATATGTTTTTATTTTGTATTCCTTATTTTTATCTTTTTATTGTATCTTTTGTTTTTAAATGTTTATATGTATGTTATCATCATCATGACAGCCTTCTGATGTTCCCACTGCTGGGACTCTGGCCTACTCTCCAGCGAGAGTGATTGGGTCTTAATCCACCACGCGGACCCAATGCGGATTGGTGGATGGCACATGTCTTTCGAATGTTTAGTTCTTGGACATGCCGGTTTCCTCACGATGTTTTCCTTCACCGTATGAGAGCACTGGCGTATGTGTGTTATAGTAGTGAATAAATGTATGTATTATTTATCACACCAATATCTATTATTTATTGATGTGATTATATTGCAGGCGCTCCACCTGATAGGTTACGGTCTCCGGGACGAGGAGTGCGGGCACTACGAGTTCGTTGCGTTCGCGGAGAGCGCGCAGCGCGCCGGCCTGCTGGAGCTGCTGCAGAAGCTGATCGCCAGCCCGCGCGTCGACGCGCACAGATCACTCGCCAAATGGGTGCTCGCTAAGATGAAGTAAGTTCCCCTTATTTTTTATTGATTACATATAAATAGGCGAAGACGGGGTCGTCCGAGAAGGCGTTGGCGGGACGATCTGGATACTTATGAAGAGGAGTGGTGGGAGACTGCCAAAGACCGGGACGTATGGAAGACTTTGGAGGAGACCTTTTCCCAGCTGTGGGACAAAATAGGTTAAATAAAAAGAAAAAATAGAAATATAAAAACATTTATTCAACACAAGCTACAAGGAGATAAAACTAAATAAAACCAATAAAAAAAACACCATATCTACTTAATAATAAAAAAACCTTTGCATTGTTTTTTTTTTTTTTTTTTATACAACTGAAGTGGCAACCAAGCGTACGGCCCACAAGATGGTAAGCGGTTACCGCAGCCTATGGACGCTTGCAATACCAGAGGTATCACTCGCGGGTTGCCACCTTGAGGCTAAGATCGAAAGCCTCATGTGCCAGTAATTTTACCGGAAACCACACCCTTCACACCGGAACACAGCAATGCGAGCATTACTGCTTGGCGGCAGAAATAGGTATGGCGGTAGTCCTTCCCCGGACGAGCTCTATCACAGAGAACTCTACTACTCTTGATTGGTCCAAGCCATACAAGTAAGAGGTACCTAGGTACATTTCTTTTTGCCTTGTGCCGAAAAGGGGTTTGGCTCAAGCATGTTAGCATTACACAATCAATACTTCATTCTCTCCGATAGAAGCATGCACGGTACAAGCAACCGTGCATTTTCCTGGGTTAGCAATACTGTGCTGCGCGTGCGCCCCAGGTTCAAGTTTTAAATTTCAACCAAATCGATTCAGTGGTTGCAAACATCCATCCAAACATTAGCAATTTTTTTTTTTTATGTCAGCAAGTGACAAGACAATCAAGGCGCCCACCTGATGTTAAGCACCACGCCTGACTATTACAGATGCAGTGCCACCCAAAGCTTTAAGTTTTTAAGTGTTTGCGTGGCACTGCACTGCGGTTATCACCCCGAGACATTGTTGTTATGTCTCTTTCGTCCAGTAATTTCACTTGCTGCAGTGCCCTTCAAACCTAAACACAGTAATGTTTGCACACTACTGCTTGGAGGTAGAATATCTGACACTGCGGTGGTACCCACCAAGACGGACTCTTGCTGATGAGTCCTACCTACCCTACCTACCTACCTAATTCTGATGAATATTCGCAGACAGCTGCTGGGGCTGACGGAAGAGGGAGAGAGCGAGAGCTGGATGGACACGCAGCAGGAGGAGACGCCGGCGTCGGGCGAGGCGGCGGCGGCGGAGAAGGCGCGCCGCGCGAGGCTGGCCGCCGACCGCCGCGCCAACCTCATGGCGCAGATGAAGGCGCAGATGAACAACTTTATATCTAACAACTCTACGCTCTTCGAGGAGACCAATACCGAGGTGTGTGTGTGTGGGTGTGTAGGTGTGTAGGTGGGTGTGTGTGTGTGTGTGTATACTACTTACTACTGCCACCTATCTTACTAAGATAAGTTAGTTTGTATTAGTCAGTGGCCAACTCTGATGACAAAAGTTCCGAGGCCCGAAGGTCATGGTCTAACAACTTTAGAAAAAGCTAGGACAGATTATTATATAAAAAGATTTACTGTACAGCTCAACCGCTACCGCTCCGCTCTGGGTATGAACAGAGGAACTAGTTCCAGATTAAATGGCTGCAGAGTATTGACTATCAATAAAATAACTCCTCTTTCTACAGTGTCAGTTAAATCTAAACACAGTACCTAATGCTTACACACTAATGCTTGGCAGAATATCTGGCACTTCATAGTCTCCATTTGGATGGGTGACCGCCAGTGGCAATTTCGACTGAGCGCTCCCGTGCTTCGGAGGGCACGTAAAGCAGTCGGTCCCAGCTTTTTCAGAGTTGTTCGGCGATGACAGAGGCCTTCGGGCAGCCCAAAAACTCTGTCACCAGAGTTGGCCTGACTTACTCATACGAACTTACTTACTAAGGCATCTATTTTTTTTTTTTTATTGATTATAGTCAAGCGTTTGACCACCACCTCACCTGATGGTAAGTGATGGTGTGGTCGATGATGGAGCACGCTTGCCTAGAAAGAACCTGTTCACTCTAGCCTTAAAGACTCCCAAATTGTATTGGTCCGGAAAAACAGACCCCGGCAACGAATTCCATTCTTTACTCGTGCTAATGAGAAAAGAGGATGAAAAACGTTTGGTTCGGCATGGTGGGATGTCGACCAAATACGGATGGTACGCTGCCGTACGCCTATTAGTCCGGTGGTAGAAAGGGGATGGAGGGATTAGGTCATGAAGATCCTGCGCACAATCACTAAAATGGATCTTGTAGAATACCGATAGTCTGGCAACTCGACGTCTGTGTTCAAGGCTCTGTAAGTTGGCTTCAACCAGTGAATCATCGCCAATAAGCCTTACAGCACGTCGTTCAATCGAATCTAGGGCTTCGAGCTGGTACTTGGCTGAACCATCCCAGAGATGGCAGCAGTACTCCATGCACGAACGGACTATCGTGGCCTAAGATGAAGCCGCTTTTTTGATAGAAGTTTTCTGTTTATTTATTTATTGGAAAACCAACAGCTATGTTTCAATAATCTAGACAGTTTTTTAGTAATTCGTTTTAGTAATCGAGAGCCAATTAAAGGTTCTCGCGAATAGAGGTGTTACATTAATAATGTATCCAAAATAAACGGTAAAAACCAAAAATTTGTTGAAAAACCTAAAAAAAAATAACGTACACATATTGTGGAACAAAGTTACTAGTATAGTTCTCACGGCGCCGGCGGATCTCGGCCGTCGTGAAGTTAGCCGTTTCGATGCGCAATGGAGCTTTTTCAAACTAAATTGTCTTTGCGCATCACAAACGGCTAACTTCACGGAAGCCTAGATCCGCTGTGCGAACTATACCTAATTGGAAGGTTGTTTTATGAACACTAAATGATTTTTAACGAAGAATTCCCTGCTCAGTCGCGATCACCCCGAAGAGGCATTGGCGCAGAAGAGTTAAATAGTGTTATCGTTGCAGGTGACAGCTGAAGAACAGGATATCCGCCCGTTGTACTGCGGCGCCGCGCTCGGCGTGTGGGGCGGAGGCGTGCCCGAGCCGCCGCGGACCTGCATCATGTGTCAGGAGGAGGTCTGTACCTAGTTTAACCACAGAACAGATATTAGTACTACGTACAGAATGACCACTCCCTACCTCCCACCGGTTTTACTTACCTCACCCGGTCGCAAGTTTGCCGGCACTGAAGCTAAGGGCCAACTAAGGTTGGATTCAAACAAACTCGAATAGACACTATTCTCCGAATTTATTCGCTGGTTTTCAGATGAAACCAATTAAACTAGTTAGGGTGGGTTTTACCAACTTATGGTATAACTATTCTAGGAATAAGATATTGTCAAATACAAGTATAATGTCTATACTACTCTATTACTATTAAGCTTTATCGGAGTTCGGTCGAATCCAAACTAAATCTAGTATCCCCGGTGTGCAGGCCCGGCTTAGCAGATTGCAGTTGGCCACTGACTTATACGAACTTACTTTTAGGCCCGGGTGGAGATAAAGAGCGAGCCTCCGGTGCTGGTCGCGTACGTGCAGAAGTCCACGGTGCTGATGCGGCGCGGCGCAGAGGGCGGCGCGGAGGGCGGCGCGGGGGGCGAGGAGGCAGCGCGCGCCGCGCACCTGCCCCCCGGCGTGGGCGCGCAGGCGCACGTCTCCAGCTGCGGGCACGTGCTGCACGCGCACTGCTGGCGGAACTACGTCGATAACGTACTGGATAGAGAGAACAAACGGTAACGCTGCCTTTCCACCAGAGCTAAGCGAGGATGTGTACTGAGAGGTTTGTTGGAACCAATAGAATCACTTCATTAAAGCTGTCAGAGTGAGGCTAGGTAAATGAAATGAATCTATTGGTTCCTAACAAACATGTTCCTCGCTACACATCCTTGCACATCTCTAGTGGAAACGCAGCCTTACTGCGACGGATAAGGCGGATCGATATTAAAACTGTTGCAGAAAATTTGGTGGATAGTGAAAAGTAAATCTTATAAAAAAAAGTCTAACCACATTCTTTTACCAAAAAGAAATAACGAGATGATCTGGACAACTTTGATAGAGCTTCGGTCCTAGCACAAGACTAGATAACTGCGGAGATCAAGAGGGAGCCCTTTGCCCAGCGGTGGGACACAACAGGCTAATCGTAATAAACTAATATGTGCATGTGATATTGCAGTCCATACCGCGTGAGGCAGCCGGCGGCTTTCGACGTGGAGAAGAAGGAGTACCTGTGTCCGCTGTGCGAGCGGCTGTGCAACACCGCCATACCCCTGCTGCCCGCCCCCGCGCGCCCCGCCGCGCCCCCGCCCCCGCTCGACCAGCAGCTGTACGCGGACTCTGTGCAGACCATCCTGCGCATGAAGCATCAGGTACCAAATGCATATCTACGGGTGTACCTCTCGGGAATCAAAAAAAACCTCTGTGAGAACTATAACCTCTACGTAAAGGTTATAGCACTCCTAGTGCCGAATAAGTTCCATGCTTATTTAGAGTAGTAAAGTTCCTTGTGATAGAGCTCGTCTGGGGAAAAACTACCACCATACATATTTCTGCCAAGCAGTGTTGCTTGCGTGGCTGTGTACCGGTTCGAAGGGTATCATTACCGGTGAAATTACAGGAACATGAAACATTACATCTACATCTCAGGGTGGCACAGTCATATTATCTCTGGTATTGCAAGCGTACACAGGCTACGGTAACCGCTTACCATCAAAAATGCTTTATTCCAGGTCAGTTTAGAGCCTATCCACGAGTGTACGGAGATGTGTGAGGAGTTACACTGCCAGGTCGGTATTGCTCTTTCGCACTTGCAGGTGGCCACAGCTATGGAACTGATAAAGCATGAAATACACAAATGATTCATTGCAAGAGCTTATAAGTTAGGTATCTAACCCTTGACATAACCTATAACATGGCCATGACGTTAGAGCATGTAAGTTTGCTATGACACACGGCGATAAAATTACAGCATGTAAGTTTTCTATGACTTATGGCATGGCCATGACGTCAGAGCATGTAAGTTTTCTATGACTTGAGACATGACTGTCGTCACGGAATGTAAGTTTGGTATGACCTTTGACATGGCTATGACATGATGATGACGATACAGCATGTAAGTTTTTTAATGATGGATTGCGCGTTACCATCCGGAGGCGTAGATTGAAAGTATTATGTGCCTGTAATTTTACCGAAACCCATACCTTTCGAAGTGGAACAGAACAATTCGAGCATTATCTGCTTGGCGGCAGAAATAGGTCGAAATCAAATCAAAATGATGGTGGTAGTTCCCCGGATAAGATCTATCAAAAAGAACCCTACTACGGATGCCCTCACATAAGAACTAACATGTTCCAGGATATTATGATCTTTAGTATTCCCTTAGTGTGATGTTTAACACTATAAAAACCAAAAATAACCAATAGAATAAGCAATGCGACACCTCTCGTCAATGAACTAAATTAACTAGATAAGATAAGATAGATAAGATAAATGTTTATTTCAAAATGGTCATCATAGTACACGAATAAAACATTAACAATGGTAGGTAAGGTGCAGTTAAGTTATTATTATACAATACAAGTAGTGTATTACTGTGTGTAAGAAATGACCCGCTACCGGAGGATACGTTGAGCTCCTCGTTCTAACGAAGTATAAACTTGTATGTAGAAACGAGGTGATCGCTGTTTCAGCTGGTTTTGGGTAAAATTACCTTTACAAACACAATCTAAGGAAAGCTTACTCATTTATGACAGTAGGTATGATATAAGATTTAAAAAATAACTATGATAATAAATTAATAATTAAAATAAGTAAATGAATGAATGAAACTTTAGTCATTGAACAGGCTTGGACAACTGTAACGCCCTGTAGCGACGGTATACGACTCCTTTTGACCGGAAGTCCGACTCGACTTGATCCCCGCGTATCAAGCGGTGTTTAAAATCCGGCTTGAAATAACTTTAGGGATATTATAATGTTGAGTTACTATTATGTTGCAGGCTCGTGCGAGCAGCGTGGGCGGCGGCGCCTCGTCGCAGATGGAGGAGGAGGCGGCGGCGCAGACGGAGACGTACCTCAGCACGCACGCCGTCAGCGAGCTCTCGCCCGCCTTCATGGCGCACTTCCACACAGATATACCGAACTACAACCCGCTCACTAAGACGCTTATAGAGAGCTTTGCCGGGGTCAGTTCTATTAAATGTCGCTTTCGGTCCTCTCTTCATTTGTATGTATGTATGTTTTAAAATATGGAACGGTTTTTAGTGTGGTTTTCATCAATTTTGTAGTGCAATTCGTCAGCAAAGAGTCCGTTTTGGTGGGAACCGCTGCAGTGTCAGATATTCTGCCTCAAAGTAGGAGTGTGTTTAGGGAGGGTACTGGAGCAAGTGAAATTGCTGGGCGAAAAATACTTAATAACCACGGCTCGGGGTGAGGAGCGCCGGGCAGAACGCAGAATTTAAAAATTAAAATTTTTGTGTGGCATCAAAGTGGATAATTGGTTAGTGATATCTAGAGAGTAAAAGTAATGCGTATTGTATATCGTAGATCCTGCCGCTGCACGGCGAGACAGCGCGGTGGTCGTGCAGCGCGGCGCTGTACCGCTCCACCGCGTACACGCTGCTGGTGTCTGTGGCGGTGCTGGTGGCGGAGCGGCGCGCGCTGCTGGGCGAGGTACCGGCGCGGCTGCGGGACACGCTGCACGCGCTCGTGCGCCTCGCCGCCGCGCTACCCGCCTGCTGGCCGGAGCCCCGCGCGCTGGCGGACCACGCGCTGCGGGCGCTGCAGGCGCTCGAGGGCTCCTCGCCGCTCAGCCACGAGCCCGTGGGCACGCTGCTGGCGCTCGTGCTGGCGGCGCCGGCGCTCTTCTCGCAAGCCGCCCAGCCCGCGCGTCCGGCGCACCTCGCGCGCGCCTGCACGCTGCAGGCCCTGCGCGCCGAGCTCGCGCGCCATCTGCTGATCTGTGATGTGGCGCGCTTCCGCACGGACACCATCGAGGACGGGGTGTCTCCGTGCCGCCCCAAGCCGGACCTCGACAACTTCTTGGAGATCCTCAGTGAGGTGCGACGCGGGTACGATGTTCAAGGTTTGTTCTTAACTTTCTATGATAAATAAGTGACTATGAACTCTTGCGCGTGGACATGCCTGCAGTTTCAGTGTAATAATAAATAATAGCCCGGTTGAGAAGCGAGAGATAAGGAGTTCGATTCCCGCTGCGAAATAATGATTTGCAATATATGGTCTGTCTGTCAATGTGTATACAATTATTCTATCAGTTATCCAGTGTCAATTATATAAGATGTACCTAATTTGAGGCTAAATAACACTATGTGAAATTGTCAATCTTTATTTATTATTTTCTACAACACTGTCTATTCTATTCAAGGATTGAACGCGAGCGATATCTGGGAGTACATAAAGAGTCAATGCTACACGTTCCTCCGATGCTGCTGTCTGTTCTTCCACTTCCTGAGCGACATCAACCCGCCCACAGAACTAACCGTCCCCAACGGAGACACCTGGGAAACCATGTGCGGGTATCTGGACCTGCCTACAACCTTCAAGGAGCTCATAGACAACCCGCTAGCCAGAGCGAAAGTGATGGAGTGGTCCGCGCTCTCCGACGACTGGTTCGACGGCACGATCGACCCGAACCTGGTTCTCGAACCGAAGGAGCCGCCGAGGTTGATACCCCTGCCGGAGGACTTTTCGGAGCTGATGAATATAGTTTCGGAGTTCTCGTGTCCGAATTCGGAGAGAGAGGATAGTAAGAATCCCACGATGTGCCTCATCTGCGGGCAGATTGTCTGCTCGCAGAGCTATTGTTGCCAGGCTGAGATAGCTAAGGTAATAATAATAAATTTTAACATTACATTACTTGGTACAAAACTAAGTCGTTTCCTGTCGTCTGTCATTCTGTATGTATGTATGCATAGGTCTTTAAAGTTTTCTACAATTTATTATCTAGTAGAACTATTTAGACAAAAACTGGTTATATTTTGACGGGAGAAGCCTGGGTTCCTGAGACACAGTTTTACTAGTTCGGGAACCTATAGATTCATAAACATATTATGTACCTTATATTCCTTTATTAAATAAAGAAATACTTCTTACTATTCTTTGCACAGTAGTGGCTTCCCGACATCTGTCCCTCTTGCATGAACATTAATCTGTTTAATTGTCATAGTATGTTCAGTGTATTGTGATGGTGTATGTGTGTGTGCGTGTGTGGTGCAGAACAACGGCAGCGGCGGCACGGAGCACGTGGGCGCGGGCATGGCGCACGCGGTGTCGTGCGGCGGCGGCGCGGGCGTGTTCCTGCGCGTGCGCGACTGCGAGCTGCTGCTGCTGGCAGCGCCTGCGCGCGGCGCCAAGCTGCCGGCGCCCTACCTCGACTCCTACGGCGAGACCGACCAGGTACTCTACTGTGCTGCTGCGGTTGCCCCCATCTAGATCTCCTCTGAAGGGTGCTAAAAGGGGGTACTGGAAGTCTTCATATAAGATCCGATTTTGATGGTTATATTTTTATTTAAAAGGTGGTTTCGTAAAGTTGATATGAAAATCTAATGAGAATTTTCAGCGTATTTTTTTTATTTATATATTTTAGAAAAACCATCGGCACAAAATAAGTACACATTAAGCTCATAAATAGTTAACTATCAGCATGTTGGGAACGCTTCCATCTGGTAATGATTTGATCAGTTGAGCTATCTATAGGTCGTTTGTAACGGTCTTTAGATGGCTTAACTGTTTCATATGTATTTTGTATATTTTGTAATGTAATGTAATTATGTACATATTTTATTTTGTTTAATAAAGAACGTTAACCATGAGGCCATTTAAATATAGAAATAATAGCTCCTCAAAACGCAGCCAATTATAGTTTGCACAGCGGATCTAGGCTTCCGTGAAGTTAGCCGTTTGTGATGCGCAAAGACAATTTAGTTTGAAAAAGCTACAATGCGCATCGAAACGGCTAGTTTCACGACGGCCGAGATCCGTTGTGAGAACTATACTCACTTTTAAAAGTTTACAGTAGAGAATGCTTTTAGCATTAAGCTCTAGCATTAAGAATAAAAGCTCGCGAGGTGTAGGTACTGTTCGCAGAAGTCTTATTTTATTTTTTACGATATTTATTGATTATACTTGTTTAATCAGGGCCTGAGGCGCGGGAACCCGCTGCAGCTGTGCCCCGCGCGCTACGAGACGCTGCGCATGGTGTGGCTGAGCCACGGCATCCAGGAGCGCATCGCGCGCGCCCTGGACACGCATCTGCTGGTCACCACCGCCTGGCAGAACTTGTGATAGCCCACACCACACCCCGGTATACATTTATTGGAAAACTAACAGCTAAATATAATTTTCTTAGAAACTTCTTTATGAGTAGTAGAGTTCTCTGTGATAGAGCTCGTCCGGGGAAGGCCTACCACCGTACCTATTTCTGCCACCAAGCGGTAATGCTCGCATTGCTGTGTTCCGGTGTGAAGGGTATGGTTTCCTGTGAAATTACTGGCACATGAGGCTTTCGATCTTAGCCTCAAGGTGGCAACCCGCGAGAGATACCTCTGGTATTGCAAGCGTCCATAGGCTGCGGTAACCGCTTACCATCTTGTGGGCCGTACGCTTGGTTGCCATTTGAGTTGTTTAAAAAAAAACTAGTAAGTAGCTACAGAAAGCCAATAGAAACACACTAGAAACTCATGTGTGAAAACTACTTAATAATAACACAAACATTGCGTGCCACTACGACCAAACTAAATAAATGTAAACACAACAAGAAAAAGAAAATTGGTTGTGAGAAAAAAAAACCTGAACTAGGAGTTAAAGAAGTTAAGGGTTAAGCACCGCCTTGCCTTGGTATTGCTGCTACAAAAAAGATCAATGGTCAACATCTTGCTAAAACTATTGACGGTCTCGCTCGCTCGCACCATATACGAATAAATAAATAATGCTGGACAATCCACACATCATCATCTAGCCCCAAGCCGAGCAGAGCTTGTGTTATGTGTACTACATGACTGATATACTTAATACAATACATAGATAGATATTTTTTATTATACATAGAAAATACCCAGAACACCTGGGACAAATATTTGTAGATCGTACAAACATTAGATCCGAGGCGGGAATCGAACCCGCAACCTCCGCGTCGCAGGCGGCCTGCGCACGCTGCGCTACATCGTTCGTATATTTGCAAATCGTACGAAAAAGAAAGGTTATATGTATAGTATATTTTAGCATCCGTGCAATGCCAAGGCGGGTCGCTAGTTTATAATTTTTATTTTTTTTTATTTTTTATACAACTGAAGTGGCAACCAAGCGTACGGCCCACAAGATGGTAAGCGGTTACCGCAGCCTACGGACGCTTGCAATACCAGAGGTATCACTTGCGGGTTGCCACCTTGAGGCTAAGATCGAAAGCCTCATGTGCCAGTAATTTCACCGGAAACCATACCCTTCGAACCGGAACACAGCAATGCGAGCATTACTGCTTGGCGGCAGAAATAGGTATGGTGGTAGTCCTTCCCCGGACGAGCTCTATCACAGAGAACTCTACTACTCTTAAATTGCTTATTAATTTTACTTTGACTTGCAGGTGCTTTGCTGGGCAAACGGCGATGCGCAAGTAGCAATATCTCCACTACGGATATCCGGTCCTGGAGCTTAGTGCTGTAGACCACGCCACCAGTCCTTTTATGGCCACCCTAAGCTGTGGATAGAAAGAAAGAAAGAAAATAATGTTATTCTGTAACGGTTCAAAAGCCAGTCCTGAGTGTTAGAACCAGGTTATGTTAATGACTCTTAACAGAACTGCTAAGATTAACACATCACGGTAACAGCTAGTAGTATTAACTTTGGCACTTCCGTGCTTCGTAGGGCACGTAAAGTAGGCCCCAGGCTTAACAGTCTGCAGCTATCACGGAGGCTTTTTGAGGGCCTAAAATCTCCGTTACTAAAATTGGTTAAAGAGAGTCCGCAGGCTACGGAACTTTTAAGTTTTTATGTAAATTTAGCACAAATTTCTAACGAGTTGTGAATGTTTTATGTTGTTTTATTTGGCCGTTGTTATCAGTTAAATTTTCTATGAAAAAGAATACGGACAGTGGACATTTTCATAGAAAAACTACACAGACAGATCCTACTAACGGATGCTCGTTTATTATATACAAACCCGACATATACCATGGATGAACCTGATGTAAGTAAGAATCACAGAGCGTATTTATAAAGTCAGTGTTCAGTTGTCTAAAGATAAGTCGATTGTTGAAATAAGGAAGGAAATTTTCTGAAAATGCCTTCTTAAAATCAAGGCTTGTTATACATGTTCCAAAATTATCTGTATATTTTACATAATTAGTAATAGTGTAACCTAAAATTAGTGTATATTGTTTTGTTTGAGTATTCTAACTTTAATATTAAAAGCTTCACATCCTCTGGCACGATGAATGATGTCGTCTGCCGTTTACGACACGATATGATTTGGAAAGTAAACTTAATGAAAATATACGCGCTTTTCACATTGTCCTACGCGATAGTCGCGACACTTTCACACATTTTACTGTCGTGCGCGGTGTAATGAACAACGGGGATGTCGTGTCGGATAGCGTGAAATCACTCGTAAGGCTAACTTACTCAATGGCTGTATAATGTAACCAATTCTTTTTGACGGACCTTTTGATTGTCTTTTTGATGTTTTTGTAACCAATTTTTATACCTCTGTTAGCTAATTTGTCTTCCAAATCTGTCATCATCAATTCAATGACATAAGAATGATAGGAAAGACAATATTTAGCAAGCCGCTGAAAATTTAATTTTTTTGTGAATAAGGGTTTAGTGTCTTCCTTTTCTAAAATCCATTTCAAATTTTAAATATTAATGCTTATATAACTAACTAGCAGACCGTCCCAGCTTCGCGTGGGTGCGATAAAACAGCACCCGAAGCCGGGGCGGTTCGCTAGTAATAAATATAGCCTTATCACTCAGATAATGTAGAGTTTATTCGTAGCAAACAAAAATACAAATTTTCTCTTTTTATAATATTATTAGTATACATTAATATTCCATACTCTTACACGCTCCAGGAATAGACAAAGTATTACTTAATTTCGTGTTGCGAGTTTTCGTCGTGAGAGTTTTTTTGCGTAGATTTTAAACTTGAATTCTAAAATATCTTTAGATAATCGACCTGTTGGTTCAGAGAAAGAAAACTTTATTGGTTGTTATAACATAGAATAATAGAATAATTATTTTAGTTAGTAAGTCAGTAAATAGCTTACTTTACTAAATAATTATATTATTATCTGTATACTAATGAGTTTGTGATAATAATCTTCTATTAAATATTATGGTATTAAATCCTTGCCAGTAGTGTGAGTTTCATATAGGTTGAGCTACACGGGTATGTTTCAGCTCTGCTCAATAACTAGAAACAACTTGTCCAGAGTGGCGTTAGCGAAGTTTTTAAGTCGATCCTATTACCTAGGACTATCCCTCTGATTCCGCTGGGTCATAGGATCGCCTTATCGTATGGGATGTATTTGAAGCATACGATGTGTAGCTTGACCGCAACGTTATAGTTTTCTAACTAACTCAAATATATTTGTACAGTAATAATCGCTAGATTTTTTTTTAAATGTAACACTTAGTAGTGATTAAATAGTACTTATTAGAGTTTTTTTGTTTAGGTAAATTCAGAATTTGTAACTTGGAGGAATGTTGAGCAAGCTATAGATCTTGAACGAGGCCTACGCGTAAGCATAGTCAGTTACTGCTCTATTATTGTTTGAAATAATGTCGTTTCATGCATATACAGTCGAATTGTGTTCATACGTGTTACTACAGTATTTTACCTACACGGTCTATAGCTTGCTCGCGTTCTAAGGGTGTGTTCATAAATAGCGCAGTCTCAGATATTCGCAGACGCAATCTCTGCTCACATCCGTTGAGGTGTTCACACACGCGATCTGTCGCCTAATAGCAGAGAACACGTCTGCCACGCTATCTGTGGTCCCACCCTAATATTATCAATATTTAAAACGATAAATATTTTGTCATAAAAATGGATGAAAAGTAAAAGTACGGTCAAAGTTTTGTGATTGTCATGTAATGGTGACATTTTGTCTTATGGCAGTTTCAGTTACTGCCATTTTCTATATAAAGTGATTAATTTAATTAAATAAAACATTGAAATTACTTCAGCTTTTTATTTACGAAGTTGGTGGCGCGATGAGCAAATGCTGGCAAGAGGTGCAGGTTCTATTCCGGCTGCAGGATAAATGTTTGCATAATTTGCAAATGTTTGTTTTGAGTCAGATTATTATTCTACTAAATTAGGGTTATAACTTCTTCAAGACTTTTTATGACTTTCTAAACTATGTATCAAGCAAGCAACTCAGCCAGGACCACTAGTTAAAAAAAAGTCACATATTACCAGAATAAATACATTTTATTATTCACCCTTATCTATCGATTACATCACGATAATCTTAACTATATTTTCTATGCTTATAAAAATAATAGATTTATTACATTTTTATTTGCTGCCATGTAAATGCTCAATTAATAAATACAACTATTTATTTGCGGAGAAAGACTAGCGTAGAAGACCTTACATTTTAAAGCCTTATTAAAAAACGTATAGTTGCTAGAATGACAGTTTATTTTATGAATAAGAGCGTTGGAGGCGGATTCTACTAATAAACAACGTTTGACGTTCTATTCAGTTCTAACTTAAGTTCGTATCCAGTTTCTGTTTTTACTCAAAAAGCTATTCTTTGGGCAAATAAAAACGATCGATCGTTGGCATTAGCTAAAACCGCAACAGAGATGTTAGTCCTATAAAAAAAAAGAAAAAGAAGATAAACACTAAAAACAGATAATCCGGGCTATTCCCAGTAGTCTCACCAGTCGGACTACTGGAAATTTCCTTCCTAACAGACTTACTGATAGTAAGACTACGCTAGGTGTCATAATTTGTTTCCCATTAGTTTTACTTTATCAAAATTTTAAAACAGACTTTGTAATTTATTGATAGACAGTAATTCTAACTTTAACTCTACTCGACATCCATAACAATAGCAAGGTCATGCCAAAAAAGCGATAGGAACCCAGCCGGTGTTGTTGCCAGTTCTTTTACGGCATGGGCGCGTTGGAACTGGTGTAAATTTTCCTAGCTTGTAAGACGTTTCAAAGTGATCCTTGTGATTCTATAGAAATAAATAATTTTTGATTTTGATTTTGAACAAAATCAAAATATTATCTGAATTTTTTTATTTACTATTTTACCCGTGTGATGTGTTAGTACTATTGGTTTATACCATCAATCAATAGTACTAGTGATACTACCGTGTCCTTGGTACCATCAAAAGATATAGGTAACTACTAGTTTATACCGTGTATTTACTTCTTACCCATCTTATGGTATGGAAGTAAAATTGTACACTTATCTTCTAACTAATCTTTCTCCGCCAGGCCATTATTGCAATACCAGATACACAATCCATATCCAGGGGGCTTATTCGCTATGACCTAGAAGATTCCGTACCAATAACGTGTAACTTAGTAACGTGTTCTATACGTGCCATGGTGTAAAATTGTAAAATTGTTATCCGTATCTGTGTTGTTTCAATAGCGATAGTTTCACTATCGAAAGGTTGACTTTAAAAAACATTCAGACGAGCCCTAAAACGTAGCTCGTCAACAACGATTCCACGGAGATATCGTAACCAGCCCGCGTTTGGTCATAGCGAATAAGGCTCCAGTTCATTACTAAATACTTTGTATAGATTGGCACAACACAATTCAAATTATTTACGTTAATACTTAGAATTAAAAGTGTTTTTTTTCCACTATCCGGCACGACGTCTATGAACACATATTATGTATTGTTCCGCGTGCCCTTTGGATGGGTGATCGCCAGTGATAATGTCAACTGAGCGCTTCCGTGCTTTGTAGGGCACGTTAAGCTGTCGGTCTCGGCGCGGAGGCCTTCATGCGGCTTATTAACTCCGTCACCAGTCAGTTGGCCACTAACGCATACGAACTAACTTTTTGACACACCGTACATTAAGAATGTAAGTAAGTAAGTATTTATTTATTTGACACAGGAATATTAGGTACATGATTTGTTTATGAATCCATAGGTTCCCAAACTAGTAAAACTGTGTTTTAGGAACCCAGGCTTCTCCCATCGAAATAGAATCCGTTTTTGTGGTCTAATGTCGTACCGGATAGTGTGAAAACGCTTTATTATACCGCAAAATACATTATTATTTTAGCCTTAATATATTACTAGCTTCGCGCAGCTTTGTCTATACAAATAAGCCTATATCCTAATTCTGTTCAACACCATTGCTATTTCAAGTTTCATCAAAATCGGTTCAGCATTTGGTTGACAGCAAATACACATTTTGGCTTTATAATATTAGTAGTATAATTTGTCTGATTTAAAATTAAGGTAAGGTTGCATTTGTAAATTATTTTTATTGTGAGTTCTATCTCACAATCAAATTGTGATCTTTGATGTTTCATACAGGTAGAAAAGAGACGGAATGGTATCGAAGAATAAAAGGAGTACCTTTTAGAGTACTGTGTTGAGTACGTACGTATGTAGTTATAAGGGCGAGGCGACGACAGACCAGACCCATGATCACAACTCTGTTAGCGACCAATTTCTATTGATTTCGATCTACTGTCTAGCTACTACAGCTCTACTGTCATGGGCGTGTTGGAATTGGAATACAGCAAAAATGAATTCACTTGACTATTTCTCTTTCATGCGTATTACACGAAACTAGCCCTTAATGGTACACATTTCTTATAGAGCTCTTGAATAGCTTTACGCTGTTGCTAGCAGACCGTTCTGGAAAGCACACCTTAAGTAAATAACGATGGAATAAATATTTTATATCGTTAAATAGGTCTTTCATTGGTTACCCAATTCCAATATTTATATTGCGATAGTTTGAGATGGAGATCAATAGAGATTGGTCGCTAACAAAGTTATGTGATCAAACCGTTGGAGCGGTGCTATTTTTATTTTATTACAAAACTTTTTGATTTTTGACTGACGACCGATGTGGCGCAGCGGGCGTAGGTCCACCTGCGCCGCGGAGGTTGCGGGTTCGATACCCGCCTCGGATCAAATGTTTACGATCTACAAATATTTGTTCCGGGTGTTTTGGGTATTTTTTATATATAATAAAAAATATCTATGTATTGTATTAAGTATATATCAGTTATCTAGTACCCATAACACAGCTCTGTTTAACAGCAGCTAACCTTGGGGCTAGATGATGCTGTGTGGATTGTCCAGCATTATTTATTTATTTGTCGATAGTTCTTCATCATCTCTAAGTACTTACTTTAGTTATTTTTATTTAATGTTTGTGTTTTATTTAATTTTCTCAAACCCTAGATTATTATTTATTTTGGAACCCTGTAAACTTAAGGAGGAGGGCGTTTATATATGCGACACAGTGTTTCACTCCTGCGGATATCATCGTTTCCATTATGTTTTAGTATCATATGTTATTGTTCCGAATAAAGATATTTGTATTCATCACCTAGCTTCGGCCGGCTCTGAAGTTAGTCGATTGTGAGTCGGACAGTCAGTTTAATTTAGATCCATTGCGCATCGAAACGGCTAACTTCACGACGACGGCGGAATCTGTTGGCAATACTATATTATATAAATCTTTACATAGTATAAAATTAAGTCGCTTCCCGCCATCGGCCTCGTGTCTGTTTGTTTGTATGTATGTATGTACGCTTAGACCTTTAACTACGCAACGGGTTTTAATGCGGTTTTCAGCAATAGATAGAGTAATTCAAGAGGAAGGTTTAAAGCATCCATGCGAAGCCTGGGCGTGTCCGCCAGTACTGTTTATAAAACAATGACATTTAGCACAATTTCATTTGACGCTTCCGTCTTTTTTATACCACAAAAGTGGCAAAAAAGCGTAAGTGTCTTGAGGTTGTTGGCACTCGCAAGATCGTACACACGCAGAGAGCGGGCGCGGGTCGGGTCGTATCCCTCGCGGGCCCGTCGTGGTGTATTTTGTTTTTGTATGGACGACAGGGATCATTAAGCATGCGCGGGTCTGGCGCGGGTCGGGTCGGGTCAGTGTGTTGTCCTTGTCGTCCATACAAATTAAACAAAATACACCCGCGACGGACACGACCCGACCCGCGCCCGTCCACGGTGTTTTTAGCCGCAGCTGCAGCGGTCGTTGCTAGCTGCTGGCTGTCTGCTCCGCGGCAGTGTGAGCACACCGTCACCCTGGAAATAAGAAATTTATTATAGGGAAACCATTGACAACCATTTATTACGCTCATAAATGAAACTATGAGGCTATTTAAAGGAAAAAATATATATAATAGGGAATAGGACACAGGCTACTACTACGGGATAAATCTCGGAAAAAATACGTTTCCCGAGTCCCACGCGAACGAAGTCGCGGGCATCAGTTACTGATCACTGAGAGAGAGCAGACGCTCTGGGCACATAAAGCGGCAAAACACACAGAGCCCTTCCTGTGTGTTTTTGCGGGTCGGACGCGGGTCGGGCGCGGGTCTATTTTGTTTACGCCCCGATCCGTGTACGACCCGCATCCGACCCGCGCACGCTTTCCGTGTGTCCTTGTCGTCATATGTGAAACTACCACCTATTATTTTGACGACCGATGTGGCGCAGCGGGCGCAGGTCCGCCTGCGACGCAGAGGTTGCGGGTTCGATTCCCGCCTCGGGACAAATGTTTGTACGATCTACAAATATTTGTTCCGGGTGTTCTGGGTATTTTCTATATATAATAAAAAATATCTATCTATGTATTGTATTGTATTAAATATATATCAGTCATCTAGTACCCATAATACAGCTCTGTTTAACAGCAGCTTACCTTGGGCTAGATGATGCTGTGTGGATTGTCGAGTATTATTTATTTATTTATTTATTATATAACAACTATAAATGAACCAACCATATGAGAGCAATAAATGAATTGAATTGAATTGAATTACCTCGACGGCCGCGACGCGCAGCGGCTGCTTGGAGTACAGCTTGTGAGCCAGCGTCATGAAGATGGCTTCCACGTTGTTACATTCCGCGTCTAGGAGCGCAGACGTTTCAAACAGCTGGGGATAGATAAGGTGAGTTCGTGTGAGTCAATGTCCAGCTCTGGTGACGAAGTTGGTGGAAGAGTAGTAGCGTTGAATGAGTAATAATTAATAATTATAATTGTTTATTTCAACATAGTACACGAATAATACATATTAACAATAGTAGGTAACGTGCTGTTAAGTTATTAAGTTTTCTTAATAAATATTAATAATATTTTATTTAGCCCAGTATCTATAAATATTTAATCAATTGTTCTATTTATGGGTCATGAAACAAAGTGAGTTGGTGGTTGGCATAGTAAATTATGTAGGCACCAAGTATGTTACTACAAATAATTATAATATTCATGAATTGCATAAGTTCCAAAATGATATCCATACTAGTGCAACTTTCACAGAGTTAATTTTTCATTTACACATGTTTATTTTACCAGCCACTGTACACTATTGACAGTTTGGAAGTTAGGAACAAAAATAGTTAAAATAATCTAGTAGTAGAGTTATTTGAGATAGAGCCCGTCCGGTGAAGGACTACCACCATACCTATTTCTGCCGCCAAGCAGTAATGCTCGCATTGCTGTGTTCCGGTTCGAAGGGTATGGTTTCCGGTGATATTACAGGCACATGAGACTTTCCTTCAAACGTCTCAGGGTGGTAACCCGTGAGTGATACCTCTGGTATTGCAAGCGTCGTTTGTTATAGAAACGATACCCTTCGGCCCGGAACACAACAATGCTGTTTACTTGCTAATAGCTAGCTTGCTAATAATAGCTTAATAGCTTGACGGCAGAAATAGGTATGGTGGTAGTCCTCCCCCGGACGAGCTCTATCACTGAGAACTCTACTACTCTTAAAATGTGGGCAGCGGCACTGATTTTTAAATGTAACCTAGTAGTGTAGGGCAGTGCAGTGCAGTGCAGTGCAGTGCAGTGTGTCTGCGTGTACTTGACTGACCGGCATGCCGTACTTGTCTGCGAGGCGCTGCGCGGCGGCGGTGGCGCGGCGCGACTCGCTCGTGCCGCGGTCGCACTTGTTGCCCACCAGCACGCGCGGCGCATGCGCGAGCCCGTGCGCATCCACCTCCTGCATCCAGCTCGATATCGACTAAGTAAGTAAGTAAGTAAAAAAGTTTATTTCGAGACAGTTGATACATAGTAGGTGGTAATAAAATTAAAAGTGTATATCTAAGCAGTTAAGCATATACGAGTACATTTAGATCATCAAATCTTCGAAAATGGTCGCCATTCAGCATTTGCTAAAGCAGCATACATACTACTTTAGCGCTGGTCTTCCATGGCGCCAACGGCAACTGCGGAACACTAGTCGCCGCTTTTAAATAATTAAAATAAAAGTTAGAACTCAAAGATAAATTATAACAATGAATGTATGAAAATATTGAAATGGCAGCAAAAATAAATAACAAGTAAAAAAAAAACAATACTAACATTAAGTATCTAAAACAAACCAGATTGAGACCCAGAACGACTATTTGAGTTTTCTGAGATTCTAACAAGTGTTTTCTAAGTGAGTTTTTTAAAGTCCAAATGGAAGGACTAAGGAAGACAACTCTTATGTAGCCTGTTTGTACATGTTGGCGCAGGCTTGCCGAGTGAACGCCAACGCCAACGTGTGGACAGCATCACTCGGTGACATTCGTTGCTCGCTTAGCTGGCCGAGTCAAGACAAGCACGACATCAAGACACAATAAAAACATATACACATATAATATAACATAATATAATATATATATATAACATATAGGCCCAGGCCTATACTTCACTGAACTCAAGAATTAAACCAACTTAGTCCGAACTGTATCTTTTTACAAAATAGTGGTCATTCGTTCTTACCTTATAATTTGTAAACACAAGTAATACCTACCTAACCCAATCAAAATTTGTGTACCTTAGGTTAAGACTTTTGCTGAAAATAAACGTTTTTATTTATTATTTATTTATATTAATTTGGTTTTTGTTATACAAAAACAAACTTGTTTATATCTTTTAAATAAGGTACTAAGTATTTATTAATTTATTAATTATTGAAATAACATGAAATTTGTAATATTATTTCATATCCTGTAGCTGTGAACTATATCTAGCAGTGGAGGTTAATTGGCTGGTATGATGATGAAAGTCAAGGAAAATAAAGCAGTTATTAAAACAGTATTAATCTGTGGTCTTACTAGGAATGTATCTGGTTTAGTGACGTCATACACTATGACGACAGCGTGCACGTTCCTATAGTAATGCTGCACCATTGACTTCCGAAACCGCTCTTGGCCAGCCGTGTCCCATAACTGCAACTGTAACATAATAACTACTAAGTTGCCTTGGAATTTAGATCCTTATTCGTTTGTAATTTCGAGCGTTTTTTCAACGAATGCCGCAGGACCTGTGATCTGCTTATTTAGGAAATACGGGCTCATCTAGCGAAAAGTGGTATAAGATTTGATGCAAAAATAGTAGGTAAGTATATAATTCGAAATTTCGGCGAAATCATCACAAGACTCCGTGGCGCAACGGTAGCGCGTCTGACTCCAGATCAGAAGGTTGCGTGTTCAAATCACGTCGGGGTCAAATGGCTTTTTGCGTTTTTTTAATTTTTTACATGTTCGCGATTTTATCCCGCTACCTTCAGCTTTGTGTGTAACAGTGTCAAGCTTAAACTCATACAAATTCATCATTCTATCAGTCAGTTACTGTACACTATTTTATCTTATCATCATCACACATTGCAGTAGTTAGGTTTTTTGGAGAGCACATGAGTGTCATCTCTACATAGTATATAACAAAATCGCTTCCCGCACCATCTGCAGGGGGTCTGGACATTTTTACAAGCTTTTTTAGATTTGGTTCCTGCCTCAGGACAAATATTTGGATAATCTGCAAATATTGCCAACTGGCCTAGGGTATAAGTATCATTGTCACATCCAATTTGTGTAAGATAGTGATAGGGATATCTAATCAGTAATTTGAATACAGAGATAACCGCTGATTACAGGACATTGTAACTGGCAAATGTTTCTAACATAGGTACCTACCAAAAAAATACTGACTTTGTTTTAGTAGGTATGTGTGAGTTGATGATGATCTATAGCACCTTTCCATGGACAGTCAGAGTATATTATTTACTGCAATGTAAGAAACTATTGTATTTTGTTCAGCACTTCGCTAACTTTAGATTTTGAATGGGGCTACTTAGAGTATTAAGTACCTTTACAATCTCATTGTTAATTTTTATGTTCCTCTCCCTGAAGTCAACACCAATTGTAGCTTCAGATTTATCCAGGAACTGGTTCTCACAAAATCTGTAAGTAAGACAAGTTTTTCCAACACCAGAATCGCCCAGGACAATAATTTTGAACACTTTCTTCTGAACTAAGCCAGGTATTTGTTGGGTATTCTCAGGCATCGTACGTAAGGGGGCGGAATCGGGTAGGTTTTCATTTAAATTAAATATTTACACGCAAACTAAAACACCGACTTATTATTTTTTTTGTTAATAAGTTTACGATGGCAAATTAAAATGTAAGTAACTTTTTTAGGAGGCAACAATTACATCTATAAAGGAAAAAAGAGACAAAAAAAAACTTTGATAACTCTCTAAAATTGGTTGTGTTACATTTTGACTTATATTTTAAATGTTGCAATAAAAACTGCTACAGGAAGAAAAAACTAAGAAAAAACTAGATTTTCTACTATGTTTTTGGACGACCGATCGATGTGGCGCGGCGGGTGAAGGACCGCCTGCGATACGGAGGTTGCGGGTTCGATTCCCGCCTCGAGTCAAATGTCAAAAAGCTGTCAATTACCTACTTCCAGTATTATTTTTATTCAGTGATAATTTGGGGAAGAGAAGGTAAAAACACCTACAAGCACACAAGAAAAGATGCTGACACAATTATACACCAAACATTCACACTTACAAAAAGGAAGGGCTTTCACCATAGCTAACGTTCACAACAGTGGTGACTGATGAGACACAGTTAGCCTCGGAAGCATATAATCTTTGCTCGGAAGTACTCGGAATCAACATTTGAGATAAATGAGTTGTGCCATGAAACTACAGACAAAAGCTTTCACACACCGCCATACAATCTTCTACAACTAACCCTCCTATCAGACTCGCACTAACCACTGTTTTCCTTTCTGCAGTGCAGTGCAGTGGTTTCGTGTAAATCTGGTATAAATAGATAAAAGTTCGCGCTCTCAGCTAGTCATCCTAAAGATTTTATTTTATGGGTATCTTAGTATGGCAACATTAGTAGCAACACAGCACAGTAGATTTAGTAGATTTTGTGACATATGGGAAGAACTTGGTAGGTTTTTACAAATGTCGGATGAGCTACGAAAGGTGGTTGTGGTTCGGTTTCGAAGTTATTTAAATTTAGAGTCCAAATCGAGTTTAGTTACTGTGTAATTTGTATTTAAGGCTACATTATTAGAAGTGCTTTAAATTAGTTTTCGTTTTTGACAGCATACTCGATTTATTTTATGAAATATCCGTTTAATCATAACCATAAAATTATCGCCATCGTCTTGTGAGCTAAAATCCTTCTGATCGCGTTAAATGAAAGTGTTGTTTACATTCCGGAGAGTGTAACGTGTGCGAATCGAGCCTGTTTTACGACTTGATTTTTGAGTGACCGGTGAATGCGTTCCAATATGTGTAAACTTGTGGTTTTGCAAAATGTGTGCAAATGCACATAATTTGATTAGAAAGTGTTATTCTGGTGTTAGCTGTCGAATGTGGCCTTAGGATTGCCATGTCCAGGCTAGTGGACTATTTCGTTATAGTGGGATTTGACCACGAGAAGGAAAGTGAGTATAATTCATGATCTGTCAAGATTTTGTAGAACTAACCAGTTCAATGACTTCACCAAAGCATAGCTGTAAGAAACTCACACTCGTATACTGACCTATCTCCACATCTTCTGTTATCATCACCAACTCATCAGTCCCTGAAAGAAATAAATCTAGTAGGCACCAAAATTTTAGTACAAGAATATATTAATCAATTTTATGCTTTACTGTGAAGGAACCAATCAATTTGACACTACTAAAATATCCACATTTTACTGTTATGTTACAACTGATCATGTGACTCAAGAGTTCAATGACATGTCTTTATGGCAATTTATTATGATACTGTTCCTACATAGCTGTGTTGTATTGGTTGCTTATCAATCAAGATAAGCTGTCAATAACAGCAAACCTGAGAAGTTTGAATTTTAATGTGTAATACAACTCAGTCATTTCCATTGTGTAGTAACAATAAAAATATAAGGTATATTATGGTATTAATAGAAATAAATTACATATAAATTTAAAAAAAATATTAAATAAGTTAAATATTACCTAGCTGCCTTTTCTCGTATCAGAACAGTCTAAAAGGAGAATCTTAAAGAACCAGAATCAAATAAGAACCTGAGGACCATTATTTGTTGATTAGCAACCCACAAAGTGATCATGGCAACAGTAACTAAATTGAGACTAAATTATAACAGCCTTGAAGCCGCAATGAACACTAAACAAATGTGTTCTTTTATACCCTGTAGAATAGAGATTTATAATTATACCTACCCTGCATAGTTCTAATTGGGGGACAATATCTGCACTTACATCTCGCATTTGTCTTGTTTTATGTCTCGCTATTTCATGCAATCTGCCTTACCAATACTTAAATACACTACGGCTGCGTTCATGAACAATAAAAATAACAGATAATTTAAAAAAATTATGTACATAATTACATTAAGTACATTACAAAATATACAAAATACATATGAAACAGTTGAGCCATCTAAAGACCGTTACAAACGACCTATAGATAGCTCAACTGATCCAAATCACTACCAGTAGGAAGCGTTCCTAACATGCTGGCTGCATTGCCACATTGAATGGCAATGCTGATCTGTTGAGCCAGATATGAACCAGCCTTTGGATCACGCATCGCTTCGACCAGACGCCCGGAAAGAATTTTGAAAACGCGGTGAGCCCCGGTACGCCACGGACCCAGGGTCTCCACTCCAAAAGGCTCAAATATGAAAATAGCTCAAAAAAATTAACGATTCCTGTTGATTCAACTTATTGGCTTTGCTGTAGTTACAAATTGAAGTACACATTTTGTAATTTATATATTTGACCTGGGGTGTTGTCTTCCCTGGAATGCCCCCTTAGCTATAATTTTGAATTATGAGATCATTGTTTTGACAAAAAAATGTATGACACCCGCGAATAATTTAATCAACTATTAAAGGACGAATGGATTTTGGTTGCCCCACTTTCCTATGAAGGTCTTCTGATCATTCAATCTGATAGGAATCCAAGGCATTCTGCGTCATTATTTCCGAAAGAAATAGACAAAAACAATTTGCCGAAACTATCCATTAATCTAGTCATTGCTACACAAATGCGGAAATGCCGAATTCTATTTAGCGAGAAATCAATAGTCCTATTTCCGCGATTCAGACACTTGCGAAATTATTGGAATAAAGAATGGTACCAATTATAATATCTGTATATCAGCCGATACACGTCCACTGCTAGACATAGGCCTCCCCCATAGAGCGCCATGACGACCGATTTTGAGCCTTCACCATCCAACTTCCTGCGACCGCTTTAATGTCATCGGTTCATCGAGTGGGGGGCCGTCCTACACTTAAATAATTATAATAATCAGGATTTAAAAGCCGGATGAATATACAGACTACTCTCCCTATGGATAATCTTTTATAAATATACTAGCTATCGCCCATGACTTTGTTCGTGTACTATACGTATAAATCATCCCCTTGAATCACTCTATCTATTGATGAAAACCGCATTAAATTCCATTGCGTAGTTAAAAAGATCTAAAGCGTGCATACTAGGTACATTATAGATATTATATAAAGGGATAGATTGTGGTAGCGACTTTTACTATCTAAAGAAGTGTCAGTAATTAATGTGATTGACCTATTTGAACGGCACTTGACAATAGGGCCGCCCGCGCCTAGCCGCGCCGCGCTGGTCACATCAGAAATTGAAAATTTTTAGAAGAAGGGATGCACCAGATGGTATGTTAGTTACATGATAATAAAATTTAACATCCGAATGATTCACAGGGTATAGAGTAACTTCTGTGACAGAACCAAACATAAGTAAGTAATTTCGTAAAAAAATTTAGGATAAAGACATAAAATCAAAATTTTTGTTGTATCCAAAACAAGATTTTATCCTGATAAACAAATATTACCTATTAGTTATACTCTAAAATTTCTTCTAAAAAATCTCTGTCATTATATACAAATCTCTATTTAGTTCGTCAATCAAAAGGTTTTTATTTTATGAAATTTAAAAAATATATTAAATGTTTATTTCGGTCTCCTCAAGTTTGATCTTAAATAGTGTCGTCGCAAGGACTTTTCCAAGGATATTTATATCAAGTTCATACCACAAAGAAACAACGCACAGCACAGCAGCGTGGCCTTTAACTTGATACGATATCCTACCTTCATAAGCAACTGAAACGTGATATCGCTGTATACAGTTTGTTGCAATTGTTGCTAGTACTATTTATTGTTTATTGTATGTAAGTAACAGGCTGAGAGTTATCTATAATTATGTGCTAACAAAATAGATTCCCGCCTTCTATCCCTCTGTAGTATGATTTTTTAACCTAGGCAAGAACGCAACATCCATCAATCCGCACTGGGTTCGCGTGGTGGATTAAGACCCAATCACTCTCGCTCGAGAGTAGGCCAGTGTCCCAACAGTGGGAACATTAAATAAATAATAAAATAAAATAAATAAATAAATAATGCTGGACAATCCACACAGCACCATCTAGCAAAAAAAAACAGGTCTGTATTATGGGTACTAGATGACTGATATGATAATATACTTAATACAATACAATACATAGATAGATAGTTTTTATTATATATAGAAAATACCCAGAACACCCGGAACAAATATTTGTAGATCGTACAAACATTTGACCCGAGGCGGGAATCGAACCCGCAACCTCCGCGTCGCAGGCGGACCTGCGCTCGCTGCGCCACATCGGTCGTCAAACATTAGAAGGCTGTCATGATGATGATGATGAGAACGCAAAGATTTTCATCCAAAGATTGATTCAAGAGGTAGGGATAAACACCAAATCACCATTTTACTCCACTTTGCGGTGGAATCTACGGAAATGAAATAGTTCGCAAAGCACTCTGTGGGTATCAAGGTCGTTCGCTTTCTAGAAATGGGCTTGCTTGTTTTGCAGTGCTGGTTTGTGGCTCGTTTTGTCACAATAGCTTTTACTTTTGATTGGTTTACCGGGTTTACCAAGCTCTTTGGCACAGAATGAAGTAAGCTTTTACATCATTCTGTGCCAAACAATATGAATGACGTATTTTCCATTCTAATTATTTCCTCTATCGATGCCGAGGATTCACAGATGATAGTAGCTATTATACGTTTATTTCTGCTGAATGCGTGTCTCTATAAATATTTTTCTGGGATGATCACAACCAAGGTGACCAAGAAAGAACCAGTAATGTCTACGTAGAGAATGTGTTTTTGAGGCTAACTGTTTATTTTGCCAGACCTGTCTTATTTTATGGTCTAGTGCCCTTGAACCAAAGTTTATCTTATCGGTTAAGTTAAGGGTCTGCAAAGTGATCTGGGGGCTTATTCACTATGACATAGAGATTCCTTACCAATAACGTGTAACTTAGTAACGTGTTCTATACGTGCCATGGTGTGAGTTTGTAAGATTGTTTTCGGTATCTGTGTTGTTTCAATAGCGTTAGTTTCGCTATCGATAGGTTGACTTTGAAAAACAGTCAGACGAGCCCTAAAACGTGGCTCGTCGACAACGATTCCACGCAGATACCGTAACGAGCCCGCGTTTGGTCATAGCGAATAAGGCTCCAGTGCAGATAAGATAGAAACCCTGCCAACCCTCTAATTATGGATTCATCAGGGCGTTTCGAGGACGCCATGATATCATGCATATTGCCGGTCACGTCCCGCCGACGGATTTCCAATTATTTGCCGTGCCCTGAGGGAGTTGGATATTTTCATTGAGTCACTATTGGTAGGGGTTAATAAGGAGCGCTCGTGACGTAGCTGGCTAAGTTGTTCTTAACAGATCAACAAAGATAAGCACTGTTCCGCAGGGTCATCATTTGGATGGGTGACCGCCAGTGGCAATTTCAACTGAGCGCTCCCGTGCTTCGGAGGGCACGTTAAGCAGTCGGTCCCGGCTTTTTCAAAGTTGTTAGGCCATGACAGAGGCCTTCGGGCGGCCTAAAAACTCTTTCACCAGAGTTGGCCACTGACCCATACGAACGAACGAATTAGCTTCCTTTAATATTAAGATAAAAAGAGCACTAGTCTAGTGGTAGTGACCCTGCCTTCCGATCCTAAGGTCGTGGGTTCAAACCCGGTCGTGCACCAATGGATTTTTCTATTCGAAAAAATTATGTGCGCAATGCCAGTGCTCTCGTACGGTGAAGGATAACATCGTGAGGAAACCGGCATGTCCAAGAACTAAAAATTCGAAAGACATGTGCCATCCACCAATCCGCATTGGGTCCGCGTGGTGGATTAAGACCCAATCACTCTCGCCCAAGAGTAGTGTACCAAAAGTGAGAACATTAGAAAGCTGTCATGATGAAGATTAAATATCAATGATCGTATGCCGTAGAGCACGGGAGATGATATGATATGATGATAAGACCATTGCCGCCGCAAAGTAGGAGCGAGTAGACACCACTGCTTTCCTATTCTTTTTTAAGATACATAAATCAGCTTAGCAATTCCATGTACCAGCAACACTGTTTTCTTGAAATAAACTATTTACATTTACAGTACACCAGATAGTAATGTAAAGTAAAGTAAAAAAGTTTTTAACACACTTGCTTATAAAGTGGCTCTATGGTCATCGCAATTAGGCACAGAATGACACCCATAATCAAACTATGACTTTTTCGGCTCTTTAGTCGACTGGCCCCGGAAAAAACTGGCCCTACGGGGCCAGTTGACCTAATGCATTTAATTTATTACTTTTCTTTAGTCGACTGGGCCCATTACTAATTTAAATAAAAAATCTATAGTCAAATTCCAAACCCGTGTACAGATGTGTACAAAACTTACTTGAGATAAATAAAAATGAAACACCATGGTTATATGATACTTATGTTTATTGGGTTATTTTGATTTACTTAGAACTAGTCAAAATCAACAATATACAACAATGTAAAATTAAAGTTCTTAAAAGTCACAGTCGGTTGATTAATGCTTTAACAGAAGTATTCTAACTAACAACATAAAATTAAAATATTTAAAAATCAGCCTTTTGATATATGCTTGCTTACTGAGAACTATTAAAAATTAACAATATATAATAAAGTAAAATTTAAAATATTGGTAAACGAGTCTTTTGAATAAATAATGCTTACTTAGAAATATCCAAAATCAACATTATACACTTATACTAAATTAAAATAGATACTTAATAATCACAGTTGTTACAATAATCAAGTACTCTTCTATTTTGTTTGAAATCTACATATTATGCGTTTAAAACGAACTGCTATGACGATTAATTATATAATCCATGATAATATCGACAAAAGTTGAAACACTTTTCTTCTTGTCTATACTAATAACAAATTCTGTAAGCGGGGCTAGTCGACCAATTCAAAACATGCATTAGGTCAACTGGACTCGAAGGGCCAGTTCGAGCGGGGCCAGTCGACTAAAGAGCCACTTTTTCATTGCTATAACTCACTAGTGAGCTATAGATTTTTTTTGTTATTTTATTATGAGTTCTTTTTCTTATTTTATTTACAAGTGTGTTGAAAAACGTCGTATGATACACGTGTGTATTGATGATTACCGTCCTCGGCTATCTTGAGACACTCGCCTACGGCTCGGCGCCTCAGCGGTAATCACCATGTTACACACTAGTACCATAATGTACTATTATTTCGAGACAGTTGATACATAGTAGGTGGTAATAATATTAAAAGGGTATATCTAAGCAGTTAGGCATATACGAGTGCATTTAGATAATAAGTCTTCGAAAATGGCCGCCATTCAGCATTTGCTAAAGCAGCATACTACTTTAGCGCTGGTCTTCCATGGCGCCAACAGCAACTGCGGAACACTAGTCGCCGCTTTTAAATATACTATAGATACTAAGCAAGTTCCTAAGCACAGAACAGATATTAGTATGACCTAAGGCCAGTAACTCATTACTTCTAAACTAAAGTTCATTATTGGGGCTCGACAAGTTTTATGATCTCTCTAAAATGTTCCTAATGAAAAATGATTTTGAAATCACCACTGATGAATTGAAATATTACAATATACGTCGTGTGTACTATTTTCCTGTACAATATGGTCCAAGTTCATTGTGTTAGCATATAGGTATAATATGAGGAAATAGGTTGGTATTATATAGCTAGGTTTTTATGATGAACTAGTAGGACGCCCTGCGAGTTGGTCCGCGCAGACTTCTTGATGCATTCTTCTGGCTTGGTTCACAAATCTCCTTAGAATCCCCTGCGAAGGGAATTTCTCTACTTGTGTTCAAAAATCCCTTTATAATCGAACTTAGCGGCAGGGGATTTGTGAACGAAAAGTCTCAAAGTCCCCTTACCTTTCGTTACCTTACTTCACCCGTTGCGTTCTCGATTGAATTTCGGGAATTTATTTCTTAGTGCACAAAAAAAAAACATTGAATAGACACTCAGAAAATATTCAGCTCTGCATCTGTTGACGATTTTATATTTTAGGTTGATGACAAAATTGACGAATATAGATAGTGGTATAGTCAAAAATCAAATCAAAATCAAAATAAAAAAATATTTATTTCAATAGAATCACAAAGATCACTTTGAAACGTCTTACAAGCTAGGAAAATTTACACCAGTTTCAACGCGCCCATGCCGTAAAAGAGCTGGCAACAACACCGGCTGGGTTCCTATCGTTTTTTTGGCATGACCTTTGCTATTGTTATGGATGCCGAGTAGAGTTGGAGCACATTCGTCCCAAGCTTTTTAGGCCTAATACATAATATAATAATATCTAACGTATAAACATACAAGATTCAGAAAAATACTGACCTATTAATGTTGTTGACTATATTGTATTTGAGGCATTTGGGCGGCCTAGAAACTCTGTCACCAGAGTTGGCCACTGACTCATACGAACTTACTTACTTTTTGTTGATTAATTACTTCAAAGCTTGGTTAACTTTCTTGCATTATTATAAAAATAAATTGATATTATAAAAGCATTCAAACTTCTTAGTACCCGGGCTTTCTGAACTTTCAGGAAGATCAACTAATCTTTTAAAATAAATTTAAGTCTAGGTGTATGTATGTATGCGGGTATCTAACTGCCTGCGTAGTACCACAGGTACGTACTTAGTTATCCGCCTAGATATACTGTCCTGTCACTGTCCACTTGCCTGGGTCAAGGCCTTCTCCATTCCCTCTAATCTGGAACACGAAACTATTCGCGGAACATGCTCATGTCTAAATACGTTAAATAGTTATTTAAAACTCCAACAAGCTTACCGCCTAATGTACAAGCTTATTCATCGTATTTTTTAGTTTAAAAGTATTCATTCTTGCTATTTGCAGCTACGGTATTCACAATATTCGCTTTTTATCGATGTTTTTTTTTTTTTTTATACAACTGAAGTGGCAACTAAGCGTACGGCCCACAAGATGGTAAGCGGATACCGCAGCCTATGGACGCTTGCAATACCAGAGGTATCACTCGCGGGTTGCCACCTTGAGGCTAAGATCGAAAGCCTCATGTGACAGTAAATTCACCGGAAACCATACCCTTCACACCGGAACACAGCAATGCGAGCATTACTGCTTGGCGGCATAAATATGTATGGCGGTAGTCCTTCCCCGGACGAGCTCTATCACAGAGAACTCTACTACTCTTATTTTATATATTATACTACGGTTATATATAGGTTATACTACGGTTGAAAAGATCAACTGATACAACTTTCCTGGTGTGATAGAAGTTCTATCAGTTTTTGGAAGACATTTTCACACAGCGTTAACTAGTACCTTCGCAAAATTACAAGAGGGTACATCGTTCGTTAGGTACCCACAATCCCACCGGAAGTCCACCAGCTAGAAAATAGTGCGCCTTTGAGACAATATACATATATTTAAACCATTTATTTACCATTAGCTTCCACCTCCGGCTTCCTTCGCTTAGTAGTTCGGTAGATAAATAAACAAGCCTCTATATCTTTGCCTCGACTAAGTATCTCCATCCCAAATTTTATCCAAATCGGTTCAGCGGTTTAGTCAGGAAAGCGTAAATTAAAGATTTGGATAAAATTTGGGATAACAGGCAGACAGACAGAGTAACATCGGAACCTATAATACTAGTATGGATAACAACACTGATATAGAGCAAAATTTACTTTCAGTTCACTTACTGATCGCAATACCCAGCATACGATGTCTGTGAGCTTGTATTTTTAAATATCTTGGTATACTTATTAAAATCAGTCGATCGGTACTAAATAACTATCTAAATATGGCCATAGAACACCTACATAATTTCTAAGCTAAACATAGCTGGGACCAGTTTTACAGCTCGTCTTCGAAACATGGTTCCATGCCAGTTTATTAGCTAGCCTAGATGGCTTGCTGGTATTCCTACGCACTTCTTTTTAATATAGTGCTCGTAAACGGCGAACAAAGAAACCGTTGTGAGATAGACGTTATTGAACAGGATTCTCTGCGAAGCGCTCTGAATCCGTTCAACACAATGGTACTTATTGACGGCCTCAGTTAACAAGCGAGAGATATATATATATTTTTTATACAACTGAAGTGGCAACCAAGCGTACGGCCCACAAGATGGTAAGCGGTTACCGCAGCCTATGGACGCTTGCAATACCAGAGGTATATATAATCGCGGGCGCCATCTTGAGGCTAAGATCGAAAGCCTCATGTGCCAGTAAATTCACCGGAAACCATACCCTTCGCACCGGAACACAGCAATGCGAGCATTACTGCTTGGCGGCAGAAATAGGTATGGTGGTAGTCCTTCCCCGGACAAGCTCTATCACAGAGAACTCTACTACTCTTAAAAGAGAGAAAGAATCTAGATAGCGATTTGGTTATAAAACTGCGAGACAAATGTTTGCATGATCTGCAAATATTTGTTAAGGGTCTGGCGTCCTTATGTTTTTCAGTATAAAACCCAAGTTACAACTCTAAGTGAAATTATTATTGTTACAGGAGGCGGTCTAAATAGCGGCGTTGTTCTTCAGCGATTTCCAGAAATAAATTGGGAGGATACACCATTCCACGAAGGTATAGGATGGGTAAGTTACCTTCCTATGTTATATTATAACTATGTTATGCTGGCCTAACATAAATATAATAAATAAATAATAAATAATGCTGGACAATCCACACAGCATCATCTAGCCCCAAGGTAAACTGCTGTTAAACAGAGCTGTGTTATGAGTACTAGATGACTGATATATACTTAATACAATACAATACATAGATAGATATTTTTTATTATATATAGAAAATACCCTGAATACCCGGAACAAATATTTGTAGATCGTACAAACATTTGACCCGAGGCGGGAATCGTACCCGCAATCTCTGCGTCGCAGGCAGACCTGCGCCCGCTGCGCCACATCGGTCGTCAAACGTAAGGCAAAGACAAACAGTGATATGATAACAGAAGATAGTACGCCCGATCACAGTGTCTGCTAATGTGTCTACTTGACTGAGGTAGAGATCTTCGAGAATATAAACAAATGTGATTATTCTAAATGTATTTGGTAGAGATAAGTTCTGAAACAGTAGTTAGTATGTTAGTGATAGTAAACAAAAACTCAATTACTTAAAATTTTTAACGGCAGTTTTAATGAGTAATTGCCATGAAATGTGTGTTTCGATTTAGTTTGGTAAATTATCGCTGCCCATTTGCTGGCTAATAACAATACTATCAAAGTTAATATTTTCCTGTACAAATCTTATGCGTATGATTTTATCAGATTGTTAAGTTTTGTTCGTGTATCTCGAATAAAATCAAGGCCGCTCTAACCGGCAAAAACGAAAACAATGGTAGGTTCTAACGAATTATGTCATACATGCATGGGTCGTAGTGCTATTGTGTGATTGTCGATTCGGTTGCTCGTGTGTGTTGGAGTGAGTCACTTCATTTGTCGGGTTACTGCTTAGAAAATAACATATTTATTTAAACAAGGACATATCATTTTGATTGTTCAAAATACCTTTACCCAGGACGTTATTTAATAACGACATTTCCATTGACCGTTCAGGAAAAAAAGGATCTGAGAAGGTGACAAAGGAAAATGAGTATTTCTTTCCGAGGTTGGTTGACCCCTAGCTAGCTTAAAAGTACAAGTTATTTGTGGATATTATTGCGATCAAATCTCTTAACTTCTTTCAATTAACTTTTTATAGTCAGGGTTTTATGATAGGTAGTCATCACATCACGCGAGCGTACCAAGACTTTGGCATGCGGGGGCTTAGCCACTAAATAGAGAACAGCAGCAGAGTTTCCTTAGGTGATGCGTCTACCTGAGAAACTCCCAAGTGATGACGTGACTCTACTACACGTTTGCAAAGAACATCCAAAACATCTAAGATAAGAAGTTGGTCATACCGCCTTATGATTATTTTTATAAAGGTCAGTGTTTGGCTACATCTCGCCTGATGGTAAGCGCAGGGCAGATGATGCTGATAATTTATAAAAGGAAGGAAATACTGACGCGGTCAGAGATTTGAATTGTGGCTTTGTTACAGTTCTGCCAGCCACAAGGATGGGCGCTTTCAACAGAGCGGTCGGAGCCGCGGTTCTACGTGTCTGTTCTGACAGATGTGGACGCGAACAAGCACTACTGCGCGTGCCTGTGCTTCAACGAGACTGTCGCCATCACACCCACCAAGCCAGCAGACGAGGTATGATAAAGATATAGATAAATTTATTGTTTGTAGAACTAGGTAGTACATCAAATGGATCTTATACTAAAATATTTAGGTATCTCTAGTCTAACCTAACAGGCTTACAAACATTTAGGTATAGTTCGCACAGCGGATCTAGGCTTCCGTGAAGTTAGCCGTTTGTGATGCGCAAAGACAATTTAGTTTGAAAAAGCTCCATTGCGCATCGAAACGGCTAATTTCACTACGGCCGAGATCCGTCGTGAGACCTATACATAATCACAATTTAAATCAGAGCACATGCAGTAAGTTAATCATAAAACATTCAACATACTATCTAACAACAATATAATTAATTAATTTAAAATTGCATACTACACTTTATAAAAAAAAATTACATCACTATTTGAAGTAGCTCTCATCTGATTAGCCACTGCAGTAGGTTTTGCGTCTTTTGCTTCTAGGAGGCAGATCGGCTACTAAGTATACCAGCTCTTCATTGTCAAGGAACTAAGTAGTATTAAGAACAATCACAAAAGCAGTTCCTTGGAATTGAAGTACTGAAATAAGTACTGCTGTAATAGTCAAAAGTCGAAAGGTAAAAATAGTTTCATTATGACTTTGACTTCTATTTTTACTTCTAGGCGATCTGTCTTGTGTCTGCTAGATAGAATTAAAAAGATACTCAGCAACTACTCTTATAATTTTATCGAGCCGAGTTTTCAATTACCGACATTATCTCGCCAAAAGGCACTTGAGCAGCGTTCACATGTCCTTGATGACATCAGTCCTAATGACATTCTCTCTAGCCTCGCTTGGTTATCGCGACGGATGCTGCCTGCGTTGGCGGCGCCCTGATTGCTATTCTGTAATGTAAACTAGGCCAATGTGAGGATTTCAAGGGCTGCTATACTTTGGATATTTAAGCTTTATGTGGTCGGGAGTGTGGGGGTTTGGACCGGGTTCTACAGCGAACTTGAACCTCGCCTCGTCTTCTCATCGTAAAAGCCTGGTTCAGATTGTTGCCCGTGCATCATAAAAATATCACATTAACGTTATAAAGCCTGCGCGCGCCGTCCCACTGCAGTGAAAAGGTCTCATTCCAAATCAAAATGATACACAAAAATCAATAAACGTCGATTTTTATTATGATTATTCATTGCGCTTGAAACAATGACGCGATATTTCGTATTTGTTGAGATCAGTGTGTTGACCTTTATACCATACATGCAATGTTTCAGAGAGTTACTGTTTCGACTCCACAATGCGGGTTGATGGGTATATCAGGCCAGCTTTTTATGGCACGTTTTCATTCATTGGGCCCTGTTTATTGTTACGGCTCGTCCCGGCGTTTGTTTGTGTACGTTTCTGAGGTGATAATGTAGATGCTTACTGATGGCACTGACTGTGATAGTTCGAAATTGAGCTACCTGCTTGCTGGATCTTTTTAATATACCATACTTATTATAATGTTAATATTATGTAAAATACACACCTACTATTTTTGTTATCTAAATAAAAATGACGTAATTTTTTACAAGGTACATAAATAAAAGACTATTTAATTTTTTAAGGTATTTTGCTGGTTGGTTTGTTAACTATTTCTTGATAGCATTCACTTTTCTAACAGGAAATATATTTTATAAAAGTTTTGTAAAAGGAAATAATTTGCTTTATTACTGTAGAAAAAATTGGAGCTACATCGGCAGAGATTATAAACATCTTCTCATTATATTTTCATCAAACTTGCTCTACTGGGACTCCCGCTAATTGGTCAATCTGCTTGGGCAAAAATATGCAAAATCATTTATTAATTTATTTTATCTTTAACATGGTACTTTACATGCCAACAAAATATACCTTTCACCGCAGTTGTTATTTCAAGTAATAGACACCGTAGTAGTTTTAATTTGATCGTTATGTGCAATGATCGTTTTGCGAATTTAACGTTCCGCTTACATAAGCGAAAATGGTCATTATCCGTCAGAAACCTATAAACAACTGAATCCAGCTGTTGAGTTTTCAAAAACTCGCCGGTTAAAAAACATAGCTATGTTCAGAATGGTTTTTCAAAAGATGTACTCAAGTACTCATTTTTACTCAATTGTTCAGAATGATATTTAACTTTAAACATTTTTCTTTATCATTTCACTTGCGTAGTGTTGGTCGTTTAACACTATCACAAATCGCCACTAACCATGCCATTACGTTCACCACATGACAGGTTAGTAGCTGTACGGTGTCAGTTACCGGTTGCGGTTAACCGATATCTTGCGGTTATCTTACAACTAGACGACGCTATCTATAACTACACGAATGTGTGAGATCGTGCGAGAATCCGGTTACATTGTGCCTTATTTATACGTAATATAAAGATGACAAAAATGTTTGGATATTTTGAAATCTCGGATTTCCTACTCAACATTTTGCGCAATCTACAAACAGTTATGCATATTCGTTTAGTTATGTTAAATTACGTAAAACACAAAATACTCTACATTTAGTACTACAAGCATATGAAGTTATTCAATCTTGATTTTTTAGAGAATAGTGTAGGAACATGATTTGGAACATCTTGAAAAAATATTCAACGTACCAATGTTTAAACTTGACTGTAAGTAAGTATCTGAAAGTGATACCTATACACCAGGAACATTTCCCTGAATGCTCTTTACCATTTCATTGTTTGCTTTGTACGCAATAAAAACAATATTTCTGCTCCATGCTGAAATGTCTTACCCAACGGTTTCGACAAAAAAAGTGGCAAAATCCACCTGCACTTGTTTATTCTGTTCTGTCTGGTGTAAACCGAACGAGCAGGTTTGTTCGCGGTCACTCCACAGATCTAAACCAGCCTAGAAAGTTCCTTCCTTCATCATATAAGCCGATAGACGTCTATTGCTGGACATAGGCCTCCCCCAAAGAGCGTCATGATTTTGAGCCTTCACCATCCACAGACTTCCTGCGACCGCTTTAATGTCATCGGTCTATCGAGTGGGGGCCCATCTTATACTTCGTTTTCCAGTTCGTGGTCGCCATTCGAGAACCTTTATTCCCCAGCGATTACCTGATTTGCGAGCTATATGGCCTGCCCTGCCCACTGCAACTTCAACTTGCATATCTAGGAGTTATGTCGATGACCTTGGTTCTTCTACGGATTCGATCGCGTAGTGAAACTCCTAGCAAGAAAGTTCATTTCCTACTGCACGTTAAACAAAACTTGCGTTATCAACAGCCCATTTCACCCTCATTTCAGGAAAGTAATCACAAAGCAATTTGAAGACGAACGCAGTCGTTTTATGACTTGTCTGCCACGTCCCTAATTAGTTTACCTATGCGTGGTGCAATAACAGCCTTTATTCGCCTCAAAACAGAGGTCGTTATCGAGAAATCAGGTCTCTATGACCGCAAGTCCGATTCCCATTCTCATTGCTGCGCAATCCTTTGGCAAATGACGCCGTGAGTCACATCCTATGACTTGGCCAGCTTTATTTACCAAACACAGTCGCTGCGCCCCTATTATTTTTATAATAGGCGAACTGTGCAAGTAAAAAATACGCTTTGTATTTTGTTTGATCGAATAATGGATTGGGCAAGGTTAACTACAACAAAAGTAACAATATTATCTCAAGGAGAACTGTGTCATAGAAAATATTTCAATCTTCGTACGACTTTACTTGTAAACAAATTGCAGAAATATAGAATTCAATCGATATATTATATACTTAGCCAAGAAAAAACTAATAAAGTGACGTATAGACATGTATTGCTAGCTTCTGCCCAAGACTTCGATTGCGTAATACCTAGATAAAAAGTGTAAGCTTGCATTACGCTATTTCATTCAAGTCCAGAACTGTTACTATTTCAAGCTTCAGAATTGAACCACACACATACAGACATCCTAACTGTTTTGTCGATATTTTATTAAGTATTCTTATTATAGACAATATCCACTGATTTTCCCAGAACAGCTAACTGCAGGCGTCTGACACGGGGATCGTAAAAATAGGCTATAAATACGCACCCTGCGGAAATCAGTTTACGGCCAGGTATTTTGGTTATAAACAAACTGTTGAAACCGTAGATTAAGTGTATAGGCAGAGCAGTGTAATATGTGGCACTTAGAAGCAATGTTGGATTAATGCTTAGCAAGCAATATTGCCTTTTGACCCTGAGATGGTTGGCTCGTATTTAATAATGGACATCAACAATGATGTTATATTTTGGCTTTTTTTAATTTTATTTATTGAATAAAAAATATTTACAAAGTTGTAAATTAAACTATACTTAAACTAGGTAACAAGAGAGAAAAAAAAAATGAAACAAAAACTTAACTCGTCATGAAATAATTATCTACTAAAATAATATTTTGGCTTTAAAACAAATAAAAAATAGACAATAATTCAAGGCTCCAATTTGCATTGAAAATTTCTGAACATTGCCAGATTTATTGTCTACGAACTTAGTGCCACTTTGATAGACCCATAATAAATACGTCAAACTACAATAGTATCTTTGAATATTGATAGATTACGTCGCTGGTAATTTTTTATAAGTAGTAAAAGTAAAGTCAAGATATTTGCTTTCTCCTGCCAAGTTTCTGCTTTCTGATGACAGCAATGCTCAATTATAGTTACTTTGTTTGTTATTGTGTACGAGACTGCTTTTATGCGAGTTGATTAGAATCTGAAAATGTGTGCATTTGAAATACTTGCACATTTCAATTCAAGACAGTGAACACCGACCACGTGCCAGCCAAAGAAGCTACCTTGCTTGATATATGAATAATATTATTATACCCTGATTGAACAATTGATCCGCATTGGGTCCGCGTGCTGGATTAAGACCCAATCACTCTCGCTTGAGAGTAGGCCAGTGTCCCAGCAGTGGGAACATTAGAAGGCTGTCATGATGATGATTGAACAATCCTTTGCTTATTTTACCAGCAAAAGTATAACACGAAAATATAATAACAAAAATATCATAGCCTACCGAAGAGAGCCAAAGTGAAGTATACGGGGCTATAAAAAGATTATTATCAGAAATAATACCATGGGAATAACCCAGGGTAAAAGTATAAACATTGCTTCGATATTGTAAAACTTTTTCCCATAAACAAGTGAAATAATGCACCTGCCAGATCAGATTATTCCCTTCCGCCCTTCACGTTTGCGTCGGAACGAGTAAAAAATGCAACTTGTAATGTCTCCCCCTACCACCATGATGCGTGCTCGTTAATAACTCACATTGAATTATAAGGGAGAATAGCGTACGCTTCGGTCCGAGAATTGAATAGATTAGGACTGGGAGAAAATAATAAATTTTGTCTGTTAATGTAATAGAAGTATGGTTTGGTCGGATCTAGTCATTGTGAAGCCTGGATCGATTTACAATGATGTAGAGTCGAAGAAAGCGGCAAATTCTCTAAGACTCCTTGGCCTTGTTGTGGCCTTGTCGCACAAATTAGTGCTTTGTTCGAAAACAATGGAAATAAAGCCGGTTCCATTTTGTGGTGGCTCCTGGCTCCACATCCAAGATCCGGCGTCAGTAATCTCGTCTCGTTCTTCTTGTTAGGTAACTAGCGACCCGCCCCGGCTTCGCACGGGTGCTTAATACATATAAACCTTCCCCTTGAATCACTAATAACTTTCTATGTATACTATGTAGTGAAGATAGTGTTGGTTGTTCTAATCACGCGGAAGCTCCGATGTTGAAAGAAATATTTCGCCGATTTGGTAAAGTTTGTGCACTTTTAAATGCTACTACTATACAATAGTGATGTTTGGCAATAGAGAAACCTGACCATTGACTTCAAGACCCTGAAGATATCATGCATTTAGCTACGACCTTTCGGTCTTCGAATTCATCCTTAGGAAAGGAAATTAGTAAATTACGCCATAGCTAAAAACTAAAAAGTATACAAAATATTTGGTTAATTGAATTTAAAGGGACCCTGTCTGAATTTCCAGGTCGATTGTACTTTTTTTAAACGTAACGTTTTTACAGTCTACATAAGCATGCTGCCTGTTTTTCCCAACCAATAGAGTTACAACATAAATCCTTTCCAGCCAGCCACAACGGACTGTAAGTAGTCATAACAAAAACACTTACTCGTTCGTAACCGTATATATAAAAAACAATGAAATGTACTGTCAGTATAACTGTTAATTATTGCCTTCCGCCTCATTACCATTCGATCATTCATGAACGCGTTCTTGATGAAATTACTGACTATAGCATTATGAAGACAGGAGTTTATGTAAATGTTCTAAATGCTGGCCGATTCGCCAGCAGGCGGCGAGCGGACCGTATCTCCGGTGGATGCAGATACATAATACAAAATGGGGTATTCTACTCGGTCGGTACCTTGTACCTACACTGTTTGAAGTCAAAAATCGAAAGTTCATAATATTTGTTACAAGTGTAGAGAATCCTTTGATTTAAAATAAATAGATGCGATTCGATAGCTCTTCGTTTTTTTTTAGTGACAGAAAGAGAGAACACCGACCAATGATAAACTTGGATTTAGCTATTCTGCTCTATAAAGTAAAGATTCTGCACTATGTCTTTTGCTGCTGTCACCAATGCGGTATTTCGTAGGTACTGCTGGGTACCACAATCACGGAATACCAAGCACCGAATGACGTCATCCTACGTTCAATTACACGCACCGTACGTTACGATGACTGGCTCCCATGTTTTTGTAAGAGTTTTATTGTTGGAATGTTTTAACGATTACTCAAATAGCATCATGTTTCTTAAATAACAAGCGGTTTGTTTTATAAAACTGGTAACGAGAAACTTTACCGCGCTTTCTGCTCAAACTTTTGAACTTACTTTACTCTTCCTTCCAAATGTCGGTAATGGTATGTTTATTTATTCTTTCTTTGTAGTGAAGTGTGGCGATGGACCTCGCAAATTAGTGCTTCGTACATTACGATTTCTGTTTTCGTACATCATTTGAGCCAAACTAAAGGTCCATACTTGATGACCTCATCGACGAATAGACAGATGTATCAGTTTGCTATACGATATTCAACTTTAAATGGGTCCCGAATTAAAGTTTATGACTGTGCCAAAGTGAGATCAGTGTTCCGTTTTTTTTTCTAAAAAAGGCACAATTTACAACACAACACGGTGTAAGTTTTCCGCAATAAACAGACTCTTATAGAACAAACGTTTAGTTTTAGTTCCTTAACCACTGGTTCTTTTAGATTTACATTTTAAATACCAATGTACTGTATAACATCTACAAACACAATATCGTGAGTACTATACGGAAACTGCGTTTTGGTGTTCATCATGATATTCCATTATTCCTATTCGTGAAAGTTTTTTACATGTTTAACTTCCACTTTCATTTACTTCAATATGTATGCAGAGCAAATAAAAGGAGTACATAAACATCCTAATGTCAAGTGCCTGTGTCGTCAGGAAATACGAATTGTTATCGTAATACGACAATACCGAGACTAATACGTTGACATAAGATTAGTTTAATATGCCAAGCTTCTTACTATCAGCTGAACACTGCTGATAAGAGAACCGGAAAATTTGGTTGTTTTAACATTGTTACACACATAGCTCGAAGGACCAATAACCGCTGAAAAATAAAGGTTCTTTATTGGCGACCGCGAAGTGGAAAACCAAGTATAGGGCGGCCCCCCGCTCGATTGACTGATGATAAAGCGGTCGCAGGAAGTTAAAGAATGGAGAAAGCTCAAGATCGGTGGTCATGGCTGTCTTTGGAGCAGGCGTATATTCAGCAGTGGACGACTATTAGCTGATTTAATTATTGTATTCATATTTTAGCAGCTATTTTAGACAGTCCATCGAAACGCATTCGGTGAGCGTTCCCACGTGCCGAACAATAAATTAATAGCAGATATAGACAGGCATAAAGACAGCGTCTGACTGATCCTACGCATACAACGTCTGCGAGGCATTGCACGTCTACATCTCTCTGCATCCAAATGCAGAAATGTAAAACTAAGGGTTTAGTTCTATCATGACAGCCTTCTAATGTTCCCACTGCTGGGACACTGGCCTACTCTCAGGCGAGAGTGATTGGGTCTTAATCCACCACGCGGACCCAATGCGGATTGGCGGATGGCACATGTCTTTCGAATTTTTAGTTCTTGGACATGCCGGTTTCCTCACGATGTTTTCCTTCACCGTATGAGAGCACTGGCATTGCGCACATAAATTTTTCGAACAGAAAAATCCATTGGTGCACGACCGGGTTTGAACCCACGACCTTCGGATCGGAAGGTTTAGTTAGACCCTTAGTTTTACATAAAATGTATGACTTTATAGCATATTCCGTACAAAATGAGTCAATATTTCTATGATCTGTGCAAAGGCATTGAGATAATCTCTGAGGATCATATCAAGTACATATTTGTTCCAGGTCTGAGTGTTGTACCACAGTATTCGTAGTTTCTGATGCCCACCATGGGCACCATGACACTGGAGTCATAGGGGTCACAACTATGAATGTGACTAATAGGTTTGTTATGTATGTGTTATACGTGAGATCAGTGTGTCTCTCCCTCCCATAAGTAAATGTGTCGGCACATCTGCCTGTTGTGGTGTTAGATCGGGGGTCGACGGCCTTGTGTGCTTACGGAATTGATCGTGAAATGTAGAGTAGGTAAGGTGCGCTAGGATCTGAATGTTCTTGAAGGTGGTATTACTGTGATGTCTTTTTTATGCCAGTAAATAACGAGACAGGCATCCTTCGCCTGATGTTAGGCACAACGTAGCCAGGCACGACCTGGGGTCTTACTGAACGCGATCGGTATTGAACATGGAATGGAATATGACATTTTGTACTTTTGAGTGCAAACCTAGCGCCAAATTTAACCTTGTTTTCATGAGTAATAAAATTTGACAGCAGTAAATTGAAATTAGGATTGGATCGGAATTGTCATTGGATTCAAGAGTAAGGCACCTATACATGTGGCTCACATTTCAAACTACATACATTTATGTCTTTTAAAACTATCATCGTTTTTGTTCATTGACACTAAATCCCGCTAAAATGACAGTTTTTATGAATAAGGGCGTTTCAGTTTAGGCTGTGCGTTGAGTATCCGTCAGTCAGTCCACAAAATAGAGAAACAGGACCACACCCTTGGTTGCCTTCTCCATTTACCTACTAGCTAAGTCGCTCCATGTCGCTAGTTTTTGTACATAGATTTAATTGAACCACTCTCGGTGAGGCCCGGATTGTTTGATGGGTGTAAGAGCATTGGTCAGTTAGTTAAACATATTGAAAGAGCTGTTAACTATGTTTTATTTGTGGAAAGGCTTGACTGGTTGGCTTTTATCATGTACTTAGTATTGTACACTGATTAGACTAATAGCCTTGTTGATGATCAATCATACTATAAACCTGTGTAAGCTAACATGGCGTTACAATATGTCATTCATTGACATAAGAATTGGAAAAGAAAGACTACTTAAGAGCCCTATCCTTGACAATCCTTGAATTTTCTTGTAGCCCGTGAAGTTTCGAACACTATTGTGGCTCGTGTGTTGAAGATATTTTAACGAAAATAAAAACAAATAAAAGCTTTATCCCTTAAAATTTAAGCCAACAGAGCAAATATTAATTAACTCAAGACATAACTGATTAAAAAAATAATTAGTAACGCACGTTTTGTAAAATGAGCAATTCCAGTCAACTTTCGATCATTTTTTCTATGAAATAACAAAGTCTAACATATTTCTAAAAATGCAATTATAATAATCACAGTTTTAAAATTTAAGTGAATAGAGAAAAATACAGCATGTTAGTTCAATATTTTTGAATAAAGACGGTCTAAAAAACGCGTACTTTTCCCTATTTTACGCTTGTTATTTCTGCTAAAGTAAGGAGTTTACAATAAAAATACACCTACTAAATTAAAGTTTAAGTTTTTATTAAATAAATACAACGAAGAAAATAGTCTAATAGCATTGACTTTTTTTAATACGAATTTTTTTAAATCACATGTTAGCAAACTTATAATCATATCGATCGAAGCAGCGACTCTCAAACAGCGCTGAGCGCTTATGGAGGGAGGACGTATCGCTCCTCGTCGCGCGGGCTATTACTTCTACTATATAAAGATACATTAACGCGAACTTCATGAATTATATCGCTAAATCTTGGAAAGGCCTCTTAACGAACCACTAAAATGTATTTTTTTATGCATGTCATGAAAATGCATGCAAGTGATTATCATTTCATTTCTAGTCATAATAATGATAAATAACCCCTGATGGTAGGACTCTTCAGCAAGAGTCCGTCTTGGTGGGTACCACCGCAGTGTCAGATATTCTACCTCCAAGCAGTAGTGTGCAAGCATTACTGTATTTAGGTTTGAAGGGCACTGTAGCAAGAAAAATTACTGGGCGAAAGAGACTTAACAAACACTTAAAAACTTTAAGCTTTGGGTGGCACTGCACTGTAATAGTCAGGCGTGATGCTTAACATCAGGTGGGCGCCTTGATTGTCTTGCCACTTGCTGACATAAAAAAAAACCAGCTAGTATTTGCAAGGTACTGGCTTGCCAGTTAACGGCATGTCTGTTTTGCCCTAATGTGATGGTAATGATGATGATATAATAATACAATACATACATATCGTCATCACACCAGTCAGTCATCCATCACACCACCGGTCATAATAATGGCTTTCATTGGGTATAAAAAAAATTTCATCAGCACTTTTTCTTTTAAAATTTGCCTCAACGGCAATCTCAGTTTCTTTTGGCAACTTTTTCAATTTATTTTAGGTCTGTTGTTTGTTAGGCAAATATGCCGGGAATACCTCAACAATTTCAATATTTAGTTTTATTTACGTTATCTAAACTTTTTATACAAACTGCTTCATTATAAAGTCAGTTTTCTTTTCAATAACCATTACTACAAAATAAAATGGCTTTCGTATACAAATATAAAATGACCGGCTACCGTAAATAACCAGAAACTCGTCTTGATTCATAATTTGTTGTCTGTTTGTTTATTAACTTCGGATTAGGGCCAGTCTTTGATCGCAGGAAGCGCCACCGTGCTTATTGTGTTTAAAACGCCTTTCACGTCACACCATATTTATCCTTATTTATTTATGCACAGGATGCTTATTGCATTGTTCTTGGATTACTGTTAACTGATATTGAATAGAACTTTAACCGTATGGTGGTAAAGGTTCAATTTTCATTGGAATTTTAGTTTCAAGTTTTCTCGGTAATATTTTAAATCTTGCTTCGTTTGACGAAACACAATACGAAATGGCTTTCTTGAATGAATGCTATGAATGTCTCACTATAGTTTCATTCCTTGTTTATATTTTATGGTATCGCTGTCTTTTTGGAGATATTAAGTACTTAATATGTTCTTTAATATAGTAAAAAAATTTTTTGTTCTATCATCAATAGTTTCCGCAGCGCATGCGATGAAAGATATTTTATGGCAAATTTTTTTACACCTTGGGTTACATTATTGAAGTTTTAGTAGGGATCCTTATTATTTTCTAAAATAAAATATAACCTATGTTACTCAGGGATAACGTAGCATTCTAATGGTGCTAGAATTTTTTGAAATCGAACCAGTAGTTTTTGAGTTTATTCGACACAAACAAAAATACAAACGTACAAATCTTCTCTCTTTATAATATTAGTACCTATAGATTTTCACTGTGGTAATCTGTTCAATCTCTGTTAGCAGAAAATTAGCTCCAGTTTTACCAGAGCGAGAATCATTCGCCAGCTCTTTGATCCTGTTCCTGCATTGCCCAATCATCAATGTTCTAACATTTTTTATCGTAACCGCGCGCTTACCTTGAATCGTTTAGTTAGCCGGTTGTTGCAACTAACTAGGCAATTATTATTGCATGTTGTTATGCATTATTCAAGCTTGTTTACGATCAACTCTAACTAAATCGTTTGTTTGTTCAGTTGTAGACCCTTTAACATATTTTTTAGCCTAGTACCTGCTTACTCTTTGAAGCGTTCGTTTTGTACGTTCTTTCCCATAGCGCAATAACAGTTTTATCAAACGTTATTGTTACTGAATTGTAACAGGAACTCCGTCCAACCCACTCCTTTTAACGAGGTCTATTTCTTGATGATGTTTTCGTTACCGTTGGCTTACCATCTCTGCATTTAGGCAGAAAGCTTACGGTTTCTACCATGTGCTTCAGAATGGATTTGAGACACAATAACTATACACCGTTTATTTTAATAAAGTATCCTACCCAAGCTTCAGTATCCAGTATATTCACAAAAGACATGGTAAATTTTACATTAGGTAGAAATACAAATGACAGAGTTGCATATTTCGCCCAGTACAGGCACTTGAATGCAGGTTTTATGTGTGCTATGTTATTACAATCAATGATTCCCACACTCAAATTGTTTGCGTATTATCCAACCCGATCAGCGCGAAAGACAGATCTACTCCAACTGAGCTACTAACCACTCATCATCTAATACTCCACTTGTGTTGATGTAACAGGACTTCGATCTAGCCATGTATTATACTACTTTCGTTTCCATCCCCAAGCACCTTACTAAACCGCTATCAAAAGCTTTACGATGCTTTTAGTACTCCTTCCACTCCTCGTTCCATTTCCAAATGGATCGCGGTACAGAATCTTGCTAATATTATAACGGGAAAGTTTGAATGTTTGTTTGAATGGATGGAGGTTTGTTCCTCTATACCTCGACAACCACTGAGTTTGAATCGATAAGGCTGTTTAAGACATGACCGGGAATATGATAGGCTTTTTATCCTGGAAAAAAGTACGGTCCCGAGTTCCACCACGCGAACGAACGTAGTCGCGGGCAACAGCTAGTACGTAATATTTCTTGAATGTGGTTCTTTGTCCCGGATGCTATGAACTCGCTGTCGTGTCTCCATGCGTCCTTCCACTTCCCGCTTTCAAGAAAGGATATTCCCTTGGGCAATGCAACGGTTCAGGCTCTCTACGAGCGGGAAAGTTATTTTAAGTCAAAAAAAGGAAGTGACGCGTGACCGTATAACTTTGCAAACCTTTTACTGACTGAAAGACCGGTGGAGGTTTTATTGGTAATGCAAGAGTCGACAGTTATTATGAAACGACTCTTTCATGTTTTGTTTTATAAAGTAATATTGTTTTTATGTTATCTTTTGTATGTTGTGTGCTGAGTGGCAAATAAATGTGTGTCATGCAAACTGAATGACCAGTCAGTCAGAGTCAGCGAGTTTTGGCCAGCGCAGTGGGAAGATAAAATTACCAAAGCTGAGCTGCAATGGATTTTTGTTCGACTCTCTTATTAGAAAAAACTCTATGATTTTGGACTACATTACAATGTATCTTAAAACAGTTCTAATATAAATCACGAACGTGGAAACAATATTAGGCGAACTCATTCATAAAAACGTCATGTAAACTAAAACCATGCGAACTCTTTCGTGACGTAATATTTTAGCGTCTTCAAATATTAGCCAAGACCATGTGTTCAAACATTGTTAAAGCATTAGTATCGTCAACATACCATGTGTGGTCCCTGTCTGAATAAATCGTCTGCTCACTCAATATTTGTATTTAAATTTTGGTTTTTAACCCGCACTTAAGTGTATTCTATGTAACCGTACACGGTATAAAAAATATAGAAGCACAAAGAACAAGAATATTGATTTTAGATGCTTCAGGCTTGTACAAATTCACCTCATTTGCCCGCCGGTTGAAAATGGACTACTATTCCAATTTAAATAGGAATTTGATAGCAGGAGGATGAACGCGTTGAATCAAAAAAGAATACACCAAAAAATTGTAACTCTCTTTGTATTTTTATCGAGTTTAAATCAATATCACGTGTCCCACAGATTTATACAATATTTGCTCGTTTAGTTCTTATTCCAAAGCAATAAAGGTGAAAGTGCGTTCAGTTTATCCTACAGGCCATAATTACTGAAATTGCCTCACTTCCGCGTCTCCGGCGGAAGTTGGCTGGCCGGTGCCGGCGCTTGGCAGCTCTTTAGCCATAGATTACTGGCATACACTGATTTGTTTGTTATTCGAGCGGCCATTCCATTTGATTTTACAGTAGACTGACATGTTAATTACATAGATGAGCCTATTATTAGGCTTATCCCATGTAATTAACATAATATTTATTAATAAGTTTGATGTGTGATAAATTTTGGCGATGCAGCTCTTAGGTCGTTCGAAGGCGTTTAATTCATTGAATACATAAAATTATTATTTTTTTAAGCTTTTTGTGCTGCTTTGATACGGTCCGACCTTTAAACTGAGTCAATCAGTCAGAAACGTAATGATTTTATATGTTTAGACTAGGTCAGCACTCGGCACCCAATGTGGCGCTTTCTTAATTAATTTAGAAGAGTTAAATTATGTTCTATGCTGAGTGGTCTTATTCCATAAAACCTTTGTGCTGCACGACTCCTGAAATTAATTTATTATGTTTGCATTTACGCCGCTATGACGAGTTTTGTGGTAGAGCTCGTCCGGAGAAAATAGATTCGATTATCTTTATCACCGTTTCTATTTCTGCCGCAAGTAATTTATTTTAGGAAAACCATCAACACTAAAATATCTTATTTGTCATTCACATTTACGGTATCCCTGCAATCAATCACGAATTACATTGCTGTGTTCCGGTTCGAAAAAAACATAATGGTTACCGGTAATATGACACAAAATTATAAGATTATTAATTTACTCTTAATTTTAATTTAATTTTAATTTTGTCTCAGAGTGGCAACCTCTGGTGTCGCAAGCTTCCAGAAGCTAAATTACCATGATTGTGTCATATTACCATCAGTAGTACTGATTCAGTACCATATTATGTTGCCACCTAAAGTGGTACTAAAAGCTTCACCTTCTCTATTCGTAGAACTGAATAACGAACAAAACGTCAATAGCCATAATAAGTTCGTTAGAATCACATCAAGACTTGTGCAACAATATCAGCATTTAGCAGCAACGGCCGTGGCACTATTTAATTGTGAACAATTGTGCACACACTGCATATCAGATGTGGTTAATATTATCGGGTTTCTAAACTCTACCTGGTTTTATTACTCGACTAGCTGCGGCCTGCGGTTTTGCAGTTTTTATGCTATCCTACATGAACAGTCGAACTTTACGGTTTAAAAGTAGCCTATGCTGTGTCAATCCAGGGTATCACACAGTATAAAACATAGTTGCTTCCGGCAGTCTGTCCCTCTGTGGGATGTATGTACGCTTCGATCTTTTAAACTATGCAATAGATAGAGTGATTCAAGAGGAAAGTTTATACGTAGGTATAGTTTAAACACCCGTGCGGGGTACGGGTCGCTCGCTAGTAAGCTATCTTATGTCAAACTTCATCCAAATCTGCCTAGACTTTTAAGCGAGAAGAAGTAACAAACTAACACACGCACAATAACAAATTATAGTGTTGATGACTACCTAGTTGCAAAATCAATGCTAACTAAATTTTGTATAACACTCAATACTTATATAAAGTTGACTTCACCTTCTCTAAGTTGACTTTGCATTGGCGAAATAACCCAACATTTGAGCAAATAAGCCAAATGAGGTGCCATCATGGAAGTGAAAATGTTTCTGCAGACGTTATTACGCATTGCACGGAACAACTAAATAACTCAATAATTTCTTGTAGCTGTTTATGGTTACTATGCTTAATGTTTTCAATGTTTTGCTTAGCGTGTAGGTACTTTTATTTTCTGAGTATCTTTCTATTTTAACCTTGTTAAAATATTTGTTGTTGCGTGTCGCAAAAAATATTTTATTGTACTAATAATAAATACGAAAGATTTTTGTGCAAAGACATTGAGAAAAAATATTTCGTTAGGATTTATGTATGTTTGTGGTTCAATCTCGTTGTAACGGCTGAACCAATTTTGTTGAAAACTGTTTAGTACTTAAAATCTATACGCAGTTTCTTTTTTATTGTCGGCTCTGATTATATTACGTGGTTTTCTCGCATTCGAATAGTCTTGCAATTAGTCCAAATAAAACTCATCAGCAAATATGGGTTACCAGGATAAAAAGTACCCTATTGGTATCTAGCTATTTAAGAGTAGATAGTAGAGTTCTCTGTGATAGAGCTCGCCCGGGGAAGGACTACCACCATACTTATTTCTGCCGCCAAGCAGTAATGCTCGCATTGATGTGTTCCGGTGTGAAGGGTGTGGTTTCCGGTGAAATTACTGGCACATGAGGCTTTCGATCTTAGCCTCAAGGTGGCAACCCGCGAGTAATACCTTTGGTATTGCAAGCGTCCATAGGCTGCGGTAACCGCTTACCATCTTGTGGGCCGTACGCTTGGTTGCCACTTCAGTTGTATAAAAAAAAAAATAGCAACTTTACTCGGCATCTATGACAATAGCCGCGTACCCACCTAGCGCACAGGCTCGCGCGGCAGCCTCGGTGTCCGGATCGCGAGCGATGGCTCCCGCGGCAGCCTCAGTAGTTTTGTTCAATTTACACGAGGCCGCCTCGCGAGGCAGGCTGAGCCATCATAAGTCCGCGAGTATTCGTAATGGACAGTCGTGTATTTTCAGCTGCAGCTATTTTCCTAGCTGCTTAGTTTAAAGAAACGAAAACAGTCACGTATCAAGAAATTCTCCCTGCTTTTCTCTCGACGATAAGAACCACACAAGGACACCATTTTGTTTTTCACTTCCTTGACAGGCATATTAATTTGAGCAGATATTTGCCGCCAACTATCTTCCCGCTGATTTTTGTTTAAATATTTTGGATCTTTGGGGTCCCAAAGCGCATTGTACGTGCTGTACAGTTGTATTAAGCGAATGGACTCCTCCTGACTGCCCATGATATCAAAATTACAAAATACAAACACGGCAAGAGACAAAACTTGAAGTAGCTTCGCGCGCGAGCCAAAACATAACCGTCCCCACCTAACGCACAGCGCTCACTGAGGCACCTTTGAGCGCGTCAAGTTTACCGACAACAGATGGCTCGGGGCCGAGCCGTGCTCGGTCAAGCAAACGCGCGCCCGAGACAGGCCGAGGCACGTCCACACCAGCCGAGGCATTTGGCTCGCGAGGCTGCCGCGCGAGCCTGTGCGCTAGGTGCGTACGCGGCTAATAGCAAGAAACATGCATAAAAAAAGCGATAGGAACCCAGCTATTGTTGTCACCAGTTTTTTTTTTTTTTTTTTTATACAACTGAAGTGTCAACCAAGCGTACGGCCCACAAGATGGTAAGCGGTTACCGCAGCCTATGGACGCTTGCAATACCAGAAGTATCACTCACGGGTTGCCACCCTGAGACGTAGATGGTAAGTCTCATGTGCTTGTAATTTCACCGGAAACCATACCCTTCGGACCGGAACACAGCAATGCAAACATTACTGCTTTGCGGCAGAAATATTTTTATGGCATTTATTTTATGGCATGGGCGCGTTGGAACTGGCATAAATTCACCTAGCTTGTAAGACGTTTCAAAGTTATCCTTGTGATTTTATCGTATTAAACCTGTGATAAAACTCCATTGACTTTGGCTTTTCAATCTAGGTCAATTACGTCAAATCGATTCAGCTGTTACGAACGTGATTGAGTAACAAACACGGAATAGACAAACAATGACGACCGATGTGGCGCAGCGGGCGCAGGTCCGCCTGCGACGCAGAGGTTGCGGGTTCGATTCCCGCCTCGGGTCAAATGTTTGTACGATCTACAAATATTTGTTCCGGGTGTTCTGGGTATTTTCTATATAAAAAATATCTATCTATGTATTGTATAGTATTAGGTATATATCAGTCATCTAGTACCCATAATACAGCTCTGTTTAACAACAGCTTACCTTGGGGCTAGATGATGCTGTGTGGATTGTCCAGCATTATTTATTTATTTAATCAAACTTTCTCATTTGTGATATCAGTGTGATATGATATGATTCAATTCACCGCCTGCCTAACTAAATAGGTAGTTACTCGCATTATTGGAACGTAAATGATCGTTCTGTTGAAGACCGTCACAAAAATGTACTCAAACTTTTATTGCGAAAAGTCAATGTGCTAAAATGAAATTCCAGCATGGAAGGGTGTGTGAGGGTGGCTGGGGGAAGCCATCAGATTTCTCATCTTCCACTTTAATACCGCGCCAATTTTCAGTTTAGTTCGGAAGCTAGTGGTAGTTTTCTTACATCGTCATTTTCCCGTGCAATTATGTGGTTAATTTGGATGGAAATGAGATTGCATTGGGACAAGTACGCGTGCCACGACGATGAGGTCATATAAGGGGTTCATTTCGTACTGAAAACGCTCTTTGTGTAATAAATCTTAGTGTAATTTAAGGAAAGACCAAGGAATCTTGACGCGTGACGTGTAGTCAGGCTGCTGGCAGGATTATTTAGCATATAACGGTTGGCTGATTATAAAGTTTTTCTTAAAAGCATCTGTAAAACCGCGCTGACTTCTGTACCATCATACCATCTACAAAATGACTGCGGTAATACAGCGTCAAGTAAACGTCGTTTTCTTTTAATACTCTTTAAATGAGACATTTGCATGGTTTTGTTTTACGACCTAAAAGTGATTAATTTATGGAGAATTGTATTTTCTGGAACGTGTATAATAGTATTGCTAGAGAAGAATTAGATGTTATCATAGCATGTTATCATTGCCCATTACAGCTATTGAAGATGATATAAACAGCGCCTAGCGACGTCTAGTGTCCACACCATACAAGATGTGTAAAGTGTTTTTTTTATACTACCTAAGTGGCAACTATATAAATAAATAAATAATGCTGGACAATCCACACAGCATCATCTAGCCCAAGGTAAGCTGCTGTTAAACAGAGCTGTATTATGGGTACTAGATGACTTACATATATTTAATACAATACATAAATAGATATTTTTTATTATACATAGAAAACACCCAGAACACCCGGAACAAATATTTGCAGATCCTACAAACATTTGTCCCAAGGCGGGAATCGAACCCGCAACCTCTGCGTCGCAGGCGGACCTTCGCCCACCGCGCCACATTGGTCGTCATTATAATAAAATGTTTACAATAAAATCTTATACAATAGTTTATATTATCCCAATTTTGTCCCAACAACTGTCTGAACTTCTTGAATCCACAACCGCCCGCTTGATACGCGGGTGCTCTACCAGTTGAGCCATTGAGACATGTCACGCTTGCTCGAAATAGAAAAATGTTAGACAAGTGTTGTCTTTCGTGAGATCCGTCTGATATGTGAATTCTGTTGATTTCAGGACGAAGAGTCCTTGGAGTCCACGAGGCCCGTGCCGAACATCACCCACCACAGCATCATGTACGCGCCAAAGTGTTTGGTCATCGTCTCGAGGCAAGACTACATCGACACCTTCAGAGTAAGTGTTACTTTTGTTCTACTTATTACGCTACATAACTTATTTATTGTTCCTATAAATTATATATATCTTCTATTTTATAAAGAAAGAAGATTTGTATTTTTCTTTGTTACGAATTTACTCAAAAACTACTAGTTGTGATTTTAAAAATTCTTTCACCATTACAATTCTAAATCCTTTAGTAACATAGGCTATATTTATTACTAGCGACCCGCCCCGGCTTCGCACGGGTGCTTAAGTTTTGATTGCATCCGTGCATAGCTGGGGCAGATCGGCTAGTAATTTATAAGTTGTAAAGTCATGCTATAACATCGAGACGATAAGGGTAAGAGACGATAAGGAAACGGCTTTCGTCATACTAAATGTGTCAAAACTAGATAAAATTTTGCTGTCATTGTCTTAGTGGTTTGTTTTCCTGATCAGCTCATAACAGAACTTCGTGCCACAAATAGTAGATGCTTTTACCTAGTGCTCGATAGCTTGAGCTGGTTCATTGCTGGCTGAGCTGATAGATTAAAAACAATTCACCACTAGACTTACTTACTGATTAGCCACAATTAGTCAGTCAGTTAATTAGTCCACAATACTAATCTGACTCGCTCTCGTTCCTTGTCGGCATGTTCTACATCTATCCGATTCACTGAGTTAGAGAGAGTGGTTATTCCAGAGCTAGGAGCGCTCGTGACGTATCTGGCTAAGTTGTTCCTAACAGATCAACGAAGTTAAGCACTGTTCCGCGTAGTCACCATATGGATGGGTGAACGCCAGTGGCAATTTCAACTGAGCGCTCCCGAGCTTAGGAGGGCACGTTAAGCAGTCGGTCCAGGCTTTTTCAAAGTTGCTAGGCCATGACAGAGACCTTCGGGCGGTCTAAAAACTCTGTCACCAGAGTTGGCCACTGAGTCATACCAACTTACTTATTTCAGAACTGCCTCGGCATCATCTACACAGTATGGGTAGAGAACCTCGGGGTGCCTCTCGAGACGCTGGTGGGTAACCTGGTGGGCGGCGTGCTGGTGCCGCCGGCGGGGGGGCCCATGGTGCGCTTCAGCATCGGCGCGGGGGACCGCCAGGCGCTGCAGCCGCCCGCCGCGCCGCCGCTGCCGCTCACGCACACCTCTGTGCATATGCTGCTCCGGTTGCTGGGTGAGTGTCTTCCAATAACGCGTCTTACATGATCTACTTCACTAGCTTATCTGAAGGATATAGCGGGAATAAGCTTGGTGGCTCAACTGGTAGAGCATCTGCGTATCCGCGTGAAAAGTAAGTTAATAAGCGAAATTACAACAAGAGTTCGAAAAAACTCTAGGATATTGTAAATTTTTATGCTTTTTAAGTCGAGTCGGTATTCGTTTGAACGGATCCATTTAATTCTAAAAATCATGCGTCAGTCCAATTTTCATTTCGCAATACATTTGCTGCAGCGATAAAAGAATGACTACACAAAAATGATATATCCGTACTTTCTCTGTTGCACGCCACAAAGATCCAGCCAATGGCGGCACAGCTGATGGTGTTACCTTAGTACCTTGATCTTCTTTTTCCAGGTATCCACAACTCAGTAACGCTATGGTGCGCCGTGATGAGCGAGCACAAGGTTCTGCTGGTTTCGCTAGCGGCTGCACGACTAGCTGCCGCGTGCAGAGCACTCGCCGCCCTTATGTTTCCGTTCCGATACGCGCACGTGTACATCCCCCTACTGCCGTCGGGACTGGTGGAGGTGCTGGCGACACCGACGCCCTTCCTCATCGGCGTACATTCCAGTTTGAAGGAGGAGGTCTCAGAGCTGGTGAGTTGTTTCACTCCTCTAATTGCAGGTAGCCATTAACTCTGTTACATTTTCTTTTGATGATGAGTTCGGCAGTACTGGCAGCAACAGTTATTTTGATGATGATTCGAGCATTAAATGGTCCCTGTAATAGTGTTCTCCTAAAAGTATGATGTGCTAAATATTTATGAGCTCAGAAAACGCTACATGTTCAGCAAAGCAGTAGAAGAAACACGTTTAGAAGCATTAATGCTAAAAACATGGTAACTTAAAACTGATCATGGGAGATCATTATCAAAGATTATTAAAAATGACCCTGTCACCAGAGTTGGCCACTGACTCATACGAACTTACTTTCTAACTTAACAATTCCAGTTGGACGTAATAGTAGCTGACCTAGACGTCGGTTCTCTCCACATCCCAGCTGGAGTGAACATCCCCCGGCCGGAGACGAAGCTCCTCGCGTCCCTCCAGGAGGCTTTAGCCCTGGTGCTGCAGCCCGAGCTGCGGTCCGCGGACTCGGCCTTCGCCCCGCCGCCGCCCGCCGCTTCCCCGCCGCATATGCTCGACAAGGAGATCAGAGCTGTGTTTGTTAGGACGCTGGGGAAACTGCTCCAGGGTTACAGGTAAGTCATTCTTTGTTTGCATCATCCCATCCTCGTCGCCAGTGAGATGTATGGAGTATATTGAAACAACCGTCTTAGCAGAGTACTAGTTTATTACATACACATCAATCATACATCTCACAAAATGGATAACTGTTAAAAGGTTACTTGGTCTAAGCTAAGTAGAGCTCTGATGGTTTAGTTGTAGTGACCCCGCCTTCCGATCCTAAAGTCGTGGGTTCGATCGGGACCGTGCACCAATGGATTTTCTATTTGAAAAACTTATGTGCGCAATTCCGGTGCTCTCATACAGTTAAAGAAAACATCGTGCATCGGTATGTCCAAGAAATTAATTTAAAAGAAATCAAAAAAATGTATGCATGCAGTATGTGTATTCTATAAATTCTGGTTCCCATAGCTTTACTCAGTTTGGAACTAGATGGTGCTAAGTAAAAACAAGCTGACCCGGGCGGCTCCACCCGTGTTTTTGCGGTTATGCTATCCCACAGGAACAGTCTCGAGATAAGAAGTAGCTTATGTGTTATTCAACGACTTAAGCCGTCCACATTCCAGATTACATCACAATTGGTTAAGTCGTTACGGAGATACGTGGTAACAAACACACACACACACACACACACACACACACACCCACACACCCACACCCACACCCACACAAACACACCCACACAGACTTTCGCATTTATAATATTAAGTAGGATCTTAATATCTTCTTATATTATAATACTAAATTTAGGTAAATGATCTTTATATTGCAGACACTGTTTGACGATAATCCGCATCCACCCGTCTCCGGTGCTGACCTTCCACAAGATGGGTTTCCTCGGTCTGCGCGGGCTGTCCCAGTGCCAGTTCACGGTGCGCCTGCTGGACTCCATGTTCTTCAACGGGCTGGTGGCGGAGCGCGGTCCGCCGTGGCGCGCTACCGATATATGGGACGAGTTGGTTCAGTGAGTTACCTACCTCTAACACCCATATTCTAAGACGAGACGAGACATATTCCTCAAGAATTCCTCGACTAGACTCAAACTCAAGGTACGTCTAAACCTACCTTGAGTCGAGTAGAGGAAGATTCGAGGAAACTTCTTAGAATATGGGTGTTAATCCTTGTCTTCTATATATATTTTTTTTATATCAGCAAGTGACAAAACGATCAAGTCGCCCGCCTGTTGTTAAGCACCACGCCTGACCATAACAGATGCAGTGCCACCCAAAGCTTAATGTTTTTAAGTTCGGCGTGGCACTGCACTGCGCTCATCACCCCGAGACGTTGTTGTTAAGACTCTTTCGCCGAGTAATTTCACTTAGCGTAGTATCACCCATGGTATTTAGACCGTAGGTAGAAAGGCATAGGTCTTTCACACATCACACATTTGCCAGCTTTTTCAGCCATGTGTGTGGCGCTTGGTAGATAGATATATATATAAGTCATTTATTTGCAACTTCAAGCACACACATACAAAATTAATACATAGAAAGAGTGCTAAACTAAAATAATACAGTGAAGGAAAAAAAAAAAAAAAAAGATCTATGTGTGTGTTGCAGTATGACAAAAAGGATACAGCTCAGCGATAATATGCTCAAAGAGCAAACACTGATTTTCAAACACTGATAGGTATTACTAGAGACCTTTTAATGTTGACTCATAGCGCTGTTGGACAATCGGATTTATTCGGTCTGTCCTCGACCACTTGTACTCTAGGCTTGACTAGATAGTTACATAATATTGCTTCACTGCAAGCCAAAAGTCTCTCCCGATTCTTTCTATCTGTGTTTGCTCTTTTCCGTTTCAATGTTGCGTTGACCAGCGATCAAAAATCTGTCATCCATGGGTTGTAAATTTCGTATACGTCAGTGGTCGAGTTTACAGGCCGCCCAAAAGCCACTGTCTTGGCCTAAAGACTTTTCAAACGACAGCTTAACGTCTCCTGAGCATGGAAGCGCTTAGATAAAAACGCTACTAGCGGTCACCCATCTAAGTCCTGATCCAGAGGGTCTACTCTTGCAGACAAAAGCGATATATCGTGACAGTTTTTGTGATTCAGTTTATGTCCGTTAATACTTTCAAGCTTTCAAGAGTAGACCCTCCAGAATGTTGTTTAACGTCGTTGATATGTTATGAACAGCTAAACCTAAAAAAAAAGCCTATACCTATACCTATTTTTGCCGCCAAGCAGTAATGCTCGCATTGCTGTGTTCCGGTGTGAAGGGTATGGTTTCCGGTGAAATTACTGGCACATGAGGCTTTCGTTCTTAGCCTCAAGGTGGCAACCCGCGAGTGATACCTCTCTGGTATTGCAAGCGTCCATAGGCTGCGGTAACCGCTTACCATCTTGTGGGCCGTACGCTTTGGTTGCCAATTCAGTTAAAAAAAAAAAAAAAAAAAAACGCTACACCACGACAGTTATTAAATACTAGCGGCCGGTCCCGGCTTCGCACGGGTGGACATAAAATATAACCTATGTTACTCAATGATAACTTTTTTCTGATTCTATTTTTTGGAATCGGACCAGTCGATTTTTGAGTTTATTCGTTACAAACATAAAAAAAAGTTTTTTTCCCATAATATTAGCATAGATGTTCCGTAACAACCTCTGTCTGTTCCAGGAACCTCCCAGAGCAGTTGCGTCTGGAGTCTCAGAACCCTGAAGTGGAACTGAACCACATCCAAGAGCTGGCGATGCAGCTGCACCTAAACGAGAACCCTAACCCTCAGGTACTCATCTATCAGGTACTGATCTAATGTTTCTAGTTGTGTTTGCGTGTTTGTGGTGTTATGTCTATTTCACGAACGACGAGTAAGGGTAGACTAATCGTCAGTTAATCTCCTGTCCGTGTCTGTCATATACCATAACACACCCCATAAAATAACAATGATCACTTTGAATCATCTTCGAAAGACGATATTTAATAATAATTAAGTTATTATATTAATAAAGTTTGATAGTTCTATACGTTAGTTAGATAGTTCTCACGGCAGATCTCTGCCGTCGTGAAGGTAGCCGTTTCGATGCGCAATGGAGCTTTTTCAAACTAAATTGTCTTTGCGCATCACAAACGGCTATCTTTACGGAAGCCTAGATCCGCTGTGCGAACTATACAACTCGTTGCCGGGGTCTATTTTTCCGGACCAATACAATTTAGGAGCCTTCAAGGCTAGAGTGAACAGGTTCTTTCTTGGCAAGCGTGCTCCATCATCGACCACACTATCATTTACCATCAGGTGAGGTGGTAATAATAAAACCAATAATAAAATTATCGAGAACCATACTAGATTTTTCTGTATCGTAGGTATTAGAAATTACAAATATTATGGTACACCAATACCCAGACACGGATCAAATATTTGCTTATAATGCAAAATTGGTCCAACAGCGGGAATCAAACCCGCAACCTATTCTCCAATCGGCATTTCGCCACCGAGGTCGACGAAATCACCTTTCAGCGTGATCGCTAACCGACGTTTTCCTACTCGAAACTTACACGAAGTTTGTAAAATAGGCCCTAAAAGTGTTGCTAAAACTAATAGCTAACAGCCGCCGTTGTGTTGACACCGACGACTAAGGTTTTTTGCGTTCCACTAATTTAGTTATAATTATTGCTAAATTGTGCATGTGTTATCAAGCTGATTGTACTGTATCACTAACTACCTACTAATGTATAGTTCTCTCGACGGATCTCGGCCGTCGTGAAGTTAGCCGTTTCGATGCGCAATGGAGCTTTTTCGAACTAAATGGTATTGGCGCATCACAAACGGCTAACTGCACGATGGCCGAGATCCGTCGAGAGAACTATAAACACATCATGTTTTTTTTTATTTAAAAAGTGATTTGGGAGAGACCTTTGCCCAGCTGTGGAACGAAACAGGTTAACAAAAACATAATCATGGCAGAGACCAGATGGACTAAAATAAAAATAGGCTTTTTTTAATCAAGGTCCAAGTTGTTAGGCCATGACAGAGACCTTCGGGCGGCCTAGAAACTCTGTCACCAGATTTGGCCACTGACTCATACGAACGAACGAACGAACGAATCAAAGTCCAAGTCAAAAGAGCTTTATTCAGTAAAATCACAAGAATCACTTTGAAACTTCTTATAAGCTAGGTAAATTTACGCCAGTTCCAATGCGCCCATGCCGTAAAAGAACTGACAACAACACCGGCTGGGTTTCTAATGTTCCTATACCTTCTATCCTTTTTTAGCATTACCCTTGCTATTTTTATGAATAGCAAGCCGCTACAATGACAAATACTTTTATGAACATGGATTTACTATTAGAACTATCGTTTAAAAAACGGGTGTTTTCACGTACCGGTAGTGTCGGTACCTCTTCATCGATATACCGGTGAAAACTGTTTTTTTTAAAGCGGGGTTTAGTGTTTAAAATGTAACGTTGTTTGTTTGGCAGCCATTCCAGCAGCGGATCCTGCGTCCGCCTGAAGGCGCCTCCTCGCGCATCCACCAGCCGCCGCTGCCGGCGCTGGACGCGGCGCGCGTGCAGGACCTCATCCACGAGCTCACCGCACGAAGCGCTAACAACCCCAAGTGAGTGTTATATACTAGCGACCTGCCCCGGGTACTGAGACTTCACAGCAGACCCTGCGTCCGCTGGAGGGCGCCCCCTCGCGCATCCACCAGCCGTCTCATTCAGGAGGATTTTTAAAGGTCCAGAAACTATATTTAAAGCCACCATAACATGTTGGCCAAGTAAAGGCTAGCGCGAGCGCAGGCAAATCGATGCAAGAAAAGTGCTACCGTTCACACGTTTGGCAAGTCTAAACAAACCACGCTTTGCTTGACTCGGCCAGCTAGGCAAGCGACGAGTGTCACCAAGTGATGCTGTCCACGCGGCATTGGCGTTTACTCGGCAAGCCTGCGCCAACATTAAATGTATTGGCGACAACATGACTTACCTGCAGTTGCCCAAATTTGTTTTACGATTATGAAAATGGTTCCTTTAACTTTAACACAATAAAATGCCGATAGACTAAAAGCACTCCCGCGACGGCTCACTAAATCGTCTAAGTTTATTTAAGTTATGGGGCCAACTGTGTATAACCGGCTTCCGACTGACATTAGAGATGCAATATCCATTGAATGTTTTAAAAATAGCAGCGTTTTACCTGAAATAAAACGCATATTATATATACTTACCTCGACGATAGAAATCTACGGAAACGGATATGCCTTCTCATATAAAAGTTGCAGTGACGGTACAGTTAATATAAGCCTGTTCAATCAGCCATTTCTTAAGCTTATTGCTCAAGAAATGGCTGATTGAACAGGCGTTTTGCGTCTGCTAATCCAATGTAAGCACAACGAATGAATTATAAGTATAAGCATTTAGTGTAATCTTATACTTGCTACTTATATTTTTGTTGGTTATAATTATTTTAGTTGACATGCAACAATTATCCGTTATAAATCAATATACTATGACTACTACTTAATTGTTGAGTGGAGCGCTTGTGACGTAGCTGGCTTAGTTGTTCTTAACAGATCAACGAAGTTGAGCACTGTTCCGCGTAGTGATCATTTGGATGGGTGACCGACCGCCAGTGGCAATTTGAACTGAGCGCTCCCGTGCTTCGGAGGGCACGTTAAGCAGTCGGTCCTGGCTTTTTCAAAGCTGTTAGGCCATGACAGAGGCCTTCGGGCGGCCTAAAAACTGTCACCAGAGTTGGCCACTGACTCATACGAACTTACTTACTTACTTAATTGTCGGTGTATATTTCAGATTAACAGCGCTAAGAGCGCCGCAGCCGAGGATAATCCCCCCAGCTGCCCCGCCCACCGGCGCGGCCGAGTACGAGCAGATGTTGCTCACCAACTCAGTCAGGCGGCTAGAGGTAACGTGACAGCCTTCTGATGTTCCCACTGCTGAGAAGGAACCGAAGGAGGAGGTTGACGTAGCTGGCTAAGCATCGATTCCCGCTGCGTGACAAACATTTGCACAATCTGCAAATGTTTATTACATTATATATTTCACATCTGGGTGTTGTACCTCTGTACTTGTTTGTAATATCCACGACTTAGGGAGCCCTAGTACGGAGCTGTGTTGGTAATGTTGTAATGTCGTCAGGTGCTGCGCGCGTGCATAGCGGCAATATTCGAGTGCCGGTACGCGGACGCGCGCAAGTCCTTCCCCGCCGTGCTGCGCGCGCTGCGGGCCCCCGCCGCGCGTCTGGCGCTCGTGCGCGACCTGCAGCGTCGCCTGCCCACCAACAAGCACCTGCTGCACCACCATCAGTTCGAGCTGCTCGTCAGGTGAGTGCTTGGCGTTTGCCATTCCCTTTTTAATTTATTTTTTTACATTTTAGATATCGTTATTATTCTAAAAAAGTCCTTTCATATTATGATATCCATATTGTAGGAAAGTATAAAAAACATAGTCCGCCATCCTAGGGATGCTTTTAAAATTGAAGTAAATAATTTATTAATCAAATAAGCTTATTATACCATAGACGAATTCTTGTGTGACCGTAACTAAACTAACACTATGACAATTTGACCTAATCTTAAGTATTAAGTATTCTATTTTGACATACCTATTGATAATTTAATTTAATATTTCTTTAGCTTCTTTATTATAATTTGATTTTTCTAATTTTGTTTAATTATTGGTGAGGTTTGGCATAAATAATGTTTGTATGCTAAATAGCAGAATCTAGAGATACATACTTTTTACAAGACCTTAATGTATCTATTACCATACCTGGATTCACAAACAATAAATGATTTATGATTTAAATGATCCTTAGTCAGCCTTATTGGATTAAGAGGAATGTCCTTTTATTTTTAGAGTTGTTCTCAGCAAGCCGATTTATGTAATACCTACCCATATTGTAGGAATGCATAAAAAGTAACTGGTCCGCCATCTTGGGTGTTCCGCCATGTTGGATTTATAATGACGTCACATAGCACACATGCATTGTCATCCAAATTTATTCCGATACAAAATTTCAGCTCAATCATTAAAAACGAATAAACATACATACTTACAAACATTGCAAGTTAAATACCTACAAGAGAGCACTGGTGGTCTAGTGGTAGTGACCCCACCTTTCGATCCTAAGGTCGTGGGTTCAAACCTGGTCGTGCACCAGTGAATTTTTATTTTCCAAAAGTTTATGTGTGCAATGCAATGCTCACATACGGTTATGGAAAACTTTGCGAGGAAACCGGCATGTCCTAGAACTAAAAATTCAAAAGACATGTGCCATTCACCAATCTACATTGAGTCTGTGTGGTGGATTGACACCCAATCACTCTCGCTCGAGAGTAGGTCAGTGTCCCAGCTGTAGGAACATTATAAGGCTGTCATGACGATGAATAATTGTACTAGCGGATACGGTACTACTAACATTTCATTTTAGTATTCATAGAAACGCGTTATTCAAGAAATAAAGAAACAAAAAAAAATCATTTATTCTGAACACACAAATATCAGAGACAATACATGAAGTAGTATTAGTCATTTTGGACCTTTTTAAATGAATAATCTACCATGATACAGCCCTTCCTCTCAGCTCCTTTCGTTATGTAGCCTGTGCATATAAAATCTCCCGGTATAGACACGCTGGGAAGTTCCTTGTAGTTGACCGGGAAGCGTACCATGTGCATCACACCCTGAAACAATAACACTCAAAAATTTGCGTAAAGAGCTTGTGACGTAGCTGGTTAAGTTGTTCGTAAGAGATCAACGAAGTTGAGCACTGTTCCTCGTAGTCACCATTTGGATGGGTAACCGCCATTGGCAATTTGATAAAGATAAAGATAAAGATAAGATAAGATAAAGATAAATTTATTGTTTGTAGAACTAGGTATTACATAAAATGGATCTTATTCTAAAATATTTAAGTATCTCTAGTCTAACCTAATAGGCTTACAAACATTTAGGTACATAATCACAATTTAAACAAGTCAAAATCAGAGCGCATGCAGTAAGCTAATCATACTATCTCACAAATATAAAATGAATAAACTACAATTGAACAAAGCGTTTCCGTGCTTTGGAGGATACGTTAAGCAGTCGGTCCCGGCTCTTTCAAAATTGTCACTGACTCATATACGAAATCATTTACTAACATAAGAGTAGTAAAGTTTCTTGTGATAGAGCTCGTCCGGGGAAGGACTACCACCATACCTATTTCTGCCGCCAAGCAGTAATGCTCGCATTGCTGTGTACCGGTTTGAAAGGTATGTTTTCCGGTGAAATTACAGGCACATAAGACTTTCCATCTAACGTCTCAGGGTGGTAACACGCAAGTTATATCTATGATGTTGCATGCGTACGGTACGGTAACCGCCGACCATCAAGTGGGCTGTACGCTTGGTTGCCACTTTGGTGGTATAAAAAAAAACATATAGTGAATGAATGATCTATAATAAGTATCTATAATAATTAAATTGGGTTCTTCACCTTTGGTATAGGGCAGTCAAGGTTCTCCAGGCCGACATTATCGAGAGCTGCGCGGAAGTTATCATACGCATACTGCTTTAGGAAGTTGCAGAAGCTGGGCGGTCTCTCTTGGTATTGTAGTTTGCAACCACCGTCCACCTTTTTGCAGCATTCTATATACGCCTGAAAACATATAACCTGATAGAAAGTGATCGGCGAGATTAAAGATTTATTCAGAGGAAAATAAATAGAATTTGTCAACTCTGTCAACAAAGCTGACCACTTTGTTCTTTGTTGACTCATACGAAGTTACTGTAGTAGACATGACAGTTTTTACAAACCATAGAGACTTCTCTATCCAGAGTTAGTGGATTCATACATCTGTTAATGTTAATGAAGAATAAATAAATAAATAAATAATGCTGGACAATCCACACAGCATCATCTAGCCACAAGGTAAGCTGCTGTTAAACAGAGCTGTATTATGGGTACTAGATGACAGATATATACTTAATACAATACAAATACATAGATAGATATTTTTTATTATATATAGAAAATACCCAGAACACCCGGAACAAATATTTGTGGATCGTACAAACATTTGACCCGAGGCGGGAATCGAACCCGCAACCTCCGCGTCGCAGGCGGACCTGCGCCCGCTGCGCCACATAGCTCGTCTTGTAATTGAAGAATTATTGTGGATATGTTTTTTTTATTTCCTAAAGTTTGTAAAATTTTCGGGACGGACAAAGAAACACCGGTATTAGTGTTCAGTTTTTCCAAAGCCCACTCCAAAAATTGCTATATTTGTCACATTGAAATGTATGACACACGCGGTGGTGGGGCGTTCCGTTTTAGAATGGTTTATCTCTACTAAACCTGTTAGTTAATATGTATTTCAAATCGTATTCATTGACATAATCACAAGGCAAGACAATAATTAGCAGCTAAAATGACAGTTTCTTATGAATATCATCGTCATAATCAGTCGAGGCATCCATTGCTGGAATTAGGTCTCACCCAAAATAATTCTTTTGAATAAGGGCTTTACTTTTTGTAAAGACATAGTTTACCCCGTGACTATGCTCGTTCATTTCATCCTGTAGATCCATGGAGACGTTATAGCAGTCGGTGTGTCTGTTCAACATACTCTTCTTCCCCGTCACGTTGTACGGGTACTGGTCCGCGTCGGGGCAAGGGAACAGAGCATTCACAACCCATTCGCCTTCACACTGCGAATATGAGATTAAGTTAATAAATTCATTGACTTATAATTCTTCATGGTGGTCTGGTGGTGGTGACTCCACCTTCCGATCCGAAGGTCGTGGGCTTGATCCCGGTCGTGCACCAATTGATTTTTCAATTCGAAAATATATGTGCGCAATGCCAGTGCTCTCATACGGAGAAGGAAAACATCGTGAGGATATCAGAATGTCCATGAACTATAAATTTGAAAGACATGTGCCATCCACCAATCCGCATTGGGTCCGCGTAGTGGATTCAATGCCAATCACTCTCGCTCTAAAGTAGGCCAGCAATGCGAGCATTACTGCTTGGCGGCAGAAATAGGTATGGTAGTCCTTCCCCGGACGAGCTCTATCACAAAAAACTCTACTACTTGTTAGATAGTTGAACCTATAGTAAAATATCTGGGCGAAAGAGACTTTTTTTACTAATTTTTGGGTTACACTGCAGCTGTTATGGTCAGGCTTGACAATCACATTTGCTGACATAATAAAAATTACATAAAACTCTTACTTACAATCATTTCGTCATCGCTGCACCACGCCATAATGATAGCAGCTCCTAAAACGCACAGCGTCGATCTCCACATGATTTTCAAAAACTTTTGACTTTGCAAAACGGCTTTAGTGGAACTTTTTTAAATATATAAACGGCTATTTACCACTCGTTTTTGTCGTTTATGCTGACGTTTCTAAGCTTACGATTTTCATAAATCGATTAAGTAAGTTCGTATGAGTGACCAACTATGGTGACAAAGTTGCTAGGCCGCCCGAAGTCCTCTCTCATGAATCGGTTAATAGAGATTTTTATATTTTATTTCTATTATATTTATAACGCACTGTAGCTTCAATTATATAATGGAACTTACTGTACTTTGAATGGTATACGAATAAACATTGCATGTAGGGACTGGTAGGTCTTTAAATAAGGTAGTGTAATAGCGAATTCTTGCATGCCATGACCAATGCTGATCGCTATCAGCCGTCATGAAAGGATGGTGAGGATGTAAAATATCGAAGTCTTTTGTGTGAGAATCAAATGATTAATACGACACGATCGCTAACCTTGCAGTATTACCTAACTAGGTATTTATTTAAGGTTCCCTACAGAGAAAATGTAAACCTTGATCACACCCCGATTTATGGTGTGAGTTGACGTAGGACTCGGACACTCTCAATAAAATGTATGAAGCAAACGCGTCGCAATCACCACATGCATGGGTTTGTGTACGTAAAGCAGCATTAGTGTCATGGTTGGCCCCATCTAATTATAGCAAGAGCGAGACAGCACACATTGCTCACAAAATCAAAATAAACGCGTGCCTTAGCCCTTAGCTTCAGTGCCGGCAAAAAGGTGCCTGCAAACTTGCGACCGGGTTAGGTAAGTAAAACCGTTGGGACGTAGGGAGTGGCCATTCTGTACGTAGTACTAATATCTGTTCTGTGGTAGTACTTAACTTATAATTGTTCGGACTGTTTTATTAGCTGTAATAATAACAAGGTCGGCGCGTTAAAACGCGGTAAAACAAACAACAACCCCTTGGATTAGGAGTTAGTAGAAATTTAGTGTAGAAATTTTTATTAATTTTCAACCTTATTACCCTTATGACAACGTTGCTTTTTTGTTTATTGTTTTTAAAGTAGTTTAAGTTTATTCCACACTCCCGATAAACCCAGCCGTAGCGTCCGTAACTCTTGCAAAATCACAGGTATCAATCAAGCATTGCGTGAGGCATCAAAATTACTAGCCTTGTTTTTGTAGATAATCCCGTGCTTCGGAGGGGACGTTAAGCAGTTGGTCCCAGCTTTTGAAAGTTGTTAGGCCATGAAGCCTTCGGGCGGCCTAGAAACTCTGTCACAAGAGTTGGCCACTGAGTCTACTGAATATACGAATATACTTCTTATTTTTTGTAAATAATATTAAATTTATGTATGTATGTATATTTTGCTAATATTCTGTTAAAAAGACCTAATTCAGTAGGTACCCCTGAATGACCTTTTCGGAGCGGAGTTACTTGCTCTTGTCCATATTTTTTTCCTATACCCGAGAGACACGTGGCTAAAGCCAGGGCAGCAAACTAGTGCTCTGCTCAACTTGAACTTAACTAGTTTAATTTTCGAAGTTAAATTCCTTAGCTTTCACAAAAAACAGGTCGCAGGTCCGCCTGCGACGCGGGGGTTCGATTCCTGCCTCGGGTCAAATGTTTGTACGATCTACAAATATTTATCCCGGCTGTTCTGGGTATTTTCTATATAAAATAAAAAAAATATCTTCATGTGTATTGAGTATATATCGGTCATCTAGTACCCATAAACTCAGCTCTGTTTAACAGCAGCTTACCTTGGGGCTAGATGATGCTAAAAAAAAAAACATTTTTTTTTTTTACAAACACTACACAACCTGTAAGGTTTTATACGAGTAGGTAAATAAAACCGACAGTTTCGAATCTGTACTTTTGTACATGTTGTAAGTTTTTTTATTTCCAAAGAGCATTAATAATACATATATCGCTACTTGATATAGTAAATCTAAATCTCGTAACAATAAGCAATATTTCTAAATATCTGGTTTGGTCTCCCAACTCTGGACAAAACAATGGTTTACTTATTCTCATCAGATCCGAACAAAATTTCCAGCACCTACAAGTCCTACAACAGCATTTTTATTACTGGGTTTCACAAACTGATGACGAGTGAATACTATTCGTCGTCATCCACCTTATCAAAGACAAGGTCACATTGGACACAGCCTACGTTCTCGCCGCCCCTGGTCAGGTAGGCTGTGGCTTGGAACTTGCCCAATATGGCTTCTTCCGGCAGCTCGGAATAGTCAAATACGTAGTCATTGATCTCGTATAAACCCTGTAATATGAAAATAAGTCAAAAACATTTTATTTAAAAAAATCACAAGGATCACATTGAAGGTGAATTTACGCCAGTTCCGACGCGCCTATGCCGTAAAAGAACTGGTAACACCGGCTCGGCTCCTATCACTTTTTAGGGATAAAACTTTGCTATTGTTTTAATTTATTATAATTAATAACAACATCATCATCATCATCAACTTTTTTAAACTTTCGCGATCAGAACACATTTTTAATATTGTTTAGACTAGAAATAAATAAAATGGTAATTATTGCGCAATAAAATCCAGCATAACATAAAAATAACATCATCATCGTCATCATCAAAGACAATAGACGTCCACTATTGGACTGCTCAAAGAGTGCCATGACGACTTAAGCCTTACTTCCTGTGACCGCTTTAATGTCATTGGTCCATTGAGTAAAGGGCCGTTCGTTTTTCAGTTCGCCATTTAAACAAACCTGTGGTATAGGGCATTCGTATTTCGGCAGACCAGCTTTGGTCAGTAAGTTGACGAAATTGTCTGCCGCGAACCTCATCACGAACTCACAGAAGCAAGGGTCTGTCAGCACTTGCACCAGCTTGCAACCCCCGTCAACCTTTATACATGTCTCTATGTTTATCTGAAATGTATCAAAGTCATTTTGAATCATTTGGATGGGTGATCACCAGTGGCAATTTCACTGAGCGCCCCCGTGTTTCGGAGGGCACGTTAAGCAGTCGGTCCCGGCTTTTTCAAAGTTGTTAGGCCATGACAGAGGCCTTCGGGCGGCCTAGAAACTCTGTCACAAGAGTTGGCCACTGTCTCATACAAACGAACGAATGTCAAAATAGGTTTATTCAATAAAATCGTAAGGATCACTTTGAAACTTCTTGAAGCTATGTGAATTTACGCCAGTTCCACGCGCTACAGCCTAGAACTTCTTGAGGCTATGTGAATTTACGCCAGTTCCACGCGCTACAGCCTAGAAGAATCTAGCAACAAGCTCTGCTCTAAGAAAAAAAGGAGTAGATTTTATTATACTACTACTAGCTTCTGCTCGCAGATTTGCTCGCGTGATACCTATATAAAAAGTAGCCTATGATGCTATTCAAAGTAACTAACATCTGGCAAAGTATGGCTTTACCAGTCCATATTTTTACGAGCTGCTAGATTATGTCTTGATGTACATTTTAAAGGGTAAATTACTGGCACATGAATCTTTCGATCTTAGCCTCAAGGCGGCAATCAGCGAGTCATACCTCTGGTATTGCAAGCGTCCATAGGCTGCGGTAACCGCTTACCATTTTGTGGGCCGTATGCTTGGTTGCTACTTCAGTTGTATAAAAAAAAAAAGGTTAACTGATATCGGACAAAAGGACAAAGTACCTTCACCATCATCAAAAGTCTTTTCTTTAACATCTCCTATTAAAAGTTTTTATTGGTGCAACGGTTTGGACTATGTTGGTGCTATAGGGGATAGCATGAGAACCGTAGACAACTTTTTTCTCTGGTTTTCTCAAAGAAGTTTAGAAAAATAGAACAGTTTTCTTTAAAAAACGCACAAGACCGATATGACTCGAGAGATCAAGGGGAAACCTTTGCCCAGCAGTTGGACAACAGGCGTATCGTAATGTAATTTTTCTCTACATTTCTTTGTTTCTCATGCTTAGAAGAGTCTTTGAATCTCACCCCGAAATCGTCATTAATTTCCTCCTTAAGTTCAAGCGCGGCCCAGAAGCCGTCGTGTGTCCGGTTCATCTTCTTCCGCTTCACCTCCACATCTAAAGCGTACTGCTCAGGGTCTGGGCACTTCGATATGCTCTCCACCAGCCATTTACCTTTAGCCTGAAATATTTAGCAATTGGCAGGCCATCAGTAGAATAGAATAGTAGAATAACTTTATTCATTTCTTAGTGCTAATACAACTTAGTGCTAATTTAATATTTATATGTAGAGCTAATAAATAAATCAATGGGACAATGCTGCTAATACAGTGACAACAAATTTACTATTGCATGATCGCTAGAGTTGGGACTGAATAGATAGTTAAGCGTCGTTTATTAATAGAGTCAGCCTCCTGATTCGAAATAGTACACTATATAAATAGATAGATAGATAAATAGATAAAATACAAATGGTTATAATATAAACCAAATCTTAGCGCTAAATAGGAATAACCTACGCATTGTGGTCAGGGCCTTAACTGGACATTGTCGCCTTAATAAGCACATGTTTAAGCTAAGGCTGAGTGACACACAAACCTGCAGACTGTGCAATGAGGCGGACGAAACGCCTGCGCATCTGCTAAGAGAGTGTGGACCACTAATGCAAAAACGTAGCATACATCTGGGTAGGCACATCCTCAGCCCAGATGAGCTAAGAGACATCACCCCCAAGCAAATCCTCCAGTTCTTAGTATCGGCAGGGCTTGGAGGTGAACTGTAAACGCCCCCCTTAGGGCGACAAAATAAGTGGCGAACACAATAGGCCTGCATGGCCGCAGTGTTATATTAGCCGCACCAATTTAATAAAAAAATAAATAAAAAAAAAATGTTATAAAATAAGGAAACAAAATTCTTACTATCATTTCGTCTGTAAAACACCAAACCATCCCACTCGCTAGAACGCTGCACGCTATGAGTATCTGCCACATTTCTAGAACTCTGTACGATACATACTCCTAGAAATAACCTTTAAATACCGTTAGATATGGCATGCAATTTCGCATTAAGATAATATCATGCATACCTCCCTGATGACTTAATTATAATTTATAAATAAGATAAGTGTATCGCAGCTCACATAAATCATTAGTTTAGTTTGTTTGAGATGTATAAATTGATAATGCACCTGGTTATTATGCCTTAATGGTTCAATATAATATGCTTCGACAACCCTTTATTATTTTAATACGAGTACTTTTATATAAGTGAAGCTGTTTGTGATGCGCTCGTCAGGGAAGTACACATATTTTTTTACTTTTAAAACTTACTGGAAATACAGTTGATTTGATACATCTTGACTTTTTGTTTGTTAGGTACCAAAAGAATAACTTCATTAAAGCTGTCAGAGCGAGGCTAGGTAAATGAAGTGCTTCTATTGGTTCCTTATAAACACATCCCTCGCTACACATCCTTGCACATATCTGGTGGAAACGCAGCCTAAAGCCACTATACCATAATCATCAGTTGGAGCGCTCGTGACGTAGCTGGCTAAGTTGTTCTTAACAGATCAACGAAGTTAAACACTGTTCCGCGGGGTCATCATTTGGATGGGTGACCGCAGTGGCTATTTCAACTGAGCGCTCCCGTGTTTCGGATCGCACGTTAAGACGTCGGTCCCGGCTTCTTCAAAGTGGTTAGGCCATGACAGAGGTCTTCGGGCGGCCTAGAAACTCTGTCGCCAGAGTTGGCCACTGACTCATACGAACGAACGAACGAGTTGTTGTTTTTCTTTAAATGTTTTATTAATTATATCACTGTCTTCATAATATGAATAACAAACCTAAGCAAGAGCAAAATCTCATATTACAAGTATTACTTACTTAAAAAAATATTTTATCACTGTTAACATTGTTATATCTTTTGGAAACGCAATAAAAACATTTGTATTTGGAAAGCAGAGCTTGTGTTATGGGTACTAGATGACTGATATACTAAAAACAATGCAATACATAGACACATTTTTTTTTTTTTTTTTTTTATACAACTGAAGTGGCAACCAAGCGTACGGCCCACAAGATGGTAAGCGGTTACCGCAGCCTATGGACGCTTGCAATACCAGAGGTATCACTTGCGGGTTGCCACCTTGAGGCTAAGATCGAAAGCCTCATGTGCCAGTAATTTCACCGGAAACCATACCCTTCACACCGGAACACAGCAATGCGAGCATTACTGATTTGCGGCAGAAATAGGTATGGTAAAAATACATACATACATCTTTTTATTATCACGGGCTGACCCGAACGGCTTTGCAGTTTTTATGCTATCCCACAGGAACAGTAAATTTTTTCGGGATAAAAAATTGCCTATGTGTTATGCCATTTCAATCCATCGATTACTATTCATCGAAATCGGTTCAGTCGTCACGGAGATAGGTGATATCAAATATACACAAACATAGTAGGATAGAAGTAACACCCGGAACAATTATTTGCAGATCGTACAAACATTTGTTCCAAGGCGGGAATCGAATTCGCAACCTCCTGCGTCGCAGGCGGACCCTCCCCCCGCACATCGGTCGTCATCGTCATAATGATCGTTAGTTTTTCCACAGGCTCATGAACTGCGCGCTCCAGTCCGCGACGGCGATCGACGAGCATTCCATAGCGGCGGCCATGCTGCCCCTCGCTACTGCGTACTGCAGGAAACTGTGCACCGGTGTCATCCAGTACGCGTACATGTGTATACAGGTCGGTATGCAAGGAAATAGCATAACCACATGTTATTTTTAGCCGGTTGTGTTTCTTGGGTACCACCACCAGATATTCTGCCTTTTTTTTTTATACAACTGAAGATATTTCAAGCGTCCATAGGCTGCGGATACCAGAGGTATCACTCGCGGGTTGCCACCTTGAAGCTATGATCGAAAGCCTCATGTGCCAGTAATTTCACCGAAAACCATACCCTTCACACCGGAACACAGCAATGCGAGCATTACTGCTTGGCGGCAGAAATAGGTATGGTGGTAGTCTTTCCTCGGACGAGTTCTATCACAAAGAACTCCACTACTCTCAAACTTTCGCATTTATAATATTAGTGTGATGCAGGAGCACCAAGTGTGGATGAGTCAGCAGTTCTGGGAGGCGGCGTTCTACACGGACGTACAGCGGGATATTAAGGCGCTGTACTTACCGAGCCCCACGCACCAGCGTGTACCCAGTCCTAGGTATATAGCTTTAAACTGATTCAATTTTGTGGCTCTGGCTTTAATTATCCTGTTGTTTACACACTTGTCGCCTTAATTGTGCTTGCGTTTTTACATTTGGCTGCGCCAATCTTTTTTTGCATTTACAGGCACATAAGATTTGTCCTCTTGATTTGTTTCGTTCTATCTCTCTCTCTCTCTCTCTCCATCTCTATCCATATAAGAAAAGTGTTAGTGGACACATTCTTAGCAATAACTTTATTCTAAAAAAACTATGTCAACGTCAAATTACTGATTAGTCTTTTATAAGGCTAGATTGTAATTATGTTTGGATTCATTTTTATTTATAAAATAGTTCCAAAAAAAAAAAAATCTCTATCCATAGGTTAGTGACCTCTTACCATAAAAAAAGGCCTGTATTTGCCAACTTGGTGCTTTTAAAAATATTTACACTAAATAATGCGCTTCTAACCTTCTAATAACAAATGGTAAATAATCTTTTATTATATAGGGTCTTTGATTATTAGTGCGCGATATTCAAGGAATATGTTCCACACACAAAAAAAAAATATATAGGTACATGGCATCACGCTTCTGATAGAGGTACATCACCCTTGTTTTTCAATGTCAGGAGGCTCCGTCAATAACAGTATGCCAGTAGTAGTAGTAGACGAACATAGTAGTAGACAGTAGTAGTAGGCAGTAGTAGGCGTGCGCTTATCGGGCGAAGAGAATGAAACAACACCTTTAGTATCAAGGGTACACTTGTAATCAGATCATTAACAAGACTGCTGTAAGATCGTCCAATTCATTCACAATTCCTTATAGACACTCCGCCGAGCACGTAACACGCTTCCAGCGCCCATGGTTAGGATCTTCCAGGATATTCTCCAAGTTCTCATTCTCTTGTGTGTTCCCTCGCCATTGTAACCGATTCGATCTCTCATCATCGTTACGTCAGAGTGACGTAACGTTCTCTGAGGTTTTACGTTCTTGCCACTCTAAGGAGTATCAAAGCGCCTTCAAATACATGTTCTTTTTTTTTATTATTGTATCAAAGACCCTGTATATTTTATATATTTAGACTATAATTTTTAAATAATTTGAAATCATTGATATATTAATTATGTTTCTAGAGACGATGAAGAATACATATCGTTATTGAAAGCGCAGGAACCGAGCGCGCTAGAAATAGCCGCGGAGCAGATGAGGCTGTGGCCTAGTCTACCTCAAGGTACTTCTTTATTACTAACTAAAAAAATATGAGCACCGGTGTTCGTGGTAATGACCCCGCCTTCTGATCCTAAGGTCGAGGGTTCAAACCCGGTCGTGAACCAATGGATTTTTCTGTTCGAAAAAATTATGTGCGCAATGCCAGTGCTCTCATACAGTGAAGGAAAACATCGTGAGAAAACCGCCCCCTGATTATGTAAGTCGATCGCTGTCGATCGCTTGTTGTTGCGTCTGGCCGTCTTTTTTACACCAACAGTGCGTACCATAAGCGCGTAAGGGATCGACTAGCGATCGACAGCAATTTGACAGCAATAGACTTACGTAATAAAGGCACCGGCATGTCCAAGAACTAAAAATTCGGTAGACATGTGCCATCCACCAATGCTGTGACATTGGCCTCTACTCTCGAGCGAGAGTGATTGGGTCTTAATCCGACATGCGAACCCAATGCGGAGTGGTGGTTGGCACATTTCTTTCGAATTTTTAGTTCTTTAACATACTGCTTTCCTCTCGATTTGTTGTTAAAAATATAGGCAGATCGTACAAACATTTGTGTTTTATTGTTTACTTAAAAACTCTGTCACCCGAGATCTATCTGACTCATATAAACTTACTTTTGGACGACCGATGTGGCGCAGCGGGCGCAGGTCCGCCTGCGACGCGGAGGTTGCGGGTTCGATTCCCGCCTCGGGTCAAATAATTGTACGATCTACAAATATTTGTTCCGGGTGTTCTGAGTATTTACTATATATAATAAAAAATATCTATCTATGTATTGTATTGTATTAAATGTAGATCAGTCATCTAGTACCCATAACACAGCTCCGTTTACCAGCAGCTTACCTTGGGGCTAGATGATGCTGTGTGGATTGTCCAGCATTATTATTTATTTATAATTACTTGTAAGTTATTTTTTGATCTTTCAGATAAGCAACGCGAGTTCATGGCCCGGGAACAGTCTACGTTGTACAGCCAGGCCATTCACTACGCGAACCGGATGGTGTACCTTCTGTTGCCGTTGGACGGCGCGGGGCGGAGGGCGGAGGCGAGGGGCGACGACGCGGACAGAGCTAGCAATAGTATTACTAACAGGTTACTTTACACTATTAACTGTAAATATCATAATCGAATCAATTTAGTTCGTGACGTCATCATTCCAGAGTAATCATTGACATTACGTCATTAAGAGTAGTAGAGATTTTTGTGAGAGCTCGTCCGGGGAAGGACTACCATCATGCCTGTTTCTGCCGCTAAGCAGTAATGCTCGCATTGCTGTGTTCCGGTGTGAAGGGTATGGTGTCCGGTGATATTACTGGCACATAAGGCTTTCGATCTTAGCCTCAAGGTGGCAACCCACGAGGGATACCTCTGGTATTGCAAGCGTCCATAGGCTGCGGTAACCGCTTACCATCTTGTGGGCCGTACGCTTGGTTGCCATTTCAGTTGTATAAAAAAAAATAAAAAAAATATGTAACAATTAATTTTTATTACCGGCTTCCTGCGACCGCTTTAATGTCATCGGTCCATCGAGTGGGAGGCCGTCCTACACTTCCTTTTCCAGTTCGTGGTCGCCATTCGAGAACCTTTATTATCCCCCCAACAGTTATCGGTTCTGTGAGCTATATGGCCTGCCCATTGCCACTTCAACTCACCTATTCTGAGAGCTATGTGGGTGACCTTAGTACTTCTACGGATTTCCTCGTTGCCGATTAGATCGCGTAGTGAAACTTCTAGCATAGCTCTAATCTTTGTTCATTGACATAAGAATGACAAAGAAAAGACAGTACTTAGCAAGCCGCTGAAATGACAGATTTATGAATAAGGGCATTATTGTATAACCATTGCCGAATAGATCAGGTGACAGAAGAGGCAATCTGATAATCGCCTCCAGCGTCTACTTGATACACAGGCGGCACGCAAGTGGACGTTAAAAAAACAGAACATAAACAATAGTCTATATCACTACGGGATAATGTAGCATAATGGTGAAAGAACTTTTGATATCGGACCAGTAGTTTTTGAGTATATTTGTTACAAACTAAAATACAAATCATTCCTCTTTATAGTATTAGTACTGGAGGGCGATTCTCGTGCCATAGATATCTATGGCACGAGAGGGTCATTCATTATCAACCTGACAAACTTAAGGAACCGGTTCCTTACACCAGTAAAATAAATAATGTACCTATGTTTTTTTTCTGTATATTTTCTCTTAAAAATCTCGAGTGAATCGATTACGTGTATCTGGTCAATTATTATTTATCATTGTTGGAAATCGCGTAACAATAAAATATTCGAGCACGCGAGTCCCGTATCGGTTATGGGGGGGGGGGTCATTGACACGCACAGGTAATTGACGCGTGGGTTATTGATACGCAGTTCATTGACTTGGGGGTCATTGACATGCGCCGCGAGCTGTCTTTTTGATTTCCGACAAGAATAACTCATAAATGACCACAAAAACGTAATCGATTTACTTGAGATTTGAGAGAAAAAAACATGCAGATACATGTGTTTTTTTTATATGTGGAACCTATTCCTTAAGTTTATCAGGTAATAATGAATCTATATAGATTGATGAACAATCTTATATAATGATTGTTTTATTTACTCAGTTATGATGAGTTATTGAGTATTGAGTATTTTATTTTAGTGTGGCAGAATCGGACAGTGTGGACGCCGAGTCCGGGTTCGAGGAAGCTGACCCGGGCGAGGCGGGGAATAACGTCATCAAAATGGTCTCACGATTTGTAGATAAGGTAATAAATACATGCTTTTTTTATTAACCTACTATCTGAACCGCGCGGTTTCAGTCGCGTTATTTTCCCTTATTTTCTCACCGTTTAAATCATCCCTGGACTCCTACAAACATTTCAAGACCAAACTCAGCCAAATCGGTCCAGTCGTTAGCGAGTTTTAGCGAGCCTAACGCACAGCAATTCATTTTTATATATGAGAAGATGTCCTCCAGCGGGACATCTTCTCCACACTCAACGTCCTACTGTTGGTCAAAGATCTACTCCAAACTACGTCAACCATCTCTCCTTTGCAAAGATGGCGTCAGGCCGCTAAAGATGTTGATACATGTGCCCATTTGTCGGAAAGCATCCTAGTAACCTACTAACAGTTTTATATTAATTTCTATTTAGTAGTAGGTCATCATCATCATCATCTTCAGCCATTTGTTGTCCAGTTTTGAACGTAGGCCTCCCCCATTTCCTTCCATGAGTGACGGTCCGTCGCCTTTGCCATCCAGTTATAGCCTGCGTGTCTTTTTATATCGTCAACCCATCGTTTTTGCGGACGACCCCTGGGTCTGCTATTCGCCCACGGTCTCCATTCGACGACTCTTCTAGTCCAGCGACTTCTATCGAGTCTTGCGATTTGGCCAGCCCAGCTCCATTTCCGCTCAGCGATAACTGTGACCACGTCTCTTAGTTTTGTCGTCCTTCTTAACCAGTAGTTACGTTTATGATCACGCAATGTGATTCCAAGCATGGCCCTCTCTATTGCCCTTTGCGCAATTCTAAACCTTTCTGCGGACCGTTCTGTAAGCGACATGGTCTCCGCTCCGTACGTGAAAACTGGCATTATGCATTTGTAGTAGGTATTTAGGTTTAAATCACAGAACTATATTTAAGTAGAGTGAATGAGTGTAAAACGCGTGCCAAAAAGGGGAAGTGACGGGCTAAGTAACCTCTTTACTCGCCGCGAAACTCATGTCCGCTCCCAACCGGGGGTGGTGTGGTTGTGTGGCAGTGCATAGAATCGGTTTGCCGCGTGCATATCGATGCTTTTAAATCATTCATTTTCGCGCGGCTTATGTTTCCCATCACTAAAATACACTTGTGACGTCACAGTACCTACGCAAAATGTTACGCGCTCGGTTACCATACAAAACAACGATGATAGAGTCATTACATTTAAATATAGTTATGTAGTTTAAATTAAGTATCCGGGAGAAAAACGCGCGTGTCCGAACGCGCGTCGTAAAATCTTTGTTTCGTAACATTTCCTCTAGTTTTTCCCATTACTTTTACGCGCGAGTTTTCTGCCAGATGAATACGTGCAGAACAAATACAAATATTTTATTAACCACAAATACAAATGTTGACACAGTGGTGATTCACTGGTTTCACTGTGTTACAGAAAGACAGTTGATTCCCCAATATGCAACCTATGAATATGGCAAAAGAACATTTTGTATGTTATCTAAATAAAAACTATAAGTAATGTAATATTATTCTCTCTGTGTAAATAACCTTAAACACTATTTTAAAAGATGAATACAAAAATACAATAAAAAAAAAATGTACAACACCAAAATCCACTATATTATTTAGGTACTTACATCTAAGAACATTTCCCAGGTTTGCACAGAAGGCGGCGTGACGACGGACCAGGTGCGGTGCTTGCATCAGATGATCCCGGGAGTGGTGCACATGCATCTGGAAACACTGGATGCGGTCGCCAGGGAAAGCAGACGGTTGCCACCCGTGCAAAAGGTAACTTACATTTACTCAGAGATGGTGGTCTAGTGGTAGTGACCCCGCCTTCCGAAGGGCGTGGCTTCGAATCCGGTCGTGCACCAATGGATTTTTTGTTGGAAAAATGTATGTGCGCTATGTCAGTGCTCTCGAACGGTGAAAGAAAACAACGTGAGGAAACCGGCATGTACAAGAACTAACAATTCGAAAGACATGGTGCCCTTCACCAATCCGAATTGGGTCAGCGCGGTGGCTTAAGACCCAATCACTCTCGCTCGAGAGTAGGCCAGTGTCCCAGCAGAGGGAACATTAGAAGGCTGTCATGATGATGATGATGATGATAGTAAAACATAGATAGATAATGACCTGGAATAAGACATAAGCTTTTTATTCTGGAAAAAAGTACGGTTCCCGAGTTCCACGCGAACGAAGTCGCAGGCAACAGCTAGTTTATAATATTGTGAAAACGATTAAGGCTAATTCTCTGCATAATAGCATTACCATCCTCACATTGCATTATGCTGTTAGTTTTCCAAACATCTTTACATAGTATAAAATTAAGTCAATTCCGCTGTCCCTATGTATGCTTAGATCTTTAAAATGACGCAACGGATTTCGATGCGGTTATTTTTAAAAGATAGAGTGATTCGGTTAAATACCCGTGCGAAGCCGGGGCGGGTCGCTAGTGTAAAAATAAAATAAAATAAATTAGTGTGATTTAGTAATGTATCTTGCAGCCTCGTATAATAGCGCCGGCGTTGGTTCCGGGCGAGGCGGTGTCGGCGCCAGCTTTGCGTGCTTACCTCGTCACAGACGGCCGGCACACGCCGCTGCTGCCCGCGGAGGGAGCTTTGTTCCTCACCAACTACCGACTGGTGTTCAAGGGCACGCCTACAGACCCCTACGGTAACTATTACCACTACACATTCCGCTCTCAGTACGTGCGGCCCACAAGATGGTAAGCGGTTACCGTAGCCTATGGACTCTTGCAATACCAGAGGTATCACTCGCGGGTTGCCACCTTGAAGCATAGATCGAAAGCCTCATGTGCCAGTAATTTCACCGGAAACCATACCCTTCACACCGTAACACAGAACACATACGCGTTTCACGCGCATTGCCATTGTAAAGTAAAAAATATATTTATTCAATCATATGACAAGGATAATTTTAAAACGTCTTATAGCTAGATGAATTTACGCCAGTTCCACGCGCCCCAGCCTAGAAGAATCTGGCAACAAACTCGGCTGGGTTCCTAGCTTTTTTTTGATGAATCCTCTTCATCATAAAGCTTCAGTGTGGTGCCAATCGAACTAGATGAAGCTCATGCCGTAGGTAATATACACGGTAAATATTTACCATAAGTCTGGTTGGGTAATGTTACCCAGGTAGGTGTGATACCTATTTTATTACAATGTTATGTATTTAATAAGTAGGTACTTATCTTATTTACTACTGTACGAGTAGGTACCTTACCTGCTCGTAGATAGACTCACAGTAGCATCGACTCGAACTTTAGTGGTTTTTAGGTGTTATTATTCTAACTTTAGCTAGTATTAAGAATTTGTTAAGTTGGTAGATTCAAGATATTTATTTGCACAAATAAGTGTAAAAAAAAGATGTGTAAAACATGTGTTTATTGTCAGCGTGCGAGCAGACAGTGGTGCGCTCGTTCCCGCTGTGCTCGCTGACGCGCGAGAAGGCGGTGCGTACGCACTACCTGCCGCACCTCGAGCAGTCACTGCAGGAGGGGCTGCAGCTCAGGTCCGCTACCTTCCAGCTCATTAAGGTAACTTGGAAAGAAAGAAGAAAAGAAAATATATTTATTTGTCCCGCACACAGCACAACACAAAGTGGGTATAATAAGTATGTTACGCTGGGGCAAAATGGTCTCACTCTCAGAAAAAAGCCGCACCAAACCTGGGTTACGGTGCGACACTGGTTTTCAGGTGACACCAAAGTGATCCACGAACATAGACGAACACTACAAATAGGTAATAAAATTTTAATAATATAAAGGCATCTGTAATAGTCAGGCGTGGTGCTTAACATCAGTAGGGCGCTTTGATTGTCTTGTCACTTGCTGACATAAAAACAAAAAAACGTATATCTATCAGTGGATACCCTAAAATGGCCTCATTAACTATTTAAAAGCCGAATATGTATATAGTGCCGAGGGTTTTCCTAAAATGTAGATGTTCCCCAGGTGGCACTGGACGAGGAGGTGAGCAGCGAGTGCTCGGAGACGTTCCGCAAGCAGCTGGCGCGGCTGCGGCACCCGGACCAGCCGCAGCTGCACTTCGCGCTGGCCACGCGCGCGCTGCCGCCCCCGCCGCACCACCACCACAAGCATCACACGCTCAAGTCAGTCGCACAACATCTACATCTGTCATCTTATACATTAACATCAGAGTGACATTACACATTAATTTTGTTACCTATAGGTACATTAACATCAAAGTAGGATTGTCTTTGGCTATCTTGTCATAACGACATGGGTCCTCCCGTTTTAATTATTTTTCTCGTGTTATTTTAAGTTTTATTGCGTAAATTTGGTGGCAGGTTATCCAATTAAACTTGTTTACTTAGCACAAGTGTAAGTAATTGAAATGGAGGGGTAATATTGGTTGGTAATTTAGTCAAAGACTACACAAGGGAATTTTGAAAGAAAAGTCATAATTTCTTTCCAAATTTTGTTTTTTACGTTGCTAAGCGACAATCAAACTAATACACTTAACACTGTCAAAATTGTGGCAAATAAGCCACAGAGTCCATAAAAGAAGAAGTTAATGTATGATATCAATCAATCAATCAATCCGGGACTTCTACTGCTCTTGTAGTGAGCTGCAGGTGAGGGCCTCGGGTATAAACCCATTACCCTGGCATCTACTCGTGGGAACCACAATTCCCGAGTCGCTGGGCTCAGCCTTTATGGTGCCTGCCTTCCTGGGTAGGCGGCTCCTCCAGGCTTTTCGCTGGTCGTTTTGATGTATGATATCACTCTGATGTTCATGTGTAATGTCACTCTGATGTTTATGTGTAGTGTCACTCTGATATTCATGTATGACATGACTTAAGCCGCGTTTACATTATTCTGTCGTGGCGTGTCGTGACGCATCATAAGCATATCGTATCCATACAATTTGTATGGTTAGAATTTTATTACTAAAGCACAGTGTGTCGTGACGCATTCGTTAGCTACAAAGTGATATAATTAATATTATTAGTAAACACCAATGCAATATTTAACAACTAAACGTTATTAATATTTAGTTTTTTTATACTGTTTGTTTTCTGTATAAAATAAAATAAAATAAACATCCGAGTGACATCATACTTTAACATCAAAGTGATCCTACGTTATCATCAAAGTGACATCATAAATATAAATCAGAGTGCCGAGTGTTATCAAACACAAACATGAGAGACGTGCGAGTTTTTTTACTCTCACGTCCATTGTCTGGTATTCGAAAAAAAAAATGCCTTCACTTCCAGCAACTCATTTATTATGTAGCTTGCCCATCATCACAGAACAGATATTAGTACTACGTACAGAACGGCCACTCCCTACCTCCGCCGGTTTCACTTATTCCACCTCGGTCGCGAGTTTGCCGGCACCACACGGCACCTTTCGCCGGCACTGAAGCTAAGGGCTAAGCACGCGTTTATTTTGATTTTGTGTAGGTCCACAGCGCGCGCATGCCAGCGCGATCGAAAGTGTGCTATCTCGCTCTTGCTATAATTGGGTTATGGCCAACCATGACACTCACACATACAACCGCACCGTTTACGTACACAAACCATGCATGTGGTGGTTGCGACGCGTTTGCTTCATAATTTTTTTGAGAGTATCCGGGGTGTGCCATCATTATAAACTTAACAAGTCTACCTTTCCCTACAGAGGTTTTGCAAAGAAGACTTTACTGAAAACCGCGCGGAAAGCGGGACTCAAACCGAAACCGTCCAAACGTCAGAAGTATGTCCTGCCGTCAGCTGATGCGAGGTCGCTGACCTCTCCGCCTCTCATGTCCTCCTTGTCAGCTGATACGCTGTCACGTAAGTTAATAACATTACAGTTTCCACTTATATTAATTTATTTGATTTGAGGAAATCCAACAGCTTTTTATTTTGGAATGTACAACGGAGTAGGTAGTTTAATATTATTCAGTTTAAGATCATCTTTCAGGTGTAGTTTTGTGGTAAGAAAAATTGTTAGGAAAAGCTATTGTGTTTAGAAATCTTGAAGGATCTATACTATGTTTTTTTTTATATAACTGAAGTGACAACTAAGCGTACGGCCCACAAGATGGTAAGTGGTTACCGCAGCCCATGGACGCTTGCAATACCAGAGGTATCACACGGGGCCACCTTGAGGCATAGATCGAAAGCCTCATGTGCCAGTAATTTCACCGGACACCATACCCTTCACACGGGAACACAGCAATGCGAGCATTATTGCTTTGCGGCAGAAATAGGTATGGTGGTAGGACTTCCTCGGATGTGTTCTATCACAAAGAACTCTACTACTCTTAAAATGTATGTGTGTAAGTACGCTTAGATCTCCTAAATTACAGAAAAGGATTTTAATCCGCTTTACATCAATGGATATAATTTAAGTGAACTCTGTTCTTTTCGGTATTATGAATAACTTTGTACTGAGATAATGTGAGGAAGTTTTATACGTATACTACGCGAACGAAGTCGCAGGCTGGTACAAGACGGGTAGTAAGATGTTAAATTGTGTTAATCAGTTGAGGGAGCCTGGAGCTGGGCGTATTTATTCATTGCACCATCCCATATTAGGAGTAAAAAGTCGAAAATCTCTAATATTCCGTACAGATTATTTTTTGTATTTACCCTACATTAATTTCATTATTGCCATCTTCATACAAATGTTAAACAAAAATGTTAGACATTATTTTATTGTCACCTGTCATTTGTGTGTGTTGTATACCTTTTTAACGGCCAGGGTTAGGACCATAATATTCTAAGGGCACCGTGGTATGAATTAAAAGAGTCCATAAATCCATGGAAATTTGAATAGGATCTAAAATTGTTGTTGATCAGTGGAGGAGCTGGAGCTAGGCGGGAGCGAGAGCGCGGAGGTGCCGGCGGCGCGCACGCTGGAGCGCGTGCGCGAGCGTGTGTACGCGCGGGACTGGGCGCGTCTCGGACTCGCCGCGCCGCCCTTCCGCCTCGCGCACGCCAACGCCGTCTACACGCTCTGCCGGAGGTACTACATCTACCTATTTTTTTTTTTTTATTTTTTATTAAATTGGTGCGGCTAATATAGCACTGCGGCCATGCAGGCCTATTATGTTCGCCACTTGTTTTGTCGCCCTAAGGGGGCGTTTACAGTTCACCTCCAAGCCCTGCCGATACTAAGAACTGGAGGATTTGCTTGGGGGTGATGTCTCTACATCATCCTACATCTACCTACCTAATACATACATACATACATACATACATACATACATACATACATACATACATACATACATACATACATACATACATACATACATACATCAAATCACGCCTGTATCCCGTACGGGTAGGCAGAGACCACGGATTTTTACTTGCTACGATCCTGACACACCTCTTTTGATTCATTTACCCACTGTTCCAAGTACTCACCGTTTGTATGGGTGGCCAGTGCCGATTTCACCTGAGCGCTCTCGTGTTTCGGAAGGCACGTTAAGCAGTCGATCCCGGCTTTTTCAAAGTTGTTAGGCCATGACAGAATCCTTCGGGCGGCGTTGAAACTATGTCATCAGAGTTGGCCACTGACTCATACGAACTTACTTTTTAGTACACCTTATGATACTAGGGTTGTACGAGTATGTACACTCATTTGTCAGGGTGCGTTATTGTTATATATTAATAAGTAAATGTTGTCTGCAGTTATCCGGCTGTGATACCAGTACCTGAGAGTATAGGCGACGAGTCCCTGCGTCGGATAGCGCGGAGTTACCGGCAGGTATGTTACAAAACGAACACAGTCATTATCATCATGACAGCCTTCTAATGTTCCCACTGCTGGGACACTGGCCTACTCTCGGGCGAGAGTGATTGGGTGGATCCACCACGCGGACCCAATGCGGATTGGTGGATAGTAGCATAGCGTACTATTATTATTATTATTATAAACCTGTTGTGTCCCACTGCAGGGCAAAGGCCTCCCTTCTTTCCTTCCATACCTCTTTGTTACCGGCTAGTTGGGACCACTCTTTGAGGTATACGTCAAGTACGTCCCTCCATCTCCTTCTGGGCCTTCCACGCGGCCTTCGCCCGTTAGGTCTGTGGTAGCTTTTGCCCATAGTTCCTCCGCATCGGCAAACGTGTCCAGCCCAGTCCCACTTCATTTGGCGGATTTCTAGCGTACCATATTTTAAGATAATCTAAATATGAATTGGTTGCAGGGTAGACTGCCGGTGATCACATGGAGGCATCCCAGAACACACGCGCTACTAGTCAGGTTGGTATAACTGCGCATTGCACTAGCGTCTACACTAAATTGTGTTGACGAGCGATGTGGCGCAGCGGGCGCAGGTCCGCCTGCGACGCGGAGGTTGCGGGTTCGATTCCCGCCTCGGGTCAAATGTTTGTACGATCTACAAATATTTGTTCCGGGTGTTCTGGGTATTTTCTATATATAATAAAAAATATCTATCTATGTATTGTATTGTATTAAATATATATCAGTCGTCTAATACCCATAATACAGCTCTGTTTAACAGCAGCTTACCTTGTGGCTAGATGATGCTGTGTGGATTGTCCAGCATTATTTATTTTATTTTTGTTATATTATTACTTCACTTCTTCTTCTTTGTTTGTTTATGGCGTCTGTGGCTTAGTTGTCACAATTCTGCCAGTGTCTCAGTCATGCTAGTTTCCGAATTATATTATTATAAGTATCAGACGATGACACTAGCGACTTGACCATTTTGTCACTGTCTGACACAATTTTTTTTTTGTACCACGAAATTGGCATCACTGTGTACTTTTTGCATGCCTAAAATGGTAGAAACAATAATAATATTTTTGTTTTTTTAATAAATGCATCAACAAGAACCACAAAAATTAAATTATATAGGAAAACAATGGAATTCGAAGAAGAAATTAAGAGTATTTTAGCAGACATAGAAATAATACTTATCCTAATAATATTTGAACCTTGTATTTGAACAAAGAACGAAGAAAAAATGAAAGATATCTTTACCCCACAAGAACTTAAGAGCCCTATCCTTGACAATCCTTGAATTTTCTTGTAGCCCGTGAAGTTTCGAACACTATTGTGGCTCGTGTGTTGAAGATATTTTAACGAAAATAAAAACAAATAAAAGCTTTATCCCTTAAAATTTAAGCCAACAGAGCAAATATTAATTAACTCAAGACATAACTGATTAAAAAAATAATTAGTAACGCACGTTTTGTAAAATGAGCAATTCCAGTCAACTTTCGATCATTTTTTCTATGAAATAACAAAGTCTAACATATTTCTAAAAATGCAATTATAATAATCACAGTTTTAAAATTTAAGTGAATAGAGAAAAATACAGCATGTTAGTTCAATATTTTTGAATAAAGACGGTCTAAAAAACGCGTACTTTTCCCTATTTTACGCTTGTTATTTCTGCTAAAGTAAGCAGTTTACAATAAAAATACACCTACTAAATTAAAGTTTAAGTTTTTATTAAATAAATACAACGAAGAAAATAGTCTAATAGCATTGACTTTTTTTAATACGAATTTTTTTAAATCACACGTTAGCGAACTTATAATCATATCGATCGAAGCAGCGACTCTCAAACAGCGCTGAGCGCTTATGGAGGGAGGACGTATCGCTCCTCGTCGCGCGGGCTATTACTTCTACTGTATAAAGATACATTAACGCGAACTTCATGAATTATATCGCTAAATCTTGGAAAGGCCTCTTAAAACTAAAACCTAAACACTAAACAATACGCTATCAATCATTGACTCATAAGTCATTGATTGATAAGTTTGTTTGATCGCTTGCTCAGCGTGCCTGTTGTTACAGATCAGCAGCGTCGCACCATAAAGGCGTGATGGGCATGCTGAAGTCCACCCACCAGAACCCGGGCGCCGCGCAGAGCGGCACCGAGACCACCTCTAGCTTAGAACAGGTATGCACATGTTTTAATTGATATTTTTTATTAATTTAATTGATACTATTTAATAATTTGACGACCAATGTGGCGCGGCGGGTTAAGGAAGATGTTTGTACGATCTGCAAATATAAGTTCCGGGTGTTCTGGGTATTTTCTATGTATAATAAAAATATCTATCTATGTATTGTATTGTATTATGTATATCAGTCATCTAGTGCCCATAACACAAACTCTGCTTAGATTGGGTTAGATGATGCTGTGTGGATTGTCCAGCATTAATAAAAAAAAGCCTCTAGAATACTATAAATAATAATTAATACAGCGCTATCTAGCCCCAAACCACAGATAACATCCCAAACTAAGTAAAGCTTGTATCATGGGAACCAGATAGGCGCCGTACGTAGGTCAGGTGGTTCAGTGCAGGAACATTTTAATAGTACGTAGGACATAGAGTATGTGACATGGGCAGCGGAAATCACATTATCTTTGACAAAACATTACCATTGAACGGGATAGGTTAATGTATTAAAAACAACCGCATTGAACATTTTTATTATAATATTAAAATTTTGCTTTATTTACTTTTTTCTTTACTAAATTTTTCTAAATAGTAATAGTTGGTATGTTTTGGTAGGAACGGTTGCTGGCAACATTGGTTGCTTGCACGCCCAGTCGGGCGAGTCGCGGCGAGCTGGAGGACTCTAGTCTGAGCTTAGACTCGCTGCTTCTGTGCTGTGAGGACCAACACCATCACACACCGTTACTCACCAAAGCTGCTGGCACACTCGGGTAAGATTTACATACTCGTATCATAAATACACAGTAAATTTTTAGAGAAATTATTCTTTGTTGGTTTTTTGTTTGTTAGATTAGACTATTGTCTAATCTCGCAGCAGGCGCCAGTCCTAACTGATCAAAAATAAAGCTTCCCGGTGACGTGTCTCCTCAGACTTATAACTTCAAAAAACTGAGATTCTGTGTCTATAAAGTGGGTAATTGTGTGTTGGTGTTTCGTATCAGCTACTAAAAGAATGAAAAAAACTTAATTTGGGGTGGATGCCGGCGCGCCGCCAGCGTGTCCGCGCCGTCCTGCAGCAGTCCTCCCATTCCCTCCTCCCCTCCCCCACTCCCCGGGTGTGAGGTACGTACCTTGTCCCCGGTGAGTACCCAGGTGTGGATGCCGGGGTTTTTGAAAGTAGTCTAGAGACGCATCTGAACAGTACGTCCAGCACACTACTTTGGCAGTTAACATGTCGTACTACGTTTAGTTGACGTGTTATGTTGCATCGCAGTGTGTTGGGCAGAAACAGCGGCGGCAAGGGTGGCGCCAGCCTCGCCACTTCGCGCCACTTCGGGCGCTGGGGCTCGCTGAAGGAGCGCCAGTGCCGCCAGCCCTCGCACCTGGAGCTGTACCACCCGCGGCAGAGGCTCTCCACCGCTGACACGGACTCTGGTGAGTGACGCGGATGGGTGACCGCTATGCGTTGATCACAGCTAAGAAGCGCTCCTGACCTAACTGGCTAAGTGGTTAATAATGGTCTACTAAGACTATTTAGTTATAATAGAATAGACGTTACGTACATAAGCTACGGTAACCGCTTACCATCAAGTGGGCCGTACGCTTGGTTGTAAATGGCCTCATAGTTAGCTACTGGTGTCGATAGCATTTTCTAAACTTAGCTAACTTAAATTATCGCGGTCCTTTGTATTTTAATTTATAAGAAAAGGACGGCAACAATTTTAGTGTAGTTTAGAAAATAATACAACAGAATCGACACCATTTCTAAATGTTTTTAAGCCGATGGTTTCCCTAAAATAAGAAATGAATTATAATATATTTGGTTTTGTGTTGTCAGTATCAGGTGAATGCGGTGCGGGTCGCCGCGCGGCCCTGTACATAGTGTGCGACAAGGGCGCGGCGGGCGCCGTCCCCGCGGGCTGCGAGACCCTGCCCGTGGAGTACCCCGAGGGGCGCGCCACGAGGCACGCCTTCAAGAAGCTGATGCGAGCGGCCGTGCCATCCGCGCCGGCTGCGCCAGACCAGCCGGGCTTCCTCAGGTATTAACTCTTGATCAACTGATTTTGATTTGATTGCCACACAAGTTTCTTGATTTATTTAAGTTTTTTAAAGAATTTTGTTTGGCTTGAAAATAAGAGAAAAGGATAAAAATAGCTGTAGCGTACCTTAAGATTTCAATAAAATTTGAGAGCTCCAGTGTTTTTCTCAAAAATTTCATTCTACGCAAGGTGTTGTGAAAAAAATCTAAAAGGTGGAGCGGAGGGAAAAAGGTTTATTTTAATAAAGGTGATTATTGCATTATATTGAGCTCGCTACTGTTCACAGAACCACTAGTTACATTGATTTAAACGATATTACTAACAGTAGCATTGACATTAGCTCTGGTTTCCAGGCTAATAGAAGAGTCAGGCTGGCTTTGGCAGCTTCGGCAGCTGTTCCAACTGGCTGGCGCGGTCGTTGACCTGCTGGACCTGCAAGGCTCCTCGGTGCTTCTGTCACTTGAGGACGGATGGGATGTTACGGCGCAGGTAACGTTATAACAGATTAAGCATATACATAATATATTTGCCTTATTATGTTCCCACTGCTGAGATATTGACCCTCTCTAGCAGGAGTGATTGGATCATGATCCACTACGCTGACCCAATGCGGAATAATGAATAAATAAATAAATAAATAAATAATGCTGGACAATCCACACAGCGTCATTTAGCCCCAAGGTAAGCTGCTGTTAAACAGAGCTGTGTTATGGGTATTAGTTTTTTTTTTTTTTTTTTATACAACTGAAATGGCAACCAAGCGTACGCCCCACAAGATGGTAAGCGGTTACCGCAGCCTATGGACGCTTGCAATACCAGAGGTATCACACGCGGGTTGCCACCTTGAGGCTAAGATCGAAAGCCTCATGTGCCAGTAGTTTCACCGGAAACCATACCCTTCGCACCGGAACACAGCAATGCGAGCATTGCTGCTTGGTGGCAGAAATAGGTATGGTGGTAGTCCTTCCCCGGACGAGCTCTATCACAGAGAACTCTACTACTCTTATATCAGATGACTGATATATATATACTTAATACTATACAATGCATAGATAGATATTTTTTATTATATTATATATAGAAAATGAACCGGAACAAATATTTGTAGATCGTACAAACATTTGACCCGAGGCAGGAATCGAACCCGCAACCTCCGCGTCGCAGGCGGACCTGCGCCCGCTGCGCCACATTGATCGTCTTTTGAATCTTTTGAATGTCTTTTGAATTTTTAGCTCTTGGACATGCCATTTTTATCACGGTGTTTTCCTTCACCGTATGAGAGCACTGGCATTGCGCATACATTTTTTGAATAGAAAAAATCCATTGGTGCACGACCGGATTCGAACCTTAGGATCAGAAGGCGGGGTCACTACCACTAGACCACCCGTGCACTTAGCCTCGTTCAAAAACAATGTAACAGCTATACCATTGTGTATTCCAGATCTCGTCTCTGGCGCAGCTGTGCCTGGAGCCGTACTACCGCACGCTGGAGGGTTTCCGCACCCTGGTGGAGAAGGAGTGGCTCGCGCTGGGGCACAAGTTCGCGCAGCGCTCCAACACCGCGCCGGCGCCGCAGCAGGGCTACACGCCCACCTTCCTCATGTTCCTGGACTGCGTGCACCAGGTACACCAACAGAACCTGGTGAAGTATCTAGCATTAGGACACCAGGACACACGCTGCTACACCGCACCAGCCCCGCAGCAGAGCTACACGCCCACCTTCCTCATGTTCCTGGTCTGCGTGCACCAGGTATCTTATATATAAAAATGAGTTGCTGTCCGTTAGGCTGGCTAAACTAGCACTGGTGGTCTAGTAGAAGTGACTCCACCTTCCGATCCTAAGGTCGTGGGTTCAAATCCGGTCTTGCACCAATGGATTTTTCGCTACGAAAAATTTATGTGCGCAGTGCCAGTGCTCTCATACGGTGAAGGAAAACATCGTGAGGAAACCGGCATGTCTAAGAACTAAAAATTTGAAAGACCATGTGCCATCCACCAATCCGCATTGGGTCCGCGTGGTGGATTAAGACCCCAATCACTCTCGCTGGAGAGTAGGCCTGTGTCCCAGCAGTGAGAACATTAGAAGGCTGTCATGATGATGATGATGAGGCTCGCTCAAACTCGACAATGGCTGGACCGATTTAGCTAATTTTGGTCATAAAAGGTGTCCACGGAAGGTATAAACGGTGAGTGAGAGGTAAAACCGCGCCGTATCAGCTAGTTTTTAAATAAATGTGTGTTTACAGCTGGTAAAGCAGTTCCCGCTCGCGTTCGAGTTCAACGAGTACTACCTGCGGTTCGTGGCGTACCACGGCGTGTCGTGCCGCTTCCGCACGTTCCTGCTCGACAGCGAGGCGCAGCGCGCGGAGCTCGGCATCACCGCCGCGGACGACAAGCGCGCGGACACCAACCGACTGGTGAGTACACACACCACTACTACATCCAACTGTCTTTACACTTATACATACAGAAGGTTAGACGGCGGGAAGCGACTTTGTTTTATACTATACTAGCGACCCGCCCCGACTTAGCACGGGTGCTTAAGCTACATATAAACCTCAATCACTCTATCTATAAAAAAGGGCATCAAAATCTGTTGCGTAGTTTTAAAGGTCTAAGCATACATAGGGACGGACAGCAGGAAACGACTTTGTTTTATACTATGTCACAGAACAGATATTAGTACTACGTACAGAATGGCCACTCCCCACCTCCCAACGGTTTTGCTTACCTCACCCGGTCTCAAGTTTGCCGGCACTGAAGCTAAGGGCCAAGGCACGCGTTTATTTTGATTTTGTGTAGGTCCAAGCGCACGCATTCTAGAGCGAGTGAAAGTGTGCTTTTTTGTTTGTTTTCTTACTATAGTTGGGTGGGGACAACCTTAACACTCACACATAAAACAGCACCGTTTACGTACACAAACTATGCGTGTGGTGACTGCGACGTGTTTGCTTCATACATTTTATTGAGTGTCCGGGGTGTGACTATGTAGTGAAGGTTCATGGTGTTCCAGGGTGTGGAGACGGGCGCGGGGTCGGAGGAGGAGGTCGGCGCCATGTCGTACGGCTCGATGTCCCGCTCGGCGCCGGTCGGGCACAGCCTGTTCGACTACATCGACCGCCACCACCAGAAGGCGCCTGTCTTCTACAACTTCCTCTACACGCCGGATCTTGACAACCCTGTGAGTGTTTTTTGGACCCCATTCAATATGTTATATACCCCATTATACAGGTTGAGATTTTTTTAGGGCCGCTGATGGAAAATCTTAAGCCACGAGAATATCGAAAAGTCATAATAGGAGTAACGCGCTCGATTAAAAAAAAAATAAGGCTTGCATTAAAAAAAAAACAATTATTTACAGTGTCTGAGAAAAAATGAGTTTGTGGAAAAAAATGTATTTCGGCTTCTTTGTTTGATAACAAATAAATAAATGTATGATGATTACGCACCTGAAGTTGTTGGAACACACATTAACTAAATATAAATACTTAAATATACAACGCCATCTAGCCTCGAAACAAATGGCCACTTCCCGTTTTTTCAGTTCCAGTTTTGGCCCTACTATAGCATGAACATTTATTCTTCTAAATGTATCATTGAGCATGTTGTATACATCAGGTACTCCGGCCGGTATCATCCATCTGTTCCCTGGAGGTGTGGCAGTACTACACGTGCGAGGAGCTGTGCCACGGAGCGCCTTACGACCTGGAGACCCTGGCGCCGGCCGCGCACGACCAGGAGCGGACCTCCAGGAGACTCCTCAATGCAGGGTCAGTCTACTTTCGCTACTGCTGTGGTACTGAATGAGAATGACCTTTATGCAGGCATTGTTTGGTACGGTATTTTTTTTTATGTCAGCAAGTGACAAGCCTTCTTTGTGATAGAGCTCGTCCGGGGAAGGACTACCACCATATCTATTTCTGCCGCCAAGCAGTAATGCTCGCATTGCTGTGTTCCGGTGTGAAGTATATGGTTTCCGGTGAAATTACTGGCACATGAGGCTTTCGATCTCAGCCTCAAGGTGGCAACCCGCGAGTGATACCTCTGGTATTGCAAGCGTCCATAGGCTGCGGTAACCGCTTACCATCTTGTGGGCCGTACGCTTGGTTGCCACTTCAGTTGTGCCTGATTTTAAGCAGCCTGACTAGGCTGACCAGGCTGACTATTACAGATTTAGTGCCACCCAAATCTTAAAGTTTTTAAGTGTTTGCGTGGCACTGCACTGCGCTTATCACCCCGATACATTGTTGTGAAGTCTCTTTTGCCTAGTAATTTCGCTTGCTGCAGTGCCATTCAAACCTCAACACAGTAATGCTTTGCTCACTACTGCTTAGAGGTAGAATACCTGGCACTGCGGTGGTACCTAGACGGACTCTTGCTGAAGAGTCCTACCACCAGGTAAATAAAGGTTCATTTGATAGGTGACCGCCAGCGGCATTCCCTTCCTCGCGAGTACAGCTCTCAGTCTCAGCTTTAAAATAGTCCTTGGGTTATGGCGAAAACCTGTTAAATCCTTCATCAGATACATACATACAGTAAGGAGTACTGGTGTCGCTAGATGGCGGTGTGCTGTGAATACGGTGCGGCGCGCAATACGCATGCTCGGTCGCGTTACAACAGCTGGCCAACGGAAGAACGAACATGTCAGGGAGTGTGATCGTTGACTCCGAATAATAGGCATGATGACAGTAACCAATAATCATTAAAATCACGCTTTCACCTTATGAAAAAAGATTCAAGACAAGCGTAAAAGACATGATCAATTAAATTGAAATGTATTTAAGAATTATTATTGTTATTGCTAATGTTATTTTTATTAATTATTTATATTCTTTTGTTTCCTTTTTTATAATTTTACTCTTGACATTCTAATCTGAAATTTTAATTTATTGCTATGTTGGTTGTTTAATTATTAATTTATATCATTATTATAGTAAAGTAGCTTCTTAGAATAGTAATTTAAATTTTGCATGTCGTTTCCGACGAAGTGTGTGATACAGAAAACCTACCCTATTATCTTGTACCGCTTTACCACACTTCAAGCAAATAAATATATTTCATTTCATTTATTTATTTATTTCAAGGAATTCAAAAACCATATATCTTTTTACATTAGATGCGAGATTGATAATATTTTTATTAAAATAAAACTACAAAATACAGCAATCCGCCATAAAAGGTTGAACAACGATCAGGAGCATCTAGGCTCTCTGATTTTGGTGGTCTCAAAAATATTGCAGAATTTTGAACCTTATTGCTAAAATTTTATATTGAAAACTGACATGATGACGTCACCGCTGTCACTCCGCGACTCAGCGCGTTTTAGCGTGAATTTCAAAATTCAAATTTCAATCGCATTTTAACTACTAAACCATTAATTTCTGGAATAATAGGTTATTTATTGCCTAGAGTCGATACTTCTGAATACAATAGAACAGTTTTTCAAAATCAGTCATCATGCCTATTGTGGTCTTGGAAAATATATCTTGTGTTATATTAACCTGATACTCTTTCTATAAAACCCCCTCTAATAATACATACAAACCTAATTATATTTTTTACTCTCCAGGTACGACAGCGTATCGCGAAGTATGCCCGACGCGTTCAGTGGACTGCTGGAGAGGATCCGACAGCTGGAGCTGGAGCTGGGCCACCTGCCGCAGAAGTGGAGAGTGCGCTGGGAACAGCTCGAGCTGCCCAACACCTTGGAGCTGCAGGTCAGTTCAGTGGACTGCTGGAGAGGATCCGACACCTGGAGTTTGGACTCTAAATGAAACTAAGCAATACATAGTGTCTCGCCCAACTTCATGTAAAAAAGTAAGCTCATATGAGTCAGTGGCCAACTCTGGTGACTGAGTTTCTAGGCCGCCCGAAGGCCTCTGTCATATCCTAACAACTTTAAAAAAGCCGGGGCCGACTGCTTAACGTGCCCTCCGAAGCACGGGAGCGCTCTGTTGAAATTGCCACTAGCTGTCATCCATTCAAATGATGACTACGCGGAACAGTGCTTAACGTTCATAGATGTGATAGATCTAAGAACTGTTTTTACCACAGAAACAGGAAGAGTGCTAGGTATTGCTAGTAACGTCTATTTATTGGGAGCTCAACAACACGCGACACGTGTCCAACGTTTGATATTGAATCTTATTTTACAGCGGAACTCATCGATGTCGTCCGGCGTGGTGCGGCGCGCGTCGCTCGCGTGGCACAAGCGTGGCACGCTGGAGGTGCTGGCGCGGGGGCGGCTTGCAGCGGCGCCCCCCGCTCCCCCCGCAGCGCCCTCCGCTCCCCCCGCGGCGCCCCCCGCCGCCGCGCCCCCGCCGCGGCACCGCTGGACGCCCGCCGCGCCCCCCGCGCCCGCGCGCTGTGACCACTGCCAGGACCTGCTGTGGGGACCGCTTAAGGTTTACTTCTACATTGTCTTATAATCCACTTTATTGTTAGTTAATTTGTATTACTTATGTTTAATATTAAGTTATATATAAAAATATTGTTCCTTGTTCCTCTTTTTATACAATGTGTCTAATTTAAGTAACTTTTGTTTAGTTTTAATATTTTTTTGTGAAACCTACCCCCCGATAAACGTAAAACGGTTGCAATCAATTTCACTTGACTTCAATCACAAACTGGCGTAGTTTGTATGAATGTGACAGCTTATTGACAATTCACTGATTGAAATCGGATTGAAACAGAGTTACGCAATCGAGGCAGGTCATACGATTAAATTAATCAATTCGTAACATTTCACTGAGACCGCAGAACAGATATTAAATAATTATACTAGGTTCAGAACGGTCACTCACCGCCCACTGATCCGACCGACGGCGAGTTTATGCGCACGTCATTACGTACGCGTTCATTTTATAATTGTGTAGGTAGTTCGCACAGCGGATCTAGGCTTCCGTGAAGTTAGCCGTTTGTGATGCGCAAAGACAATTTAATTTGAAAAAGCTCCATTGCGCATCGAAACGGCTAATTCCACGACGGCCGAGATCCGTTGTGAGAACTATAATAACCGTTCACCATCTAATACAAACCTGCACAACACTTCCTCAGTACCCAGGGGTACTGAGGAATACAGGGTGGCCCATAACTGGAATCAGCTTCCAGAAGAAGTAGTTACTGCCACCTCGATAAACGCATTCAAGAATAAACTCGATGCCTGGTTGCGAACAAACAAACTGTTAACAATTAAAAACAATCAAGTTTAATAGAATCAGCGCTTATAAGTGAACTTGACGTTTCAACACTGTCACATGGACACATCAGCGAAAGCTGCTAGTCTATTATTAAAAAAAAAAAAAATAATAATAATAACACCGAGCGTTTACATACTCAAACTATGATAGTGATATAATGATATCAACATCATGACAGCCTTCTAATGTTCCGACTGTTGGGACACTGGCCTACTCTCGGGCGAGAGTGATTAGGTCTTGATCCACCACGCGGTCCCATTGCGGATTGGATAGTACAATTTTTCGAACAGAAAAATCCCTTGGTGCACGACCGAGTTTGAACGACTTAAGGATCGGAAGGCGGGGTCACTACCACTAGACTACTGGTGTTCACTAGACCACCGGTGCTCTAATGATATGATAGCGTTTAATTTGAGTGTCCCTGGGTGTGCCGAGACCACATAACAGATTTTAGATAGATTATTAGTACATACAGACTGGCCACTACTATACTACTATAGCTTACTATAAAACAACCGATTACCTAGATGATAAAAAAGCTTGGGACGAATGTGCTCCAACTCTACTTGGAATCCATAACAATAGCAAGGGTCATGCCAAAAAAGCGATAGGAACCCAGCCGGTGTTGTTGCCAGTTCTTTTACGGCATGGGCGCGTTGGAACTGGTGTAAATTTTCCTAGCTTGTAAGACGTTTCAAAGTGATCCTTGTGATTCTACTGAATAAAAATTTTTGGTTTTGATTTTTTGATTTTGCCACTTCCTACCTTTCACCGGTTTTACTTATTCCACCCCGAGTGCGTGTCTTTGAATTTGTCCCCACTTTTGCCGGTACTAAAGCTAAGGTCTATTAGGCACGCGTTTATTTTGTTTTTTTGTGATAATTGGGTGGAGCCAACCGTGACACTCACACATACAATAGCACCGTTTACGTACAAATCATGCATGTGGTGATTGCGACGCGTTTGCTTCATATATTTTATTGAGAGTATAATTTTCGGTGTAAACGGGATGTTTACCTTGATTTGTGCAGTTACATGCTTCTCTTCAGTTTTCCCGTGATCATGGTGCATGTAACTGCTTCGAAATATCGGGAATCAATAAAACTTACAAATCATGGTAAATATCCCGTTTTTAGTGAAAATTATGTTAATAACTATGATAGTTTTAAAAGCTTTATTAAGAGAGTCTGTAAAAGATGGGAGCTGACATAGTTGTTTGTTTGCAGACGGGCGTGCGGTGCGTGGAGTGCGGCGCGGCGTGTCACGAGCGCTGCGCGGAGGTGTTCGCGCAGCCCTGCGCCCCCGGCCCGGGCCTCGCCCTCCCCCTCGCCCTCCCCCTCGCCAGGCACAGGCCGCCCGCGCACACAGACCGCGCACAGGACCTTCGCCCCGCGCACAACAACAGTAAGCTACTCTATATTATATCAAATCAAATCAAATCAAATCAACATTTTTATTTTAGTAAAAGGATCTTAGACAACATTATTTTATATGATATTAACAAATATTGTGTAATTTGTAAGTAAAAAATGCTGTGTGAAAAGACCTTTGTACCAGTTGTTGCATTGAGTTCCTCGCTCTAAGTAGAGACCTGTACGTACTCGTAAATGGGGACCACACAGCATCATCTAGCCCCAAGCTAAGCAGAGCTTGTGATAAGGGCACTAGATGACTGATATACCTAAGACAATATAATACATAGTTTTTGTTTTTATTATACATAGAAAATACCCCGAACACCCGGAACAAATATTTGCAGATTGTACGAACATTTGTTCCGAGGCGGGAATCGAAACCGCAACCTCCTGCGTCGTCAGGCGGACCTTCATCCGCCGCGCCACATCGGTCGTCGTACCGTAACACATAAGGACTACCACCATACCTATTTCTGCCGCCAAGCAGTAATGCTCGCATTGCTGTGTTCCGGTTCGAAGGGTATGGTTTCCGGTGATATTACAGGCACATGAGACTTACCATCTAACGTCTCAGGGTGGTAACACGCAAGTGATATCTATGATGTTGCATGCGTACATAGGCTACGGTAACCGCTGACCATCAAGTGGGCCGTACGCTTGGTACGCTTACGCTTAGTACGCTTTAGTAGTATAAAAAAAAAAAAAAAATACGTACATAAATACCAATATTTTATTGCGTTTTCAAATAACAACATTGTTATGTTAACGATGAAAATTATACTATCGAATTTAACTAAGTAAGTTCGCATGAGTCGGTATAATAATTATGAATAAAACGTATAATTTAACTAAAAGTGTATGTTGTTACGTTAGGCGTGGGCACGCTGCAGTCCTCATCCCAGCAATACTACGAGCAGTTCTCGTCGAACGTGGCCGAGAACCGAACCCACGAGGGGCATCTCTACAAGCGCGGCGCTCTGCTCAAAGGGTGGAAACAACGGTAATACTCTAAAACTAATTAATAAAAATAACATATGTTATCCTGTTAATATTATAAATGCTAGGTCTGTGTGTATGTTTGTTACCACGTATCTCCGTGACGACTTAACCGATTGTGATAAAATTCTGAATGTTTAATCTCTGAAATTCTGTCTCTGAAAAAAGTTTGTATGTGTAAGTCTCTCGACGGATCTTGGCCATCGTAAAGTTAGCCGTTTGTGATGCGCAAAGACAAAACAATTCAAAAAGGTCTCGAATTTCGTCGAGAGTACTAATACATGAGCTAAGTGAGCTAAAGACTCATTTGAACTGCAGGTGGTTCGTACTGGATTCCATAAAGCATCAGCTGCGCTACTACGACGCGATGGAAGATTCACATTGCAAAGGATTCATTGGTAAGAGTTCTGTAACATTGAAGGCCCATTTACACAGCTATGGACGCTTTAATACGCGCGTTGCCATCCTCAGACGTAGATCAAGTCTAGTGTACCTGTAATTTCACCGGCAACCATACCTATCTACAGCAACGCAAGCATTAATACTTAACGGCAGATATGTGTATGATGGTAGGTAGTATTTCCCCGAGCGAGCTCTATCACAAAGAGCTCTACTTTTAGAATAAAAATAAATAATGCGGACATTTCACACAACGCCATCTAGCCCCAAATTAAGCAAAGCTTGTATTATGAAAGCCAGTTAACTGATAGAATACTCAAACTTATAACTTTTTATGTAAATATATACTTGTAATACATAAAAACTAGAACCGGAACAAATACTTGCAGATCATGCAAACATTCGTTTTCTTCTCGTTTAGAAGTAGAATGATTTTTCTTAATAAGTGTGTGTTATTCGTAGATTTGGCGGAGGTGATAACGGTGACGCAGGCGGCGCCCGCGCCCGGCCCGCCCAAGAAATGTGACGACAGATCCTTCTTTGATGTAAGTCCTACTTGTAGTGAAACGACAATGGATGCGTACAGACTGTTTATTTCACACTCAAACCTGCCTACCCACATTATGTTGTCATAGCATTGACACAATAAACAACACTACTAATATTATAAGTGCGAAAGTCTGGGTGTGTGTATGTGTAAAGGAGAAGGTATGGGTTTGTGTGTATGTGTAAAGGAGAGGGTATAGGTTTGTGTGTATGTGTAAAGGAGAAGGTATGGGTTTGTGTGTATGTGTAAAGGAGAGGGTATGGGTTTGTGTGTATGTGTAAAGGAGAAGGTATGGGTTTGTGTGTATGTGTAAAGGAGAAGGTATGGGTTTGTGTGTATGTGTAAAGGAGAGGGTATGGGTTTGTGTGTATGTGTAAAGGAGAAGGTATGGGTTTGTGTGTATGTGTAAAGGAGAAGGTATGGGTTTGTGTGTATGTGTAAAGGAGAAGGTATGGGTTTGTGTGTATGTGTAAAGGAGAGGGTATGGGTTTGTGTGTATGTGTAAAGGAGAGGGTATGGGTTTGTGTGTATGTGTAAAGGAGAAGGTATGGGTTTGTGTGTATGTGTAAAGGAGAAGGTATGGGTTTGTGTGTATGTGTAAAGGAGAGGGTATGGGTTTGTGTGTATGTGTAAAGGAGAAGGTATGGGTTTGTGTGTATGTGTAAAGGAGAAGGTATGGGTTTGTGTGTATGTGTAAAGGAGAGGGTATGGGTTTGTGTGTATGTGTAAAGGAGAGGGTATAGGTTTGTGTGCATGTGTAAAGGAGAGGGTATGGGTTTGTGTGTATGTGTAAAGGAGAAGGTATGGGTTTGTGTGTATGTGTAAAGGAGAGGGTATGGGTTTGTGTGTATGTGTAAAGGAGAGGGTATGGGTTTGTGTGTATGTGTAAAGGAGAGGGTATGGGTGGGTGGGTGTGTGTGAATGTTTATTATCACATATGACGACATAATCGATTGTGATGAAATTTGGAATGTAGATGGGGGATATACTACTATTTATTCCGGAAAAATTTACTGTTCCTGTGGGATAGCATAAAAACTGAAATATTGCAGGTGAAGCCGCGCGGGTCAGCTCGTTAAGTATATTTCTACCCTTAAGCTTCTCGTGGGCCTTAAGTTTTAAGTGAGGGGATGCAAACAGAATTCAACATAATAAAAAACAGACGAAAAATCTCTAGTACTATTCCGCTTAACCTTTTAACTGATGAGGTCACACAGTTACCACAGTTAACCTCAAAAGAAAAATATCGACACGTGTTTCATCCCTCCACGGGACATCCTCAGGACCATCAACTTGTTCTCCGGCAGACGTGTTGCTCCGTCGAGCGCTGGAGCCAAAGTGAGAATTCGATGCGACAACCCCACTATTTATAGTCTCAACCGGTATGGCCACTCCCACCTGCGTTCTCTGAGTCAACGCTACTTGTTGTAAACAAACGCAACAAAGGTGACCGTGGATAGGACATGTTTAACTCGTTCAACAGTGTAAAATTTGAAGTATTATGTTTAATAATTTCTAAATTTTCCAATACAGTTAATTTTAACCCTTTATTACAAATATGCAAAATATCAAATGAGTGATTGTTACTTAGCGAATGCCCGGAATCAATTAAATGCTTAGCAAAATGTGATCTATCTGGGTAATTATTTCTATAAGCAGCTATGTGTTCTTTGAGCTATGAGGATTCTCGAAGGTCATTTTGAAAGACGACGTATGCATCCAGGAGAGATCGAGGAATTGATATCTCTGACAAAGATTTGTATGGAACAAAACTATTTCCGATTTAATGGTGAATATTATAAACAAAAAGAAGGTTTAGCTATGGGTTCTCCGTTAAGTCCACTTATGGCTGATATTTTCATGGATCATTTTGAAAACCAGTATATAGTAGGTCAGCCAAACATACTGTATTATTATAGATATGTCGATGATATTATTATGTGTTGGACCGGTACACTTCGTCAAATAGATGTTTTTGTAAACAAAATTAATGGAATACATCCCAAAATTAAGTTTAAATTAGAACTAGAAATTGATAGATCTTTGAATTTTTTGGATTTAACTGTTTCAAGAATAGGCGACAAGCACGATTTCAAAATCTATAGGAAGCCAACTTACACAGACGTTACTATACCGGCAACATCTTGTCACCCTTATCAGCATAAATTAGCAGCTTTTCGTAGCTTTGTACATAGATTGATTTCAGTGCCACTCTCTCAAGAGAATTACGATAGGGAACTTAATATAATTTATCATATAGCTACTAGAAACGGTTATGATAAAAGTATAGTAGATGGATTAATTATGAGTAAACGACGTAACATCGTTCGTTCTCTTTTGTATCCAGTTCCCCCTGAGAAGCCACAAAGATTTTTGGGTAGTTTGACTTATCTTGGACCAATTAGTGATAAGGTTTCAAAAACTTTGTTTAAAAATGAAATAAGGGTAGCTTTCAACACAAACAATTCACTACGTAAGATTTGTAATGGGAAAGACAGGTTAGAGTGTCACAAGAAATCGGATGTTTACAAGTTGGTTTGCGATGACTGTGGTAGTATTTATATAGGTCAAACTGGTCGTACTTTTCAAACAAGATACAAAGAACACATAGCTGCTTATAGAAATAATTACCCAGATAGATCACATTTTGCTAAGCATTTAATTGATTCCGGGCATTCGCTAAGTAACAATCACTCATTTGATATTTTGCATATTTGTAATAAAGGGTTAAAATTAACTGTATTGGAAAATTTAGAAATTATTAAACATAATACTTCAAATTTTACACTGTTGAACGAGTTAAACATGTCCTATCCACGGTCACCTTTGTTGCGTTTGTTTACAACAAGTAGCGTTGACTCAGAGAACGCAGGTGGGAGTGGCCATACCGGTTGAGACTATAAATAGTGGGGTTGTCGCATCGAATTCTCACTTTGGCTCCAGCGCTCGACGGAGCAACACGTCTGCCGGAGAACAAGTCGATGGTCCTGAGGATGTCCCGTGGAGGGATGAAACACGTGTCGATATTTTTCTTTTGAGGTTAACTGTGGTAACTGTGTGACCTCATCAGTTAAAAGGTTAAGCGGAATAGTACTAGAGATTTTTCGTCTGTTTTTTATTTTGTAATGGATTTCCGCAAAGTAACGCCTGAATCTATCAATTATATTAGAATTCAACATATTTTTAGTACCACGAACAGAATGGCCATTCACCCCTTTCCACCGATCCCCTATGTTCGTTAGCACTTTGGTGAGCTTTAAGTAAGTTCGTATGAGTTAGTGGCCAACTCTGGTGGGCGCTGAAGTATGCGTTTGTTGTTTTGTATGTAGGTGCACTGTTTTCACATCACTTACCGCTTTATTGTTTCAGTTGCGCACAAGTCGGCGCACGTACAACTTCTGCGCGAGCGACGCGAACGCTGCGCAAGAGTGGATCGAGAAACTACAGGCCTGTCTGCAGTGAAGCGCACTGCGCCACACGGCCTGCACTTCGCTATTACTCAAAGACGCCAGACTAGATAGTTAATCAATGTTTATGCGATCACTACTTAATCAATAGACATTGCTTACGCGTTTACAAATTGCTTGATATGCGATTGTTATTAAAATTGTGAAGACTTTTATCGTAAGGCGACGTGAGACTTTAGTTGAAATGCTCAAATGTCGCTAGATTTGACGTAAAATCTTTTATTGGCTCTTAGAGCCATAACACACCAGTATGCCACACTGGCGACGTCGCCAGCTGTAGCCAAGTTCAATACGAATTGTTTGGATACATAGCTTGCGACGTTCCGGTGTGTTATGGCTCTAAGGCTTGAACTACGCATCAGAACGTAGCGCAGGCCTTAAGAGCTTAGATCTCGAGCGTACACAATGCACTAAACAATTCTAGTGCGTACTCATTACTATAACTTATCCTAGCATAGTACATAATTATCTATAATAGATTAACTTGCATATTGTTACGTTGGATGTTTGTAAATAATTTAACCTAATTGTTGTGTAAAGACTTTCGTTCCATTATTGCGTAACATTTATTTTATGAAATTTATAAATGTATGGACGTACTGTACAATGTATGGAGTACTGTACGATTTCATCGCGTATTACGACCGTGAGGTGTGATAGTATGCGGTGGTATGTAGTAGCAGGTACCAAGCTATAAGTAATGTTATTTTTTGAGTCGGGAATCTCAATGACCCCAAATTTATTGTTACATACTCATTTATTATGTAAATAAAGTACATTTCTCGTTTGATTTATTAAGCATTGCCGCTCTGATGTGGCTGGTTAATTATGTTATTTATCTGCCTTGTATTGTATTGTTGTGTAAATAAGTATTATTTTTACTATTCGTCGTATTGCATTTAATCGATGGTGTAGCCTTCGTGTGGGTGTTGTGTCGAACAGACAGTATGTATCGGTGTTGAAATAGTTGGCGCACGCGCAGGTTTATGTGCCAAATATGCACAGAGTGCACACAGCATTTGCTCACTGTCAGTACTCAGAAACGTCACACAAATATAATGGCGATTAAATGGTTAATGACTCATGAAAATGGACAAATTTAATGAGCCATTAGATTTATAGACTGAGTGTGGTTGTAAGAAACATGTTATAACTTCAGTTTTTTATAATGTGACGTGTTAGAGCATTACTTGGACAAATAATTTTCTGATTTATCAATATTTTTGTAATACAAACTCCTCGTTTCGCGATATTCATTTATACTCGACGTAACCTGCTCAAACGTTTCATTAGAGGCCTTTTCCTATGTAGTATCATGGCTTTGATCATAGAAGCCTATTGCTATACAAACCTGTTATAAACCTCGGTATTTATTCTGGTTGGCCGCTTGTACAGCGATAGGCTTATATTATTGTAACTCTGACTGTGCACTGTGTATCATCAAATAAAGATTTTTAAAATATTACTGTGTTACTATTTCATTACATATTCTTGCAAAGTTTTATACATAATTGATAAGTATGCAGTGTTTATTTTGAAACACTAGCTTTCATATTAAATCTGCGTTTGAATCGCGCCCGTTCCGTAGTTACGCAGACTTAGACTGTAGGCATTGAAAAGTTTAAAATTTTCTTACTAACTACTTCTTACTACCTTACTAAACTGGTGCTAAGGCTACCTATGTACTTCATTATAGGGCATGAAATAAAAATAAAAAGTATTCATAAGTAACAATTATATTTTACCAATATCAATAATATATTAACATATGTGGTCCAAAACCACCCTCTCTCAGATAATAATATATTACAAATAATTTTCACAAGAGGTCATCAACCCATAACAATGAAAACAAAGAAGATACAACATAATGTGAACTCATCACGACCGACATAAGTCAACGAAACTCAGCCTCCGACAATGTAATGACTCTACGATCACATACAACAAGTTAAAACGAGGTATAAAAGGGAAAAGAAAAGGTTAAAACATTTCCATAATATATTAATAAAATTAACTAACCTATCGAGGGGGCGATGGCAGCTGCTTATATTCAAAAAGCACCTTTCGGCTTTCGCGAACGAAAGCAAAGCTGCAGTCAAAAGCGAATGCCTTTAAATGTAGATTAGGCCGCTATTCAGTCCCGGGCGCCGGCGCCCCCTCTATTACAATAACCACAAATGAATTATACATTATATACAATGGGAAATAAATAAGCTAGTCACGACAATACAATGCTCGTGTATATACAGAACCACACACACGCGTGCAGACAACCACCCGACTATTATATCACAAAAATATATATCCCATTGCCGTCTAAACGTTTGGTTTGTCTAGTACAATAATGTTGGCGCACACTTTTTGGCTTAGCTAAATTACTGTTGTTCTCTATTTATTCCCTAGTCCTTGATAATTAGGATGCACGCAGAACTCTGATTGTGGACCACTCGATTAGGTTAATATACCGACCATGTATATTAGGGCTATACTAGGACCCTACCTGACCTTTTGCAGCGCCGTGTTGGTAAACAGCTTTTGTAAATCGTCAAAAAGAGATTTTATATTTTGTCGTATCGGTTCGGCATGTTAGCCGTATCGTGAGGTCCCGAATCGGAGGGCAAGCCAGAGACAATACGTAGAATGAACATTCGACAGCAGTTTAATTTTTATTGCTGAAGCAATAATAACGTCATTATTTTCGAATGTGCACAAAATGTGAAATATTTCTCACGGATTTACGTAAACGTCATTTTACAAGTTACATTTTTTTGGTTTGTGTCGTAAGTACATGCATACAATTTTCTCAAAAAATATAGAAAATACAAATTAGCATCCCTCTTGGAAGATGCAAGCGAGGATTATAATATCAATAGAAACGTACAAAAATTAGGTCAAACATTTCTCAAAAAATGGAACGCTACAAGTTTTGGATTCATAAAGTGGCTAACGCCTACCCCTACCATGACCTCCATTGGAGCGCTGATTTTTAATTTTTAAACTAAACTAAAACGAGCGTTTCAATAAGAGCTTAGCAACAGGTGGTCGGCAAACTTAAAGTTAAGTTGGCTCCTCTGTAATGGCTTATCTTAAATGGCCTGACTTATGCAATTTGGGCGTTACAAATTTCAATGTAACACTCTTGTGATCAAGTTTTATGAAGTTGAATGACAACGGTAAAGCCGGAACACGAAAAACTCGATTGACAATCGTAAACCTATAAAATTTGTATGGAATTTTGCTAGTTATAATAAAGCACAAAAGAGGCGCTGTAAAAAAGTTTACGGCTGGACGATACGCTTAGATTTACGATTATCAAACGAGATTCTCGTAATTAGATCTCTGGAGGAACTTCTCTATTTCGAAAAAACGCTATACATGCTATACATTTTCTGTACTTATAAATCACTAGTGCCTGATCACGAAGCGCAGTGTAGCTCAGTTTTAGGGTGATCATCCACTAAAGCGGGACGGGGAGCCGAGTCAACCAACACAATCATGTCTAAATTGCGTTAAATTGACGTGACGGACGCGTTGATACAAATCTTTTGGTCTGTCCGCTTCGGTGAATGTCGTTAGGCCCGTTTTCCACAACAGTGGAGATGTGACAAGTCATAAGCAGAATGTCTACGAGCGCAACATAATATGATTTACATGTAACTGTACTTTTTATAATACTTTTGAAAATGTTATTTTATATTTCAACATAGTCAAACCGTGGCGTCCGACAAATTCACTTGTAGCTCAGTATAAAGCTGCATCCACACTGCGTTTCGCGTTGAAGCATTACATCTATTCATAATGACTACTTCGTGACTCACGCGTAAAACTAACTTTACAGGGTATCCATGCATAGAGAGCGAATTAGAAAAAACTCGTTTGATAATCGTAAACGTTAACGTATCGTCGAACTGTCAATTTGTATGGCAAACAGTAGTTCATTTTACTTAACGAAAGAAGCGCTGTAAAAACTCCATACAAATTACGATAACATTTACGATTTTCAAACGAGTTTTCCCTGATTCGCCCCGTTTCATCTAAAATCGGTGCATCTTTAGTCACGGAAATGTAAAATGAAGTATGTCAAAAAGACTTTATAAGTGGAAAAATCCAACGCAACGACAGACGGACGACGGCGACAGACTTACGTAATAACAATACGGGTCTAATATTCAGCTAGCTAAGTTCGTAACAGATGCAACGTTCGGTTGAAACGCGTAGGTGACCGCTATCCCAGAACCAGCAACTGTCGAGCGACAGAAATAAAAATCGCTGTCAATTTTAACCATTGGTTAAAACGACCCGAAGACACCTAAGGGTTATTTTTAACAAGCGAGACATGACGCAACGGCTCAACTGGTAGAGCACCCGCGTATAATGCGAAAGGATTCAAATTCCACTTTTTCGACGATTTTTTTACTGTACTTGACCAATGATATTCGGATCAGTTTTCGACGGACTATTAACTCTCGACTCGACTTCGTTGCGGTTTGGTGGATGATCGCCTCAACCAATAAACTAAAACCGTGTTGCAAAGTTGTGCGAAATTGACGTGCTGGACATATCTGTTGTTACGACTCTATTGGTTGAAACCGCTCCGATTCGGTGGATTATCACCTTAAGCTTGAGGTCGCCTCTCTCAGTAAGTCAGCCAGGCGCCAGTCAGCTCAAACTGTTTGTGTTCGTGCTCTACCAGATGAGGGTGCGATCTGATACCGTGACTTCTTGTTAGCTGGCTCGAGTCCCGCAGACTTCTAGTTAGCTGGCTGGAGTCTCACGACCTTCTAGTTAGCTGGCTGGAGTCCCAAGAGCTTCTAGTTAGCTGGCTAGAGTCCCACGAGCTTCTAGTTAGCTGGCTGGAGTCCCGCAGACTTGTAGTTAGCTGGCTGGAGTCCCACGAGCTTCTAGTTAGCTGTCTGGAGTCCCACACGTTTATAGTTAGCTGGCTGGAGTCCCACGAGCTTCTAGTTAGCTGGCTGGAGTCCCGCAGACTTGTAGTTAGCTGGCTGGAGTCCCACGAGCTTCTAGTTAGCTGGCTGGAGTCCCGCAGACTTGTAGTTAGCTGGCTGGAGTCCCACGAGCTTCTAGTTAGCTGGCTGGAGTCCCGCAGACTTGTAGTTAGCTGGCTGGAGTCCCACGAGCTTCTAGTTAGCTGGCTGGAGTTCCGCAGACTTGTAGTTAGCTGGCTGGAGTCCCACGAGCTTCTAGTTAGCTGGCTGGAGTCCCACACGCTTATAGTTAGCTGGATGGAGTCCCACGAGCTTCTAGTTAGCTGGCTGGAGTCCCATGGGCCCCTGTTATGCTGACTAGTGTCCCACGGGCTCCACATAGTTGGCGGGATAGAGCCCCACGCGTCCGTCCTTGCGCCCTTTGCACCAGCCCTGCTCATCCTCGTCTTCTAACTTCTCAAACAGGTCACCTGGAATAAATAAATAAATAATAACTTTATTAAGGACACAATTTGCATGGTAGTTTTTCATACTTAACATACATATAGTAGTAAAATACAATAAAATAGTCCTACAAAAGGCGGTCTTATCGCAAATAGCGATTTCTTTCAGACAACCCTTACTAACTCAACTAAACCTAACATTAATAACTAAGCTACTGATACTGATAACCAATTCATAGTACCTAATTATAGGTCACAAATATCTAAGTTTATACACCCAAATTGTAACGTCTGAAATGTTATTTTTAATTCCAATAAAATATATTTTTTTCATTTGTCTTTGACAACGAGACTGAGAGAGTTGAAATTCCCAGCCCTCGAACTATATAAAACAATTGTAGACACTTGAGTCGTTCGACTTCTATGCTAAGTGACATGACTGACTAACAGCTGCAGTGTCACCCGAGTTAAAGTTCTGCGAGTCACTGCGCTCGCCATCCCGAAACGCAGTTACTACAATTTTCAAAGGCAAAGTTATGAGGTCTCTTTCGCCCAGTAATTTCACCTGCTACAGTTAAACCTAAACACAGTGCACACACATTAGTGTGCAGCTTGCACATTAATGCTTGGAGGCAGAATATCTGGTACTGCGGTGGTACACACCAAGAAAAACTCTTGCTGAAGAGTCCTACCACCAGGTAAAGAATGACCAGCTTGTTGAAGAGTTCCCAATACCGATCGATCAAGTGTAAGGCATCACTCTTGAACGCGATCGGTATTGGACAGGTTTTAGAATTTTGAGTGCAAACCTAGCGCCAAATTGAGCCTTGTTTTCAACAGTACAAAAATTTGACATTGGGATTGGATCGGAATTGTCACTGGATTCAAGAGTAAGGCACCAGGCTGGTAGGAGATGGTAGGAGATGTACGTTACCTTGTCGAAAGCTGAGTTCGTCACTTTCTGCGCCGGTGTAGTCGTAGAGCGCGCGCACCGGCACGCCAGGCTCGCCAGTATCCGTCAGGGGGCCCCCTGACTCCTCGTCCCAGTCGTCCTCCTCGAACGGGTTCTCCTGCCCCTGGCCCTTGCCGCCCCCTTGGCTCTGGCTCTGACTCTGGCTTTCTTTGGTGGGGGAGGGTTTGTTCGACTTCGGCGCTGATGCTGTGCCGTTACTGGAAACAGCATTTGGAAATTAAGTAATGAGAACATTGAAAGGATGTAGACATTCAAACTATCCGCTTGACGTCAAGAAATTCTGGTGGTAAATTCAGATGCAGGTTCTAAATTACCCAGGCGGAAAATTTTGGTGTAGGTTTTCAAGGAACTCAGGTGGTAAATTTAGATGCGGGTTGCTAGTATAAGGAATCTAGGCAGTAAATCGCTAAGCCACCTCAGCGGCGTAGCCAGCTGTCTGAGGTGTAATAGATGCGGGATCGAATCCCGCTGCGAGATATGCTTGCTGGTAGATGGTGAAGGCTTAAAATCGGTCGCCATGGCGCTCTTTGGGGGAGGTAGGTCCAGCAGTTTGTATGATGATGATGATAGGTGTTTTGGTACCATGTGATTCGTTGTTTCTGATATCTTTGGTGTATTATAAAAGTAGATATTAATTGGAAGTTATTGGCACCTGCAGGAAAGGACCAGCAGTTGGTGAAGGCAGGCAAGCTGTGAAAATGGATAAGCAATATAACTAACGCAGAAACGACGCAGTCGCTCATATCGGTGATGGTGAAGCGCGTGTTGTTAGTGACGTCAGAGCGCAGTGCCATGCGCAGCAGATGAGCGCCCAGTGCGTCTTCTGCAGTGGGCCCGCGCGGGTTAGCGCATGCGTATATCTCCAGACGCTCTATCCTGCACGGAACGGGAAGGAAAAAGGGAATGAAAAGATAAAGCTGGGACTGCAGCTAGGGCTTTCTCCATCGTCTACAACACAATGAGATGCTGAAATACAATACATCCCAACGCAGGATGTCAGTGCAGATTTTAGTTAAGGAAAGTGGGAGTGAAATGATAAAGCTGGGGCATATTTGTGACTGCAGGAGTTAAGCCACAACACCATTGCCTCGATGCGGGTGCAGAGTTTAGGAGTATCAGGAAAAGATTCTCTTTTTCCTTAATGTTACACTAAAAGGTAAAGGATTCGTGGTTAGAAAAACTTTTAGCGCATGCTCAAATCTGAGCACAAGCCGAGGAAAGATTACGTAGTGAGCAAAGTAATGAACCCTTCTTGGTTTGATAAACTATAATCAACCCGGGAGAATGAAAAATGGGCCAAATCAATTAATAGAATTGCGTCACGTCAACTTGGCGCGGTTGGTTTGATTTAAAACATCCTCGCTCAGCTTATCTTTCCTCCGCTCGTGGACCTTACGAATGTAACAGCCGGGTGATTAGCGAGCCTTCTATAGCACGTAAGCGTTCCTAAGTCTAGGCCACCTAGATTTGCTAGTTCAAAAAGGGTACTCACGTTACAGCGATAGGTGCACTGATGGTCTTCTTGTCTATGGTGTTATTGGCTGTGTTGTTGGCCACAGTGACCGGCGGCGCCGGCGGGTCCGCGTGGTTACTGTTAGCCTTCGCGTTCGACTTGTTGTTCGCGGTTATAGGGGGAAGCTCCTGGATATAGACAATATAGATTTCAAGATGGCCGACGGATTTTAGGCGCCGATCTCACAGCAAGCGTTTCGAGGTCTGTCTAAGACTAGTTTAGAGTCAGACCGCGGTCAATCGCTTCTGATCCAAGCCAGACCATGAACCAAGACGAAGAACGCGGAAGGAAAACCACTTGCTCTGGGATAGATGCCTTTAAAACATTTTTGTTATTAATTATTTTTTTGAATTTATTAGGTTTTTTGGGGACTCGATTGGAATATTGTACGTAAATAGTAATATTGTATATAAATATTGTGGGATACGGTAAGTAAATATTAATTTCATGCCAAATGCAAGTTTTGAAGCACATCCATCATGCAACATCGATAGATAACAATTAAATAAAAGGGGAGAATAAATTATATAAAAAGCACTTACTCTAATAGTAGATCGAAATGAGAATGACCACATCACCAATTCTAGGTCTAGGAACTACGATAGAACGTCGTTTTAACATGCTCGGAAGCCTTTCACCTCTGTACCGGAAGACCGCCGCGGATTTTCATTCTCATTTGAATCCTGGAAGAGTCTTAGAAACATTCTTGAAAACGGGTACAAGCTGTAGTAAAAACTAAAAAAAACCGGTACAGAAGCCGCAGTTTTCTTTCAGAATGTGTGTAAGCTCCGATTTCTTCGTTGAGTGCTGATGGACGCGCCGACTTGTGACGATATTACGACAATACGACGTTACGCCAAAATACGGATCTAAAAACATTATGTCGTGAATGTTGACATTTATTTTCTTGTTGATTGCTATAACTTTTAAATATTTTATTAACTATTTGATTGTTACAATGTTTTGTTTTCTTTAGTACTGTGGTTTAATTATACTTTAATTTCAAAAACAACTACTAACTTTTTACTAAATAAATAAATGAAATGAAATTATAAACGCTCAACGCTCTAGCAATAACCAACAAGTTTTTGCGATGAGTTATTTAATCAATATTAGTCGCTGAACTGAAATCGCTATAGTATCGTATAGAATCGTCACGTATGTCAATGCACGACGTACTATTGATACGTTACGCATGTCAATAAATGCCGTACTATTGATATGTCGCGTATGTCAATTAATGGTGTACTGGTGATACGTCACGTATGTCAATGCACGACGTACCATTGATTGATACGTCACGCATTTCAATTAATGGCTAACTGATGATTTTTTTCTTATGATATGTCGCGTATGTTAATTAATGGCGTACTGGTGATACGTAGCGCGTTGAGATTTAGCGTATGTCGTAAAACCGCCAGGCCGGCGCGCGCGCATAGTAAAGTGAGGGCGGAACGTACATCCTCGCTGACTGGCCGCTGGTTCAGCAGGGTAATGGGTCCGGTGGGGAGGCTCTCCTTCGACTTGCCCTTGGCGATGTCCCGGAACTCTTCCGTGTACTCCTGGTACACACCAGTCACAAGCGGTCACGGCGAGCGCCAGCGGCACATTGAAACTTTATTACCGACCGGCAGAGTCTAGTTTTGCTTGCTAATTCCCGATTCAATAAGGACTATTTTGGTTCGTGTATAAACCTATTTCTCCTAGCTTGGTTTACCTAAACCATTTTTGCTAGTTATACGAAGAATGAAAAGTTCCAATGTGTCGCCGCGTTCTATGCAAACTCAAAGGTAAAAAATAAAAGTATTAAATTAATTAGAACAGTAACACGTCCATTCAAAGCTGGTGAACGTTAATGGCAACGTCAAGCAAGATGCCACTAAGGTCCGATGCCCACTGAAGCGCCGTACTTACGTTGACTGTATGGCGTGTCGCCAATTCGGCTTGTACACAACAGTTTTGTATTGTGTTACATTTTGGTAATATACATGCCGCTTTAGTGGACATTGGACCTAAATCTAATTTATCCTAGGAAAGTATAGAAAAACTAAGAGAACAAAGGGATCTAAGATCATGCGGTTAAGCGTAAGGGATAATTGGTTTATGGAGGGAAACGAAACATTTTACTAGAAATAAATAAGATTCTAACTAACGAATCCTAGGATAGTTTGAAAATGTGTCTGTCAAACAGCATCATTTTAGAAATAAACAATAATACTCATAGTTAGGTACCTGATAACATTATTATTAAATGTAAAACGTTTATACGTTGATCTCTTTAATAGATAAAAAATAGACGAAATATCTCTAGTACCATTCCGCTTAACCGGAATAAGTATAGTACTAGAGATTTAAGCGGTTAAGCGGAATAGTACTAGAGATTTTTCGACTGTTCTTTATCTTGTAATGGATTTCCGTAAAGTATCGCCTGAATCTATCAATTACCTCTTTAATAGGTTAAATTTTGATATTAGAGTTTCGCTTTTTGCCTCATCTTCTTGCTATTTTTCAAGTTTTAAATACATTAAAATGCCACCAGCCCAAAATTGTTTGATGAATATTTTCTTGGTAGTTTGTGCTTTATACCATCGATTTGCATCCTCTACCTGCTTCGGTGCTGATGAGTGGATGATAGTGAACCTCATGACGTGGTCTTATGATCAAACAGCTCTTAACACCAACCGTTACGGTACAGTTTTGTGTGACACCTCGTGCTGTTTGAGTAAATCGTGCGGTTTTATTGTTTCGATGGGTGCGTTTACGTATCGATTTTATTTTAGTTGTTGCAATTCGATACGAGTGTGGAAGTTATTGGTTTATTTATTTTAAGATTATCTGTTAAGTTTAAAGCGCGTCACACACGGTGAAGATAATATAAAATATAAGGTCATTCATTATCAACCTGACAAACTTAAGGGGTAGGTTCCACACAAAAAAAAAAAATACTTGTACCTTTTTTTTTTTTTTTCTAAACGTTTTTTTTTTATAAAACAAAAAAAAAAAAATACGTAATTCTGCTTTATAATTAGTTATCCTTGTTAGAAATCGAAAAGGCAGCGCTCGGCACGTGTTAGTGACCCGCGCGTCAATGAACTGCGGGTCACTAACCCGCGCGTCCTTGACCTGCGCGTGTCCTTGACCCGCTACCGGGCGCGCACACTCGAATATTTCATTATTACGTCGCTTAACTCGATTCCCAACAATGATAAATAATAATTGAGCGGAAAAACGTAATCGATTTTTTTTTCTTTACTTGTGATTTTTAAGACAAAACATACATAAAAAAAAAAAAAATTATAGGTACATATATTTTTTTTTTTAGGTGTGGAACCTATCCCTTAAGTTTGTCAGGTTGATAATGAATGACCCTGTATATATTATCTTAGAGCATATTTTAGAATATCGCTCACCATAGAAATCCTATGAACCATCACACACGACGAAGATAATTTATATTTTATTTTCAGTATCTTAAGATACCGAGCGAATACGCAAATATGGAAATATATATTTCGTATCTTAATATGTTATCTTAAGATACGACGATATAACAAGGAATACGTGTGGCATCAACGCAGACTCGTAAGGAAATGAACAGGTTTTTTAATATTACTGTATCTTAGCCGTGTGTGATAACCTAAGATACTATAATATTTTATATTAGGGCATCTTAAGATAAAATATTATAGCATCTTCACCGTGTGTGACGCGCTTAAGACCTTCAACATATTTTATGGTTGCAACCTATATTACTGTTATTATCTCCGGGCAAGAAAGTTTTTGCGTTTATTTATTTTTTTCTACACCCATTGCCCTCAATACCATGAAGGTCTGTTAATGAAACCGATAGACCAGACTTGGGTATTCCTTCCTATCTTTAGATGAGATCTTAAACCCCTTATGTGCCTGTGCGATCCACTTAGTGTTAACTCATCTAGTTTCAATCATGATGATGGATTAAAGTCCAAAAGATACAAATGGTCAAAAAAAGGACTCTTTGCCACATTTCCGATGAGAGTGATGAGACCCAAGTGCCTGTGCGATCCACTTAGTGTAATAGGTATTCATCTTCTTTGAATTATGATATCAATTGTCACCAGAGTTGGCCACTGACTCGTACGAACGAACGAACGAATTGGCGAACTTTTTTTTTTTATAAATATGTTCTTTTGTTTCAAAGTCCAAGAAATGACCAAAAGAAGGACTCTGTGCCACATTTCAGACGAGACCCGAGTGCCTGTGCGATCCACTTAGTGCTTTACTCATCTATCTAAAGTATAAAACGCGTGATCCACCGCAAATAGTGATCTTAAGCCCACGTAGATACCATGAGCGGGTTGCTATAGAACCGGCTGGTTCCGTAGTAGCTGCTGGCTTCGGACACTGGCTTGTCAGCAGTGCCGAAGCAGGCGGTGGGCAGCAGCAGGCGCAGGCGGCGCACGGCGCGCGCCCACGCGTGGGCCGCGGCGCCGGGCGAGCGCCGCGCCGTCGCCGCCACGCGCGACACAACCACGGACGCCGCTTCCGGAAGGTACGCGAATCGGATCGTAGCCGAGTCCGGTGGTTCCTTGTTTTTATAAGCTTTCTTTAGGAGGGATTGACTGAGGTATTACGTACTAATATTTGTTCTGTGCTACTTTGGTTTGTGACAGTTTGGTATTTATTTTTGTGTGATTTTTACTGTTGCATGTATTGTTTCGAGGGCTACTGAAGGTGCGCGAATGGTGGTTCATTATTTTTTTGCGAAGTATCGACTCCAAGGTGTTATTTTGGTTTGGAGGACTGCAATAAGCTTGATTTGTGTAAGTTTCGTGTGATATCGTTTTTTGTTTTAGGTTTAGTTTCGGTGGCTCGGTAGTCAGTTTTTATCAGACTTCATGACATACAGACATCTTGATTGAGTTATCTGGGATTGATACTTTTCTGACTTTATTCCAAATGACCAAAGGCAAACCAGATATATCAGACGTCAGGTCAAGCTATACAGGGTCTTTGATTATTAGTGCGCGATATTCAACCAACACGCATCAATAAAAAAAATAATGTACCTGACTGTTTTTTTTTATGTATAGTTTCTTATAGAAGCGCAGATTGTAAACGTGAATAACGCGGGGTTTGCGCGGGGAATTAATGACAGCCAAGCTTTTGGCACTTGTCGCCAAATAAACGTACCGCACCACACCTCATAAAATTCACAAGAAGACGACTAAGTTGTCTGGCGATTATTTATATTTATATGAATATGAACATATAAATGTTAATATTGTCTATGAATTATTGTCAAAATAATTAGCTAACTTGATTAATCAAGCCCCAAAAGTGCCTCAATAACCGACAAAAGAACCTACTCTTAATTAAAATATAACATTACTATTTAATTAACAGAATTTAAAAGTCAAACAATGTAAATAACAGATGTTAGCTTAGCCGCTATCTTGTGTGCCATCGCTCGTTCAATATTGACATTTGTTTGAAATGGCCTCGGTCCTTTTATTTTAAGTTTTACCGGAGAGATTTGTGTGCTACAGGTGAATATTTTAAATAATTTAAGGGCCTTTTACATAATCATACTTTAACCCTCTGCTAGCTAACATGACGTCGTCGTTGCTATCGTTTTATTAGCACCTTTTCACTAATGGATATACTTTAATAAGTCTTTTGCAAAATGTATATCAATTTTTAAGTAATAATAAAAAAACAGAGTAAGAAATTAAGCGCTGGGTCATAGAATTGCCATAAGTTTTTTGTAGTTTATAAAACGTAGTTTGTGTAACTAACAAGAGGCAAATTCGTCGCATGTTGAGTAATTAAACGTAGTCAACTTAATCAATGTGAATCACTAAAAAAAAATACATTACTTAATCAGAGAGATAACTTTTTATCTGTGGTTCTTGTGATAGTTCTGTGTAAAGAAAACTAAAAGAGTAATACGGATCTACTTAATACCAAAAAGGAAAGTTACAATGTTATCTATAATAGGGTAGAGCTCTTGTCTAGACTTAAACATTTTACACATGCTTTAAATGAAGATTTATCTAAAAAGTCACTAATAATTCTGTATTCCGCGACTTATATCAAAGACTTATTCACTGTTCTGTGAATATACGATGATGATGATGTGAATATATAGAATAAATAAATAAATAAATAAATAATGCTGGACAATCCACACAGCATCATCTAGCCCCAAGGTAAGCTGCTGTTCAACAGAGCTGTATTATAGGTACTAGACGACTGATATATATTTAATACAATACAATACATAGATAAATATTTTTTTATTATATATAGAAAATACCCAGAACACCCGGAACAAATATTTGTAGATCGTATAAACATTTGTCCCGAGGCGGGAATCGAACCCGCAACCTCTGCGTCGCAGGCGGACCTGCGCCCGCTGCGCCACATCGGTCGAATAGTATAGAAATAGGGCAAGAGTCAGAATGCTGCTTTTAAATCATTCATTTTCGCGCGGCTTGTGTTTCCCATCACTAAAATACATTAGTGTGTAAAATACTAATACGCAAAATGTTACACGCTCGTTTTCCATACAAATCGACGAACTCTTTCATTCTACTCAAATATAGTTCTGTGGTCTAAGGTAAGGCAGAATAGTAGAGTTCTTTGTGATAGAGTTCTTCTACTATCATATCTATTTCTGCCACCAAGCAGTAATGCTTGCTTCTATTCCGGTTCGAAGAGAAAAAATGTAGGCTCATGCGTTGCGTTGCTGTTAATACTTGCAGTATACAAGAAATACAGTAGCATCAAAAGTGCCACCTTCAAGGACGACAAACGGTTTTCAAACCAGGTGTACCGTAGACAAAAAGCCTCAACAAAAACTCTAAGGTTCTGCATGAGAGCACTTCAACCTGTGAATAAGACAATGATTGCGCAGGATACAGGTGTAAAGGTTCACTCAAACCTACGCGAATTTCGAGTTCCCGAGCGTAATTCGTCTCGCTACTTTTTTGTTAGACGTAGTATCCAGGAAGCCCACCATGAAAATGTCTATCCGAAACTTTAAACCGAAATTAGCCATATTTAATAAAATTGATTTCACTGTCACGTGCCGACTTCGGGCGGGACCGATTTCGGAATTAATGTGATTATACGAATTGCACGAAATTTCGGTCCGAAACTTCGGAATAACTACATAGTGGACCTGCAGAACAAAAACCTAACTATACCGCTCGGGTACGCGATGCTTCGCTCTAAGCTGTAGGAAGCTTATAGAACCTACCTACCTACTATCTAGGCTACTAACTAAGCATTCAGTTAATAACAACATATTGTTTAAGTAATGCAACGCTTTTGTAAGAAGCTGGACAAACCTAAGACACTTGCGGTCTTACCTAAAAACGCTGCTTAAAGTACATTGTTGAAAATTAGAGTAGCGGTGTCTCTTACTAATTGATTAACAAACCCAAGCTAATTTTAAACTATGTGTATAATTAAATAGCGTTTCCTAAGTCTGTTGGTTGATAGAGCGAACATTAATAGCATGCATTGCATGTCCGACTGGTAATAGTATAAACCTGCACTGAAAGCGATCTGCCATATAAATATATTTCCGAAACATCGGAGCCGAATCGAATACGAACGATATACGATTTAATTCATGGATAAGTGCCATCCTCGGAAACGAATTCTGGATGTTTGTACGAATTCCATGAAATAATGGTCCGAAACTTCGGAATAATTTTCATGGTAGACCTATCTTTTATAAGGAACGTTTAGTTCGACAATCGTGGACATAAACCTAGCTGTCAATCACATACAAATTGACAGTTGGAATAGGTTTTCGAACGTGACAAAATAGGTTCCTTTTTTTTAAATAAATTTGCGAATGCATTTATTTTTCAAGTTAATATTGACTGGCCAACGGTTTAGGCTCTGCACTATACGTCAGTATGTCACCAAGCCTTTTATAATATTAAATTGATACTGTTTTGACTAATGTTCGTTCTATCAAAAGTCATGTAGAGGGGGAAAAGGGAGGAAGAGGGTAGGTACAGTGGGTCATGTTACCTCGAACTGCGGCCACGCCATGGCCATGTTGACCCCATGGTTGTTGGCCCACCATTTGAGGTCCTTCTGGTGGTCCGCGTTGTTTATCGTGTGGTGGAATTCTTCGTATATTTGTGGTAATCTGGAAGGTAGTAAAGTTGTCAGGTATGATGTCGTTTTATAATGGTTATATACAAGCCGTAAATGGATCAGATTAGCGAAGGATCGCGGTCATCATAACAGCCTTCTAATGTTCCCACTGCTGGGACACGAGCCTACTCTCGGGCGAGAGTGATTGAGTCTTAATCCACCACGCGGACCCAATGCGAATTGGTAGATGGCACATGTCATTCGAATGTTTAGTTCTTGGACATGCCGGTTTCCTCACGATGTTTTCCTTCACCGTATGAGTGCACTGGCATTGCGCACATACATTTTTCGTATAGACAAATCCATTGGTGCGCGACCGGGTTTGAACCCACGACCTCAAGATTGGAAGGCCTCACTACCATTAGACCACCGGTGCTCTACTAGACCACCGGATCGCGATAGATGGCACAACTTAGGGAGGCCTATACCCAGCAGTAGAAGAGTAGTAGAGTTCTCTGTGATAGAGCTCGTCCGGGGAAGGACTACCACCATACCTATTTCTGCCGCAAAGCAGTAATGCTCGCATTGCTGTGTTCCGGTGTAAAGGGGGATGGTTTCCGGTGAAATTACTGGCACTCGATTTTAGCCTCAAGGTGGCAACCCGCGAGTGATACCTCTGGTATTGCAAGCGTCCATAGGCTGCGGTAACCGTTTACTATCTTGTGGGCCGTAAGCTTGGTTGCCACTTCAGTTGTATAAAAAAAAAGCAGTGGGTGAAGTCAGGCTGTGGCTGATTATGATAGACAAGCGTTCGACCAACATCACCACCCGGACTTACATAAGTACCGAAAACAATGCTTCTCTCTACGGAAGAGACATGTATTTAAAAAAAAAAACTGTTATTTTTCGCTATACCTACTTCCTTATAGGAAAAGAGAAAAAGCGTAGCCTACGTTGCTCATGCCAGCCGGTGTGGTCGACGATAGAGCACGCTTGTCTTAAAAAAACTTGTTCACTCTTAAATTATAGCTTAAAGACTTTTAAATTATAGCGGGATGAAAAGACACTTTTTCGTCAAACAGTCTAGTTTCATTTTAAGATTACAATGACAATGATATTGCGCACAAACACGTAGCACAGTGAAGGAAAACATCATGAGAAAACCAATCGCGGAAACATGGCAATGTTGGTCATGATTGTCCGGTCAGTCTAACCATTACATGATCAGATGAGGAGCGCTAAGTAGTAGCTGGCGTAGTCACCATTTGGATGGGTGACCACCAGTGGCAATTTCAACTGAGCTCCGGTGCCTCGAAAGGCAATTTGAGCAGTCGGTTCCGGCCTTTCAAAAGTTGTTAGGCCATGACAGAGGCCTTTGACCGGCATAAAAACTCTCTGTCACCAGAATTGGCCACTGACTCATGAATACGAACTTACTTAATATAATCAGCAGGGGTATTTTGAAACTGTCGGAAAGCCAATTCCTTCGGTATCGGATTCTTCCCGACGGAGATTCCGTAGAATGTTATTTTGATTTCCGGAATCGAAAGCTTTTGACATTATGTTTCGGCTTGTTTGACGACTAACTTTCCGATAGTTATTTAGTGTCGGAACCGTTTCCGACCCGACACCTTTCCGACAGTTTCAAAATACCCCTGCAATAAATGATCATGAGTATCAGTAAATGATCAAAAATCTGTAAAGTAACTCACGAAGGTTCTTGACTGATATTGAGGCACTTGTGGAAGCTGAAGAGCACGTCTTTGAAGAAGGTCAGCCGCTGCGCCTCCATCTGCTGGCAGCGGTCGAACACGCCCGTCATGTCCTCGATGTACCGCGGGTTGTACGCCGTGATCTCCGCGAGAGCGGACTGGTACTTTTCCCGGTTCTTGGCGACGTCCTCGCGGCACTTCGCGACGCGTTCCGCCATTTTCTTTATCTGGAAATGCAGAGAGTTTGGTTTAGAAATAATTAATTAATTAATTTTGGGTAGACGACATATTAAAAGTTGCGGGACGTAAGTGGATTAGATTAGCACAGGATCGCGGTAGATGGCACAAACTAAGGGAGGCCTGTACCTAGCAGTGGGTGAAGTCAGGCTGTGGATCATGATGATGGTTTAGAAATAGTAAAATGGAATATCAAAGTAGAAGACGTATACTTATTGGCGGTTTGGATAAACCATAGCAAAGTAAAAGTAAAGTAAAGTAAAGTAAAGTAATGTAAAGTAGCCTACTCTTAAAAGCAACAAAATCCGTGTCCGTGAATGCTTAGTTGTCGAACCGAACTATTATCAATCGTGGCAATTATCTTAGTTCAACTTATGGCGGCGATAAATTCACAATCACAGATTATATATATATATTATTATTATGTCGCATGCTCTGAATTCACGAACATAAGCTGATCCACAAAAACTGTCACAGCTTTTTCCTGCAAGAGAGGTACTTCCTCCCTCAGGTACTTTTTGTTTTAGTGGCTTCAGCGAAGTCGAAAATGAAATCGTATCAAAAATGCGCGTAAAATTGCGGTGCAGTTCCGCTACGATTATATTGGTTGACGTAGCTTGGCTTCGCTCCGATTCGGTGGATGATGGCCCTAACTTTATTTAATTTAATAAAAAGTAAGTAGATAGATAGATTATATCTAAGTAAAAGTACCATCTAGCTTTACTTTATGTTACGAGCATGTAACGCAGTTTAAACTTATAGTAGCAAAAGCTAATTACGAATATTTATTTAAGAATCTAACTAAACATTTCAAATAGTTAAGCACTTTACGACAGAGCAGTTCTTTCTGGGCGGCGAAGGCAGTAGAGTACAGCTAAAAGATTATCATAAAAATGCACTGCTCCCTCGTGCCTGAAACGTTTTCCGAGCACATCGACCGCAGAAACGTATACTATACCGTATAACTACCGTGGAGCTTTGAAATCTTTGCTCTTTGCGATAGAGGCGATTGTGTTTTACTGCCAGTGGAATTGGTTCTACGAAATCACGAATCCTAAGGAGTGTAACTACTTGAGTGTAAACTCCCACTAGCAAATAAAGGGGGGGCATGCATACCAGCTCTATGGCAGCGCTAAGTCTTTACTGTTTTTGTACAAAACTGATGAAACGAGCGCTGCTATAAGACCTCATAGTAGCCTTACGGGTTGTATTCCTGTAACTAATAGATCATCATCGTCACCCACTGGGTATAGGCCTCCCTTTATATGTGCCACTCCTCTGTGCTAGCGATAATACTATTTAACAACAGTTGAATGTATTGTTTGTATATCTATAATGAGCGTTTTAACACTTTGCAGCCCGACTAGCATGAGCAACGTATACAACGGGGTTTCATAGGAGAGTAGATCAAAATTAAATTTAATCGACGAAGGCTGGGTTTACCTGGTGGTAGGACTCTTCAGCAAGAGTTCGACTTGGTGGTTACCACCGCAGTGTCAGATATTCTGCCTGTGTTTAGGAGGCAGACTGTGTTGGTGTGGCACTGTAGCAAGTGAATTTACTGGGCGAAAGAGACAATAACTACGTCTCGGGGTGACGAGCGCAATGCAGTGTCACGCAGAACTTTAGAACTCAAATTGGGTGACCTTGCAGCTGTTATGGTCAGGCGCTTAGCATCAGGAGAATGACTTGAACGTCTAGTCATTGCCTGACATAATAAATAAAAAAAACCCTTTGGCTGTCTCCACATTTACGTAGAGAAGATTGTTGTCTGCAGTGCTCATGCTAGCGAGTCTGGTGTTGATAAGGACAACCCAGTGAGGGAGAGCAGATAAAAGGATTTCCGTGGTCTATGGAATAAAGTACGGGTGGGATGAAGGGGACCGCAAATTACCGGGTCGCCGGCGAGGGCCCGTCTACCTGTGAATGTAGACGTAACTACAACATGGTGGCTTTTAGATTTCAATGTAAAACTATGCCAACTTAAATTCTATTCTTTATAAAAAGAGGGTTGAAATTGCAATAAGACATTGTCTTACGAGCCGTTCGCAAGTTCGCGCGAACTCGACAGATCAATTAAGTTAAGCGAAAATCAGCGCATCTAGTAAATAAGTGATCATCAGTGACATTTTCGTCCGTGACCGTAGCTCGGAAGATAGATGATTTCGTCAGCTTCTTGTTAGTACATCATTCACTAAAAATTATTGTTCCTCAATTTAAGTCAAGTGGCTTCTTCATCACAAAATGGCATCATGAGTTGGTATTATGTTCCTATCCAAGATAGCCAACCAGCTCTTCATAAAGGAACAACTACTGGTCGAATGTTTATCTTTGATTTTGGCTCGAATTTAAAAAGATTTACAACTCGACAATACAACAATCTACAATTACAACTACAATAATAATCTACATACAATGACATCGAAAGTGTACCACTCTGAGAGCTTACAACCTAGCAAGAGGAACGCAAAGCTTGTTCGCTGAAATTACTTTGTGAAAGCGCAGGTAAGTAGATTAAAATTTAGCATTTAAAGTTGATTTAAAAAAGGCTAAACGAGAACCAACTAGGACGGTAGGGTTGTCACTTATTTATACATGTTATGTAGTGTCAATTTTGTTTTTTCGTATGTTAGCATGTGACAAGATAGTCAAGGTAGTGATCCTGTTGCGCCACGCCCGAACTTGCAGTGTCACCCGAACCTCAATGATTTTGCGGTTTGGGTGACACTGCAATGCGCTTGACACTCCGAGGTATAAAGATGGTAAGTCAAATATTGAATACTTTAGTAAAACAGATACAAAATAAAGATCACAAAATACAAGGAGGTAACTTTAGCATTGTCTATGTGGAAACGTGTCTGCAGGTACTTATCTAAGACGGGAAAAAAGACACAATAACACAACTCGAGACATCACAATCTAAACTGACACACTAATGCTTACCAGCAGCACTCTCTTTGAAAGCATTAGAATAAATTAATACAGCATTATGAGTTTGTGAAACAATAACAATACAGAAATGGTCTTGTAAAGTTTTTTTTGTTTTTTTTTTTTATACAACTGAAGTGGCAACCTAGCGTACGGCCCACAAGATGGTAAGCGGTTAACGCAGCCTATGGACGCTTGCAATACCAGAGGTATCACTCGCGGGTTGCCACCTTGAAGCTAAGATCGAAAGCCTCATGTGCCAGTAATTTCACCGGAAACCATACCCTTCACACCAGAACACAGCAATGCGAGCATTACTGCTTGGCGGCAGAAATAGGTATGGTGGTAGTCCTTCCCCGGACGAGCTCTATCACAGAGAACTCTACTACTCTTGTAAAATAAAGTAAAATAAAGTGTAAAGTAGGTCAATCAAGACAGTATAATCTAAATTCTAACACCTCGGGACAGGGTCCGGCTTGAGTTTGAAGCGCCATCCATCACGGTACTGGCTCAGCAGAAACTCATAGGGTTGGTCAATGGCATATTTTTTAAATAAATTTTCATATTTTGTACTCTGAACCGTTATTGTACCGGCTGATACTAAAACATACATACACGAGCTCCTACCCGAGGCAACGCTTGTTCTAAAAGTCCTATATTTAAATTCATATTTATACCAATATCGATATCGGTACAGCTGTTACGATTTTATACGTAACAAAAACAAACTTATGCATTTATAATATTAGTGGGATAAGTAAGGTCTTTTTTTATACAACTGAAGTGGCAATCAAGCGTACGGCCCACAAGATGGTAAGCGGTTACCGCAGCCTATGGATGCTTGCAATACCAGAGGTATCACTCGCGGGTTGCCACCTTGAGGCTAAGATCGAAAGCCTCATGTTCAAATTTCGCCGGAAACCATACCCTTCGAACCGGAACACAGCAATGCAAGCATTACTGCTTGGCGGCAGAAATAGGTATGGTGGTAGTCCTTCCCCGGACGAGCTCTATAAAAAAAACTCTACTATATAGAATAGTTCTATTTGAAAAATAAAAAGGGTTTATGTTCAAGGAAAACTGTCATTTTTCATTTTAGTCATCGCATTATCCTCCTGGATGTTGTGTTGGGTACTAGCAGTTTTCGATAACCTTGAAACACGATCCTAGTGTGGGGTCAGCAGGACTGCATCACAGAGTAATACACTGTGACTGCATATGGAAGATAGGTGTGTTATTTTATGATATCAAGAAATCCTCGGATCGAGCTAGCTTATTTAAATACTAGACACTTTGTGTTTATACAAAACATACCCGGCAACACTGCTGGGAAGAAAAAATACAGCAGGCAACACTGGCTGGCTGTAACAGCGTGGCGCACGCGTCGATTTATTTTATTTGATCTAAAGATTCATATATTCATAATATATATTTCACCTTGTATGGTTTGGTCCAGAATTAAACCTATAGTAAATCATTTATTTGGAGTATTTTTTCGAAGAGCACCAAATACCCAACACTTACTACTACTACTTGTCTAACTTCTTGACTAAACAACTGCTTGCGGTTTCTTCCGTCAATAGTTTACAGTAAATACGTAATACCAAAACTTGTGCACTTTGATCTATTTTACTTAAATTCTTTTCCTTCGCTAGGTAAACTAAAAAAAATCTGCCGGCGGATCTCCCGATTTGCTGATAAGTACGCTACAAAGTGTTGGAGAGCCTGTTCAATATGAGAACCGTCGTCGTCAGGTGACTTTTATGTCGATGACATAAGACTCGAAATGGACTCTTATTGAACAACTCCTGTTAAAACGACTTGTACGTAGGTAGAGTCCTACCTACGTACAAGTCTTTTTAACAGGAGATCCGCTGTTTTTGTTAACATTGATAAGTCACGAGATTCACTTCAGCGCTTCGGTAGACTCGAGATAACTCGATAGATATCTTGCTTCAATAAACAAAATCAATTTAAAGCTCTTTTTGTTGAGTCGGAATTCGGAAAAGTAAAGTGTTTTTTTTCCTCGTCTCGCCAACCTGTCAACGGCAGGTATTGAGAGACCCGAGTGACCCCTCACGAATGGCGACATCGTTTTGTTGCAAAAATATGTTTTTATACAGTTATCAGTTACTTTCTCAATGTATTGTAATTGTTTTTATTATTATAGTCGTAGCGCATTTTTTTTTGCAAGCATTATTTTATTTAAAAATAAAACCGATTGTTGCACGATCGGTTGCAATCCCATCGGATGAAGTCATTACCTACTTCCTACTATAGTAGTCACTCTAGTCACCACTAAACCAGTGCTCTCTTCTTTATCTTCCTCCGCACACCAACACGTCGTCGGCGACATCACGACGACGTGTGGATTAAATATAATATAAAATAATATGTATTCTTAGTTTTAAGGTATTTACTTATATGGGCCGTAGAATAAGTTTTTTACATCTCTGTAACTTTTCTAATGTTGCCTGAAATAAAGTTTATATTATATTTATCTTTACGTTCTTTTCAATTAAGTACGCAACGGATTTAACTATGATTTTCTTACTTCAACCGAAAAAATTTACAACGAAACGAAAATAATGAATTTAACACAAACTTATAAATATTACACCTGCTTACTATTAAGAAAAATTATAAATAAAGATATACATACACAAATTAGCTTTACTAAAAAACAACAGCATAAGAATATGATAACGAGACGTGCAAATGATTTAAAACTGCATATTCCAAGAACTAATTACGGTAAAAATAATTTGATGTATGAAGGTGCTCAAATTTACAATAAATTACGCAAACACATAAAACATTCAAAATCAATTCACAGTTTCAAAAAATCTCTTAAATTCTATTTGTATAACAGTAGGTACTTAACATCTTAGGTCATAACGTGCGATGCTCCCTTGCCACTTCCAGCGGTCGCTAAATCTGTGTAATGCGTGGTGCGCTCGCAATGTAGTGTAGTTCGTAGTCAGGTCTACCCCCAAGTCTTGTATTATTTTCTTGTCACTCAATACGCTTTATAAAATATTTTAAGCACTTATTATGTACCTAATTTAGTTTTTTTTCTCATGTAAGTGAATGTTACATTCTTTATGGGAAATAAATGTCTATAACCGGATTTAAATACGATTTTCATCAATAGATAAAGTAATTCATGAGGAAGGTTAGCACCAGTGCGAAGCCGTAGCGGGTCCGCTAGTCTTATATTAAACAACTATAAAAATAGCAAAACAGTAGGTATAGACCGCCGCAGACGAGCGACATTCAATTTCCTGTGAGTGATGCGCAATTCTAGGTCAGTGTGGTGAGTGGTGCTGATTCGATACGTAACAATGTCGGCGGGGAAATACCGACACTAAAATCGTATTGACGCCGACAGACTGGCGGAAAAGCAACTTCAGAGCAAATTACCTACTTTGTGATTTCTGCTTTTCCAAAAAAATATTTGATTTAATATCCTCATCGGTGCCATCTTACTTTTTCTGGCCGCCATTTGAAAACCTTTATTTAACCTTTGTTATTTTATTTATGTCGATGTAATCACAACTGGTATAAATATAGATTGCAATAACAATATAGTTAATAAATTATAACAAAATAAAATAAATTACACCCTTATCTATATGTTGATTTTATATTATAAATCTATAAATAATAATTTACAATCTATAAATACAATTAATTAACAGGATAAATAAATAAATCACAATATTAATCGTTGATTAATCGTAGTGTTTTGAAAAGATAATATAAAATGTATTTGCCCAGCAGTGGGACACGAACGGCTGATAAAAAAGAATACTAATAATAGAGAGCACCGGTGGTCTAGTGGTAGTGACCTCGCCTTCCGATCCTAAGGTTCAAACCCGGCCGGGCACCAATGGATTTTTTCTGTTCGAAAAATGTATGTGCGCAATGCCAGTGCTCTCATATGGTGAAGGAAACGTCGTGAGGAAACCGGCATGTCCAAGAATTAAAAATTCGAAAGACATGTGCAATCCACCAATCCGCATTGGGTCCGCGTGGTGGATTAACACCCAATAACTCTCGCTCGAGAGTAGGCCAGTGTCCCAGCAGTGGGAACATTAGAAGGCTGTCATGATGAATAAATAATAACATAAAATTCATACTGTACAGTGTACACTACTCTAATATTTATGAGAAAGTTGGTGGATGTTGGTCTATTTGTTGTTACTTGAATCGCTAAAATATTAAAATTGGATGAAACTTCGCATAGAAATGGTTCGTGACTTGGCACACTCTATTATTTTTTGGTCAGGAAGTAAGTTGAGGGCTTTACCCAATCATATGCCTATATTTACCTATCTTGTCCCACAGTAACTGCTGAGGAAAGGTTTCCTCTAAAAAGGAATCAGCGAAAAACAGCTGGAAACACAGCAGAGTATGTTGCCTGATTCTTCTGGGGCGTAAATTCACCTAAGTATATCTATGTATATTGAATTGAATTTGAAATTACGTAATTTAATTTGAATAAGGCCGTCTATTTATCCGGTCCTTGATATAATAAAATTTAATTATATTTTATAGACTAGACATACATGTAACAGTAACAGGACAGTACAAAATAATGTTTTATTTTTTATACTACTAGAGTGGTAACCAAGCGTACGGCCCACTTGATGGTTAGCGGTTACCGTAGACTATGTAAGCATGCAACATCATAGATATTACTTGCGTGTTACCACCCTGAGACGTTAGGTGTAAAGTCTCATGTGCCTGTAATTTCACCGGAAACCTTACCCTTCGAACCGGAACACAGCAATGCGAGCATTACTGTTTGGCGGCAGAAATAGGTGGTAGATCTTCCCCGGACGAGCTCTATCACAAAGAACTCTACTACAACAGGTAGGTAATACCCAGTATCTACCTACATATTCACTTCTCGCCTAAAACAGGAGCAGTGTGTACAATGCTTTAATGTGTTAATTTACTCGGTAGAAACGCAATCACAATATCGCTGTGAGCGGGCAGTGTGAAGCAGTCGTTACGTTATACGAATATTTGCTGAGGAGATCAGCAAATATAATAAGAGTAGTACAGTTCTCTGTGATAGAGCTCGTCCGCGGAAGGACTACCACCATACCTATTTCTGCCGCCAAGCAGTAATGCTCGCATTGCTGTGTTCCGGTGTGAAGGGTATGGTTTCCGTTGTAATTACTGGCACATGAGGCTTTCGATCTTAGCCTCAAGGTGGCAACCCGCGAGTGATACCTCTGGTATTGCAAACGTCCATAGGCTGCGGTAACCGCTTACCATCTTGTGGGCCGTACGCTTGGTTGCCACTTCAGTTGTATAAAAAAAAAAAAAAATATAGCCTGCCTGTCAAGGAGTCCTATGCAAATCTAAAGTAAATAAGTTAAGATAAGGTAAAGCTATCGATTGGAGCTTACCCACCGCGCAAGTCTTGCACGAAAACGTTTCGTTTTTAGTTTAGTTTTCTATGAGACTTGCTTTTCTAATTTCGAACATAACATCATTAAATTAAAGTAGCAATAAGAATGCGTTATGTAGTTTTATGACGGGTCTGCACACTTTACATTCTGCTAATACAGAGTGCTTCGCACGAAAAACTAGGTGTAAAACGTTAACGTATCGTCCAGCTGCCAATTTGTATATGAACTACAAAGATCCCATACAAATTGACAGCTGAATAATATCACAAAGGGCACTTTGAATCGTCTTTCAAGAGGTTATAAGATATGCGGGTTGGATTCCCGTTGTGGGAGTGTTTCCTTGCATGACCTGCTAAATGTTAAAATACATGTTCGACGACCGATGTGGTGCAGCGGGCGCATGCGCCGCGGAGGTTGCGGGTTCGATTCCCGCCTCGGGTCAAATGTTTGTAAGATCTACAAATATTTGTTCCGGGTGTTCTGGGTATCTAGTACCCATAACACAGCTCTGTTTAACAGCAGCTTACCTTGGGGCTAGATGATGCTATGTGGATTGTCCAGCAATATTTATTTATTTTATTATTCTTATGGTACAATTGCTCTTAAAAAAAACTGCCATTTTAGCGGCTCGGCTCTTTTGGCGTACGTTCATTTAAAAATTAGTTTTTTATGAACAGGTGCTTCGGTAAACGGAACGCATATCCGAAACGTTGCTAATGATTGTCTTTTCTTTTCGTTCTTATGTCAATGAAATAAGACGATGACTTAATTTGAAAATACTTTGTTTTCAGTTCGATTAATTCATAAACTCATGACGGTTCCCACGCTTAACGACCAATTCTCTAATTGACCTATCACATACGCGAAATGTTATCTTACAAAGTACCTACACATGTACTAATGCAGTGTATCTATGTGTGCAGTTCAAGCAGTGCTTGTTCCCATGGCATCGCTGCATTGTACCAATAGCATAGATTCCCGATCGGCTGGCTCTGGCTACTTTCTACCGCATTCATCTGTCTCACCCGACATGGACCGGCGAAGTTTGTACAATGTAAATTGGCTTTTCAAGTTACACCCTTCAGACAGATGTTATGTTTCGTTTAGATGAAATTGAAAATATACTTATTCAATTAAATCACACAATAAAAAAAAAATTACACATGTTTAACAACAATCATTGTTTATTTCATAAGGATTTTTTATATCCAAAATTGCTTTGGTGAGTCTTTTCTGGACGCACAAATTACTTTTTATCAACGAACGCATTAAAGCAATGCTTCTCAACTAAACGATATTGACCTATCTGATCTCCATATTCGTCTGCTAACGACACCATGGAAACAATTTTATTCATATACGATTTTAAGTATTCATTAAAGCTTTTCAGGACTCAAGAATAACGAATGCGAAAGTAACTCTACGTTTTCACGGCTAAACTTAGTAATACAAATAATAATCTTTCTCGGCCAACAAATTTGAAAAAAGTTAGGTCATGCATGACTATAGCGATCTATTAACTCCTTCATAAAGCTCATACGAACTTACTTTAATCTATTTGAATATTTAGTATCGATATACATAAAAATATGTTTTAATTTGGGAATTATACGTAATGGGACATTAAGTATACATACTTACTCGTACAAGCTACAGCATAAAGATTGCTCTAACTGTTTAACGATTCAATCGCGTGCTTAATATAATTTTATTATTAAACAGAACATAATCACCTAATTAATACATTATGTTGAGGCGAGTGTTATAAACGAGGAATTTAGCAAATTAACCAATTACGTAATAATTTATGTGTTTTCGTAGGCAGTCTGGGCAGGTGGTACTACTACATTTTCAAAACAAGTTCGACTGTAATCCTTCTAAGGGCTGGCCACACAGAAAATAGCTTTAATATTCATTATAATTTTTATAAAATCTTTCACGACGCCCCCGCCCGCCGTGGCGTCTAGCCCCGTCTTTTCTATGTTTTAAAAAGTCACTTCTGCGCCCCGTCTGCACCGTGTCCGTGATGCGCCCTTGCGTCTTTTCCGTGTGGTGAGCCCGTAATCATTTAGCTAAAATAATGTAGATTTTCTTCCTGCTCTCGCTACACGAGCAAAGCAATCAAAATCCAATGTGTCACAACAAAAATGACACAACCTTAACATTTCATCATTCTGTTTCATGGAAACTTAAGACGTCTTGAAAAACTCTAAATCTTTCGGTTTTAGTGTCGCTGGGTCATGGATTCTCGATGTCAAGGTTACGTCGAGCGCACGACCCAAAAACAATGTTGCTGTCGGCGTCGTTTTATATGAATAATGAAGGAGCCGATAAGTTTGAACGTAAACCCTAATTCCCGCATGGTTTATTGAAATACCTTCAAATAAATAGGTAGGTTTTTAAATTCTCAGATAAATCTAATCAATGCTCTTTTAAATAACATAAACTTAGTTAGAAGTCTATAGTAATATTATAAAGAGAGAAGATTTGTATTTTTGTTTGTTACAAATAAACTCAAAAACTACAGCTACTGGTCTGGTTTCAAAAATTCTTTTACTATTAGAATGCTACATTATACCTAATTACTGTAAATTTTCTCTTTAAAAAATGTTTAGCGATATAATTATAACCCACAAATTCAATGTTTTAAACACGTGTCAATCACTAAGAGCGGCATGGTCCCAACCGGTTTCCGAGCGTCCACCTGGGCGAAGCACCAGCCACCGGCTGAATGGAACCATGCCGCATTACATTACGTAAGGCTGGTATCGAGGACGTCCTACTTCGAGGCACCTGCGCTATCTCAGACTGATTACGTTCGTAATTATTCAGGCTAAATTATACGTTTGTGACTTTTGTGTGTATATTTTTATTGAGAATGGCGGTTTAATTATTCTTTTTTGTTTCGTTAAATAATTAAATATTGGCGGACTTTTTACACAGCGCCATCTAGCCCCAAACTAAGCAAAGCTTGTACAGTGGGAACCAGATACCTGATAGAATACACAATAATATACATTTGTTGTTTGTGTTGTATACTAGAAACACCCAGAACAAATATTCGCAGATCGTGCAAACATTTGTCCTGCCGCAGGAATCGAGCCCGCAACCTCTTATTCCTCAAACGCCCACCGCGCTACCGAGGTTGCCCCTGGAAACTTTGACTTAACTTCCCAAAGTACTCATAAAGTAGAGTTTTATTAGCGGCGGCTAAGAAATTGAATGAAATGTTCTTTATACAGCAAGATGATTAAATTTGAAACTTGAACCCCGTATTCTCGAAGAAAATTAAAAGGATTATATTATACTCCTATCACTAGAGAGTTAACGTAACTAGTTTTTAATTACATACTTGTTTTTGTACATTTTCAAGTAAGTTTCCTGATTATCTCGAATCTTAAGGCTGGTTTCATTGCGACGCTGATGTCGGTTGCGTACTGTCGGTCACGCTTAGCAATTAACACTGTATTTTGTTATATTAAGGTTGAATATCCCTTTTTTACGCGTAACGTCAGCCCGTCAGTGCTCTGAAGGTCACGGCGCGAACGAATCCAAGGGAATATCAAGGGAAATCCATCTTTAATATGACACAGATACAATGCATTGAAGAAAAACATCGTAAGGAAACCGGCATGTCCAAGATCGAAAAATCTAAATACATGTGCCATCTACTAATATATATATAATCCATCGCAGATCTAATCCGCATTAGATCTGCGATGGATTATAAGACCCAATCACTCTCGCTCGAGGGTAGGCCAATGTCCCAGTAGTGGGAACATTAGAAGCCTGTCTGATAATGTAAATAAATAAATAATGCTGGACAATCCACCAGCATCATCTAGCCACAAGGTAGGCTGCTGATAAACAGAGCTGTATTATGAGTACTAGATGACTGATATATTAAATTCAATACAATACATAGATGGTATTTTTTATTATTATATAGAAAATACCCAGAACACCCGGAACAAATATTTGTAGATCGTACAAACATTTGACCTAAGGCGGGAATCGAACCCGCAACCTCCGCGTCGCAGGCGGACCTGTGCCCGCTGCGCCACATCGGTCGTCAAAAATGTATATTGCTACGCGCGACCAGACCATCCGTACGCAACCAATTTCAACTTCGCACTGAATCCGGCCAGCAGTAAGATTCCGACTTTGATCTTAAATACAGGTATGCCTACAGGTAGGCCTTTTTATCTACAATCTACCAGATTCTAGTACTTACAATATTCATTTGTAAGTAATTAAAAAGGCACATAGCATAAAGAGCCTTCCTTAACGACTTGCGGCATTTCCACCTAACTGCTGCAGAGATTTGATATCTGTTATTACCTCTGCTTTACCTAGATTTAAAAGACCGGTACCCCAAGTCTCACTAATGTTATAAATGCGAAAGTTTGTAAAGCTGCTTTTTTTTTTATCAAGAATAGGCCTTCGTTTGACCACGATCTCGCCTGGTGGAAAGCGATGATGTGGCCGATGAGACACCTATTCACTCTAGCCTTGAAGAGGCCCGGATTGTAATTGTCAGGAAAAACAGAAGACGGCAGAGTATTCCACACCTTGGCAGTTCGCATAATAAATGTTGAGCTGTAGCGCTTGGTGCGAATGGGCTACGCACGGTTTTTTTTTGTCATCAAGTGACAGGACAATCAAGGCGCTCATCTGATGTTAAGCACTATGCCTGACTATAACAGATGCAGTGCCACCCAAAGCTTAAAGTTTTCAAGTCTTTGCGTGGCACTGCACTGCTCTTTATGCTTTCTCTACATAGTATAAAACTATTTCTGCCGCGAAGCAGTAATGTTTGCATTGCTGTGTTCCGATACGAAGGTTATGGTTTCCGGTGAAATTACAGGCACATGAGACTTCCGATCTACGTCACAGGGTGGCAACCCGTGATTGATACTTCTGGTATTGCAAGCGTCCATAGGCTGCGGTAACCGCTTACCATCTTGGGGGGCGTACGCTTGGTTGCCACTTTAGTTGTACTTATAAAAAAAATAGTTGCTTTGCCGTCTGGCTTTCGGTATGTTAGATATTTTAATGGACCAAACCTACAACAGTCTAACTCAACTCAATTATTGTTACAAACTCCAAGCATCCACTAAAACAAATAACAATTTGGGCATACCTACGCTACGTAGTGCCAAATTAATTTATAACTCGAGTTGAAGACCAAAGTTATTAATTTTGCGAAGGTTTTTCTTTTTCATGTTCCGATCCTAATAGTCTAAATCTAGAATCTAAATCTTAATAGTAATTATTGATACGGCTCTAGTATTGATAACGTCGGTCGCAAGGATCGCTACTAAATGAATCGCTGTGCGTTAGTCTCGCTAAAACTCGAGAACGGCTGGACCGATTTGGCTAATTTTGGTCTTGAAATGTTTGTAAAAGTTCAGGGAAGGTTTAAACGGTGAGAAAACATACAGGTTGTAAAAAATAGTTAAAATAACGCCAGTGAAACCGCGCCGGGTCTACTGGTCTGTTGATGAAAAACAACTTTAAAATCTAGTTAAGTAGTTATTAAATGCATTAGGTCAACTGGCCCCGTAGGGCCAGTTTTTTCCGGGGCCAGTCGACTAAAGAGCCGTCTAAACGTACACAAAAACAGTTGTGACTTTGTTAAAAATTGTGAAAAGATTCGGTCAAATACCAGTGTGTGATGGTAATGGTGGCCCAGTTATGTAGGTTGAATTCAGTGTAATTATTTTAGTCAAAACAATAACAAGAGATCAGTCGCGCGTGTAATAGACACACTGTAATAACCCTGGCATTACACCACATGTGTCATTAGCAACCTATTAGCTGTGATTATACCGGCAGATAGGAAAACATGTTGAAATAAGGGCTAGCGTAGATCGGCTGACGGCAGAGTTGTAAAATAAATGTAATTATGTGTCATTAAAGTCGGCATCAATAACCATAGCGAGGATCATGCCAAAAAGTTGATAAGTCAGCCGTTTTACTTGCCAGATTTTTTTTTGTTTGGGCGCGTTGGAACTGGCTTAAATTCATAGCTTGTAAGACGTTTAGAAGTGATCCTTGTGATAGAAGTTTACTTAATTTGTCCGGACCGACTGCTTAACGTGCCCTCGGAAGCATCGAAGCACTATGTTTTTGTTACTGCCGGTCACCCATCTAAATGTTGAGTACGCGGAACAGTGCTTAACTTCGTTGATCTGATACGAACAAAGCCAGCTACGTCACGAGCGCTTTAGGAGGAAATGTATGTGTATAGTATTTGACTATAAGAATCTTTGTGTAATATAAAGTTACCTTTTCAAGTTTCGACCAAACTGGAACAGTCACTATTCTGCGAATCAAATGGTAGTTATTCGATAGTAAACTGACAGTTTACTTGTATTTGTAATTTCTTATTCCACTGAATAGTTAGGGCCCATTTACACCATACCTAGAATTGACTTGTAAATTTCATTTCAGAACATTTTTGTTCTAAAATCAATTTGTAAAATCAATTCTTGCATGCAATTATGGTATGGTGTAAATGGGCCATAATTTCAGAAGTTGCTCGAACCCACAGTAGATTAATTTACAGTAACTGAGTCGAAGGTTTGGAGATGAGTGGTTTATTCCGGGCTGGCCAGACACCGCCGGCGCCGGCGCCGATTACATCCTAGTTATATTTATTAACACCTTGTGTATCGACGAAAGTGTTATTTACACAGAGCAATAAGTTCGCGAGCTCGCGTGTGCGCATAAAAGTATTAGAACAGCTGAACATTTATTTTTATAATACGGTTTCGGATTACCGGTAGGGAGCGGACAGATTCAGGTTCAAGGTTTAGGTGGTTCGCCCATCTTAGAAACACCTTGTGAAGTTGTGACGAAACTCGACATCCGAAAATATATTTTAAAGTACCTAGAACTTAACCCAGTTATTTATAAAAAAAAACTGTCTTTTTAGCGACTCACTTTATGCATTGTCTTTTAATGTCATACTAGCGGACATGCGGGCATGCCCTGGCTTCGCACGGGTGCTATAAACCTATCACTATCCATTAAAAAAATTGCATCGAAATCCGTTGCGTAGTTTTAAAGATCTGAGCATACATAGGAACAAACAGCGGGAAGTGACTTTGTTTTATTTTTACTAATTATGTTAATTAAAAAGGACTGACATAATTGAATGACACATTAGCTAAAAACGCTCATAGTATGATTATGAATAAGATTTTACATAGTTTATAATGAAGTGGCTCCCCGCTGTCTGTCCCTTTGTATGTACGCTTAGATCTTTTAAGCTACGCAACGGTAAAATCCGTAGCCTATGCAGTATGCGGTTTTCAGCAATAGATAAATTGATTCAAGATAAATATTTAAATGAATCACCCTGTATACTAGCTGTCGCCAGCGACTTCGTTCGCGTGGGACTCGGGAACTGTAGTTTTTTCCGGGATACAAAGTAGTATATGTTCTATTCCCGGTCATTACCTATATATGATTAAAATTTCATGCTAATCGGTTCAGTGGTTGTCGAGTTACAGAGTAACAAACATCCAAACTTTCGCATTTATAATATTAGCGTGAGAAGCCTGGAGGGCGTTTCTCGTGCCATGATGATGTCCTTTTTTTTTCTAAACACTTTTTTTCAATTAAAAAAAAAAACGTACTTCTGCTTAATAATTAGTTATCCTTGTTAGAAATCGAAAGCGTAGCGCTCGGCACGTGTCAGTGACCTGCGCGTGTCAATGACTCGCTACGGGGCGCGCACACTAGAATATTTCATTAATAAGCCGCCGATCTCAATTCCCAACAATGATAAATAATAATTGAGCAGAAAAACATAGATTTTTTTTTGTTTATTTGGAATTATTAAGACAAAATATACATTAAAAAAAACATAGGTACATTATTTTTTTTATTGATGTGTGGAACCTGTTCCTTGAATATCGCGCACTAATAATCAAAGACCCTGTATAATATCACCGTGTGATATATGCACGAGAATCGCCCTCCTGGGCGGGGCGCTAGTATGATACAGTATCTTTATCGGTCGATAATATAGCATGAAATGCAATACAATGACGTGATTGTCACCTTCAGATACCACAAAACAATCACGGAAAGATGACATCATTCTAAAATAATTTATGGCATGCCAACAGGAGACAGTTTTTAGGAGAGAACAAAACAACTCGTTTCTAAGCTATACTTTTATAGTTATGTGCAAGGTGGCAAGTTGGTATGCAGTGGAGAAAATAAATCTAATAATGCTAAAAGCAATTAAAATTCAATGGTTGAACTATTACTATTTGTCGGAAACCAGTAATACTTGATTATGTGCAAGGTGGCAAGTTGGCATGCAGTGGAGAAAATAAATCTAATCATAAAATAATAAAAAGAAAAAAAAAAAAAATATTTCCGCAAAGTAACGCCTGAAACTATCAATTATCAAAATCTAAGCATACTAACAGCAATTAAAATTCAATGGTTGAACTATTACTATTTGTCGGAAAGCAGTAACATTTTGAGTATGTTTTCAATATCTGAACGTATGATTAAAAAGCCAGGCCGACCTCGCTCCAAAAACTGTTTTCGAAGTGTTTCCACCTATTCTAGTCGTTCATGTATTCCTAGACTTTTCTACAAAATTCTTTTAGAACAGTTGTGACAGATGGTTCCGTTTATTGAGCCAACCTCATAAGAAAGTTTATATCACTAATGGAAGCAACGTTTAAAACTCATTTCCGTTGTCCCACCAACAATGAATAACACTAGTGGGGAACACGGGAAGGGAAAACTATTTTATTAAATTCCCGCCGTCTCCAGTAGGCAGTACCTGGCGGGGACACCGAGAATACGTGAAAAACAGTGAGAAAATCATTACAACAAATGAACACTGGAAATTCATGATGTGAAAGGATCATGGAAAAAATTTAGGATTTGCCTAGATGCCGTGTTTGTTGTCAGATTCTTATAGGCTGGGGCGCATAGAACTGTTGTAAAAACAAGCTTGTAAGGCGTTTAAAAGAGATCATTTTGTTTTTTTTTTTATAAAACTTAATTAAATTTGAGGACAATTGGTCATAGACCCCATTTGGAAGGGTCATACTATCGATCAGGTCGATGTCACAAGACATCAGCTTTCTATAGGTTCGGTCGATGTCCTAGACACCATAGAATAGATGCCGTACATTTTTAATGGTATACTTACCTAGAAAATTCTACGTCTTGCTTTTAATTCTAGGTGAATTTAAATGTGTTTATTTTTTGTATTATGATCTAAGCGAAGATGATATAGGTAAGAACTGATAAATGATGTTAGTTTACCGAACTTCAATGCCTTCCGTTTATGTGGAATAAAGTACTTGAATTATTTGTGCAATGACAGCAATATTACAGTTGCATTTATCAACACTACTTTTCCTAATGAATTAAGAATTTGCCTCTCTGTTTGATGCATATCGAAATGAATTACCGAAATCAAATAGTAAGTTCGAGTGAACAATGTTATCAATCAATCTTGAACTATGAGTAAGCGTTGTGCACTGACAATTTGAAACATAAATATATTTTCAGGCGTTTTCTTGTTATCTTTCTAAAATAATAACCACGACAAAACGCTTTGGTAAATAAAGAGAGAATCGCGAAAGAGAGAAGGGTCTCGGATGGCCACCGCGAACTCCTGTAATAAGATAGAAATTGCATATTCGAGATTGCTAATAAAATGAACATCCGCAATCGCTGTGAAAGGGATGAATCACAGATTCTCAGTTTTGAATACGAGGAATTGAATAACCCAGTTACGGATTTACGATGCAGACCAGCTGACTTTTGTTGACCGAGCGCAGCGAGCTACGCGTGCTTCAAGTCTGACAAAATTTGCTTTCGTTTGTCATCTGTGGAATTCCCGTACAGGTCGTATTTTAACACCAATTTATGTGAAACTTCGTATGTACACAGGACTTTATAGTTTTTTTGTGGTCGGGTATTCTTGATTGGATGGTTACTTCCTTAAAAAAGGAGCAAAAAGAAGGCTACTAGACATCTCCACCTCATGAGATTCGATTTTCATGGTTGTTTTTAGTTGGTCTCTTTCAAATTTAGTAAAGAACTGCTGAGCATATTTGGCGTAATGAGCAGAATAGCTCCTAAGTCCTAAGCAAAATCCAGTAAGTTGCTCACTTTTAAAAGTTTGTGTTATGAGGTCCATCTCTATGTTGAACTTCCTTACTCAGAATTCTAGTGTGCAGACAAGACTATGTTGTGTGTTACGTAAAGTAAGATAGACGGAACATATCCAGTGTTTAAACAAACACGTTTCAAGATACCGACCGGTAGAATAGCGTGTATCGTATTCAAAGATAAAGTCAATCATACGATAAGTTGCTGATAAGCAAATAGTTGTATAAGGAGCATATTCCACGAAAGAACTGAAACTAGAGCGCATGTTTTGTTGGGCGAGTGCGCCCGCTTGAGAAACGTGGGTTGCGGGTTTATATCCCGCTGCGGAACAAATTATTGCATCATCTGCAAATATTTAAAAAATAAATATCAGCGGCATTTGACGAAACTGATAATTACGTCCGTAATGAACAGACCATCGTAAATTGGTCATAATGAGCCCGACGCGTTAGTTTTCCTGTAATATTAAATAAAATAAAAATAAATGTTACTCGTAGATGAGAACTAATAAGACAGTTTTTGTATTACCAGTTCTACCATAGAACTACTGGGACTAAAAAGTATTAACAGTTCTATGACGTCACAGTCTTAGAGAACAAATGGGAGTTACCCGATAAATGCCACTTACCTGGTCAGGACTGAGCGAGCTGTCCCCGCCGGCGTTTCGTTCCTGGTTCTGTGCTGTCCGTTCCTGTTTGCATGCCGTGTGATACTCTAGTCTCGTGCGCTCCACCTTTTGTAGGAACTTCGCCCACGGCTTCTGTGCCTTTTTGAATGCCTCGTCCATTTCCTTGCGTTCTTTTAGTTGGATCATTGACTGTGGACAAGGAGGTAAACGTTTCAATAGCTTATAGACTTGGAAAGGAAATGGTACGAAGGAAGAAATATAAAGGCCCATTTACACCAAACAAAAATTGCAATAATTGCCTTGCCAAATTGATTTTGGAACAAAAATGTTCGAAAATGGATTGGATAAGGCAATTCTTGCGAGCAATTATTGTATGGTGTAAATGGACCATCAGTATAGATTTAGTATTTTCTTACTGTGGTGGTTAACACTTTAAGAACTGAAAACTTGTTTCCACAATCCGAAAAGACACAGTGGGTCGAAATAGTTTGAGAAATTCTAAGAGCAACAGAATTATTTAACATAATAAGGAAGTAAATGAAGCCTCTTCAGCCAGTACGTGTTGTCAATAACTTTCTACTAATTCCATTAACTGAGCACACACAGTACTCTAGCTATACCTACAGTATGAGATGCGGCCTCACGTCTCGGTACCTACGCTTTATGTAATGCCTTTGTGCCGTAACCGAAGGGTTGGTTACAGTGTTATGCCGCCTGTACACATTGGGCCAAGTGTTGGGCCAAGGCGCTGGACCATCTTGTAGATACATGCTCTTATTCTTAAAAAAAAAACTGTCGTTTCAGCGGCTTGCTAAGTATTGTCTTTCATCATAACTTTTATGTCAATGAACAAAGAAAGAAAGAATAAGTAAAAAAGAGAAGACCTAAGTAGTTAGTTCGTTAGTTAGTCTTATTACAACGGGTTCATTAAATACTACATTATCATAACATAGTAAAGTATGCATTATTTAAACGTTTAGCAAACGAGGAAGTTATGGTCGTTTGACAGAGTTTTAAACGGTTTCGAAGAAACTCCGTCTCGCGATAGACGAACTTGAGGCATCAGTGTTGGCACACTTGAAACTTTCTGCTCTGATTGATTCAGAGACTTTAAGTTAATATTGTTGGGTTAAGAACCAATTTAACTTAGTCTTTTAAGCAGGGGCTTCACGATAAATATGTATAGGTACATGTAGGTACATATATATACTTTTTTTTTTTTTTATACAACTGAAGTGGCGTCATCAAGCGTACGGCCCACATGATGGTAAGCGGTTACCGCAGCCTATGGACACTTGCAATACCAGAGTTATCACTCGCGGGTTGCCACCCTGAGGCGTAGATCGAAAGTCTCAGTGCTGGTAATTTCACGGGAAACCCAATAACCTAAACACAGTTTTAAAGAAGAAAAATATCGAATGCTCATTAGGTACTGCTTGGCAGTAGGAACAATAAAGATGGTAGCACTTTTCCCGGCGAGTTCTATCACAAATAACTCTACTACTCTCAAAATCTGATTAAGAGTTTTATGTCAGCAAATTACTGTCAAGGGGCTCGTCTGATGTTTACTGTCACGCCTGATCATAACAGTTGCAGAGAGCTCGTTACCCCGAGACATAGTTATTAAGTCTCATTTGCTCAGTAATGTCACTTGTTAAAGTACCCTTTAACCTAAACACAGTAATGCTTGCACACTGCTTTGAAGCAAAGTATCTGGCACTACGGCGGTACTCTTGCTGAAGTGCCATGTAACAGAGTTCAGTGTTAACTGAATAAAAGCTATGACGCTATGACACTAAGTTACGAGTACAGTCGAAATCTTGGCTCCATACACTGCCATAATAATGTGCATTTCTTAAACGTTGGGTGAATGTCCTCCGAAACAATTTATAGTGACACATTCGTGATGCCATGAATGGAGTTACAGTTGAACGCGTTCGTGTATTGGAGTTGCGTGGTGTTTATTGCCGTGGAGTAATCAAGTGAATAGCTCAGCCCGTGCGATTCCATAATACTGCCACTCTATGATTAGATATTGACCTCTGTGGTTGTGGGTCAGTTATAAAACACACATTTTTTTTTTGTATATTCGTGATACGTGATATATTTGCAGATTATGTCAACCTCTACTTATTTTCTTAGCATGAGCCTCACCTAGTTCGTTTGGCACCACACTGAAGCTTTATGATGAAGTGGGATCATCAAAAAAAGCTAGGAACCCAGCCGAGTTTGTTGCCAGATTCTTCTAGGCTGGGGAATTTTTAGCCCCGGCCATAAGTCGTTAGGCCATGCGATGGGCGGCCTATTAACGCGGGGTGGCCACAAACTCATACTACTGTGCTTATACAAACTAAGTGCAATGCTTACACAGATAGCAATCATTTACGTTCGATGAACATTCCTCGTTGAGGTCGACTCAGACAGCCTTGACAATACATAATATGAAATATTATCCATTTAATTGTGATGGTATTTCCTAACGGACGTTGTTTACATAGTAGTTTACTAACAATTAAGATATTTGATCTATGTGTATTACCCGTGTTACTCAATCTTTCCTTATTTAAACCCAAGGCTCGACAAAAGAGCTAAAGAGAATGCATATCTATCTTCTTTATCTTCTTCTAAAATAAGTATAGTATCCAAACTATCATAAACATCGAAGACTACGTGTTTAAGCTAAACAGTTAGATATTGATTTATTTCCATTAATCTCCAACAACTTACCTTTTTAAAACTAGATGGAGCCACAGGCCAAATTAGCACGCGCTATCGATGCGTTTTGCTTGAGGTCTCATGCACTTTCTTTAACTTCGAATAAATTGAGTTCTCTCATATATACTACCGTGTTTTAATATAGTTATACATACACTACGATTTGTTTTATGCATAAGAGATAAAATTACAGTTATCTTTGAACAAGAACTATTTGAAATGACGACCACGGGGCGCGGTGTGTTCGATCCTAATGTATTCACAAAAATGTGTATTTATCAGTTATCTGGTTCGAAAACTTCGTATGATAATTATGTCGCTCGTGGGCAACTGGTCACCCATCCTAATGATAACTTCGGGCGGTTAGTTTGGAAAAACACCAATTTATCTTTGCAGAACAAAAGGCTATTCAAACAACCAAATACTAATGCCAGGTCGGTTCATACTATACTACTATATTGACGACTTATGTGGCGCAGCGGGCGCAGATCCGCCTGTGACACAAGAGGTTGCGGGTTCGATTCCCGCCTCTGGACAAATGATTGTACGATCTACAAATATTTGTTCCGGGTGTTCTGGGTATTTTCTATAAAAAATACTTGTCTATGTATTGTATTGTATTAAATATATATCAGTCATCTAGTACCCATAATACAGCTCTGTTTAACAGCAGCTTACCTTGGGGCTAGATGATGCTGTGTGGATTGTCCAGGATTATTTATTATTATTATAACAATAAGACACAATACAACACATCACATTATCCAATAAATATGTTTTACAATATGATTATCGCAATTACCACATTCTGTTACACATAATATAATTCTACTAACTACTTGGCTACAATGTAATTTTATCCTGATTGTTGTAAATATGGTTCACTAGTCGCGGACCGCGGCTTTACCTACCTAAAATATGAATAAAAGTAGCATGTGACCTTTCCCAGACCTAAAACTATCTTCATGACAAATTTAATCCAAAACGGTTCAGCGGTTTAGTCGTAAAAACGTAACAGACAGACAGTTACTTTTGCATAAGTATGAATATGGATTGTGTGATAGACAATATTTACTCATTACGATTAAATACTGATTATAAAAGCCCTTGGATAAGGTTTTTATGAGGGTTACTACGAAACGTGTTAAAGTTTTTTATTCAAGATAAATATAGTAATTACTTGTTTACCATCGTAAACGCGGCTACAGAAAAGCTTTTTCTAGAAAAAGTTAGCGTTAAATTCAGCGCGGAAAAGGCCTGGGGCGTAATCAATCTATCAATAAACAGTGCTGCAGTGTTACGAAATCAAAATTGTTTATCGTATTGACACTAAACTAACGCTTATCTAGATTATCTAGACAGGTTTAGAAAAACAGCAGATATAATAAATAATAAGTCCATGGGCCAGGGGGGCAACTAAAAACTCAAAATTTCTATACATTTTTGACGATATATATATATCACATGTGACTATTTATCTATGGCACGAGAATAGCCCCCCAGTAATTTTGCAGGCAGACGAAAATTATTTTTGCCGTTTCCGAAAACCGCTCACGTGAAAATAATAGTCGGCACATATTGACTGATAACATCTCTGCACTCAGCGACTCGACATTGATGTATCATATCATCGACGGATATCTAAAACACAAATATCGTATAGCTCAACTAAAACTGAAAGGTTGAACTTGGTTCGTTATCATATAAATTAAATGTAGAGCGAAGAGCGAGTGGTCTTTTCATTTCATACCTATTTCTGCCGCCAAGCAGTAATGTTTGCATTGCTGTGTTCCGGTCCGAAGGGTATGGTTTCCGGTGGAATTACAGGCACATAAGACTTCCGATCGACGTGTCAGGGTGGCAACCCGTGAGTGATACTTCTGGTATTGCAAGCGTCCATAGGCTGCGATAACCGCTTACCATCTTGTGGGCTGTACGCTTGGTTGCCACTTTAGTTGCATAAAAAAAAATTTGCTAAACTGATGGTAGAATTGTTGAGCAAAAGTCCGTCTTGGTGGGTTATTAATTATTCCGACAAATCGTGGCAACAGCGTCACAATACAAACGAGAATATTACGTTAAAACTATGCATGTTAAAAGTAGTAGAGTTCTCTGTGATAGAGCTCGTCCGGGGAAGGACTACCACCATACCTATTTCTGCCGCTAAGCAGTAATGCTCGCATTGCTGTGTCGGTGTGAAGGGTATGGTTTCCGGTAAAATTACTGGCACATGAGGCTTTCGATCTTAGCCTCAAGGTGGCAACCCGCGAGTGATACCTCTGGTATTGCAAGCGTCCATAGGCTGCGGTAACCGCTTACCATCTTGTGGGCCGTACGCTTGGTTGTCACTTTAGTTGTATAAAAAAAAATTTGCTAAACTGATGGTAGAATTCTTGAGCAAAAGTCCGTCTTGGTGGGTTATTAATTATTCCGACAAATCGTGGCAACAGCGTCACAATACAAACGAGAGTATTACGTTAAAACTATGTATACTTAAAGAGATTAGCTGTTTGATCTGGTGTTGTATGCTTTGTACCTCGTTATCATTAATTGCGCACAAAAATCTACGCCACTAACGAGTGTTACATTCTAACGATGTCTGTTTCTGTTCGCGCATATTTGGTAAGAGATTCTGGTTGAGCGCTATTCGGAATACTTTAGAATGCCTCACTTAGCGATTTTCTGTCTTAAATAATGTGTACGTGAAGAAATTAATATTCTTGGAATATCAGCTCCAGAGATTTCAATGTTATTTTATTGCGTCATTTATTTCGATATTTTCAATAAACCGTTTCTGGTGATTCTATCAGAAAGGTCTAGCTAGTTGAATAATGAAGTCCTAAGGGGCCTAAGAGGCTGATTGAAACCAAATATAGTACGTACGCATGTTTGCCAAAAATAAGTTTTTTTTTTTTTTCATATTTGATTTATACATGTTCAATGTACATTCAGCTTAGGTGTAACATAGTATTGCTGCAGGTGAGTACATGTACTCACCTGCATATAATCCTTCCGAATTTCCTTTCAGAAGTTTTTTTTTACCCGACTTTGGCGGATGAATTTCTAAACGCATCCCGCTTTCTAAGCATCCCATTTTCATGAGGAGTGCGAAGGTGAGGTCGGGAAAGGTCACCGGTGTTATTTCCACTCTTCCTCTCAAAAATATCTGGCACTATGCCAAAACAGACTAATTTTGCGGAGGCGCCGCGTTAAATGATGCAAGAAAAAATACTACAAATCGTAACAAGAGTTTACTGGCTCTCTTCTTATTAGGAGTTATACTGTTATTAGTACACAACATTGCTATTATTATCTTACTACTAATCTGAAAGTTTAGATGGATGTATGTATGTTACTCAAACGCCAAATTGGCTGAATGGATCTGGTTTTTTTTGGCACAGAGATAGATTACAGCCTAGAAGAATAAACAGGCTACTGTATATTCCTGAAAAATCTACGGTTCCCGTGGGATGTGTTTTAGTTCTCACACATACACAAGAAAAACTGTTCAATGACTGCTATCATCGAAATGATAGTGAGTACTGGCGACTCTCCAATGCTTGCCACATCATCACGATCGTGAGGAACAATGAATGAGAAGCTAATTTTGTCAAAATATGACGTAGGTTGGGTGCGTGGCCGTGGTGATTCAAATCGACAAGTCACGAAGAAAACGCCCGGATAGTATTTTTTTGAGTAAGCTATCATCATCATCATCCACAGCCTGACTTCACCCACTGCTATTATATAATAATGCTGGACCATCTACCGCGATCCTGTGCTAATCTAATCCACTTACTTACTTGAGTAAGCCAATGCTGTCCTATTGCTGGGCAAAGGCCCTCTCCTTCCTTTACTCGGTCCAAATATTGTCGTATGCTATGCTGGGTTTTTTTTTTTTTATAAATTGGTGCGGCTAATATAACACTGCGGCCATGCAGGCCTATTGTGTTCGCCACTTGTTTTGTCGCCCTACGGGGGCGTTTACAGTTCACCTCCAAGCCCTGCCGATACTAAGATATATATATATATAGATATATGCTATATAATGCTGTGTAACTAATGAGTTACTGGATCAAAGTTTACCTTAGCTTACTTAGTTTAGTTAAGAAAAAGATGCAAACGAGCTTACGAGCTTTTTAATGTAACCAATTTAAAAAGACACGAGACCACACGATCAATAACTAGTGTTCTTTATACCTATAAAATTTGTTGTGCCATAATGGAGACCGCTCAGGCCACCATTGGCCTCCGTCACCAGAGTTAGCCACTGACTAACTTATAGCTATCGAGGAATGTCTTATATTTTAATAAGGTTATCAATTAAATATTAATTTAATTCATCAAGGCCCACGTTGGCAAACCGTTTGAACTGGTTCGATGACACGCCATCGTAGTAATTGAAAAAGCGGTCTCGCAATCATAAAAGTTAATATTGACATAAAATAGAAGCTATAACGACCCATTGCTGTATTATGCATTTACCTACCCCACCTATCTACTTTTAATCTATCCTCCTTGGGTCAATTATCTACGGAAATGTAGATGAAAATTAGAGTTTATCTTGAACAAGAAAGTTTTATTTTTGTCTATTCTACGGTGGTGAAAACTATTGTCTACGTCGTAGACTCTATGGTGCTCATGCTAGCTGAGCAGGAACGTTAGAGTCCATTGCGGCACGGAGATTCAAGTTTGAGCACACCCCGGACGCTCTCAATAAATTGTATGAAGCAAACACGACGCAATCACCACACGCATAGTTTGTGTAGGTAAACGGTGCTGTTGTATGTGTGAGTGTCATGGTTGTTCCCACCCAACTATAGCAAGAGCGAGAAGCACACTTTCGCTCGCTCTGGCATGCGCGCGCTTAGACCTACACCAAATCAAAATAAACGCGTGCCTTAGCCCTTAGCTTCAGTGCCGGCAAACTTTCGACTGGGGTGGGGTAAGTAAAACCGGTGGGAGGTAGGGAGTGGCCATTCTGTACGTAGTACTAATATCTGTTCTGTGGTTTGAGGAAGGACATGGTCTACTTTTATGTATTGCTACGCGAGCGTTGCCGCGGGCGTCTAGCTAGTTAGATATAAAAAAATGTTTAGCTGATGAGTCCACAACAAACTAATTGATCCAAGCAGGTGGGCTTTGATAGGTGATCCAGTTAGCATTCAGGTAAACCTTAGTAAGCATCGTTCTATAAAAATGCGATGATCTAAACTTGCGTATCAGTGTAAAAATTTGGCTACATTCCAAAACCATGAGATAATAAAATAACACGTAATAGTAAGAAAATAAAGATCATGTTCGTGTATAGGGGCATCTAATTTAGTTTTTATAACAGTTTATTTCACAAGTGCTATCTTCATTAAATGTTAGTATTTTACGACATTTACAATCTCTTTATTAATTAGCGGAAGTTGCTCACTTTTTCTTTGTAATAATAGCTCTGTGATAATAGTATGTGTATTTGGAGAACATCGCTTGTCTACATTCGGTATCGTATCGTGAATCGTGGACCGAACACGCTAATCTTTTGCACGAGTAGTTTCCAACCCAGAGACAAAGCATAGAGCGTCAGTTTTATTGGATTTATGCCATATTAGTCCCGAGTTTTCGGCCCACGCTATTATAAAGTTTTTTTTCGTTCCGCATGATATGTTAGGCCATGACGGAAGCCTTTAGGCGGCCCATTAACTCCAGAGTTTGCCATTGACTCATACAAACTTACTATTTATAAAATCTTATTTACAATTTCACTTGCTTCTAGGCTGTTTAACCGGCACTGTTGTAGTACTAAAGGACGTATTCTTACTGAAAAGTTATGTAGACTCTCATTACAAATTAACTGTTTTTAATTGGTGAAAAGGTAAGTTTATTTGAATAGTAGGCAAAGCGTATAAGCCAAAGGTTAAAGTTCACACGCGCAAACTCTGTTTTAGCGTCCTTGTCAGACGCTAAAACAGAGTTTGCGCATCTCTTATTATCAACCATCCGTTTCGATGTCTGTGAACTCTGGCAGAAGTTCAAAACACACATCTTACCATTAAATAATTTTAGATAATTACTATGGGCATTATTCGTAACTAGATAGAAGTCCAGCTTCGCGCAGGTGCAATGAAACCGCGCCCGTGCGAAGACGGGTCGACCCCTAAATATTATGGATTATTTCCATCTGTCACCCGGCTCTGTCCGCCTAGGGTGACAGACCGCACAAAAATGCATAAGAAACACAACCTGAAATTTTCAGGTCTCTGGGACTTAGGTTTTTTTTGTTTAGGCTGCGCGTTAGTTATTATCAGTCAATCAGTCAGTCAGTAACGTAACGATTTTATATATTTGAATGCTCAACGTGCATTGATAAAATACAACAATTCATCATTGTCAAATCAGCAATACAGCATGCATGATTGCGTTTCGCAATAACCGAGTCAGTGCAGACAGCAATAATTGTAATTTTACTCATTACATCATTATACTGAGCATTGTTAAGACTGTTGTCCATCAAAGCAGCGCTTTCTAAACCTGACTTTCGACGACCTCGGTGACGCGGTGTCCGCTGGTTACTGGTCTAGGTGTTAATATGTATTGTACTTATATACCTACTTAAAAATATATAATATTCTATCGGTATCGTTATAGGCGCTAAATGTAGTTAATCTGCTGTAGCTACACTTTCGATCAACGCACAGTTACCCAATTCGATTAGGACGACGCCTATAGCTGCTTACAACGCTGCATTTTAACCCATTTAAGCCCGCTGTCCCCATTTGGGGCCATTTCTTTATGTACCTATATTTATTTATTTATTTTTGCTATTTATTGTTTAAAGTTGAATTTGTGGTGCCAAAGAGTGTAGCTTTATGATACAATTTATAGTTTTGTAATTTATTTGACGAAGTGGAAGATATTAGTGATTATATTTACTTAATTGAGCAAATGAGAATTTAAACGAAAGTAAGTCATATTTTTTACATATAAATTGGTATTTACTACACTTTTTTACATTTTTTACTAGACCGAAGCTTTTACTAGTAAATAATAGTTTTGATTAGGTATTTTCCAAGGTTTTTTTTATAATAGAGGTATTTTAGATTAGTGTCCCCAAATGGGTCCAATGGGCTATAATTTTTTAATTTTTTTTGCACGATTATTTGGGCCTAAACTATGACTAAACGATTGTTTTATGTTGAAAATTACTGTCGAGGACTCAATAAAGTCACTGATAACACTTTAGATGAAGAAAATGTTCACGATGATAGTTATGATAGAAACTCTCTCTTCAGACTCGAGTGTTGTCACGCATGAAGAAGAAAGCGATGAAGATGACGTCCAGTAAAACATCATTTCGCGTGATATCCCAGGTAGATTGTAAAGTGGTTGAGTCTAAAAATAACGATAAATGAGACACCAATAAATTCAGCCAATAAAATACTGATAGTGCAATGGTTTGACAAAAGCGTTATCACCATACGGTATAAACTACGACTTTGTTTACCCTCAGGGCAAGGTAAACATATGGAGCTCTGCATAAGGAAGAGAGGTAGACGTGAAAATCTTTGTGGTCTTGTGTCCTTGTAGGACTACAGCAAAAGTACAGGCGGAGTTGATCAAGCGGACTAGTCAATTGTAGTATACAGAACAGCTCTAGGCAAAACATTATGATGGGTTACGTTTACCTAAATGTTAGATTTGGTTAGGCTAATGCTTGGCATAGCCATGTCCTGACTGCTGCAGACAGACTGGACCAGTTCCAGTTTTACTGAAGTATTGCCTTATGGTCTTTGAAGAGAGTAGACGCATAAATTATCTGTGGAAGTTCTTTTAAATTTTCATCAGAAGGTTGAAGCATGAGTCCAGATGGTTTTGGAAACTTTCCCAGCACAATTACGATGCATCGAGTGCCACATAAAAGCACATTGGCAATGTATAAAATGCATCAAAACATTGTGCATCAAAAAAAAAGATTTTGAAATATTACCACATATAAGCCCATTGGACCCATTTGAGGACGGTGTTTTTTATACATAAGGAAGATATTTTTTTTAGTTTTTTTCTTCTAAAATTACTTACTAGCCTTTAATAGATACGTAAATAAAGTTTTTTTCAGAAATTTACTGCTAGTTTGTATTTGGGCTCAAATGGGTTAAGACAAACGCCGGTGACGACGCGCGACGTGTCAGACGTGCATCTACACATTCTACACTATAGTGGACGCAGGACCTTATAATTACATCAGTGTACTTATACAGTAGGTACAGTAGTACGCATGCGCGATGGCTAGCGATTGTTTAGCAAACAATAGGTGGCCGTGAATCATCTTACAAAGCACGGGGCACACTGAGCCATTAAATACTAGTATTATTATAACTAATTAATTAAAGTAAAGCTTGAATTATAGTCTTCGCACTTTTATAACAAAGTATATTTTCAATACAATAAGCTAGTCTATGAAAGTAGATGGATTAAAGATTAATGTTGGAATTTTGAGACGATATTTATGATGATGAGTAGATATTGATTTCAAACATAAGCAGAGCGTGATAAATTAATATTAGTAAGTTTATTATTTTGAGATAAAGTTTGAAAATAGTTTTTGATAAATTTATACGTAGCTAGTAGACCCAGCGCGGTTTCACTCGCATAATTTTTTTCCAAATTTTTCCATAATTTCTCACCGTTTAAACCCTTCTCTTTTCTGGACTCCTACAAACATTTCAAGACCAAAATTAGCTAAATCGGTCCAGCCGTTCTCGAGTTTTAACAGGCCTAACGCACAGCAATAAATTAAGATTTCATTATTTAAACATAATTACAAAGCTTGCCTCAAATATCACAACACATCCACAAATATCACAACACAGCAGTAAGTTCGCCTTTGTACTAGGTTTTTAAAGTATTTTCATTCATTCATTCATTCATTCATACATCCAACACATGCATAGTTCTAAGCCTTTTTTTTTTTTTATATAACTAAAGTGGCAACCAAGCGTACGGCCCACGCTTGGTTGCCAGCGGTTACCGTAGCCTATGTACGCATGCAACATCATAGATATCACTTGCCTGTTACCACCCTGAGAGGGAGCGCTCGTGACGTAGCTGGCTAAGCTAGATCAATGAAGTTAAACACTGTTCCGCGGGGTCATCATTTGGATGGGTGACCGCCAGTGGCAATTTCAACTGAGCGCTCCCGTGCTTCGGAGGGCACGTTAAGCAGTCGGTCCCGGCTTTTTCAAAGTTGTTAGGCCATGACAGAAGCCTTCGGGCGGTCTAGAAACTCTGTCACCAGAGTTGGCCACTGACTCATACGAACGGACGGACGGACCCTGAGACGTTAGATGGAAAGCCTCATGTGCCTTTAATTTCACCGGTGTCTGAACCTGACTTCACACTAGGATTCCCTGTGCCGCGGCTATCAGAAACTTCGAGCAGTCGACTCGACTACTATCGTAATAGCAAATACCATATACCCTCAACACCCAGTCCAGGAACATATATTTGCAGATAATGCAGACATAGCTCTTAGAATAGGCAAGTTGAAGTTGCAGTGGGCAGCTCGCAGACCAATAACCACAGGGGAATTAGAAAGAAAGAAAATAAGTACATTTATTCTGGACACAAACACAACAAACAGCGCACAATAAATACACACTTCTAATATTACTAAGTAGTAGATACAGAAGGGCCTTATTCATAAACATACTTTCAACCTTTGATAGTTACACACCTCCTGTGTCTTTCAAACCTCCCATCATCTTCGTTCATTGACGCAATAATTAGGTAGGAATAAAGGAATGGCGGCCGCGAACAGGAAAACGAAGTATAGGACGGTCCCTACTCGTTACAGGAAATCAGTGGATGGTGAAGGCTCAAGACCAGTCGTCATGGCACTTTGTCAATGCAAATATTAGATCCTTAGAATCAAACCCGCAGCCTGTCGCTTCTCAAGCGGGCACTCTCCGCCACCGAGTTCTTTGAGAAGTTACTGAGCATGATTCAAATGAATCCATTACGCCATCTAATAATGGAATGGTATGTAAATTGGCCGCTCCCAAACCTCGACCGTAGAGTCTGTGGTAGCGTCCACGCGCCCGTGGCCGCACGAAGGTCGTTCAGTGCCCTACGGTTACCTGAGACCTCTGTCGATGACACAACTTTTACGAGTATCATATTTATTATTCATCCTTTTTCTTCAAGGAGTTGAAGAACATTCCAGTTTCTGACGGAAATTAGGAAAATAATATTGTTTTTTTTTACATAATTGAATTAAATTAAATAAAACGCGTGTGACTTCCTCTTAATAGATATATTAAGAAAAGTGCCAATGGACACATTCTTAGCAAACAACTTTTCCTATAAAACTAGGTCAATTTAAAATCAATCCCGTGATGCTATAAGTATTGTAATATTATTGAATACTAACGAGTACATACGTGATTTGTATTTAATAAAAAAATCTAATTAAATGGTCGGTTAATGCTCTCTGATTAATGTCACAAGGATCACTTTGAAACGTTTTACAAGCGTGAAATTATGCTAGTTCCACGCACCACAGCCTAGAAGAATCTGGCAACAAACACGGCTCGGTTCCTAGCTTCTTTTTCGACGATCTCTCTTTATCTTGAAGCTCCCAGTGTGGATATTGAGATAACACCAAAGATATTATGAAGGTCGTTCAGTTTCATACGTTTACGATCACCTGACATCTCTGTACCGCGGTCGTATAAGATGACACAACCTGTATGTCCAGTTTTTAAATAAACATTGCATGTGTTGTATTTGTTTTGTTTCTTGATCTTATAGGCTTCGAAAACGGGCTACAAACTTATTTGATGGTTTATTTTGTTGTCTAAACTAAGTGCTTCATACAATATATAAATACATAGGGTACTGGCAGACTTTACACAACATCACCTAGCCCCAAACTAAGCAAAGCTTGTAATAGATGGAAACCAAATACCAAACCATATATCAGTTTTATTACCTAAATGAATAGGAATAAATAACTAGATGTGCAATTTTCCTAATTTTCAACGTAATCATTATAATTATTGAAGACAAAACACGACACAAATCTTCACCGCATACGCGCCGATTACGCAAATATACACTGGATTTCGAAATAACAGCCACGAGTGGAATGTATTTGAATTGCATTTAAGTGTGTATCATCTATGCAATGTTGGCGTTTTAATATTTATTATGAGCTCATCCTTGGCCTCGCAATTAACATTTAGCTCTATGATAAAAACAATAAAGGTGTTTACAGACAATGGCCTACTTGGTACTATGTAACGGTAGTTTTTTATCTAAATATAGCCAGAGGTCGTAATGGGGCATTAGATGAGAATAAAGTAGGACCGGTTAGGTGTCTGAAGGCATATAACCATTGAGTATTTGAAAATTATGATAAAGTTGATGGTAAGTTAAGTGGTAATGCAAATTACGCAAAAATAATACGATTAAAAAAAAAAAGTTATACCTACCAAAAAGCGGATTAGCAACCAAATACTTAGTGGCGAAATTGCACATTCATAAAAAAGTCAAAGCTTCGATTTAAGACATATCTTTACATAAAGCAAAGTAGTTTCCCGACGTCTGTATCTCAGTACTCGCTTATTTAAACTAACGCAGAGTTTTAATACGGTTTTATCAAAGGTAGAGTGGTTCAAGACCTTCGTCTTTACGTACTTATAGTTTATGCATCCGTGCACAGTTTAGAAATAAAGAGTCAAACTCTAGAACAATTACAAACATCTCTTTTACGACTTTTTCCTCAATCTATAACCGAATTCACTAAATAACCGCTGTGTTTCCTCTATGCTCTACGTCTTTTATAATACCGTCGTACCTCAGTCCAGCCTTCAATGCCACATCACGTAGCCGTAACTTACGGGCACATTACGATTTGTATAGGAGCTTCCGTTCGCCTGGACTCTTTTAAAGGAGCTACTGAATCGCGTGTTGTATTATACATGAACGTAATACCGTGTATGTATGTTGAGGCACGAGGTAAGGCTATGAGCGTAATACCGTGTATGTATGTTGGTTGAGGCACGAGGTAAGGCTATGGGCGGCGCGTGTATTTTAGTCCACATCTAGCGAAAATTCGTTTACGATAAAAAACACTCTTTACTGATAAAAGATATCTGTCTGATGGTATGTTCTACTAAGCCGCAGGCGGATAAAGCCGTGGTTTTATCCTTGTTTGTTATTTGTATTAACAGTTTTAAAGACCATTTTTCTTTATTTTTCTTTGACAAAACTTCCGATTCGTGCACGAAAAATGATAGGGCAATATTCAAAGAATTAGGTTGTAGACGAAACTTTTAACATACTTATTACACCAGTTAATGTAAAGTTGCACTAAGCTATTTTTGCTACTAAACTCACGGGCGAATTGGACAAAAACTCGATCGATCGTTGCTTTTGGCTGAAAAGTTGCAGCCGGATCGTTCAATAGCAGAATACGAAACCCTCTAAAACGAATGAACCTATCATTTGCGAATAATTAAAAAGTTTGTTAGTAAAATCGGCCCTTCGTTCGTATGAGTCAGTGGCCAACTTTGGTGACAGAGTTTCTAGGCCGCTCGAAGCCCTCTGTCATTATTATGTCATATTAGTGCAGCGAAAGTCAGCGTACCTAGAAATTTCTATGTATAAAGAAAGCTGAAATATCTAACTAACTACATCCAATCACAACGACAATATTCAATACGTATTGCAAATTCAAATTAGAATCGGAAATAAAAGCACAAGAATATAAAGCGTTTAAAGTGATTTTCTATTTTGTTTTGTATTCCGTACAATGATAAGATACAATTTAAATTAAAGTGGTCGTTGCATTATTTGTGTTATGTTATTACATGCTGAGTGGCTGCCTTTTTTTTTTCGTCACAATAGTTAAGTTTTAATTTTTATTGTTATTTTTATTTTTATGTTAATTGTGTGGCGTTAAATAAATATTTTTCTATTCTATTCTATTCTATTCTATTTATGTCTGAAAGTATATCGTTTACGCAACTGTTGTCTGTTTAAATAATAAAACAGCAGATTTTACTCGAGTAATTAACATTACCTGTCTTCGTTGTTGTATGATAATTTACTATTATTTACGTACGTTATGTATCATGATTTATTCCGCGACAGACTACTTGCTATTCTCTTGTGCTTACTTCGTTCGTTCGTATGAGTCAGTGGCCAACTCTGGTGACAGAGTTTCTAGGCCGCCCGAAGGCCTCTGTCATGGCCTTGTGCTTACTAAAAATAATATACTACCAGCTAGTATATTAATTAACTATGTTTCTTTTCGCAGTTATTACTAAATACTTTGTATAAATTTTGACTGCAAGCCAATTTAAAAGCGAATAAAATCAATTTACGTACCATGCAATATATTGTTTAAAATTTATTCGTACAATTTGGAACATACCGTTAACCGCCGAGGAGTTAGTCCTGGCTGCAGCATCAGAGGTAAAGACATAGTTATCATCATAATAATAAGTTGCATTCAGAATAAAGTTGTTAAAATAATTAGTCTAAGAAAAAAAATTAAGGTTATTGAAATAGGGTGATAAATTGTATAAAATTAAAAAGTCGGATTAGGCTGCGACTACTAATAATAATTATTACTATACTAAAACAAGAAAAAAAATGATTTTAAAAAAAAATTACAGCAAATTGACTAAAAATATGCTTAGACTGTCTCTAGTTACCCTACCATGCTCCTTGAGAACTGAGGATTTTTAATTTCATTTATCCGAACACAGATAATAATAAAACTTGAAAGAACATCCAAAGGAATGAGCCGATAATAATACTGTGCATTAAAAATAATTTAAAAAAACTAACAGTTTAGTTAGACAAATGGTAACCTAAATCACAACCTAAATAGCTGACAGTGACAGCCCTAGGTCAAAACATTGGCATGCAAATATTGATGATCAACATCAGTTCCCGGTGTTCGCAACAGCTTGGCTTGGTGCCAACGCCGATTGACAGTCTGATTTGATGAGAATCAATAGTAACTGTAACCGACTCGGTTGCACCAAACAAAATAGAACCGTATTCGTAATACCACAAGGATTATTTCTATATCAACTCGTTCCTCACACGTTAAACCTAAAGATAACGTTTAAATATGGAGGTAAGTAAATGAAAATTGCAAGTAAAAAAAACAATGTGTAGGTAGGCAGGTTATTATTGGAATTGTAGTCAAACGATTTTAAAACCACTGCATTATAGGACAAATAATATAAGAAATGATAGCTATTTCCGTATGGTAAAAAGACCCTCACAAACTGCATAACTGCATGGTGTTATCCTGTGTTGGGTGTCGTTATTAACTAAAATAAATAAATAAAATAAAATAATAATAAGATAATAATATCAGAGTTTTATACGGTATTTTTATGCAATTTCATATTTGTCTTCTGGGCGTATAAATATAAATTAAGTTACTCGTAGATCTATAATTACACATGCGCAAGATTTGAAATGTTTAAATCCACATATATTGAAGTAGATTAACGTCAAGTTAAGTTATAATTAATTGAATGTTAATAAGTGTGAAGTGATTTCATTGGAATGCGGCGTGGTTCATTGATTATTCATTCATCTGCATGCATGCATATAAATTTGTCGAGTGATTACGCCCAATAGATCAGGAATCATGTTAGATTTGACCGTATTTATGATTAAAAATCTAAATTAAAAAATAATACTCTTGGTACAAAGTTATTATTTCTGTCCCACTTTTAGTGACGGGGGGACAGATTTAATATTAGTTGAAAAAGTTTTATCTCTCCTTTCGTTACTGACGGGGGTGACAGGTCGCACTTTTCAAAAACATAAAAGTGCGACCTTATCGAAAAAAAAGGGATTATTCCCATCTGTCACCTCAAGGGGACAAAACTAGGTGACAAGTGGGAATAATCCGAAGCTTTCATCCGGAATGTCTACAGCAATAACAAGCACTATACGTGTGACTGATTGTAATCAAACGTACCTACTCATAATCGTGACTATAATCAACGAACATATTTTAAAGAAAACTTTTTTAAGGATGTGGTGAGAAGTGGCTCCTATTAAATACGAAGTCACAGTTATGTTATAGCTACATAAGCTGATCGTAATATCACAACATTAACATAAAATAACAGGAATATTCATCTTGAGAAATGTATACACATCTCGTTTATTTATGGTACCATCAATAGTGCAAAGTCTTACCTTATGATAGGTATCTTTCTGCCAGTTCTTGATTTGCGCCATGACGTCATTGACGAGCCTGTCCCGCACGCTCAGATGCAGGTCGGAGAGGCGTTCGGCTTCCACCATGCCGCCTTTCCAGGCCGCTTCCATTGTGCCGTATTCGGGACCTGCAACCAACAAAACGAATTAGAAACGCTGTAGACATTATACCATTTCCTGCAAATAATACGTTTGGAGACTTAGGACCTTCTTATTTGAGAATAAGGGAATTGCATAGATTTTTATAAGGCCAAGAATTTATTGCTTCCCTGGTCTAAAATTGCAGTTGCATTGTAGTTATATTGCCATACTGTGTCAAAATTCGATTATGCAACTAAGCATAAATCCTAAATACGATGACAGCAAAATGACAGGTCAGACAGATCGAATTATGACACAGTTTGGCAAAATTTTACAATGCAACTATCATTGTATATTATTATAAGCATTGCCTCCCGCCCGGTGTTTCCATCCATGGTCAACTAAGTAAGCAATTGTCATAAGATTTAACTGTCACTTCATCATACCTCGTCACAATAGACTCAAGTGTCGGGATTGTCTTTGGCTATCTTGTCAAAACGACATGGGTCTTCCCATTTTAATTATTTTTCTCGTGTTATTTTAAGTTTTGTTGCGTAAATTTGGTGGCAGTTTATCCAATTTAACTTGTTTACTTAGCACAAGTGTAAGTAATTGAAATGGAGGGGTGATGTTGGTTGGTAATTTAGTCAAAGACTTTCCAAGAGAATTTTGAAAGAAAAGTCATCGTTTCTTTCCAAATTTCGTTTGTTTACGTTGCTAAGCGACAATTAAACTAATACACTTGACACTGGCAAAATTGTGGCAAACTAGCCACAGAGGCCATAAAAGAAAAGAAGAAGAAGACTCAAGTGTCACAAATTAAAAGAAGAAGAAGACTCAAGTGTGTCTATTTGATCCGGATGCGAGTGAAATCATTTAAGTAGTAGGTATGTTTTTATTTTTTATTGTGTAAATCTGTCACTGTTCAAAAATTAACCTAGCATAAGATAGTTTGTAAGCTTCACTAACACCATTGGACTACAAGTTGTCTGAATAAATAACTATATTATTATTATAAAACAAACTAGTAAAATATTTGGGTTTTCGTTTGCAAGGAGATATTTCATTAGAGTTTTTTTTTCCTTTACTGTTCGTACATTAACTGCCAGTCAGATAAAAGCAAATCATATATTTAGGTAAGCACTTTAAAATTTCACCGTAAGGATTATTTTTAAGCTCTACAACTTATTCCTCGCCACACATAGGTTACTCGCTCAACACGTTACAAGCTCTAATTGAAGCAGTTTCCAATCTAATCGGCGGTTTAGCAATGTCGACTCAATTTCAACTCTATTATAATAGCCAGTTTAGATTGCCGACACATAAACCATTCTTATATATTATTGGATAATTGGCTTTTATTGTAATTGAGATTGCCGGCTGTTGAAGATGTTACTTTGAATATAAAGTCATCATCATTGTGGGTACCAGAAACCACGAGTAACGGATCTAAGAATTGGATCAAACATTTTGCAAATTACTAACATTTGTCGAACCACAAATATCGAAACAGAGGGCCTCTCGAAAGAGGCAAACAATAATTGTGTCACTTGTTAGGGGTTTTTTTTTTTGCTGGACAAGCCACACAGCATCATCTAACCCCAAAGTAAGCTGTTGTTAAACAGAGCTGAGTTATGGGTACTAGATGACTGATATATACTTAATACAATACAATACATAGATAGATATTTTTTTATTATATATATAAAATATCTAGAACACCCGGAACAAATATTTGTAGATTGTACAAACATTTGACCTGAGGCGGAAATCGAACCCGCAACCTCCGCGTCGGCGCTCCGCGCAGCGGTCGCAGGCGGACCTGCGCCCGCTGCGCCACATCGGTCGTCAGGTTCAGTTTATGTCGGTGATAAGATAACTTAGTTCAAAGCAATCACCGATATAAGCTGAACCATGATAATCCTCACGATATATTATATTATCAGAGATTATAATATCCCAAAAATTATTTTGCCTCAAGCGGGATTTGAACCCGCAACCACCGCTTGATACGCGGGCGCTCTACCAATTGAGCTATCGAGACATATCTCAAGGATTGGGAAGACATCCCAATGATTATTTCGTCTAAGCGAGATATGTCTCGATAGCTCAATTGGTAGAGCGCCCGCGTATCAAGCGGTGGTTGCGGGTTCAAATCCCGCTTGAGGCAAAATAATTTTTGGGATATTATAATCTTTAGTATTCCCCCTAGTGTGATGGTTAACACTATAAAAACAAAAATAGCCATATTTTATTATCGTTTTAGATCGCAAGTCTACAGGAGACAGGATCCCACTTGCATCCTAGCTGGTAAGCCTGCTGCGGCACAAAGTTGGTTAGAGTCTGTTTAAAAAGAGAACAGAACCATCTTGAATCAATTCATTTCGATTCGTTTGTAAACGACATAAAAGTCACCTGACGATTATCTTATTGAACAGACTCTATCTAACTCATAGAAACGACCAAAAGATAGAACATCCAGAAAAACAGCATAGCTTTAGCAACAGCAACGTTGTTTTAATTCAATTAATATTAGAATCTTGACTAAATTATTTTAATAATGCTCGCATTGCTGTGTTCCGGTTCGAAGGGTATGGTTTCCGGTGAAATTACTAGCACATGAGGCTTTTGACCTTAGCCTCAAGGTGGCAACCCGCAAGTGATACCTCTGGTATTGCAAGCGTCCATAGGCTGCGGTAACCACTTACCATCTTGTGGGCCGTACGCTTGGTTGCCACTTCAGTTGTATAAAAAAAAAAAAAAAAAAGTATGACATTAATGTGAAATGCATGCACGTGATTAGACATAAGTAAGTACTTAATTATTATAATTATTATTTAATTTTATTATTGTAAACCCAAATTGAAGATAAATAAATGAAATGAAATGAAACAGGTTCAGTTGGAACCGGTATAACTTTATTTATAACCACACAAGAGGCATATACAAGACAACATCTCAACCCATCTCTTACTATATACAGTCGCATTAATTCATCTCTTGTATACAGCATACGAGTTGTAAATCAACTCTGATGTGAAATTACGCGAGGAGGCATAATGGTTAATGAGTATGAGCTTTAAGAGTAGTAGAGTTCTTTTTAAGAGTAGTAGAGTTCTTTGTGATAGAGCTCGTCCGGGGAAGAACTACCATCATGCCAATTTCTGCCGCCAAGCAGTAATGCTTGCATTGCTGTGTTCAGGTTCGAAGGGTATGGTTTCCGGTGAAATTACAGGCACATGAGACTTTCGAACTACGTCTCAGGGTGGCAATCCGTGAGTGATACCTCTGGTATTGCAAGCGTCCATAGGCTGCGGTAACCGCTTACCATCTTGTGGGCCGTACGCTTGGTTGCCACTCTAGTTGTATAAAAAAAAAAAATGAAACCTGTATGAGACGGTTGAGACGGTGTCGTTTGTCATGGAGTGGACTTCAAGTGTAGTTTCCAGAGTTCTAAAAGCTTAGCGTTCGTAGACTTATTAGATCTACTCAGATAGAAATAAAGAAAGAAAGAAAGAAAGAAAGAAAGAAAGAATTCATTTGACAGCACAAAGACAAAGACACAGAACTGACGTATCAACAAAAAAGAATAAGATCGAATAGAAACGCTGTTAACATTGAATAAGCTTTGAGATGGATGATTTTATGAGCGCTTCCGTTGGAAGACACAGTAAGTTGGTCCCATTACGTGAGTTGAATGCAAAACCTATCATTTTCATAAATTTCTTTTTAATTTTTTACAGAAAAACATTGGCTCTGTCTTCTGATTAATAAACTGTACACTTAACGATAAATTATAATAAATAGATTAAATATTGATAGACACTTCCCACAGCGCCAACTTACCACAAATTAAGCAAAGCTTGTTACTGATAATGATAATGATATGATAAGATTAGCGGCTTGCTAGTATATTCTATTCTTCAGTCTATAAGAAGCTGTTTTATATTATCATAAAAGTTTCGTTAAAATACTCCAATCGGGTACGTCGTGCGTCGCTGCAGTAAGCTGCGTCAATGCATCGCACACGAACAATCAGGTTTTCCCGCTTTTAACGACCACTGGATATGAATTAAACATGGTATTCAAGTGTGCAGGGTTGATTAAAATTTGAGTTACGATTTTATGCGGAGAAATTTTATTGAGCTTGAAATGTTTCTCATAATGTGTTACCGGTATACATATAATTTATATTTAAGGATGATGAAGTTGATGATCATCATCCAATTAGTAATTTGTACCGCAATCTGATAAAAATAAGTCCTAAATTGTTCAGTCTATTACAGAAAATTTCCTGTCGCCTTATCACTACCTCACCGCGCTGTTATCAGGTACGACAATATTGTGTTGCCATGACAGGTGTGCCGGATCGAACATCTAGAACCGTCTACAAAACAGTAAAAGTAGAGGATATACCAACCCAATTAGCGACATAATTTTCAAGCTCGCAAGTCGCAATTCACCGCGCCGGTGTAATAAACAAACCAGTCTCATCAAGACCGCCAAAGGCAGCATTTTGCAAGTGCACGTTTCATAACACGAGTAAACTCACTTGTTACCTGACGTAATCAGGTGCAGCAGTTCGGCACACCACCGTTCAAAATTCAGCGAGCGTCAATCGCGACACTTTCGATTTTTAAATCGTCCAATAATGGCCCAATATGTGACAAGTGATGCGAGAGCACGCCCGCAAATTTCGTGCAAGTACGTACGGAGTATGTACGAACGAACTCAATCCGTCAGACGAAATTGGGTCCGTGCTCCGAATTCTTGAAAGTCGATTATCGAAGAGTTCGGCCTCTGGAATTCTGATGGACTTTCGATTTCATCGCCTCGCATTTTATTCTTGTTGCATCAACTTGCATCGCTCTTACGCAAGAAGAAAATGAGTTAATTGTAGATTCCTCTCAGCGGTTTCAATCATATAAATGATATGAGAGTCTATAAACTACGGTATGTAATAACACTTCCGTAGTTTATATTATTGCTATTGATGATATGATAAAAAATTACAAGTCCTACTGGACGATTTAAAGGTAAGTAAGTACTTATGATAAACTCGTTAAGCGTTTACATTATCTTTTTATTCATCTAATCTTTATCGGTCGATAAGCTCAAACCGAGTCGAGGTCGCGTTCTGAATGCTATTATCAATTACCATAAACTCTGATTGAAAAACAAAACTCAAAATTGTTTATTCTCTAAACAATTATTATTGGAAATTGTTGTTTAATGTTTTAAGTTCCAGAGAAGATATTTGAGTTCGAGAAATTTTACTTCTGGAATTTCTGAAATCCATAATCACGCGGCAAGAGTCCGTCTTGGTGAATACCACAGAACTTTTTCTGTTCTGTGGTGGGTGGGTACCACCGCAGTGCAAGAATTTCTTCCTCCAAGCAGTGTGAAAGCATTACTGTGTTTACGTTTCAAGGGCACTGTAGCAAGTGAAATTACTGGGCGAAAGAGACGTTTCGTGGTGATGAGCGCAGTGCAGTGTCACGGCGAATTCAAAAAAATTCTTAGTGCACGCAAAGTCGGCGATTGCGTGCCCTGACATCTCAAATGCACAATTACTGTGAATTCATAACTGTTTTATAACTTGGAAACTTAAAACATAACGGGCGAGCTAGCAATCAACTCAGCATAGTTTCCTCGTTAAAACTTGAAGGGTAAACTTTTACGCCTATGTGACAAGTACAAGATAATGTGTTTTCTCCGAAACTTGGATAAATATAAAGGTAAAAGCTGGTGGAGCCGGTCCAGTTGCGTCACGTGTGGAAGCTGCCGAACCATGGATATGGTTACCGCTGAACGGAAATCAATATGATGGGAATACGCTAAATTCCTATCTTTATAGTCGCTTACGCAGTCAGTCCCTCTGTATGCATTCAAAGGGGATCTTGAATTTTTTTTTGTCAAAATCTCCTTTAGACTGAGCGTTCAAAAGGGATTTTGACAACTAACCCGTAATGAATGTGGCATCAGTAGATAAGAGTGATTCAGGAGGACAGTTTATTTATACCAATAATTTAACTACCCATGCGAAGCTAGGGCATCCCTTCCATCATCCCTGGTTTTGGGCTGCTCGCGTTTTGCTTTAGCGCAAAACATAGGTTGAGAAGCTGGATTTTTCTGATTCGATTCCCTTTGTGAGACAAATGTTTCTACGATAAAATGATGCCCACGGCACAGGGATACCAAGTGTGGGGTCAGGCCTATGTATATGACTGTTAGTTATGCTATCTAAACAAACAATATTGCTACAAAATGTTAATAAAAAGAGCAGGTAGTGTAAGTCTCACGAATCTTCGATATTGATGTGTTCCGTGCCGGAGCAGCCCTAGCCCGGGGCAAATAAACTATCTTCACTTCCTGGTATTGAACTGGTATCGGTACATGACTAGTTATGAGCTGAGTGGTAAAAGCGTTACCAATGCGCGGAATTCCACATTCTTTGTGAGTTTATTGATTTAAAAGCAAGAGTTACGTCGGCATGTTAGATATTGGTTTTATAGGTGAGACATGTCTTTCGCTTATTATTTACTGTCTTTCTCTCTGTTGTTGACTATTAACGTTGCAGTCTCATGACTATGTTTTCATGTTCCGAAGCAAAGAAGGATTACGAAACACTGCATGAAATACAGTCAGCTAAGGGTGTTTTCGATCAACATCTGGAATAACTATTCTGCGGAATAAGAAGTGTCAAATACAAGTAAACTGTCAGTTTACACAGGAATAATTACGATTTATTCGAAGAATATTGCCTATTCGAATTTGGTCGAATCCAACCTAAGACAAAAACGCGGGGCGTACCACTATTCGGGTATAAAGGACCAATTTCATAGTGGCCTAGGTCTTCATAACCCCATAAAAAAATTGGAAAAAATTATAATGACTAACAGTAACAAACAATTTTATTTGTAAGTAGACAAACAAAGTTCTAAAGTAAAAATGTTTGTTGTGTTGAGTTTCCTAAAACGGGAACTCTAGAGTCCGCCATGACAGCTATTAACCAATGATCGTGGCGTATCTTGACTTTGACAGTACCTAACAACCCAGTTGTTCGTTAAACCCGCCATGTTGTTTTGCACTCCTTCACAAAGATAACTTACTTTAGATTATGAAAGAAGCAAAGTAAAATAAAAAAACAGTGATTAATGGTTTCTTTAATGATTATCTAACTATCTAGACCCCTACAAAAGAACAAGGCCCGGCTCCATACTACGTGAAACAACTCCTTTCAAGTCGATACCTTCAGCCGTTTCAGGGAAGAAACAATCTTATATGGATTCCGTTTTTCCTGTTGAGGTACTGAGTACTGACCTTTAAAAAGGTTTAAAATTACTGTAGCACGTTTTAATGGTAACTTCAAATCAACGATCATCAATATGCATGAAGCAACATTAAATATCTATTCTGTAAGCTTTATTTTACACTCTGCCGATGTTCAATAGCCGAATTAACATTAGTTGAGCAAGATATAGCGAGGGCAGTCTAGCGGACACAAACAAAACCTTTCAATGTAACTGTCGTAATCGATGAAAGGCGAATGAGGTAATTCTTAATTCGATGGTATTAGATACTATTGTACCTTTTTAATCCCAAATGTTAAGGCGGGTTTCCACCGAAGCAATATCTACATTGTTTGAAAAAGTCTTTATATAGACCGTAACTTGGAACTACGGATTTCAGCAATAATCAACTCTTACGTTTTGTTTTGCTTTTTTCAACATCAGACGTCTGCTCAGCCTCTTATAAAATCGTGTCAAAATTGCGACACGTCAACTTTGCGATCAATTGTAATTTCACATTTATCCGCTTCGTATGATATACATCATGCCAGCGCATTTTAGAGGGCTTACGATAAAGGATTCAAATTGATCAACGAATACCAGAAATTGAACAAATCAAAGTCAATAGAACGTTGTTCTTTGAAAATAAGGATTAATTTGAATAGTCCTTCAACATACATACAGGGAACGCTGGATAATATACATTACACTGATTTTTTATTCAGATATTACATTTTTTTGCGACTCCTAGAATGCAATAACTGAGGAGGCGGTTGAGGCTTAATCTACACTTCATCCTTCGCTTTAGCATTACGAGAAACAAAAAAACGCAGCACAGAACGGCTATAATCTATAGAGCGGCTATCGCAGTAGATCGGGTAAAGACCGTTCGTCATGTTATTTTATGGAGAAGATCGACGAATCTTCTCATGAGTGCCAGTGCTAAAGATTGTCATAATATGGAGCTTAAGCTCGAGTTCTAGGAATGTCGAGGAATGATGGATCCACATTCCCACGCCCTATTGCATTGTCGCAAATGGCAATCATTAAGTATTCTACGTCTTTGTACAATTTCAGTTTAGTGCGCAAATGATTTAATGACTTTGATACTTTTTATTATAATTGAAAATTTACTTTTTATGGATTGGATTCATCTTCTGCGATTTAAGTGTCTCTATTTAAAAATATAAAGCACCAAAAGATGCATAAATGCACAAATGTATTACATATTTAGTCTGTATACGAATACAAATATTTTATTAACCACAAATACAAAATGTTGACACAGTAGTGATTCACTGGTTTCTGAGTTAGTTTTCACTGTTTCAGAAAGATAGTTGACAGAGTATAGTAATTTAAGCGTCCATAGGCTACTGTAACCGTAACTAAACTGGCAAGCGCTTGCTTGCCTTACTTTAGTTGTAAAAAAATATAACATGCATCACACTAACCTTTTTCGATTAAATCGTTCCATTTCTTCGCCCAGCCGCGCAAACTCTTCGCGTATGTTTTCTCGATATCCGCCCGCTCCTGCACCAGGGCTTGCAGCTCGCTGCACAGCCGGTGGCCGTCGTCCACCCGCCTGGTGGTCCGCTTGTAATTGCCCGGCTCCCAGAAGGAGTCCGACGTGGTGGTGAGCAGGTTCTGCTCGTCGCTGTGATGCGACATGGTGGCGGTGCGACACTCACACACCGCCCCTCTGCAACAAGCATACGGTCATTAGAAAGAAATAAAGAAAGAAAGAAAGAAAGAAAATACATTTATTCTGGACACACACACAACAAACAGCGCACATTTATACACATAGATACAATAGATAGGCCGTATTGTGAGAGGTCCAAATTAGTCCGCGCTGAGTTATGTGAGCCAGAAATGGTTCCATTTCAGCTCTAATGCCGCTTAGTTTTGACGCTGAATTCATCAACACGACAGCCTACTATCGTACCATTCCCGGGTATGCTCCGTGCTTCGGAGGGCACGTGAAGCAGTCGGTCCCGACTTTTAAAAAGTTAGGCCAAGACCGGCCTTTGGGCGGTCACCAGAGATTGGTTCATACGAACTTACTTTATGCCGAGACACTTTGTTACTCCCAAAAGAAAGTACCTAATCGGGTCCTGAAACTACTACGCGGGTGCCACAAGTTTTTGGTGTCTTTGGTTTTGTTTGTACTTATGACCTAAGGATTAGAAACGAAAGAAAGAAATCACCCCCAAGCAAATCCTCCAGTTCTTAGTATCGGCAGGGCTTGGAGGTGAACTGTAAACGCCCCCTTAGGGCGACAAAATAAGTGGCGAACACAATAGGCCTGCATAGCCGCAGTGTTATATTAGCCGCACCAATTTAATAAAAAAAAATAAAAAAAAGGATTAGAAGGCGGGGTCACTACGGCCAGACCACAGTGCTCTTCCCAGTGAGGCTGATTTACCACTTTGAATATGCACTTACACGGGCAATTTTCATACAAATTATTGCCATATGACACCGCTAGAACCGTTTAGAATTCGCTGCGCTGGTGCTTATGACTTAATTAACACAGTTGGATCATAACAATATCTCACATCATAAAGATATGTATGACATGCTAAATTAAATCTTTAAAGATCTGTGCATTTATTATGTAAGTTTGCCAAAACAACTTCTTTCAAAAGTCGAACGAGCGAAGCGTCTCGTTTTCGAGATTGGCCAAAAATGCTTTTGGTTGTCAGTTTGTCCGGTCATTTTGTGTTCTCGCTTACAGGTAGCTTGTTTTAACCAATCTCGTTGAAACTTGGTATACAGGTTCTATGACTTTATAGAAATTGATTGTCGTCCGGGATTTTTGATACTTTCGGTACTTTCTCCAAGAAGGGACAAAAAGGGGGCTGCTGAATATCTCCGCCTAATGTGATTTGATTTCGATGATTTTTACTTTATTTAAAAGGTAAGATCTGATGAGGATATTCAGCGTGATGAGCAAAATAGTTCCTCAAAATGCATTATGTTGCTCACTTTCAAAGCTCACTTTACAAGTTTGTGCTTGCGAGGTCTACTGTTCGGAGAACTGCTAGTTATTTTAAAATGAAAGTTATAAAAATGGTTTTAGACCGTTTTCACATTAAACGAAGATATGCTCTATTCACCTTAACGGCCCGCTACTGAGCCGTAAAACATCCAAGTACTTAATGTCGTCCATAAAAATTGCGAATGAAAAAAGTCTGTTATTTTCGGAAAAGTCTAAGCGTACTTTATGAGACTGTAAAACCTCTGAATTGTCATTTCTAAACCATACTGCTGTTACAGTATGGTTTAGAAATTACAATTCCAGCCTTAGGTATGTAGCGGCACAGGCGGTGATGTAGTAAATGGTGGTAAGCTTGCGGTCCTGAAAATTATTGCAGGTCGACGTTCCTACTAAAATAAACGTTTCTAGTAAATGTTCTTTGAAATGGTAAGTGTTTTAACTAAGAATTGTTACTGTAGATATACATTTTGTCACTTTACGTTGCAATGCAAATACCCCGACTCTATAGTGCGACTCTAGGGAAATCTGCTGAAAGTAAAGTTTCTGAGAGTTTACGTAACCCATATTGTACGGGAGTGTTTGAATCACAGTCCCAAGTGACTTTTAAAATAAGACGAATGAATGAAAAGCAACTAGAAATTTAACATACCTATTTAACATACACATACCTATTTCTGCCGCCAACCAGTAATGCTTGCATTGCTGTTCCGGATCGAAATTACAGGCACATGAGACTTTCAAACTACGTCTCAGGGTGGCAACCCGTGAGTGATACCTCTGGTATTGCAAGCGTCCATAGGCTGTGGTAACCGCTTACCATCTTGTGGCCGTACGCTTGGTTGCCACTATAGTTGCATAAAAAAAAAATTTTGAGAGCGAGAATATAAAAAAGACCTATACAATTAAGATAAAAGTATTTGAACGAAAGAATGAATGAGCAGTATGATCATTGATGACCTTATCTGATTGTACACTAAGATAACTTACAACTACAACAAGACTTATTAACAAAACACAATAGGCGGCCTTATGATTAAAAGCTTTTTCTTTCAGGCAATTATTTTTTCAATCTCAGATGGAAAACAGATTGAAAACACAAATGAATAATTTAATAAGGCTTTCTTCTTATACTAGCGGCTCGTCCCGGCTTCGCACGGGTGGACATAAAATATAGCCTATGTTAATCAGGGATAATGTAGCATTCTAATGGTGAAATATTCTTTTTAATCGGACCACAACTTTTAAGTTTATTCGTAACAAACAAAACACAAATCTTTCCTCTTTTTATTATTAGTATAGATAGATAGATAAATAAATAATTATGTATGTTTTATGAATAATAGGGTACTATTTCATACAACATTAATTAAAAACACTCGACACGTATTTTACTGTAAGTATGAGTAAATAATATCATTTTATTACTGTTACATTTTGTTTTCCTACTTATATGTCAAGACAAAATTGCTTCATGCTATCTGTTTCGGTAATACTCGTAGCTCAGGGGTATTAATGTACGAGTATGTGTAATATTTCAATACGTCAATTCAATATCGGCTGTTATTCGGCATTTAGGTGAACAAACTACCTACTAACGCGAATGACCATTATCATCATCATCATATCAGCCAATAGAGATCCACTGCTGGGAATCCTTCCCCAAAGAGAGCCATGATCTTGAGCTTTTCCCATCTATCGACTTCCTGCGATCGCTTTAATATCATCGGTTCATTCAGTAGGGCACCGTTCTATACTACATTTTCCAGTTCCAGTTTGATAACGCAAATATTGACATTTAAAATAAGACAAAAGAATGAAAAGTAAAACTGGAAAACAGTGGTATTTTACAGAAAAATATCAGTTTATTTTTATTCAGTTTTGATGTGAGTTTCCGAAGTTGGATAAAGCTAGACATGACTAAAAGTTCTACAGCTAAAGAAGGTAAGGTACAACGGAAGTTCTTTAGTTAAAAACTGCTAAATTGCCTACAGCATTTCTGTGAAGATAACATAACAATTTTGTTCTGGGTATTTCAACTTATTATTTTACAGAAGACAATATATTTTTATCAGATAAAATCTACCAGTCTACGGACGGTACCAGTCCTTTGAGTAATATATTTTATCCGTTATACGTTTTAGTATCTTTTAATGCTAAACATAAAATATACTTTAGTTGTGGATAAAATATCTCGTACAAAAAAATTATAGTAATTCGTACGAGTCGACAGTACAACTATACAAGAGGGTCTTTTTGAAGAGGGGGATTACAAAACTGTCTAGAGCTCGCCAGTTTGTCTGTGCCCGTCTTTTGTTCCGTCCGTCTGTCTGTCTTCAAAGGACATCACAAAAGTACCCAGACGGTCTCAAGTTCCAGACAACTTAATATACTTCCTGTGCTATGTAACTTCACTGGCAGAATATCACGGAGGTATGTGTACATGTATACAATATTATATTTTATTTTAAAATGTGGTTCAGCTGCGGCAAAAACGCAGCATTATAGCAATACTGTGGCAGCAACGCGCAATATAAAGTTATAGATATACATAGTGGTATAGATATACAGGTGAGTTTTCTTGACTGCCCTATGAAGGGAAAATTTAAACGGCTTTAGTTACGGAAAAATGTTGATGAGAGTCACGGGCTCGATTTTGATAAAAATTTGAATGCATTTAAAAATATTCAAAAGTCGTTTTTTTTTTCGAGAAAATTGTTTATGCATATTTAGTTTTTTTTATATTCTACCTGATAAGAAACAAATAATTTAAAATAACAAAGAGTCTAATGTTGTTAGAACGCTTAAGAATCTTTGGTTGATTTTTTAAGAACCTGATAGATGACCTAAGTAAACCTCAGCAAGGAATGGCAACATTATCAAATGTACCAATGACTATGTCCGTTTATCTTTTTCCCACAAAGAGCGATCAAGAGTACTGACTCTGTTTAATAGTGCGATAGAATTAAATGCAATTTCCCAATGTTTCCTTCATCTCCAATGACTCATTAAAACTTATAACCGCCGACTGGCACCTGGTTAAATCACGATGACCAAGTTCAAATGGCAACTTTGCAAGCTTTCTATTCGCTAGGTGTGGAACTTGAACTTCGTGCCCCCGTGGGTATATTTGTAATGACTAAACTGTGTGTTTACAACTTTCTGGTGCTTCAAGTTTGACGGTATGATAAAGCCTTATCCGGTATGTTCACGGTTACCGATACTACTGACGACTCGATGGGATCTACGAGTCTAAATATCGCTATTCCTTAACATCGACATTTTATTATGACATCGTCAAACATCGTCTACCTTCAGACATATTGATTCTCGGTCTTGGACAAATGTCCTTACCCCGAAATCCAAGTATAAATGTTTCTCGCAATTTTACGACTAACTCAGTAAACTCTTCATAGCAACACAATATTAGAAAGAAAAAATAATACATCCAAGATCAAGATAAGATTTGAGAGTCTCAAATTCAGAATCAAAGATCAGAAGAATCAAACGTAAAAGCATATAGTTCCATAATCCAGTCCCACAGGAAGGTCAATGCTAATCCGTTTACGACTTAGACAATGTTTACTTATGCAATCTACGATCCTGTTTGTATTAAGCACGGCCTCGTCCCAATGACACAAAGGCACGCTAATTACATAGCATACCCATAGAGGCATTAATAGGTACAAACATCACGTCACCCAAGATGTGATGTGATCTTCAGTTACGTCATCGCTACTTTAAGTTCTAAATATCTTAAAATATATAAAAATGAATCGTGCGCTAGTCTCGCTAAAACTCGACAACGGCAGGACCGATTTGACTGATTTTGGTCTTAAAATGTTTGTAAAAGTTTAGAGAAGGTTTAAACGGTGAAAATAACGCGAGTGAAACCGCGCCGGGTCAGATAGATTTTGATCTTGAAATGTTTGTAGGAGTCCAGGGAATGTTTAAACAGTGAGAATTTATGTCTACTAGTATTTAATAAAATATGTTACTGACTAAAGTGATAATCAACGCACAGCTTAAATCGTAAGTCCTAGAGACCTGAACTTTCTCATGATGAATGAGGGTGTGTTCCTAGTTTCAAGTCTAGAGATACTCTAAGCAAGAGGTATGACGCATCGGCAAGATGAGGTTTGTATGATAAAAAAAAATACTAGTGTTGAATAAAACGCTTAAATGAGAAACAGGTGGGTGTGGGAACTCGGATTTACGGGAATTTATCGAACAGACGGTTGTGGCCGTCACGTTTTTAATTAAAAGAGGAAAAGGTACTTTGAATTCCGTAAACAACCACTTTTTAAATACAATCACTAGATCTAATGCCGATGAAATTGAAATTGAAATTGTAATCGATTTAAACGCAACCACTGTTAAATTATGAACCATTCTAACTGATGCACGATTTTTGATTACAACCCCAAGGATTCTTGTCTTTTAAATTTTAATACAGCTCCTTGCTTATCCTTTCAACGAAATCTGGGACAACGTGACTAGCGAGCGATTAATGCAGCGGGTAAAATATGTTCCGGATAATATAATATTGGCAAATTTTAATGAAAATAGTTCTATTTATAATTATGCTAATTAAAATACTTAAAACTAAGGAAGTAAAATTAAAGTTGGGGCGGAAGTCAGTCAAACACTCGAGTTCATATTTTTATAGGTCTAAATCACGCTAAGCCTTAGCCAAATGCATCAGCTGCACACAAATTATATATTTTCAAACAATGAATCGCACAACTTTAATCTAATATTGTAAGCGTACACTTCTATTGAAGAATCTTATATCCTAGAGAACTCACTTGAGGTACTGCAGCAAATGATGCCCCTTCCCCTTACACTGTCTATTTCTCTTGTAGGTCATGTCCTCCTGCCGGATCGTCGGGTCATCTGTCTGATTCACCGGTGTCTACAACTCGCCGGTAGTCACAAGTCTGATTCACCAGACCAGAGATGTCCGCGATTCACCCACGGCCGCGTCAAGATAACAAGTGGTAAACAAACGCTATTCTATTAGCGGAGCTCATGAGCGTACTATGATTTAGTGTGATAAGCGGAGATTATAATGATGTTGATTGAACGCGCTAATAATGTGAGTTTTTGCCCGTTATCGAGCACACTGCTGAGAAATTGCATTGAATAAATTTCCAGGTATGAAAGTTGATGTCTCAAAACAAACGATCGATACAAATCTCTTGAGGTGGTACCAATATAACTCTACTAAACTAACGTAAATCAGTAAACATTACGAATTTAGTTACTTAGACATAGAAACAGGAAGATAATAAGAAACACGCTAAAACGTTAAATTATGGAAGAATCCGACCAAATATAGCACCTTATTAAAAGCATGCGTAATAATTTCCGCAAGAACAATAATTGTGAGTTCACAGATGCTATCGAGTCGTATAAATAGCAAAAACAATAGTCCATTCGCGTTTATATCTTGAGAATAAATATGGAAATTGTACAAAAAATGTCAAGAGCAAATAGCAACATCAAGGTGAAATGATGTTGGGAAATTCAGCTAGAGCTACCGTAAATATGATGATTAGCGTCACTTGATTGTGAAACGGAGCATGAGAAGAAAATTAATATTCTATTCGGAGTCGGATTGAATGCTGCACGAAGCGTTACGAATGTTATGACTGGGTAAAGACCACAAAATAACAGCTTCGAAAGAAATCATAACAAAATTAACAAGTTTTTAATAATAACAGAACTAATAAAGATAAACAAGTCACCAATTCAAAATAGATCACCAAACACTTTTAATTTCGACCGAGAAACCTGATCCGGCGACACACAGACAACAAATGGTAACCAAAGTCTAGAATATTACAAAACCAGTCAATCGACCACCCGACAAACAAAAATATTACAGATTTTGAACTCTACGAAGTTGTTAATAAGGATTTTTTCGGTAGTTTGTGTGGAAAACTGCGGTTGTTTATGAATGACCTTGCAACATGTGGAGTTGATTCATTCAACAGTTAGCGTATTGGTTCGCACGGCGCGCCATTGTATTACTTAATTGTGAATTTGCAGTGAGAAAACGAGAATGTAACGCATATTATATGACTAAATGAAGCTGACTTTTGAATTGAACAATACTTGCACGTGCTGTGTATGTTAAGTAAACATAGATAATATTAAATTCTTGACCATTAAGTCATTGAACTCAGGATATCGAATCTACCAAAAAACATACTATTTAAACATACTAATTGTGGAATATTTCCCAAAAGAGGACCTAAACGAAAAAAACGAATAAAATCATAATAATCAACCCAAAAGTTGAAGTAAAATAAAAGCGAGCTCGATAAGGTTAACTGGAAAACATGATAAAATTAGTTTAGCAATTTTCTCAGTGAATGCTAAAAACATTAGAAATCCAAGTAACGAGATAGGCAATAAACAATGAGATAAAGTGAAAATAATAGGCCAAGATAAAATATTTGTGGTCGCATTTGTAACGGTGATAAGACCGTTGGTAAAGAACAAGGACGCCTGTTTAACTGGATTCCGCAGCATTTACTGATGGTTACACTGTATTAAAAAATCTGAAGTCTGAAGTAGGAGAACAAAATGTTAGTAGCACGCTCACGCTACTAAACAAAAAGTTCTAAGGTACAACGAGAGTGATTGCGTCATAATTTACCACGCCAGACGCCACCACACTGTTTGAGAGAATCGAAAAGAGAAATCCATTGATGCAAGCCCGTGTTCAAACCTACGACCTTAGGCTTAGAAGGCAGAGTCACTGCCGTTAAACCATCAGTGCTCTAAAAAACATAATTTTAAAAGTATGTAATCAAATATTCCCTTGTTACGAGTGCCTTCAGTAATCAGTAATTGACGACATACGAAAATAATCTTAACGAGCCCAATTTCTACTTTCTACCGTTTGGTCAGCCTCAAATTGCTATCCAACATAAAACAATTTCCGGCCACCATACAGCTTTGGTGAAGCTGATTAGATAGATAGCACAATAATAGTCGCTGTCCATTTAGGGGAAAGATAATTTGGTAAAGTTTGCGACAGTTACAGTCTGGAACGAACATCTACAAATCATGTCTAGAAGGCGTCTCTTCATAAATCAAGCTGAAATCTGTCAGTGGCAAATGTCACGGGAGCTCGACCGCAGTCCGCAGCCGCAGGCAACACTTGTAAAATCACAATGAATAATCAAATATTACATAGTTTCTGCCCGCGGCTTCTTTAGCGTGTTTTATTTAAAAACTTTTGACACTACTTACAGACCCTATGGGGCAGCTTTATGGGGTACAAAGTAGCCTATATGTTGTTCCATTTTTTTTTTTTTGTGGTTACGGTGCGTGACAAACGTACACCTAAACTTCAATATAAAGACGAATATAGTAAGTATTTTTAAACAATAGAGCCGTTAGAGTTAGTGTGTGTAATGACTAGTTTGAGACGGAGATTTGAGCCTCAATACTGGGCGAATTGAGGCCAAAATCTCGATCATGGTTAACTACATCTAATAGCCTTTTGAGTCACGGAAGCGCCTAGTTAACACAAACTTTGGCCAGAATGGTGACTTTTCACAACGTCGTCTTTACTAAGGACAACACGGAAGGCTACGTCATGAGTGTTAAATACTACTTGTCGTAATATCAACATTAAACATCTAAGTAGCTTCCGCTCGCGGCTTTGTCTAGATTAAAAGAAGATTATTTACTATTCGAGGGCCAGAACTATTACTATTCCGAGCTTCATTCAAATCGAATACAGCGCTAACATACAAATATTCAAACTTTCGGATTTATAATACATAGATAATTATAATACATGGAAGTAAGATGGCTGATAAAGGTATGTATACAAAATTTTACTTCTTAATATAATTATCTGTTGATTTCTCGCGAACCATTTGAGTAGGGGACGGAAGGAAGCAAACAGGTCCGCCTGTCTCCACAGAAGATAACGCACCGCTGTCAATAGAGTTATTGATTATGTCGGGGACAATTGAACCATTATTTCTACCCAAGATATACTTTTCAGAGCACTGTATTTATAGTTGTTCATGCTGTCACAAAAATAAATCAGATGGTATTCAATTGGTTGTGTTCAACTGTTTCGCTTTTGTGCTTCATAGGACACGTTTAATTGTCAGTCCCCGCTTTAGTAGTTGTTAGGCCTTGACCAAGGCCTTCACGCCGTCTAATAATAAACCTTGTCCCTAAATTTCGCCTATTAAAAAGCATCAGTTTAGGTCTCGCAAAGTATTATTTCATGAACATTTTGCGCATAAGCATTGGTTATGTTTTCAATATTTATTCATTTATCCAAATCATCTGTAGCTCGCTTATTACCATAAATGGTACAAGGAATGTATTTTTACAGGATGCAAGCAATGTTTTCTAATCTGCGGAGAGCATCTTTGCGGTTGCGCGTGAGCGACCACACGCTTTAGGTTCACTGGTAATGGAGGCCCTCGCGTTTACGTAGTAATTGTTTTTAACATAAAAGCTACTACTTGGCTTTTATTTTTATTTATTTTTTAGATTTATCCCGACTTGTTCTAAGTGTTAAGACAGTGGCCTTCAGACCGCCAGTAACAGATCACTCCGTCACTAGAGTTGGTCACTTAGCCACGAACACGAACTACTTGAAGAAGAACTACTTTAAATACTTTTTAACAATACACAATACAAATATTGACAATACAAAAGAAAATTCAAAGGATCTACAAAAATTAAATTGATTGAGGATTCTACAAAAATGAAGATTTTAGACTTTATAACAAATAATAGCTGAGTCCTTAACTTCTATAAGCACTTTGGGAAAATTGTGTTGAAATAATAACAACAAGACAATCTTAGAATAAAATATTTCGTAAAGCAATACTTTTAGCAGGAAATAATACCTCAGAATTCGAATCCTTTTAAAGGTGTCAATTTCACTTAACCTGGTTTTGAAGTGTTCTTTTAGTCAGCATGTTTACAATACAATTGGCTCAGATAACCTAATGCAATAGCTGTCGGATGAATGCGTCGAATGAAACAGGACATTAACGAGGCTTAAGGACACGTGCCCTAATAACAGTCAACCAAGGTTAGGGTTCAATAGAGAGAAACTAGAGATCGTAACGGTTACGGCTGTGGTTGCGATAATTCGATTTCCCCGCGGAAACGCACGCCGGAACCGATACCACAGATTACACGATTGCAAACAAACAAACACACATTACAATTGGAAACAATAATGCTTTACAGGTCAACGAGATCATTAATTTCAACGATTTTAAAATTAGAAATTGCAGTGACGAGAATGCTCAAACTGCAAATTTAAGCAAAAAATAAAAAAGTTTATAGATAGTAAACTAGTGGAACGCCTCGTGATTATGTCTACGTTAAGAACTTTTATATCTATCCGCTGCGTTTTCTAGGGAGTTGAATTACGGCCCCTCCCTATATCCCTACAAAAGAAACACACAAAAGGACTTATGTTACTCACGACCCCTGAGGGTGAGGAACTGAGGAGTCAGTCTGTCAGTAACGCAACAATTTTAATATATTTCGATAGACGCGACCTTGGGGCATACCAAACCAGTATAAAGCAATAGGTATGTAATAGGAATTACTTGCGCTTATCAGAATTAGCTATAAGAATTTGAAATAGTTATTGACCTGAGCATAGAAACGGAAACCGCATAGTAAACAATAATGTTTGAAATTGAGAGTGACCTTAATACTTCTACAAACATTTGATTAATTCGCCAAGAAATTACCTGATACCGTTTATCAGATAAGCAGAACACTCTTGATAACAAGATACAGATACATCATGACCCTAATAATTCCACTACTGTTGGGAACTGAACTACTCTGGATCTAGAGTGATTACATCATATTTATATTTTTACTCTATATACCAATGTGATGATAATAAAACTATTGAGTATTGATCATAATCTACCACGCGGAACCCCAATACGTAAATTGGATGGTACATGTCTTTTGAATTTTTAGTCCCTAAACATGCCGGTTTCCACGCCATGACACAAATCAGATATTAGTACTACGTACATGATTTCCTTCACCTATGAGAGCACTCATTGCGTATTTTTTTTCGATTAAAAAACCCATTGGTGCACGACAGATTTTGAAACCAAGCCCTTAGAATCAGAAGACGAGGTCACTACCACTAGACCACTAGCTTCTCTCGGTTTAGGTATGTTTTCATTTATTTCGAACATCTACCTACCTCAGATGTATTGAGGTTGACGAGCCGAACTAATCGAGCGTACGAACAATTGAATTTAGCACGGTTAATTACCCAAACTATTCAGTTATGAAATTACAAACACGCAAATTAAACAACATATAAGGTAACCGGCAACTCGTTATTTACGTAGGATGCGCCGAAAATAGTTAATAACGACGGATGTGCCTGAGTTAATGTTTAAAGTTTTTACGATTCCTTTTATGACGCAAGAAACGATTGAAGTCTTACTTGCTGCAATGAAACGTAATTGTCCTTGTCACGTTAATTTTAAATTTAATAATTTTGCTTTCATCATCATCATCATCATCATCATCATCAACCTATTGCAGTCCACTGCTGGACGTAGGTCTCTCCCAATGCGCGCCACTGAGCCCGATCCTCATTTTTGATGGTATAAATCAAATAAAATTAAAATTAATTAATAACTAAAATTTTGCTTTACTCTTGACTAATGAAACTGGTAGCAAAGAGGGAGTGGCCATTCAAAATCGGGACGTGTGGCTAACTACGACTCAGCTAGTAACCCTGAAACCACCATGTTTTAGTATCTCTTAAAATCTAAGACTAGATCTTAGATTAAAAATTGCAACATAGTAATAATAAATATAACAAAAATCAAAGAAAGCTGTACGTGCGAAGTACTTTTTTAGAAGCAACCATTATGTCAACATAGCAGAAACCTACAATGAACCAATGAAACTACAGAAGCGAATATTCTATATGAGGAACCTTTGAAAATATCCGTAGATTGAACAGTTTGTCGGACCATCACTATGTGAAGGAATGTGGAACTGCCTCAAGGAAGCTTGCCGCAAGGGTTCTTATTTATGTCTGAGTGAGCGGCGAGCTAAGAGCTAAGAGCGTACCTTATAGCTTAGATTAGCACATCGATGCTTGCTCTTTTTTACTTCAACCGTATCATTGTTGAATTAAAGTTGAATTTAGAATGCACTTCGCCGTGGAACATGATGACGGCAGCGCGGTCCAGAATGAGTGAAATATTCGGTATTTGCTTGTTTTTAGAAGAGCATCAATCGAAAAACTGTTTTTTGGGATCATACAAATAGTTATTTTCTACATAATAATCATGAAATACCGTAGGGTTTCTGGGAACAAAATCAAAACGTGTGCCAAACTACTATTTTAATATTTTGAAAATGTATAATGAAAGAAAAATTTAAGATTTTCAGAACATTTGACTCGTTTCTGTAGTAGATAACTAGATACTGAGTTGTAAATCAGTTTTTTGTGACTAAATGCGTTATGTATGGTAGTACGTTCTTAATTTATGTATACGAGCCTGCTTATGGTTTTATGGGGCTGCTGGCTCCCAGCATGACACCTTTCTGGTTGGATACGGGTTTTACGATTGATGGCTGTTCGGGATCGTTGGAACTGCTGTTGAGGGAATAATGTAAGAGGCAATGCGTTGAAACTGGACAGTGATATAGAGCTGGCTTTTTGTTCATTAACAGGTACATTATTATAAAAACCATTATTGAATGGAAATATTTTACAAATCTGGTTTTGAGCTTCAATAACATCCTATAACATACCATGGTTTAACTTTTAAATCATCATCACCTTTGATTATCATAATATCAGCTAATAAACGTCCACTGCTGGACATAGGTCTCCCTCAAGGATTGCCATGACGACCGACCTTGAGCCCTCACCATCCTACTTTTAAATATTAATATATGTATAAACCCACCCATTCTCAATAACCGAAGAGATGCATCGCTGCACCGGAACTCGGGGTATAGTATACGCAGGCATTGTCACAATCACAAACTTCACAAACTTCACAATGCAAATACAGCTGAAGACACAAAACTCATCCTCACTTTCACAGGCGTAACACGTTAAACTCCATCAATCAGCTGGTCAAATAAAGTCGATTAGTACCAATGGCCACGAAATCCGGCGCGCGCAAGTTATATTACTGTTTGTTACTGTCAATACATTAGTTTTGTGGCATTGGGAATGTAAACGCGTGCGCGCTTCGCCGGCTACGCCTATTGTTTGCGCTGGCTGCGATCGCGGCGGTGCAGGTGTGGGGATGCAGCGATCAACTTGCGGTTTTTTTGAGCGTCTGCGAGATTTTCAGCGGCAGTGAAACAGTAACATATCTATATCTATATCTATACTAATATTATAAAGAGAAAAGATTTGTATTTTTGTATTTTTGTTTGATACGAATAAACTCAAAAACTAGTGGTCCGATTTCAAAAATTCTTTCACCATTAGAATGATACATTATCCCTGAGTAACATAGGCTATGTTTATTACTAGCGACCCGCCCCGGCTTTGCACGGGTGCGGTTTTTACGCACCCGCGCGAAGCTAAGACGGACTGCTAGTGTAATATAAAGAGAGGCATTATATTCACCAGACGGGCTGGTGAATATAATATTAGACAATCAGTGCTGTGCGCTGAATTACAATTCATTGCGTCGTTGTAGAATTTATATTCATTTAAACGTTTTTGCGAGGTGCCTCTTTTTTAACAGTAAGTACTAATATTATATATATAACACAGCTCTGTTTAACAGCAGCTTACCTTGGGCTAGATGATGCTGTGTGGATTGTCCAGCATTATTTATTTATTATGTGCGTATTATTTTTAATTTCATATCACTGTTTTATTTTTGTTTTGGGTCAAAAATAGTGTAGCCTGTTGGTGGAGTGTAATGTTGAGTATTAATACTGCATATTACTAGAGTCATCTTGTTATGAAGACATTAGAATCGAATTAATGATAAGGCGATAAACATATGAAACATATCAGAATATAGTCGTTAGGCAGCATTCCGATGCACTATTAAATACCACTCAAGATAATAAGTAATTGCTTCACACATATTTACATCCTACGGTTTCTACGACTTCTTCTTTTATATTATCACTTTTGATGATAATTTGCTAGTACTTCCATTGCTTAATGTTGGCCAACTTGGCCACCACTTGGCCCTTAAGGCTTTATCTCAATAGGACACCATGATCGCGCCACTGATCATATGATCGAGCCCTTAGACAATCTGCCATGACAATGATGATGATGAGATAAAAAAAGATCGCGTCAGTTCATTCTTTGGTCCACAACATCAATACGAGTGAGGTCGACAGAACAAGCACGACGCTAAAAGAATTACCGTCAGCCTATAACAAGATTACCTTTCTCTGAGGGTTTTAGCGCGCATGGGCTCGTTATCACATCGGCCCTGTTTTCTTCATAACTGTCACGTGTTCATCCTCATCATCATCATAGTTAGCATTTAAACGTTTCCCACTGTTGGGACACCATAATCACCACGCGGACACAATGCAGATTGGTGGTGACACGTCATGTCTTTCTTGAACACGCCGGTTTCCATATTGGTTGATTTATACCTTCTGCGGTCCATTTAGGTGGATAATCACTCTTCGACTTGGGCAAATCAACTAGCAACCTAAAAGGAAAGATAGAGTGATCTTCGTAATCTGTTAATTATCTAGCAAGTTTCTGTATGATTCCAGTTTGGGGATTTAGAATGGTCAATCAAACCGCGAGGTTTGGAGTTTAAACAAGTCAGATCTATCAATTATTTTTAGTCATATTTTTCAATGACTGATGAAGATTGAAAAGGTCTGGCGAGTTTGCGTGCGACAAATGGTCGAAGAATAAGCATGGTGAAACGATTCAGCGGGCCTCGACAATTAGCCTTGTGCTGGAAAATCAGATGACTATTTTAATTTGCCATTCAAGCACCTTACAAAACAGAATGAACATCAGCTGTCAATTGCGATTTACATTGGGTCAGTGTTGACTTTAAGAACTGACTTTCTCTGTTTACAAAGGATCAGTACGCGAGAATTTGAAGTCAGTACTGACCCGACAGCGTTTACATTAGGTCAGTAGCGGGTCGCCATTGACTTTGCTCGAATTTGGAATCAGTAGGTACTGACTTTGCTACTGACTCGCAAAAGCTCGACTCAGCATAATTATGACATGCCACCAATAAGTTGCTGGTATTATGTCGAAACCTTTAGCCATTAGGAAAGAGGTTAGGCCAGATATGGACCAATTGAAAAGTAACCTCTTTATTCATAAAATAAACTGTCATAAAGTAGCTTGCTAAATATTTTTTCCTTGGCATTCTTATGTCAATAAACAAAGACGATGACAGACTTTAAAGACACATTAGCCAACAAAGGCTTATAGTATGATTATAAATAAGGCTCTAATATTTAAAAAAGCATCTCGAAAGGTGAGGGAAGGAAAATCCTAATAAGATTTAATTTTATGCATTAATAAAGAATATTTAGTATTCTACGCACATTGTAATCATTGTCCGTCGTCATGTCACGGACCATTGAGTTCCCAAGGGCGTCCTAGCCATGGTTCTATTCAGACTTTAATCAAAGCTTATTTACTTTCGGTCATGGTTATCTATTGAACAATTGTTTGTTATTTAAATTACACATATAAATACCAAATAGTTAGTAAGTCTCCAACGTAATAGGGTGGAGGAGACGTTAATTCGTATGAGCAGAAGTGGCAGCCTCTGGTAATGGAATATATGTGTAGGCCGCTCGAAGGCCTCCGTCATGGCTCAGCGATTGTTTCAACCGAATCCGACACGAAGCACGGAAGCATTAAATGACCATCTAAATGATGAGTCTGAGTGATGCATTAACTTGTTTAACTGGATGAGTAAGCGCTGGCGCCGCCAAGAGTGTTTGTTTGCACTTCAATAGCGTACTACAAGTATTTAATAGCATAACAATGTGCGCTAAGTACTTCATAGTAGTTAATTAGAAATTATACAGTTGTTGAAAACAGTTCGGATGACGATTCACAATCTGAAACAAATAACTAAACTGCAGAAGTCTAAAATAGATGATGTCTTGTCTGTTTTTTTTTCTGAGACTTTAGATCGAATGTCTCATGTGCCTGTAATTTCACCGGAAACCATACCGGAACACAGCAATGCAAGCATTACTGCTTGGCGTCAGAAATAGGTATGGTGGTAGTCCTTCCCCGGACGAGCTCTATCACAAAGAACTCTACTACTCTTGATAATGAAATATGAATACGCAATTTACTCAAAAACTATGAAATATATACAAAGTTTTTCGTTATTAATTTTGCGAAATAGGGCCTTATCTATGGGCCGTAAATATTCATTTAAACGTATCAATTTAATTCGAAACGTCACGTCGTCATGTAAATTTTAATGTCGCAATCAATATTTCATCGGTTTTTAAAGATTCGTATCATAACCATTGCTAAATAGATATAATTCTTGTCCTCTACTAAAACATAAAAGTGTATGTATTTTCGTCACACCATAAAATTTAAAAAAAAATATGTATGCATACATATTAATGTATTCTGTATAATGATCTAGTATCAGTTATCTAGCTCCTATGCTATGCTTAGTTTGGGATTAGCTGACGCTGTGTTAAAATGTCCACCAATATTTATTTATTTTATATTTCTTAGGAAAAACAAGAATAGATCAGCGATTGACCGTTTGCAAGATGTACTCGATTGCAAATGAAATCATTTTGCGGCATGCGTAGGGTTTCACACGCGTGCGCCGATTACGCCTCACATCATCACATGCCGGAGTGGTAGATAGGTATGTAAGTAACATTGCGTCACGTAACATGCCTTGCTGCACGCCCGATTCGCCACGGCTTCAATTTTGTACAATATTTTTTATTTGCAAGGTGCATAATTTGGAGTATGATGATTTGTAGATCGTTGATATCTTTGATTTCGGTTTGGTTTGAGTTTTGGGTAGCTAATTAGATAAGCAATGATAAAGGGTAATAAATATTTTGCTAAGTATAGTTCGCACAGCGGATCTAGGCTTCCGTGAAGTTAGCCGTTTGTGATGCGCAAAGACAATTTAGTTTGAAAAAGCTCCATTGCGCATCGAAACGGCTAATTTCACTACGGCCGAGATCCGTTGTGAGACCTATACTTCCTTTACTCTTGCGTTTTGGATATTTATGCAATGTTATGGATAATAAATATATTACTAATAAGTCTTGCTAGTCAAAAAAAGGCCCGTCTTTATCTAAAGAAAATCTACAAAAATCTATCTGGAAGAAGCACAAATGGACGTAACTCAAAAATAAAAGGAATATTTACTTAGAATCGATAACCATTTATATTTTAGTTTCATTTATCGAACGCTTTTCACTGAGTAGTCGTTACTCTGTACGCTTGCAAAGTGTTAAAAAAAACTAAAGAAATAGAGATCTAGGATTTTTGACAAATCAAAAAACACAAAATTACCTTACTGACTAAATAGCAAAATGTGTTCAAATCAAAACCCAGCCCTAATAGGCGAGTCTATCGATAGTGTATATGTGTATATATATATATGATATGTGTGATAGGTTAAATCTGCCTGGTAAAAAAAAAATCAAGTGTGTTTTTCTTATCTTTTAGAATAGAATAGAATAGAAAAATATTGGTTATTTTTATTTTTATAGTGTTAACCATCACACTAAGGGAATACTAAAGATTATAATATCCCAAAATTATTTTGCCTCAAGCGGGATCCCGCTTGAGGCAAAATAATTTTTGGGATATTATAATCTTTAGAAAAATATTTATTTAACGCCACACAATATAATAATTTTCGTGACGATAGTATGATATACACCCAGAAACAATCCAAATTACACAACCGTTTCACCTCTCCGTCTCATTCACTTTCTCTTAATATCTGTGAATTCTTAATGGCATATTAAAAATTCATAATTACCGCACTTGAGTAAATACATGAATATTACTTAGATAATGCATACTAGTGATGTGCGCAAGCGCGTAATGTATGCGCGTGAATGGGACGCTCACGTAACGGCGCGCGTAACACGTAAAGCTAGCAGAGGGAGAATACTAGAGTGCGTTCGCATACAGTGGCTGTATAATATGCGCAAAAACGTAAGCACATGAAGGGCTTTACCCATAAACGTACGTACGGGATTGGAACCCGCGGTTTAGCCGGTAACTCTAGTCTCTATGACCGACAGCCCACCAGCCAAATACTAGACTGACTGAAAATTAAGAAGTAATCCTACGACAAAAAAAAAACGGAATGGAGTGTTTTCATGAACTCATGACGGAGGTCTTCGGGCGCCAGAGTTGACCACTAACTCACACGCGTTACCCACCTTTTTGAATCATAGAGATAATAATTAATTTCAAAAAAAAAACAAACCCCTAATTCAGGCTAAAAAAAAATTTCACCAGAATATTGTGTTGTGATACGCGACGATGTAGTTATTGACATATTTTTATGATTTATTCATAAAGTACCCACTAATATTAAAAACAAATACAGTCGAATTGATAACCTTCTCCTTTATTGAAGTCGTTTAAAAAGACTCTTAATAAATCCTGAGCTGTGGTTGAACCCAAGAGCGATCTATTTTATATTTCCTCCGTAAGTAATCCAAAAAGTACGTCTATTCTTGTTGTCTATTAGATGAGGTGAAGGCGCGGTAAATTGTCGCGCGTGAACGCAGGGAAATAGAAGCGAGAAGCAGTCAATTGACAATTAACCTCCATTTACGACTGCCTCACGAAGCTTCGACCAGACGCAAGCACCTCTATTTCACGAAGAAAATAGTGGTGGAGATAGCTTTAGGAATCCAAACGACTTAGCGAGATAAATTTTAATGGTTATTTATTATTATAATTTTCACTTAGAGTAGTTATTTACCATGATTGGTGCGTTTTATTGTTTTCCGATATCTCGGCGCAAATGCACTATGATCACGGGAGAGTTCTAGGATAAAAAGACAAAACAAAATAAAAAGACGATACGATAACCAATAGAAATATTTCCTCAGCGGAATGTTATAATCATCCTTTAAAAGGCTATACAAAATGTAGTAAAACAGCAAATGTTCGCAGGCAGTTGACTGCCAACAATTACTGAGCATAGTGTAATAACGTTTGGTGTCAATTGACATTTCACACATTCGATTTACGCTACACTATTCACCAGAGCGCTGTAAATGGATAGATTTAATGAATCTATCGGTCGACATTGTTAACTGAACCGTGAAATTTGTCAACTTACTGCAACTTCATGGCTTATGTTTAATGTTTTGATACTTTAAAAATATTCGACTCAGGCATACCTGAGTCGAGTATTTTACTCATAACTTGAACCCCGCAACCTACCGCTTGATAAGCGCATGAGCCATCATGTCATAGCTCGCCTGCTCAAAATAATCCTTGGGATGTCTTCGGCTCGAAGTAGGTACCGATAACTTCACCTACTTGCAGTTATTCAGGCCTGTTCAACGACCAAAGTTAATTTATTTCATTGACGAGAGGTGTTGCATTGCTTATTTAATTGGTTATTGGTTTTTTATGTTAACTGTCACACTAAGGCAATACTGAAGTTTTAAAACACTCCATAAATGTTCATGGCTTATTACGGCTACAAGATATTGGATATTAAATATTACAAGTTTAGAACTTAGAAATGTGTGGTATAGCTGCTGAGCGCTGATGGTGTCTATAGCCAACCCGAAAGTTTCAGTCAGTTTGAGCACAGAGTAATAGTTTGATTCAGTGGCCAACTCTGGTGACGGAGTTAATAGGCCTACTTTACGTGCCCTCCAAAGCACGGAGATTCAGCAGCTAATAGATAAAGTATGTCGGAAGGGTGATAGATCGACCTTTTTTTTGCGATCTGTCACTCTAAGGCGACAAAACTAGGTGTCAGATGGGAATAATCCGTTCGTTGCTGGGTGTTGCTTGACTTGGTTGATCAGTAAATATGAAACTGGGACAGTCCAATCGTATATTCGGAAACAATAGGATAGGAACTATGTCAGGCTGGAAATAGTCACATTGTTGGGAGCATCGTGACTATTCGTGACTGCAGAACAACAGGTTAATGCACGAGTCGCGAGCTGATGCGACAAAGCTACAATAGAATAGATATGAGTGGTAAAGAGCGTTTTATTGACATATCTTTCACGAACGAGTTAGGCTGAGGGCACATGAATTTACTTGGTAAGTTGCAGCGATTGTGGTGTTTGGCATAGCAAGATGGTCCTAAGATTAGTCAAGCGAAAATCTGCCTGATATCAGATGGTCTACTTATGCCACAGAATCTCATGCTGTCAATAGCGATATATGTATCTCGAAAGTTTTCTGTCTAGAATGCTTTGAACTTAGTTGTCACCAACATAAGTTGAACTACGATATTTGCCACGATTATCGTTTATCGCTTTTAAGAGTAGAACTTCTTAAGATAAGGCAACCGGCAGCGGCATTTCATATAAAGAAAGTGTAATTTCTAGAATGTACAAATGCGTCAGGTTTTAGACTAACGACTACCTCATTAGTCGACTAAATGAGTGTTAATTCATATCAGATTATTATTTAAAACTCGTAGCGTTGCGGCAGTGATAGCATCAGACATTTATGACGGCTGAACGGTTTGCTGTCACATCTAGATAAACCATAGAAGCTACTTCCCCTACACAAACGGACGGCTAATGTAACCATCGACCAACTTACGGTTCATTTAGCATGAAATTGATTGAGACCGCAATAAGACAAGCCACGCTCTTTCGCTATAGATGACAAAAGACTAGGTTACACTAAACAGACATCGAATATTCGGTTAACTTGTAGGTAAACAGCAGCTAATGCGGAGCTAATTTAACTTGCAGATAAACAGATAAGCTGATGATCTCAACTCGACAAACACCGCTAAATACATGTGTGTTGTGTACCTAATATTATCCGTGTATCCACACCTCTATAATTACTTTGTTGGATTTCGCTCACGACAGGCAATCGTGCGCATTCGTGTATGTAGACAACTGGAATACGGACCGGCATACCAAGTTATTGACGATAAAATGTTTGAGCATACAATTTTGAGATTCTCCTACACGGGCAATTTGTAATGGCAATTTGACCGACCGACGCGCTGCTACATAGTTGTCCAATGAAACTTGCTTCAAAGTGAATGGAAATGACGTGGAAATCACATCACAATAATATTAATAATATTAAATATTAGTGGAACGCCCCGCATTCAAGTTCAACGCGGTTGAGATTTTTATACAAACTCATCTAGCTAGAGGTGGATTTCGGGAATTCCTTTCTGCGTGCACTTCTACATCATAAGAGCATTTACCTTCCTTATAGACTTATGGGGTAGGCTAGGCTGTGCGTTGATTCTTCAGTCAATCACGAAAGCTTTAAAAAATATTCTGATTGACAGTCGACATAAACATTAGTCGCTGAATGCACCAGCATTCACGCGAGACGGAGCCGGGACAGCAAACGTTCCACAATCATGCTAGGACATAGGTTGGGCGGGGAGCATCGACCTGGTTTATTAAATGATTGGGGCATCCAAACGGCAGCGGTCTGCGACCATTTTCTCATTTGGGTAATGGATACGGCCGAGTAATTTGATTATCATGTCGCGAATGGCGATTTGATACGGATACGCGACAATTTGAGCCATCACCATAATACGCTGGTCTATTTGTGAAATTATAATGTCAATATTTTACATAACACAATATAAAGATTGCCGTCTTCAAAGTTATTTTTTCTTCTTGATGGTATCTACGGTGTTAGGACTTTTCAGCAAAGTCAGTTTGATCTCAGCTAAAAACTAACTCAGCATAACCTTACAAGGAAATAATTAAGAACAGCTACGCTGATTTTCTACAGCATTAGAGTGTGTCATGCACTCTGTATTCAACAGCATTAAAACAATAACCGTACATTTTTGTAACATAACGCCACTCGAGCTTACCATTCAGAATGTCAGGGTCAAGTTCGTACTTACACGCGGTGATTATAAAAGAATGTCCACAAACATGACTAAACCGTAAAGATCTGCATTTGAATATATTTATGGAGCAAAGGTCGAAGATAAATAGACAGCGCGAGCTCAGAATATTCACTGTGGTAGACAATTTTATTATCTAAATATTCATCGTGACAGCCTTTTAATGTCCACTAGTGGGACACTGGCCTACTCTTGAGCGAGAGTGATTGGATCTTAATCCACCACGCGGACCCAATGCGGAATGGTGAATCATGCATTTTGAATTTTTATATCTTGGACATGCATTCCGCACGATGTTTTCCTTCACCATATGAGAGCACTGGCATTTAGCACATACATTTTTCGAATAGAAAAACCCACGACCTTAGGATCGGAAAGCGGGCCACTACTAGTGTATTACTATTAGTGTAATAAAACGAAAAGAAAAGCAAAAGTGTCGTCGTTGGTTTAATTGTTGTAGAAATAGAACTCGTCAAGAAGTAAAGCTGATTAAGTACTTACACGTAAGTAAACCGAGCAGCGTGGCGTTGCTCTCCCCTTTAGGGTGTTAGCGTCTCATGGATGCACCTTCCACTTCGCAGATCGTACAATCCTGGAAACAAAGAGAGTGGTCAACCCCGATGAAGAGTTTATAAGCCATAGCCTTCTTTCCAGCGAGACGTTGATATTTATTTAGATGTAGCCCACCAGACTTGTTGCTAAAGTTTTTTATATGGCTACCTAGAGCAGGTGTTTTGTTACTAATTCCCCAATGTCTGATTTTCATCATCAAGACAGCCCTTTAATGTTTGCTGGGCTAACTCTCGAGCGAAAGTGATTAGGTTTTAATCCATCACGCAGACCCAATGCAGATTGGTGGATCTTATCTTATCTCTCTTCTTCCCTCTTCTAAATCCCGAGGCCGCTAAGTTTCCTCATAAAACATGCACGAGAGATAAACGTTATCCCAAGGGAAAACGGCTACAAACCAGAATTAATTTTCCTCCAGTAACATGCCTTAGCGCTTGAATAATTGAATTAGTTCTTGTAGAACAACACATTCATTCAGGTAATTTGTGTTTTAATATTTGAACCATTAAATAAAGCGCTCGTTTCGTAGATATTTTTTTAAAATCAAATCAAAACCGAGATTTTTAAAGCAAACAGTGGATTTATTCGTCTTCGTGTTGCCGCTCCTGCCGGAACAGGCCACATGGTTTGCATCACGCCTGTTCGATTGATCATGGAGCTCTTGAAGACCTTCGTAACATTTCATTGATAGGTATTAATATACTTTTTAAAGTACATTGCTTTCTGCTTAAACAAATACAATACTATAAACCGGTATTTTGAGCCTGGGAAAAAGTTGCGTCTTTTCTCCACAGGACACATTTTTAAAGTAGGCACTTCTACTTTATGCTACAAGTTAGCCAACTTTAAAGCGAAGGGTGAGCAGCGCAAACATCTGGTCCAGCTAACCAACTGGTAAGTAAACTTGTCCATTATAAGCTAATCCCCCAACAAAGCCGTGGTACAAGCGCTGAGCACTTCACCACCTATTAAGTATTCTGTGTAGTACTTTACGTAGCCCATCGCAGCCGCAGCCTCGAATCTCCACAATGGACGTCCTTGGACAACCCTCTTCTCATCTTACTGAAAAGCAACAATCCTAACAATAAAATCTGGACTGAAACACCACGGTTTAAAGTCTAGTTTGGCAAGATATAATGGGATTTAGGTCGTTGCGGAATGGAATGCCCAGTTTTAATGATTAGGGGCAGCGCAGCGGCATGGGCTCTTCAGAAGATTTCATCTCTGTGGAGCTGCGGTGGGATTATTAGAAATGCCGCTCAAATAGTCTCTAGAGTTTATTCGTGTTTTACTGAGATTACGACTTTCGTGTTCGTTAACATAATATGCTTTAAAATTGCAAACTCTCTCACAAACATCTAGGTTTAGAGATGTATCAGGAAATACATATTTCTACTCAATTAGTTAATATTTAAGTTAGTAAAATACTTAACTAACTACGTACTGTTAAATAAACGTTCGATTCTTAAGTTTATAGGAAATTAAAGTCTATTTAACATAAGATAGATTCAGAAATGTGTCAGCACCCTTCCTGTGTGGAATATTAATGACTATTAACACAGAGCTTTTAATTAGGTACCTATTTTATCCCTGTTGGAATAAATATCTTGACGTTTCTGCATAAGACACTATAATATATCACCGAACTGAGTCCGCTTTCATTCAGTATTCAGTAGTATTCAGTATTCAGTATTCAGTAGGTTTATTCACAAAAGACATGGTACATTTTTACATTAGGTGGAAAATATAAACTTTAGTGCTGCATATCTCGCCCGAGTACAGGCACGTGAACATCATAATTATTAAGTACTTACACATTATATTGAAGTTATTAATTAATTTAAAAAAAATTTACACATAAATATTAAGTTACAATAAATGAATTACCAAAATTTGAATTAAATGTCATTTACAATACCTACCTATTTGAAATTTGATGTCACTTGATTCATACATTTGTCAACTAATTTAGATTGCTAAGTATAAATGCACAGATTACTTTTATTAGAGAATGTCAAAAGTTAAATTAATAATGTCAAAATTTAAAATTAAGATAGTCGTCAACAGAATAAAAACAATGATCAATTAAAAAATGGAATAACTTTCTGTTGAATAAGGCACCGTTCAGTTCTTTAACAACACTTGGCAATTTGTTGTAAATTTTGATAGCCATGGTATAACAGTTACGACTATACAAACTAGTTTTCATTACAGGAATTGCTAACTGATCTTTATGTCTAGAGCTAAATTTGTATACCTGTTCAAAAGTTTCAAATAATTCCATATGTGATTTTACAAATTTACACATTTCTTGAATATACATGCACGGTAAAGTCAGAATCTTATATTTTTTAAATAATGGTGTACAAGGTTCCCAAGGTGGTCGGTTAAATATTGCACGCAGGCACTTTTTTTGCGCAATAAATAAAGAAGTAACATTTACTGCGTTTTCCCATATAATAACATTATACCTAAGAAGAGACGCTATATAACCATGATAGGCTAGTAGAGCAGTTTTGTGGTCGGTTATGTTTGAAATATTCCATAAAGCGTAATTAAAACTGTTGACTCTTGATTTAATATGTTCGATGTGCGGTATCCATGAGCATACATTGTCAAGTTTCAGACCGAGGAATACCACATTATCACTTTCTTGTATTACTTCATTTTGATAAGTCACCTTAAATGTACTTCCTTTTGGTTTTCTGTTATAAAATTTGATGAACTTAGTTTTTGCTACATTTACTTTTAGGTTATTTTTGCTTAACCAGTCAATACAAGTTCCGACTGTGTTATTTAAGTCATGTATATGTTCAAGCTCGTTGTCATTAGTTACAACTATCGAGACATCGTCGGCAAAAAGTGTACAATGGTTTTTAGTGATGTCTGGTAAATCATTAATGTACAATAAAAACAAAAGAGGCCCAAGGACACTGCCTTGAGGCACACCTAGTGTGTTATGTCTAAAAGGTGACTTGAAATCAGTTAGCTCATTTCTATCATTCAATTTTCTAACTTCTACGCATTGTGTCCGATTATTTAGGTAGCTTTTGATCCAATCATGAGCAACACCACGTATACCACACAGCTCACACTTTGCTAGAAGTCTCTCATGACAAACATAATCAAACGCCTTGCTCATATCAAAGAACACTGCTGAGACAAACTTGTTTCGGTCAACATTATTAAGTATAGCTTTAACTAGATTAAATGCTGCTAAAGTTGTCGACTTACCTTTCTGAAATCCGTTTTGATTATTTTTTATTACATTATGTTTGTTAAGGTAATTTGTAATCCTAGTGTGCATTGTTCTTTCGAAAATTTTAGAGAATATTGGTATTAAGGTTATAGGACGGTAGTTATTTATGTCAGTTGGGTCATTTTTTTTAAAAATAGGTTTAACAATAGATTTTTTAAGTTTTACTGGGAATTCACCTGATTGAAATGACAGATTTATTAAATAGGTTAAGACTTCAACCACATCTGTTGAACAAATTTTGATTATTTTCGTGCATACACCATCATACCCTACGGATTCAGTCATTTTCAGAGATTTTATAAGTTTTAATATTTCTAAACTGTCACAGGGGCTTAGAAATATAGATGTAACTTGTGAATGTATTTTAATGTCATTATTATTATTAGAATTATGAGGTATCAAATTAGTGTAGAATTGATTAAAAATCTTAGCAACACTGCGAGGATCAACAGTCAGATTATCATTGTATTTTATTTTTATGTCAGAATGAATTGGATCAAATTTATTTTTATTATTATTTATAATATTCCATGAAGCCTTACACTTATTTTTAGAGTTAGTTAAATAAATTGAATTTACTAACTTCTGTGAATGCGAAATAACTTTTTTAAGCAATTTACTGTAGTTTGCATATTTTGATTTTAGTAGGTCATTTCGTTTTTTATAATACGAGAATCTTAACTGTCTTTTTGTAGCACATGACTTTTTAATCCCATTAGTTATCCATTTACATTTTCTCATCTTATTATTTATTCTGATTTTGGTACGAGGAAAACATAAGTCATAGAGTAGTACGTACATGTCATAAAAATTATTGAAGGCACAATTAAATTCTACCTCTTCGTACACTTCAGTCCATGTCAAATTTTGTAAACACTCCCTAAATTTTCGTACATTTTCTTTATTATAGTCTCGTTTCCATATATACCAACTTTCTAATGGAATATTTTTATCGACAGTATCTAGTCTGAAAGACCTAGACTGATCGACATTGATCGAGATATTTACTATTTATAGGGACAAAAGCATGCCAACCTTTTAATAATATCTGACCTAACTCTGGCTGACTGTTTAATAAATAAACACAATGAACGATCAGTAATCATAGACCAGCCATCTGATGACCCCACGGATGGGACACGCTAACTTAAAAAAAAAAGCTTTGGGTGGCAACTGGTACTGCAACTGTTTGGTCAGGCGTAGCGCTTAACATCAGGCGAGGAACTTGACTATCTTGTTACTTGCTGACAAAAAAATACTAGCCAGTAGCTTGCTCTCGGGCAAGAGTGATTGTGTTCTAACTGTTAACCTAAAACCGATTGATGGATGGTGCATCATGTCATTCAAACTTTTACTCATAGTTCTTGAACATACCGGTTTCTCCAGATTTTTTTCTTTCATCGTATAAGGGCACATTGCGCACATACATTTTTCGAATAGAAAAATCCGGAGCATTTTGACCTTCGAGTACGACTCTAAGGATCAGAATTTCCAGGGACACTACCACAAGATACCAGTGCCTCTAACGAACGACCAATACACAGTAACGGCAGATCTGCCTCTTGCTGACTACGTCAGTGCCGTACAGTACGGTTCATGAGCTAATTCCAGCGACCGCAATCCTTTAAATTGTATTAGCGCGGTACCACTGAAGCGGTAATAGTGATGGTACAACAGCAGCTAAAGCTCAGGGTTGTTGCTATGATGTGCCAATGGAAGAAAACAAGGCAGATATTAAAATTTTAAATGCTAACTTGTATATATAAATTTTAGATCAGAGTGGAGGGATGACCAACGAAAAGTACCGGGCAGAAAGTGAATGAGAAGATCAGAACACCGGTCAGTGGCGCGTATTGGGAGAACTTTGATCAGCAGGGCTGATGATGAATACCACAGAACAGTCAATATTAAGCTAAACTAGCAAACTAATTAGTAACTTACTATTATTATGTTGTAAAAGTTTATTGGATTATAGTTGGAAAGGAATTTCCACATTTCTCGAAATAGAGTCGATTAAGGTATGTAAGAAAAAGCTTTATATTTACAGCATCGGGGTGTAATCACAGTTTTTCTGTCGTCTGCAGTCGCGTCACGTCGTCCGAGCGAGTCCCAAGCGAAGTCGGTAGTTTAGATATTTATGCCGTCGTAGATAGACGGCTTTTTTCAACTTCACCCGGCCGTTTCAATATATGCGGTGAAACTTTAAAAGTATGAGTACCTAGTAGAGTTTTTTGTGATAGAGCTCGTCCGGTGAAGTACAACTACCACCATGCTATGGCAAAGAATATGGTAACCGCTTACTTTCAGGTGAGCCTGTATGTCACTAAAGTGAATAAACAAAAATAATAAGATTAAAATATCGAGTTGATTATAATAATAATAAAAATAACGAATTTCAATTCGGTAGGACGCTAAGCTTCGCGAAGACGCTATTTCAATTCGGAGTTAAGTAGATCATTTGATAGCAAAACAAACTGAAGGTACTTTGTAAAAATTATTAAGCAGGTTCCCATTTCGGAGCTGAGGCTCACCTTGTTAGAGAAAACACAATTTCAAAGTAAATAGAGTTTCGCAAGGAAATTTTCTCACCGCTTTCCGCGAGAATTCGGCGCGCAGATTCTACTGTGACAAAATAATACATTTAAATCATGTAAACTATATGCTTTGGTTATACGAAACCAATAACATGTATATTTACATTTATGAGAGTCAAAGGTCTTCTAAGTGCTTATTAAGATGTCGAATTCAATATTGAGTCGTTTATGGTTTTAGTCGCGTGTTTCAGTGGGGATAAATTGCGTAAGCGCTCGCTTAAACGCATTCCTCTAGATTCAGATAGTTTTGACAGCTGTAAACACGCATTTTATGGCTTAAAATCCACCAAAAATTACAGAATCGTAAGCTTTGTTACATTTACGAAGATAAGACTGTTCTAGAAGGTCTCCTTACAAAGAAAAGCGATATATCGTGTGTTTTCGTGGTTCAGCTTATGTGCGTGAATGCTCTGAACTTAGTTGTCCGACATAAGCTGAGCTACGATATTTTCCACGATTATCGTTTGTTGCTTTCAGAGTAGACTCCCAGAATTAAGTTAAAAGTTAACGTTTACCTGGACTAAAGTGGCAAAACTCAATTTAATTACGCTAAACTAAGTTGACGCCAAGTTTCATATTAAAACCGTGTGAAGATGATTTTGGACACTCAAATTACTCGGGGCTCTTTACTAACAACATAATGAATGGGATACCAAAAATAAAGGTGTTCAGATTACGTTTTGATGACATGGAAACTAAAGAACAATAGCAAAGAACAAGCCGAGCCTCTAGCAACAAGTAGATAATCAGTGGTAGCTTCAAACTGTACTATTTTATTACTAAATACTAAAAGTACGCGTCGCGACTTTGTCCTCGTCATTACTTCATCGTAGCGGCCTTTATAAGTCTGAATTTTGCAAATTCCTTTCTTATAACACCCCTCAGACATAACAAAAACTTCCAATTCTCTAGAACTTAGGATGGTTTAGGCTGTACCACACCACCCCTTAGGGTCGGTTCTTTGCAGTTGCAAAACCATCGAACTCGCCACTTCTTGTTTCTCAACCTGCCCACTGCACCGCGCCAAGCCTTTCTGGATCATTCGTTGTTGCAAAGCCCTGCCCGATGCCCGAGTAAATTTGACGTCTCTCAAACTCTGGACCAAGACACCTCTGTATCTGTGTCACCAGTTAAATTAATGCTACATAATGATATGATAGTTGCGTTGCGCTACATACCTTCGGACTGATGTAGTGCAACATAGCTATCGGAGTTACTGTCCGAAGGTATGCGAGCTCGCGTGCCTCGCATCTATGTCTAGCTATGGTCAGCAAGAACGTCGTTGCTCAAATTTAGACGAACCATCGAATAATAGGTAGGTTACTTAACTTTCATTTAATTAATTGTATTGTAAGGGCTAAATTGTAATTTAAAACGCATGACTCAGACTAAACTGCAGTGCCCTTACAAGGTGCATGTACTTAATTTTAAGCTAATATTTAGATCTAAGCTGTATAAATGTACATTAGGCAATAAATAAATTCTAAATTCTAATACAGGTATCTTTATTTATTTATCCTATCAGATCCAACTTCTGGGTTAAGGTCTCCCCGAAATACTTAATTTATCCCGATCCTCCTTTCACCCTTACTAATTTTAATTGAAGAACCGTTCAACAGTAAACTAAAGCGCTTGTGGCGTAGCAAGTCCTCATCTTACACAATAATCTTCCGGATCCCAGCCCTATTCAGGACAAATACAGCAGGAATCGAACCTGCTGTAGGCGCATCAAGGCTTGCCCACCATTTTACCGAGTTTGTCAAACTCTGTCGGCAAAGTTGACCACCGGCTTACAAAGACCTTTACAGCATATTAAAAAAGGCTACGACTTCGAAAACTTTCTCAGTTACAGGAAATTTATTGTGTAAGATACCATACTGTATAAGTGACATCATGCATGATCTGTGAATTGGTTATCTCCATCTAATCATTAGCACTTTAGGTTACTCGATAACAATGGCTACCACATCATGGCGCACGGCACGGACTGTGTCACCCACAGACAGTACCTACATTATATATTTTTTATGTAATATTTGAGCATTCTGGTACAACTACAACGAGCCAACTTACACTAGAGTCAAGACTTTCGGGAGTGAGTTCACGACTATGGATACTAGGGTTTTATTCATTTAGGAATGAAGAATAGAAGAATTTCGGAGCCAGTTAGGGTTCGTATGTCTATTATTCAGAGCGAATATCTGCTATGTGAGTATATCACAATCTGTAAGATGATGATGTATATAATAATGTAGAGTGCTATTGAAAGGTTTGAATACGAGTTACGTTGCTGACTCTATCAAAATCCACAGATGATGGAGCAGTCACTACCGTGGTACTGGGTCAGGCAGTCGTTACCAGTCGAACGCCAACAGTCAGGTAATTGCGCGGAAGTATTTACTATCCATCATCAGGGTTCATTGTTGCAAATTGGATGTGTTCCATTTGGGCACATCCACACACAGCGGAGATTCACACGAGCTCTTGTTATGAAACAAGCAAGATCTTGAATTATGAGGACCTGTTAATAAGCTGCATTGATTCAGAATGTTCTAGGCGCGTTTAACTGGCATAAATTCACTTAGCTTGTATGCCTTTGACCACAGAACAGATATTAGTACCTTTGACTTTAACTGAGTCTCGACATTACTTACCATCTCAAATATTACTATGATTCAAACCTTAGTTCATTCTCCATTTGGCTCCTTACATCTCCAATAAACATGCCAAAACATTAAATCTTAATGAAATTAGATTGAATCTGTTTGACCTGAACCGATTCCTTAATCTATTCAGAAAGAGTCTTCTATCTACCTGAACTAAATGCTATTTGTAACGATCTTTCATTTAATATTTTCACTGTTGGAACACGTGACCTATTTTCAAGCGAGAGTTTCTGGGTCATAAATCTACGCGGACCCAAGTTTTAGGTTAGAAGGGTATTCTTGCAAGTGAAATTACTCGGCAAAATAAAAAAATATGAAAACTTTCCTCTTTATAATATTAGTAAATCAGTATCTTGGATATAGATAGGTCATGCGGTTTTCTTACAATGTTTTCCTTCGCAATGCCAGTGCTCTTGCGCAAATTAATTTTTAACGAAACGAAATCGAACTCACGACCTTAAGATCAGAACTCAGATCAGACGGGATGACTACCACTAGACCAGTACTCTCATAAGTGAATGCTATACACCGCAAGAACGTGTCAAGCAAACACAACATGTCCGCTCACAGTCTCATAAAAGAAAGCCTGGGGAATTCTGAAACATTAAATTCATTAAGAAGGATTCACTTAATGGCTTAAGTGAGTATCAAACTTAATTATGGCGCCTAATGATAGAGCTCAGGGTAAGTTACTGAACTGATCTGTGCTGGGTAATTGCCTCGGGCAGTTGGGACCCGTCTTACGCGTAACATAGCTACGAGACGGACGGGTTTTCTAAACGATTTGTAGCACTCATTTTAATTTACAAATAGAATATAAATTATGAAGAGCACTGTGATGTAGTGGTAGTGACCCCGGCTTCCGATCTCAAGGTCGTGAGTTTGAAATCAATTGTGCACCAATGGATTTTTCTATTCATGAATTTAACGTCTTTGTTACAAATGGGGCATAAGATTTTATTGTTTGATAAGAGGAAGCTGGAACTACTCCAAGTTAGGTAGTTAGATAACGCGGAAAATATTGGAAATTAGTACAATTGTTTAGAATATTTATGCTAACGAAATTATGATGGATGAGGTCATTGGCAAAAACCATTGCCCGGAAAAAAAACAAAGTGCCTCTCAAAGCGCTTGACCCAAATTTCGCTTTTAATAACATAACAATCTGACATAAGCTTCGTAAAAGATTTAGAAACGTAAGCACTGGTTGGTACTCAAGAGATACGCAAAGGGAACAATGGGCACACCCTAAGATGTTCCGTACAGACATTTTTCGCACAAACGTAGCCCAAAGGCAAAACCGAGCTTTGAAGGGACTCAATATTCTTGTAATATTCTTACAAATTCTTACATGCTTTTATGAATTGCGGTTTCTGTGAGAATATTTTTTGACATCACTGGCTCGACCTGGTAAAACGAGCTGTTCTTATGTTCGCCCTAAATAGACGTCAACGCAACGAGAGTCGATGTGGGAGGAATCAACTTAAAAGGAGTCAGAATGCTAGAACCCTTAATATTATTCTGTTAGCTCCGGCTTTTGTTATCGAATAAGACGTAATACTAAAGTCTGACAAACTGCTAGATAGAGGACATTTGGAAACACTTTATTGGATTCCAGACAGACCTCACAGGAGGGACGAGATGCGTCTGGATAAGAATGTGATTATCCGCAAGAATCTACTGGAATTCAGAATAAGGTAAACATGCCGTGCAGGAATGTAGAAAAAAGAATACATGATACACGTTACCACGCCGTTTCTCAACTAAACATTCGAAATTTTTTGACAAAAAAAATATTACGATCTTGGAGTAGCTCTGTTGTGCTTTAGGATGTTAATTTATAATATAACTTTGGCGTACACACTATTTGTATTGAATGTGGTACAGGAAACTAATCAATTTAATCAGATTACAAACTAGATATCGTATTCAATTCCCCGACCGCTAGTTACACTTAATAATGCCTCTATTACAGTCCAAATTGGAAGTAATTGGAACCCACAAAATTGTCTATTGAGGATATTTAACCAAACCAACGTTTAGTCCTACAAAGCTCTCAAGTTTCAAAGTAACAGACCCTGTAGTAAAACGATACCTACGGGATCATTCAATTAGTAAAAAACTAATCATGGATTTAAACAGATTACCGTTGTTGTTGAGGTACTTACACAATCGTTTATGAGTTGTTGGTAAAGAAAGGTTGACTCAAGTTTAGATGGCTATTTACTTACTACCTTAATTATTAGTAATAGAAATGCAAATATAATATACGTGTCAATGATTTCAGGTTATTTGTCATGCTTTGCGATGGAGTCGTTTTTATTTATAACAAAAGCTTTGCCCGCGGTTTCGCTCGTGGTACCAGGATAAAATCTATTCAGTTTCAATCCAGGTATTAATGTATAATTTTTTATCTAAATTGGATCTGCTGTTTTGATTGAGTAAAATAGTCATAACGTGCGGATTTATAACTTTAAAATATTGTGGTTATAAAAATAACAATAATTTAAGTTTTTGTCATTCTCCAGTTCATAAATTATCTTACAAATGTAGTCTTTTGTTGCCGGTCTTTTGTAAATGTATCTTTAATTTACATTATGCTAATGCTTTTCCAGCAATCTCATCCCTAGTACTAGCAACTGAATCGTCGACAAGAACACTAAAATAACACGTTTGTACAGTCCGATAGGCCGGTCCCATTAAAATACCACAAGCCCACGCAGGCTGATCCTCCAATCTAAAACACATTTTATTCCGTAGATAATGAAGTTTATTTTAGTAAAGCCTGATTGTCAGGAGCCGGTTACGCGATAGACCATAACAGGTACGGATTGTGTATCGATAAAGGAGTAAACTAACGGTTTGAGAGCATTTTGAGCTGTTTTGGTTGTATCGAGACCTTGGATTTTTCTCGCACCTGATTTCGCAAACATTTTTAATTTCAAGCTTGTTCTTGAATCTAAATATACAGTTGCGTTACTGACTGACATCCAAAGCACAGCTAAAACATTAAGTCGTCGAGTTCAGAAATCTCAAGGTGTTTCTTTTCTTTTAATGTGAAAGAGTGCACGAAGAAAGAATTCCTAAAATATAACTCCTAAAGATGTTGCAAGGTAAGAAGTTTGCATAAAAAAAGTCAGAGCGTATTCAAATATCAGAAGCCGCAAATTCACGACAGACAATAATATATCTCTACTTTAAAACAGACTAAGAACCGAAGGTAGCAAAAACTATATCATTTATTTACATTGCATATTCTATTAAACATAGACACATGTCAGACTTCTATGTAATGACGAGTCCGAACCAAATGGTCAGACATAGGAAATGCCAACCAATTACACAAATGGCAGAGAGCGAGAGTGAAAGTCTAAGCAAGCATGTAAATAATAATTAGTATCATTAAATCATGTTGCAACGTGCATAATTAATTATTAAATCATTAAAATAGATACTCCTTCGAGGAAATGACATATCCGAAAGGTGAAATCGAAATTCCGGGCATAAAAGTAATACTTATGTCCCGGATACAGTTTTTCACAGAGCGAGGTATACCGGAGCGGACGTATCGGTAAATCTGACAGGCAATTTTCAATTTCATCATAAGCACAAGTAGACAAACTTTAATGAGAAACATATCAAGTTGTCATAAAGTTACATTTCATAGCGTGTTAGTTAGCGTGAATCATCATGGTGTTCGCAGTGTTCGAGGCGTAGGCATAGCTGTGCTTTTTTTTTATCGTGTATAGACCTTCGTTTGTCCACGATCTCGCCTGGTGGTAAGCGATGATGTGGCCGACGGTGGAGCACGAAGATCTATAAGACACCTGTTCACTCTCTAGAGCTTTTCAGGAAAAACAAAAGACGGCAGAGTATTCCACACCTTGGCAGTTCGCATAATAAATGTTGAGCTGTAGCGCTTGGTGCGAATACCACCCATTCGCACCAAGCGCTACAGCTCAACAGCTGACAAGGTAGGTACTGCGCCGTGTGTCTGCTAGTCCTTTGATGAAAAGGAGATGGTGGAAAAAGATCATGCAGTTCCTGGGCACATTCTCCGAAGTGTATGTTGTTCTTAACAGATCAACCGCGTAATCACCATTTGAATGCCGCCAGTGGCAATTTAACTGTGCATTAGTATAGACAGTATAGATTCAAGATATTTATTTGCATAAATAAGATTGAACTTATGTCGATGAGCGAAGCTTTTCTTATAAAACAGAATAACGGTCGACGTGGCTGAAATCGGCCTGGGAGACATCATCATCACATCAGACTACGGTAACCGCTTACCATCAAGCGGGCCGTGCGCTTGGTTGTTCTTCTGCGGAAGTTTTCTAATTCTGTATTTTGTTTATAAACACGGTTTCCTGGTAGCGGGGTGCTTGCAACAGCGGCAGTGAAGCGTACTTCCACAATCATTAGTTGATGCCGCTTTTGTGGCGATGTTTCGCAAGTGCCTAATTTTTCGCCAAGGTGAAACACGTTACCGGTAGTAGATTGGAAGGTTTCCATTACTGTATGAATGTTGATTATTAAGTACCAGTAAAAGGAGCATAATGCACGCATATGCCAATGTCGATGAATAAATTATAAAACTAGACTAAATAATACTTTAATAGAAGTTCAAGTAGTACGAAACACAATGATCAGAAAACAAGTTAAAATAATTACAACTTTAAAGAAATACAACGAGATCAAGTTTACAAGAAACTTTTTTATCTCTACACTAACGACCCGCTATGTCGGTGCTTAAACTGTACAAACCTTCCTCTTGAATCACTCTATCTGTGGGTGAAAACCGTATTCAAATCCGTTGCGTAGTTTAAAAGATCTAAGCATATTACATATGTCGCTAGTAAAATTATACAAGGCCAATGGGAAATTCCCAAAACTGCAAACCCGTTCTTACGGTATTTATGACTCAACGAGACATACGTGGTTTTTATGAGCAACTCTATGTTAGAAGACTCGCAAATTCCTTATGGAGACTTGGTGATTAGGTAGTTTGTTTAGAGTGCAAGGCAAGTCGTTGGCACTAGACATAGCGCAGTAGACATGATTAATGATCACCATGCATTGAATAATGCCTTGAGCTTGGCCATGGGACGCGAATTGATACAGTCTTCGTATCTTTAACACTGATAATATGTAGAGCTAGTGGAACGCCTTGCGACTTTGTCCGCTTTGGGTTTTTATACAAACTTCATCTTTCCGCTGTGTCCTAGAGGCACAGTACAGATATTAGTACTACGTACAGAACGGCCACTCCCTACCTCCCACCGGTTTTACTTACCCCACTGCGGTCGCGAGTTTGCCGGCACCACACGGGAACACGGCAACTTTCGCCTGCACGAAGGAGCGAAAGTGTGCTATCTCGCTCTTGCTATATTGGGTGGGGCCAACTATGACATTCACACATACAACGGCACCGTTTACGTACACAAACCATGCATGTGGTGATTGCGACGCGTTTGATTCATATATTTTATTGAGATGAAGCAAACGCGTCGCAATCACCACATGCATGGTTTGTGTACGTAAACGGTGCCGTTTTATGTGTGAGTGTCATAGTTGGGCCCACCCAATATAGTAAGAGCGAGGTTTCCGGGGTGTGCTAGAGATTTAATTTCAGAAATCTCTTTCTTAGTGCACTCCCAAATTTTTTTTTTTTTTTCTTAGGAAAACCAACAGCGGATAAAACTTTTTAAACTATCTTATGACAAAACAGGAAGCCAATAAAAGTTTTTCACGTTTAGGTTTTCACGTTTTGTCACGTTTATAAATAATAGGAGGAATTACCCTCCAGTTTCAAGTTTATAGGTCCAGCTGTTTAGGCTCTGCGTTGTAGATCAGTGTCACCAAGCTTTTTACAATTGACATTGTTGTATGTGTAAATGTTTTTATGGTATCGATGCGGTCGAACTGAGAGTAAGTAGCCGTAAGCAGTTTTGTAGGATCTACCAAAAATATCAAAGACAAACGAGGCAAGATCAGATTTTATTTAAACAAGTTCAATCCACAGTTAAATTGCTTCGTCTCAACAGCATCATGATCAACCTTTCTCTTCTAGAGCGCTGGCCTATTCTCGAACCTAGCGAGAGTCATTCTATGTAATAATCCACCACACAGATTTCAGGTGGTATTCTTGTTATTATATTTTTCACAGGAAGGAAAAAGTAGCTGGTGTTATTTATAAATTTTCCATAATTTCAAAATACAAGCATTGTCATTATGTTGCTATTTTGCTGATAGCGAATGAAATCTGACACAAAAATTGCTATCGTCGTTCCTGCGAATCATCAAATATTTTATTGCGTTGAAATGACAATAAAAACGCACGTTCTGCGTCTGGTTCGCGGTATCTGTAGCCTTACATTTCATTATTTGCGTAAAAAAGGAAAATTATGGAAAGAAGTATAATTTACATTTATGTAGGTAGACATATTTTTGGTGTGACCCTTGTGGGGGCGCTAATATTTATTTTTTCATTAACCCACAGCTAAGCAAGGTCTCCCCCAAATCTTTCAAGGATCTATATCATTGCAATCTCCCATAATCCTTTTTCGAAGGTATAATAATACCAACGAAATCAGGAATTTAGCTGGTAAGCCGGCGATTGCAACGACCTTGTCTCGCCACCACTTAGGTAGAAACTTTCGTGTAATCTGTACCGCGATCGCAAATTCCCGAATTCCAATAGTCTTGGTAACTTAATCTAGGACGGTTAACGCTCGCTACTTTTGAGGACAAAAGCGATGTATCGTGATAGTTTCCGTTCATCAGTTTAGAACTAATGAAGAGAATGCTCTGACTGATGCCATCCAGCATAGGGCACATTACAAGGGACATTAGCTGGAACACTGGCCTACTCTCGAACGAGTGATCGGGTCTTAATCAACACGGATCCAATGCGGATCGGAGATCGACACGTCCTTCGAATTATTAGTTCTTTGACATGCCGGTTTCTTCACGATGTTTTCGTTCACCGTATTAGACCACTACTAATGCATTGCACACATAAATTTTCCAAGATAGAAAAATCTAGTAACGGCCTTTGGATCGCTAGGCGGGGTTTACCTATTATAGTCCAAAACTGAATTAAATTGTCTGAACATTAAGTTGTAACCGACATAAGTTGAACTACGATATTTGCCACGATTGTCGTTTATCGCTTCCAAGAGTAGACCACCTGGCCTTATTGTGATGTTCGCTGCGGATCAGCGACTCTGAATTGGTTGGGGTTAGGCGTGGTGTCGGAATATACTCGGAATTACTTGGCTATTGTGCCTTTAAAAAACAATAGATGAAGCTCAAATTACTCGTGCCGAGAACGGTTAGAAGAGAAAAGGCACCATATGAAGAAAACAGTAATTTATTTAGATAATAAGTTATGTAGGTATTGTAGGTATAACGCAAAACTAACAATTGCGGGAGTAAAGTGGCAGGGGGCAGGATTCAATCTGCGAGGTTTTCATAGTAGATTAGATTTTTAGACTAGTCTCTTGGCGGGTTTTGTCGGATGAGAAATCCTGACTTATTGTATGGCGTTTGTATGTAAATTGTTCAAGACGTCTCAAGCAATGTTCGACATTAAGGGCGTTCCTTTCATTATTGTTAGATACGACTGTTCAAACACATGTGGGTGTTTATTTTAGATACAGTTTGCTATTGTAATGATACTAACAGATATACAGATGTGCAAAACTATTTTGAGTACCGTTAAATGCGTGAAGCAGTTTTACTGATGTATCTAATTGAGAATCAATAAGATTTATTGAGTTAAACAGTACACTAGTATTTTTAACAATGAGTCCTTTTGTGCTTGTTAGTAAATGTTACTAGACATTCGCTTAACGCCGAATATTCAGTGAATGATATCTAATCAAGGTAAATTTTTTGTTAATATTATAATGAGAGAAGGTTTGTATTTTTGTTTGTTACGAATAAACTCAAAAACTACTGATGATCCAATTATAAAAATTATTTAAGTAACCATTGGAATGCTACCTTATCCCTGAGTAATATAGGTTATATTTATTAGTAGCGACCCGCCCCGGCTTCGCACGGGTGCTTAAGTTTTCATTGCACCCATGCAAAGCTGGTGCAGATCGGCTAGTGTAGCTAGTTTTTAAATTGATGATGATCTTTAGTATGTTGGAGCAAAATAGCTCCTCAAAATGAGTTTTCTTTATTCTTTATTGTATGTACACAAATAATACATTAAATTTTTTATAGAAAAGACATATACAAAGGTGAGTTTTCTGTTCGAAGAACTACCTACTATGGAATACATTGTTTAGTAACTCATCTTACTACATCTACGAAAGAGTACTAATCTCCTCAACACAGGATTTTCCTAGGATGGAGAATAGTACTACCAAATCCATGTATCCAAGGTATTTATGAAATTAGCACTGTATCTATTAATATTGTTAAACCTACCAACTAAGTTTACTTGATTTCTAATCATGTTCTGGTTACAAATAAAATTCATTTCAATTTCAATTTCAGTAACATTAGACTATAATATTGGTATGCATGTTAATAATGTTAATATAGAATTACATTTATTTATAGGCATAAGGCGAAGATGACTTGCATAGTAATGAGGCATGAAGGCCATGGCAAAGACTGGATTGTGTCATTATTGCATTTAAATAATGTTTAGATTCTGAGATTAATGTCCCAAGCAATAGGACGATATAAAGAAACAGTCTTGGTGGGTATCACTGCAATGCTAGATATTCTACTTCTATGCAGTAGTGCGCATGCATTACTGGATTTAGGTAGACAATAAGGAAAATTACTAGGCAAATGAGACTTAACAACTTTATCCTCGGGGCAACATCAGCAGTGCAGTGCCACGCAGAATTTTAAGACATGTTTGCTTTTGAAGACTGACACTACTTTTAGGGTCAGGTGTGGCTTAACATTAGACTAATGTTTTTTTTTATGTCAGCAAGTGACAAGACAATCAAGGCGCTCAATTGATGTTAAGCACCACGCCTGACTTTTACAGATGCAGTGTCACCCAAAGCTTAAAGTTTTTAAGTGTTTGCGTAGCACTGCACTGCGCTTATCACCACGAGACATTGTTGTTAAGTCTCTTTCGCCCAGTAATTTCACTAGCTACAGTGGCCTTCAAACCTAAACACAGTAATGCTTGCACACTACTGCTTGGAGGTAGAATATCTGACACTGCGGTGGTACCCACCAAGACGGACTCTTGCTGAAGAGTCCTACCACCAGGTAAATCAAAAACTTAAATGCTTAGACAAGCAAGACAGAGCAAACAAAATCACTTTTTTAAATCATGCATCTGTAAAACCCCAAAAACAGAAAATGTCAGTTTATGAATAATCAATGTACCTATATCCCAGGTTTTTTCTTGTCAAAATTTCAATTTTTAATTATTTCAACAAACAATAGGTACATCAGGTAGGTAAGTCAAACAATCCACAGTCATTCTAAAAATTATGTGAAGAGGTTAAAAAAGTTTTATATATTTTTATTTTATAAAAATAAGACACCCAACACAGGTTTACACTACTCATTAGAAACATAATCTCCAAAGGTATTAAGTCTAGTGTTCCCGTAATTATAGGGTATCACAGCATGCGTTATTAGCGAGGCAACTTATTACTAATAAAAATTAACTTATCAAGTACCTAATTAAAGTAAGTACTTCTAAGTAACATAAATTTAAAAAAACTATTTTAAGTAGGTAGGTATATAAGTACCTATATGATTTGGTAAGAATTATAGTAAGCTTTCTGTGAAAAAATTTGCCTATTTCAGAGTAAATTTTTAGAACAGACAAGTTATAAATCAATTGTAAGCTTTATTTACATTTTAAATCAAAGAATGTATGTGCACTTACATATGTGGTGAATAATAATAAAATTTAAGGTCTTCAATGAATAATTTATACTCAAGTTTACAACTGAACAGTGTGAAATAGCTAAACTATTTTAATCTTTGTAGGTTTAAGTGTTGAAAATTAGAGTGAGCAAGTGTTTATTAATGTTTTGTTGAGTTTGTGAGGCGTAACTGAGTGGAGTAGGTACACAGTGAAATGAGTAATCGCACATAAATACCTCTCACTGCGGTTTCTCAATTTTTATACAAACTTTTCAGTGGGTTTTTAGAGCATGACTGGTTATTTTTGTAACTGGCCCTTAAACTCAATTTCTTGACAAAAAATATATATCTCGGGGTGCATTCCGATCGAGGCATTGGTTTACGTTTAACATTCTTATGAAAAATCTTATCAGAATCTTCGCAATCTGCTAGTAATCTTCCGTTATCTGGTAGCAGCGCCGCCGACGCGCTACGTATCAAACTTACAGCTTTCGTGGCACAAAAACAAGTACTTGAGTACCAAAAACATACGACAGCGTAAAATAAAAGAAGTACTCACCTCGATTATCAACAGTGTAATAAACAGCTAGCCGTAATCCAATAAAATCCACTGATCCTATTACCACGGGAGCACAACAAACATTATTTTCAGGAAAACACTGCCAAAATTAGTCACTCTCTATTTCACGATAAAACCCAAAATGTAACTAAAATTGGAGTGACTAATAAAATCCACTTTTTAAACACCGAAATAAGAGAAACTTATTTCATTATAACGAATTCGGATATTATCGCTAGCGTGCTATCCAACTTGAATCAACGGCCATTACTAAAAATGTTGCCAGCTTTTGAAAGTCACGTTACTAGCTCCCCATAACACTCACGTGCTTTTTATTGCCACAAACTGATTGAGTTTTTACCATACAGATTTCAAGATATTTATTTGCACAAATAAGTGTTACAAAAGGTCTTAAAAGTAATATGGCACTTAGAACTTATTTGCCCTTTTCAGGCATTTGATTATGTTGCTTTTAGAGGACAATTTTGTTATAGAATTTACAAATAAATGTTTTAAATCTTATCAAAAAAAGTGTTTTACATTTTACTACCACTTATTATGTAAAACACTATACACTTCAAAATAATCTTTACGTACCTACCTACCTAAAACCGATCTTGTGTCCTTCTTTAAGTCGTGCGCGTGTTTAGTACCTACACAAGAATCTATAAACCTTCTAAAATAATACCTACCAACTAAATTAATTTTTTTTGTGTTGATTTTTACTAAAATGTGTAGGTTTATTAATGATTTTGTTTGTCGGGAATGCTAATGTTGTTTGTGCTATCACAAGGAACCTATTCGATGTAGTATAGGTACAGAGTCCCAAAAGCTTTTTTTTTTTTTTTTTTAAACCTGTATTATCCCACTGCTGGGCAAAGGTCTCCCCCATATCTTTCCACATTTCACGGTCATCCGCTATTTCCCACCAGTCTGTTTGAAAGGTGTCGATGTCATCACGCCAACGTTTCCTCGGCCTGCCTCGGGTTCGTTGCCCATCTGCAGGCACCCATTGTGTGACAACTGACGCTTAAACGCCCAAAATCTTAGGAACTTAATTTATAAAACCATGGATTACGGTTTTTAGAGTTTTAATTTATTGTTTAAAATTCAACTTTGAATCTCTCAAACACAAATTTATCACTTTTATTCAAAACTTTTGTAACTTGCACTAATGCTAGGAGGGTGGATAACTCTGTATCTGACGTGTGTCATTATAGTATTGTATTTTAAATTTTAGTACGTAATTTTAAAAAAATGTTTTTGATGTAACGCTTTGGATGTCTGTAATGATATATTTTATTCCTTATAAAAAACTTGAAAACTTGAAACTTGATCCCAAAAGAAAAACACATTCCCAAAAAATTGGGAAATGCTCATGGACAGCAATGTTATCAAGTATTGTCACTGTCATTGTCAATAACATCAATTTTTTTTTCGCCTAATGGGCAGGCTAGAGTCTTGAGACCATACCGCCTTCAAAAACATTAATGTTTCGAAGTAAAAAATTTTTAGGAAGGCTGCGCGATCGCGCGATTCTTCATCGATCATCATAGACAACTTAGTGTACCTAATATTTTTTATTTATTTTCAACTGAGCGCTCCCATGCTTCGGAAGACACGTTAAGCAGTGAGTCCCAAATTTTTCAAAGTTGTTAGGCCATTCATGACAGAGGCCTTCAGGCGGCCACTCTTCTAACTCTGCCACCAAAGTTGACCACTGACTCATACGAACTTACTACCTACTCTACTTACTGTAATTTTTTGGAAGAGGCGCAACCGACTCATGAGTCATGATGATCATGTATGAGTGATGCACAAGATGCATGACATCTTTACTAGCGCACTTAGATTATTCATCTAGGTACTTCTAAGGGTGGAGTCTACCAACGCACTTAGATTATTCATCTAGGTACTTCTAAGGGTGGAGTCTACCAAACGAGAGAGCAGAGAGTTCCTAAAATAATCCAAGAGAATGTGAGCACTACGTTTAAAATAATCTTAGATTAGATCGCTAGTTGTTCCAGCCAAAGTAAATCAATTTTACGTTTTTCCAATGTAGGTAGGTAGATAGTTACTTAACTAGTAGGTAGAGGTACCTAAGTACCTACTAAATAATAAAAGACAGCATTAGAGAATAATTCAATTTATTTAACAATTTCTTCAATAGCCTTACATAATTTAATCAATGAAATAATTTGTGTTTTATAAGTGATTTTTATCAAACAGGATGGAAACATGTTATGTAGTAGCTTATACTAATTACTGTAGTAGGTACCTAGGTAAGGAGGTAGGTTTCGTACATGTTCGATTAAAATGCACCCGTTACACGCGCAAACGTATTGAATAGAGTGGTACTAAAGCCAATGTACGAAGAATACCTGCTTTCCCCTACTCATTGACAAACAGACGCAGGTAGTGGTAGGGTAAGCCAAACGTAGTGTTTTCGGCAAGGAAGTCTAACTAGAGAAGGGCCCGAATCTTAAAAAACGTGGCAAAAATTCGATTGCACGCTCACGCAGTAATGTTATTCAAGGTCAGCGAAGTCCACCGAATCATGATCTCTGGCTTAACGTATAATAAGCGTAGTCGCGGGTCATAAAATAGTGGCTGATTGAGTTGCGCATCACAAGAGATAATTGAACTGCAGAGACAAAGTACTGTTGTCTCTCTTACTCCCGAGTAAAAACTGAACATTCGTTCTCTTTCAATCAAAATGGTAAGAACATCGTTTTCAGTTGGGTAAATAATCACGAAAAAACAAATTACGTTGTAAAATCGTGTACTTACCTAAGGAATGTTATACCATTCGCTTTGTTGGTGCTTCTAGAGTTATTGGTACACTTTTTAAATACACAGGACGGCATTTTTCGCCTGTTTTTCACAAATTCGGCCGATGCGCACAGGTCCGTGTCTGCCAGTCGACTGATGCGAATGGAGTGAGCTTACTCCTTTCAACGTGAACCTTCATTATAAAGCGGTCGTAGTACTGTCAGGGCCCTTCTATACTTAGACTTCCTTGGTTTTCGGGAACTACAAATTAATATACGCGCAGACGTGTTGTTATAAGCGCGCAGAGTTTAATGAGTTATGCAGTTGAGCTGGTGGACGCCATGAGAGGCTAGGCATAATATTTAGTTCTTTTGTCAGGATAAACAAGGTCGAAGATAGGCATAATATTTAGTTCTTTTGTCAGGACAAACAAGGTCGAAGACTCTTAGGAGATTTAAGTGAAACTCACAGACTTCTGGCGTAGGATGAAAACGGCGGATATTTATAAACTAGGAACCCGCCCCGGCTTTACGTCTAGATCTTCCTCTTGAATAAATAACTCAATCTATAGCTGAAAACCGCATTAAAATCCGTAGCCTAGTTAAAAGATCTAAGCGTACAAACACACATATTATAGCAAAAGGACAGACGACGCGACGGCGACGGTGCGGGGAGCAACTTTATTTTTTACTTACTATCTAGGCTTACTATCTAAAAGAGCCTTCTTGATACCTACTCTACCGTCCAAAAAAAAAAAGTAAGTAAGCAGGCAGTAGGTAGGTAGGTACGCCACAAAACTAAGTTCTGTGAGGTACGCAGTTTTTTGCAAATTGGTTTTACACTAGATTTGTGAAGTGCAGACGCTGTAGAGCCTACGTCTGATTTTTATAGAGTAGGTATAGGTCTCTCGGCGGATCTAGGCTTCCGTGAAGTTAGCCGTTTCGATGGAGCTTTTTTTAACTAAATTGTCTTTGCGCATCACAAACGGCTAACTTCACGGAAGCCTAGATCCGCCGAGAGAACTATACCTACTTAGGATTTTCTTAAATTGCTCCATTCTTTTAGCTTATCCGGCCTCATATTCCACAGCAAAGTCTTGCATTCATGCGGAGACAACTAAAAAGCGGATTTTTATACTTTGTTTTCCTATAGGTGGTATACAAACATTTATCGAATTGGAAAAAAAATATTGGTCGAGGGCCGAGATTAGAATCCACGGCCTCTGATGGCCAGATATTTAGATTACCTACTGTTTTAGGTTTGAAGGGCACATACACAGTAGCGCCACTTTCGCCCAGTAATTTCAAACTGGGCGAAATTGGCGCTGTGATTCGACGAAAGACTAATTATAAGTATGTTTATAAGTGAAGAGCGTGTAGTGCCACACATAACTTCTAAAACCTAAAGATTAAGGTGACACTGCCACTGGATTGGTCCTAAGTCTGCTTGCAGCTTAACAAAAGGAGAAAAAAAAACAAATAAAAAGGATCAAAAATTACATTTCTGTACTCTATTTAAATACAGGCACTGTTGTTTAACCTAACACAGTACAGATAGCATAGCCATAATAATTAATACATAGCTTTATAGCCACCACAATTTAAAATTCAACGAACTCAATTAAAAAGTTTTAGGGCCTATTCCACCATCTGCAGACAAAATGGACAGTTGAGGCAAAATAGATAAATGTCTTTTTTTATTGTATCTGGCATCTTAAGAGCCTTTGCTCATGTATAAGGTTGCACCCGGCAAGGCAAAAGGATCAAGTTTGTAGAGTAAACGTTTGTACCTAGTCTCTGATAGTGTTTTATGCACAATTGGCGATCGGACCGTCGTGTTGTGTAGATAAAAACTACTAGCGATTTATATGCAGATATTGGACAAGGCATTCACTATAACATTGTAAATAATTAAAACTAAAATATCTATTGCATTTTTAAACATATTGAGTTAAAGTTAGTTTATTCATTTTACTGTAATAAAATAGGATTTCAACTTCAATTTGCATTGGAAGTTTGATCAGTAAAATGTAAAAATATAAATATAATATTTAAAAATTTAACAAAGTAAGTAGACATAATTTATTGAATACCAACTCATATTTTGTATAAATCCTAACTAATCTGAAAACAATGTTAAAAACAACACAACAAACAAATCATTACAAATAAAAACTATGATTTAACTTTAGTACAAAAAATAACATTTTTATTTACAACCTTTAAATAAAATAAAAGTACACTGCGCTTTGGCACTAACATAGTATGAATGAACATAATTTATATGTACGATCAACCCATCAGATTTGTAGGTTACTTTAGAATCTTTTCAAATTAAATCTATCATTCAGGCGAACATATGGCAATACTAAATGCTATGGTTTATTTCAAATAGTTATCCTAACTATCATAAAGACGTATAGCTTCAATTAGGAGCTTCCACGGGTGTAAGAAAATCTAGATTTAAACATTCCAGATTCCAACATATTAACAATAATTCGATGCGCGGTAGATTTTAGTGCAAAAATGATTTTTGACCCACAAATCAAATTGGTTGACTGTACCTCTCTCTCGGTTCTCACCACTAATGGTCTGTTCCTTAACCAGGAGTTAAGCAGCGTTTCCACTAGAGCTAAAGGAGGATGTGTTTGTTGGAACCAATAGAATTACTTCATTAAAGCTGTCAGAGCGAGACTAGGTAATCGAAGTGATTCTATTGGTTCATAACAAACGCATCCCTCGCTACACCTCCTCGCACATCTCTGGTGAAAACGCAGCCTTGATCTGAGAATCAGATCACCTGTCACTAAGTTCACATGTTTAAACTAGGTCCAAATGCGATATATTTGTGGTATCCTAGATATCGTATGACGATACGCGATCTCAATACGCCACCCGTCTTTTAGATGTGGATATGAGCGTCAGTGATACGTCATTATCATATCAAATTGTTAACACTTTTGTAAACGACTGTGTTATTTTCGTATTTTTATAAGCAAAAACCAACCTTATGGCCTGAACCGGTTTGCCTCTCAAAAAAAACTTGGACCCAGCTTTATTATGTCGATTGTGAAAGAAGCCTCTTCAATTAAGTACTATTAGAAATAGATACGATTATATGAAATGTACATCAAAAGCGTTTATGATATTTTATTGAATTTCTATCTACAAGTTTATAACAATACCTTGACTAAGGATATTAACTCTAAAATCACTGTTTACAATAAGTATAATATTCAAAATGTTCCTAAATAATGTACATTCCTTCTGTGTACTATGTATTTAATGGCTTTTTTTGCTTAACGTCTAAGTTTGGTGTTATGTTCCAATTCCGTGGTTTTGCTACCTCCGCGGCAACGTTTATAGGGAGAGCGCGATCTTTCCGTATTGTTGAACCACATCCATCCGTATGTTCAACATTGCGCCAACAATATGCATTTTTTTATATTAAAATATGATGTTATTAGAACTGCACATTGAACTATATGACGCTCGTTACATGTTTGCACGGTCGGTACACAACTAACGAACGAAAATATGCGAACAAAAATGAGCGAACGCCAACGAGTAAGCGAACAGTAGGATTATTATGTAATCCTAAGGTAAGATAAGATTTATTTCCAAAAGATACACATGTCTAAGGGTAGGTACTAATAAATACAAAACAAAAACTAAGCACAAAACAGCGTAAATGTAGAGGTAGACCCAGTATGTAGATCGATACCTTCCGTGCAAGTAAAAACTGTGTTACGGCAAGGTAACGCCTTACACCCCTTGAAGACCAATCTGACCATTTTAGTTTGATACTTAATTTCTATAACGTATTAATACCAAGAAATGAACAAGAGGAAGAGGTCGACCTGGAAAAAGATGGGAAGACATTTTCATAGAGAAAGCGGGAGCAAACTGGATGTCAAAGGCCAGAAACAGAGAAGTGTGGAAGAATATGGGGGAGGCCTACGCCAAAGAGGCGACTACTACTGATGGCGATACATAATACTAGTCATAGGCAAAGCATGTACCTAACCTAGTAGAATAAACCACCCCATGTACCTACCAATGTGATGACAATCAAAATATTGAGTAACTTAAATCTAAAAAAACTTGAAAATAAACATTTTAAACAACAATAAGGATAGGTAAGGTAAATCCTGTAGTTGTCGTCCGTACGTACTGTAGGTGTGAAAGAGACAGCCTGACGTAGCAACAGGCGGACGACAGCAACAACTTGCACAATAACCCTACCGGTGTTGATGTGTTACTGAAGGTTAGAGCTATAGAGCTCGTCCGGGGAAGGACTACCACCATATATATTTCTGCCGCCAAGCAGTAATGCTCGCATTGCTGTGTTCCGGTTCGAAGGGTATGGTTTCCGGTGAAATTACAGGCACATGAGACTTTCCATCTAACGTCTCAGGGTGGTAACACGCAAGTGATGTCTATGACGTTGCATGCGTACATAGGCTACGGTAACCGCTGACCATCAAGTGGGCCGTACGCTTGGTTACCACTTTAGTAGTATAAAAAAAAAAAAAGTTATGTCGTATGCTTGCGCTTGCTCGCTTGTTCGCGTTCGCTCCCTTCGATCGTTAGGTGTGTAACCATGGTGTTACTTTACATTGGCGCGTTGTTTCACCCGTTGCTCTAGCATATTCAAATTTTTTTCACTGTTAATAAACTTTTTTCAAATGTAAATACCTAAATATTCAAAAACAAGTTTATTATACAAAAAAAAAACAGTTATTTTCCAAATCTGATTGATATGAAAACGGAAGACCCATCATGCATGTTGAATTAAAAACTTTTTATAAAACTGAATTTCAGTAGACTTGCCTGCGAGTGCGACTGCCACCCTTAATATCCTGTACGAACATTAAAAAAATAATAAAAATAATTAAGATCTGCTCTAAATTATAGATGCGTTATTATGTCACCAGAGGGTAAATCACGAAAATTTATTTGACAATCGTAAACGTATCGTCGAGCTGAGGCCTTATCCGGAATAATGCTTTTGACAATCGTATCATCCAACTGTCAATTTGTATAGGATTTTTTACAGCGCCTCTTTAGTGCGTAAAATGAACTACAGAAATCTCATACCAGCTATAAGACAAGTTTACCATTACGTTTGTCAAAAGAGTTTTTCGTGATTCTTAGCGTTATTTATTTTAATTATCATTTGATACAAATAGTTTATTAGGACGCCACGTTACTTCAAGGTGACCTAACTTGGCCGCTTATACTTCACCTACTTACATCGATAAATGCATGTTTCATGTAAGTACATATTATCAAGTAATTAATTTAAATTGTCGCTCAGTACCGTGGACAAAGCAAATTTTGGCGATTTTTTAGAAATGGCGGCATTTCATCGAAAAGCTTAGGCGAGATTGACTTTTACAAACCAACATGACCCTTCCATTTCAATTACCTACACTTGTGCTAAGTAAGTAAGTTCGTATGAGTCAGTGGCCAACTCTGGTGACAGAGTTTTAAGGCCTCTGTCATGGCTAAGAAAACTAATTTTACACAATATAACACATAATAAATTAAACTAACACGAGAAAATCAATTGAAATAGAAGGACAATGTTGTATCGGCAAAATAGCCGAAGTACAAAAAGCGTCTGCCCAAATACTGAAACACTATTCGACTAATTAAATCTCAAATGATGACTGATTTCACATTTCCATACGATTTTGAAAACTAACAACCTTTTAAACAGTTAACACGATCTTAAATAAATAATAATAAACTTTATAGTCTATTTCACGTAGGAAAGGTACTAACACATTTGTTTTTCCTTTTTTCATCATCATTAATTCGGCAATGTCAACGTTATAAAATACAAACAGTTAACCACAATTTATAAATTTACCACAAGTTCAATTTGCAATTTAAACTATAAACTATAGACTCGAATTGTAAACCATAAAATACCAAACCTGTCAGCAGCGCCATTCCTATGTGAAATGGATTTTAAAATAGCGTTTAAGTATTCGGGTGTTGCTTGTCAAAATGATAATGTCAATGTTTGAGCCTACAATATATTTATCTTGTAAGCTCAAACGTCTCAAACGGTTAGTATTCACTAACCCAAGGAAATGTGTTTCTTTCTCTTTGGCGATCATGTTGTAAACGACAAAGACTGATAATATAATATTCGTTGACGAAGAAAACGGGTCAAAGCATCGTTTATACGTCAAGGCAATAATTGCTACAAAACATTTTTATAACACCCCAAAAAAAATCGATTCAGGCGGAACTTGACTCGGTGGCTTAATTAGTAGAGAATTCGCTTATCAAGTGGTAAGTTGTTTAAGTCCAAGTAGTTTTTTTGGGATATCATAAAATTAACAATTTAAGTGTGGTTACACTATAAGAACCAATAACATTATTTTTCAATATAGCTACCTAAATTTCTCTCAATAAACAAGGCGACTTACTTTATTTGGCTACTGATAACATAACAAGCCCGAGCAGTGTTGCCAACTAAACATAACTTAAATAGCAATAAACAGTATTGATGTATTTAAATATATTTTGAACGGATCAATAACAAAATTGGAACCTAGCCACGTTTGTTGGTTAATTCTTCTAGGACGCGAGAAATAAATGTTAATTTGTCTAGTCGTTACACGAAATTAAGCTTTATCAAGCTTGTTATAGTAGCTTGAAAAACTAGCCTCCCGGTCATCTTAATACATTTCAAAGTAAATCTCGATCCTTTATAAAGACAGTTTTTTAATGAATCTAATAATCTGTACTTAATAAAAATGTCGGGTGTTAAATTTTTTTATTTTTTTTTATAAATTTCTATGGTTATGTTCTAACTGTATAGTTGGCAGCACTGGAGGAGTATAAAGTCGATATACAAGGATAGGGTTGTCGAGTGTACTGTTGCAGTGCTACTTGTCGCCGCAACAGGCGGTGCAATCGAGGCAGCCCTGCTGTGGACCGCCTCGCGACCGCTACCTTTTCCCGCGACACTGCTGCTCCTGAAATACAGCACCATCATCATGACAGTTTGTTCCCACGCTTCCCACTGCTGGGACACTGGCATATTCTCGAGCGAAAGTGATTGGGTCTTAATACACCGCGCGGACCCAATGCGGATTGGTGGATGGCATATTACTGTTAGCTGTTCCCGCGACTTCGTTCGCGTGGAACTCGGAAACCGGTTAAGAGTTAAACGGTTTAAGAGTAGTAGAGTTCTCTGTGATAGAGCTCGTCCGGGGAAGGACTACCACCATACCTATTTTTGCCGCCAAGCAGTAATGCTCGCATTGCTGTGTTCCGGTGTGAAGGGTATGGTTTCCGGTGAAATTACTGGCACATGAGGCTTTCCATCTTAGCCTCAAGGTGGCAACCCGCGAGTGATACCTCTGGTATTGCAAGCGTCCATAGGCTGCGGTAACCGCTTACCATCTTGTGGGCCGTACGCTTGGTTGCCATTTCAGTTGTATAAAAAAAACCGTACTTTTTTCCGTGATAAAAAGTTGCCTATGTCCTCGGTCATTAACTATCTATTTAAAATTTCAGTCAAATCTGTTGTAGAGTTATAGAGAAACAAACATTCATCCAAACTTTCGCATTTATAATATTAGTGTTATTAGTGTGAATAGGGTAATTAATGTGATTGGTGACGCACCCCAGCTTTGCAAGGTTGCGTATAAACCTTTTTCTTGAATTAACATATCTATTTATGAAAACCGCATTTAAATTAGTTCCGTATTAAGGTGGCAGGACGCGACTTGGATTTATACTATGATAGTATGTTAGTAATAGTATTATGTGTGACCTGCAGCAGCCGCAGAGCCTCCAGCAGCTCCTGCTTGTCGGCCAGCAGGCTGGCGGCCTCCTGCTGCGCCGCGTGCGCGCACTGACGCAGCACAGACGCCTCCTCCACCTTACTGCAAGCAAACAGAGTTTAAGAGTACTAGAGTTCTCTGTGATAGAGCTTGTCCGGGGAAGGACTCCCACCATACCTATTTCTGCCGCCAAGCAGTAATGCTAGCATTGCTGTGTTCCGGTGCGAAGGGTATGGTTTCCGGCGAAATTACTGGCACATGAGGCTTTCGATCTTAGCCTCAAGGTGGCAACCCGCGAGTGACACCTCGTCGTCCATAGACTGCGGTAACCGCTTACCATCTTGTGCGCTTGGTTGCCACTTCAGTTGGGAAAAAAAAAAATTCTTCATCATGACAGCCTTTTAATGTACCCACTGACCACTGGCCTTTTTTTTTAGGAGATGGGTCAGCGTTTAGCTACATCTACCTACATCTCGCCAAGCGTAGATGAGGCCTATTGGTTTAGTCACGCTTTCCAAGAACTTCAGACATCATAAAGGAACGCGACGAGTCACTTGGCACCATGGTTTTGGTCTGAAGGGTGGTTACAAGCCACGACCGAAACCGAACCGACCGAATTGGCTACTCCATTTGACACTACCCAGGGGACACGTATATGGTTTAAGGATTAACCTACAGACGTCACGACTCAGCGCGTTTTGATGTGAATTTTAAAATTCAAATTTAAATCGCCTTTTTTTACTACGAAACCATTAATTTCTGAAATTATTAATGAATTATATCATTTTTTGCATAAAGTCGATACTTCTGAACACAACCATTTTGCAAAATCAGTCATCATGCCTATTTAGTTCTAAAAAGCTCCGCTCGCATCGAAACGGCTAACTTTACGACAGTGGAAATCCGCACTTTAAAACCACTGATTTCAAATTACTAAACTTTGTACTCACGCTCTCAACTCCCGATTATCCTCCGCTATCCTCTGCAGCGTCAGCAATCTCCTCTTCAGCTCCTCATTCTCCCCGCTCAGCCTAGATATCTTCTCTCTCGCTTCATCGAGCTCCGGGATTGGCTGCGGCGTGCTCGGTGACGTCAGAGTGGAGGGCGTGGCCACGGGCGGCCCGAAGTGGAGTACGCCGGTGGAATCACGCGTCATCCGTAATGACGTTAGAGTGACGTCGAGGGGTTGAGGAGGGGGGGATGATATGGAGTGGGTTTGACGGTCTTCTATTAGGTGGAGCTTCACGCTTTCTATCAGAACCTGGAATTTTTATTAGCATCAAGAAAATGAAATTCAAAGTTATCGGATAAGCAAAATTCAAACTATATTTAAAACACCGTACCTATTACTGCTGACTCTCATTCTTTTCCGTCTCGATTTCCAACCAGGACAACTAATGATTGACCAGATAAACTTTATCGATTTACTTGAGATTTTTAACACAAAATGTATAAAAAAAGGTACTGTATTGTTTTTATGTATGGAACTACACAGGTGTGAAGTAGTAATTACCAAACCCACGAATTAAAGAGCGGGTCACACTAAACCAGTTTCGACCAAACTCACCTCTAAAGGCATAGGAGGGACCACCACCTCATCCTCGACCAGCTCAGCCAGAGCTAACGCCGTGCTCATGTTGAGAGCTAAGCTCAGGTCTCGGATCCGAGCTTCTAGTAGCTCGTCGAACGGTGCTAAACCTGTTGGTTCACCCTGAAATCATTGTTAAGTATATTAATTTAGTAAAGTATTTTTTTCTTGACAATTTGGGTGATGTGGAACAATCTTTTCTCTTTGCACACCAACTCTCGGGCAAAAATTACGCAGACCCAATGTCGATTGAGGGATGATGTATTTGTGTTCTGAATAATTAGTAATTTGACATGCCGGTTTCTTCCAAATGTTTACTTTCCCCGTTTGAGAACACTAGCAAAGTAAGCAAGAGTAGTAGAGTTCTTTGTGATAGAGCTCGTCCGGGGAAGGACTACCACCATACCTATTTCTGCCGCCAAGCAGTAATGCTCGCATTGTTGTGTTCCGGTTCGAAGGGTATGGTTTCCGGTGAAATTACAGGCACATGAGAATTTCCATCTAACGTCTCATGGTGGTAACACGTAAGTGATATCTACGATATTGCATGCGTACTAGCATTTATCTATTTGTAATTGAATCTTTTTTAATGGGTTCAAGTCATTGGTTTAAGCCTGAATCTATAAACTAGCTCATAGTCAGTATAGTGTGCCAACGGTTCTTGGCCATCGTGAAGTTAGCCATTTGTGATTCGCAAAGACAATTTAGTTCGTAAAAGCTCCATTGCGCATCGAAATAGCGAACTTCACGACGGCCGAGATCCTGGCAGTACTATAGTTACCTTCTCATCAAGCTGCCGAGGTAGTTCCGTTCTGATTAGCCTGGCGGCTACATTCGGCACTTCCCGCGCTTGCAACGCGCCATATTCGTCCACATCAGGCTCCGTCCACGCGCGCGCTCGCATAGAGAACTTGTTCTAAGTGAGTATGATACTTTTTATTATCATTTTTGATATTGTATCAGCCGGGTCCCACTGCTGGGCAAAGACCTCCAGATTCTCTCCAGATTACGGCTATGTTAAGCCAGAGAATGATATATTGGTTGAGGAATGGCAGTTCTAAGCATGTGATGAAGAGTAATCAGGAACACACTACACTTCCGCATAGCGCAGTTTTTTCGTTTACTGCTTTGACTGATGCGTTTGAATTGTAAAATCGAATACAATCCATTCGATTTTCCGAGCGTATATGCTACTAAGAAATGTATTTTACTCTTAATTATAGTCAGCATAAATAATTAGCGCAGCGGGATTGGATAGTCCAAAATTCCACTAACCACTGACCCTTTGTTACTCTCAAGAATTTGCGTACTACAGACTGTTACATAATGACTATTTTTAGACTATTTTTCAGATTAAAGACTTCCTGAGATACTTCTATTAAGCAAAACTGGCGCAGCCTGCTTGGATTATGACTATTTATGCATTATTTTACTTTTTAATCAGTGTTCTGTGGTTACTCTTCATATGTTTGTATCTAATTGAGTAGTGTTCCTATAATGCTAGACATTATCATTCACACATGTGACGTCACAGTGTTATGACATGAGATGAATGACAATGGGATCATGCTATACATTTGCATGCGAGACAAGGATATAGTTATAAAGCTGTTTTACACAAGTTCTATAATAATTACGGAAATGGATAGATATGCTAGACATAAATAAAATCATGGCAATACTAGAAAGCGTCTATCATATAATTTAACATTTAAATATTATTGTGTTGTAGGAAAATTTTTAAAATCAATCAGTAAATATAAAAGAATACACACAGTTTTGACATTTTCTTTAATGTTAAAAAGATTTTATGTTATAAGACAATTAAATCTGATCGAATGCATGTTAGTTTACCTGTATAAACATCAGATGGCGTGGGTGCAGCTAAGATGAGGGATGTAAACACAGAAAGGTAGCAATGAAGCGTTTGCAAAGATGTTTCTCGTCACTTTACTTCTGTAACTTTTGAGACTATTGTGGATTCACACAAACTTGTAAAATAGTTACGGCTCGGTAGCTGTGATGAATTCATATCCATACTAATATGATAAAATGAGAAAATAGCACTGTCTGTCAGTCTTGTCATTTGTCAAGCATTGTCACAGCTAAACCGTCTAACATCTTAAGTCTCAGATCCTCCATTGTCTTACTGTTTCAACCCTGTCGACATTGACATTGGCAAAATTGTGGCAAACCCAGCCACAGACGCCACAAATTAAAAGAAGAAAAAGAAGGATTGAGATGAAAAGAACAGAGACAGTTTTAAAATCGGGAAGGACGAAGGACACATTATGCTACTCATTACGTACCACGTGACCCAATGGGAGCTAAAACTAGTCAATAAAATAAATAAGTAAACACGTAAATTAAACTCGTTGGAACTCTAAAACCCAATCCCTGATTATAAGATAAACGTTGAAAACCAACCAAATTGTATAAGTCAGCTCTACCGAGCCGTGTGTGACAGAAACATCTTATATCTCATTCACTCATACACACAAACCCCCTTGGCTACGACACAACCTCTACTGCTAGTCGGCAAACATGATACCACTACGTTAAAACGATCTAGATTCAACGATCGTCCAAATACCTTGAGCCGTTTCTTTTTGACGATAGCCGAGCGGGCGATGATTGGCATAGAGAAAAAAACACATAGACACGTATATAGTCAGAGAATGGATGCAGATAGTTCGATGTCAGAGTTCTGTACAGAGGCCAAGCTACCATACAAAATGCTTGTCAATCCACACAGCATCATCTAGCCCCAAGCTAAGCAGAGCTTGTGTAATGGGTACTAGATGACTGAAAACTTAATACAATACCTTCACAGATAGATATTTTAATTCTTCATAGAAAATAGAAATACCCAGAACACTCGGAACAAATATTTGCAGATCGTACAAGCATTTGTTCCAAGGCGGGAATCGAACCATCAACCTCTGCGTCGCAGGCGGACCTTCGCCCGCCGCGCCACATCGGTGGTCAAATGTTATGTAAACTTAGATTTTTTCTTCCAAATTTTCAATACTGTAACACCTTTTTATACCGGGTTTACACTGACATAAAAGTTTTTTATTTATATAGTTTAGACACCCAACGAAGAAAACACACAAAATAATTTATATCTTTTTGTGCAATTATAGGATGGCACGACAAGCCCTGTTTTATTTAACCGAAGAAATGGAGGAGGTTCTCAAGTCAATTTTTTATTGTACTCAACTGACAGTTTAGTAGTGAGTCTTGTACACACATTGCCGTGCTATTTAGTAAAAAATACAACACGCATTTGTACGAAGCTTGGCATCTGAACGGCATATACTCTGTTACTTAGTTCAATATTGTTACAGCAATTAAGACCTTACAGGGTACGAGATACGATGGCATGTGATGATCGGTGGTCATGCAGTCTGATGGGTCTATAGATATTATCAGATCAAGGATATGCAAACGTTAGCATGAAACACTTTAGTCAGAAATAATTCGATGCTAAATCAGCAAAAAATGCAATTGTTATATTTTCATTGCAAATAAATGTTTGAATAATTAATTTGACAATTACACGCGTAATGGTACCTATAGATTCTGTTGTGCATTACTCAAAGCTATAATAAAGACAGCACCGTTCTTTGATAACTCTGGTGTTTAAGTTTTATAATATTCTTAAAACTCGAAGTACCACTTGAGTCACACTCTGAACATTCCCCAAACATTTTTTTTTTTTTTTTTATACTACTAAAGTTGTAACCAAGCGTACGGCCCACTTGATGGTCAGCAGTTACCGTAGCCTATGTACGCATGCAACATCATAGATATCACTTGCGTGTTACCACCCTGAGACGTTAGATGGTTAGTCTCATGTGCCTGTAATTTCACCGGAAACCATACCCTTCGAACCGGAACACAGCAATGCGAGCATTACTGCTTGGCGGCAGAAATAGGTATGGTGGTAGTCCTTCCCCGGACGAGCTCTATCACAAAGAACTCTACTACTCTTGACATAGTGCTAAAATCTCTTGAGTCAAAACCTTTTTAGGATATTAACATTTAGTTTGCTTTCAAGTTAATATTGTAAGCTTATTAATTTATTCATGCTAACGTTTATCACAATACAAATTGGTTTATACTTTTAGAAGGAAACCTACCGCAAACACCCTTGGTTTATAGAAATAATCTTGATGTGACATGCTGTTAAAATAAGTAATTAGTTTTACAATAAATCATTAGTGTGATGTTGAAAACAGTAATTTAAAACAATATAAATAAAAAAGGTTCATCTAATGTACTGTGTATTTTTATGTTAGATAATGCAATGAGATCAAAGGATATATTTCTTGTAAAAAGTGTTAAAAATTCATTGGCAATAATAAATGGCAACTAGGACGTATGTACACATGCTTGTAACTTGCAGATACTAAATTGGAATTTGTATACACCAAATAATATAGGTTAGTTTCATCATAAGCTGGATTCGACCTACTTCTGGAAATTCTGCAGAATGAAAAATGTCAAATATAAGTAAACTTTTTTTTTTTTTTTATACAACTGAAGTGGCAACCAAGCGTACGGCCCACAAGATGGTAAGCGGTTACCGCAGCCTATGGACGCTTGCTATACCAGAGGTATAACTCGCGGGTTATATTATATTTATCACTCACAAACTGTCAGTTTACTCGCGAATAACTACGAATTATTCGGAGAATAGTGCCTATTCGAGTTTGGTCGAATCCTACGCTTTGTAATGCTTTGACATACGATAAACTGAAATGACATCATTTTTTATAATAGTAATAAGATTATGCCCAGCAGCGGGCAATACAGGTTAATAAAAAAAATATTGACACAATAATGTTACAGGTATGTGCACATCCGCCCTTATATGTTACATTTTAATTCCCTAAAAGAGTAACAATATCAAAAGCAGCTACCTGAAACTCGTCCCACGGTATAGCGGTACACTCATCGTTCTTTAGATCATCGGCTGCGAACCGTAAGCAGGACTTGCCGTTCGCACTCTGATGGACAGCGTGGATGTTGTTTAGCCGCCAAGTGGACGTCGATATCTGGAGAAACATTTAATATAAATAAGAGAATTAAAAGATCCTACAACTGGCAGATTTATCGTAGATAGCGATTTCTTTACAAACCGTACACAACAAGGACAAACTTCTCATCATAAAAATCCTCATCATTTCTTCACAGTTTTTTTATAAGACTAACTTAAAGTTTCAATTAAAAAATGAAACAAAAATCATATATAAGGCGGAGATAACCAATACCTCTCTTTTTGCCTGTTTTTCCACCAAAAGGCCTCCGTCATAGCCTAAACACTTTGAAAAAGCTGGGACCAACCGCGTAACGACGCACGGAACCGCAGTTGCGGTCTCGCTCACTCTAACGCAACTTCTATTGGTTGCATCCTTGTCGGGTCGCAATATCGAGTATCGCCTTAGCTTAGTCTTTGGATTTGACCAATTTCTAGAACTATTCTGGGTATAAGCTAATGTTAAATACAAGTAAAATGTCAAGTTACTTTTAGATAACTACGATTTCTTCTGAGGATTCTTCTTCCTTGAGGTTGGACTCGACCAAACTGGTATACACTATGACAATCAGGTAAACTTACAACGTCTCTTCGCCTGCAGGAGCTGGTGACGGAGTGGTCGCTGGGCGATGAGGAGCGCTCCACCACCTCTGCCGCTACTTCGACCCCGCTCGAGTCATGGCAGCGGCCGTGCTCGAACTCTCTGCAGATAATCATTTGTGATATTATCGCGATTACGATGTTGGTTATCTTACCACCAGCCTAGCCGAGTTTGTTGCCAGATTCTTCTAGATTGGGGTGCTTGGAACTGGCGTAATTTTACCTAGCTTTAAAAAGTTTCAAAATGATCCTTGTGATATGATTGAATAAATATATATTTTTACTTTACTTATTTTCTTTCAAAACACGTGTTGATTCTACCAACTTGTGGTATAACTATTCTGAGAATAAGATAATGTCAAATACACGTAAAATGTCATGTTACTCCTAGATAACTACGATTTATTCTAAGAATAGTGCTTATAAGAGTTTGGTGGAATCCAACCTAAGTAGCTAGTGGCCATCTCTTGTAACGCAGTTAATAGAGCGCCTGAAAGCCTCCGTCATGGCCTGACAACTTTGAAAAAGTTTGGACAGAAGCGTCAACTAAAATTGCCAATGGCGGTCACACATCCAAATGATGACCCGCGGAACCGCGGAGTTGCTTTGTTAAGAACTTAGTCAGCTGTGCTAAAAGCGTTTTAATTTATGTCACTAAAAGGTGATTGATTTGATTTAATTAAGTAGGTCCAACTTCGATAAAGAGGTCAACCGACGAAACCGATTCGGATGGGCAGCGGGAAGTTACGGCATATTTTCTCGTCACAGATACTGCAGAGCTTCAAGACCTATCAGTGCGTGTTGCTAGTGATGACTTATGGCACTGAGACGTGGTCGCTAGCTATTGGTCTTATTCTCAAGTTCAAATTCACTCAACGAGTTATGGAAAGGGCTATGTTAAGAGTTTCACTACGCAATTGAATCCTTAGAAGAACCAAGGTCACCGACATAGCACTTAGAATAAGTAAGTTGAAGTGGCAGTGGGCAGGCCATATAAATAGCTTTCAGAACCGATAGCTGCTGGAGAACCTGGAGTTCTCGAATGGCGATAAACGAACTGGAAAACGACGTGTAGGACGGCTTCCCACTCGATGGCCCGATGAAATTAAAACGGTCGCAAGAAGTTGGCGGATGGTGAAGGCATGATTAACGTAAGAAAGACAAGGTAAAACAACACAATATTCATGAGTATTTTCATCTTTGAAATTTCTATTATATAGGGTCTTTGATTATTAGTGCGCGATATTCAAGGAATATGTTCCACACACAAAAGAATACGTGTTCTTTTTTTTAACGTTTTGTCTGAAAAATCTCGAGAAAATCGATTACGTTTTTCTGGTCAATTATTAATTATCCTTGTTGGAAATTGAAAAGGGAGCGCGTGGCGCATGTCGATGACCCACGCGTCAATGAGCCGCGTGCTAATAACCCGCGCGTCAATGACCTGCGCTCGTCAATGACCCCCCTATAACCGCTACGGGGCTGCGTGCTCGAATATTGTATTATTACGCTATTTCCAATAATAATAAATAATAACTGATCAGATATACGTAATCGCTTTACACGAGATTTTTAAGAGAAAATATACAGAAAAAAAAAACATAGGTACATTATTTATTTTATTCATGTGTGGAACCTGTTCCTTGAATATTGCGCACTAATAATCAAATACCCTGTATATGTTTCGACATAGAGCTCAAATTCGCACGCACGTTAATAGCAAAGATGGCAATGTTCCGCTGTCTAGCTCAGAATACCTTGACATAAAGCTTAAGCTAACACAGAAAGCGTGATGATGGCGTAGTACTGAAATCGTGTTAGTGTGAGCTATGAAAATACGCAAAAGCGTCAGCTTCCCGCCACTGAGGGCGTGGCGGTGTCGCGACGTGTTACCACGCGTTCATCACGCCACCACCGCGCCCCCTATGTGCCGAAGCCTGAACTACAGATCAAGCTGAATATCAACAGATTTTTACCACAAATATGATGAACAAATGTAGAAACAAAGCTATAACATTCAAGAATTATCATGGTTGACTAACGATGATCCATTATCTGCTACGAGTAATAACATTCAAGAATTATCATAACATCTATAAGATCTTGCATGGTTTATATGGTTCTCATGATAAAGAGCTTAAAATGTTCTGGATATTTACTAAACTAAAGTGGCAATAATAAAAGCACCGCTTAAGTCAGACCACTTCTAGGAGGCACCACAAATCAACGAAGTTAGGCAACGTTCTGCGCGATCAGTACTTGGATGGGTGACCGCCAGTGGAATTTAAACCTGAACGCTTCTGTGCTGCGGAGAGCATTGAGATGTCGGTCCCAGTTTCGGCCATGTCGTAGGCCTATTTCAATTGTCACCAGAATTGGCCACAAGTAAAACTCGACTGCAAAAATCTCAAGATGTCTTCTGTCATGATAAAGCTCGCTAAATGAAAATAGAAGTAACGGCTATCAGTTTAAAGCAGGAAGTCCCGTGTCATTCAGGATTTTATGTCGAGTCATGTCACTTTTTGCTTCCTAGACGAGGGGCGAGCTTATTGACTTGCTGACTGATTCATACGAATTATAACATAACCGCAGATAATTATAATGGTTTCACTCGTCTGACCTATACATACTACACAGATAAAAAAGTTTCTTACCCCCTCCCTCTCTTATCGTTTACCCCGCTGAAGTGGTCTGACTAAACTAGTCCAGATAGCCGTATATTAGTCAAAATGTACAAATGTGCGAGCAAAAATCAGAGTTTCTTGAACCATAGTTATTGAGGACTCACTTATTGGCTCGCCACGCATTCGCGTACTCATTGCTGTGTTCCGCCACCATCGGCATGAAAGCCCTTGAAAATATACAACCATAGAGTTTATACAATATCCCAAGGTGACACCGCGCGGGTCACGTAGTGCTAAATATAAATCTCTGTTAGCTATTTTTTTTTATAAATGGCAGTCGTCTGGTTAGACAATATTGCCAGTGTCAAGAATTATAATTCGAATTTAGAATTTGACGAACAAAACTTTGAAAGAAATTATGGCACTCTTAAAAAATTTCTAGGGGAATCTTCGACCAAATTACAAACCAACATCACCCTTCCATTTCAATCATTTACAATTGTGACAAGACTACGAGTCGTATTGGTTAAACTGCCACCAAATTTACGCAATAAAACTCAAAATAACACGAGAAAAACAATTAAAATAGGAGGACCATGTCGTACCGGCAAAATGACAGAAGAAACTCGTTAGCTATGTCTGTCTTTCAAATCTATTATATTGACAAGGATTTGAATTTTGATAAGAATGACAAGAAAATACAATACTTGGCGAGCCGCTAAAACGACAGTTTATTTTATGAATTAGGGGGTTTTATTGTCCAAACAGTTTGTCCAATAAGCCTATAAACTAAGTTAATATATACCATATATTAACTTAGTGGTAGTGGGGGTAGGTCGTGGTTATTAGTTTACAGGTATATGCCATCGATTAGTCAGCCGACATGCTATATCATCCATACATGTCATATGATGTTATGCATGCAATATACAGGTTGTTTCTTTATTAGTACATAATATTCAAGAGATAGGTTCAACAAACAAAAATACACAATACCTTTTTTTTTAATTTTGTTTTAGAAATCTCGAGTAAATCGATAATGTTCTGGTCATTGTTAATATATTCGAGCGCGCGCCCCGTCGCGATTATGAGTGGGGGGAGGGGGAAACGCGCCGCGCGCGGCCCGTCTCAATTTCCAACAAGGATAACTAACAATTGACCGGATAAACTTTATCGGAAGTATAAAAATAGTGCACGATCAGTACGCACACTGCAGTCTATAAGGTGAGTAGTAGTGAGGTGTATACCTGAAGGCGACGTCCGCGTCGTCCGGCGACTCTGCCGCGAGCCCCACCACCACGTACCGCTCCGAGTCCGAGCTGGCGGTGGAGGCGGCGTCACTGCGCGCGTCGTCGCGCGTCAACGCGCTGTCGATCGACGTCACCAGCGACGTGAAGCCGCGCCGCATCGACGAGAACCCTGACGGTTTTAGATTATACTCAAACAATCTTCAAATTATAATAAATAAATAATGCTGAACCATCCACACATCATCTAGCCTCAAGCTAAGCAGAACTTGTTTTATGGGTACTAGATGACTGATACTTAATACAATACAATACATAGATAGATATTTTTTATTATATATAGAAAATACCCAGAACACACGGAACAAATATTTGTAGATCGTACAAACATTTGACCCGAGGCGGAAATCGAACCCGCAACCTCCGCGTCGCAGGCGGACCTGCGCCCGCTGCGCCACATCGGTCGTCAAACTACTACTTAAAATACATTTTTTTTTATATCTCCAAATTGCATACCACCCGATGTTAGGTAGTTACCGTAGCCTATGGACGCTTGCAATACTAGAGGTATCACTCGCGCGTTGCCTTTTGAAGAACCCCATACTGTAGGCTCCAGGGAAAAACCTCAGCAGGAAACTTGCCTCCAAAGCTGCCTATGACAGGGCTGGGCGGCGGCTGGTGCTGCTCGATAGGTATCGGCGGCGGCGCGTACGCGTCCAGCGACGTCGCTAGCACTCCACTGTCGCGGTCGAGGAGCGACGGCGCCATTGTCGCTTCAGAACCTTAAGAAAAAAAAATTACCCTTATAAGTAAATAAATAAATAAGTTCGTATGAGTTAGTGGCCAACTCTGGTGACAGAGTTTCTAGGCCGCCCGAAGGCCTCTGTCATGGCCTAACAACTTTGAATAAGCCGGGACCGACTGCTTAACGTGCCCTCCGAAGCACGGGAGCGCTCAGTTGACATTGCCATTGGCGGTCACCCATCCAAATGGTGACTACGCGAAACAGTGTTTAACTTCGTTGATCTGTTAGGAACAACTTAGCCAGCTACGTCACGAGCGCTCCTGAAAACCTGTAATTGGCTTTCTGCTTTACACCTATATTTATTGTGATAAATAAGCTGCTGGTTTTCCAATATTCGTTTAAACGAATAATTTTTTTTTTTTTTTTATACAACTGAAGTGGCAACCAAGCGTACGGCCCACAAGGTGGTAAGCAGTTACCGCAGCCTATGGACGCTTGCAATACCAGAGGTATCACTCGCGGGTTGCCACCTTGAGGCTAAGATCGAAAGCCTCATGTGCCAGTAATTTCACCGGAAACCATACCATGAAGGTTATGGTTTCCGATACAATTAAATTATTGCATAAAAATGTTAATATAATGAAATGTAAATAATAGAAACAAATAAATTACAAGTCAAAAAATAATAATTAATGTAATTACAAAATAATAAATAGAAAGAGAGATAAATAAATTAAACACAATCAATTAATAGTAGAGCACACATATGCGTCTTGCTCACATAACTTTAGACACACTGATAATATCCTCGACCACTCATCAGCAAACAAATAGAATATAATTCTTGAATAGATAGAAGACAAGAGTAGTAGAGTTCTCTGTGATAGAGCTCGTCCGAGGAAGGACTACCACCATACCTATTTCTGCCGCCAAGCAGTAATGCTCGCATTGCTGTGTTCCGGTGTGAAGGGTATGGTTTCCGGTAAAATTACTGGCACATGAGGCTTTCGATCTTAGCTTCAAGGTGGCAACCCGCTAATGATACCTCTGGTATTGCAAGCGTCCATAGGCTGCGGTTACCGCTTACCACCTTGTGGGCCGTACGCTTGGTTGCCACTTCAGTTGTATAAAAAAAAAAAAATCTTCATCTAAATAGTTTATTCGATACTTTGCACTTACCCATCTTCATATCCTGAAGGCTGGATGAGTCTAAAGGCACACTGTCGACGTCTCTGGAGGACTCTTGGCCAGGACAGTTGGATGGTAGGACGAAAGTCAATTCCACTGCCGGCACCACCACGCCTACCACGATCGCTCTGCGCAAACCAAACAACATCATCATGACAGCAACAGTGCCACTGGCCTACTCTCGAGCGTGAGTGATTTAGTAGATTAGGTTTAGTGAGTGAAGTAACACTTGATTGTTTTTTGTTTTTGCATCGATTCCCACCTAGAAACCTAGCTATAGCTGGTGCTGGTGATGGTGAAGCTGGTGGTGATTACCTACCCTTCTTCAGCATCAGGCTGCCTGGCCGCATCATGCGCTACCCACGCCAGCATCTCCGATATCCTCTCCAGCTGCCTCATGAGGAACAGCATCTGGTAATGGTTCAGCTGCAGGCCAGCGAGTCCGCACGTCCGTGCCACCACGAAAATCCGGGAGAAGCCATCTTCAAGGCACAGCTGTTGGTATAATTCATAGAAATCTATACTAATATTGTTTTTATTTATTTAAGTAGTGTATATGTATTGTATTTAAGTAGTATTAAGATATGTTTGTGTAGTATATAAATTATTTTAATTCAATCTGGCCTCTTTCTCTATGATCTTTGTACGCATACCTACCTTTTTAATCACCTCTTTAATAACCTCAAAGAAAAGTGCTCTTAAAAGCATTGGTGGTTTAGGGGTAGTAAGGCGGGGGCCTTCTTATCCTAAGGTCGTAGGTTCGAATCCGGTCGTGCATTAATGGATTTTTCGCTACGAAAAATGTATGTGCACAATGCCAGTGCTCTCATACAGTGAAGGAAAACATCGTGGGGAAACCGGCATGTCCAAGAACTAAAAATTCAAAAGACTGCGCCATCCACTAATCCACATTGGGTCCGCGTGGTGGATTAAGACCCAATCACTCTCGCTCGAGAGTAGGCCAGTGTCCCAGCAGTGGGAACATTAGAAGGCTGTCATGATGATGACGAATTACCTCAAACTAAGCAATTATACAAATATAAGAGATTGTATATGGAAAGCTGTAAGCAGGAACCGCTAACCGCTCGGAAGCTAAGCTCGGAAGGCTAAGCGAACGACAAGTCTGATTGGATTTCCAATTGATGTTTCATTCCAAGTGAGTTAAGCTAAGTGCTACTAAGTGTATACAACTACAGATGCATGTTCATACCCAAGCGGTGAGCGGTGTAGCGTCGAGCAAGGGCGCCGGCTTGTAGTTGGTTGCGCGCGCGCCGACAAAGTCGCACCACAGCGGCTCCACGCGCGCGCACCACACCGCCCTGTTCTCGCGCCAGAGTAGCTCGGCCGTGATCGCAGTGCCGCGCTCTATGTCGTCTAGATCTATGGATACAGGTGCTGTACTCAACAACCTCGACAATTGTGTAATGCTGACTGCACACATAGGGCCAAGGGTTGGGCACGCCAAAATTATTTGATGTGTGCATACCAAACTGACACTATTTGGTAAAAAAGTAAGTAAGTTCGTATGAGTCAGTGGCCAACTCAGGTGACATAGTTTCTAGGCCGCCCGAAGGCCTCTGTCATGGTCTAACAACTTAGAAAAAGCCGGGACCGACTGCATAACGTGCCTTCTGAAGCACGGGAACGCTCAGTTGAAGTTGCCACTGACGGTCACCCATCTAAATGTAGAGTATGCGGAACAGTGCATAAATTCGTTGATCTGTTAGGAACAACTTAGCCAGCTACGTCACGAGCGCTCCTGAGAGATTTGGTTGGAGACCAACATTAGTCGCCAGCTACCACGATACGCCAAGAAGTCACCAACATAGTCACGGTAGCCCAGCACTTTGACCCAATGTGTACAGCCGGCATAAAAGGGACACTATCTAAGATGCTGAAACAGTGCTGCCATTAACCTCAAGTCTTTCTCCGTTCATTTTTAAGGAATTAGGCTGGCTGGGGTGAGTTTAGCAGGACATACACCTAATACAAGTCGTCAGTGCAGATCTTTCTCAGATTTAAGCGTGTTTGTGCGTTCGTTTGCTTGCTTGTTCCCACTCAACTTGTAGCAGCTAAGAATGTCAGCGGCAAACTTGATGGGCTATCAAGCATAATCGTTTTTTTATAATTTAAAGTGGCAACCAAGCGTACGGCCTACTTGGTGGTAAGCGGTTACCGCAGTATATGTACGCTTGCTAATATGTGATTCATAGTATTTTTCCATGGATATTTCGGTTTGAAACAGCGAATTATTTTTCATGGTGAACCCGCCGGCTACTTACTGTCAGCATGTAGTATAAACTGTTCGTTTATCGGGTCGACATCATCACTGGAGCATGGGAACTGGCCGCGAGGTGGCGCTGATCTCCGCAACGCCGACAAGATGGACGCTAGATCCGCTCGCGTCCCTGCTGTGTCTGGAATACATAATGGAATATATATTGGTGGTCACTTTAAATATCACTCTCTATCCGGGACTGCTAAACGTGCTCTCAAAAGCACGGAAGCGCTCAGTCGAAATTGCCACCAGCGTTCACCCATCCGGCGGATAAAACTTTATTGCACAGTTTTCGGAATTTTTTTTACACTCTGTATACTATCTTATTATACACTAGCAGTCCGTCCCAGCTTCACACGGGTACAATAAAACAGCACCCGTGCGAAGCCGGGGCGGGTCGCTAGTAATAAATATACCCTATGTTACTCAGAGATAATGTAGCTTTCTAACGGTGAAAGATTTTTTTAAATCGGAACAGTAGTTTTTGAGTTTATTCAGAACAAACAAATATTCAAAAATTTTCTCTCTTTATAATATTAGTATAGATGAATGCAGCACATTTGTTCTGTTGTAACGCGGTAAACTTACTGGCTCGCGGGGATTCCCTGACGTTCGTGAGCGTCGCTCGCGCAGTACATATATGCAACTCTTTGGGCCTGTCTCTTTGTTGCGACACGTGCTCGGTGCCAGCTTCTAGAACAACCTAGAAAGATAACAGAATTTAGCAATTATATCAAGATCAGCTTTTTTCCTGTTGGAACACCCAGATTCGAACCCACGAACATAGGATCGGAAGGCGGGGTCGCTACCACTAGACCACCAGTGCTCAGATAACAGTATTTAGCACATATATCAAGATCAGCTTTACTTGTTACTGTTGGAACACCCAGATTCGAACCCACGAACATAGGATCGGAAGGCGGGGTCGCTACCACTAGACCACCAGTGCTCAGATAACAGTATTTGGCAGATATATCATAGTCAGCGTAATTTCCCACTGTTGGGACACTAGGCGGCTTTCGAGCGAGAATGATAATCTACTATGCAGACCCAATGCTGTTTTTTTTTATATGTCAGCAAGTGACAAGACAATCAAGGCGCCCACCTGATGTTAAGCACCACGCCTGACTATAACAGACTATTGCGATACTAGAGGTTTCACTCGCGCGTTGTCGACCCTTTATGTCTACACGAGCAGCCTGTGGTCCACATACACTCAAAAAGCCATCAACACCTTTCGCGTCCAATATAATAATGCTTTTAGGATGTTGTTGGGGCTCCCCCGGTTCTGCAGCGCCTCAGGCATGTTCGCCGAGGCGCGTGTGGACGGATTTGGCGCCTGCATGCGGAAGAGAGTCGCGTCGCTGCTGAGCAGAGTGCGCGGGAGTACCAACACCATCCTTATGAACATAGTGAATAAATGGGACAGTCCTTTTTTCGTGCATTATGTTCGAGTGATGGTGGCATGAATAGATGGTATGACATCGTGACTCGTACATCGTGTACGAGACTAACTATTTTACTAAAATTTAAATTTATAACTAACATAGCACCTAAGCCTTACTAACAAAATATGGATGTACTATCTGAAATAAATGAATTATTTATTATGTTATGTTATGGTATGTTAAGTTATTTTTTAATTTCAAGTTGTTTTTATAATCTTAAAAAATCTTACAGGAGCTTACAGGGTTAATATTACGAATTAGATATTATGTTACGGATTGCTATAACCATGTTATGTTATGTTATAGTTACTTTAGGCATGATAGCCTCCATCCTGACGTCCATGTACGGCGGGGGCCCGTCGGCCTCCCCCTCGGGCCCCAGCGCGCGCGCCACGTGCGGCAGGAAGGCCCCCAGCCACACCACGCTCGGCACGTCCACCGCCACGCGCACCGGACTCAGCTGCACGTATAACTTCGGGGCGGGCACTACAAAACAAAAGAGTAGTAGAGTTCTTTGTGATGGAACACGTCCGGGGAAGTACTACCACCATTGGTTTGTATTATACCAAAGGATATCAAGGAATTACCCAATAAATAATTCAAGACTAAGCTGTACGGGTGGTTAGTTAAGAAATGTTTTTGTAAGATTGAGGATTGAGGAAAAAAGTAGTTATTTGACATTTATTTCAATGAGTTGACTGTTATTTAATTTTTATTTTATTATTAAAAGCGCTTAATTTTAATTATTAATAAATTTTGATTATTGAATAAGTTCCTAATTGAATATTGTTAAATTAAATTAAAATTTATGATAGGTAAATTCAGTAGTATTTTTTGCATGCCGATTCATCGGTGAGGTATGTGGAATCAATTTATTATTGTAAAAACTAATGCACCATGCTTGCTTGAAGCATGGTGAACAAATGAACAATTTCATTTCATTTCATTTCATATTGACCGAGCGGACGGCCGAGCACTCAAAGGATACAAACCTAGGCCATGAAAGAGGCCTTCGGGCGGCCTAGAAACTCTGTCACCAGAGTTGGCCAATGACTCATACGAACTTACTTACTTACTTACTTACTTGATTTATGTTAGTGTTAAGAAACTGTATGGTTTGCCTTTTTGCACTTTAAAATGTACGTGTGTTTTGAAGATACAAATAAATGATTTATCTATCTATCTACTTACTTACCGAGTACTCAGCCGAGAGCACTCTCTCGCCACTTTACTCGGTACGTGTAATCAACCCATTAATAGAATAAGTTTTATAAATCTGTAACTTTTCTCTTTTCTAATGATTATTATTATTATTAACATCAGGCGAGCGATTTGATCGTCTTGTTACTACTGACATAAAAAAACGTTAGGAACGCTTCCGTCTGGTAGTGATTTGGATCAGTTGAGCTATCTATCTATTTAATAATTGATTAACCTGTAATAATCGATTGAATGTAAATACTCTTGCTGTCGTATTAGCTTTTATTTTGCTAAGATAGGGTTGATGATGATGTAAAATAAATGAAAAAAAAAAAAAATATTGATCATTTAAATTCAGCTATTGTTATGGCCATTTCTTTTACTTTGCATCTACACAACCATTGCCTAATATCACGATGTTTAGCTTCACACCAATCAGTCGCAAATAAATAACAACGAACGTACAGACGTATTTTATTTCATTCAGATAGACAACAAGCTAAAATAGGCCTTAAACACATCACCAGCTATTGATCTATAGATCGTTTGTAAATGAAGACTTACCAGGGTAGCAGACATCGCCAGGATAGTAGAAGAACGTGAGCTCAGCATGTAGAAGACCAGCGTCGCCTGGCAACGTAGCCTTCTCCGCGCTGACCAGAGGACGCGGGGACTCGCGCGATTTGGACCCCGTCGACACCTGCAATAGTTTACTTTTTTAGTACTTCAGCGACCGAGGAAGTGGAAGGTGGCCTATTACTGGTCCAAAACCATCGACATCGAAGAGTAGTAGAGTTCTCTGTGATAGAGCTCGTCCGGGGAAGGACTATCACATACCTATTTCTGCCGCCAAGCAGTAATGCTCGCATTGCTGTGTTCCGGTGCGGTATGGTTTCCGGTGAAATTACAGGTACATGAGGCTTTCGATCTTAGCCTCAAGGTGGCAACCTGCGAGTGATACCTCTGGTATTGCAAGCGTCCATAGGCTGCGGTAACCGCTTACCATCTTGTGGGCCGTACGCTTGGTTGCCACTTCAGTTGTCAAAAAATCGAAGGAAGCTAGATGTCAGTCTCATACAAACTTACTTCAGCGACCTAGGAAGCCGTGAAGGTTTAATGTCATTCGGAGGCAAACAGGCTTACGGCCCGCCTGATGGTAAAGGTTACCGTCGCCTATTGACATCAACAACACCAGAAGTACAGTTGAAGCGGCCTGGATGACTCTTTATTGATCCAAAACCATCTTAGGAAGTTAGATGTTAGTCAGTGGCCAACTCTGTCACCAGAGTTGGCCACTGACTCATACGTACTTACTTACTTAAGGAAATTGAATCTTTGACACGAAAAGAAGTACATCCGTGGTTCGGAGGCCACGTTGAACTACCGGTCCTGGCTTTTACAAAGTTGTTAGGCCATGATGGAAGCCTTCAGACGTTTTAGTAGTATAGTAAGTATGATAGCTTCAGATAAAAAAGGAAATATTGCAGTTATTGCCGTTTAGTTGTGAAACAACACTCAGCTATAACAGTCTAAAGTTAAAACAAAAGTTTAGTTGACAAGTGTAGCAATATGAGTCTGGCGGAAAGGCTTATATTGACTAAAGTGTACAAACGTTGGGTGGATATTGCCACCTAATTAAGTACCTGTACTTAATTCCTTGTAATTTTATTTTTTATTTTATATGTGTGTTAGTTTTTAAGTACAATACAATATGGAACAGAAGATTTTTATTATTATTATTAAAACTAAGGAACTAATTCATAAACGAACTCTAAACCCCTGTTAGTTATTGTCTTTGTTCATTGACTTAAGAACGTTAAGGAAAGACAATACTACAGTTTATTTAGTAAATAAAGGTGTAACACTAGAAAAGTTAACACAATAAAACTGACCTTGTAAACGGTGAAGTCATCTATCCTCAGTACAAGACACGTCGTCATCAGCTTGCCAAGTTGTTGCAGTATTCTCGTTCGCGTTGGTGACGCTACAACATTATTAATTTATTAGATAATAGAACAGTTAGCCAGCAATAGGCATGATGACTGATTTTGAAAAACTGTTCTATTGTATTCAGAAGTATCGACTTTAGGCAATAAATAACCTATTATTCCAGAAATTAATAGTTTAGTAGCTAAAAAATGCGATTGAAATTTGAATTTTAAAATTCACGCTAAAACGCGCCGAGTCGCGGAGTGACAGCGGTGACGTCATCATGTCAGTTTTCAATATAAAATTTTAGCAATAAGGTTCAAAATTCTGCAATATTTTTGATACCACCAATCAGAGAGCCTAGATGCTCCTGATCGGTGTTTAACCTTTTATGGCGGATTGCTGTATTTTGTAGTTTTATTTTAGTAAAAATATTATCAATCTCGCATCTAATGGAAAAAGAAATATGGTTTTTGAATTCTTTGAATCTTTTTTCATAAGGTGAAAGCATGATTTTAATGAATTTTTTTTTTTTTTCAATGATTATTGGTTACTGTCATCATGCCTATTGGTGTTAATTATTTATTTATTTTAATAATAGACGAGCAGCTTTCGCTGATGTGTTTATGTCACAGTGTTGAAACGTCAAGTTCACTTTAAAAGCACTGATTCTACTACAATTGATTGTTTTTTACAATTGTTAACAGTTTATGAGTTCGCAACCAGTTACGAGTTTATTCTTGAATGCGTTTATCGTAACCACTTATTAGGAGAAACTAACTTTTATATAACTAACTCGTACCATCATCATCACTATCTTCTAATGTTCCCACTGCTGGCCTACTCTGAAGCAAGAGTGTTTCTTAATCCACACACATCCAATGCGGATTGGTGGATGGCACATGTCTTTAGAATTTTTAGTTCTTGGACATGCCGGTTTCCTCACGATGTTTTCCTTGACCGTATGAGAGCAATGGTATTGCGTACATACATTTTTGAATAAAAAAATCCATTAGCCCATCTAGCCCCAAACTAAGTCTAATGCCCGTATTACCTTGTGAGGTAGTCGAGTGCGTGGACGGAGCGTTAGAAGGCGTGGTGTGCGCTTGCGCAGGTCTGTGCGCCGTGCCGTTCGACACCGGTTCAGGCGGCTTCTCGCTTTCTGTACTCTGAAAATAAAGGTGTTTTTTGCAAATAGGTTCATTGGCGAGATGGTTCGACGACATAATCAAAAGTCGCGGGCCGTATATAAAAATAAATAAAAATAAATATTGGCGGACATTTTACACAACGCCCTCTAGTAACAAACTAAGCAAAGCTTGTACTATGGAAGCCAGATACCTGAAAGAATACTTTACATTTACATTTTTTTGTAACTACATACTTGTAATAGAAACACCATACCCAGAATAAATGGCATGCAAAAATTTGTTCCGTAGCGGGGATCAAACCCGACACCTCTCGCTTTCCAACTGGGCACTCGCCCACCACACTACCGCGATCAAATTAGTGCGGGATTGCGGTAAAGTAAAGTAAGTAAAAAAATCTCTTTATTCAATCATATCTCAAGGACAATTTTGAGGTTTAATTTACGCCAGTTCCACGCGTCCTAGATAACACAACTATGGAAGGCCTACTACCCTTGGGTGAAGTCCGGCTGTAGATGATAAATAAATAAATAAAATAAATAATGCTGGACAATCCACACAGCATCATCTAGCCCCAAGGTAAGCTGCTGTTAAACAGAGCTGTATTATGGGTACTAGATGACTTAATACAATACATACAATACATAGATAGATATTTTTTATTATATATAGAAAATACCCAGAACACCCGGAACAAATATTTGTAGATCGTACAAACATTTGTCCCGAGGCGGGAATCGAACCCGCAACCTCCGCGTCGCAGGCGGACCTGCGCCCTCTGCGCCACATCGGTCGTCAAATGATGATGATGAGCACTAGGTCTATGTTCTTCTATCATCTAACCTTGGGGGTAGGAATAGGTCTAGGGTCCAGGGACTCCAGCAGGGTCCCGCAGAAGGATGACAAAGATTGTGACAACCACTGGCTGTGTGGCGTCGCAGCTTCTCTGAAACAACGGATTTGACATCAGGCCGCTTATAAAGCTAAACTAAACGTTCGTAATGGAAACGTAGACTGCGCAGTGTGCAGAGTCATAAGCGAAACTATTTCTAACGATAATCATAACGTATAACAAGCCAGGTGAATATAATATTATGCCTGTTCTAAAACATCTTGACGAGTGTAGAGTTCTCTGTGATAGAGCTCGTCCGGGGAAGGACTACCACCATACCTATTTCTGCCGCCAAGCAGTAATGCTCGCATTGCTGTGTTCCGGTGTGAAGGGTATGGTTTCCGTTGTAATTACTGGCACATGAGGCTTTCGATCTTAGCCTCAAGGTGGCAACCCGCGAGTGATACCTCTGGTATTGCAAGCGTCCATAGGCTGCGGTAACCGCTTACCATCTTGTGGGCCGTACGCTTGGTTGCCACTTCAGTTGTATAAAAAAAAAAAAACTTGAAAAAATCTGGCAACAAAAACGGCTAGTTTCTATTGGGTTTTTGGATTCAACCTATATTGTTATCCATGAAATTTTGTGTCATAATGTGATTAACTATTTTATAATAATAATAAATATATACATTTAAGTCAAAACGAATATTTGTAGATCGTACAAACATTTAGGTCAAATATTTGTACGATCTACAAATATTTGTTCCGGGTGTTCTGGGTATTTTCTATATATAATAAAAAATATCTATCAATGTATTGTATTGTATTAAGTATATATCAGTCATCTAGTACCCATAACACAGCTCTGTTTAACAGCAGCTTACCTGGGGCTAGATGATGCTGTGTGGATTGTCCAGCATTATTTATTATTATTGTATCAGTCTTACCTATACCCTCGCCAATGTCGCCTGTCATCAGAAGCCTTGTGGTACGGGAACAGGTCAGCCTGCATACTAACTAGGGTTAACTGTAACGCGCCCCCGCTGGATAGCGACGGCTTTTCTGAACGTCCCACTGAAACAAAACGAGGATTCAAATTGATATCACACAGAGGATCACTGGTGAAATGAAATGGTGAATTTACGACAGTTCCACGCGCCCCTAGAAGAATCTGATAACAACCTCAGCTGGATCATAGCTTTTTTTCGATTACATAATATTAATTTTTTTACAATACATCCTACTTATATTATAAATGCGAAAGTCTGGGTGTGTGGGTGTGAATGTATGTTTGTTACCACGTATCTCCGTGACGACTTTACCGATGTACGAGCTAGCATCGTCCAATACGGTGACCTACAGAAAATGTAGGTTATAATTTACTTGTAGAGATAGCGTTACAAAGTCCTGCCGTAGACAGACCCCAGAATGTTCAAATCAATGAACATGTCATAATAATCTAATAACTAATACTTTATTTGCATTATATAAATTGAAACATAGGCAAACCAAGTCGACGGCTAAACATATATCAATACGATTATTGTACTTCCGCAGTCGCAGCATTTTACAGACTAATCTATAAGAGCACGTTCAAGGGTAATCAAAAGTAAGCAAAATACCGCACGTTCATGTAAAGCATAGATGTAGTATAAATAAAGTAATGTTTACTGAATAAAGGGTTGTCATCTAGCAATCACTGGGTTTGGTTATTTCCTACCCTTTAACTTTACTTTACTTAACTTAACTTACGGGGAATATCCCCGACAACCGATTATGATGAAATTTAGAATGTAGATGGCTTAAGTCCTTACGAACTTACTTTAGGTCCTGGAATAACACATAGGCTACTTTTTATAATGGTAAAATGTACCGTTTCTGTGGGAGGCATAAAAACTGAAAAAAAACGCGGCAGAAGCCTTGAATTGAGAATGAAATGGCTTCTTCTGCTTTCCTTCAATGGACAATACAGTATAATTCGTAGCCGTAACAAATTAGTATCGAATTTGGATCTTTTATACAATTTGCAGGGCTAATGTCTGCGGTAAGTAATATAAAAATACATTTTTATTTTACATTTCCACACATTCATTACAATAAAATAATAAATGCTTACCGTAAAGCTCTAGTGTGGTGCCAATCGAAGTAGGTGCGGCTCATGCTAAAAAAATATTCGGTGCTAGATATCGTATCATAACACACGTATCGTATCACAGAACAGATATTAGTAATACGTACAGAATGGCCACTCCCTACCTCCGGTTTTGCTTACCCCACCCTGGTCGCGAGTTTGCCGGCATCTTTTACCGGCACTGAAGCTAAGGGCTAAGGCACACGTTTATTTAGATTTTGTGTACGCGCGTCTCTGTATCTTATGGGTGTGCTATGTTAGGATGCACTTACATCCAGGGTCATCACAGAGGTGCAGGTCTATCCTGGGCGCGAGCAGGTGGTACGACGTCTCCCTGACGTCATGCTTTGCGAACATACGCGCGAGGATGTCTCTGTCGCCGCCGGTGGACGCACGGCTCGGTACCGCCTCCACGGGCTCTTCGATCTGCAAATATAATTAGGTCAGAGTTACCTTTTACCTACCTTCAAGAGTCGTAGAGTTCTTTGTGATAGAGCTCGTCCGGGGAAGGACTACCACCATATCTATTTCTGCCGCCAAGCAGTAATGCTCGCATTGCTGTGTTCCGGTTCGAAGGATATGGTTTCCGGTGAAATTACAGGCACATGAGACTTTTTATCTAACGTCTCAGGGTGGTAACACGCAAGTGATATCTCTGATGTTGCAAGCGTACATAGGCTACGGTAACCGCTGACCATCAATTGGGCCGTACGCTTGGTTGCCACTTTAGTGGTATAAAAAGAAAAAACCCTTCCGGAGCGCCTTTGTGTGATGTCCGCCAATATTTATATGGCGTTCAATGCGTATCAGTCAACACTAGTCGCTACACGGTACGTGGCTGTACTACGTGGTGTACTACAGTGTTATAGTACTTACGACGGATCTCGGCCATCGCGAAGTTAGGTATCCGTCAAGGTATAAATATTTTTTTTTTATACAACTGAAGTGGCAACCAAGCGTACGGCCCACAAGATGGTAAGCGGTTACCGCAGCCTATGGACGCTTGCAATACCAGAGGTATCACTCGCGGGTTGCCACCTTGAGGCTAAGATCGAAAGCCTCATGTGCCTGTAATTTCACCGGAAACCATACCCTTCACACCGGAACACAGCAATGCGAGCATTACTGCTTGGCGGCAGAAATAGGTATGGTGGTCTATTTATGTGTATAAATTGTGTTGCTATATTATAAGCCGATTTCGAGTACGGTCATGTGTAGCGTAACGCCAAGCTACCGTACACACTAAGGCTGCGTTTCCACCAGAAATAAGCAAAGATGCGTTTGTTGGAACCCCGTTGAATAGAATCACTTCATTAAAGCTGTCAAAGCGAGACTGTTAATAAAGTGATTCTATTGGTTCCTAACCAACACATCCCTCGCTACACATTCTCGCATGTCTCTGTTCGAAACGCAGCCTTAGAATTGTCATTATTCTTAAACCAAAGAGGCGCTACTTTTTTATTTTTTTTGCACTAATTATGCTCTATTTATGCTCTTTATTGGCATATCAACAAACGTGAATTCGATTATGTGTGCGCTACCTTGGCGGACACTGAAGTTAACCGCTAGTAATGCGTAAAGACAATGTAGTTGTAAAATAGTATATTTCATTACATGTGCGGAAAGGCTGTCATTGCAAAGAGTTCAGACAAATGTCTACCCGAGCCGAGGCGCAGCCGAAGGCGAGGGTTGACAGTCGGAACAAGTTGCAATGACGGTTCCGCACGTGTACTGAACGACTATTTTTAATACAGTTGCGAAAAAATGAAGGAATTTAATAAAATAATAAAAACACAATAAACTCAACTAACTAAAGGGTCGAAATTACTCATAATCAATAAATGCCTACTGCGGTCGTACCTAATTCTAGAAAAATATTTGTAAAACAATTATTGTAGCACTTTTGTATGATTTCAAAATAAACATTACTTACTTACTTACTAAAAAAAAAATGAAATTTTTTGAAAAATGGCGCCAACCGTAGAATATAAGCAGTTTTTTTTTTCTTCACCCATTCTGGTAGGCAAAGGGAACTATGCCCATACAGCCAAGTCTTCAGTAGATTTTTTTTATTAATATGAAATGAAAATGAAATTTAATGAGATGAAATGAAAGGAAACCTAACCTAACTCATTCAATCAAATCATTAAATCTGATATTGAAACAAATTAGTAGCTTCTTTTTAGAAATATACGTATTTGCATGAATCATAAAAACTTCATGGTTGGTTTTTTTTTTAATAGACATTATTTTGGCAGTTGGGAAAGAGAACGCACGTGTTCGGGAAAGGTAAAAAAAAAGCACGAGTATGTAATAGCCCACATCCCGAACGCTATACGTCCCTGCAATACGGCACTTTTTGAGCAACTGTATTAAAAAGCTCGATTGCGGTGTAGTGTACCTTCCGGAGCGCCTTGTGCCTGGTGGCGGCGGCGGTGGCGCGGCGCACGGGCAGCGCGAGCGCGGCGGCGCACGCCAGCGCCGCGCGCAGCTGCCCGTCCGTCAGCGCCCACGCAACCGGCTCCGGGCACAGCGCCAGCCGCGACCCCACCACCGCGCAGTCTGCAACCAATAACCACACGTCGCGGTCAACTCTTTTTTTGGAGCGCTGGTGACGTAGCTAGCTAAGTTGTTCCTACGAAATTAAGGACTGTTCCACGTAGTCACCATTTGGATTTGCGCTCCCGTGCTTCGGAGGGCACGTTAACAGTCGGTCCCGGCTTTTTCAAAGATGTTACTTCGGGCTGCTTAAAAACTCTGTCACCAGAGTTGGCTACTGACTCATTCGTATGAGTAAGTTCGTACTTATTTTACTTTTTTTTACTCCGAACGGAAGACCCCGCATTTTAAATGAGCAATTTACTGCATTTCTATCTATTCAGCTCAACACGCTATAGATCCTCATCAGATCTTTACCAAATTGTTATAAGACCAGCTTAAAGTTACTTCCATTTAAATAAACAAAAACCATCGAAATCGGATCTCATAAGGCCAAGATAGCAGTAGCCCCTTTTTGCTTCCTTTTAAAGCTCAATTGGCTTAACCCGAATATGACCTGCCCCCGCCTAAAGAAATAATAATACGTACCTGAAAGTCTCTTCTTGATAACAATGCGGCAGTGCGTGTTGCCCAACAAAAGCCGCAGTGGTGGCAGGTTGGCGGCGGCCGCGCCGTGCGCTTTCGCCTCTATCCTGGCGCTCTGCCATTCTAACTCCTGCAAGAAACAATAATTTTAGTATGGCGTATACGGAATTTAGTACAAACAGTTTTTTTAATGATTTTTAACTTAAATATTCTGTTTTAATATCAAACATTATTAACAAGCCGTTTCAAAATGAAATTGATTGCAATATCACTGTATTTCAATCAAAATAATGATGGGTTACTGACAGGTTGCTAATTGAAATTGTATTGTTGAGTATAGTTCTCTCGGCGGATCTAGGCTTCCGTGAAGTTAGCCGTTTCGATGCGCAATGGAGATTTTTCTAACTAAATTGTCTATGCGCATCACAAACGGCTAAGTTCACGGAAGCCTAGATCCGCCGAGAGAACTATAACAGCCACGCATTAGTTTAAACTAAAGTTCAACTAATTCTTTCCGGGCGTCTGGTCGAAGCGACGCTTGATCCAATGGCTGGTTCATATCTGGCTCAACGTATCAGCATTGCCATTCAACGTGGCAATGCAGCCAGCATGTTGGGAACGCTTCCATCTGCTAGTGATTTGGATCAGTTGAGCTATCTATCGTTTTCTCGGGGGACCAAAGGCGGCTAGCCGCAGATTATACCTAGGGGTGGTGCGGTCCATGGCCCTATATGGGGCCCCAGTGTGGACACCGTTGGCTGAGTCAAACATTGCCTTGCTGAGACGAGCTCAGAAGGTAATGGCCATCGGTGTCGTTTGCGGGTACCGCACCATCTCCTATGAGGCGGGGTGTTTATTGGCTGGTGCTCCCCCATGGGACTTGGAGGCGGAATGCCAGGCCTTTTCTTATCGCCGGCGTAAAGAGCTATGTCTCCGGGGGGAATACCCGCCACCGGCGGTTGAGGAGCTTGCTTGGAAGTGTCACCTCCAAGAAGCGCTTAGAGAGGAATGGGCGAGGCGGTTGGAGAATCCCAGTGCCGGTTGCTGGACTATTGAGGCTGTCCGACCAGTTTTTAATGAATGGTTGGACAGGGCACACGGGTCGCTTTCCTTTCGGATGGTGCAGGTGCTGACGGGGCATGGCTGCTTCGGCAAGTACCTGTGCCGAATAGCACAAAGGGAACCGACCACCGAGTGCCACCACTGTGAGTGCGACGTGGATACGGCGCAACATACTCTCGAGGTCTGTCCCGCTTGGGACGAAGAGCGCCGTACTCTCGTCGCTAAAGTAGGAAACGACCTCTCTCTTCAAGCATTGATAAAATCGATGCTTGAAGATGAGAGGTCGTGGGAAGAGGTTTCATCCTTCTGTGAACTAGTAATGTCACAGAAGGAGGCTGCTGAAAGGGAGAGGGAGTCTGCTTCCAACCTCCCAATGCGCAGTCGGAGAACGGGACGTAGAAGGAGACTCTTCAACGTACTCCTTCAACCCCCATAACAAAGGCTTCGGCGGTAGGCTCGGGGGAGACTACCGTCGAATTTAATGAAGCCTTATGGAGGCGCGCGCGGTGTCCCCGCGCGCCATGGGGTAGCAATCGGTAAAGGCAAGATTTACCGCACAGGAGATGGGGTCCAACAGGATTAACGCTGCCGGGGAAGCGGAAGATTGTAATTCCCGCACCCAGGCCAAAAGCGTGTGAGGGAACACCGGTGTGGTTTTTAGTTGGTAAGAGTCCGACATAACCTTCACAAACACCCGCTGTGAAGGTATCCATGAGGATTTTCCACACCGAGAACAAAAAAAAAAAAAAAAAAAAAAAAAAACGATCGTTTTCCTTTAGATAGCTCAACTGTTTCACATGTATTTTGTATATTTTGTAATTATGTACATATTTTAATTAGTTAATAAATGGATCACATCACTAATTGGATGACAATACTAATTAGATAAGTACTTGCTGAAACAAAACTGACAAGACTATGATGACTAGTTAATGAAGAAGTCCTACCGATGTTAAGTTTTTGTATACAAACACTCATGCCTGTATTTATAAAAAAAAAAATATTTCAGCGTCTTACTAAGGTTGCCTTGTCATTATTATGTCAATGAATGAATAAATAAATAAATAAAATAAATAATATATTATATTTTTCCGTATTAAACTTAAAACTATATTATATTTATAGTTAATCTTCGAATTCGAAATAGTCAAAACACGTTAGTTTTCAAAACTTGATAAAACACACATTTAAAAATTACAACTTATTTCCCAAATATAATCAAGGAATTTCTTTACGATCTTCTACATACATAATAAAAAATTATTTTTAGAAGCCGTTTTTAATAAGAGTTGTTTATATTAAAATAAATCGCTTTTAGATCAAATAATTAGGTGTTGTCATTTTTCACCACGCGTCTAATCAAGACTGGTGGCGACACGACCTGATTCAAGGCCTTAAAAGACACATTAGCTAACAGACTTTCAAAGTACGTTTATGAATAAGACCCTTACTGCGTAAATTGAAAGGACCAATTTCATAGTGGCCTAGGTCTTTGTAACACCATTGAAAAATTGGAAAAAAATATAAGACAGTAACAAACAAAGTTCTAAAGAAAAAATATGTATTGTGTTGAGTTTTCTAAAACGGGAAGAGTAGAGGTCCGCCGTGACAGTTATTAGCAATGATCACGTGACGCATCTCGACTTTGATAGTACTTAGTAACCTTAACCCGCCATGTTGTTTTGCATTGTGTTGCACTCCTTCACAAAGATAAACTTACTATAGATTATGAAAGAAGCCAAAATAAAATAAGTAAACAGTGATAAATGGTTTCTTTAGTGATTATCTAATTATCTAGAACCCTAGAAAGGACCAGGGCCCGACTCCATACTGCGTGAAACCACTCTTTTATGCACAATATACCTTAAATATAAGTAGCTGTCCTGTATCAGGCGATTTGATTCTAGTCAGTCTTAGGTCTCCCTTGCGACCTTCAGGAGTTCTCGATTCCACAGTCACTCTTGAAATCTGGAAATTATACATCTTTACATAGTACTAGCGGCACGTCCCGGCTTCGCACGGGTGGACATAAAATATAGCCTATGATACTCAAGGATAATGTAGCATTCTAATGGTAAATGTTTTTTTTTTAAATCGGACCAGTAGTTTTTGAGTTTATTCGTAGCGAAAAATACAAATTTTATTCCTTAAAGAAGCGAAATATTGCGGGTTCGAGCCCCGCTGTAGTGCAAATGTTTGCGTGATCAGCAAATATTTGTTCGCGGTCTGGATGTTCCTCTTTTAGGTAAGTACTATTAACAAAAAAAATATTATATTATGTTTTCTCTCAGTTGTCTCTTATGTATTTTTTTTCGAAACGGGCGTGATTCGATCCCATGTCCTTTCATTTAGCCGGAAACGCCATGACAGCTATCTTCCCATAGCAGTCGATAACGTTGAATGGTGATGATGATAATGTCCTAGTGGTGGAATTAACAATACCTGAACACTGCTGGTGAAGGCGTCACAGTTGAAGTCTATTTGGACATGGTTTACACCCACTGATATACCATCAATAACCTGAAAATCGAAGAAGTTTTATTTAATAAAATCAAAAGTATCACTTTGAAATATGGTGCTATAAATTCGTATGAGTCAGTGGCCAACTCTGGTGACAGAGTTTTTAAGCCATCCGAAGACCTCTATCATGGCCTAACAACTTTGAAAAAGCTGGGACCGACTGCCTCAGTTAAAATTGCCACTAGCGGTCACCCACCCAAATGGTGACTATGCGGAACAAGCCAGCTACACGAGCGCTGCATCAGGTAAAGCACTGTAACATACCTTGTGTATATAGCTATATTTCCCCGGTATCGGCATTGCCCCTGTGGCATCCTTCATAGGCCGAGGCTCAGCACACACCTCCAGAGCTATGTGGACCTCGTCCAAGTTCTGCAAAGGATTTCAACATCTGGTAGAAAATAGGTAGTAATTTTTAACCGACTTCCAAAAAGAAGGAGGTAATCAATTCGACTATGTTTTTTATTGTATGTTTGTTACGCGATTTCTCTGCCAATTAAGAATTGATGTTGATGATTCTTTTATTATTCGATAGGTACTTCAGAGGTGGACATATTTAAATTTTATCGAAATTGGTTCAGTACTAGAACAAGAAATACAAGAATCAATAAATTCTCTTGTTCTGCTTCTTGTTCTTGTTTATTCGTTATCCAATAAAGAACACATTATTTTACACTTAAGGCCCATACCCCACCTAAAGTGGCGCCGCCACCTTATTTATCTTATTATTCCGTTTAACAAAGGAATTTTCAAAAATCCATCGACCAGTTTGTGATACCTATCATAAGCTTTTTTTTAATGCCTCTGTAATAGTTTTATTCTATTTAGTTTAGGAAGAGATACGAAAATAGATTTTGGTGGCCACCAAGGGCAACTTAGGTGGTGCGTTGTTGCGCTAGTTTAGGTGCTGTATGCGCCTTAAAAGGAGAAAAATTACAATTTGACCTAAACTATTACCTTGTTTAATTACAGAAGTTTGGAGATCGTTAAGATTGTTAAAATTAATTTCAGTGTTAGGTACTCACAAATTACTATTTTCTTACGTAATAATAATAGTGGGTAACAACCACTCTCGCACGCGAGTAGACCAAAGTTGAGTAAATTCGTTATCAAAACATAACTGAAGGTTACAATAACCTTTGTATGTACGAGACTCACCAAATCAAATCGCATACCTAAACATCGTCCGCAATAGATTAAAACGACGTGTTTTATGTTTTTTGGGTGTTTAGCATCAGGGTTCACCATGAAACATTATTCCGAAGTTACGGACCGAAATATCTCGCAATTCTCACAATAGTTCCACAATCAGTCCTGTAGACACGTGCACGAAATTGGCACGTGACAGTGAACTAAATTGTTTGAAACTTCATGGCGGCTAAATCTAAGTACTATGCTTTTTTACCTTTGCTCAGTTAAGGTGGTTAAGGTAAAAAACGTAGCATTTGCTGATTCTGGATATGGCAGATTCGTTTTAAAGCTAAGTAGGTTATGTGGAGAGCACCAGTCTAGTGGTAGTGCCCCGCCTTCCGATGCTAAGGTCGTGGGTTCAAACCCAGTCGTGCACCAATGGATTTTTCTATTAGAAAAAATTATGTGTAGGCCAGTGTCCCAGCAGTGGGAACATTAGAAGGCTGTCATGATAATGATGATGAGGTTATGTAATCGACTGTACACTACAAACCTGTGGTACAAACAGTCGATTACTTAAATTACTAAAACAATGGGCATGAATTCGCTATCATTCGGCTCCGAAGTTACATACATTTTCTTGGTAGGCCAGCTGAGTGCGTAGTTGTTATAAAAACATGGCAATGACGTCATGAAGACGTGTTGGAATTTTTATTTTGGACTAGAACAGCTTAGGTATAAGACAAATAACGCGATCTGTTTATACATTTTGGTAAGTAGTCGTTATTTTTCATAGAAGTTGATGTTTTTTCATCATCACTGTTGAAATCGATAACCGCTGAGGAATAAAGGTTCTTTAAAGGCGGAAAACAAAGTGTAGGACGGCCCCCACTTGATGGACCGATGGCATTAAAGCGGTCGCAGGAAGTCGGTTGATGGTGAAGGCTCAAAATCGGTCGTCATGGCGGCGTCTTTGGGGGAGGTATATGTCCAGCAGTGGACGTCTATCGGCTGATATGATGATGACTGTTGAATACTCTACACTTTTTACCTGGTGGTAGGACTCTTCAGCAAGAGTCCGTCTTGGTGGGTACCAAGACGGATACCGCAGTGTCAGATATTCTAACTCCAAGCAGTAGTGTGCAAGCATTACTGTGTTTAGGTTTGAAGGGCACTGTAGCAAGTGAAATTACTGGGCGAAAGAGACTTAACAACAATGTCTCGGGGTGATAAGCGCAGTGCATTGCCACGCAAACACTTAAAAACTTCGACTTTCGAAATTTTAGTTCCTTGACATGCTGGTTTACTTATGATGTTTATTTTTTTACAATGGTAAGTATCACCGATGAAGTTGTAGTACCTACTTACCCGGACTTAATAACTACTAAAACTGTATGTTCAACGCCTTTAGTACACTGAGACATTTTCGCGCAATATTACAATCAGACAAGGACGAAACCAATACAAGTTGCGCTAGAGTGAGCGAGACAAACGATCGCAAATGCAGTTCGGTGAGTGTTATGACGTTTAAAGTCTGGGGACCATTTATGTTATCAAACTATAACCGATAACAGAAGGTGATGATTTTAAATATGAAAGTGCGTGACTAATATAGTTATTTATTATTTGGTGTAAATTCGTTAGCGACGATAATAACAATAAAACAATTATGCGCCGTATCCGGAATAATGCTTTCGACAATCGTTAACGTTAAGGCGCATACAGCACCTAAAGTAGCGCCACCACCTACTTTATGTTATTATTCTGTTTAACAAAGGAATTTTCAAAAATCCATCGACCAGTTTGTGATACCTATCATAAGCTTTTTTTTTAATGCCTCTGTAATAGTTTTATTCTATTTAGTTTAGACGAGATACGAAGTTGCCCTTGGTGGCCACCCAAATCTATTTTCTAAGGTGGCGGCGCCACTTTAGGTGGGGTATGGGCCTTAACGTATCGTCCAGTTATCAATTTTCATCTTAAATCCCATACAAATTGACAGCTGGATTACACAATAACGCTAAAGATTGTAGAAAGCATTCCGGATACGGCCTCTGACGGAATAGGCCGCTCGGTCTCCAAGACGTAGCCACGTAGATCAGATGAGAGATGTGGCTGAACAGTTTATGGTGGAGAGCGGAGACTAAGTTATGATAGGACCGGGGTTATAGAAAAGGGGGAATATATCTCAGAGAATCATTCAGCATTGGGTGGTTGAAGAATATAGAATGGTAAAAAAAGGTGGATGAAGAGTATTCTTTGACCTTGACTTCTCCGTGACGACTTAACCCGATCGTAATGAAATAAATTTAGATGTCTTAATTCCTGAATACACAAGACTACTTTTTATCCCGGAAAAAATATAGTTCCTGTAGGATAGCATAAAAACTGCAAAGTGATCCTTGTGATTCTATTGAAATAAATATTTTTTTATTTTGATTTTAATTTTTGATTTTGCAAAAAACGGGTAAAGCCACGCGGGTCATCTTGTTGACTAATAAATAAGCCACTATCTCACTCGTCGCGGGCCGAACGTGCCATAAACTAGTCTCTGTTTAGGAGTGGGTCAGAGAACTACATTACTCTTCTAAATACATGTATAAAATCATTGCGTTACTGACTGAATGACAATCAACATTCAGCCAAAACAGTGAGTCCTGGAGATTTGAAATTTGCAGTTTGTTGTGTAGGGGTGCACTAAAGGAATTCCCGAAATTCAACTCCCATAGGGGGGTGAAGTTTGCATGAAGAGAAGTCAGCGCGGACAAATGCGGCGCGCGGGGCGCCTTTCGTTATTTATAAAAACACGCAATTCTAGGTAGGTAGGTATTATTTGTTGGTGATTGATTCATCAATGTTTTAGTACTTTTTGCACAAACCACAATGAGTACAAACCTACACTATATTATATTATAAGTATAATAGTATGACTTTGATGGTATTTAGGAATATTTATTATTTATACAATTGTTCGCAGTTTAATGTTAATTTTGATCACAAAACCGCAAATTTATGAGTCACGCAGACGATTTTTAAAGCAAAATAAAACTTAATGTTATCATTTGCTGATGACGATGATGAAAAGCCACGGAGGCTTTTGACTGATACATGACCAACGCTACGACCGTTAAAGCTACGACTGACAATATAACGTGCCCTCCAACGCACGGAAGCACTTAGATAAAATTGACAATGGCAGTCAACCATCTGAATAATGTCCTAGCGAAATGTTGCTAAAATCTGTTGTTGTTAAGAACAACTTAGTAAAAAAAAAAAAGTATAAACTACTATCACAATTTAAAGAAAAACGAACACTAACTAAAGTAAAAAGCTACCTATTAACATATGATTTGCATCCACAACCTAACGTTCCTAACACATTCCATGAACAATTTTACTATAATAAACTAGTGTTCCTCAGCATAAGTGAATAACATTTATTCTGTTTTGAGAAATAAATATCTTTACTTACATTGCTCCTTACTACATCGTAGGTAGAATGAATGTGCTAAGTATACTGATTAGATTAGCGTTTATTTGTAGACTTTTTACTACTCATTACGCTGTATTGTTAGTACCATCAATACCATGTTTTGATTTAAAAACAAATATTTTGAAACAAATTTTTTTAAAGCTACTTGTAGAAACAGGAAGTAACTTCCTTCTACCTATTGTTATTTTATTTTATTTATTTGGTCTACCAACAATTGTAACAATATTTCATACACAACATACAATACTTAAACTTACACTAAGTATTATCCATAGCTAATTGCACAATCAATTAAAGGTAGACACTGCATGCAAAAATATGTAACGGAGTAACAAATTCTAAACTACAAAATAACAAATTAACTATAATAATTATAACACAAGCAGATGTTTAATTAAGTAAACAAAGTAAACAAAAAAGACAGGCCAAATCAGTTTGGTAAGTTCTGGATCAAGTGTTGACGAAACTTATTTAAATTGATATTAAAAATATCTATGGTGTTGCAGTTATTCAAGGCTCTGCAGAGCCGAGGTATGGGGGAGTTGCTACCTAACACTGTAGAACGAAACGGTGGAACAAGTGCTTGTATTGGCTGACGGGGCATTCTTCGAGGGATTCTATAATGTAACATGTTTAATGTTGTTATGCCCTAATGGATGCACATTGTGATCCATGATTTGTATTTTCACCCTCATCATCATGACAGCCTTCTAATGTTTCCACTGCTGGGACACTGGCCTACTCTCAGGCGAGAGTGATTGGGTCTAATCCACCACGCGGACCCAATGCGGATTTGTGGATGGCACATGTCTTTCGAAATTTGATTTCTTGGACATGCCGGTTTCCTCACGATGTTTTTCTTCACCGTATGAGAGCACTGGCATTGCGCACTTACATTTTTCGAACAGAAAAAATCCATTGGTGCACGACCGGGTTTGAACCCACGCCCTTAGGATCGGAAGGCGGGGTCATTACCACTAGACCACCGGTGCTCCTATTTTCACCCTATGTACCAACCAATGTGATGACAATTAAAGTATTGAGTATTGAACTTTAACTAATGATGTTGTACCTACCACTGGTGGTGGTGATCACTGGTGGTCCAAACCGGCATGTCCACGAACTAAAAATTCGAAAGACATGTGCCATCCACCAATCCGCATTCGATTCAGTGGTGGATGAAGTGGTGGATTGTCCAGCAAAAAATAAAAAAGACCCTATCACTCTTGCATGAGAGTAGGCTTCAGCAGTGAGATAATTAAAAGGGTATTGATGATGACTATTGAAGCATTTAGTTTTAGAAGGTCATTGCTTCTCTGTAGAACAATAGAGCACTGGAGTGGATATCATTTGCATGCTTGACCGAGCACAAGCTTGTATGAAGGCATTTAATTACACCTAAATAAATAAAAATACACTGAAAACTATTCAATGACCTATTTCGGGCTCATATTTTAAAATGTTATCTGTATACTATTTAGTACCAAAGTATTTTATATTTTGTGATTATGCAGTGGATTTTAACAGGGTTTTCATCAATAGATAAAAATGATTTTAGAGGAAAGATTACCTATATGCACATTGCACAGTTTAAGCATCTGAAGAAGGGGTGGGTCACTAGTTCCCTAAAAGATAATTTAAAAACATAATAGATACTTTACCAGCACTATAGGAACTGTTTTTAGCTTCGTCCACTGTATCCTGAAGGTGGCTCGGTTGCACTTGGCAGATGTGAGACGGAGCCATCCTGGTAGCTCGAGCAGGTCAGTCAGTAGCTCTTCGTCTAAGGTCAGGTCTTGAAGCTCACCAGACCCTCGTAGTGCCGATAGTGAGATTTGCTCCGGGTTCAGGTTTTTTGTAAACCTAAATAATTTTAATATAGTTTGATATGATAGTAAAATTCAAATGTAATTTTTTGTACTTATGTATCATAGAAGTAAATAATTATAATTTATTTAAGTAAGTAGTACTGTTTTACAGAAAAGTGTAAATCAATGATTCGCAATTTAATTAAACTGGTGGTCTGGTGCCAATATTTTTGTAGGTAAGTAGGTAAGTACTACATAAAATATATGTTCTATGATTGTAACAAAGAATTATTGTAATTAGTTTAGTTCTGAAACTTCAAATGTGCAGAGTATTATGTGAAGATATCTAAGTAAATAAAGCTTTGAATCCGAGTTCAATTACCCACTTATACTAAGTAAAATAATTAAATTAACGATTTATTAGTTCAGGCAAAGTGCTAGTTGTACTGTATTTTAGCAAATCATTACGATACCAAGAAGTACGTACCGTGAAAGGTGTTTCAGAAGTTGGTTTTTTATTATTGTAACCATTTTGCAGGAAAACTTTAGTAAACAAACTAAAATTCACTGAGAAAATTTAATAAAAAATCATTATCGCACACGAAAATCCATTCCAAGTTCTAACAATTTTGTCGTCTCGTCTACTTTTCTGAATGAATCAAAAAGAATGAATGGAATGATGAAATGAATGAGCAAGAGAATGACATTGACAACACAAAGACCACGACAGTTTAGAAAATATTTTGTCTCATTTATCGGACTGCATTCTCGACATGTGTACAAAAATACTGACAGAATAAATAGAGATGGGTTTACAATACGCAAAAACTGTAGAATGGTAGAGTCTGAGAAAAATAAGAAAGTCTGAGGGTAGATCAAGGGGTAGAGTTATATGTAACGGCACAGAAAAAATATTATTAGTAGGTATAGTTCGCCCAGCGGATCTAGGCTTCCGTGAAGTTAGCCGTTTGTGATGCGCAAAGACAATTTAGTTTGAAAAAGCTCTATTGCGCATCGAAACGGCTAACTTCACGACGGCCGAGATCCGTTGTGAGAACTATACCTACTACGGTATACGGTATAGTTCTCACGACGGATTTCGGCCGTTGTGAAGTTAGCCGTTTCGATGCGCAATAGAGCTTTTTCAAACTAAATTATCTTTGCGCATCACAAACGGCTAACTTCACAGAAGCCTAGATTCGTTGTGCGAACTATACCTAGCTAGGTACCTACCGGAAACGAAAAGTGTGTACGAAAAGTCCGAATCGTAAAAGTAGAGCTTAGCAACCAAGATCCAAACCAAAACAATGTTAGCAACCATACAGCGCGTAATATAGATATCTATTTGTTTGGTCGTTGCTATGTAAATTATCGATTTGGTAAAAGGAAATTAAATATTTTTTTACACGTCTACATACCAACAAAAATAATTAAATATCCCAAACTAATTAAGACTGGCTGTGTATGATTTCAGTGAAGTGTGTAAGATTCGAAAAACAAAATGCTTTTACGTCAAAAGTATTTTGTTGTGTTGTGATGTTTTCTATGCTCCTTATTTATTTCGTAATTTGTTAATTTGTTTTTGTGCTTCGTTGATTGTAATTAACTGGTGTATTAGTAGGTTGGTGAGTACCTAGTCCTAGTAGTAGGTATAAACTCACTGGATATTTTGTTAAACTTTAATTTTCCTAACTGATGCACTGATAAAATTACTTTATCTAACTACGCTTCCGTTATTTGGTTAGTAGGTATCTATAACTTGTTGTGTGTTAATAGGTGAGTATAGTTCTCTCGGCGGATCTAAGCTTCATAAAGTTAGCTGTTTCAATGAGCAATTAAGCTTTTTTTAAATAAATTTTCTTTGCGCATCACAAACGCCTAACTTCACGGAAGCCTAGATCCGCCGAGAGAACTAGGTATACCTAATCGTATTTATTTCGATTCAATCTTTTATTTTCACTGTGCAAGAAATTTGTAATACTTACCTACCTACATTACCTAATCGAATAAGCAGATCTTTTTTTCATTTTATCATCTTATAGTCTGAATTTGAGCTTAGCGATTTTAGAGCAACCACCAAGGCAATTTGCCACTATGTAACCGTAAGTAGGCGGGTAATTTTTTAAAATTATTTTTAGCGCCTGGCCACTAGCACGCTTGCACCTTAGACAATGTCACGTCAAGAGAGCGAAGTAGAGTTCATTGATACAATGTCCTCCGGCGACTCTAACAATACAAAATCCAAGCAGACCCCGAAAGCTAAGGAAGTGAACAATAATGAGGTAGATGAGCTATCCAAGGAGCTTTCAGAGATGGGATGCATCGTGGACGCTATAAAACGACCCCCGAACATATGCGTGGAGACTTGTGTCTATGAATCCGAGTCGGAAGCATCTCAGCATGATGAAAAAAACCACGAAGAAGACGCGTATTCTGACGAATTCGAAGACGAAGAGGAGGAATCAACCGCTATAGAAGTAAAGTCTTCTAAAACCAACAGCAAATGCTCCCAGCCGAACCCGTCTACTGTAAAGTTATCCAAAAGTCAGTCTTCTGTCTCTAGCAATAAGCCGCCCTCGATATCCGGGAGGTCGGGAAGATCTACAGATTATGGGTTAGTTAAGAAGTTAGTTCCTAGACATATCTCTGTAGAGTGGAGCTGTGGTATAACTGCTTGCCCGTACCATAGAGGCATACCCCTGATAGAATCTGTTGAGCAATGGACCTGTGAGAAATCTCTGATGTCTGTGCCGTAAGTAGTAGGAAGATAGAAATATGCATACCTGCACCTACCTTTTATTACTACATAACTTCAAATATATAGTACCTACCTATAGTACTGTCGACGACGTTTGTGCATTTTATTTAGTTCAAAAAAGCTCCATTGCGCATCGAAACGGCTACACCCAAAAATTAATAAATGCGAAAATTTAATATTAATAAATTGTATCTCCACCACGTCTCAAAAGTAAATAATATATCACACATAAAAGTTAATGATAGATAAAAAACCATTCAAATAACAAAGATCAATTTACCACGAGACACTTATTTAGACAAATAAATATCTTGAATCTTGAATCTTGACAGCCGAGATCCGCCGGTTCTGCTGGCGAATCTATCCGTTCTATCATAAAGGTCTACCTACTTGAAAGTTTCTTCCTTATGGATCTCCAAAAAGTACTCCAACTCTACTCGGTATCCATAACAATAGCAAGGCCATGCCAAAAACGATAGGAGCCAGCCAGCCGGTGTTGTTGCCAGTTTACGGCATGGGCGCGTTGGAACTGGCGTTAATTTGCTTGTAAGACGTTTCAAAGTGGCGAACTTTTTACTTGCCAAGGACAAACTATATGAAAGACGAGACCCCATAAACTTTCAGCTCGGTATCAGTTCCATCAACGCGTCGCGTCAACATGTCATTCTCAAACGATCGCCTTCGGGAGATCGAGAGGCACAACCACATACTCCTCACCAAGATCCTCAGCGCCAGGAACACGAGGAAGTCTTCCATACCCTCGAGGGATCAGCTGCCTAGAAAAACCCTGCCTTCCGCCGCTGTCATGAGGAAGAACCATCAGCGACAGATAGACCATGATAACATGGTAAGTTGATATGGCCCAGCATTAGAAGCCCAGTTTTTTGATCAATTATTTACTCGATTTCTTACCTCCCTGAGATCACCTGTCGCTTTTTTGAAAAAGTTTTTTTTTTTTTATACAACTGAAGTGGCAACCAAGCGTACGGCCCACAAGATGGTAAGCGGTAACCGCAGCCTATGGACGCTTGCAATACCAGAGGTATCACTCGCGGGTTGCCACCTTGAGACGTAGATCGGAAGTCTCATGTGCCTGTAATTTCACCGGAAACCATACCCTTCGGACCGGAACACAGCAATGCAAACATTACTGCTTTGCGGCAGAAATAGGTATGGTGGTAGTCCTTCCCCGGACGAGCTCTATCACAAAGAACTCTACTACTCTTGAAAGTCATGACATGTCATGAAATATTAAAGAACTAGCCGATTTGCCCCAGTTTCGCACGGGTGCAATGAAAACTTAAGCACCCGCGCGAAGCTGGGGCGGGTAGCTAGTAATAAATATAGCCTATGTCACTCAGGGATAATGTAGCATTCTAATGGTGAAATATTTTTTGAAATCAGACCAGTAGTTTTTGAGTTTATTCGTAACAAACGAAAATACAAATCTTTTCTCTTTATAATATTAGTATAGATAGATAAAAGACGGAAACACTTATCGCTTATGAGTTTAAGGAGAGACTATGTCACTAATACGCTAGGTCTTTCTTTCTTTTTTATGTATAAATTTATTTGTTTTTGTTTTTGACCTTTTTTTTTTCTTGCCTTTTTACTGTACTGCTCTCCTAATTGTGTGTGTCAAATAAACAAATTCTTATTCTTATTCTTATTCTTATTCTTATCTGTAAATTTTAACCATTGGTTGCGATAATTATCGGTAAAAAAAAGCCATTTAAAAGCGTCTAGGATAGATACTTCACTCTTAGGCACTCATAATAAGTGTTGCCAAAAGAGACTTCAAATCAACTTGACGATCTCGATGGCGTGGTGGGCCCGGTTGCGAAGCGAGAGGTTGCGGGTTCGATCCCCACTGCGGGACAAACATTTGCGTGAACTGCAAATATTTGTTTCTCGTCTGAGTATTTCTTTATATATATATGTATGTATTTACAAAATAAAAAGGTTAATGAGTACCTATTCTATCAGTTTTTGCTATATTTATTTATTAATTCTGATATTCTCTTCTCAGATTCTCCTGAAGAAGATCCAGCGCGCCAAATCGTCTGCCTACAGCATGCGGCGTTGACGCACGCTCCTCGGACGCCACTGCCATTTTGTACCTTGTTGAGAGCCCTGTGCATTGATAATAAATTTATTATACGTTTTCACCTATTGTTTTATTTTAGGTTATCAGAGAGTAGTGGATCTGGTACCACCTAAGAAAATGAGAAGATACAGAGTAGAAATTAGACAAATTAGAAATACTTACTCAAAAAAACCAAAGAAGTTTGAAATACTCAAAAAACCTTAGGCCCGTTTTTTTCATCCGTGATGACGGTGGTGAACGTTAGCGCTCAATTTTCAGTTTTATTTCCTTGAGGTATATTTAAGTTTTAAAGTTCAGCGTGGCACTGCACTGCGCTCGTCACACAAGATAGTGAAGTTTTGACAAATGGTTAACATTACCACAAAAATAACCGGGCTTCCCACGCATTCCTATCCACTATCGCTTGGTATTTATGAGGCCCGTACACGCTACGCTACGTAGACACCTCTACGGTTAGACTTCGTAGCACCCCTACGGTCCCCTTGTTCCATCTAATCATACACTTAGTTATCACGCTAGGTAACGTAGTAGCGAATGTAAATCTATAAACTTAGGTATATAAACTAATATTTTAAGAGAGAAGATTTGTATCTTTGTTTGTGAATAAACTCAAACTAACTATAATTCCGTATATATTAAATAAAATTAAATTTCTGTATATATTATATTTCTAAAATACCGTTAGAATGCTACTATTATCCTTGAGTAACATAGGCTATATTTATTACTAGCGACCCGCTCCGGCTTCGCACGGATGCTTAAGTTTTCATTGCACCCGTGCGAAGCCGGGGCAGATCGCTAGTACGGAATAATTTTATTTATTTTAGTGTCACTTCTTCAAGAGATAAGACTAGAAGTTGGGCGCTCGCTGTCAATGAACTATTGGTTGCGTTGACAGCATATACTGGGCCTTAATAGTAAATACCTGTAGCTCTCTACCTACTACACTGTAGTAGCTTCTACGGCAAGGGTTCTATGGGCTACACGTCATAGCGTCTTTAGGGATGCTACGGCATAACACCGTAGAGGTGTCTACGATGCGTAGCGAGTATAGGGGCGGGCGTAGGCGCCTCAATACCCACAAAAATAATTATTAATATTGTGCACAACGAAGTTATTATAGGCCTTCTGGCCTCATGGCCAAACAACAAAATAAGTAATAGGTACTTGTTTAATTTCATAATACTTTTAGATGGTAACACTTATAAAAAATTCTGGAATAAACATCATCATATCACTTTTATTTCTTATCATGTTTGTGTATGGAAATTCCAGTGGTTACGTACGAAGTATAAATGTTACGTAATTAGGAGGAAGGACACGAATGAACATTGTTTACTTGCTCTGTTGTTTATTTAATGTTATCCTGCGTTGTTTTGGTGACTGCATGCTTGTAACGCACTTACATAGAGCATGATCGATGTCACGGAACAGATATTGGTACTACTATTATAAATAAATAAAAATAAATAATGCTGGATAATTCACACAGCATCATCTAGCCCCAAGTCACAGAACAGATATTATGCCCAAGAAAACAGGCGAGCTTGTGTTATGGGTACTAGATGACTGATATACAATAATACAATACAATACATAGATAGATAATAATAATAATAATAATAATGCTGGACAATCCACACAGCATCATCTAGCCCCAAAGTAAGCTGCTGTTAAACAGAGCTGTATTATGGGTACTAGATGACTGATATATATTTAATACAATACAATACATAGATAGATATTTTTTATTATATATAGAAAATACCCAGAACACCCGGAACAAATATTTGTAGATCATACAAACATTTGTTCCGAGGCGGGAATCGAACCCGCAACCTCTGCGTCGCAGGCGGACCTGCGCCCGCTGCGCCACATCGGTCGTCAATAGATATTTTTTTATTGTACATAGAAAATACCCAGAACACCCGGAACAAATATTTGCAGATCGTACAAGTAATTTTTCCAAGGCGGTAATCGAACCCGCCATTTCTACGTCGCGGTGGTCTATTATGGTGTTAATTTTAGCACTCGATAACAAGAAATTAATGTTACATAATAAAGTAAAGTGAAGTAAGTAAAAAATATAAATAAATAAAATAATGCTGGATAATCCAAACAGCATCATCTAGCCCCAGGTAAGCTGCTGTTGAACAGAGCTGTATTATGGGTACTAGATCATCATGACAGCCTTCTAATGTTCCCACTGCTGGGACACTGGCCTACTCTCATGCGAGAGTGATTGGGTCTAAATCCACCACGCGGACCCAATGCGGATTGGTAGATGACACATGTCTTTTCGAATTTTTAGTTCTTGGACATGCCGGTTTCCCCACGATGTTTTCCTTCACCGTATGAGAGCACTGGCATTGCGCACATAAATTTTTCGAACAGAAAAATCCATTGGTGCACGACCGGGTTTGAACCCACGACCTTAGGACTTGAAGGCGGGGTCACTACCACTAGACCACCGGCTATGGATACTAGGATGACTGATATATATTTAATACATAGATAGATATTTTTTATTATACATAGAAAACACCCAGAACACCCAGAACAAATATTTGCAGATCCTACAAACATTTGTCTCAAGGCGGGAATCGAACCCGCAACCTCCGCGTCGCAGGCGGACCTTCGCCCACCGCGCCACATTGGTCGTAAATTACTTATTCAATCTTATCACAAGGATCATTTTGAAACGTTTTAAAGCTAGGTGAATTTACGCCAGTTCCACGCGCCCCAGCCTAGAAGAATCTGGCTCTAGCTTTTTTTGATGATCCCTCTTCATCATAAAGCTTCAGTGTGGTGCCAATCGAACTAGGTGAGGCTCATGCCAAGATTGTAAATAGTAAGTATAGTTACTCTCTGATCAATACCTAATAGGTACCGAATGACTATACTTTGTACCACTTTGTACTAAGGTACAGTGCACCTTATGTAGATTCAGAGAGTAGGTTAGATACTTCAGTTTGAAAACCATTCACTCCTCTTCAAGAAAAGAAGAAGAAGGTAGTAACCCCTCCTTTTATAAAGTGTGATATTGACCATAACATCAGACAGCAATTGTTTTTACAAACCGCAGTTGCAAAGATAACAACATATATTATGAACTTGTTTACTTGTGGTAAGTAGGTGATTACCAGCTGTGGTTCGCGGGGGACCACAGGGTCAAAGAGCAAGGCATTAAGGCACAGCACAAACAAGTACCTACTTAGTAACATAATAGTAGGAACGAACTTAATGCGTGTGCCAAACCATACAATTAACATTGTTATATTAGCCAGTTTAAAAAAAGCTAACTCTCAATGGAGTAGGTAAAGTAAACTAGATTTTTCGGGATAATCGTCGCTGATAGATAACTGACTCGTCAGCGACTATAGTAAATCAGTAACTCATGGTAGCTATTCAAACTAAAGAAGAAGGACTCATGGACACCACGGAACCACAAGGTACCACTGTCCTACCGAAGATAAACTAACATAGAAAAACTTACATTGAATTAGCTTACTAGAAACTTCTCCACACGTGCTGTTTTACTACCTACATTTATGTTTATGCAATTTACAAAATTATCAACATTACGAGCATTGCGTTGTTATTTTCAATTGTGTTTTTTACTCTGACGCGAGTCGAGTGTATAAAAGTACACCGTCATCTCCTTCGCTTACCTACAACAAGTCACAGTAATAACTTTTGCAAGGTCTTATCTTGATTGGGAATAACCGTAAAGTTCCACGTGATGATTTTCTTTTGCGTGAGTTCTGGGTTAGTGTTGTAAAAATAACATGTGAATTAAATCAAGGTTTCGACCATTGGTGCCATCTTCTTATTTACCCTTAAATATGTTATATATATTTCCTAGGTATCTTTTACATGACACGAAGTCAACATAAAAGTTCGAAAAGACGGATCTGAATATGTATTCTTTATACGTGGCCGGCTTATTCAATTAAAAAAAGAGAGTAGAGTTCTCTGTGATAGAGCTCGTCCGGGGAAGGACTACCACCATTCCTATTTCTGCCGCCAAGCAGTAATGGTCGCATTGCTGTGTTCCGGTGTGAAGGGTATGGTTTCCGGTGAAATTACTGGCACACGAGGCTTTCGATCTTAGCCTCAAGCTGGCAACCCGCGAGTGATACCTCTGGTATTGCAAGCGTCCATAGGCTGCGGTAACCGCTTACCATCTTGTCTGCCGTACGCTTGGTTGCCACTTCAGTTGTATAAAAAAAAAAAAAATTCATTGAACAAGCAAGAAATGATTTTATGTGTAAGAAAAACTATCGAGGTGAAATACTAATCTGCAAATATTTGTTCCGGGTGTTCTGGGTGTTTTCTATGTTATCTATCTATGTATTGTATTGTATTATGCAATTTATATCAGTCATCTAGTACCCTTAACACAAGCTCTGCTTAGCTTTGGGCTAGATGATGATGTGTGGATTGTCCAGCATTATTATTTCTAATCCCTCGAGAGTAGGCCAGTGTACCAACAGCAAGAACATTAAAAGGCTGGCCATGATAATGTTGTGTCTAAATATATTCCACGATTTGCAACGCTATAAGCGTACCTAATATTTATTATTCTCATGATCAATTCGTTAACTTCGTTGAAATAGATCGCTTATCTACAGCCGTAAAATGTGATTGTTACCTGCTTCTAATATTTCCACTCGACCTTCGTTTGCGATGCCTGCAGATATACCAATCAATTTCAGTATATTTACGGACTTTTCAATTGGAAACATGATCGTGTCTGGTCGGTGTTAAATTGTCATAACATTATTGGTGGCAATGCTCTCAGACAGTGAAGGAAAACATCCATATATCCAAGAACTAAATATTTGGTAGACTCCACTATTTTTTTTTATACTACTAAAGTGGTAACCAAGCGTACGGCCCACTCGATGGTCAGTGGTTACCGTAGCCTATGTACGCATGCAACATCATAGATATCACTTGCGTGTTACCACCCTGAGACGTTAGATGGTAAGTCTCATGTGCCTGTAATTTCACCGGAAACCATACCTTTCGAATCAGAACACAGCAACGCGAGCACTACTGCTGTGCGGCAGAAAGAGGTATGGTGGTAGTCCTTCCCCGGACGAGCTCTATCACAAAGAACTCTACTACTCTTCATTGGGTCCGCGTGACAACGCTCTAGCTCGAGAATAAGCCAGTGTTCCAACAGTGGGAACATTAGTAGGGTGTCATGATTAGTGGAATACGCTTTACCACACCATTTACAGTACAGAACTACTCAATACCACTGAATGAACATTGCTGTAATTTCACTAGCATGTTGGCAAAAAAATAATTAAGCAATGACATCAACATTGAATAAAGTTAATCAACAAACCAAAATAAACATTACAACCCCGAGTTTGGAAGCATAAGCGTCACAGGTGCCGAAGTCCTGGATGGATGCCAAAGCGAGCGAGCTACTCTCAAACACACCAATTTTGCAAAACTTTAGAGTAGCAAACACGATAGAGAAATCTCGAAAGCTACGATCCTAGGAATAGTGGGATCTAAAAACCTATAGGTTTTAGGCTTAGCAACCCTAGGTTTTTCTTGTTCTTGTGCTTGAATCATTTTCAGCCAAGCAGTATAAGTGGTAAGTCTATATATTTATAATTGTTACTTCCCTGACGGGCTGACTGACTGACTGACTGAATGGCTGACTGACAATCAACCCGTATTACCAAAATACAAAAATTTTAAAAAGAAAAGCTATTCAATTCACCTGCATCACGCAGGAAGATGAAATTTGTAATAAAAGAAAGCGAAAAAGTCGCGGGGCGTCCCAAGTCCTAACATCACCAGCCAGCCCACTCAGCTGGGCTGGGACACTGACCTACTCTAGAGCGAGACTGGGTAACTGGTAACTGGGTCACGTGGACGAACTTGTGGATGGTATGTCTTTTGAATTGCAAGTCTTTGAACATGGTTTCCAGACAGTATTTTCCTTCATCGTTTATGTGCACATACATTTCTAGAATAGAAAATTGATTGGTGCCTCGTTTCGACCACACGAACTTTTAAAGTTTCACAGTAAGACCGTTCAGAGAACAGAATGTTTTCCCGAAATCAACGAAATCAACGTGTTCCTGCGAAATGGTTGGTTGAAGCCAATCTCTCCGCGGGCGGTCCATCAGCATTTAACTCTGTAAATAAGGATAAGGAAAATATTTTCGTTCTGGAAAAGAGTTTTTCCTTTCAATACCCGGTTTTTTTATCATATTCTCACATGCTTGAAAAGATGCCATTGATGGTTTGCCTTGTGAAAATGAGAAGGTCTTATGTATTATTTTGTAACTTCTTTTAAATGTAACTTTAATTCAGTAAAGTAATAATAGTTGGTTCTGAAATCACTCTTGTCATTTGTTTTTCTCATCTTGTCTTTGTGTTTTTGTCCGAAATAGATTTTTTTAAAAGAATAATTAGATCCTACAGTGCCTTTTTAGGTACTAAGTAATTAACTGCGCAGCATATAGGCATTTAAATAACGTCGTAGATAGGTAAAACGTAAAGATAAGGCCTAGACGAGTTACGGCAAAATGAAAGCAATCGTTTGATCAATCTGTGTCATTGTTTCTATTCTATTTTGGTTTTTGTGACTAAATGCATTAGTTTAGTGCACGTTATCATCATAAACAAACACTGTTTAATAATAATCAGTTGTAGATAGTTCTAATCACAATAAACAAAGTAAAACGGGTGTGACACATTGGAAAATAAGTTTCAATGTGTCACATTAGGTTAGACATAGGTATACAATCAAAACGAATATTTTTACCCGTTGTACACACATATAACTACAACGTGTCCCTCTTGCTTGAAAGAGTTCGTAATAAAAGGCTAGCGTTGTGCACCGTAGACAACGGTTTACTACAGTTTTTAATAAATAGTAGCATTGCAATAGTGCTTGCAATGTCATCTAAAATCTTAAACTGGTTGTTCTTAAACTTCAAAGTGTACACTGCGCTCGGCTCGTCTCCTGCCTGACACATATCTATTTAGTACCTAAAAGTTTCTTTTATTTAATGTCGGCAAGTGACAAGACCGTCAAGGCGCCCGCCTGATGTTAAGCACCACGCCTGACTATTACAGATGCAGTGCCACCCAAAGCTGAAAGTTATTAAGTGTTTGCGTCGCACTGCACTGCGCTTATCACCCCGAGACATTGTTGTTAAGTCTCTTTTGCCCAGTAATTTTACTTGCTACAGTGCCCTTCAAACCTAAACACAGTAATGCTTGCACACTACTGCATGGAGGTAGAATATCATTGCGGTAGAACGGTAGACGGACTCTTGCTGAAGAGTCCTACCACCAGGTGATAAAGTCTCATTTGCCTGAAATTGCTGCTACAGTGAATTTAAACCTAAGCACAGTGCAGTTTGCACACTACTGCTGAGAGGCTGAACATCTGGCACTACGGTGGTAGGTAGGGTATAGGTATCTATCAAATCGGACTCTTTGTATGATTCAGTGGCCAACTCTGGTGACAAAGTTTCCAGGCCGCCCGAAGGTTCTGTCATGGCTCTGTCACTTTGAAAAAGCCGAGACCAACTGCTTAACGTGCCCTCCGAAGCAGAAGAGTCTTAGGTACTTATTAGAGTATAGTTATCTAGTTGCGCAATAGGTAATAATGTGGCGCCACTTCGCCAGTGTCAGTGTAATTTTCCACTCCCAGTACTCAATTAATTTATTAATTGATAACGTTTTTACTTAAGTAAGGTACCTACTAGCATACTAATATCTGTTCTGTGGTACTAGGTAAGTACCTAGGTACGTTGGCGTTGTCTGCAATGAAAAGATAATCATAATTATATATCATAGTAAATTTATTACCTAGATGTAGGCACCTACAATTCTCACCATCACCACAGCCATCACAAAATAACAATCCCACCAAAAACATAAAAATATTGCCAAGACGAGACCATAACGGCTCGCAATGTCAAAAAGTTATTAGGTCTCTTGTAGAGCCAAGTTTCTAACTCTACACGCCCTAACTTCAAACTGTACAGTGTACATCTTAGCCAAAATATATGGCTTGGCCGATTCCGGCCCGACCGCTGTCGATTTATTAGTAAGGCGTGCGTGAAATAATTACATAAATTCATGAATTAAAATGAATTTACGCCAGTGACGGTAGCGAAACGGCCAAGCCACATAATTTTGACTAAGGTAGAGTGTGAAGTAAATCAAATCAAATCAAATATGTTTATATTATTTTTTAGTAGGCCTGAGCGCTTGTAGAGTTTGGCTCACAGAAGTGTTTGGAGAGACTAGACTTTTTGACATTGCAAGCCATATCGTCTCGTAATTGGCAACATTTTACAAGTTTGTTATTTTATGATGGCTGTGGTGGGGGTGAGAATTAATTTGTAGGCAGAGGCATTATATTGCACTTACATTGCACCCGTGCGAAGCCAGGGCGGGTCGCTAGTAATAAATTACTTAAAATCATAATCGCATAGGCATTTAGATTCGTAATGACAAGAATTGAATTATCAATACAACAATTCTATTTAGCCCAATAAACTGTACGTTCAATAAAGTGTACGGTTCTAGACCACTTCACAACTGTGCTATTTGGCCGACAAACCTAATTAAGCTATTATCATGTTTAGAGTAGCAGTTCATAACACCGTCACCTAGTAATCAATGGTCGATAGTCTATTTATGGTCAAACTACAAACATGGATCAGTGAAATCATCGGCACTGACTAACATACGCTAGCGAATCCTAACTGACCACAAGTTACCTATTCAGTAAGTAAGTTCGTATGACTCAGTGGCCAACTTTGGGAACAGAGTTTTTAGGCCGCCCGAAGGCCTCAATTCGAAAGACCTACTCAGTTATTTTGTACTCCACAAAATAATGTAGAGTATATAGAGCTGCCTTTGAATGAGCGAATTATTCCCATTTGTCTCAGCTCTGTCCGCGTCACCCAATTTGAATTTAGGGTGACAGATCGAACTATTTTGTGCGATCTGTCAGGGAAGAACGACTGTTAAATTATATGCAGGTTATACAAACCTTGTGAAACACGTAAAAGTTTTTTTTAACATCTACTTTAACCTACCTCTACCTAGGCGATAACACACTGAGAAACAGGTATTATGCATCATAGTCCTATCAAGGCAGGTGCCTAAAATGTCTTGTTATTAATATTACTTCACTGTTCACTATCTAATCATTGCTGATTGTACTTTTAATTATCTGCGGATTACTTATGATTACCTCACCGATAACGTGTAGAATTAATGGATTAGATTAAATATAATATTACTAACTACGCAGTAAATACTACGTAGTTGGTAAGGACGGGGAAAGGTACATATCGATTGGCACTGAAGCTTTATGATGAAGTGGGATCATCAAAAAAAAAACTAGGAACCCAGCCGAGTTTGTTGGCAGATTGAATCCTTGTGATACGATTGAACAAATATATTTTTTACTTACTTTCTATAGCATGCACCTTATGGTGTAATGATGCGACGTGACGCGACGTCGCATCACATCGCTATTATAAGGTTCATCAATACAAAGGCCTCTGTTAAGCACTTAATTGTATTTAAACAACAATGCCTGCCTACCTACCTAAGAGGATATGACATTTCCGCTAGGTCGATGACATATCTCTCTCATCACTGTGTGAAATCAAATGATAATCGTGAATCGCTAGCGTTTCCTGAAGAACGTGATTCTACTTACATTATCCATGTTGAATTGAAATATCTTTGAGATTTGGAAAAGATACGATTGAACAAATATATTTTTTACTTACTTTCTATAGCATGCACCTTATGGTGTAATGATGCGACGTGACGCGACGTCGCATCACATCGCTATTATAAGGTTCATCAATACAAAGGCCTCTGTTAAGCACTTAATTGTATTTAAACAACAATGCCTGCCTACCTACCTAAGAGGATATGACATTTCCGCTAGGTCGATGACATATCTCTCTCATCACTGTGTGAAATCAAATGATAATCGTGAATCGCTAGCGTTTCCTGAAGAACGTGATTCTACTTACATTATCCATGTTGAATTGAAATATCTTTGAGATTTGGAAAAGATACGAGAGACAGTCTGTGATTGATACATCAGCTTATTATCAACGTATCTGATTGATAATGATATGTAGAGTATTGTGGAGATTATAGATAACTATAAAAAATGTCATAATGTCAAAGTGCCCGTTGCTTATTGTCGTTTTACAAAAAATCAAAACGCAACAGACTTCAACATTTAGTAACAGTATTGATCGTAAGTACGAAGCATCGGTTGTCTGGTCTTGAAATACTCTTTTATGGGTCGCATGCATAAGCGATGTCCCCCGATTATCATCGAGCAAAGGCGTGCCACGATGACCATCATAATACACCGACTGATGCAATTGTAGTGAGGCAGGGACCACCTTTAATATACGAAGCGGAAAATATACCGTATATGTATATAACTGTGACGTGATTTATCTATTAACAAAATAAAATATGTATGAAATATATGCTTTATCTTATATCTCGTATCATTATCATTCGGATGCACGGAAACAAAATAGAACCATAGAGCTTTTGGGTACGCGGTGCAGGTACATTATGTATATCCCAAATTTTTGAATAAAACGCCATGTACGAATGGTTTTGCTTTGCCGCCGCGTCGTTAATGAATAACTTTGTTATGCTAATTTAATACTATCATAATTCAATAACTGCATGCAATAATGTCATTAAATTATTGTCTAATATTAACAAAATAAGAATGAAACTGTTTATGGTCTACCATTAATAATATGCAATAATTGAATGTGAAAATAAGGGATCAGTAGGTAGTTTTTATCAATTTCTACTGGTTTTAAAAAACTTTACAGAAATTGCTAAAATAATCTGGCTGATTAGTTGGGTTTTCGCAAGGGGTTTTTATAATACAAAGTTGATAAAAGGTGATTTCTGTTTAAACTATTTATCTATTTATTTATAGACTATTGTTTCTCAAAAATACTTGCCTTTTTTAAGTAAACATTGATCAGTATTTAAATGCATTAATTAAACCTATTTCTGAACAACAAACTGTAATATACGTATATTACGTAGGTACTTAGGAGACTATGTTTTGTGCATATGTCCATAAAATTCAAGAAGTTTTATAAAGGTACGGAGGTTACATTTTCACCGTTGAAAGTAAGCAGCACTAAGCCAAATTGCATGAAACTGAAAAATGTTAGAATGGTAAAATCAACTCTTAGTTATCTCTCGTAAATTACTCATACCAAGGAATTTTTAAGCTATGTAGTACTTATTAGTTCCATGACTCATTATTAGAAATTATTATTTGTCCGGTCAATGAACAAGCAGAATAATTAAAAGCGTAGGGTGACACAAAACCATGCAAAAAGAGCATGTTATGGTGTCAAGAAAGTGTGGTTTCCATCGTCGCATGTTGCACGAAGGTCGGAAAGCCAACAGAGCGCTATTTATACAACACTTATCGGACTTCACTTATGCAGGTCAAGCGCACTCCTGCATTATCTATGCACTTCTAGTACCCCCTGGTACTTTGAGTTTGCTTACGGGCCGAACGTTAATAAGCCCTAAATACGTAACTTGAGGAAAATATACATGGCTATATTACACTTTTTTCTACATTATTATTTTGTTTTAGTTAAGTGCGTCAGTGAAGAACCTACTTACAATATTGAAATGTAGGCAGCAGTAAAAGCCTTGATAAAAAAACAGATGATATTGACGTCATTGATAAAAGGTCGAATCTACGTAAATTGCTAGTAGGTACTTTTCGTGTTTCGTTCCATTGTTTTTTTTACTTTGGTAAATAGCCCAATAATTTTTCTTAGTACAGTTACAGCGCCTTTAAAACATAACATTAAGCAATGCTTGCCACCAGTTCACACCACAACACTGCGGTGCACACAGATCAAGTCGGACTCTCTACTAAAGAATCTAACCACCATTGTGATTATTCGTAAGGTCTACATTAAATTATCATAGATTTTGAGACTTTATAGTCGGCTTCAATCTCGCCCACAAATATTAAACTAACCTAATGCAAGAGGAACCTCCATTACCACCCACTCCCATCCCATAACCGTAAGCTCTGTCGTTAACCCAAATCCTCAAGGAAAACCTTCGCCCGGATTTCCCGTCAAATTAGCGCTTATCTAGTAAAAAGCGATATTATTATCTCCAGAAATCTTTCGAGGAAAACGTTTTTCGTCCACCGTTGAAGGGATCAGCGCGTAAACAAGACACACACACTCACAAAGGTCTACTGGGAAAAGACTTTTCATCCATCACTGACGAACAAACACATACAAGTTCCAGACGCACACTTGTAGAGCTGTGGCGAACACATCGATATCTCGAGTGGTCTGGCTAAGAGCACACAAACGAACAACTGAATTATCACGGCTGGCGAGCCTATAAATACGGTACACCGCTCCGCCCCTCCGCACTCTGCTCACAGAACTCGTAGAGAGCACACGTTTACTCAATTTACTACCAACTACCGTACAAATAACAATCATGGTTGTGAAACTAGAAACAGTGTCTGCCCTGTACGCGGATGTTTACCCTACCAACAAATCTCGTCGCGATATGGACACCATCGTGACGGAGTGTCCGCGCCGTCAAAAGCGGCAAGTCGCTTTGCCTGCGCTGGTGGAAGATGAAACCGAGGAGGTCTTCGAGACAGAGAAGAGATCATACTTGCTGCACACGGAAGGTCTGCGAAGACAGAAGTCCGTCTCCCCGCAGAGACAGAGGCTGCGCCGGTCTCTCGCCCTGCCCTCTCTCTCTGAAGATGAAGAGCCCTGATCATCTCGTTCTAGTCTTTAAGAGTGAAGTTATGCCGCCGGCTGTTCGCTTCGTCTTCCAGAGTCGTGAAGGTCTCTGAAAGTGGAATGAAAGCTGGAACCAGTGTGGGTCAGCCGTGACCCCAAAAAATGCAATTGTAAACAGTGATTACAAAATTGAATGCTATCACAAAAGTGTTAGAACAATAGTAATGTGAAACCAAAAGATGCAAAGCCAAAGTTTATGCCAATGTAGTTAAAAACTAAATTGTAAGGAAATTACCAAAATAAAATGGTGTTGAAATGTATTTATTGGTTTTCTTAAACTGGTACGTATCCTAAATAATGCAGGTAGATTTTAGGTAACCTTGAACACATCAATAACATTAAAAATAATAACGCAATGAAAATGTCAGTTGTATAAAGCTACATGTAGGTGTATAATAATGACTATTTCCAAGTTGCAGAAAAGGTCAAAATAATTTTGAATTCTATTTGTACTTTTATAAATATTTTTATGAATCAGTTGATAATGAAAATCAACTTTTTATTGGATTGTCGATAGTGAAAGTGGCGAGTGGTTTACATCATACAATAATTGCCTTGTCAATAAAATTTTGACATGATTGCACGCAATTATTGAATTGTGTAAATGACGCTTTTCTATTTAGTTAGGAGCTAGGTATTGAGCTGGAGCGAGTCATAATAAGTTGACACAACACATCTAACAGTAGCATAGTCCTACAGGTCAGGGCCCACACTATAAAATTCGCTGTGTCGAACAAAATATTTACAGATTATTTCTTCTGCAGCGGAAATCAAACTCGAAACCGTTACATATCCGAGACTCGCCCATCGAGGCCTGCGCAGGTAAAAAAATGGCATCACGCAATCCCATTTTTTTCCCGTTATAAAAATAAGGTTCAACTTTGCTATCCATAGATGTAAATTTTAAAAAATAAGAGTTTGATGCTTTATTACATTCGTAATAAAGCATTCCGCTTGTGTGGAGGTCAATATTATACGATATAAACATCTAACTTTATAGAGGTACTTATTTAATAAACCTTTTAGGTATAATGCCTAATACTTTTTATGAAGTAGGTACAACCTAATGAGATTAATTTGTTAACATACGACCGTGATAGCTCAATAAAGATAAAGATAATCACGAATGACGAAATCATTATCATATTCATTCAATGAAGACGTATTTTATTTGGTGATAAAAAATTAGGTAATTCCAAAACAATCATGATTCAGCAGAACAATATTATAACGTGGTCACGGCCATGGATTTTCACGTGTCTACAGAAGCACGGAAGCGCTCAAATATAAAAATGTCATAGAAAAACAATAAAGATCAAGAAAGGCTAGGTCAAGAGTACCCTAAACCGACAAGCGTGTGTGAAGAATGTGATGTGAAGTGGAAATCCTTGGTCTGCTTACTCCTACGGTAAACAAGCGAGACTTTATGAACTAGATGTTTCCCGCAACTTTGTTCGCGTGGAACTCGGAAACCGTACTGTATTCCCGGATAAAAGTTTATTTTTATTTTTATTTATTTAGAAAACAATTAAATCAAAACAAACATCGATGTTGTACCTACGATTTTGAACAATAAATTGTAGCTACATACCTAAATTCATGACATAATAAACATAGGTACTTACAAAATATTAATTTAGATTTTCTATAACAATCTGTGCTATTTCAATGAATTTCGGCAAGCTATGGCAAAAAACATCTACATTATTATCCGCTAAGACATTAAGTAAACTGATGGCTCGTGACATTGGGGCTTGAGCAAGTTAAGTTAGTAATCTATTTACTATGTCCTATTCCCGGTAATTATCTATCTATGTTTTACATTTTAGCCAAATCGCTTTATTACAGTTAAAGGGGGAGGAACAAACATTCATCCAAACTTTCGCATTTACAATATTAGTGTATCTAACGTATGATATCCACAGGATAAGTGACCGTGCTGTGGATATTTGAATGACTAGACAAGTTACCACGTCACGGAATAATTTTAAAGTATTATTTTTGTTGTTTTATAAGTATCTTGTTTTGTTTGCTTTTCGTAGGTAGGTACTATATACTAGTATTTGGAGTCGTTTGGCTGTTTGACCTTTACCTGATAACAAGTCATCGTAACAAGTATAAAAACCACCTATTACTGACGTTAGCACTGAGTATACACACATTTCTAAATAATATAACTATAAAATAAATACAAAGATTTTTTTACTGATATAAGTACTTTGATTAAAAAAACTCACTCAAGCAACTCACTTGAAGGAAAGCTTTATGTACATTTTATAACTTTTGTAATATTAATATTCTGTGACCTTACTGAAGGCCCATTTACACAAATTGCCTTGTTAAATCGATTTCAGAACAAACTTTTGACATTTTGCTGCATTTGACAAAGTAATTATTGCATGCAATTATTGAACAGTGCAAATGGGGCTAAAAACATACTGATTGAACTAAAATGTATAAAACAATTGCAAATATAAACGAACTGGAAATGCAATATCGCTCGAAATGATTCCTCTCCTCTCCTCATAAATTAGGGTATTAACCCTGCCCCACCCTTGCTCGGCATAGAGTAATAACGAGTTACTATAGTTACGACTCTCGGAACAAAATTGGTAAGTTATTTTATATGTTATGTTACTTAGAATACGGCGGTAGAGTCACAAGTGAAGGTAGTCTTAAGATTAATCAACTTGAGCCTGCTGTGCAGCTTTCTTCGTGTGGTACAAATACAATATACAAGACCCTATACATACATAACCTATACAAGACCTATACTTACATTCGTCACGATTGCATAGGTTTTGACATTTTTACTGAATAAAAAGCCGTCAAAACGATGCAATCGATTCGATGACTGATGATGATGATTACGTAATCTGCCCTGCAGTTTGGCAAAATACATTCTAGAATCAGTAGATGCCAAACCGGTATCTATCGACCGCACTTTTATCGCAAATTAGAAAGTCACCAATAGAGCCTTGTCGAAGTAACAGTTGTCTATTACTAGCAAGTTTTATTGTTTGATTTTGAACTACGAGCTGACGAGCTCCCAGAACACTCGCCTCTTTAAGAAACGATGAATGCAGATAGATGTTGAAAACCTCAAAGAAAGGACTTTACAGTTTACACTTCACTACCTCACTCCAAAAAGCTACACACTAGGTTATAGATCTAAAAAAATCTTTGCCTTTCTGTATAGATTCACCAAAGATGTTAACAAGCTCTTTAATTCCCAAGTGTAAATAGGGCCACCTTAGCTGAAAAATCTTTGCCTTTCTTTACAGTGTCATTAAAGATGATAAATTTGTTATATGATAATATAGAGCTCCGTAGTTACCAAGTGCAACTGGATCCATAGCTGACACTTTATCACAGAACACTTTGTTACAACGTAATGTAAGATGAGTAACATCCATTGTGTAATTGAGCACCTTCCATACAAGGTTTAGCTTCACAACAATTACCTACTCTACCTTTTGTAGTTGCTATCTCGGTTACCTTGGTAGCGGTAGCGAGTTTGCAGGTTCGATATCCGCTGCGGCACAAATATTTACATAAAGTGGGATATATAATAAAAGGAACCATGAGTCAGCCAGCCAGTAAGTCAGCCAGTCATAAACTTTGTCAGTCAGTCAGTCAGTAGTACTCGTAAATTCTGTCTGGATACCCACGACGACATAGGAAGTCCTACTGTGGGGTAAACCATCGTGGGGACAAACAAGTGACAAACTAAATAATGCTCCTTTCACTTCACTTCACTTTTTTGTTTATGGCGTCTGTGGCTTGGTTGTCATAATTCTGCCAGTGTGTCAATCAGTTTCTTCTTCTTCTTCTTCTTCTTCGTTTATGGACTGTGTGGCATGTGGCATTACCACAATTTCGCAGTTTTTAGTGTCGAGTAAATGAGTTTGATTGTAGCATGGCAACGTAAACAAACAAAATGTTGAAAGAAATGGCGGCGTTTCTTTCAAAATTCCCTAGGAAAGCCTTTGACTAAATTACAAACCAACATAACAATTCAGTCAGTTTCATAAAAATGCTCTTTTCATAAAATAAAGTGTCATTCTAGCAGCGTCCCATTGTCTTTCCTTGTCATTCTTATGACAATGAACAAAAGCTATGATAGATTTGATAGACACATTAGCTAACACAGGTTTAAAGTACCTACGAGTATGAATAAGGCGTTAACAGTTTTGTGTTTAATGATACGTAGTTCGCATACGCATCGGTCACTTGAGCTGCTGTAGTTTTATCATACTCAGTTATTAGACGTCCACTGCTGGACATAAGCCTCTCCCATAGAGTGCCAGAACAACCGAAGTTGAGTCTTCATCACCGACTTCCTGCGACCGCATCAGTCCATCGAGTGGGGGGGGGGGGGGCGCCCGACCACCTACATTTTTGTTTTCCAGTTCGTGGTCCGTATTAATAAGCCTAATAAGTAAATTATTGAGCGACTATACTTGGACATGGAAATTACTAATATTATGTTATATGCACATATATAGTTATATTCATTTTTAATATCATTAATATACGTAGTTTAGTTATAAGCTTAGAGTGCAGATGTGATCTGTAGAGAAATATGCAAGTGTTCTGCCGGGGTCACAAACTGTGCAGGGGGTCTGCACAGTTTGTGACCCCCGGCAGAACACCTGCCCCCTGGACACGATCTGCAGTGGCCGATATGGAAATCCCTGAACCGACTTCGGTCCCAGGTCGGACGCTGCAGAAGCAACCTGGTTAGATGGGGCATAATATATCCATCCAGAGTACAGTGTAATTGCGGAGCTGTACAAGATATGCCACACCTACTATCTTGTCCGTTATGCACTACCATCTGCACACGGCAGGATTTATATGTATAAAGCAACATATACAGGGTCATTCATTATCAACCTGACAAACTTAAGGGATAGGTTCCACACATAAAAAAAATATATTATATATGTACCTATAATTTTTTTTATGTATGTTTTGTCTAAAAAATCCCAAGTAAACAAAAAAAAATCGATTACGTTTTTCCGCTCAATTTATCATTGTTGGGAATCGAGTTAAGCGACGTAATAATGAAATATTCGAGTGTGCGCGCCCCGTAGCGATTCAAGGACACGCGCAGGTCAAGGACGCGCGGGTTATTGACCCGCGGTTCATTGACGCGCGGGTCACTGACACGTGGTGAGCGCTGCCTTTTCGATTTGTAACAAGGATAACTAATTATTAAGCAGAATTACGTAATTTTTTTTTTAATATACAAAAAAACGTGTAGAAAAAAAAAAGCACAAGTATTTTTTTTTTATGTGTGGAATCTACCCCTAAAGTTGTCAGGGTTGATAATGAATGACCTTATATAGAGCTATCGAGGTTGCCACCTATTATTGGTCGAGAAGAGTTCGAGAAAATCTAATTTGACACGAGAAGAAAAAGAAGTTATAAGCTAACTTAAATAGAGGATATTTAAAGTAACGGTTTTTCCTCGAACACGTACTTTTTAGGGAACATTAGGTACACATGAGTAATACTTTCCCGTTGTATAAAACATAACACATTTTTACGTATAGATGTGCGATTCCGAGCTGGGTTTGTCCCAAGCATTTTCCTTAATTTGTATTGTATAGTTTGTAGGAAGTGCCCGCCGTCATACAACGGCAGTAATACAGCGTTGGACATGTATGTATCATACAACCCGCGGTAACTGGTATTGAACTCTACGCTAATCACAAAACAGCCACATTTTCCGCGGACGAGCTTTATCAAAACGAACTCTACTACTTGGTACTCACTTTTATTTGAATTCGCCGCACACGGCAGTCACCAGTCACGCTTTCGTTACTGAGTAGTGAGTAGCTCAGTAGCTTCAAGTGGGATGTTGTGGCTATAGAAGGGTATCTAGGATCTTCTAGGATAAGATACTAGCGTGTTGTTCGTGCTTAACGGTATTGATGTGGTTTGGTCATATAGTACAATATTTAATTTATTCTTGTTTCATGTCAGGTGTTGTCAAATAAAATGCTTTCTTTCTTTCTTTCTAAGTACTTAATATCTGTTCTGTGTATAGTTTTGTGCTTTGGCGGAGTTTACCGCTCCATCAAATATCTTCTACCAGGTAAATCAACAAAACTTGGTTTTTCCTTTGCATTAGGTACCTAGGTACCTATATTTATTTTGTACTACTGGGTATTTGTATGATAACATTTTAATTGGTTGGTTTGCAGGTTTGCATACCAACTGGTCGTTAAAATTATCGTGAACTTAAGGAAATGGTCAAACCACTCAAAATAAGTATGTTTATGTGCCTTGTGTACATGAAGTACTTACGTGTTCTATAATAATAAGGTCGTTATAATATGCAAATGTGCAACAACGGTTCCTTCACACGAGTCTTGTAATTGACGATACGACAAAAAACACGAAACGTCCTCGTGTGACTGAGCTATACAGGGTCTTTTATTATCAACCTGAAAAATTGATGGCCTAAATACTTGGTTATTAGGCCCTGTATCTATCTTAAAAGCAACCTCTTGAATCAGTTCAAGAACACGATCTAGGGTTAAAGATATCTAAAGATTGCTATAAAGATTCGTAATCGTAACTTTTTGGTTTTGATGATTATAATATCCCAAAAATTATTTTGCCTCAAGCGGGATTTGAACCCGCAACCACCGCTTGATACGCGGGCGCTCTACCAATTGAGCTATCGAGACATATCTCGCTTGGACGAAATAATCATTGGGATGTCTTCGGCTCGAAGCGCCGATAGCTCCACCTACAGGGGAAACGTTGCAGTTATCCAAGCCTGTTCAATGACTAAAGTTAATTTAGTTCATTGACGAGAGGTATCGCATTGCTTATTCAATTGGTTATTTTTGTTTTTATAGTGTTAACCATCACACTAAGGGAATACTAAAGATTATAATATCCCAAAAATTATTTTGCCTCAAGCGGGATTTGAACCCGCAACCACCGCTTGATACGCGGGCGCTCTACCAATTGAGCTATCGAGACATATCTCGCTTGGACGAAATAATCATTGGGATGTCTTCGGCTCGAAGCGCCGATAGCTCCACCTACAGGGGAAACGTTGCAGTTATCCAAGCCTGTTCAATGACTAAAGTTAATTTAGTTCATTGACGAGAGGTATCGCATTGCTTATTCAATTGGTTATTTTTGTTTTTATAGTGTTAACCATCACACTAAGGGAATACTAAAGATTATAATATCCCAAAAATTATTTTGCCTCAAGCGGGATTTGAACCCGCAACCACCGCTTGATACGCGGGCGCTCTACCAATTGAGCTATCGAGACATATCTCGCTTGGACGAAATAATCATTGGGATGTCTTCGGCTCGAAGCGCCGATAGCTCCACCTACAGGGGAAACGTTGCAGTTATCCAAGCCTGTTCAATGACTAAAGTTAATTTAGTTCATTGACGAGAGGTATCGCATTGCTTATTCAATTGGTTATTTTTGTTTTTATAGTGTTAACCATCACACTAAGGGAATACTAAAGATTATAATATCCCAAAAATTATTTTGCCTCAAGCGGGATTTGAACCCGCAACCACCGCTTGATACGCGGGCGCTCTACCAATTGAGCTATCGAGACATATCTCGCTTGGACGAAATAATCATTGGGATGTCTTCGGCTCGAAGCGCCGATAGCTCCACCTACAGGGGAAACGTTGCAGTTATCCAAGCCTGTTCAATGACTAAAGTTAATTTAGTTCATTGACGAGAGGTATCGCATTGCTTATTCAATTGGCTATTTTTATTTTTATAGTGTTTTATAGTGAAGACATCCCAATGATTATTTCGTCCAAGCGAGATATGTCTCGATAGCTCAATTAGTAGAGCGCCCGCGTATCAAGCGGTGGTTGCGGGTTCAAATCCCGCTTGAGGCAAAATAATTTTTGGGATATTATAATCTTTAGTATTCCCCTAGTGTGATGGTTAACACTATAAAAATAAAAATAGCCAATTGAATAAGCAATGCGATACCTCTCGTCAATGAACTAAATTAACTTTAGTCATTGAACAGGCTTGGATAACTGCAACGTTTCCCCTGTAGGTGGAGCTATCGGCGCTTCGAGCCGAAGACATCCCAATGATTATTTCGTCCAAGCGAGATATGTCTCGATAGCTCAATTGGTAGAGCGCCCGTGTATCAAGCGGTGGTTGCGGGTTCAAATCCCGCTTGAGGCAAAATAATTTTTGGGATATTATAATCTTTAGTATTCCCCTAGTGTTTTTGGTTTTGGTTCAACTTACGACTTGTACAACGGACTTTAGTTAGCCCATTTAGGCTTAAATTCCATTTTACAATACACTTTTACACTTTTCTGGGATCTTCTATAAAACTTTCATATTTAAAGCATAGACGATTAGTAAGAATAGACGACTATGGACAAATATTATCACGCGGGACGAATAAAAACTTTTTAATAGCGTGGGCCGTGAACAAAGTCGCTTTCCGCGCCGTCTGACGGTAAAGTAAGTAAGTTCGTATGAGTCAGTGGCCAACTCTGGTGACAGAGTTTAAGGCCTCTGACGGTCGGTACGTTTAAGTAATTTGTAATCCGGTTTTCATCAATAGATAGAGTGATACAAGCACCCGTGCGAAGTCGGGGCGAGTAGTTAGTGCATAAATACAAGTGTGGACTTAATTGATAATGTTATTATTGAAACCACTTGTGATTGTGACTTGTTCATAATATTCCTCGGCGGTCGTTGAATCATTTAGTACGAGGCATGTTTACAAACGTGTGACCTTACTGGCATGGCGGGCGGGGCGAATGCCAGCTAGAGATGCGAGTGCAGGTTCGACTCGCACATAGGTACTGCATTAGTTCGTAGAGTCAGTAGCCAACTCTAGAAAACAAAAAACACATTAATACAAAAAAAAACTGTATTTTTGCTCTACTTTTCATAAAAAAAGCCGTGTTCTACGATGCACATGCTTGCCGAGCGGAGCTCAGCTATAAAATGTAGAAATAGTAGGCATTGCGTCCGAAATTGCAACTTTACGTTCTACTTTCACATTCAAAAATAGGCTCGTTAGTCGACTCATCCCGCTCGAACTTATCCCGCGAGACCTAATGAGTATTTTGAATCGGGTAACTGATCCCATTGATACATTTTATGATATATCTCTTCGTTGTCTCCAATATATCTAAGTACCTATGTGTACTGATTTAAAGTTTACCTTCTGAACTAAATATATGTTATGTTATGAGGGTCTGCTCTTAAAAGCGACCAACGATTGGCAAATATCGTAACTACTCAGGTCAACTTATGTCGGTAACAGATGACAGACAACTAAGTTCAAACGTTCTGAGCATTCACAGACACCACGGAAACGGTCATAATATATAGCTTTTGTCCGCAAGAGTAGGGCTTGGTCCCAAAATTCCCTTAGATAATACCCTGCGAAGGGGATTTCGCCACTTTTCGTTCTAAAATCCCCTGTAGACCCTCATTACAAAGGTCTTCCCCGCTAAACTTACCTGAAAGTATGATTTACATTGAGTCAGTGCTCCAAATTCGAGAAAAGTCAGTGCTGCCCTGCTACTGACCTATTGTAAACGCTGTAAGCACTGACTTCAAATTCTCGCGTACTGACTCTGTAAACAGAGAAAGTCAGTTCTCAAAGTCAGCACTGACTTCATTTGGAGTCAGTCACTGACCCAATTTAAATCGCACAGTACATCACTCTGGGGAGTGATGTACTATGTGATTTAATGGAGTAACAAGGAAAACTACTCCTAATTTATAAGATGCCCAGCTGATGACGTTATTAGAATAACACAGCTAGTTTGTGTTGAATCATAACACGTTTGTTTCAAAACCGGTCTTAATGAATGACATGTGTTTACTACCACTGTCAATGTTGACGTAATTACCTATTTAGAGTAGGTAAGGTCGTGTCCTCGACAACGACGTGAAGGGCGGGAGCGGAGGCGCCATACAAAACACCATGGAATAGAAACCGTATTGAGAGTGGCTAACTCTGGTGACGGCGTTAACAGGTTAATAATATACATAAGCAAGCAGAAGTACAATCTCATAAGGTTATCATTGCTAACATTTTATATCTTTTGGAAATGCAATATAGCATTTGTACGTATTGTAATTTTATGGAGAAGTAACGAACGAAAAGTAGATTTTACAAATAAGAAAATAGTACTTACCTACTAATTGTAAAATTATTCTACTGAAGATGTAGAATTAAAAAATAATACTTTGTACCATTAAGGCTTAGTATCCTGTTTTATTCGTTATGAAAACATGTTTATTTTGCCAGCCATTAAAATACTAATTAAGCTGCAATGAGTCCCTTCATATTAATATTATCTCTTGTTATTGTAAATGATAATAAAATAATGGTTAATCATTTATTTTGATATTATTGCAAAACCAATTACAATTTATCTATCTTGAAGTGTAGTGCTTCTATTGATTAAAATGCTATTTGACATCACACTAATATTATAAATGGGAAAGTTTGTTCGTACGTGTTAACACTAGAACCTGTGCCAGAACGGCTGGACAAATTTGGATGAGACTTGAAATAATACTTACAAAAGTTGTGTTTATTATTTTTTATTTGTTGCTATGTTTACAGAACCAAAATAACTTTTTTTTTTAAAGAAATTACGAGACATGATGTTAAGCTCCACGCCCGACCATAGCTGCAGTGGTACCCAAAAAATGCTGAAAAAAAATATAAATAAAATGAACCATGGGGTATTTTCGGATACTCCTGGATCTGAGGAATCTAATTTTTTTATTGTCGTTTATGGATTATTCTATATTTTTATATTATTATATAGTCTATTGGGACCACCCTGTATAGGTACATCTCAACTCGGTACCATTACCTATAGTTTTCCACAAAAAGAACATCGTAATAAAAATAATTATATTACTACGCTTTATGTAAGTAAGTATACTATAATCTTTATAATCTTTAGAGGAGTACCTTGTAGTGTTAGTAGTCTTGTGTTATGTCTGGTGCAAATAGAAGTCATTTGTCGAGTCACGTCTCTTGGTTCTACGGGACCGTTTGGTCAAAAAAGTGTTTTTGCCGTATCGTCATTTATCACGAGCGTGATTTCGTGATAACACTACCATTTAAAAACCATTGCCGCTGACAAATATAAGTTTACGATACGTCAAAAAAAAATCGTCCTCGTGTGATCGAGTTGTTAGTTGTTGGGCAAACCATTGCTGATGAGTCGCGGAAGTACGTTACAAATGTTTATATAACGGAACTTAATTTTAAACTCGCATTACTTTGTTTCCTTTATTTAAATTACCTACCTACTTTAACAGTTTATTTTCGTATACGGTAGACTAAATAATTAAATAGAGTCGCAATTTATTTACAAAGTGCGAGTAGAATATCTAGGTAGGATACCTATGTATACAGACAGACATATCTACAATAAGTTCGAGATAAGCGCAAATATGTAAACATTTTATGAAAATAAACAGTTTTTTCTTTACTTTTTTTTTACTTTTAGAATATTCATTAGATAACAAAGGAGTTGTTTCTCGATGTATGGAGCCGGGCCTAGGACCTTTGTAGGGGTCTACATATTTAGATATCCAATAAAGAAACCATTTTAAGCTGTTTATTTAATTTATTTTAGCTTCATTCACAATCTTACGTAAGTTTATCTTTGTGAAGGAGTGCAACACAATGCAAAACAACATGGCGGGTTTAACGAACAACTGGGTTATTAGGTACTGTCAAAGTCAAGATGCGTCACGATCATTGGCTAATAGATGTCATTGCGGACCTCCAGTGTTCCCGTTTTAGGAAACTCAACACAACAAACATTTTTCATAAAGAACTTTGTTTGTCTACATAAAAATAAAATTTTATTATAATGTTAGTTTTATATTTTTTTCCAATTTCTCTATGGTGTAACTAAGACCTAGGCCACTATGAAATTGGTTCTTTACGGTATTTTAAGCAAAGTACTACCCAACTGTTAAGGTTTTTTACAACGTACCTATCCACTTAAGAAATAACGCGTTTTTAACTTATATATACGGATGTTTTTATAGTTTTACAGTTCGTTAAACTGAAAATAATAACTTAATTAGTATATACAATCTATTTATTTTCTTTTCTGCAGAGAGATAAACCGCTACATCTAAACCGAAGCAATAAAGAAAAATAAAACGTTTTTCTTTCGTAATTTTCACGCGGTTTTAAAATAATCAAGCTTCATTGCTTAGTTTGTCTAAAACTTTCGTATTGCATCGCGTACCAGTTCTACTTTAATGCATGTTCCAAGCTTTAAAGTTATTACTTACCACAGAATAAGAGTCACTTTTATCTCACCAACACCAACAACAACAAAGAGCCTGACCAGAACAGAACAGACCAGAACAGAACAGTTCCATCTGAGTTCTCTCATTTTGAAAGTAGCCGCAGTCTCCAAAGTCACTGTGTGCGCGTCGGTCGGTTTGGACGCAGCTTTACCCTATTTTGTCGATAACACCTTGTTGCTAAGTAATTGTTTTATTTTAAAGCTACAAGTGGGTCATTTACTGAATTGACATGGTCCTAAAATAAGATTGTTATTGCTATGCAGAATAATAATTTGTTTGTTAAAAATGTACGTAGCAACAGTTTTTAGTTTACAATATCATGAAGATAGTGTGAAGTGTAAATTTACACTTTTTATGTACATAGGTACTATTTATTTATAGTATGATTTAGTTCCTTTCAGAAGCAGAGATTTAATCCTTAGAAAAATAAGCTAACAAAGTAGATACCTAAAAATGTAATGCTAAACGTACTTACGACGAACCTCGGTGTGACTGCCTCGGTGGCGTGATGGGTGCGTGGTTGGTTGTGAAGAAAACATTGCGGATTTAACACCCCCTATGCCGGGTTGGTCTCTGGTTGAGCACCGGTGGTCTAGTGGAAGTGACCCCGCCTTCCGATCCTAAGGTTCAAACCCGGTCGTGCAGCAATGGATTTTTCTATTCGATAAAATTTTGTGCGCAATGCCAGTGCTCTCATACGGTGAAGGAAAACATCGTGAGGAAACCGGCGCGGGCGTGTCCAAGAACTAAAAATTCGAAGGACATGTGCCACCACCAATCCGCATTGGGTCCGCGTAGTGGATTTAGACCCAATCACTCTCGCCCGAGAGTAGGTCAGTGTCCCAACAGTGGGAACATTAGAAGGCTGTCATGATGCAGGGTTGTTGGTAGTCGGTAACACCTTTCCGAACCTAAGGTCAGAGGATGAATCCATTTTTTTTTATCAAAATTTATATATTTTTGTAATCAATACTAAGTACATAAGTATCTGTTCTGTGTCAATACTTGAAGAAAAACATCGTAAAGAGGCCGCTAAGGTCTCTAAAAGTTTTTTTATATCATTGTTTAAATAAAATCTGTTCAGACACCGGAGATTTAACTATCTCATGCAAATAAATAAATTCTAATTCGCTCGCTCAATACTCCAATTACTAATTAATCTCAGCGGCAATAAGTTTCATTTAAACCCCATAGTCGAACAAAATAATACCAACTGAATGAAATTAACTACAATAAAAATACGTAATAGAGGCACCAAAGTACCCTTACCCTTCGCAAAAATCTAGTCTAGACTCCAGACATCCAGACAGGTACCTCACTTGAACCGCGGGGGCCACCACCCACCGTAGCAATGACATCCAAGTCGTTGACCTAAACAAATGATGAAGCTTTTTGACTTTATCTGAGGTTTTTTCCATTCGGAATATTATTTAGGAATAAATAAATAAATAATAATGTTGGACAATCCACACAGCATCATCTAGCCCCAAGGTAAGCTGCTGTTAAACAGAGCTGTGTTTATGGGTACTAGATGACTGATTTAATATACTTATTACAATACAACACATAGATAGATATTTTTTTTATATATATAAAATACCCAGAGCATCCGGGACAACTATTTGTAGATCGTACAAACATTTGACCCGAAGCGGGAATCGAACCCGCAACCTCCGCGTCGCCACATCGGTCGTCTAATAATAACATAAATATCTTGAATACATTATATTTGGTACATTGCTCAAGCCACATATTAGGTAATCTTTACAAAAAATGTACACCTACCTATTACTATTTTTTTTTTTTATACTACTAAAGTGGTAACCAAGCGTACCCACTTGATGGTCAGCGGTTACCATAGCCTATGTACGCATGCAACATCATAGATATCACTTGCGTGTTACTACCCTAAGACCTTAGATGGTAAGTCTCATGTGCCTGTAATTTCACCGGAAACCATACCCTTCGAACCGGAACACAGCAATGCGAGCATTACTGCTTGGCGGCAGAAAGGTATGGTGGTAGTCCTTCCCCGAACGAGCTCTATCACAAAGAACTCTACTACTCTTACTGTTCGCTAGTTTCGCTAAAACTCGAGAACGGCTGGACCGATATAGCTAATTTTGTTTTTGAAATATTTGTTGCAATCCATGGAAAAATATGAAAAATAACGAGAGTGAAACCACACGGGTTAGTAAAAAACATAGTATATATAATCTGTGGCCATTCAATTTCCCTTGAATGTAGAGCAGTGTAATTCAGAGTTCAAACTTTGAGAACAAACAAAATTTAGTTATGGTTTGTTTATTGTTAAACAATATATTGTATTGTTCTTCTGGATATAATAGGAGTAACGGTTCGACTGGTTTAACGACCTCTGTGGATTTTATTTTCAGTCGGCATCTCTGTCAAAATAACTTCTGGTGTCATCGTCATTATCATCATACCACCCTTAAACCACAAAACAGATATTAGTATGCTTATACCACAGCTTATAGGATAGAATAGAATAGAAAAATATTTATAAGCACAACGTTATGAGTGGTCAATATAATACAGCTACTCTCGACAGATCTCGGCTATCGTGAAGTTAGCCGATTGTGATGCGCAAAGACAATTTAGTTCGAAAAAGCTCCGTTACGCATCGAAACGGTTAACTTCACGATGACCGAGATCCGTCGAGAGTACTATTTTGTATTGAGTACTGACTGAGTACTCAGTAGCCATTTTTTCTGAGCTTTGCTGTGAGTCGGAACTCAAAAGGCAATTTTTAAATTATTTTAGGCAAGTGTATGACCACCACCTCACCTGATGGTAAGTGATGGTGTGGTTGATGATAGGCATGTTGCTGATGGTTGGTCCTGGCCCTTGGTCCTGGCTTTAGGTCGGTATTGGCTTTAATAAGAGTAGTTTTAAGCTTTAAAGCTTTTATGACCGCAAGCCTTCCGGAAACCTAGCCAGCACTGACTATATAAACATACTTTATCATCATTGTCATCATACAACCCTTTACATTGGCCTCTCTCAAACGAGATGGCACTATATGTCTTCATCAGATCACGCAGGTCACAAAGTTCGTTCGTTAGATCCGTTCACGTGACTTTTCAGCGAGAGTAAAGGAACGTGGCCCAAAGCCAAAGCCAAGCCAGTGCAAACAGCTGCTCGCTCACGTGAGTATACCCCACGTGGCGATTCTCAACAATGCTCAATGGGAGTCACCGATTTTTTTGCAACACCTTTTGTTGACATTTCGAAAGTTTTCAATTGATATAAATACGTTACGTTCTGTCTGACTTAAATTCAAAACCCCGAATCTAGGTTTTCTGTATTTTTTGTACTGGATACTTTCCAGTGGATAGTCAGGATACAGGATATGACTGTATCTGTCAGAACAATCCTGTCGAAGGATCTGAGAATCTGGGCCCATCAGATACAGTCAAAGATATCGTAACTTCATTATTGTACCATGAGAGTTGTGAGGTGAGATCGGAGATTATTTGTTTCTACTAGTGCCAGATAATGACAAGTTTTATTTACCTTGTCAGTGGGCTTGAAATAAATGCACATGTAAAGAAAATATGGAACATTTTGAAACTTCATTGGACTCACCTCTGAAATTCTGAATTTAAGAGCAATATTTCTTTTGAGGTTCTAAATGCCCTGAAACAGGAATTTTACTCATAAGGGTCCTAACTTTAGAAGAAATTAATGTTCAAGGACAAAGTCGCCGCCAGTAACTAGTTTATTACTTTGTACTTTCCGCATTCGATCAGCTGTTGGGTGGAAAAAGGATGCAAGATGTTGTGTACTTTTCATTTTATTAAAATCAATGGACTGCTCCGGTCCGACACAGACTCCGACTAACACGATAAAGCTGTATTTGTATTAAAAGTGCTTTCACTGTAAATTGTAATACTTAGAGATTATTCTCTGACTTTAGAGCATTAAATCTAAGACCAGGTAGAAAAGATGCATACAATTTTCATTGTTATAAATGTAAAACCACGTGTTAGATGGGAAGAGAAATCATGAGAACTCAGTCAAAAAGCCAAAAGATATAGATAAAGAGAGAGATAAACATATAAATATTAGATAATGCATGTATGCATAAATATAGTTATAAATAAAATGTATTTGTGTAAATATTAACCCGCTGGATAATACTAATAAAAAACAAAAGTCTTACAAAAAAAAGCTTATTGAACTCCACGTTCGTCAGCTGTATAGAAACAGTTCAGTCAAACTCAGCGCTGTAATAAAGCTGTTACGGTTATGGTCAGGCGAGCGACTCGTCACTTGATGGCATAAAAAAAACAACGCTTATGTTAGGACCACTGGAAGACAATTGCATGCTTCATAATGTTGTAACTCATGTTTTAGCATTGATGTAGGTGCCGGGCAAGCCTACTATCATCTTACACCTGTCCTACCCAGGCTCTACAGCATTTTCATTTCACATTATATAATGTGGGCAATAAGAGCATAGAACTAGACGCTGTGTAACTCATTTTCAATAGTGACTAAAGGTCAATGTGTGTTGTAACTACTCGTTATTTCGGACACTCTAGGAATCTTAATGTGGGATGAAGATTAGACAGTATGTAGGTACATGTGAGTGTCTGACTTTATTTACGATGTGGGATTCATTGAAGATACTTGGACGTAGCATTGCGCACGATTTTCTCTTTCAAAACGGTCCAATTGTGTACCGTTATTGTTGTGTGAGAATGACAAAAGCGGTCCCAGGTATAATCCGATTTCTTATGAAGCTGTTACCGTCATTTATCAACCGTTGGTGCGAAAAGGTGCATTGGGGGCTGACCATAAGGGGCGATACATGCGTATTGTGTGAGGACCTCAGAAAAATAACTAAACTACCAGGTAAACTAAGAGGTTCGGACAACACAAGTCGTATCGTATCTCAACAGTCAGCGGGCTTTTATCTTTAAGATGCTCTGAGATATACAAATATATTAAGACTTAGATAGATTATTCTTAAAGACAATAAGATTATTCTTAATGTCTTTGCTGTTAGCTAAATAAATGCTGCTACAAAAAAGGCTGCTGTGAAAGGAGCTGTGAATCATAGATGCGTCTCCGCTAAAGCGGTAGCAAGACAACTTCTGACAGCTTCTTGAAAACGGGAACGTACCTTTAACGTCGCGAACAAAGGTTCCCATGGCTGTATGAATTGTCGTTTGGCCAGGTGTGCCGTCCGCGCGCGTTGAATAAAACATCTTTGAACTTAAAATATTTTTGGATTCATTTTGCGTTAGTATGGCTATGTAAGGCTAATCCTATCATGACCAGCCTTCTAATATCCCCACTATTGGGACACTGGCCTACTCTCGAGCGAGAGTGACTGGGTATCAATCTTCAATGTGATAGACAGATGGGTTGGATGGCACATGTCTTTCGATTTTCTTAATGAGAGCATTGGTAAACAAAGTCGTGATACACCATTTATATGGCTGGATTTGCCCCGATTAGCAGAATACCTATAAAAAACTGCAAAACCTCGAAGCACAGCTAAATTTCAATAAAAAATATTAATTGGTGCACGACTGGACTCAAACTTGCGGCCTCAAGTCCCGGTCTTGCTGCAATTGAACTCCTGGCAAAAACTGGAAAACTGTGGTCAAAAGAGTTTTATTAAAAACTACCTTTCCAAACTAAAGGTTGTCCTTTCCAAAGTGCCCTCTATTTTTGAGTAAAAAGCGTTCTATTGTACGAATAACTTAACTAATTATGGCTAGACGAAGTGACGGTAGACCTTGAATAGCTCTGTAACCTTGACCGAGTGACCGAGCTAAGTCAAGCCGAAGAAATCCAGGTCGACCGAAGCGCGAATGGGATGATGACGACATCGTAGAAACCGCTGGACCCAAGATTCCTGGCTTTTGGTTTCCAGATATTGGACAAGACCTGAACAGGATGCAAATGATGCCAGATGTTTGTCCCGCAGCGAATATTGAACCTGCACCTGTCTTCACACTACCGATAAGTAAGTAAGTTCGTATGAGTTAGTGGCCAACTCTAGTCACAGAGTTTTCCGCCCGAAAGCCTCTGTCATGGCCTAACAACTTTGAAAAAGCTGGGACCGACTGCTAACGTGCCCTCCGAAGCACGGGAACCCTCAGTTGAAATTGCCACTGGCGGTCACCCATCCAAATAATGAACTACTACGTACGAACCCTACGCGGAACAGTGCTTAACTTCGTTGATTGGTTAAGAACAACTTAACCAGCTACATCACGAGCGCTCCGATTACCGACTACCGATTAAACTAGGTTTGAGTCGACAATAACACGAAAATATGTAACTAGAAAAGCGACTGTCTAAGAAAAAAAAATTGTTCGCTAATAAAAGAAAGTGCAGGAAAAGCCACATCCAATTACAAATCCGTTAGTTTAGATATATATTTTGTATGATTTTGTTTCAATCTGATTGAAATAATCATGCTGCAGTGGCTATACCGATTAAGATGAAGCTTAGGATAGTCATAGATCGCCTGGCATAGCTTACAGGCTATTTGGCATCTAGTTACCACGCACGGTGCAACAGCAGTATAATGGTGTGATGGCACGTTAATAATATCATCATAATCATCAGCGAGCGGTAACAGAACATACAAAACATCGTCAAACACCAACATATTATTTAAAAGCATGTCATCATATCACTCTCGCGTATCGTGATTGAGTCATGTCATGAGACAATACTGTGACACGAATAATAAAAGAATTAAAGCATATCTTCTGAACAATGGTTACATTTTATGACAGTGATAATTAAAATTAATCACCAGAGAAGCGCTCGTGGCGGAGCCCTGGTCAAATAGATTTAGCCATTTAGCAATATTTAGTTCGGAAACATTTCAATGTGTATTCTTGGATAACTTTCATGGACACCATTTAACTAGTGGAACGTCCCACGACTTTGTCCGCGTTGAGTTTTTTATACAAACTTTATCTCCTGCTGCGTCCTCTACATTATTTTGAGTAAGATGAAGAGTTTGTGAAGTAAGGGCTTGTAGAGTTATGGCGTGTAGAGTTAGAAGCTTGGCTCTACATAAAATGTGATAACTTTTTGACAGTGCGAGTCCTATGGTCTCATCTTGGCAACATCGTAAAAATGTTTTTATTGGGATAAATTTATTTTCTTTGTTTTTGTTGTATTTTCTAGTACGGTGTGTGTAACACGTAAACTTACTGCCGAAATAAGTGACGCCCGCCGGTCATTTGCGGACAACATCGTCGATTTAACAGACCCTTTGTCCACGACGAAGTTCTTCGTATGGTATTATATATTCGCATGCTGGGTCAACTTGATCTCAATCAAATCCAAGAAGATTGACATAGCACGCAATAAGGCGAGACCTTCGACACTAGCCTACGAACCTGGCCAGCTTCCAAATACGGGTAAAACACGACGAATTAACGCCCTACGTAATACGTAGGTGTCTGTCTGCAATCCTTTGACCTTTCTATATAAGGATAACTCAGTCACTAGTATTTTAACCACAGAATAGTGCATTAGATAAAACGTATTTAAGACTAGTAGTTCTACAAACAGAAGACCTCGCAAGCACAAACTTTTTAAAACTGAGAAATTTACTGCATTTTAAAGAGCTATTCTGCTCATCACGCTATGATACTCGTCAGATCTTTACCAAATTTGAATGAGACTTGCTTAAAGTTACTGAATAAAAAAAAAGAACTATGTTTCTAAATCGGATCTTATAAGGCTGAGATATACTGTAGCCTTTCTTTGCCCCTTTTTGGAGGTAGTATAGTACACTCGAATCAAATATCACCGACGACGACTTAAAATTTCTATAGTCATACAAGCTGTATTACCAAGTTTCAACCAGATCGGTTAAAAAAAGCGACCTGTAGGCGAGAACAGCCGGACGGATAAAAGCATTGTTGAATAATTTTTGGTCATTCTCAAAACTGAGACGCTTACGCTCGCTTCGCTCGCTCGTTCATGAAGCTGGCTAAGTAGAGAGACAAATCTAAGATGAGACGGCATAGATTGCTGAGCAAGGTCCAAACAATAGTCAATCATTAAACAGGTTGTTTTTATGCCAGCATGGTGACGAAACAAGCAAGACGTTTGCTTGATGTTAAGCATTACGCCTGACCTTGCTCGACAACCACAATACTCGGGTTATGTCAAATGTCGAGTGGGCAATGCGAGCAAGGTCCAACAAACAATGCTCGAAATTCACCACTTGATATTTTTTTTTTATAATGTACCACTAAAGTGGCAACCAAGCGTACGGCCCACGTCTGATAAGCCTGATAAATCCAGCTTTATAAGGTACGCGTGCAACATTAGAGATATCACTTACGCGTTGTCACCCTGAGACGTAGATCTAAAGTTTCATGTGCCTGTAATTTCACCGAAAACCATAATCGAACCGGTACACAGCAATGCGGCTGCTTGGCTGCAGAAAGAGGTATGGTGGTAGTTCTTCATTGAACGAGCTCTATCACACAAGGTTACCTTGTTTCAAAAGCCACGACGTAACAGCATCATCTACTTAGAAAATCAAGGCTTCACAAACAAGGCTCTTTATTTTTCAGTCAAGCTCGTCATGCCGTCATGACTCTAAGGAGATTAACTTATCCAGTTATCGACAGCTGTTACGCCATTATGACGTCACCAACATTGACATTGCGTAGCGTAGTAACGTAGGTTTATCAGTGGTTCACATAACGGCTAAGCAACAGATCAACATCGCCCCAAGTTTGTATTATTTGTATGAAGTTCCATACTTCAACGCACTCTAATCAACATCAAATTCATACAATACTAGCTGACCGCGTGGTTTCACTAGAGCAATTTTCTCGCCGTTTAAACTTACAAAGATTATAACAAGGATCACTTTGAAACGTCTTTTAGGGTTGGTGAGGCACGGACCACGCCGCGCTTGGCTGTAGAGTTGCTTACGTCTAGGTAATCAGCGGTTTATTACGACAGCCTTCTATGTTCCCACAGCTGGGACACTGGCCTACTCTCAAGGAGAGTGAGTCACAATCAGCGGTTAGCGGATGATTAACTAGGAAACTAGGAATTCATCTAAGCACTACGCAAACTACTAGCAGCTAAGCGTACCACATGTGGTGGGAGAGTGCTTGGTTTAGAAGCAAGAGGTTGTGGGTTAGATTCCCGCTGCAGAACAAATATTTGCATGATCTACAAATATTTTTTGTCTGGGTCATCTGGGTGTGTGTGTGTATACTAAGTAGTAAAAAAAAATTGGACGCGTATTATCAGATAACTGGTTTTCATTGTACAAAAGCTTTGCTTAGTTTGGGCACAGAACAGATACTAATACTGGTTTTGGGCTAAATGGCTCTATGCAAAATTGTCTGCCAATATTTATTTTCATTAAGTCTGTGGCAACATTAAATTTGACGACACAGCACGCATGATCCACACCATCTGGTTGTTTGCACGTTTCGTCAGAGGCCATACGTACTCGTTTATTAAGTGTTTACCTAGCGTTGGCAATGTGACGCACTTGCCTACCTAAATGTATTCAGTTGTTTTTTAGTTATGTGATCGTCGTTATCGTGTAACTAGGTGGTAACGCGTTATCACCGTGCGACTTCCACCAACTGCTAGTTAACCACGTCGATAGCAGTAATAACAGTGTGGGTTCTATTTCGCCAGCCGCCGGCTGAACATGCAATATTGGTTGAACCTAAAACCACTAAAAGAAGAGCTTGCTTGAGTAATATTTGTAGTACTTCTTTTAATTTGTGGCGTCTGTGGCCGAGTTTGCCACAATTTTGCCATGTAGTACTTTAGTTAGTGGGGTTCTGCGTCTGTCAAAAGTAAATTTCGTTGTATTTCCTATGCACAGCATTTATGATTTTTTAAAGTTAGAAAAATTAGACGTAGTTTCTTTTTTTGCCCGCTGCGCTGGTAGCCATAAATTTCTATTTTCCCGGGAGGGACTAGATCTAGAACTCAGAAAGTCGGGGACAACTTATGAGTTCTAGATCTAGAGTTCTAACGCGTACGCTAGGACAATGATTGCTCGACTGCACTGTACTGACGTAGTAGGCGTAACCTTTTGAAAGTTGTCTTCTGATCATCAATCGTAAACCAAGTTGCTATCAAGAATTTATTTTTTCATCGTTGATTCGGACTCGGACTGTGTTTTTTGTGACGTCAACAGCCAAGGTAGTATTATCCTCTATCCTTTAATCACATCTGAATTTCTGATTTACTTTGAGGCAGTCGGTAGTCGGTACTCCGTCAAGTCAACACTTTTTCTGACGTCTTTCTTACGCACACAAATGTTATTTGCAGAGTAATATATCATCAGCATAATGACTTCAAGGTGCTTATTTGTAAGACTATTTTCGGCCTTCCAAGTAAAGCCTTTGTTTGTTTGTTAATGTATTTTTGGCCGTTGGGATAGGTGGTCTAAATCAGGTAAAACTAGGTATAGTAAAGGTAAATCCATAGTGATCCTTGTGATTTCAATAAATACTTGAATTTTTTTTATTTCAATTTGTAGGGTTCAACCTTTGAATGATATTCATTCGTATTGCTCGGACTTTGATCGTATTTTAGACTATTAACTTAAACCCAAGTATTGTGGTTGTCGAGAAATAATCTAACATGAATTACTTACAATTAATAATACGTGACCTCACGTGGCAAAGGCGTGAAAGAATAACAAACATACAAAAACCTGGCACCTGGTTTTCATGCCCCCGACTGCTCACACTGCTGAACGCACGTATTTTAGAATCAAGCCGTGTATACTGGCACGTTTAGTTTGACCAATGCTTTCAGCACGAGGAACGTCAAGACGTCAAAGCTAGTATCATAACGCTGCGGAACTTTGTAGTACGAGACCATAGACGAGACTTCGGCGTCGAAGTAGTCGTTGCAACTTTACGCGACAAATCTAGCGTCCTACCGCTGCTATTCACGAGCGATTATCATATCATAACCCACGTGGAAGACATTTATACGACCTTCGCCATCAGGATGGCGGTGTGCTGCGTTCCTGTCACAAAACGTTTTGTTATAGCAGGCTGTTTTTAAATCACGTAACACGAGGAAGGTATACCGACCTACGTCATCAAGTTATTTCTGTTAGTACAGGATGTTTTGCAGGAGGCTTTCTGTACTTTAAGTCACGTGGCACACGTGAAAGGCGACCTGCGTCATCGGGATGATTGTTTCTGTCACTACAGAACATTTCTCTGCATGAGGCTTCGATGTTAATAAATAAGTACACATTGTACTGCGCAGCTCTTGACGTCAGTGGTAGCAGATGGTAATCGCGAACAGGAAGAAGTATCGACTATATAGGGGTCATTATTCAATTGTTCTCGTGTTAAACATACTTTTTTGCGTTGTTACTGATAGGGTTGATATAGTGCTAGTGATAGGCACTTTTGGATGTCACCAGCGCTTATCACGCATACTTAGTTACATACTTTATCACGAATGAATGAATATGAATGGTGTAAAGTCAAAATGGTTTTATTCAATAAAATCACAAGAATCACTTTGGAAACTAGGTGAATTTACGATGCAGCACTCAATGAAAATTGCCAAGAGCGGTCCTCCATCCATATTAAAATCTTTAGGAAGTTTTCAGCCAGCTACGCCACAAGCGCGTTTATGAAAATGGGTATCCTTTATATTCATTAAGATAGCAACACCAAGCCCCTTACCAAAATTTAATATTTAAACGTTAAGGTAAATAGAGTTTACAATTTATTTATAATTTTATTCCCATAAGACAATGGATGATACTTAGCGGAAGACATAAATAAATAAATAATGCTGGACGATCCACTTAACATCATCCAGCCCCAAGCGTACTATGGGTACTAGATGACTGTTAGACTTAGTACAATACAATACATAGACATAGATAAATATGTCATAACCTTAGCTAAGTTAGCTTTCTATGCGTTTCGATAAGGATATACTACACGGATATACTATACAATCAGCAAAGCCCAGCAAAAAGCCAACAGTCACCTTAATCATATCCCCACACTAGCAGACATCCTGCAGCTATTTCTGGCTGACCCTCAGAGAGGGTGTGTCAGCATTGACAATATTTATTGACATTCACTCTATTTATAGCTCTTCTTGCAATTTGCAAACGGACGGTAAGCTTTGTTTGCAATTGAATAATAGGAGTAGGTTATGCTGTTTTTTTATTCGCTAGCGAAAAATCTGCGGAAGCCTAGAAAAATGTTATGAAGTTGTGTGTTTTTCGGATCATTTCTATTTATGACAATTGTCCGTAAATTTTTGAGCGTAGGCAGTACTTTTGCATAATAATGTTTCTTTTTCCAAAGCTTATTTTAAAGGATCCGAGTCCAAAATGCAATTGAAGTTTAGTCGAGCAAGAACCGAGAACCATAATTAATATGTCAAATGATGTGGTAACTAATGTGAATTTTGTAATTCGATTCAATGAATGTATCAAATCGCATTGTTCGCTCGACATTTGACATAACCCGAGTATTGTTGTTTTCGAGCATTCTTCGATGAGTTATGAAATTCTCCGCCGTATCGTTGTACACTTTTACAATGATATCTATGTAATACCTACTGTTATGCTAAGAAACGTTCGTAACACGACCAAATAGCATGATGAGGTAACAAATAACGACAGACGTAGTGTTTTCTGTTTACACAGCCGCTGCACTCGATGGGGTAACTGACCTAATAACCTTATAGTAACGAATAAAACAAAAAGTACTCTGATGAAGGATGGATGTAAACAGGCACGGATCCACATGGATCCATATATCCAGAATAGAGACCGTATTGCGAGTTTTAGCCAGCTCGAGGCTCTATAATCGAGCTGACATACGGTTTTTTTATAAATCATGAATGAACACTTAATAACTTAATGAATGACAAGAGAGTTTAAATTTCTAAGACAGTGCATTTGACGAGATATTCAAGTCGTGAGCCTGATTGCCTGTACATAACAGATGCTGCGTCACCTACTGCTTTTCGTAGTAGATAGGTGACTTCAAGACAAAGTTGTTAAGAATAATTCTCCAAGTAATTTCACTTGCTACTTAACACAGTAATCCTTGCACAAATCAGATTAACTGGCACTGCGATCAGCCAGAATAGGACCAACTCACTTGACTTCACTTCTTTGTTCATGGTGTCTGTGGCAGGACCAACTCAAAATCAGTTAGAGTCCGTCTTTGTCAAAGTCATAGTCAAAATAAATATAATTCAATAAAATCACAAGAATCACTTTGAAATGTCTTACAATCTAGGTGATCTTGTCTCTTAGCGTCTAGTAGGTGTCACCAGAAACTACTGTCGTCTTCTTCTATCTTGGAGATGAGGAATAATTACATCCTCTTTTACAAGGCGAAAGCCTAATGGTTGTTATTAAGAAATATCTTTGCAAATCTCCGATTAAAGCCATAATTAGACACTCTCGGGTTCGCGGTTCCGACACCGGGCCAAGGCGACTTCAAAGCCGTTGTCACTAAAACTTGGCAGTTCACCTTGGCAACTTTACCCTTGCCATCAACAACTACATCAATAATTGGTATTACAAGGCAATAAGGTTGAGAATATAAGTTTGTTTTGGTTAAATATGCGCTAAAATAAGTTGGTTTTTCATTGTTTACAGGCGCTTCTCCTGAGTGGCAAAAACAAAATAGACTGGATAATTATGTCGAGTAGGAGGCATGTCCAGCCACAGTACAGCTAGTAGTTACTACGTCTCGTGATTTAATTTGCGTATTACTGGCATCGTTTTCTAAACAATGTAACGAGAAAAATATTTGAAGGCTATTCCTGTTTGCAGATTATACATGATATTGGCATTTGAATATGTCCGGATAATGATAATACTTTGCTTAATTACCGACTGAGCTGAGCTAGTTTGGAGATCTATGTGCCTTACTTGGATTTGCTCGTTTTTGGCCGTTTCTTATACTCGTATTGTTGATTTTGAATTTTCACGCCCCATAATAATGACTGACAAGGAGATATCGTAGTTCTTTTTAATATCAGCAAGTAACAAGACGATCATGTCGCTTGTCTGATGTAAAGCGCTACGCTTGACCATAACAATTGCAGTACCACCCAAAGCTTTAAGTTCTGCGTTCTGCACTGCGCTGATCACCCCGAGACAAAGCATAGTTATTGAGTCTCTTTCGCTCAGTAATTTCATTTGCTACAGCCCTTCGAACCTAAACACAGTAATGCGTCCACACTGCTTGGAGGCGGAATATCTGGCATTGCGGTGGTAGTAATCCACCCACCAAGACGGACAGACTTTCGCTGAAGAATCCTCGTTATTTGGTTACGCTAAAGGTTTTATGAGTCATTATTTGAGCAACTTTATGGGTGTTGTTCACCTTTACATAAGTGGTACTTACGAAAACACGGCACGTGCTAATGTAATTCAAAACCTACTTAGCTAAGGTAGGCTACTTAGGTTGTGTCTGACTATCGAATTGCATGTACCTATCTACTTTAAAACGACAAAATAAACGGCTACGAATACCTACATCTGGGTACCAATTATGTAATTGCTCGGTACATTCTCGATCATATTTTTTGACAGTTTTACATAATTATAATTTATATTCTGATGGCGATTGGTGAGGTTGGTAATTCATCGCCATCGTACTATCGTAATCTTTCTTTCAAAGTTAAATCCGAATATCTTCCAAAATGCTATTTTATCCGACACGGATTGATTTTTGGATCAAAATTTATTGAATCGTAATTGTATTTATTGTTCGAAATCTAAATATACAAAAACATACGATAGCGGTGTTGTAAATTGTAAATAAATAATGCATTGTCCTGATTTGGTTTCAGCGGCCAGCGGTAAAAACACCGTTAGATCGTTTTTATCCGATACGATATGAAATGTCGTCTACGGCATACGGTGTGTCGTCTAGAGACATATGAAATGTCTCTAGACGACACAGTAAAATGTATATATGAGCTTTCCTTTCACACTATCCTCCACGACAAATTGCGTGAAGTAGACCACACTTTTATAAATTTTACCGGCTGTGTGCGGCAGGAAATATCGTGTCGAATAATGTAAAACCGCAGGTGAGTGTTTTTATTCTCTTGTAAAAATAAAAAAGTCAGTGTGCTTTACCAATTTTCTTTGTTTGAATTCCAACATTTTTTTTTTTGATAGAAGTTCAACGCTGAGGCAATCGTTTTAGATTGCTACCACAGGAATTCTAGCTTCAAATATTTGCATAATTAGCAAATATTTTGATCTTTGACTGGTTTTTTTTTCTAGTACCATGGTAGTACTGTGACTCTGACCACACGACACAATCATGCAATCCTAACATGAGATCAGGCCTGTACTTATGTGGTTTTAAGTGTGTTTTATTATGTAAATGCGACTGCCAATACTTGGCCAATACATATAGGTAATATAGAAAATTATATAAAGACATTCACTATACGGCTAAAGGTTAAATTTGTCCAAACTCGAATAGGCACTATTCTCCGAATACCTACTGACAGTTTACAGTTGACAATTCTCATTCCGCAGAATAGTTATAAATAAATAAATAAATAAATAATGCTGGACAATCCACACAGCATCATCTAGCCCCAAAGTAAGCTGCTGTTAAACAGAGCTGTATTATGGGTACCTACTAGATGACTGATATATATTTAATACAATACAATACATAGATAGATATTTTTTATTATATATAGAAAATACCCAGAACACCCGGAACAAATATTTGTAGATCGTACAAACATTTGTTCCGAGGCGGGAATCGAACCCGCAACCTCTGCGTCGCAGGCGGACCTGCGCCCGCTGCGCCACATCGGTCGTCGTTATTTCAGATGTTTGTCTAATCCAACCCTAAGTCATAATATTTACGGTCCTTACCTCTGTTTTGAAAAGCCTAGCCAAAGGATCCACGAGAGTTGTCAACGAGAAGAAAGTTTCCACAGTTTGATCTTATTTTAGGCCGTCTAAAGGAAAATCTTTATTACCCTGACCGCCTTACCCCAATCCCGACAGCCAATATCACCGAGGTGACCACGCATCGCATGCTTCCATGAAGAAGTCATTTCATCATGACATGTGACATAATTATAAACATAATAAAATGTCGCGTGAATCAGGCAATAAAATTGGAGTGTTAGTGATGGGATGATACGATATCAATATTGATAGATTCGTCATTTAAAAACAAATTATAGCACCACTAAGAATGGGTTTTGGTTTCATGGTTTCTTTCAATAGTAATAATAATTAAACTGTTTTTAATTAATAAACACGACTCATATCAATATTTTGGTTCGAGTCTAAGACGAGCCGGTTATAAAAATGACGTTTTCAATCAGGTAGTACCTACCTACTGATAAAGCTGGACAACACATTTATGTTTATTACTAAGTACCTACTTATTTATTTTACTTTAAGAAATTATAACGGAAATAAAAAAATATAAATCTTTGGTAAAAACTTATAGTTAAAGTGCACTGTTTCATTCGCCCTGGTGAGGTCTCCCGGAATCGACTTGGAAGAAAATTAATGAAATTCTTTATTTGGAGATTGTATTTTACTTTACAAAATTTCAAAATCACAGTGACAACCATTGGTGACTACAGTGTTTTGCAGACATCATGGAACTAATATGCACTACCGGTAGACATCAATTTATCTACTCGACTTTTGAGTTACTTTGCGTTGCGTTATCATAATTTTTTGAATGCGTACAGAAGTAGACAGAATGATAACGTTGGTAGATTCTGTGTCGGGGTGAGGCTGATATTTAACTCTCTGGTGACAGATGATGACCGTTATTATTTTAGCTTAGCCGTAGCATTCTCTGTTAAGTTGAAAACGGCCAATGAAAAAAATCATGATTCTGGATACCAATGTAAGAATAATAAGGCGTTAAAATGGTTAACTTTATCATATTCTAACGTGCACGTGCACAATTGCTACGCGCACCTGCTAACCAATTTCACATAATTGTTGCTCAAAAAATGTCTTACAAGGCCAGTTTCAGTGAGTATTTATTTAAATTCGATTAAACTTTTTTCCTCGTAGTCTCTGTTTCACGTCACTAGCTATGTTTATAAAACGCAGCCAATTATATAGAGCTGCCAAAATGTCTCGTTTCTCTGGTGATGTGGTGTTCGGAAACTAGAGAACTATCGATCGTGGAATACATTATACCTGGAGGGCGATTCTCGTGCATAGATAAATGGTTATATGTGATATATATATATCGTCAAAACTGTCAAAATTTCTCTACATTTTTGATAGTTTTGACGATATATACTCATACAAAGCCCACTCTTCATTTTTATTGAGCAAGAAAATTCTGTTACACACTTTCATTCCAAGAAATAAAATTATCCCGAAATAATTGAGTCACGTCAAATAATACCGAAACATCTACTTTTCTTAGTATTATCCTGTTCCCATTTCTTTTATGTCTGTTTTATACTTTCTTGTTATTTTCTCGGAAGCGGCTTGTTTATCGTAAATTCGTATCTCTGGAAGAAATCGATTAGCGATAAGATTGCCCATTCTACTCAATATTGTTTAGTTTTGTGTTAACCATGTGTAGACAATAATACATAGAAAAAACAAACCCTGAACTAATATTTGCAGATCATGCAAACATTTTTCCCAAAGCAGGGATTAAACCAGCAACCTCTCTTTTCTTATTCGGGCACTAGCCTCTGAGGTCTTTTAAATTGTAGGTTGTATTTAAAAAAACCTGTAAATTTCAAAGTTTTTCAACTGTTCTTTGAAATTACAGGTTTTATAAAATACATGTTTTTCTTGATACTTCTCGAGCGCTTAGCACAAAAAACTCCTTTGACAAAGTAAATGTAAACGTATCGTCCAGCTGTCAATTTGTATAAGATTTTTAACAGCGCCTCTTTAGTGCGTTAAATGAACTACCAAAATTCCATACAAATTGACAGCTGGACGACACTTCAAGTTTACGATTGTCAATCGAGTTTTTCGTGCTAAGCACTCTGTAGTGAGAAACGTTATCCACGGCTACGGTGCTAGTGCTTGCCTGGCTGATCATAAATATAACCCACTAGCAACATTTACTATACAATAAAACTAAAATAACAGCAAAGGTCACGCGGCCGCCGCGCTGTCTCACACGTTTGATGGCCATAATTAAGCTGAATGTCACCGTTGAAATTATCCACGGCTTCAAGACGTCTTTGAATCGGGACAGACTGGTGTAAATTAAGAGTTGTATTGGTGAAGGAAAACATCTGAAAACTGGAATGTAATTCGTAAGAACTTTGTCCGTTCATCGCAATATTTTACGACTTCGTCTGAACACTGTAGTCAATTAAATTTTCAGATAGTGTCCAGCATTATCCCGTAGAGTCTATAGAATTATAGTCAATGGTTTATTTAAAGCGGGACTTGAACACACAACCACCTGTCTACCTTTCGAGTGGTTTTCCCCCATTTTACGAGTTAACATTAATTTTTATTTCATTTAATTATCTGAAGTGTCTTTTTAAGTTAGTGCAGACGTACGGTACGATAAAGTAATAAGATATTTATTAAGTTAATGCAAGCCTTGATACTCTGTGCCCCTGGCCAAGCGCTTGCAACAATGCGACCTAGATCCACAGAATAAACTATATCTTACCGTAGACAATGGGTTACTTCATCAGATCAAACCCCCAATGACTCGACCGGACGCGTTAATTGTGAATACAATAGATGGTTTACATACCTATGGGTAATAATATAACGGGATTGTAGTTTTAGTCATCATCAGTCCATCGACATCTTTTACAAATAATTCAGAGTATTTACATCCTAAGACGCTATTATTTCCGGTATTGCGCCAGTAAATAATAATATTAACGAGAACCGAACATTTTACTGGGATAAAAAGTAATCATAAGTGTTATTTCAGAACATATTCTATGCCAGTGTCTTTCATAAACATCCGTTCAGGAGGGCGATTCTCGTGCATAGATAAATGGTTACATGTGATATATTATATCGTCAAAACTGTAAAAATTTCTATACATTTTTGACAGTTTTGACGATATATATCACTTGGACCATTTATCTATGGAAAGAAAGAAAGAAAGAAAATAATTTTATTTGTCGAGAACATAAATAGAATAGCATACAAAACAGAAACTAATAGGTAGACAAATAATTAAATAACAAAGATTTTAACTTGAAAAAAAGGTATGTTCTATAGTGTTACAGAGCCCTCGACAAATTTGGACTCAACTCAGCATTGTGCCGAATAGATAGGTTTGACTATCTACCCAACGCTGGTTTTCAGTTGAGACCAGTTAAGCGAGATAAGCATCACGTCCGTCGAACTTGACGCATTGCTGATCGGCACGAGAACCGCCCTCCAGCCGTATGGCATAATACGAGATATACAAACATTCATTCTATCCAATCAGACAGATAGCTTTTAAACATCTAGGCTACTTTTAATCCCGGAAAACTGTACGGTTTCCGTGCTTCACGCGAATGAAGTCGCGATCAACGGCTAGTATAACATAATTATTGCTCGTAAAATCGGTTATTAATATTATATTGGTATTATAATACCTATAGTATAATATTAATAACCTATTTTATAGGGAAACAACATGAAATAAACAATAGCAAGAGCTTACATTGAAGGCCAAACACATGATTTGTAAATAAGGAAAACATTAAAACGATGTTCCGCGAACATTACCTAGGTTATGTACTCGTAAACCAACTCGAAGCGGCCGTGTGAAATAAACCATCCGTGCCCCAAAATCCTAAACTAAAAAACAGTTACGTTACTGTCTGACTGGAAATCAACTATAATAGAACTTTTTGTCCGATCTGTCAGTGTCTGAGCCCGCGGTTACGTCTTGCCCCGTAACTGCGTGACAATAGGAATAAAAATCTACAAACTTCCTTAAAGTCCTAAAATTGTCGTGGTGTGTTCCTTTTAATTACCTAAGGTGCACTAAAATTAAGGGTGAGTTGCATTGTTCGACGACGATTGAACAATTTGACGTTAACGTTAGATGGTGCAACTCACCCTAAGAAAGGTATTTCTGAAAATGAAAGACGCCACGTGAAGTTTTTTTTATATTCTATATGGTTAATCTGACGATGGCAAAATGTTATGAAGATATAATTAGTAAGATAACAGATAACTAAATTGTTAATTTGTATAACCGGTATGACTAAAATCGTTTACCACAAATGAATTTGTTTATTTATTAAAAGTTTGCCTGAAAAAAGACAGCTCGGACCAAGGCTATTCACTAGTATTTATGTTTATATTTGTATAGAGCAAAAACTCGATTCGGAGAAAAACGTGAAAAACACGGTGGCGAATGTATTTTACATATAAATCTATAGATAATCCCAGTCCTACACTAGGAATACCTATGGCGTGGCACGTCGTGGGTGGGATACCATTATTGTATTGAATTTTACAACATCCAAGTTATAAGTAAGTTAAAAGGTAATATTTTTAATAATTTTAAACTCCAGTCCACGCACCTCAGCCTAGAAGAACCTGGCAACAAACTCGGCTAGGTAGGTTTCTAATTGATACTGCCTCTTCATCGTAAAGCTGACATGACATGAGGCCATCGGGCTGCCTAAAAACTGTCACCAGAGTTGGCCACTGACTCATAAGAACTTACTTTACTGAATCGTAAAGCTCCAGTATGGTGCCAATTTCCTACCGCTTTAATAATAAAACTCGATACTTCAGTCTAATTTTTCGGTTCTATGCTATTCTGGCCACCATAGACTAGAAAGATAAATGTTGTGACAGACTCACACATGCGTAGAGTAATTAGGCGGACAGTAAACAGTCAACGTCTAGGAATCACCTACCGGCTTGGCTAGACGCCAGGGTGGTGGCCAGGGATGTATTTGGACAGCAGAAATATTTTCATTTTCATTTCATTTCATTTATTTATCTTTCGACATGGTACATGCACTTAGATATGTCAATTTGGGTTTACAATAATAAAATTAAATAATAATTAAAATAATTAAGTACTTACTTATGTCTAATCACATGCATGCATTTCACATTAATGTCATACTTTTATTAAAATAATTTAGTCAAGATTCTAATATTAATTGAATTAAAAAATAAATAACAATATTACACAAAGCACAGATAAAACAAACAAAATATGTTTGATTGATTGATTCAAATGTCATTAAAATGTTGCCATATTAACAAAATATGATAATAAAAATAAAAATAGTAATTTGTAAAATTAATACTCGGTATTGTCATAAAAATGTCAAAATTCAATAAAAATAAAATCCAAAGCAAAATGATAAAATTTAAGTGTCAAAATTAGATTAGGATTCGAGTATTAATATACTCATATAAAATTATTACATGTCAACAAAATTCGCCAAATAGCTTCGTCAGATACAAATAATGTTAAAAATAAAAAGATAAAACAGAAAAACATACAATATTAAAAACAATAAAAAAAAACAAGATTAATTAAATGATAAAATAACGAACAGTAGCAGTATGCACTAGTCAACAATTTATGTCAGGTTTAAATTATAAACATATTTTGATCCACCATAGCTTCATTAATTTTGTAATAGCTTTTTTGGACTAGACATTCTCTAGTGTATTGTTTAAAGCTATGGTCATCCAAGTTTTTAACTTCTACAGGAATTTTATTATATAATTTAATTGATGTACAATAATAGCTTTTATTTATTTTGGCAAGTCTAGTTCTACGAGTAGTTAAACGATCCTTATATCTAGTGTTGTGGTTATGAGTCTCTCCTACAGTCGTCAATTCTTTAATGTTTTCTCTTACATATATTAAATTTTGATATATAAACTCACCTGTCATAGTCATTATTGAGAGATCTTTAAATCTATCTCTACACGATTCTGATTGTCTAAGACCCAATATGTATCTTACAGCGCGCTTCTGTAGGACAAACACCCTGTTTGAATTAGCTGCAGTCCCCCATAGCACTATACCATACGTCATTAGGGAGTGGAAGTAGGCAAAATATACTTCACGAGCCGCCTTTTCACCTCCCAGCTCTTTAATTTTTTTAATGGCGTATGTTGCTGAACATAGCCTTTTTGACAGTGACTCTAAATGTGCTGCCCAAGTTAATTTGCTGTCTAGCCATACACCTAGGAATTTTACATTGTTAGACGGAGAAATACTAAGGTCATTCAGAACATCTGCTATACAATCCGGAGCATGTTTGTGAGATCGTGATCCTAGCGCGAAGTGTATTATGTTCGTTTTGCTTACATTTAGTAACATATTGTTTACTGAAAACCATTTTTTTAAGTCATTTATACTATTTTGTATCTTATTACTGACAGTTTCATTATCTTTATCTTTTATAATTAGACTCGTATCGTCAGCAAACAGAACTATATCGATATCCTTAAATACTACTGGTAAATCATTGACATAAATTAAAAATAGAAGAGGGCCCAAAATAGATCCTTGAGGAACTCCTAAGTCAATCTTGCATTTAGTTGACCGACATCCACTTAGTTCAGCTACCTGATACCTGTTAGTTAGATATGCTGTAAGAATTGCTATCTCTTTTCCTCGGATGCCATAGTGTTGTAGTTTTTCCACTAATATCGAGTGCGAGACGCAGTCAAAGGCCTTGGATAAGTCACAGAAAATCCCATAAGTTTTCTGTGATCCCTCCAAGCCTGAGAATACATCTTCAAGCAGTCTCATTATGGCGTGTTTCGTTGATTTGTTTTTGCCTTTTGGAATCCAAATTGGCGCTCACTTAAAATTTTATTCTCCGCAAGGTAGAGCATGAGCTCCTCCGCAATGTACTTTTCAAATATTTTACTTAAACTAGGTAAGACAGAAACAGGTCTATAATTATCACAGGTTGTGGTACTGCCCTTTTTGTGTAAGGGGACCACTTTAGCTAACTTCATTTGATCTGGGAATAAACCATTGTTAATGCAATTATTTATTATAACTATCATTGGTGTAGCTATTTGACATTCCAGTTTTTTAATAAGGTTAGGGGTTATAAACCAGAAATCATTAGAATTTTTTGGTTTAAGCGCCCTAATAATTTTTATAACTTTTGTTAATGTTATTGGCCTAAGTGTAAAATCAAAACTCTGTAATGGCCTGAACTCTTTAAGGTAGGTAAGAGAGTCATTTATAGAGCATTTTAAAGTTTTCGTCACGTTGACAGCTACATTGGTAAAGTATTCGTTAAAGTAATTACAAATGTCATCTTTGTCATATATTAATTTACCTAAATTATCATAAATTTTATCACATTTACTATCACAGATTATATTTTTACCAGTATTTTCCTTAATAATCTGCCAAACACATTTAATTTTGTTTCCAGCTTTAGAAATCCTTTGTGCCAGATACATTCTCTTGGCGGTCAGGCATACTTTTTTGAATAATTTACTATACTGTGTTACGTAATTCCTATGTAATGCATTATTGTCCGTTCTAAGAAGTGCATATAGCTCAAACAGCCTTACTCTAGAAACCAATAGCCTTGTTTTAACCTATATTGTCCCACTGTTGGGCAAAGGTCTCCTCTAATTCCTGCTATTCTATCTCTACCCTTGGCAGAATCCACTAATCTACCTCGGTCATAACGATAGCGATTCATAAAAAATAACATTTACATTACATGCTGCAAAGTCTTACTTGGCAAAATTAGCTATGATTTTTTTTCGTACGAGCTCTATCACAAACAAAGGTTACAGTTTTGGTTATTTTTGGTTTGATTACTGGTACATGAAATTTTAGATCTAGGTCTCAGATTACCAACGCCCGATGGACCCAGAATTCATGGAAGTCCAGCGGACCATTTTTCTAAATCCTAAGCACACGGTTTGCAATACCAGAGGTATCACTCGCAGGTTGCCACCTTGAGGCATAGATCGAAAGCCTCATGTGCCAATAATTTCACCGGAAACCATACCCTTCACACCGGAACACAGCAATGCGAGCATTACTGCTTTGCGGCAGAAAAAGGTATGGTGGTAGTACTTCCCCGGACGAGCTCTATCACAAAGAACTCTACTACTCGTCTACGGCGCCGTAGATGCCTAGAAAGTAGATTTTGTTTTCGACAGATCTCGTTTGATGTGCGTTAACGTGCGTCGTTCGCGTCGTCTGCGCGCTTAAAAAAACGCGGTGTGCATAGGCTCTAAGTCCAGCCCTGTTCTCCAGCGGTTTGGCAGTGAAGGTGAACGATCGTTATTTTACTATTTTCCGCCGAGTAGTTCCTAGACTTCCTAGTTTCCTACTACGTTGTAGTAAATTAAATATCTATTGAACTATTCACTGCATGTGTAACACACAACAAGCATACATAAACGCTAAATAGAAGGCCACCGAAAACCAGCGCTACAGACACATTCAATCTGTAGTACATGCTGAGTGGCTGCCTTTTTTCGTCACAATAGCTAAACTTATTTAATTTGTATTGTTATTTTTATGTTTTTTTGTGTGGCGCAAAATAATATTTTTCTATTCTATTCTATTCCAAATACTTAAATATGTATGTACGCTGTGCTTACAGGCAGGCTATTTACACGATACAATACTTAATTGCATGCAATAATGCCTTGTCAAATTAATTTTGGAACAAGTGTCGATTACGTGCTCGCCCTCACTCAAATTGATTTTGGAACAAAAATGTCCTAAAATGAATTATCAATCAGTCATCATAATCAGCTTCTTAAGCGCTCGTGACGTAGCTGGCTAAGTTGTTCTTAACAGATCAACGAAGTTAAGCACTGTTCCGCGGGGTCATCATTTGGATGGGTGACCGCCAGTGGCAATTTCAACTGAGCGCTCCCGTGCTTTGGAGGGCACGTTAAGCAGTCGGTCCCGACTTTTTTAAAGTTGTTAGGCCATGACAGAGGCCTTCGGGCGGCCTAGGAACTCTGTCACCAGAGTTGGCCACTGACTCATACGAACGAACGAAGCTTCTTAATGTTCCATCTTTGACTAAAATAAATATCGTCCTTCCTCTTACTAATAAACATGTTAAAAACATTATTTATATAATTAAAAATTATATATTTACCTATTTGTTACGCATAAAATTTCAACATTTTGTGTTTTAATAACTACGAAACTTTGTGACAAATATACTCGTACAACTCTGTAATTTAAATTCTAATTGGTTTTACTAATTTATCTAACTAGTTCAAGGGTAAAACGACTGCCCTACCCAGCGTAATAATAAAGGTTCTGGGTATTTGGTAACTGTATGTTATCCGGTAAAATGTCGCAGTCCGTAAACTTACTGAAAAACTGATAGAATACGCATAATATATATATTTTTTGTAAACACATACTTATAAACACATAAAAAAACACCCAGACCAGGAGGGCGATTCTCGTGCATAGATATATGTGTGACCATATTTATCTACGAGAATCGTCCTCCAGAACAAATGACGACCGATGTGGCGAGGCGCGGGTGAATGAAGGTACGCCTGCGACGCCACCTTCGCGCCGCCGCCGCGCCGGTTCGATTCTCGGACAAATGTTTGTACGATCTGCAAATATTTGTTTCGGGTGTTCTGGGTATTTTCTATGTACTTATGTAATAGAGTTTGTTTTAATCCAATACCCTCAATCAAGTCTATTGTTATTTTCTAAATGCTATCTTTGTAATGTTTATCTTCACTTTCAACTTTTAGTTTATGTACATCTTTTTATTAATGTAAAGCCTATACTTGAGAACCTGTAATTGGCTCTCCATAGCTACTCAAGTATGTAAAAGCTGTTGGTTTTCCTAAAATAAAAGAAATATATAAAATATGTTTTTACCACCTACTATGTATACTTGCTCAACTGTCTCAAAAGAAACTTTTATACTTACTTATTTACTCTGAATACAAGCGCGTGTTGGTGTTCATTTCATAGACTGCCTGAAGGTTTCCGTTAAAGTACAACCAGTAGTAAGATGTCAAGGCCATGTCGGAGGCCTTGGGACAGCCTGTAAACTCGTTCACTAGAGTTGACCTCTAACAAACTTACTGCTATAATAGTTGGAAACGACAGTACTGGTATTGTACGAAAGGACTCAGGTGCAATAATGCATTTGCCATTAGCAGCCACTACTCTAAACGGTAACCAACATATGTACTTGCTTACATACACTATGATTAACCTAAGCAAGCCTTTTGGTGGTTCACTTTTAAAGCTAGAAAATATATAAAATATTAAGCGTCCATAGGCTACGGTAACTACTTATCATCGAGTGTATCAGATGCTTTTTATATCAGATGCTTTTTATATTAAAGATTTAATGCCAATAAACAATCGACTCAGCGGGATTTAAACTCACCAACCTTCTGCTTGACACGAGTTCTCTACTAATTATTAGAGCAATATGCCTGGCTTGCTCGAAATAATTATTTATATAAGTACATAAAGACCTTTCATAAGAAGTTATTTATAACCATACTTTAAACCTCTGTTAGCATGTGTCTTTCAAAATCATCGTCTTTGTTTTTTGATATAAGAATGACAAGGAAAGTCAACACTTTAGTGAGTCGCGAGTCTATTTTATGAATACGGGTTCGTGACTCGTGTGTTGTTTATAACTATAAAAACAAGCAAATTAAACTAGAAAATTCATACAAACACTAGATTTTCCGATCGCCAACAACTAAACGTCATGCAAAGACCCTCCTTTCATACAGTCGTTTCATTAATTCCTACTGAGAATTGGGGCTCGTTGGCTCTGGGACTGTTCAATTCCAGATAAGAATGGAATTACCATTTATTAGGAAATACTTTTTATTGCTAAGTATGACTAAAGTTGCTGTCGATAAATCGTTCATGCGCTTAGCGTGAATGAAAACGAAAAATAAACTACTGAAGAGGTATTACTACCTGCCTCCATCTAGAGGTAGATACTTCTTCAGAAGAGAGAGTCGAGAAAATTGTTAAGGTGATCATCATGAGATAGAAATACAGTATGTGAAATGAAATGTAAAATTGATCTCTGTGGGACAACATAAAAACTACATAAAAACGGACGAAACCGCGAGTCGTAGGTTGTAAAATATTTTTAATAAACAGAACATTCAGAGAATCAAAATTATAAATTTGCATGCTGAGTATTCATATTCAAATATTTATTCAAACTTTTGGATCACATAAAGGAACTTTTAGTTGCGTCAAGTGACATAATTACAAAAATTAATAAAAAATTAAGTAAATTAAAAAGTACCTACATTGTAAGTTAGCAGCTGTTAAGGGCTTAGCGATTGTGATTCTAGCGAAGTGTGATTCATTCAATTATTATTCAATATGTCTTACCATACTTTACACAAATAAATTATTTCATTTCATTTCATTTTAACATAATGTTATTTGAATGACAAATGAACTGACAACTGAGAGTGCATATTGGATGCCTAACGTTCTTTTAGCGTTACAAACGCGCGTTGTCACATGTCTACATTTGTATAAATAAAATATCAAGGGTGTGTTATACGATATCAAATTAGTTATTCTGGGAAAGTTTGAAGTGTTATTATAACAATCACATCAAAACCACAATTACATATAAAAGCTCATAATATAAATACGTAACTATTAGATATCATATCATTTACTAGCTAAATATTAAAAATGTAATCCAAATTAAAAAAAACAAGCATTTCTTTCGCTCATGAGCGAGTCATTTAGAACGCTTTTAGCCTTTGTAGCAACACGCCTAACATGGATGTATATAGAAAGTTATATGACTGATTTACATAGTATAGCTGAATGTGTCTTTTTGTAGTGTGTTCAAAAAAGAGACCCGTCTTGGATCAATCCATTTTTTTTTTTTTTTTTTTTTTTTTATACAACTGAAGCGGCAACCAAGCGTACGGCCCACAAGATGGTAAGCGGTTACCGCAGCCTATGGACGCTTGCAATACCAGAGGTATCACTCGCGGGTTGCCACCTTGAGGCTAAGATCGAAAGCCTCATGTGCCAGTAATTTCACCGGAAACCATACCCTTCGCACCGGAACACAGCAATGCGAGCATTACTGCTTGGCGGCAGAAATAGTAGAATAGTATGGTGGTAGTCCTTCCCCGGACGAGCTCTATCACAGAGAACTCTACTACTCTTAAATTTATTGTGAATAACATAACCAGTCATCTGACGCTAGTTTTTTTGTTGAACAGGCTCTAATATGTATCTAATTGCGTTAATTCATTCTTTAATGTCAGCATTATCGATGGAACTACAAGGACATGCAACTTTCCAAGCAGTGTGTCAAGGTAACGATGAAAATCAATATTAGTTAAACGACATGATATAGGTTTCAAGGAAAAGTTGAAGGAAAAAGACATAATGAGGTAAAATTGGCTGTTCTGGGAGAACAAGGCTAGTAAACGAAAGCGAAAATTATTTAAAATACTTACTTACCTATATTGTTTTAAATAATTTTGTTAGCACTTCAAATTACGTTTATAACTTATATTTTAAGATTCTCCTAATGTGAAATGTAAATTTCTTTTTAGAAATAAGTTATCTCTTAATTGTGCTACGTATACAGGGTCATTCATTATCAACCTGACAAACTTAAACTTATAAAAAATATATGTACCTATATATATATTTTTTTTATGTATGTTTTGTCTTAAAAATACTAAGTTAACAAAAAAAATCGATTACGTTTTTTCGCTCAATTATTATTTATCATTGTTGGCAACCGAGTTAAGCGACGTAATAATGAAATATTCGAGTGTGCGCGCCCCGTAGCGGGTCAAGGACACGTGCAGGTCAAGGACGCGCGGGTTATTGAACCGCGGTTCATTGACGCGCGGGTCACTGACACGCGCCGAGCGCTGCCTTTTCGATTTCTAACAAGGATAACTAATTATTAAGCAGAATTACGTAATTTTTTATTAAATATAAAAAAAAACGTTCAGAAAAAAAAAGTACAAGTATTTTTTTTTTATGTGTGGAACCTACCCCTTAAATTTGTCAGGTTGATAATGAATGACCTTATATATCTACCTACCTACTGATAAGGTACCCAACAGCCACATACTGGTCCTACACTAGTATTATCTGAATCGTAGATAAAAGAATCTTCGAACACTTGGTACCACAATATCCAGACCCGATCAGCAGCGGGAATTGAACCCGCAACTTCTCGCTTTTAAACTAGGCACTCGACCACCGCGCCACCGAGGTTGACACGATGTTTCGATAAAATCTAATAAAATAAAACTATATTTTTTCAGTAAAAAATAAATGGTTTTATTTAAAAAATAAGTTATTTAGCATAATTTGCTAGCACGCAGTCATAAACACAGGCCGGATATTAGGCAGTCATTCTACTTAGCATCTATTTACAGAAAATTGGACACTATTTCCTACTCATATACATAACACAATGCGATGAATTCTAACGAGCTTCCACTGAGAGTCATAAAAACAACGATATTGTAGGTAGACTATAGGTAAATAATACTTGACGACCGATGTAGCGCAGCGGGTGCAGGTCCGCCTGCGACGCAGAGGTTGCGGGTTCGGTTCCCGCCTCGGGACAAATGTTTGTACAATCTACAAATATTTGTTCCGGGTGTTCTGGGTATTTTCTATATATAATAAAAAATATCTATATATGTATTGTATTGTATTAAATATATATCAGTCATCTAGTACCCATAATACAGCTCTGTTTAACAGCAGCTTACCTTGGGCTAGATGATGCTGTGTGGATTGTCCAGCATTATTCATTTATATATCCGCCGCGCCGAGAGAACTATACATGCTATAATATATTATATCAATTTATATCCGTTTATTAATAAATAAATAAATAAATAATGCTGGACAATCCACACAGCATCATCTAGCCCCAAGGTAAGCTGCTGTTAAACAGAGCTGTATTATGAGTACTAGATGACTGATATAATATCTAATACAATACAATACATAGATAGATATTTTTTATTATATATAGTAAATACCCAGAACATCCGGAACAAATATTTGTAGATCGTACAAATATTTGACCAGAGGCGGGAATCGAACCCGCAACCTCCGCGTCGCAGGCGGACCTGCGCCCGCTGCGCCACATCGGTCGTCATCGAGATGATTTGCAAAAACGATCAAAACAGCCAGCGCAATACTAAAACTTCGGCAAAATTTTAGCATAGAACAGAAACACAGGTAAGAACAAACCTATATTATCATCATGACATTGATATATCCAAGTACTTGTAATTTGTCAAAGGATAAAAATAAATGAAATGAAACATCTTTTTTATGTTCCTACCGGTGGGACACTGGCCTACTCTCAAGCGAGAGTGATTGGGTCTTAATCCACCACGTGGACCCAATGCGGATTGGTGGATGGCACATGTTTTCGAATTTATTGTTCTTGGACACGCCGGTTTCCTTACGATGTTCGAACCCACTACCTTAGGATTGGAAGGCGGGTCACTACCACTAAACCACCAGTGCTCTTTGTAGTAAACCGTATACAGTATTATTACTCCAAGAAGGTTCTATTTGATTTTGACGACCGATGTGGCGCAGCGGGCGCAGGTCCGCCTGCGACGCGGAGGTTGCGGGTTCGATTCCCGCCTCGGGTCAAATGTTTGTACGATCTACAAATATTTGTTCCGGGTGTTCTGGGTATTTTCTATATATAATAAAAAAATATCTATCTATGTATTGTATTGTATTAAGTATATATCAGTCATCTAGTACCATAACACAGCTCTGTTTAAACAGTAGCTTATCTTGGGGCTAGTTGATGCTGTGTGGATTGTCCAGCATTATTTATTTATTTATTATTATTTATTTATGGGCTGGAAATGAATCATAGTATGTACGTTTTTAGAGCATCCTTATTTAGGTCTGTTTTTGTACACCCGTCGCGTCTGCATCAGATAAAGCTTTGTTTACATAGATGCGACAACAATGCAGTGATAATAAAGTTTATCTATTTTTCAACCAAGTTCAAGATATGATATTATATTTAGGTCACTTATAAGCACATAAACGGATCGTTGATCTGTAATATAACCAATGATAAAATAGGTAAAAGAACAGGGGGGCGATTCTCGTGCCATAGATAAATGGTCACATGTGATATATTATAATATCGTCAAACTGTCAAAAATGTATAGAAATTTTGACAGTTTTGACGATATATATCACATGTAACCATTTATCTATGGACGATAATCGCCCTCCGATTACTAGGTAAAAAGAGTTACATTACAGAGATAAGGAAAAAATTTAATTAATTACAAACAAATATTTTCCTTTCAGGAAAAACAATATCAACCGAAACGCCGTTAAAAAATTTTTATTCGTCCCGCATGCCAAAATTGTAAGTACAGTGCATCAAAAGTATAATAATAATTGATCACCACGAAAAAACTATAGTCATTTATTGTATAAAGAGATTTTGACTTTGACTTTCATTTTGACACATAAGCCTCTCCCAAAAAACGCCATGACGACCGATTTTTACCCTTCACCATCCACCAATTTCCTGTCTCAGAATGACGAGATCTCAGGAAATCCTTGCAATTATTTCTCAGCTACGTCGTAGCGCCGTAGCAAGTGCCGTAGACGGACCGTAGCAACTTACGAATAGAGTAAAATAATATAACAAAATTAGTATATCTACTACCTTGCTGACCTTACCTATTTTTCCATGCTAAATATAAATAACCAACATCATCGTCATAATCAGCCAGTAGACGTCCACTGCTGGACATAGGCCTCCCCCAAAAAGCGCCATGAAGGCCGATCTTGAGCCTTCACCATCAACCGACTTCCTGCGACAGCTTTAATTTCATCAGTCCAGAAGAAGCCGTTCTATACTCCGTTTATCTACGTATATCATGTCGTAGCAATATCGTAGAAGTGTCGTAGGGCCCCCCTTAAGGCTTGCTTTCACCTCTACGCTATGAGAAGATATACCTCCTAAGTTTTTAGTTTCTAGGTCCAGCGGTTTAGGCTCTGCGTTGTAGGTCAGTATGTCACCAAGCCTTTTATGATGTTGATGATGTACACGTGGTACGAATTATCTGCGTAATTCCATCCAAATATGTCAAGGACCTATTTTACCTCATAAAGCTTTGTATATTATGATTATGATATTCTCATCAGTTTCTTTATTTTTCGATAAGACACGAGAGGTCTCGAGTCGTTGAGTTTATGAACGCTGTAAAACTAACACGATACGACATTGTTTAGCAAAAATTGGATGAGACGGTGGGTTTCTTTACGGACGAATTTATAAATTGGTTCTAGTGTGTTATTCATTTTACTTACTTAAAAAAATATTTTCTAATGATTGAAAGCTCTTGAAAGCGCTAGATTGAAAGAATTAATGGGTTCAATGACAAGCCTTCTAATATTCCCACTACTGGGACAGTGGTTTATGTAGGTAATCCCGAGCGAGAGTGATTGGGTCTTAATTCACCATACGCGGGCCCAATGCAGATGGTGGATGGCACATAATTATATCTTTTAATTTTTCAGTTCTTAGACATGCCGGTTTCAACGATGATTTCCTTCGCCGTATGAGCACTGGCATTGCACATTTACATTAAAATAGAAAAATCCATTGATGCACGACCAGATTCGAACCCACGACCTTAGGATCGGTAAGTGGGTCACTACCACTAGACCACCGGTGAGCTGAATATTACTAAAATACATTGTTTCTAAGAAGCGCCCGTTCGACTCATTTATTCCCACCGTTATGACTGCATAAACAAAGCATTTTGTAATAGCAGTAACCTACTTCGGTTGCTAAAGTCGGACTGGGGTATATATTACGGGGATTGACGTAAGCGGGAGTAGCCGGTTTACATGAAATGATCAAAACAGGTCGTTAAAAACTGGATTACATTCAGTCAACCTCAATACTAACTACACAATAATATAGTTGATGGAGTAGAATCACAATTATAGTGCAGGCAGATTGACCTCAATGCACGATAGAGCGGGAGGCAAGGCACCTAGGCACCCCCGGTTGAGAAACAAATGTTTGCGTGTTCAATCTCCGCTGCGGTACAAATGTTTGCATGTAGGTAAATATTTGTACCGGGTCAAGTCAGGGTGTTTATCTGTATTATAAGGATTCAGTCAAGGACTGAGTAGTCAACGTAACAAAATCTTCAACTGTTGGAATGAGCAGGTGTCAAAACGGATTATGTGGCAAAGAGTACAAAACACAAAATAATGGACAATGTGTTCGGGTAAGTACGTACGTATTTACAAAAAAAAAAGTTCGTTAACAGACCGGAAACGTGTAATCTATCATTATCTGGCTCCCATAGTACAAGTTTTGTTTGGTTTGGTGCTAGATGGCTGTATAAAAAAATCCTCAATTAAAAATTAACCGTACTCCTATGTTGGTTTCACTACTTATCAAGATATAAAATAATTTTGAAATTACTCTTGTTCAGACACAACTAATTTTTAGTTCCAAAAGTGCCTTGTTGACGTATGGTGGCGAGAAGATACGATATTGATTATAAGAATCGAGTTGATTGTCAAGTTGATATTTTTGCAATAATGAAAATTACTTGCAACCATTCGGGTGAGTTGAATTAATTTATTAATTTTCTCTCGAAAGGCGTTCGTCGTTTTCAAAATCGATTGGAGAATCTTCAAAAAGTCAATTAAGATTTAATTAGTTTGCTTCCAATAGTATTATACCAAAATAAGATTAGAAACAAATCAATACCTTAAAAATAAATCGTTTTATATGATAAATTACTTTGGATTTCACTCAAAATTTAGTTAGTAAAAATATTGAGTTATATTATTCTCATTCTCTTTATAGGTTCTCCATTCTCGTACAACTGGAGTTCATTCGCATTTCAGCTGGCTATTTTGATTATCTCCACTTTTACATGCGTCAGCATGACGTAACCTTTCAGACTTCTTAGTTCAATTATCCTTCCAGTTGTTATGCCATAAATACCAGTAGCACTTGATATCATGGTCAAGCCTACTCCCGAACGAGAAGAGTATTAGTAAACCACGTGGACCAATGCGAATTGCTGGTGCTGGATGGCTGGCTCATGTTTTTCAGATAGTTATTGAACATGCCGGTTTCCTCACGATGTTTTCCTTCATCGTTTGAGAGCATTGACAATGGCATTGCGTATTAAAATCAATTGGCATACCATCGGTTTCGAACCCACGACCAAGCATCGGAAGGCAAAGCAGAGCAGTCACCATAGACCCAGTGCTTTTAGCACATATTAACAAATTTATTTCTGATCTGATTATATTTGCACTATTTAAGAGTTCTTTGTTTTTATTATTAACTAGCGACCCGTCCCGGCTTCGCACGGACGGTAAGACGCACTTCGGAAACGTGATTCGTTTGTTATCGTTAACGTTCTGCGCAGTTGATAAAAAGGCCCTGTCAAATAGAAAGTGGTACATACAGCGTAACGCAGAATGTAGCGTCGCGCTAGGATCTTTCAGCGCTAGAGCACTAAACAATAAAATTCTTAACCTGACGTCAAGGCGTAATAGGTTCCTGAAGCGCGGCTCTACAACGCGTTGTAGCTTACAAAGTCTAGCGCCCTAGCATAGCGCTATTTTTGAGGCCTTGACGTCGCGCTAAGAAAAGTATTTTGACGTGGTGCTAAAAAGCATCGTCAAACCAAACTCGTCAGTAAAACGCGCGCGTTCTGAGTCTGGTACAACACTAACGGCATTATAGTGCAACGCTATGACGCGACGTTATAATGACTTTATTTTTGTTGGGGCCTTATTATGTGAGTGGTGATGATTACCTAACAAATATGAAGCCTTAGTTTTTAAAGTGCCTTTGGTGCCTGACCAATTTATTAGCGTACCCCTAAACATGTTTTAAAAATAGATTTCGTGCAATACGTCACAGCCAAGTTATTTATTTACAGCACGTTTACGTTTTAAATGAATAGTGATCACTTTAACAAAAGGCTATGGAATTTGCTGTCACTTGTCTAGTTTGGACTAGAGACAACAAATTCTATAGAACTTTTAAACATGGACCATTTCTGATCAGGATTAATATCTTTAAAGAATATTATGATGTCAACATTCCAGAGCGCCTGATGGTTTTCAGGAATAACTGGTGATACTAGTTTCAGCTGATTCATCAATTATCTTGCGTGTAGCTGTAGGTATGACTCAGTAGTGAGTACACCGGCCCCGTCGAGACGTAGTCTGGATCAATCCAGTCAGCTCGTGACTCTAGCATGTGACTTATTTCAGTGGGTAACTAAGCATGTTGTAAAAATAATTGACGACCGTATTATTGGAGCCAGAACAAATATTTTAGCACTGAATCCAACAAGGCACTAACCAACAGTTTTTATGAGATTTTGATACAGAGTAAGTTTATATGAGTCAGTTGTCAACTCTGGTCGTTCTTGTATTACTCGAGTGCAATATCCTCTAAGTTAAAAAGGCTATTTCTAGTCGTCCGTAAACAAAAGAGTTACTTGATTAAAACACATGGTTTACAATTGTTTGTATCATAGTTGTACCGATATTTTAATGGCAGGCTTTCGTCCCGGATTAGCATTGATTTTGACTTTAGTTAAATTGTCTTTGGCTATTTTGTCAAAACGACATGGGTCCTCCCATTTTAATTATTTTTCTCGTGTTATTTTATGTTTTATTGCGTAAATTTGGTGGCAGTTTATCCAATTTAACTTGTTTACTTAACTTAGCACAAGTGTAAGTAATTGAAATGGAGGGGTAATGTTGGCTGGTAATTTAGTCAAAGACCTTCCAAGGGAATTTTGAAAGAAAAGTCACCATTTCTTTCCAATTTTCGTTTGTTTACGTTGCTAAGCGACAATCAAACTAATACTGTCAAAATTGTGGCAAATATGCCACAGAGTCCATAAAAAAAGAAGAAGAAGACTTTAGTTAGGTAGGTATATTCTAGGTAGGTTCTACAGAAGTGATCCACTTCTGTGGTAGGTTCAAATCATTTATGTAAAGGCAGCACACAAGAAAAATGTTATTTAGAATTGGAACGCCCGCACCCCTTGACTTTGTTCGCGTTGAGTTTTTTCTTCTTCATCTTCCTACAGCGCCCTCTAGTACCTAAGTTGAATTTTGAGAATTTCTTTCTTATTGTATGTTCCTAGAAATTAACACACTCTGAAAATTTCAAATCTCCTCGACTGACGATTTAGGCTGTATGTTATTTCTCAGTCAGTCAGACTGCTTATTTTATTACACAACAATTTATTCCATTAAAAACTTATAGGCGATCGCCATGAATCATTGCCATGAATCCATATATTAGAAAATCTAAACAACTACGCATGTACTGAAAAGCTCAAAAATAACACTCAAAGCTTTTTTCAAGAAGTAGTGTGCAAGCATTACTGTGTTTACCTAATTCTGAAGGGCAAGTAAAATTGGGTTATTCCCGATCATATGATCAGATTTTTACTAGACGAATGAGATTTAAAATGTAAAAATTATCAAATGACACTTCAAAGACAATTAAAATATTGACAAAATATATGACAATTTAAAAGTTCTCACTGAACTGAACCTAAACTCCTTATGTGTATTATATTAGTGTTGTCTGTGTTGTCCTATTTTATTCAGGATGTAATAACAAATCACCTTGTTACAAAATGATGGTCCCTCTTTTATACCGACCATCTTAAGTCTCAGAACCTCTATTGTGTTACTGTTTTAACCCTGTCGACATTAACATTGGCAAAATTGTGGCAAACCCGGCCACAGACGCCACAAATTAAAAGAAGAAGAAGAACCTAAACTCTATCAAACGCAAACAAGCATGCGTTGGCTTAGAAAAGTAGAAATTAAAATGCGCGCACGCACGTCAATACCGAACAAATGGCTTCAATCAAAACTTTAACTCTTCACTTCCTCTCCTCCGCCAGATGAAATCGGTTCAAGGCTTTTGAGTTGAGCGTATACCTACTTACATATAAAATGTATCCATTTGTGTTACGTAAACATTACTAGTATTAGACTACTAGTATTTGGAAAGTAGAAGTAGCGGGCGTCATAATATACCGAACGTTACCAAAGGTAAAGAACGGATGGAACTCAAACTTTGAACTGCATGTAAGCCTTGCATCCTTCAAACCGTCAAATACGTTTAGCGGCAGAAATAGAAAAATGAAATCGTTCAGTAGGCATTTACAAAGAGCGCTATATTAGACAGTTACAACAACTCGTCAGATTGCTTGTTTACATCAGCATAAACCCTTTATGGTTAGATTTATCTTATACAAATGGTAGTAGTTCTACACCGAATAAGCTCATGATGTCACATGAGTTGGTAAATAAACAAAGCACCTACTCTCTCTCTCTCTCTCTCTACAAAAAATACAAAATATTTATTAACTGACGAAATAACATGGAAATAAGTTACCATTGGTCTCCAAGGCTAAGCCTGAATCGCGGGAAGCCGGATTACAAATAGAGATTATCATATAACTTTAACTAAAGAGATGACACAGTAACAGGGAGAGCAAAATTACAAAAAAAAAATATATATATAAATAAAAAAACATGTAGGAATGAAAAATGAACCAAAATAATCTAAGCAAAAAAAAAAAACAAAAACCATATAAACCAATAAACTAAACAAAACTCATAATTTTCTCAAAATATTATTACAATGTTACTAATCGGTGTGTGTGTAGTTTAATGTGGTTATGTGTGTAGTATTATGAGGTTACGTCATTTCCCATGATTGCCACATTTCTGCTGAAGTTTTTCCTGAGGAAACGCTAAGAACAATGAACTGATTACGAACTCATCGTTACGAAGAAAATGATAATACAGAAGCTTGAAAGTGTTTTTAACTATGAGCAGAGAAGCTGTTAAAAAAAGAGGTTAGGGCTTTGTCAAATAAAAAACGCTCAAGCATCGCGTGTGCGTCACGCTATATAACGTTGTGTTGTAATGACAAAGCGTCGTCGTCGCGCTAGTATGCATGACATTTTTAACGCAACGTCATGCAAGGCGTCAAGCAAGACTAGCGTCATAGCGCTGCACTAAATGAGGGGTTTTAAATTCGAGATTTTAAAAAAAAGTAGTTCCGATTGCTTTGACAGATGGCGCTAGCTGCCCTACTGCCATACTGTGAAAGGTTATCAAAACAAGAAAAAAGTTGGTAACTACGTTTTTGTTTCTTTTCGTTTGTATTTGATTTCCACTCCAGTACGACCAAAGATAATGTACTACGTAGTACATACAATGACTTTGACACTAGCAAGAGGTATGACAGGCAGTGACAGCAGGAGCAACCAATGTTGAATTCCCTACCCATTCACCATAGCTCGCTAAACGTAGTGCTTACATTCTCTTGGGCTCGCCAGTTGAGCTACCGCTATCTAAATAGACAGCTTTTTTTTAATAATTTGAGACGAAAACATCTCATTATGTTTGCAGGCGTCAAAGCTAGCGTCGCCGCGTCGCGCGTCGTCGTGCATGATGCCTGACATCGAAAATAGTGGTACTTAACTTATGCTAAAGATGTTTGATTTTGATCTATGAGTAGTAGAGTTCTTTGTGATAGTGCTCGTCCAGAAAAGAACTACAATTATACCTATTTCTGCCGCCAAGCAACAATGCTCGCATTGCTGTGTTCCGGTTCGAAGGGTATGGTTTCCGTTGAAATTACAGGCAAATGACATTACAGATTTACGTTTCAAGGTGGCAACGCGCAAGTGATATCTCTGATGTTGCAAGCGTGCATAGGCAACCACTACGCTTGGTTGCCACTCTTGCCGCTATAATGGTACAAAAAAAAGATGTGCTACAGCGTCACGTTAATTTATTTTTGGGGACTTTTAGCACAAAGCTTTTAGCTTCAGGCTAGGATGCTACGCTGTGTCATCATGGTTACAACATACGAACTTAAAAACTTTTGCATGTCACTTTTGCAAAATTTAGGATTGATAAAATATTCATTAACTACAGACAAACTTATAGTAGGTAAATATTGTTTTTCAATATTCCTCTTTTGGTATACCTAAAAGTATATTTAAACAACGTCAACATTAACAAAAATTTAAATTAAAAGTAATCAAAAAACTATTAAAAAGTTACTACTTACTTATCACAAAGTAAGTGCATAGGCATCATAGGTCTAGCAAAAGTTTCATAATCGAATCCAAGCTCAAACAATAACCGTCAATAAAAAATGTGATAAGAACGTATTCCGTGACGTATAAACATGTTATTACCTATTCGCGATCTACTAACACGTGGGTATCGAATTGATTTCATTGTTGGTTTTACTGTGTCGAATGCGTTTACTTTGACGTATGCCTGAGTACGCTGATAGCAGTACCTAGACGTATGCAAAGAGGTGCACAAATTAATTATGAACTCTTCATTATAGGTAGTTATTTATGCAGTTGTGCTTATTAAATACCTATAGTAATTTTATAAAACTTTTCTTATCCCTAGATACTATAAAATGAAGTCTAATCTATTTATTTATTTATTTATTTAACTAGAACGGTGCACAACCAATTACACTAATTATTAAAATTAATTACAATACTAATACTAATAACATAAAAACAAAAATCAAATAAATTAAAAACAAAATTAAAACATTAAACATTAAAAATAATAATTAAATTTTACACTATCTTAAGTCTAACAAAATTAAATACATATCAATCTAAATGTCAAGTGAAATAATGTAAATGTCAACCATGTCAGAAATAAAGTAGGTAATTTTAAATGCACAAACAAATTAGGTCAACTCTCACACACTCTTTACACAGAAGTTCAAGCACTCCGACATAATCACCTTCCATCCATCCGCTATCACATCACAGTTAGGAGTTGCGTCCAGGAGGGCATTGAGCGCAGTCAGAGTTCGCGGGATGGGAGACTGTGCATGCGCGATCGTACGGCAAAACGGCTCCGAAAATAATTTGTGTTTTCTGGCACGATGGTAGTTGTTAGGGACGTACAATCTCAACAGCTCATCGTGTACATCTGGAGCGTCTATCTTTCCATGAAGAATTTTCAACATAGTCTATGTATGATGTATGCATAAATCTTATAAACTACACAACAGAATATATTTCGGTTTTCAGAAATACATAGAGTAATTCAAGAGGAAGGTTTATAGCAACCGTGCAAAGGCGGGGTAAGTTTTTTTTTTTATACAACTGAAGTGGCAACCAAGCATACGGCCCACAAGATGGTAAGCGGTTACCGCAGCCTATAGAAGCTTGTAATACCAGATGTATCACTAGCAGGTTGCCACCTTGAGGCTAAGATCGAAAGCCTCATGTGCCAGTAATTTCACCGGAAACCATACCCTTCACACCGGAACACAGCAATGCGAGCATTACTGCTTGGCGGCAGAAATAGGTATGGTGGTAGTCCTTCCCCGGACGAGCTCTATCACAGAGAACTCTACACATCTAGTAAGTGTAAATAGGCTACTCAGGATATCTGAAGCCAGACACTCAGAACAGAACCAACTGAACAAAAAAAAGAAAGATTTTTTTAAACAAAGTTTTTATGTACTTTTCTGTTTATTCAAGGTCATATTTGTGCCTCTTTTATGAGCTCCTGCACTACGATACTTTACTAAGTATTAAGAGTAATATAGTTATTTGTGATAGAGCTTGTCCGGGGAAGAACTACCATCATACCTATTGCTGCCGCCAATATTTTTTACTTACTGTAAATAAAAGTGGGGACAAGCAGGAGGTTTTTTCCCACTGGTCCCCAGTGGGAGTGAGACGTGGGGGTGATCAGAAATAACTCAGTAATGCTCGCATTGCTGTCTTCCGGTTCGATCGAAGGGTTTTTTTAACTGTTTCCGGCACATGAGACTTTCTACGTCTCAGCACAGAACAGATATTAGTACGTCTCAGGGTAGCAACGATCAATCAATCTCTGATGTTGCAAGCGTACTTAGGCTACGATAACCGCTCACTGTAATTTTACATTCTGTACCATTAATGTAAATGTTAGAGTTTCTCGGAAACAGTTATATCTAACAATTTCAATGGCTTACCAAGAGATGTCATAGCAAGAGAAAGATAAGTTAGTACAACCTTATCAATGCGGATTATGTACTTACGAATCAACATAGCGGTCCGACATTACTAAAAAACTTCGTATGAGTCAGTGGCCAACTCTGGTGACGAGGGAAATAGGCCGTCTGAAGCCCTCCATCATAGCCTAAGATCTTTGAAAAATCCTGGACCATTTGCTTGATCTGATGTGCTCTACGACTACGAAGCACGGGAGCGCGTAATTGAAATTGATAGATGTTACAATAATAAGACAATCTATCGTAGTCTTCGAAATAGAAGAAAACTTCTGTAATAAAATTGAGTAAACTTGGTACTTACTTACTATGTTTTTTGGGTAAGTTAATAGTATACAGTGGTGTACGTGTAATGGTTGATAAGGAGTATGTAAGTATGAGTTACCCATATGATTTTGTACAGCGCCAGCGCCGTATGCCTGTATACCTGTATGCCTGATACTGCTCTTTGAACTGCAATGAGATTATACTGTCAAGATATCATCTTTCCGTAAAATTAATCATTATGAACAAAACCAATTTTATAGTGTGTACCATCATAGGCTCACGCGCGTTTTGCGTGCTCTTGTGTTTTCCAAACATGACTAGGTAGGTTACTGCTTGTTTTTAGATTGTGAGATGTTATGTTACCTTGCTTCCTATACGATTGTGGCATGGTTGATAGTAGTGATTTGGATTGTAAACATAGCTTCTACTTCGTGAAGGTTTATGGAATTTTGGAATGGATTGATGATTCAGGCGTCGAGTTGTCAGACTATCGGTATTCTACAAGATCCATTTTGGTATTGTGCGCAGGATCTTCACGACCTTGTCCCTCCATCCCCTTTCTACTACCGGACTAATAGGCGTACGGCAGCGTATCATCCGTATCTGGTCGACATCCCACCATGCCGAACCAAACGCTTTTCATCTTCTTTTCTCATTAGCACGTGTAAAGAATGGAACTCGTTGCCGGGGTCTGTTTTTCCGGACCAATTACAATTTAGGAGTCTTTAAGGCTAGAGTAAACAGGTTCTTTCTAGGCAAGCGTACTCCATCATCGACCACACCATCACTTACCATCAGGTGAGGTGGTGGTCAAACGCTTGTCTATAACCAATAAAAAAAAAAAAAAAAAACAGAAACAACATGGTCAAATAGGTATCTACTAATAATACTACTGTGTGCATGTTTGTTTTCCTTTTGAATTTGTAGCTTTTAACTAATTCGTTTAAAATGTGTATCTGTATATTTCATTGTTATTAACTTCATCTGTTTCAGTAACGTTTTCATCTTTTTCTGTCTTGTTCAACTCTTGAGAATTGTTTTTGTTTACTTACTATTACGTCACAGTCACAGTTATTTATTTGTCGGTCTTCGGTCCTTCTTTTGTAACCCTTTGTTTTTTTACTGTCACAATTTATTTCATACTAAATACAAAGAAATCAGTTAACAAACTGCGAATAATATTAATGTATATTGAAAAGACTATAAAGGTTTATCAATCATCACTATCAGATAAGTAGGTTGTTTTCATGGTATACGAGTATACCTACTCAACAGCAGAACTTGAAAACGAAGCGTAGAACAGTCTTCTACTCGATGTACCGATAACACTATACTTTATTGTCGCTTGCAGAAAGTCTGTAGACGGCTGTAGCGGCTCAAGCTACGAACATTTTTTTTTGTTCGTAGGCACATAATTGCTAATATTTATTTATTAATACATTATTATTTTATCACCTTTAAATGTGTAACATGAAAGTATATTATTTGAAATAAGATAGATTAATAAATCACGTCATTGTACCTAAATAGATAAATACTCATCATTATTCATTTTCTCGGAACATCATGACTCTAGCGCCGTTGCCTTAGCCATTATCAAGCTAAAATCTAGCACGTTATCATTATGTTATGCTATTATATTAGGTATATACCTAATAGTTTTTATAGTAACTAAGTATTTTTATTATTATATTCTTTAATCTTATCTGTCGTTCGTTCGTCGTACCACTGGTATTCTCTTAGTCACGCCACGCGGCGTCATTGTCAAAGACGTTTGAAGCCTGGTTCGATACAAAAACGTTTGGCGTTTTATTCAGTTTTAATTGACCGAGCGAGCGAAGCGAGCAAAGCGTCTCAGTTTCGAGTTTGGATTGGGATTTTTAAGAGTAGTAGAGTTCTCTGTGGTAGAGCTCGTCCGCGGAAGGACTACCACCATACCTATTTCTGCCGCCAAGCAGTAATGCTCGCATTGCTGTGTTCCGGTGTGAAGGGTATGGTTTCCGGTGTAATTACTGGCACATGAGGCTTTCGATCTTAGCCTCAAGGTGGCAACCCGCGAGTGATATCTCTGGTATTGCAATCGTCCATAGGCTGCGGTAACCGCTTACCATCTTGTGGGCCGTACGCTTGGTTGCCACTTCAGTTGTATAAAAAAAAATGCTTTTGGATGTTAGTTTGTCCGGTCATTTTGTGTTCTCGCCTACATGTCGCATTTTTTTACCAATCTGGTTGCAACTTGGTATACAGGTTCTATGACTTTATAGAATTTGATTGTCGTCGGGGATTTTTGATAGGGGGCGCACTTTTTCCAAAAAGGGACAAAAAGGGGGCTGCTGAATATCACCGCCTAATGTGATTTGATTTCGATGATTTTTGTTTTATTTGAAAGGTAATTATTAACTTTAAGTTTGTCTGATATTTGGTGAAGATCTGATGAGGATCTTCAGCGTGATGAGCAAAATAGTTCCTCAAAATGCAATATGTTGCTCACTTTCATAGCTCACTTTTCAAGTTTGTGTTCGCACGGCCTACTGTTCGGAGAACTGCTAGTTGTAGTTTAGTTCCTAATTTGCTTTGATTTGTTAGCGGTAATGCGTTAGCTGCGAAATGCCTCATTATTATTAACACCTATTCCATAATAAATTGATAATAATGAGGCATTTCGTGACGGTAAACCCATAGAGCAGTGTTTAGACCGCTTTGTCATAACCCAAGACAACCAATTGTTAAAATGGACAACGATCGATCAATTTGACCCGAAATCGCTTCAACTGCGCAACTACGAGTACAATATGTATTGGTATGTTATTACTAATACATATTACACGCAGTTAGATCTGTAATCTGTTTGTGTTTCAGTCCTATGCATACTAGTAGGTATAGGGATAGCTTCGTAGAGATAGATGAAACCCGTCGTCTATAATTTATAAAACGCAAAACAACATTACCATCCACAAACGGATATTACGTCACACACATCTCAAACCGTATCAGGAAATTGAAACCCAAAATAACCAAGCTGTACTCTAAATAGACGTAAACAAACCAAGGACCGGAAGATGTAGGTTGATAAGGAACAATAGCAACCGGCTGATAACAAAACTGAAATAGTTTTCAACAAGGCCACGACAGAAATACCCTACGCTCTACCCTCGTTTTGCAAAAGCGACCACCGTAATAATGACGCTGGAAGCTGATAGGGAGATATGTAAAATTGAAAATACGACACATGCGCTCTCTTTCACGCAAGAGTGCTGTTTGCTCATGCGTGAAAGACCGCGTATCGATAGAGCCAATACAAATATAGTATTATTAAAACAAAATTAAATATTTTTTTAAGAAGAAGAAGAAAAAGATTGGTATTCATCTTTGAATTGTTGTCTATTTGTCCAAAAATATATCGCATTCATGTAAATCTTGTATTCATGTAAAAGTGTATAATGGGGGCAAAATATCAACAAATGTTTTAACTAAATGACGTTCACCGCTATAAAACAGTCACAATTTTACTCGCTGCTCAAACCTAAACCAAGATAATGTTTGTTAGGAATACGTCCCAAATTTCACACTGCCTACAGAACAGATAATAGTACTGCTATGTATATGCTATGACGCTAGTTCGTTCCAAGAAAAGTCGTACAAACTTACTGCTCTACATCTGTGATTTTGCATTATCTACGAATTGCAATGTAATCTATGGTGTTTTAATAGTAACTGTGTCTTTCTGTGGCGAGGCGTGGGCGCGTTTCGGTTCACGCGTTGTTTTTATCGAAAAATAACCGATTGCCTACATGACAACCTGACTGAATTAGAGGGTTATTACTAATCCGCCTCCTGAATTTTTATATACAACCGAGACAAGAAGTTAGAGATTTATCTCTAACTTCTCTGCGAAATCGGCTCGGAATTCCGAGCCGATTTCGCAGTTCTTGATACGACTGGTAAGTACAATCCCAAAAAAATCGGTCATCGAAACCGCAACCTTCTGTTTGGTACTTTGATGTATTCTGTGCCAGAGGTCCCTGACTTGCTTGCTTAAAATAACCTTTGTAATATTTATAGCTCAAAGAGGCTCTAAACGCCAAACGCTTTTTTTTTTCATGGTAGTGTCTATTCAGACAATATTGCCAGTGTCAAGTAATATCAACGTACACAAAAAAGACGAATCAAGTTCAAATTTTGAATTTGACGAACAAAATTTTGAAAGAAATGATGGAGTTCTTTCAATTTTTTCAAGAATCTTCGAACAAAATTACAAACCAACATCACCCTTCCATTTCAATCACTTACACTTGTGCCAAAACTACGTGTCGTATTGGTTAAACTGCCACCAAATTTACACAGTAAAACTCAAATAACACGAGAAAAACAATTATAATGGGAGGACCATGTCGTACCGGCAAAATGACAGAAGAAACTCACCAAATGCTTATTCCGTGGTCGATTATATCTGTCACTTCTTCAAAGAATAAGACTGAAAATTAAGCGCTGTCAATTTCTTATCTCATTTAGTTTTGAAATTAAATATTTATTTTGTCAGATTTGCTGAAGTTTTTCTGACGCCATAAACGGCTCTTAGCAACGGTAGTCGCTATTGAAGAAACTAAAACTTAATGACTTTTCGTAATCTAATTACTAATGATCTAAAGTAGGTATAATTAGTTATGAAATAAGCAGACAAACATGTTTACTTGCTTGTTGTCTAATTGCATCGGAATCAATGACCACTCTCGATTGATAACTTTATCGGGAGTCGTGGCTTGCTATTGCTACTTTCTATTATTTTGTATAATTACTTATTTTATCAATTAATTAGTTAGTTTATCGAAACCACCTTATTAAAATATTGCACCAATCCGCATTTGCTCCGCGTAGATCAAGAACTAATCTCTTGAGAGAGTATTATAGGCCGGTTTCCCAGCAGTGGGAACATTAAAAGACTGTCATGATGACGAATCTTTACATAAGTAGTCTTTCATAACATTAAAAATGCGTAAGTCTGTATATATGTTTGTCACCACGTATCTCCGTGACGACTTAACCCATTGTGATGAAATTTGGAATGTAAGTAGATGGTTTAAGTTCTGGAATAACACATAGGCTACTTTTTATCCCGAAATACAGTTTCTGTGGGATAGCGTAATAACTGAAAAACCGCTTCTCAATAGGTCTCAAACCACGAGAGTCAGCTTGTATGAAATAAAATCGCATCCCCCGTGTCTGTCTCCGGTCCTTACCCGTGGGTCCACCTTTCTAGTTCATTTAAGTGTACCACGGGCACATTTTTTTTACCGTGGTTCACCCAGGTGTACTAGAAAGGGGGTAAGGACCGTCTGTCTGTCTGTATGTATCGTATGTATTTCTGCCGCCAAGCAGTAATGCTCGCATTGCTGTGTTCCGGTTCGAAGGGTATGGTTTCCGGTGAAATTACAGGCACATGAGACTTTCCATCTAACGTCTCAGGGTGGCAACCCGTGAGTGATACCTCTGGTATAGGCCATAGGCTGCGGTAACCGCTTACCATCTTGTGGGCCGTACGCTTGGTTGCCACTTTAGTTGTATAAAAAAAATGTACCTTATTACTATTATATACGCAACGGATTTTAATGCGGTTTTCATCAAGAGATAGAGATTTTCCAAAGGAAGGTATTTAAGTATTGCGCGAACAGTATCATAAAAATACTTCGATACAACTATAGTTTCTGATTTTCAGAAACTCCGTCACGGAACAGTTACTAGTATTACGTCCGTGCTACGGCAAGCCTACGCAGTGCTACGAAAAGTTAGAGTTTAATGAATTGTTTACCAATTTAATTTGTACTGGTTTTAGCTAGTTCATGTCAGAGGGGGATGGGGTAATCAATACGGGCAATACATTACTCACTTCTTCTTCTTTTAATTTCACTTCACTTCTTTGTGTATGGCGTCTGTGGCTTATTTGTCACGTCTCAGGCGTTTCATGAAATCGAAATGGAGAGTGGAACAAAAATATCAACGGTGATGAAGTTGTTTGCATAAATAAACACCAATCAACCCAGGATTATATGTAAGTACCTAACTCTTTTAAATTTATTATTTATTTATTAAATTTTATCTGTGCACACCCAGGCGTACCTAATATTAGATAAGGCATATTATGCACGTAGCAGGACGGGAAAATCGTAAATAAGGCTGCCAAAAAATACAAAAACGAGTTTTATTTTAAAAACTTACTCTACAAACAGTTGACTTAAAATTAACCTACAATTGATTGCAAACATTTGGACATATCACAGATTTATACAAGTATTCAAAACTAAAATCTAATAATTCTAGATATAATATTTAGGGATATAATATTTTTTTATAAATATTAATAATACACTTAAGAATGTCTTCATAATATAATTACAGGCCTCGTTACATACACAAGTAGATTATTTTAATAATAGGTTAATAGTTTTTTTAATAACATATTTAGACGGCAGTAAGTTACAAAAGAAAGGAAAATAGGTACATAAGTACCTAAAATAAAATAAATATAGGTATTGGCGGACACAGCGCCATCTATCCTCACACTAAGCAAAGCTTGTACTATGGGTAACAAATAACTGATAGAATAAGTAATATTTATAATAAAATAAGTAATATTTTTGTAAATACTTACAAATACATAGAAACATCCAGGCCCTGAACAAACGTTTGCAGATCATGCAAACATTTGTCACACAGCGAGGACTCGCCTACGGCCCACTGCAGACCTAGGTCGTTATAATGATTATAATTACTAATGTTTATGTTCTATTCTTCGACATTGCTCTTTACGTAAGCAATGTGTCAGGTAACTCTACGGGACCTAACGCGAAAATTCGGGAGAAAAAAACTACATGTAGGTATAGTACCTATACAATGTAGATTTTTGTATTATGTATGCATGTATTTGTATACATAGTAGGTACTTATAAAACAAAGTCGCTTCCCTCCGTCCGTTCCCTCTCTGTATGTACACATAGATCTTTGAAACTACGCAACGGATTTTAATGCGGTTTTCATCAATAGATAAAGTGATTCAAGAGGAAGGTTTATACGTCAAGTTTTATTGAGTTCCCAAGCGAACAGAGTCGCGGGCAACAGCTAGTTTAGAAAAGTAATTAGGCCCACGTTGATATTTATCACATTACAAATATGAAAACGTGATAAAAATTCCGACTTAATTCTAGTCTACCAAATATTATCCTAAAGGTGAAATGTTTATTTCTCTACAAAATAAATAAATAATAACTAATTGTAAGTACTTAGGTGCTTAATTATGGTACATAGTGTTTGCTGCATTTAATTATGCATGAAAGAACTCTACATTTTTTATCCTAAAAAAAAAATATTTTAAATATATACCTAATATAAAAAAAGCTTTATATAGTATAAATATCTAAACGGCTGATAAATATTATTAAATCAAAACACAGGTCATACCAAATAGTTTCACTCTGATGCCTCTTCTTTTTACGTACTTTAAAAAAAAAAACAAATTCGTTTACCGTCTGTCCCTCTCGTGGTCCCTCAGTATAGTTCGCACAGCGGATCTAGGCTTCCGTGAAGTTAGCCGTTTGTGATGCGCAAAGACAATTTAGTTTGAAAAAGCCCCATTGCGCATCGAAACGGCTAATTTCACAGCCGAGATCCGCTGTGAGAACTACTTCATACGCATCAGATTTGCGGATGCGGTTTTTATTTCATCAGTAGATACGAGTGATTTGATTCAAGAGAAAGGTTTATAAGTATAGTTTAAACACCCGTGCAAAGCCAGTTTTCCAGAGCAGGTTGCCAGTTTTTATATAAAACTTAAGTGGAAAACAAACATACGTACGCCCACCTGATTGTAAGCGGTACCACTTCCCGAGTTCTCACAACTCACCTACTCCATCAAAATCTCCGAGGACTGGTCCCTATCAAACAGCGAAATGTGCGCAGAATAAATAGTTGCCTTAAAGCGGGTAAATGAACCCATGACCTTAAAACCGACCCACTTGTCTCGCTGGAGAGGTCGTTGTACATAAAGCGACTATCAGTAAACAATACCTGGATAAATCCAGGGTCGATTATTACCTATACATAGATAATTACATATTGATAGTCAAAATGTCGTGAAGAAAAGTGAAAAAAATACCCTTCAAATATACACCATAGGAACATACATGACAAGGACTGTGATATCTTTATATACCTACCTAGGTATATGAAGAGACACCAAAAGATGATGAAATCATTGATAAACGATTCGCTTAATAAATTATAAAAAACGTTATATTGACTGGCTGAACCTCACAATTTTACTTATCTTTGATTTCAGGAAATACCTTTAATCCTATTGCGATTTATCAGCTTAGTTAAAAGATTAGCAGCACTAATCAGAATCTTATCAAGAACTTATCAAAGAAACAAGCATTCACATAGAAAAAAATAACAAAGTTTTCCATTGTCACACTGGCCGAAAACATCTTACTCGGAATCGAAATCATAACTACACTACACCTGTCAAAAACGAACAGCAATTCAGGACAGAAATTAAATTTGGAATTCCTTCAACACTCGTCATGTTCCGGTAACGCTGGCAGCTTGAGGCACTGCTTCCGGTACTTTCTTCGTCGTGGCATGGAATTGTTGGTTTTCTTTAGCTCTGTGTTACTGCATTCCTTGTCCTCCGGTAGAGGCGGTAAACTGCGCTTCGGCCTCCTTGGTAGCACACATTCCGTCGCAAAATTGTTCATCTCTTTGCTTTTCAGCATATCAACGTCCGGGAAATCGGATGCTAGTGATGGAAAGGCGAGTTTTACAAGCATTTTGATACTGATTCACTGTAATCGCTTCGCAAATAAATACACGCGCGCACGGAGCGAGGACGGCGAGCTAACTGGTCTCGGTCTGGTCGTCTGGTATGGCGCGAAGGCGAACCGTACGTAGGACTTAGGTACAACTGCTGCTTTTGACCAGCAAATAAACGACTGGTTAGCTAGTTACTAATTTTAGCTTGGGTTATAACATCTAATGTATAAAAACGTGTTTCGAATGGAATCGGTTAGGATAACAGCTGTTGAAGAGTTTTATAATAATGTCTGTAGATACTATAAGCTCTGTTATGTTATATTTAGTAAGTGCAATATGTAACAGTGTCTGTCAGCTTGTACTACTAATCGAATTATATTTAGAACATCATCGAAAACAACCGCGTTGTCGATAGTTGTGCCAACTACCCTAAGTATTATTAATCGTGTGCATCCAAAGAAGTAAGAAATAGTTTGCTTTGTTGCTGACCTACTTTCAGACGATTATTTCAATTGTGCCTTACTTATTTATATACTTAATACCGATTGCAATATCTTTTGTTTGGGTAATTGATTGGTTATTAACCTAATAGTTCCTACTATCATCGTTAGAATCGAAAGATAAGTAGGTAATAATATTATTCGATCTAAGTACCTACTGCCTAGTTACTTTAGCGTTTGGGGGCTTCTACGCACATTCCCTTCGGGGTTTGTTGTGGTCGAAGCGGGGACGTGTCGGGTCTATGTACCTATCCAACACTTAGGTTTGCTTGGTTGAAAGACCTTGCGGAATTGAGTGTTCTAGGGGTCCGAGGGGGCGATCCGATTTGATCTTCCCGGTTAAGTCTGATCGCCATCTTGGCACCCAAGATAGACGGCGCATCTTGCGAGTAGATGTCGCCGAATACACTCAGCTGGATGGGAGATTTAATCTCCCTCCCGGTCACTCGTTTACATACAAACCCAGGGAGGGCGGCAGTAACATATTTGCGTGTTCCTGCCGTCACATCCGAGGATGTGCCGGAGTGGCTTGCCACTCCCGGGATGGGCTGCGGCTGCAGCAAGTTTGTGAGAGTGGAACCCCAGAGATCCTAGGAGTTCGGGAGTCCCTTTGACCCAAACGAGGCTGGCAACAGAGGAGGTTTAGTGAGTCGCCAGGCGTTTTTATTTTTGTCGGACAACCTCACACACCCCTGTTCGCACTCGCACACGCCTCACGCGAAAGGATGTCTCTTTGCAGATTACTCCTCGTTAATAAAAAAAAAAAGGTACTATAACGCTGACACATAGCTTTAATCTAAAAAAACATTAGGTAGATAGGTAGGTACTTACATAATTGACAAAATGTTTCAACGCTTGATTCACTCTCTCTCTACATTGATCCCCAATCCGTATGACATTCACGCACGTGACAGACACACGGACAATAGGTAGGTACCTATCTACATATAGGTATTGTTTGTTTGTACTTGCACGTCACATTTTTATCGCATTTCGTACAGCGGAAGCAGCTTTACGAATTCTGTGACAATTTAAGTAGGTACCTGCATCCAGATGAATCATCTCTTCACTACCTAGGAAGGCTCTACCACTCTGCTAGTCTAACCTTTGACTCACCAATACATTTTGAGCACTACCTAAATTATAGTTAGACCCAGCTGCATTAAATAAATAAATAATAAATAAAACAAACATTTATTCTCTTTCACAAGGTGATCTTAGTGCAATTTACATTACAGTAGTGCCAGTCTGATGATGATTACTTTGTGAAAGACTGGTGCCGGAATTAGGTTCGTTATGAACCCGTATTACAGGTCACCAGGCCCCACTCCGCGAGAACAGCAGATCTAGGCTATCTAGACCATTGGTCAAAAGGTCCAGAAAATTCTGTAGCGTTCCACGTTTGGCTGGGTTAACCTATGTAGAGTCGTAAGTTTTCTTCAATGGGCCGTTTTTTTTCATAAAGAGTTTTCTTTTTAATTTATCTGGATTAAAACGACCTCACCAGACTCACGACAACCGACTTGCATACTATATTATCTACATATAATAATTATAAACCAGCAGAAGCTAGCAAAATAGTTCAGTTATTATTGCCGCTTCTGCTCTACTAAACCGCGTCAAATGTCAACCGGTCATGCACCTACTGATTTAACAGCAGGAAACTCAACTTTATATCTTAGGATTAAAGATTCAAATAGAGTAAATGGTATTTAGGGCAGAACGTTGAATTGGAACCTGTGGGTGGGTGAAACGACCTTTTGCAGGTAGCGTGCGTAAATAGGTAGAACGCCATGAAATCTAGTTGAGTAGTACCTTTAGGTATATAGTATACATACTTATTTAAGAAAGTATACATAGGTACACTTTTACCGAATTATTAGCAAAGACATTGAGAATCTGTTTCTTTGAGATTATTAGCTTGCTTAATGTTCATACTTCGCGCATAGAAATATCAAAAAGGCCGCGTTTTTTTGAAGGCTGAGAGAATGTCAAAGTCAGTAGGCATCCGTTTCAAAATGACGACCGATGCCGATGTGGCGCGGCGGGTGAAGGTCCGCCTGCGACACAGAGGTTGCGGGTTCATCCAACCCTGAGACACAGAACCTCAGACAAATTGTCTGAGCACAGAACAGCTGATATTAATTAGTACTACCCTGAGATCCAACCAAACAACCAAACTGCTGCTGGGGGCTGCAAAGGGTTGCCATATTATAATACGTTTTAATTTAAATCGTATTTTTTATTCTAGCGATAATAATATGAATCATTCTCCTACTTATTGAACCTGCAACCTAAATATTTTTTGCAAGAACTTCTTCTTGCCAAGAAGCATTTTAATCAGTGACGGAACAACATTAAATGTCATAAGTTTGAAAATGAGTTTTCGCCAATGATCACAATGCATGGAACTACAAGCTCGACCACAAAGAGTAGGAATTAAATAATGTGGAACTAACACTTGGTTTTATACTGGTAACTCTACATGAATGTTGAAACAGTGGCCAGTGTGGCCGATATAGAGAGTTTATCGCCAGACTGGCGACAAAGTAACTCATCATGCATCAGTATTAAATACACATCATGCCATGCTTAAAGTTCACTTTCTTTTACAAAAATCATGCATAAATAATATTTTAAGACTAAAGCATTCAAATGGTTTCGTTGATTTGTTTTAAATGAAATTTAAATTAAAATTGTTTATTATTTTAATCTAATAAAATGCAAAAACAGCACCGTTGGTATTACTTTACTTTCTAATAAAAGCGTGTACAAGATATAGGTTAGTAGATTGTAGGTTTATTTTAGCACAATAGCATGGACGGAATTAAAAAAATTGCTAAGTTTTGGCACCTTTTACTAACGAGAATCAGTTTCGGCTAGTGGCAGCACTATTATCATGTCAAGGGAGCTGTCAGATGAGAAGTTTGTTTACTTTGATTTGTTGTGGCTGGTATTGTTCATTTCTTTCTAAATTAAAGGTATTGCCGACTTTTATTAACTATTATGAACAAAACTATACGCAGTGGGGCTCGGGAAATCATTTACAGAGTGTTTATGAGATGTTTGGATGAATACCAAGCCGGCAAACTGCTGACTGAGCTAGAAGACGTTTTTAAACGAGCAGCGGATATGACCGGTAAGTACTTGAATAAAAAGAACTATAGTGGTCGTAGACTTTAATTGAATTTGTAAGAATTGTGTAAATCCTTTCAAAAATCGTATTATTTTCATATATCAAAGTACAACTCTTTAATCTTGATACTTGTGCTTTGTTACAGGCAAATCTCGGACTACTGTAAGGAGAATTGTTGATGAAGGAATTAAAAAAGGAGGAAAGTTTGGAACACCTGCAAAACATAGAAAAGGTCGACCAAAGAAAGTGCTGGATGATTTTGACATAAGTGCAATCAGGTCGAAAATTCATTATTTTTAAACAGTTATGAAAGAAGTTCCGACATTGTCAAAATTGCTAGCAGTTTTGAAAGAAGACAATTGCTATGATGGAGGAAAAGAACATTTAAGAAGAAGTTCTACCAGGATGTTCTCAAGAAGAATCATCATTGTCTAATATTGAGTATATAGATTTTGAGTCATTAGAATGAATTTAAGCAAAATAGTTATTAAATGTTAATACATAAATGTTTTTTTATTATTACTTATACAAAAAAAAATGTATTTTCTTCCTCTTTTTTATTTATTTATATGTAAGTAGATAGTATTTAGACAAACGTTTTACGTGATGAGCATTTAAAGATAAAGAAAAATTTGTAATATTTTCGACCGACCATTTAATATAATCGTTCGTTCGTTCGTTCGTATGAGTCAGTGGCCAACTCTGGTGACAGAGTTTCTAGGCCGCCCGAAGGCCTCCCTAACAACTTTGAAAAAGCCTGCTTAACGTGCCCTCCGAAGCACGGGAGCGCTCAGTTCAAATTTTTAATATAATAAAACTCCAAGTATCAAAACTTTTTATCCTAAAATGTAGTGTATACCTGGTGATACCATGTAAACGATAGTGGCGCCCTCATTTATTTTCTACTCATTTTGGTCAGACTGTAATATTAGACACTACCACAAAACCAATTTACTCTTACCTCTACTTGAGGTCATTTTTGTATTTTGGTGCTGCCAACACTGGTTGAGTGTGTGACCTGCCGGCCTGTTTGCTGTTTTGGATTTACATTGGGTCAGTGACTGACTCCAAATGAAGTCAGCGCTGACTTTGAGAAATGATTTCTCTGTTTACAAAGGGTCAGTACGCGAGAATTTTAAGTCAGTACTGACCCGAAAACGTACTTAAAAGGAATTAGGTCAGTAGCGGGTCACCACTGACTTTGCTCGAATTTGGAGTCGGCACTGACTTTGCTACTGAGTCAATGTAAATCATACTTTATTAATTTAGTCAATTTACTTTACCTTGTGCCTGCCTGCCTGCGTGCTAAACGTCGGCCTATTACATTACACGATTCGTCAGCACGATGAGCCGTGACGACAGATCGGACGTTCTGTTTACACTACACGATAGCATCAATCGCCTTTCTAAAGGCTCGATTACATTTGACGACGAACTGCCTAACAGCGATTACACCTTACGATTTAGGCTCCCTGCTTCAAATCGTGAAATGTAATCGAGCCTTTACATGCTCTTCCGCCATCCCTGATGCTATAATTATTTAGCTCACTAGTACCGTGGTAGTTTATTTGTTACTTACACCAAACTTTGGATACATAATTATAGTTATAATTGATTCTGTTAAATTGCATAATATGTCATTTTATTATTGTTATCTTATTGTATAAAAGTACGTTGTTATAATTTTTTAATTTTTATATTTTAATTTGTTAAATTCTACCTATTATTTTATTTTATTAGAAATAGTTCTGTTTGTTTTTTCATTTTATTTTTTATTTTTTAAGGACATTTTATTAAAACTGTAAATATTTATATAGCTAGATTAACGATTTGGAAATCTGTAATGTTAATTCAAAGTTTACATGAATAAATAACTAAATAACTAACTCTGTGCCTGCGTGCTAGCGTAGCGAGACGCGATAGCCCAAAAGAATGTAAGCACTACGTTTAGCGATAGCGTTTTCTAGTCTAGCGTTTTCATTCGGATTTTTTTTCGTAATTCGATTCGTCTGAATTTGGAAAATTCCAGCTGACAAATACGCAAGTTTGCATTAAAAGGAATTTTAAAACACAGGTAAAATATAAATAAATTACTTTTAAATATCTAGTAGTAGAGTGCGGCACGCACATTGCGGCAACATTAAATTATTCAGTTCATCGCGTTCGCGTTACAAATTCAAGGTATTTGTTGAGTGTTTAAGATTTTGTGTACCATCTTTTTATGTTGGTGCACCGTCAGCAAGAGTTATTTCGCTATCGATAGGCAAAGACCTTATGAATAGTTTGCTCCGAGTCCATAGGCAAGAAGCTACGTTTCCGTTCAGGTGAGTAGTGTACACGATAGACTGATTATTGTTCAACCCTGTTCCATAGAATCCGTTCGAACCCATTCGTCTAAGGATTCATTGGAGGCATTGGACGTCTGCTCACAAAGAGTAACATTTTCGTAATGGTTGATTCCAGGCAAGCTGGCGGCTCCCGTCACAATGGCAGCGCCCAACGCCTACAAGCAGAATGCGTCCATGTCTATGCCCAGTCCTCAAACCAATCCGCGTTCGTATTCTATTACACACCCTATTCTAGACCTATGTAATACCCTGTATTAGAAAAAAAGAATATGTTCTGATTTCCAATATCCTAAGTACATGATGAGATCAGAGCACTTTTGCACCTAGTATGTTCAGTAAAGTTTGTTGTGAGAATGTTGTTAGATACTAACGTAATAACATCTGCAAGTACTGTTGATGCCTGCGCAGGCTTGAAGGCTGCCAGTCCTCGGTATTGCTGGTATCTAACTCGTGATCCTGAGCATGTTCCAACTCTATGCTTCCTCATCTCAAAAGTATTTAGCGACTTATAATTTTTATTATTTTAATTTGCCCCGCTGCATTTTACTTACATTGTTACTCTTATGTTGGTTTTGTTTCATGTTTTGTTATGTCGAAACAGACTACATGATTGCGGGGCCCCCAATGAGTTTCGGTATGATGAAAGGTAATGATACAACTCTGATTTTTACTGTATTATATTCAAAATTTTTCCTCATTTACATTTCGGCCTAGGTCACTTTGGGGTTAATAAAATTAAATTGCACAGAATTTCCGTTTCCACATCACAAGCCATCACTTTTATTTTGTTGTTTTTATATATCTCTCCTGCCAATTAATAAATTAATATTTAGCTCCTCATCCACCATTGGCGGTCTTGGTGGATCAGTGTATGATTGAGTTATAACTACCAATTATGTTGTTACACTCTGTCAATATCCACCAGCTGCATTAAGCAACTACATTTTCCGCTGATGTTGAATAAGGAGCTCAAGCTTAACGCTACTTCGCTCTAACTGTTAGCCTGCGATTGATTTATCTTTAGTTCGCATCGCCCGCCCGTCCTATCCCTTACGCTTCTTTTTTTTTCTTTTCATTGTATTGCCGCCGCTTGGCTTGAAGGCGGTATGAATGCACCGCCGCCGCACCATAATTACCAGTACCAGTACCAGGGCGGGCACTTGCACCCGGGGCCAGGTCCCCAAGGTCCGCCCGGGGGGTACTGGTCGTCACCCGCGGCGCGTTTCGCTGCAGAGAGTGCGCGCGCCCGCCCGCCCGCCGGCTCGGCCGCGCCGCCCTCCAAGGACGATAAGACGAGCCCCTTTGTCTCCACGGTGCATTCACATCCGGGGTTTCAGCCGCAGAAGATTGGGAAGGGGGCCGGAGCGGTAAGTTCTTTTTTTATATAATAAATCTAAGAGGTACAGAGCACTGGTGGTCTAGTGGTAGTGACCCCGCCTTCCGATCCTAAGGTCGTCCGGTCGTGCACCAATGGATTTTTCTGTTCGAAAAATTTATGTGCGCAATGCCAGTGCTCTCATACTGTGAAGGAAAACATCGTGAGGAAACCGGCACGTTCAAGAACTAAAAATTCGAAAGACATGTGCCATCCACCAATCCGCATTGGGTCCGCGTGGTGGATTTAGACACAATCACTCTCGCCTGAGAGTAGGCCAGTGTCCTAGCAGTGGGAACATTAGAAGGCTGTCATGATGAAGAGATATAGGTATGTCAGGATCGTAAGAAGTGGAAATCCATGGTTTAGCATGGCATATACATCAAACCTATGTGATTTTATGTATGTAATAATTTAAGGCTCAGACTTGGTCTTTGACTGCGAAACAGAGGTCCGATCATGAGGTTTGCCAACGAGCAATAGAGCGCAGTATTCTCGGCGTCAAAATAACCGACCGTATCCGTTACACCATATTGCGCTCCAAAACTCGAATCGCAGTTGTCACTCAAAAAGCTGCCAAACTAAAATGGAACTGGGTCGTCTCTGGCCAAAATTAACAATGGAGTGGGCCCTCAACGACGGAAGACGCTATCGTAGCAGACCCAGACATGACCGTACTATATGGAAGAGAGGCTGCGAAGGCCTTTGCCTAGCAGTTAGATAATGCAGGCTGATAATAATAATAATTATTATTATTTAACCGATTCGTTGCGATGTCTAATTTTGCAAACTTCGAACTGTGGCGTTGAACAAAATTACCGTGACACGGCTGCCGTGCCAAGCGCCATACGATTAAATAACACGGCTTCTGTGTCTTCAGCCATGCGGAAAAGAAAACAGTGTTTTTACCATTTTTACGTCGTTCTAAGCATATAACTTTTAGTTAACATTCGAAATCTAACGTGAACGGTCAGGAACGGTAGTTTAAAGTGATAATAAGTAGAAAAATAAGTGTATTTTTGGAAATGGATGGTAAGTGGCTTTTTTAATAAAGGTGTGATAAACCTTTTTTTAGAAGAGGAATTACCATCGATTTCAAAATGGCACGGCTCACGTGCCTAACGCCACACGCAAAAGAAAACGATGACACGGCTACCGTGCCATCCGCAATGAATCGGTTAAGAACTGCTTCCGGCATCAAGATCGGTTGTTCTGGCAACTCCAGTGATCATATCAAGAGTAGTAGAGTTCTTTGTGTTAGAGCTCGTCCGGGGAAGGACTACCACCATACCTATTTCTGCCGCCAAGCAGTAATGCTCGTGTTCCGGTTCGAAGGGTATGGTTTCCGGTGAAATTACAGGCACATGAGACTTTCCATCTAACGTCTCAGGGTGGTAACACGCAAGTGATATCTATGATGTTGTATGCGTACATAGGCTACGGTAACCGCTGACCATCAAGTGGGCCGTACGCTTGGTTGCCACTTTAGTGGTATAAATTTGTTGTTATTGTCCAGCATTATTTATTTATATTTTTTAAAGGGTGCTGGCCTGCCGAAGCCCCCGAAGCCCCCAGAAAAGCCTCTGATGCCGTACATGCGGTACTCCCGCCGCGTGTGGGACAGAGTGAAGGCAGCCCACCCAGATCTGAAGCTGTGGGAGATAGGACGGATCATCGGGGGCATGTGGAGGGACCTACCCGAGACGGAGAAAGCAGCTTTCGTTGATGAATACGAAGCTGAGAAGGTATGTTTCAAAATGACTTCTATTATTTGCAAATTACAAATATTTTATTAACCACAAATACAAATTTTGACACAGTAGTGATTCACTGGTTTCTGAGATTTTCACTGTTTCAGAAAGACAGTTGATTCCCCAAATATGAAATGGATATGGCAAAAGAACATTTTGTATGTAATCAAATTACAAAGAGCGTTATCACACCGACGGTTTACGAACGGTTTCAAAGCGGAGCGGAAAACGTCGCGGACACGCAGCGAACTCGCTCGCGGATAGCGCCGCGGACGCTATGTACTCGTAACACACTACGTTTATAGCCAACCTGTTACACCTCAACTCACTCACGCGGCGGTTTCGCTGACCGCTTCGCTTTGAAAACGCTCGCAGTCGATAATGTTATAAGGCTCAAAGTGGATCATGGCCTCTGACACTATAATGTCTCTTACTCTTTTATTTTTTTATTGAATATAGACAAGCGTTTGACCACCACCTCACCTGATGGTAAGTGATGGTGTGGTCGATGGAGTATGCTTGCCTAGAAAGAACCTGTTCTTCTCTATCCTTGAAGACTCCTAATTTGTTCTTTATAGTAGTTTAATTTGAAACTCTTTGTATAAAGTAAGTAAGTTCGTATAAGTCAGTGGCCAACTTTTTTAAGTTAATAGGTCGACCTTAAGCATCCATACACACATGACATAACAATATTGAAAAAGCCGAGACCGACTGCTTAACGTGCCGTCCCAAACCAGGAAGCACGGAAAATCTGTTTCCGAAAGCCTTCACAGTGTGATGTGTGGGTACGATGGTCCCTCTCGAAATCCGAAGCCTGGCACAGATATTTTAAGACAGATTTGCCCGATCCAGTTTTTAGTTAGTGGTGGCGGGCAAGTGCCTAATTGTGCGGGTTCGATTCCCGCCTCGGGACAAGTACTATGAGTAGGTACATACCGGTTTCTGATAAACACAATACAGGGAATTGGTATGTGATTGTTAGATGTTATTTACAGGGTCAGATAAATGTGACTTAGCATATTCTTAGTATCATCAAGCTCTTTCTATCTCGCTCTGATTTTTGAATTATTTGGAGTCAATATCAAAAAAAGTTGATCCACTTATACTTTATTTAATTTTATAAGCCGCATATTGAAACGACGAATGAAGATATAAAGAATCATATAATATTATTGGATTGAATTTATTTTATTTATTTTTCTTTAATTTTTTCCGAATGGTAATTCAGAAATGAGCTAGAAGCGCTTAGTGATACAATCGCCTTAATCCGAACTTTGGATTTATTTTACTAAGTTTTATTTTGGGCTCAGGCGCAGTACTCAGAAATGTTGAAAACATACCAATCGTCCCCCGCGTACATACAGTGGCAGGCGCACAAGAGCAGAGGTACCCTTAACCTGGGGAGGTCATTCCAAAATGTGTTCTATGTCTGTGTGCAAAGATTTCAATTTCTCATTCGCTGTGAGCTTTAATTGCAGCGCTGATCACTGCAGTGCAAAACAGACTCAGTTTGCGCTGCAATAAAGTTCACAGTGGGCCTGCAATTCATTGTCATTGTTAAGTAGTGCTAGGAAGCAAACACCGAAGCACTTTGAATTGAACGACATGGTCGTTGAAATCTTGAATCCATAATGGGAATGTGGACAAAGAATTGATTTGAAAATAACCAAATGCAAATAGGGTCTTACTAGAGCAGGAACTGTACATTTTCTCTAACAATCTTCTAGTTTAATGGAGAACCTTCAAAGATTCATAAAAGTTTAACGCCACCATTATGATTGGAGCATTTTTTTAATCAAATTGGTGCAGCTAATATAACACTGCGGCCATGCAGGCCTATTGTGTGTCGCCACTTGTGTCGTAGCCTTTAGTGGGCGTATAAAGTTCACCTCCAAGCCCTGCCGATACTAAGAACTGGAGGATTTGCTTGGGGGTGATGTCTCTTAGCTCATCTGGGCTAAGGATGTGCTTACCCAGATGTATGATCTAAGCCTTAGGACGCCTGTTCTCAGGTGTCCGTGGGATATGATAACCACTTACTATCAGGTTTGCAGTATGCTTGATAAAGATAAAGATATTTATTTGCAGTGAATATGGTAGATGATACAGTTGTTATGTACTCGTATAAACATAGGTGCTAAACACATTCAGCCATTTGTCATGACGTACAAAATTGATTGCCTTTTAAATTGTATAAAAAAATGGAAACAAACTGTGTTAATTAACAAGCTTGCCCAAAGCCAACTTATAACAGTGGGTAAAATCGGCACAGAACAGGTGGCATTTACTTTACCTTACTATAGGTAAGGTAAATGAATATTTTGACAAATTATGACACATATTATTGTACAGGTTGCAAAGTAAAATAGGTACTACATTGAAAAAATCAGTTGCTAGGTAGTAGATAGGTAAAAAATGATGTGTTAAAAACGGTCCGTGCTCAGCATAATGCTGCAGTAGACTGCAGCGCTGGTTTTCAGCATGAACCTGTGTTGACGCACGGACATGGTTTATGAGTCACATAAGTTATATTAACCATGTATTGTGTCTAAATGACTGTTAATCATCATTTCTTTGTCCACTCCCCCGTGACTAACCCACAACCACTCACTAAAAGCTAAATATTTGTCCCCATGCACCATCCATGTAAATAACTGCACTGGGTATAGACGGAGTATGAAAAGAGCCTCAAAACATACCACAACTCACCGTCTTACCTCGCCTACGTTGCTGCGAAAAATAAGGCAGTAGGTAAGGGAAATGCATGCTTATATACCTTGTTTATTGGTGTCAATTTCATGTGACCATTGTTACCACTTTGGTATCAATCGAAGCTACGCAGAAAAACAACTTGCTTTCTAATGTTTATTTAGATTAGAGCGAAATATCGCGTACCCAAGCAGTATCGTGATGACAAATTAGTAGAGCAATTTTATTGTATTCACGTATTTATCTTTCATTTAATTTGATAGTTAATTAAATCGAAAATATAAAAATGCCAATGCTAGGCTCAATTTTGTAATGAAGTTGTCATTTTCTTATGCTAGCATAATATCGATTTAGCTTCGGTCAATTTTCAATCTACATCAAATTATAATGTCACTTATAGCACAGAATTCCTAGTATAAGTGACAGTGTTTATAAAATTGTAAACCTTCATTAATTGTGATCAATAAATATCTTATCTATATTATCTAATGTAATTTCAAAATATAACATAAAATATTTAAAAAAAAACTAACAAAAAAATAATGTGTAGAATCTGCTTCTTATAAATAATAAATAAATAAGTAATACTAAACTTTCCTCTTGAATTACTCTATCTATTGCTGAAAACCGCATTAAAATCTGTTGCGTAGTTTATATAGTCAGACTTAATTTTATACTAAAAAAGGGTAATTAACTAATAATGAACAACTTCATATTAGAAAACACAGGTGACAAAACAAAAGTGAATAGGGTTTCATTCGGGTTACGCTATATTTCGCTAAATGAACAGACATTAATTAAACTTTCCTGAGCAGTAGGTAACCTGGAAGAGGAGAGCTCCAGCAAGAAAGGCAGCTCGCAGAAAGAGCAGCAGGACAGGAGAATTGACATACAACCAGCAGAGGACGAGGAAGGTAAACTATAGTTTTTACATTTATGTCAGCAAGTGACATGATCAAGTCGCCCGCCTGATGTTAAGTACCACGCATACCATAACAAATGCAGTGCCACCCAAAGCTTAAAGTTTTTAACTTCTGCGTGGCACTGCACTGCGCTCATCACCCCGGGACGTTGTTAAGTCTCTTTCGCCCAGTAATTTCACAGTGCCCTTCAAACCTAAACACATTAATTTCACAGTGCAGCTTGCACACTACTGCTTGGAGGTAGAATATCTGGCACTGCGGTACCTACCAAAATGGACTCTTGCAGAAGAGTCCTACCACCAGGTAATTAGCCTACCTACCATAATGATTTATTTTCAGATCAAGATGAAGGTTTGTCCGTAAAGCACGTGGCCTACGCGCGTTACCTCCGCAACCACCGTCTTATCAACGAGATATTCTCCGACACTGTCGTACCGGATGTCCGGTCTGTGGTCACCACCGCTAGGATGCAGGTAATGCCAATGATTTTAAGGCAGTTTTTCTGCCCGTTAGAAGTAGCTTATCTGCTATTCTAGGTCCAGAATCCTACTCGTTCGTTCGTTCGTATGAGTCAGTGGCCAACTCTGGTGACAGAGTTCCTAGGCCGCCCGAAGGCCTCTGTTATGGCCTAACAACTTTGAAAAATCCGGGACCGACTGCTTAACGTGCCCTCCGAAGCACGGAAGCGCTCAGTTGAAATTGCCACTGGCGGTCACCCATCCAGATGATGACTACGCGGAACAGTGCTTAACTTCGTTGATCTTGTAGGATTGTGAGGAATAACGCAGGTTTTGATTACTTTAACATAGTTTATTTCACGAAATACGAAATACGGGAATCAGAACAAGGTATAATTAGACGACGCGGGTTAGAGATCGCGACTGCCTATTCATGCTTACTATAGGTACATAGGTAGGTATACTATACAGCTAACAACACTTACATCTAAGTAGGCACAACTCACGGTGCTTCGGTATTTCCAACAGATCTGTTAAGAACAACTTAGCCAGCTACGTCACGAGCGCTCAAATCAAAAAATCGTAATGTAACGCTATGGTAAATAAATGAATATCTGAATATTTATTTTCAGATCTTGAAAAAGCAAGTGCAATCGCTGACGATGCACCAGAAGAAGCTGGAGGATGAGCTGCAGCAGATCGAGGAGAAGTTCGAAGCGAAAAAGAGGAAGTTCATCGAGAGCAGCGAGGGCTTCCAGGAGGAACTCAAGAAGGTAACTCCTCAATATTTAAGACATCAATTTCAAAAAACAAGATTTATCAGAGTCATAACATTAGAGCAATATTGAAATAATATTATACTGATATTTGTATGGATATATTCTGATATTTGGATATGAACGGACCGGAATATCGGTGGTCTAGTGGTAGTGACCCCGCCTTCCGATCCTAAGGTCGTGGGTTCAAACCCGCTCGTGCACCAATGGATTTTTCTGTTCGGAAAATGTAGGTCCCAATGCTCTCATACGGTGAAGGAAAACATCGTGAAGAAACCGGCATGTCCAAAGACCCAATCACTCTCGATTGAGAGGGTAACAGCTAGTTACAATATAATAATAATGTTTTAGTATCATCATGACAGCCTTCTAATGTTCCCAATGCTGGGACTCAGGCCTACTCTCGAGCGAGAGTGATTGGTTGTCTATACTACTAGTATAAAGAGGAATGATTTGTATATTTGTTTGTAACAAATAAACTCAAATACCCAGAACACCCGGATCAAATATTTGCAGATCGTACAAACATTTGTTCCAAGGCTGGAATCGAACTCGAAACCTCCCGCGTCGCAGGCGGACCTTTTTTTTTATACCACTAAAGTGGCAACCAAGCGTACGACCCACTTGATGGTCAGCGGTTACCGTAGCCTATGTACGCATGCAACATCGTAGATATCACTTGCGTGTTACCACCCTGATACGTCAGATGGAAAGTCTGATGTGCCTGTAATTTCACCGGAAACCATACCCTTCGAACCCCGTCGCGCCACATCGGAATAAAAATATGTTGAGTTTGACTTTGACAGCACTGCAAGCCGGCTGTGGACGAGGACACGTTCCAGCGGATGGTGGAGCGCGCGCTCGAGCAGATGCGGCGCGGGATCAACCCACCCGCGCAGCCGCTCTCCGGCGCCGCACTCAAGAAGGAAGAGGTACACAAAACTATTCATTATTCACATCATTTTCACTAAAAACGGGATATTTACCATGATTTCTCCCGTGATCATGGTGCGCCGAAATATCGGGAATTGATAAAACAGAGACTGATCGACGTGATAACGAGAGATTTTATTTAGATAAAATAATAAAATACCAAGCTGTGACCTATTTGTCAACCGCAATACACGCGCTTTTAGTAAGGAACTGTTGTCCCTTTGTACCATGTCAGTTTCCTCTACAATTCACATCAGCACACAAAATTGGAGCGCTGCAAGCTTCTTAATTTGTGTTGAAGTATACTTACGCGCCGTTCTATGAAATAAACTATGAATGAATGAATTTTTGTTAGTCCTTTAATATCTATAACAATATTTATTTACAGCCAATGGAAACAGATCAAGCTACAAAGGTGGAGGCGAACGGGCCCAACCCTCCCACACAAGTGGACAAGGTGTCTACCACTGAGGTCAAGAATGAGCCCAACGGCAGCACTGCTGAGCTGACGAAGGAACCGGTGAAGGAAGAAGTCCCTTCCATTATCAAGGAAGATGGTAAAATATAAACTTCTAGACACTTTATATAGTTTATTTCACAAAGGAAGGGTGCCGACACATTTCTGTTTTACCTTTTTTTTGCATCATTTATTCGGCAATGTCATCAATCAATTAACCACAATTTATAAATTTACGTTATGTTTGTTTAATTAATGTTTGTTTAATAAATTATTGACTAAAACAATGAAATACCAAATCTGTCAGCACCCTTCCTATGTGAAATCGAATGTAGGAAAATTCTATGCTTAGTTATATTCTTTTCAAAAACAAAAATATCAGAATAAAAAAGTTGCAAATCAATCAACCATAGTGCTACGTTATGCAAACGTCTGAGAATACCTTCTGAAAAATGGCCCTAAGGTAGTAGGTTCAAATCAGGTTGTGCTCTGATATTTTTCCACTTGAAGAAATTTATTTGCGCAATTGCTAGTCTCCTGCTTTGCTCTCAAACACGGAAAACTTAGTTAGGATACCAGATCAGTGCTTTTTAAGGGATTAGTTTCTCCATGGAATGCCCAACACTCTCGCTTGATAGTAGGTCAGTGTTACAGCAGTGGAAATATTAGAAAGCACACCATAATGATTACTTATTACTTCATACTGATTACTTTTTACAAAGTGTTGTTGCTTTTACAGTAAACATCAAGGATGAAAAGGTAAAGATTGAAAAGGACGTTCCCGTTCCTGTCGCAAGCCAGCCTCTTGGACCCACGACCGGTCCCAACATGGTCCCAGCCGGGCCGGGACCGGCCCTCGGACCGCCCGGGCCCCCCGGGCCCCTGGGGCAAATGCCACCTGCGGGACATCCGCAGCAGATGACATCGCCGCCTCATCATCGTGAGTACAGCTGTAGATTTAAATAAGATGGAAAGCCACTGGGGTCCACAGTCGTCGTCCCTGGGTTGAACCCTGGTTTTAAGACCTGCCGGGTCTCCTGGAATCAAATACAGACAGAACCAAATGTGATTCCAGTGGGACAGTCACTATTCATCCTTTGCACTAATTGTAAATAACAATGCTCTTACAAGCCGACTTGACTTTTTTTTTAACTACTTAGTTACCTACTTGTTTTGTTTTTTTGTATATTATAATGTATCTTGCTTGCTAATATTCACTCATGTTTTCTCAATGTTATTGCATTCCAGCAATGATGATGCCACCAAACCCTAATGGGCCCCCCGGCCACGCGGGACCTCCAGGACCCCCGGGACCACCGCACGGCGGACCCCCGCCACCAGGTAATTTTAAAGTTTTTCTCTAAATTTACGGAACTTTTATCGATTTTACTAATAAAACTATCGTAAACTTTAGCATTCATTTTAAAAACGGGTGTTTTAACGTACCGGTATAACGGTGAAGAGGTACCGACACTGTTGCGACTCAATTTCGAGAGTCTTCATCAGGGTTGAGTGTCACGGCGCGCTTCCTCCTCCGCGTCGCGATATGCACTGCGGGCTTGGCTCTAGCCGCGCGGGTGAGGGGGAAGGAACTTGTATTCTAGACGAAGCGGCTTGAGGTAGTTCACTGTCGTCACAACTGCTCTCGTCTCCATCATTGGGCAATCGCGACGGAACCAGGCAGGTCACACTTACCATGTCTCTATCAGACTCAAAACATACGCTGTCTTGATTACCATGTAAGCACGATTTCCAGGCTGGTGGAAACAGTGTCGGTACCTCTTCACCGATAAACCGGTACGTGAAAACACCCGTTTTTTAAAATGAACATTTATCGATTTTGAAAGTTTACACATACGACATAATGCAAGATACCGCGTTCTCGATTGAAACTCGCGTTTCATTTGGCTTGTTGTCCATATGTTCACATAACAGAGTTCGAACGACACTGCACCTACGCGATATTTGTTGTTGTTTTCTATGTTTCTATCAGTGGAGACCTTTATATGGCCTTACAGTTAACCATTTATGAGCCTAATAAATGAATGAATGAATGAAATCTTTATTTGACACGACATTTGTACGTATTGTAGAAAAGAGAAAGAAATAATGGCAAGATATAGGATTAGCATGAAGTTCATAAAAAAAAACTTAACCACCTTAACCCCAAATATTACGCATCTTACTGTAATGTGTTTTGTGCCGATTTTTTTCCTGAATAAAAACTAAAAATAAGAATATCTTTCATTCCAGTGGGTGCGTACGGCGCTCCGTACGGCGGGCGCTACTACCCGGGGTACGCGGGCGCCTTCCCGGGCGGGTACCCGGCGCACCCCTACTACCCGGCGCCCGCGGAGCCCTACGCGCACGCCGCGCCCGCGCCTGCACCCGCGCCCGCCCCCGCCTCCGCCCCGCACCATCACGACGCCAAGCGTGAGTAGGACACATCTCTGTAGAGATAAACCACTCTAAACATGAACGCTGAAACACTCCAAAAGTTGCTGTAGTTGTCACATTAAAACGTAAATATAATATAAGAGCGCCCGTGACGTAACTGGCTAAGTTGTTCCTAACAGATCAACGGAGTTAAGCACTGTTCCGCGTAGTCACCATTTGGATGGGTGACCGCCAGTGGCAATTTCAACTGAGCGCTCCCGTACTTCGGAAGGCACGTTAAGCAGTCGGTCCCGGCTTTTTCAAAGTTGTTAGGCCATGACAGAGGCCTTCGGGCGGCCTAGAAACTCTGTCACCAGAGTTGGCCACTGACTCATAAGTAACTTACTTTTTTTTATTGAAATGTATGACAAACGCGGTGGAGGGGCATTCATTTTTTGAAGGGTTTATCTCTACTATTGTGAAAGAGGGCTTCACTATCGCCGATTAGACGATTACGGGCTAGTACGTCAGTGTAGAGAGGGCATACTCGGCGTACTCGCCGATCATCGTTTATGATCGCATAAAGGGCACTCTTGTATGATCCGCCTGCGTGCGACCCATTTGTCGGTTATTCGGGCACACATCAAAAGGAATCGCCGGGTGGCTGCGTTGAGGTGCCCACACTATCATTCGCCGTCGGACAGTGAAGCGTTGCACATATGCGTGGGTAAATATAGTAGGTGGTCAAATGACTACTACAGTGGTATGGATGCTTGCCTGAGATGATCGTGCCGATTATAGACGATCAAAGATCATCGCCGATAGTGAAGAGGAGGATCTAATCGGCGCTCTTCATGTATGGCATACTGTTTGTATAGTTCTATGCTAGCCGCTTTCGTACTGGTCTACTATGATAGTGAACAAACTCGCAAGTTCACGATTTAAAAATCTAGACATTGTCATTTTCTTATCTGTATTCTGTACGTTTGAGAGTAGGCTAGTCCCGACAGTCGATACATTAGAAAGCCAACTCATCATGGACGCCCACTGTTCACAGGCCTTCCAAAAAGAGTTCTGACAACCGATGTTGAGCCTTTCAGTATCCACCGACTTCTGCGTCGGCTTTAATGTCGTCAATTTATCGAATTAACGGAGAAATAAACTTATTTACTTTTTCTTTTCCACAGCTGAGGAAACGCAAGCGAAGAAAGAGGCCGAATGATCTTCGCCTAAACGCGCCGTCAAGAGACGGCGCAAGTCTGTCCCGAGGCAGGTGGAACAAGCCCCTTAGACCGGGGACCCCATACAGTTATGGGGTCTTGTTTGACCCACTAGTGCCCTGGACAGAGTGACACAAGTGTTTGTGACCTAATGGTGTTAGGCTAACTAAGTATAGGCTCAAATATTGTAAACTTTATTCCAATTATATGCCTTAAAACACATTGATTTTAAATTTTAGTAATAGTAGCAAGGTCCGGGTTTTTTCATGTGGTCCAGGTAACCATTTGTCGAAATAGTGCTGTCGTTCTTCATGGAATAAGGTTAAAAATTGAGCGGTTTCTGTCAATTTTAACCATTGGTTGCGTTGACTATGGATCAAAAAACCGGGCCTAAACTAGTGATAGTATTTGTGCTTCATTCACCAGTTTTTGAATCTGTGTTGTAAAGTAAATAATCCAAAAGAATTCAAACGAGACAGATTACTCATTGCCAACATAGTATGGTCTCTTTCTAGTATTGTCGATTGGCATTTGTCTTTCGCGTTCAACAACTCAACTACCCTAGGATGGACGGAATGAGCAATTAAAAACGGGAACATGTCTATTTTAAAATTTTAAAAGAAAAAGAATGTGTTGTGAATAAATATTACTTTAATTAGACTTATTTCTATGTAAGCATATAGTTTAATACTAGGGCTACATACTCTAAACACAATGTAATAAAATAAAAAACAGACGAAAAATCTCTAGCCTTCCGCTTTAACCTTTTAACTGATGAGCGCTGGAGGTTTTGGCTCCAGCGCTCGACGGAGCAACACGTCAGCCGGAGAACAAGTCGATGGTCCTGAGGATGTCCCGTGGAGGGATGAAACACGTGTCGATATTTTTCTTTTGAGGTTAACTGTGGTAACTGTGTGACCTCATCAGTTAAAAGGTTAAAGCGGAATAGTACTAGAGATTTTTCGTCTGTTTTTTATTTTGTAATGGATTTCCGCAAAGTAACGCCTGAATCTATCAATTAACAATGTAATAATCTCTGGTATGTGTTGACGACCTCGGTGGCGCGGAGCCGGGAGAAGGTTGGGTTTGTTTCCACTTCCACTTCCACTTGTTAGACATTGACAATTCGTGGTTTGATTATTTAGAATGTTTATGAATAATGGACTGATCTGTGTTTAATACTCGTTTTGTTGCTGTTCATTTACGAGATTTTTTATAAATTTCAAGTTCCAACTTTTTAACGTTGTTCGGTTTAAAATTCTCATAAAAACTTTATTAGAATTGGGTTTATCATAGACTCCCGAATACCTAGACTGTAGACCTTATTGTAAAAAGCGGACTAATGAGTTTAGTCCGCTTTTACAATAATGTTGCCATAGTTCCATTGTGTTGGGTGCGTTGTGATTGAAGTTACGAATAAGTATGTCATGTAATTAGCCCTCTTTACATGTGGTCTCTTTACCACTGCTTTTTAAACATTATTATAACTTATAAGACTAAACAATCTAAGGTTGGATTTGACCAAACTCGAATACTATTCTCCGAGTAAATCTTTAGTAATCATAAGTTACTCGTGAGGAAACTGTCAGTTTCCTCGCATTTGACACTTCTTATTCCGCGGAGTAGTTATGCCAAAAGTTGGTCGAATCCAGCCGAGCCATAATACACCGGAATGCCATGGTGACGTCGCCAGCTACGTATCCAAGCAATTTGTAAACACACCTGGCTACGATCTACGTCGCCAATTCGGAAGCGTAGCCACGACCGGACCCTACGTGGAGACAGGTTACTCTGTCGACGTCGTAGCCAAGTCGCCAATATTTTGTAATAAATAAAGTTGTACCCTCACTCAGTCGTCCACTGGTCGCCATGACAAATGCAGAATAATTCCTAACGAGATTCGAACAGAGTAGTAGTACTCAGAGGTAGTCACGGCTACGTAGCCAGCGACGTCGCCATGGGCTGTGCCGGTGTGTTATGGCTCTAACATGTGACTTACTGCTAAATAACTACAATACAATATAATATTGATAATGTACTTGGTATGTTTAGAAAATGTAACTACTTTTACATTTCTACATAATAAATATCCAGAAATAAGGCTAGATTTTTAAAAAGTAATAGTTTTAAGATGATTATTATGATAATAATGTACATGGTTATTTAGTAAAAATGACTGGCTATAAAGCTCAGTAGTAGAATTGCATTCTGAGGTGCAGGTAGTGGGTTTGGTTCCTTTCCAGGACAAACATTTGTGAGGTAAACATAGATGTTTGTCCTTTATTTGGATGTTATTGTAATACTTATATATGCATTCTATCATCAGTAGTCTCCATAAATACAAGCTTTGCTTAATTTGGAGCTTGATAATGTTGTGTGAAATGTCCACCATACTTATATTATTATAAACAATGACAAGATATTTGCTGTTGAATACTGATGTAGTAAAGAGACAAAACTGGTTCACTTAGCGAACACTTTTATTTTAGTGGATTATGACTAGAAAATACTTGTTTTGATAAAATATTTTACACAATATTATTATAAGGTAACATTAAGTATAGGTTAATTAATTAAAATTAATAAAAGTTTAAAAGTTACATCTGGAAATGGAAATTACTTACTAATGGAAATGGGACATTTACATTTTGTACTATGCATGTATAAAATTTTGTATTAAAAACATGAAAAAACATTCATTCTCTCAATTCTTTCTTAAAAGTGGGCATTTTACTGCAGCTATTATGTTCATCACGCCTAAGATCCTCATCAGGTACCTTTCAAATAAGAAAAGAGTTAGGTTCTGAAATCCCCTGCGAAGGGGATTTCTGAACTTTTCGTTCACAAATACCCTTACAATCGAATTTCGCTACAGCTGGGGATTTGTAAAAAAAACCATAGAAATCGGATATAAGGCGGAGATATCCAGTAGTTCCCATTTGCCCCTTTTTAGAAGAAGTACCTCTCCAATCAAAAATCCCCAAGGACAAAAAAAATTATAAAAATGTATAACCTGATCAAGTTTCATTCAGATCAGTTGTAAAATACGACCTGCAGAGGAATACCAACAATTTGACAAACGAAATCAAATTTTGCCAGACTTGAAACAGACTCTCATTCAATTTATTAGTTCAAGTAAGTTCGTATGAGTCAGCTGCCAACTCTGGTGACAGAGTTTTAAGGCCGCCCGAAGGCCTCTGTCATGGCCTAGCAACTTTGAAAAAGCCGGGACCGACTGCTTAACGTGCCCTCCGAAGCACGGGAGCGCTCAGTTGAAATTGCCACTGGCGGTCACAGTATAATAGTGAATTGTAGTGTAAAAAAGTATACCTACCACATACAAGTACTATTTTTTTTTATATACAACTGAAGTGGCAACCAAGCGTACGGCCCACAAGATGGTAAGCGGTTACCGCAGCCTATGGACGCTTGCAATACCAGAGGTATCACTCGCGGGTTGCCACCTTGAGGCTAAGATCGAAAGCCTCATGTGCCAGTAATTACACCGGAAACCATACCCTTCACACCGGAACACAGCAATGCGAGCATTACTGCTTGGCGACAGAAATAGGTATGGTGGTTATTTACATCTAGCTGGGTTTTAAATATGCAATTTAACTTATAGCTATTTATAATTTGCGAAAACACAAAGAGACATACAAATAAGCTAGAGTAATAAAAATCTACTGGCGGTTTTAAGTACGTATAAAATCGCTCGCAAATATACAGAGTCCCCCTACTTTGAAGTTAATTATAAAGCATAACACATATTTTTTTCTTGTATTCCTTTTTGTATTCAACAGGCAAGCTTAAATTAGTTTCAATACGCGAAAACTTTTAAATGGTCTATAGTTGTATGTTTAGATTACTAATATTTTTGTTTTTAACGACTGTTTGTTTTCCTGTGAAAAAAAAAGACGGGTATACACTGGAGCGGTGATATAATAATACGTATCGGTTGACACCGCTATGTTTTGCATCAGTGGATGTCATGGTTAAATTTATTGGCAATCTAATACCGATTCAAAAACGTTCACGCTATCCTTCAACGTCATGCTATCCTTCTTGGAAACCTGATGACTATAGCATGGAGTTTTTTTTTAACAAGTTTTAATATTTTTAAAGGATCTGTATAGCGCGAGTGATAACTCTAGTATTGCAAGCGTCTATAGGCTACAGTAACCACTTAAAATCAGGCGGGTCATATTCTTGATTGCTACCTTGGTAGGTATGAAAACACACAATTCCGATTACTCACGCGTGATCGATTCTCGTGTAGTAGGTACAGTAACTGTATTCGTTTCACAAAAAATGCTACTGTGGATATCGTTTGTACCTACGGCAGTACACAGTCACTGAGACGTGCCGAGCGCTGCCTTTTCGATTTCTAACAAGGATAACTAATTATTAAGCAGAATTACGTAATTTTTTTTTCAAATATAAAAAAAAGTACAAGTATTTTTTTTTATGTGTGGAACCTATCCCTTAAGTTTGTCAGGTTGATAATGAATGACCTTATATATCGTAGTTATAGTTATATTTATACTACTGTATATATATGTTAAATGTCTGAGAGAAACGACTGGCGACGCGACACATAAAACCTACGCGCTAGCCCGATTTCCTGTGGCTACCTAGCCACCAGTTTCTTTAAAGTTTTCAATCAGAAACTACACTAAGTACGAACTGAAAGGCGAAGCGCTCTGCGCACCCTTGACTGCCACTCAGGCTTTACGTGTGTTTAATGCGAACGCCGCACTACCCGCCGGAAGAGAGGTCTGAGCACACAGACCTTGCACTAAGATTTAATCAACTATAGTACTGCCAGAGTATATCGGCTATTGTGAAGTTAGTCGATGCGCAATGGAGCTATTACTAACTAAACTGTTTTGCGCATCACAAACGGCTAACTTCACGACAGCGGAGATCCGTAAGTTCGTATGAGTCAGTGACCAACTCTGATGACAAGTTTTTAGGCCGCCCGAAGGCCTCTGTTATGGCCTAACAACTTTAAAAAGGCCGGGACCGGCTGCCAAACGTGCCCTCCGGAGCACGGGAGCGCTCAGTAAAAATACACAATAATACACTACCTTGTATAAATAACTTAACTGCACGTTGCCTACCAATGTTAATATGTATTATTCGTGTAGTATGATGACCATTAAGAAATAAACATTTATCTTTATCTTAGTTTATCTGTTGTCTGGAGGGCGGTGGGGGTCAGTAGTCCTCGCGAAGTGAGCGATCAGCGGGCGCCCGCTGAGGATAGTGCCGTTTGCCTCCGACAGTGCTTGAATGCAGATTTCCTCCTCTGGAACAAATATAAAATTCAGTTTTATCAACTGAAAAAAACCGCAAAATATATAAACCATTTTCGGGATGTTGAATTAATGCAGCAAGAGCGCTGAACTGATATTAGTACTACTAAGTAACTTAGAGTAAATCAAATTGGTGGGTCAATGGTCAGTGGTCATTCTGTAATATCTGCTCTGTGCCATGGTCAAACAGTCTTGGACAGTTTTTTTTTTTTTATGTTAGTTGTTGTGGTTACATAACATTTAACATTGTTGTGGTTACATAACATTTAACATTGTTGAGGTTGCATCAAAAACCAAGTTAGGCTAAAATACCGGTGTTATGGCTTTTGATACCTTCCTTCGGTGATCTTTTTTACACAATAATTGTGATAAGTAATTATTTAGATGTTTTGACTTAGCGAAAATTAAGAACTAAAACAGGTATAAAATGTAGGTACAAAATATGTCTAACGTAATTTAACAAGTTTTTTTTTAAAGTAATTAAAAGTGAGTTTACAATCGATTTAATTTCGAGAGTAGGTAAGTAGTGTTTTCCCTAGGTCGTGTTTTTTATTGATATTTGATATTTTTTTTATTTTTGATATTTTATATCTAGATTTGTCTTTATTATTTAGATTTGTCTTGTAATAATAGTTTAAATAAATAATAAATAAATAAATAAATAAATAATGCTGGACAATCCACACAGCATAATCTAGCCCCAAGGTAGCTGCTGTTAGATTAAGGTAACAGAGCTGTATTATGGGTACTAGATGACTGATATATACTTAATACAATACATCGATAAATATTTTGTAATATATATAGAAAATACCCAAAACACCCGTAACAAATATTTGTAGATCGTACGAGCATTTGATCCGAGGCGGGAATCGAACCCTCCGCGTCGCCGCTGCGCCACATCGGTCTTCAAATATTATGCAGATCAGGGGCCTTACTCTTGAACGCGATCGGTATTGGATAATTATTGGAATATGACATTTCGTGCTTTCGACAGCAAACCAAGCGCCAATTTCAACCTTGTTTTCAAGAGTACAAAAATTTGTCAGCAGAAAATAGAAATTAGGATTGGATCGGAATCGTCATTGGGTTCAAGAGTAAGGCACCTGATACAGTAGAATCGCGCCGTAAAACTAACATCATTCAGACTCAGTAACTGACCTTGAAACTCGACAAAGGCCTGTCCCTTCATGCGGCCGGCGGTCATCAGGCGCACGTCGATCGGCCCGCCGTTGGCGAGCACAAACTGGTTGAACAGCAGCGACACCTGCGCCTGGCTTACGTTTGGGGCGATGTTCTTCAAGTATAGCATCTAGTATGTCATGTAAAAGTTTAAAAGTTTTTTTTTTATACAACTGAAGTGACAACCAAGCGTACGGCCCACAAGATGGTAAGCGGTTACCGCAGCCTATGGAAGCTTGCAATACTAGAGGTATCACTCGCGGGTTGCCACTTTGAGGCAAAGATCGAAAGCCTCATGTGCCAGTAATTTCACCGGAACACACAATGCGAGCATGACTGCTTTGCGGCAGAAATAGGTATAGCGGTAGTACATCCCCGGACGTGTTCTATCACAAAGAACTCTACTACTCTTTTCTATTTATTCAATAATATCACAAGGATCATTTTGAAACGTCTTAAAGCTAGGTGATTACGCTAGTTCCACGCGCCACACACCTACACTTCCACAGCCTAGAAGAATCTGGGAACAAACTCGGCTGGGTTCCTAGCTTTTATTTTTATTCCCTCTTCATCATAAAGCTTCAGTGTGGAAGAATATAAGTAGTATAAACAAAAAAAACAAAATTAAGAGCCAAGTTCTTAGCAATACACGCAACGCTTGATGAGTACACATTATTAAGTAATTCTAAATAATCGAATACTAAACAAAGACAAAGATACAATAGCATATAGACATTGCAGTTATACTAATTTTGCTATTTATTTTGTGATGGGCCTGTTTCAGAGTGTGTTAGCTGCGCCTGTTTCCGTGCTTCGGAGGGCACGTTAAGCAGTCGGTCCCGGCTTTTTCAAAGTTATTAGGCCATGACAGAGGCTTTCGGACAAAAACTCTGTCACCAGAGTTGGCCACTGACTCATACGAACTTACTTACTTTTAGCTGCGCCAACATCTGACGCGGCTGCCACGCTCTACCATCCATAAACGGGTTGCTAAAAGATGTGTCTTGATTCCTAGAGTCTTTATGTCTAGCTTTCATAAGCTTATAAGATAAGATGGAGCCCTTTTGAACTCATACAAAAAGGTCCAAAAAAGGAAGTGGAAAGTATAGTTCGCACGGCGGATCTAGGCCGTAGTGAAGTCAGCCGTTTGTGATGCGCAAAGACAATTTTGTTCGATTAAGCTCCATTGCGCATCGAAAACTTCACTACGGCCGAGATCTGCCGTGCGAACTATACATATACATAACTCCCCCCCTTCCAATCAAATTCTAATTTACTGCTGTTAGTAATTTTGGTCCATATCAGATTAGACAATTTCAAGTCCAATCGGAGTTTAGTTCACTCATTAACCACGTTTAACACGTAAATTGACTCAAGTTTAACGTTTAACACGTAAATTGACTCAAGTTTAACGTTTAACACGTAAATTGACTGAAGTCATTTAACCACGTAAATTTTGGTCCATATTAGATTAGGCAATTTCAAGTCCAATCGGAGTTTAGTTCACTCATTAACCACGTTATTGAGATTATTTTGGCGCTAGATTTTCACTCAAGAGGTACGAAATGACATAACTTCAGAATTGATTGATTGGAATTATTTTATTATTTTATTTACTAGTACCTAGACCCGGCGCGGTTTCACTCGCGTTATTTTTTTTTAGCAAATTTTTACACCCTGTATATTTTCTCACCGTTTAAATCTTTCCTGAACTTTTACAAACATTTCAAAACCATAATTAGCCAAATCGGTATCGCCGTTCTCGAGTTTTAGCGAGACTAACGCATAACAATTCATTTTTATATATAGGACCCCCTTTTCCGCATTTGGACGCGCGATTGATTGGAATTGCTTTGAATAGAAAGGCCCCTGCAGTGACAACAATAGAAGACCGCCATGATGATCCAAGCACCATAGACAACATTCTCTCTATGGAAGTGTAGAGAAAAATGCTTTTTTTTATTAAAAGAAAACTGTAGATTGTCGAAAACCTGAGAAAACCATTGTCAACGGTGCTCATGGTCATGCTGATAGTCAAACTACTAAACCAACTGGAATAATGTTTTCTTTTTCTCTCTTTTTATTTTGGAGCTTTTGTCCGATGTCAGCTCCATCTTATCTTCTAGTATATCTCAAGACACAATTTTTAGCAGCTCGTATATGGACCGGTAGAGCGTGGCAGCCGCGTCAGATGTTGGCGCAGCTAACACACTCTGAAACAGGCCCATATCCCACTGATTAACTTTAAAATCTTTAACTAAGAAACTATGGTTCAAAGTTAGTAAAGCAAAATAGTTCTCACCTTTGAAGGTACCCCAGGATCATAATCTTTAAATCTCTCAATCTTCTTTATATTATCAACAGACATCTTGGTGCCTTCCAGCAATTGTTCCTCGACAGGAACTTCAGGGTCTTCCGGAACCTCGTTTCCTGCATCATCCTCGTCTCCTAGATCTGGAATAACTTGCTTGACCCTCACGATTTTATTATCTCGGATAGAATAAACTTTCTTGTTCCTTGGACCAATAAAATTGCAATTTCGTGGACCTTGATGGATTCTGCGGTTCCTCCAACACTCAGGCTGCTCATTGAAGCTCCTCTGCCCGGGATGATAGTCATTTCGGTTTCTTGGAGCGAGATAATGCTCACACCAATTTCTTGGTGTACGGTCTTTATTGAGGATACAGTCATGTTGAAATGGGTCATCGATAGGCGGCTCGATTTCCATATCCCATAGTCTGCGGCGATGTCTTCGTCCGCAGCCACTTAAGTTTGGTATTGCAAGCCCACAAGTGGCAACACTGACCTGTTTCTCATGGGCCAGAACTCTGTTCTTCTTCCGCTCGAAACGCCTCAACATCTTTCTTCTTTTGGATAATGGAGGGATATCATCTGTGTGCAAATGACCAAATAGATCCACTTCAATTTCTTTGATGGAGTTCATTGGATGGCCTTCTGGGTAAGTTAACAGAGGTTTCTGCTGGTCTTTGTATGGAGCATCTTGATTATCTTTTGATGTGCCAGGTTTTACATCGTCTTCTGAACTGAAAAATAAGAGACATTTTTATTTATTTATTATATTTACTTTCCCACTGCTTGGCAAAGGGCTCTTTTCAACTTATTCTGTCCTTAGTGGTTTCTCACTATTTCTTCTCAAATGCAGAAAGATTGCGTTACACAGAAATCCTAGAATAAGGTAAGGACTATTTTATACTATTTTTAAAATACTTACAAAGTAAACTAAAAATATTGTGTTGTGTGAATTAAAGAGAATAAGATGGAACTCGACATGGTTCATAAGCTCAAAAAATCTTTAAAAAATAGGAAGAAAAACTTATGTACCTACCTTTTACTATCATTCGCATGCTTCTTCATTTTACTGTAAATAGCCTCCAACTTTTCCTTCATGGCATTGGCTTCCACCTTCTTCTGCTGGTCTAATAAACCAGCTTCATTCGCCTGGTACAGCTTTATTTCATCATAGGTCAAGCCTGCATTTTTCAGCCACAGCAAATCGTGAAGCTCGCCTTCTGCTTCTTGGAACTCTTGCATGGAAGACAGGCCATATTTGGTAAATGGTAATACCTCTGTTGTCTTCTCAAACTCTTTTGGTTCGGAACTAAAACATTTAAGTACTTCAAATTAAAACATTTGTATGTAAAGTGTCTGCAACTGAAACCTGTGATAGCAAGATGAAACTTCACAACCCTAGGGATTATGATCTTAACTAGTGAACCAAAAAACTTCTACCTACTGCTGGACATAGTTTTCTCTTAGTGAGCGCCATGACAACCAATATTGAGCCTTCATCATCCACCGACTTCCTGTAACTGTTATAATAACATTGGTCCATCAAGTGGGGGGATAATCATAAACTTACTTTGTTTTCCAGTTTATAGCGTAGGATTAACTTAAATAATAAAGGTAAAGTTTTGTAAACTATCTTTTTTTCTTGAGCCGCTGATAAGATAGGGTCTACCCCAGTCTTCCATTCATCCCGGTCTATAATACATACATACCACATAATGTTGTAGCCGACCTCGTTTTAATTTTATTCTTGATGCAGTATTTACATTAAACGCTAAACGCAATACAATATAATAAATTAATTAAACCGAATACAATACAAGTAGAATGGAATCGTAAATCGTAATCGTAAAAGTAATTCAATCGAATCAAATCAAACAAACACTTATTTTTAATTAGACAAACGCGTAAAAATGTTGCCACGTTCAGTCAGTTACCCCAAAATGCTGTACATACAGATCATCATTTAAAAATAGTTGAAGCACAAATTATTTAGTGTCTGCTTCACACCGAAGCCTTCCGAAAATCACGTCTTTTAAGTAGCACGATTTCATTAATGCGGCATTCAGATCCGTCGTCGTTCCGATTAAAAATATAATTCTGTAAGTACCTACATTTAGGTACATTTAGTACGGTCACAGATAACCTAATACGTACGCGGCTTCGAGTACGCGGCGTACGGTTTCCCATAATTATATATTTTACTCTTAGGCGTACGGTTCAGTAGAAGTTAGTTTGATATTGATTTAACAGAATGCCACCCAGTGGTGTTGCGTGGAAGTGAACGGGAATAGCTGTAATTTTTCTAATGAAGCTAGTTATTTTAATACCACAGATTACAATAATACTCACTAATCCATTAACTCAGAATCTCAGAATTCACACTTGACACAATACAATCCTCTACATTATAATCAATAAAAAATACACTGCGATACTCACTCACCAACACCACAGAATATAATACTTATTTATTCACTCAGTTCACACACTCACTACCACTACGTAATATTATAATGAGTTCAATGACATGGATGTTTACTACGTCTAAATAAAAAAAATAATTTCTCGCTCGATAGAAATATTACTGCCTGACGTGACGTATTACGTGTTTAAAAAATAAAGAATGAACTAAACTAATCTGCCATGTTTGTCAGGTAAATGAAGCAAGGTGAGGGAGGTGAAGCCAAGCCAATTTATACAGAGGCAGTCAGTTCTCAAAGTCAGTCACTGACCCAATGTAAATCGCACTTAAAATAGTCTGCTGTGGTAGTCTGTGTTGAAGGTTTCCCAAGAGAATATAAACACTACGTTTACCAAGTTCGGATAGATGTTAGGCTAAATGTTCCTTTCCTTTGTTCCAAAAACCCAAGAGAATGTAAGCACTACGTTCAAAAACATAGAGCAGGCTGAGCCGGATAGTTATGTTCCTTGGCCGGCTGAGCCAGGTTTATTATAGTTAAAAAAGTTATCATAATATCATGAACTCGTGGGCATCTGAACATTACAAGATGATGGCGATGAATTCCAGCATGATGCAACCCCAGATGCCTCCGCCGCTTCCGCCTCCGGATGGACTGATGATGGGAAGGCCAGATTGGAACCAGAACCAAGGACCAAATGATGATGGAGCCGGAGATAACTTTATAGGACCGATTCCTCCCGAAAACCAAGACACGACAATGGATTTGACTAATGATGAAGAATCGTCTGGGCAGCACCAAAGTGATGTTGGTGATCTGGGCGGCACCAACCAAAGCCAAGATGGGCTTGGTCAGGGTTCGCGGAGCAGGCAATCGGGCAATAATACCCGAGACAGGTGGAATAGAAATAGAGACAAAGGTAAAGTCCTGTGGCCCATTGCATAATAAAATACAAGTTTAAAATACTAGGGATATTATATTTGTAATAAATATTTGTATGGAAATATGCTCATATTATTAGCTTGTAGATAATTTATTATGCAATCGGCCCCTGGTTTAAAAGTTAACTTATTTTGTGGTTTAGCTATAAATATGCCTGTTCAAACCTTGTAGATACCTATTTAATCTAATAAATATACACATTTTTAGATAACAGCAGATTAGATAGAAACGACAGAAGCCGACCTCCGAGATCTCAAGATCGCAACCGTGACAGAAATGAAAGAAGTGACAGGAGCAGAAGTGACCGTGGACGTGACAATCGAGATCGTCCCAGTCGTTTTGGTCCAAGAGATAATTCACTAATGCCGGGAATTCCGGGGTCTGTAGGGCAAGGAGGGTTAGGCAGTAATATGATGCCAGGTAAAGTTCTTATTGTTTGCACTATGTTTGGAATAATAATAATTTAGAAGATAAGATGGAACTGACATGGTCCATAAAAACAAAAGTTCCTTAAAAAATAGAAAAAAAAAAAAAAAGCAATATTTGTATCAAAATTTATGCTATCAGTTGCTTCTACAACTAATATTTCAGACAAACTTATCCTTCTTATTAGGAATGATGCCATATGGTGCTAATATGTTGCCGGGTCAGCAGGATATGTCAAACATCCCTGGTATGTCTCATATGCCAAACATGCCTAATGTACCTAACATGATGCCAGGCATGAACATGCATCCCAACATGTTGGGAAACATGATACCAAACATGATGCCAGGAATGATGAATCAAAATATGATGATGGCACAGCAACAAATGCAAATGATGGGTTCCCAGCCCATATATGTGCAATCTGGAGTTCTTCTGCCACCAATTCCAGGAGTTTCTACACCTTCAAGACGTGAAAAACCTCCTGGTTGTAGAACCATATTTGTAGGAGGTCTTCCTCCTGGTATTGGATCAGATACCATCACTGAGATATTCCAAAAATTTGGAAATATTGATGATGTAAAGATTCATAAACAAGGAGTCTGTCATATACGATTTTCGATGCAAGAAATTGTTGAACAGTCATTCTTCCTTTCTGGATTCCGGTTCAAAACAAATGATCAAAGTGATAACCAGGCAACTACTCTATTCATTGACTATGCATTGGTAAGTTTTCTCCTGTCATTGCTAGAGTCCAAAGAAATTTAAAGATTCACAATGTGTATGTATGCTCCATTACTAAAATTTTATTAAAACTATTAATAAGTTGCCTGCATTACTTAGCTAAGCTCAAGGAACTAGTAAAGTTGAAATGTATTTTAAAATACAGAATCGCGATGATCAATCTGAGATTGAGAAGCAAAAGCGGGAGCCAACTCCACCTCGCATTGAACCATTCACTCCGTCTGCCCTTACTACTCTTACTGACAAGATCAAGAGTGACACTGACTTTGCTGAGTCTGCACCTGTAAGTATAACCTAATTTATTTTATTATCTTAGCAAATCTTACTATTGAAATTTCATTTAGCATTAATCATCATCCACAGCCTGACTTCACCCACTGCTGGGTATAGGCCTCCCTTAGTTTATCCCATCTACCGCGATCCTGTGCTAATCTAATCCACTTACGGCCCGCGACTTTCACTATTTCGTCTACCCATCTCGCCAACGGACGACCGACGTTTCTGTAGCCACTTCTCGGCCACCACTCAGATGTCGCCTTACTCCACCTGTCATCACCACGTCTTGCCATTTAGCATTAAACATTTCCTAAATGATAAACATACAAAGACCAAGTATTTACCCTTGCTGCACTCCATTTTAGCATATTAGATTTTATTAAGCATTTCAAATTGTTGACTTGTACTGCCTGCTATGATAAATTTGAAGAGGTGAATAACTATTACTCTGATGGTTATAAAATACTTATACTCTCTTCAACTTTATAAGTGGCACTGTCAAAAGCCTTGCAAGGAGCCATAACATCAACAATAATGATGTTTGCAGACTCTCGCTGGCTGGCTGGAAAAGGGAGAATGCAACAAAAAGAATGCAAATACGTTTTACTCTCTCATCCAAGCATGCAACAATCAAGTACGCCGACTCTATAGTGAGAAGATGGTTGTTGACGACGAATTCTTCAACATGAAGACTACGATGAAGGAAAAGTTCGCGAATATCATCTTCCAATGTGAGTTTATATTTAAACTGACTGTTATTTCTGTAACCATGTATGTATAGGGTCACAAGAAATTTGGTGTCTGCAACTCTGCTCAAACTGAAGAAGAACTATTAGAATTAGAATACATTCTTAGACGGAGCGACCCGAATTTTCGTGTTGGTCGACAGTTGTCTTCTGAAAACGTAAGTAGGTAGACGAAAATAATATAGCTTTCAATATTTTTAAAACTACATGAAAGAACTAAAGCGCAATAGGTCACGAAATATCATCAACTTTGCCACTTAACTAAACTGTTATTTGTAAAACATATTCTTTGTCTTTTTATTCTTCATCTGCTTATTCAAGGATGGATCATAAATAATAGAAAATCTATTGTGACTAAAAAGTTATTTCTGCTGCCAAGCAGTAATGCTTGCATTGTTGTGTTCCGGTGTGAAGGGTATGGTTTCCGGTGAAATTACTGGTACATGAGGCTTTCGATATTAGCCTCAAGGTGGCAACCCGCGAGTGATACCTCTGGTATTGCAAGCGTCCATAGGCTACGATAACCGCTTACCATCTTGTGGGCCGTACGCTTGATTGCCACTTCAGTTGTATAAAAAAAAAAACCGGTAGTCTAGCAGTCGCATTATTGGGCTTTACTGAACTAATTGCGTTTCGTGACAAGTACATCCGTACTATTCGTTACACGATAGACAGACACACAACACGAATCTTTGCTGAATCCCGGTAGTGGCTGTTAAATAAGCACTTGAAAATCTGTAAAACTAACACTGACACACTGGTAATGTTTTCTGAATCGAAACATGAAATAGGCAGCTGGTGGTCCCCCGCAGAACAACATAATCACTATATTCTAAATACCAGGCTTAATTAACCGATTCGTTGCGATGTCTAATTTTGAAAACTTCTAACTGTGGCGTTGAACAAAATTACCGTGACACGGCTGCCGTGCCAAGCGCCGTACGATTAAATGACACGGCTTCTGTGTCTTCAGCCATGCGGAAAAGAAAACAGTGTTTTTACCATTTTTACGTCGTTCTAAGCATAGAACTTTTAGTTTATATTTGAAATCTAACGTGAACTGTCAGGAACGGTAGTTTCAAGTGATAATAAGTAGAAAAATAAGTGTATTTTTGGAAATGGATGGTAAGTGGCTTTTTTAATAAAGGTGTGATAAACCTTTTCCACTGGAATTAGTTTACATAGAAACATTTTGTACATAGTCCTTTGTCGTTTTCAAATCGGAATCTGCTCTGTTTTGGAATCTTCTGAACTCTTATTGGACTCCTTAGCAGTGACAACCACAGCCGAAATCAAGACTCCCGCATCTGTAGACGTACTCGGCAAACTCTCAATTATCCTGATTTGTTCATACGTACTACATCCTACTTCGGGAGCGGTAATTGTCTTTTGCGCTAAGATTCTCCTAAAATTAAACAAAAAAATTCTCTAAAATCGTTCACATTTCTTATACAAAAATAAGCGATTTTTTTATATTATTTATTTCAATTATATTATTATACAAAAATCCACATCATTAAAATTTTCAAAAAGGTTGGTGACCCCTATTTTTAAAAAACAATACAATATCCAGAAACGAATGCTACAAGCTTGATTAACGTTAAAAATAAAAAAGTTTTGTTCTGGGGTAGATCTCCCTAAAACTTAATTTGAAGGAATTACCATCGATTTCAAAATGGCACGGCTAACGTGCCTAACGCCACACGCAAAAGAAAACGATGACACGGCTGCCGTGCCATCCGCAATGAATCGGTTAAAAAACCAACACCACCGGTTAGTCGGTAGGATGGAAAAAGCAGACAACAAAAGCGTAAGTAATTTCAGCGAGCTAATTTCTTGTGTTAGAGGCATCGATTGTGTGAGGAACAAGGCATACACTGACTACAAAGAAAGCAATAATTATAAAAGAGTACTTACTCTTTTCAGCAGCAACTGGAAATACAAACCTGTTTACTGGAAAAAGGTAAATCAAAAATAAGTTTGCATTTAATCGCTATAAAAATAAATATCCGTAACAATCAGAGTTGATTATATTTCCTGACACCTATTTATGTTTTTTTATAACCATTTATGCTGCAATAACTTAAAATTAAATGAACTTTGGAGCATTAATATAGACAATATTGATGACTAGCTAATTTTAGTATCAGAAATAATAAAGTTCTTAGTTGCATAAAGCTATTCGACACTATGAACTTACTACCGATTCAATTACGTCCGTACTGGTGCTACACTCCTTTATCGCAGTAGCATCATAGCAGTTATTCCGATCGTTGGACTGACATCATCATTATTTCATTTAGGTAAGTGGTGGATTAGGTAGAGTCCAAACTGAAGTTACCTCAGCTTCAGCTACAGCTGTAACAACTACGGTTTAAAAAGGTTTATAATAACCCAACAAAACTACTCAGGGGTCATTTGAATCCGCAACCTTCTGCTTGATACGTAAATGCTCGTGTTGAGCTACAGACATGTCACAAGCCGCGCTTGCTGGAAATTATATTAAGGGGCTCAAAGCAACGATACTGCGGCCGTGCACGGCGTTGTGCGCAATTACAAGTATTCTTGAAAGGTCATTATCAAAAATCATCGTGAGGTAATCAGCATTTGGAGATCTGCATGAGGTTAACTGGTGCCACAGCACTAGCACTAGCAGTCCACAAAACAAAGCCTGAACCTGTTGATTTACGTAACGTAGGGTGAAAATTAACAATGCATAAAGCTTTAACTTGAAGATTGCCAGTAAGCAATACTTCGTACAATTTGTTCTTAATGTTATGAATAGTCCCTTTCTTTCCAACTAGGTACGTCGTGTGCTGCATTATTCTGCATTATTCTGTCTAAACAGAGCTTCCATTTCCATGCTTTAAAAAAAACGCCTGTGCACCTGTTTAACGACAGTCATTGTCACGGAGACTGCTTCCACATGCCACTGACTGACTGAAGAACAAAGTCTGTTGAGTTCCTCCTAGGGCAGAATATAATTCAACTAGTATCAATTAGTTTAATAAGTTCGTGTGAGCTAGTCGACGGACCTCGTGATTCGTGACGGAGTTGATAGGCGCCCGAAATCGTGCATGACGACGTGACGATTGCTTAGCTGAAACATGCCTTAAAGTACGGAAGCGCTCAGATGTAAATGCCACTAATCACCATGACTATAGTGTTGGCCGAGGACAGGGTCCGGTCCGATAGCGCGGTAGATCAACATTTAAATGTTACTGGGAAATCCTGGGTGTGAGACTCAGGACTGAGGAAACATGGCAAAAGCGAATGGAGGCCTATAATCAGTAGTGGGTGATACTTGGATGATGATAAAGTTAATAGTGACATTAACAACTTTGTCGTAAAGGCTGACCGCGCTGCACGTGTGATAACTAAGTTGATGTGTTACATCAACGATAACAATGAATGACGACAAATGATGCGTTTTTAAATAACAGTCGAGCAGGTGGCAAAGATTCTGTCTGCGGCGAAACACAAGCGCGCTTCAGACCATTTCTCGAAGCAGCAGCGCCGGAACATCGATATGTGGCTCAAAATGACAGAGGTACGTTAAGTGAGGCGCTGTGCACATCTAGCGGATATAACGCAATGGGAAACCAGTCTCCAGTATAGTATAAAATTTAATGAAATCAAATCGTATTCATCATATAACTGATAGATTACAGAAACTGTTTGTAATGGTTAAAAGCTAAGGAACCAAGATTGAGAAATCAGATAAGCGTGGTAGATTGATTATTTTCAAAATTGAATCAACTGCCATTTGTCCGTTAGATGTGCTTTGAGCCTTACGTCTGTCTGGTTCTTCGACCATGTTATAAAATGTATCTTGCTTGCGTCATACAAAAAGTTGAATTATCAAGCTTGCCCGTTTAATAAATTTTTCTATTCTAAACACATGAGCACCTTTACACAACGCTTTAAAGCAGATAAAACTTTGTCGAAGACCCAACCATTCCAATTTTTTTAGTGCAATTTTATGATTTATTACAAACTCGGCTATGACGTCATGCTTGGTGCTGAGTATTTCACGATGTTTTCTTCACTGTTATCAAAGTGCTACAATGCTTTTATATATTTTTTAAGTAGACATGTAAATACCTACATAGATGATATTGTATTATACAGAATGTAGGTATACTGGTGTCGTCGGCCTTACCTTTATCAGTGTATTCGCCGGTATGGTTGGTTGGTTGGTTGCCGGTAAACTTAGCTTTTTCAGAACTACCATTGTTCAGAGATCACTAACACACGATGACAAAATACCAATGAAAAGCTAGGTAATGCATGGTAACACAGGCTTCATATTGTGATTCTACGACATGGATCTATGTTGATGAGCTACTGCTGTACCAAGATGGAAGATCGGGAAATGTAGTGGAACCCTGGAGGATACTACGTTCGGTCTTTTGGAATGACGTACGTCTCCACTAAAGATGTGCCAGGATCTGTAGCTAAAATACCATTGAAGTTTAACAGCTACGCATCTCTACACATCTTGGTGGAAAAACACCGCCAAACTCACAGTAACTAACTTATAGCCTTTTTGATATTTTCTTCCATTTGAGGAGTGCAGATCGAGACGCGTAGATGCTGTCAATCTATCATAGTTCATAAGCTTTTTATAGTTGTAAGTATGTTATTAAACCTGCAAGTTTTTTTTTGTACCACTACAATGACAACAAAGCGTACGGCTCACTTGATGTTAAGCGGTTACCGTAGCCTATGTAGGTACGCATGCGCCAGAGATGTGGATCTAAAGTCTCATGTGCCTATAATTTCACCGGAAACCATACCCTTCGAACTGGAACACAGCAATGCGAGCATTACTGCTTGGCGGCAGACCTTACTGGTAGTCCTTCCACGGACGAGCTCTTTCACAAAAAACTCTACTTTGTATGCTGAGCAGCATAGAGGTTCTTAAAAGACTGATCCAGTCTGAGCCTCGGGTCTTCAAGTTACTTCACCGGCCTGGTATGGCGTCAGATGGAGCAAAATCAGTGACAATAGGTCTCTGAAGGAACCACTACGTTTCGAGGTAGAAAAGGAGCATCGTACTTCGGCGATTGGTCCTGTTCCTTTGGTCTTAGAGATAGTTGCGGCAAATCCGGCACTGCATCATTGGTATGGCGTTAGATGAAAAAAGCAGTCTTCGAGAAGGAACCACTACGATTCGAAGTAGAAAGCTTCTAAGGTGCTGCAGTGTGGTGCCCCAATTGTTCCGGAAGACTGACAGACGCGGGTGTAAGCAAATGCAGACAGCAAAATGGGTCATATCAGAAACGCTCACGTTATCTGATTTTATTTAGGGACCTATAGCTTAGTCTTCGTCTCGACGACATCATGTTAGGAAGGAGCTGGAAACAAATAACATAGTCATAGACGCCAGTTTCATTGTTCATCTTCAAATTGAGGTTTTAGTTAAGTTATCTGTTATATTGCCATTGAATATGCAGTTTTCAGAGCTTAAAAAAGAATGAAGAACATCTTTTTAGAAAATTACGCGTACAATTAACCAAAAGTATTGCCACGCGTATGCGTTGCTCTTTACAGAGTAGGTAATCATACACAACCTGGTTGGTGACCTAATGTTGATGGAATTGTACCCAAGAAGGCGACCACGACTATTAAATTACCTAATTAAATTTATCTTAGCAGTCAACTCAGTATTTCAACATGCTTTCAGTACCGAATACATTTATAAACTAGAACTTGTATTTCAGGAATTGGAAAACATAAAGGAAGAATTCAATATGATGTTCGATGACGAGGAAACAGAGAAGATCGGCCAGAAACTGATTCCCGCTGATAAATATGAACAGCTCAAGGTAAATTAACTACAAACTTTTATAAGTCTGTACCTGTAGAGCTCTGTAACTCGCCATCTCCCACCCAAGGGCGGATCCAGCATTTGAGTGGAGGGTGGGGTCACATACTCAAGGTCCTGCCAAGACAGACCCAAGAAACGGAGAAAACGAGAAAATTATGTGCGCAATGCCAATGCTCTCATACGCTGAAGGAAAACCTCGTGAGGAAACCGTATGTATGTCCATGAAATAAAAATTCGAAAGACATGTGCCATCCACCGATCCGGGTCCGCGTGGTGGATTATGAAGACCCAACCACTCTCGCTTGAGAGCAGGCCAGTGTCTCAGCAGTGGGAACATTAGAAGGCTGTCACTTCTTCACTTTTATTGAGTGTCCAAGGTGTACACTAATTATCATCATCACCATCATGACAGCAACTTAAACTACTTGACCATCCCGTCACTTGTCCACTTCATGTTTGTATTTGCAGGTCGAAAACGATACGTTGATTTGCGAGCTGGAAGGATACAGAAACGAAGCTCACCTCGCGAAAGACGAAGCGGAGAGAAAATTCGAGAAGTTCAAAGCGCATTATATTGCGCAGCAGGCTCTGCACGGAGGCAGACTCCCGCATCAGGTAAGCCACCATAGGCGGCCGATGTGGCGCGGCGGGCGAAGGTCCGCCTGCGACGCAGGAGGTTGCAGGTCCGATTCCCGCCTTGGAACAAATGTTTGTACGATCCGCAAATATTTGTCCCAGGTGTTCTGGGTGTTTTCTATGTATAATAAAACATATCTATGTATTGTATTGTATTAAGTATATCAGTCATCTAGTACCGATAACACAAGCATTAGCTTATGATGATGTGTGGATTGTCCAGTATTATTTATTTATTTATATAATAGGGTAAGTTCGTATGAGTAAGTGGCCAACTCTGGCGACATGTTTGATATTCCTGGCCTAACTAGCGTAAATTAACCTAGCTTGTTAGTCATTTCAAAGTGATCCTTTGTGATTTTATTGAATAAAACTGTTGACTTAATATTTATTAAGTAAGACTGTAGCTGTCTTCCGCCTATTATTGCGTCAGCCCGTCTCACGCCTACAGTGAGTACCTTACGTGTTAAAGGACGGCTTCACGGTGACAAATGCGATTTGTCACCTTAAGGGGACAAAACTAGGTGACAGATGGGAATAATCCAAATGGACGATAGCGACACATAAATAACCCTACAGGGTTATTTATGGCCAATGGCATCGGCCAGGCCTTTGCCCTCAGGTTGCTCTGAGCAGCACAGTTCACATATTATGTAGTTCTTTGTCTGTTGATTCATTTTGAAATAACATGTTCGAATGGAAGTTTTAAAATTTTTATCAGATGGGGTAGGTAAGTAGGATGTCAGGAAAATATTTCATAAGTTCTTTAAAATAAAAAATAAAAAACAAATAACAAAGTTTAGTTTTTCAAAAAATCTAAACGGTGCAAACATGGTTATTAAATCATCTGATTATACCTTCAAAAGTTATATATAATCGAACTTGTTAACGAAATAAATCTAAATTGTAAATTATTTACAGGCAGGAATATTTCCGCCCCTACCGCCTCCACCAATGCCGGCCATGGAAACACCGCCACTCCGCGGACCGCCCCCCACCCCCGACGAGATGAACTACGAGTACATGTCCCAGGGGATCAAGCAGGAGGCCAAGCTTGTCTCAATGCTGACTGCCTTCCTGCTAGCCCATCCTCTAGGAGCGACCATAGATTATCTAGCGTCCTACGTGAGGTCTATGGTACCGGGCGCTACGCAGAATTCAGTCAATAATATACTGATGAAGTATGGAGATATTTTTGCGCGGCAGAATAAGGATAGATGGACTTTCGTGCTGTTTGATATTGTAAAGCAGGAAACGCGTATGTAAAATGTTAGATTTTAAGAACGAAATGTAAATACCTACCTTATACTTATTTTTAGTGTTGAAAACAGCTATGAGTTTTTTCTAAGCTTTTGGAGAATAAATAAATTTGTATCTATTTAGGTTTATTTTTTTTTATACCTACCTACTTTGTATTTTATAATCAGTATTTTTTACCTTTTAGGTACTTTGAAATATACTCATTTTTGATTACAAGGTTTGATAATTTAAAAATTATCGACATACAAATACAAAGGGTCACGCACGCAGGAACAGTTACTATAATGAAGTCAGTGCTGAACTAAAGGGGCAGCAGTATGCAAGAATATTGAAGTCAGTACTGATCTGACATGACTCAATGTAAATCATAATAACAGCCATCAAAGAAACGCGATGGGTGGGGTGGGGCGGCGTGCCTGAGTTCGTTCGTTCGTTCCTATGAGTCAGTGGCCAATTCTGGTGACAGAGTTTCTAGGCCGCCCGAAGGCCTTTGTCATGGCCTAACAACTTTGAAAAAACCGGGACCGACTGCTTAACGTGCCCTCCGAAGCACGGGAGCGCTCAGTTGAAATTGCCACTGGCGGTCACTCATCCAAATGATGACCCCGCAGAACAGTGCTTAATTTCGTTGATCTGCTAAGAACAACTTAGCCAGCTCACGAGCGCGTCATTTAAGTAAACAACCGGTAGTACATAGATTAGTTCCATGGATGGGGAGAAGAGAACTATCTTTACAATGAGCATGTGTGTCAGACCTGTCAGTGTCAGTAGTCCCTGGAGCAACAGAAATGGAAGGCACAAATTAAAAAAAGAAGAAGAAGAAATGGAAGGGTAATGTTGCTTTCCTAGGGAATTTTGAAAGAAACGCCGCCATTTCTTTCCACGTTGCGTTGCTATGCGACAATCAAACTCGTGGCAAATAGTCACAGAGTCCATAAATGGAGAAGAAGAAAAAAAAATTATACGTTGACAATGTCAACTTAAACAACTTGACAAACAGACAGAGAAAACTGTCAATAAAATTAAAAAAGTCAAAGGCCATTAAAAAAAAATTAAAAAGTTTCCAAAAGTTGTGAAAAGAGAGTGGACGTGTTTTGTGTTTGTAAATAAAATAAATACGATAAAATGAAAAAATGGTGGAACTGGGTTCTTGGTGTAGCTCTATTCTGTTTACTTTTCGTTGCTGTGCCTTTGTCACTGAACAGAGAAGAATCAGAAGAGGAACTAAAGCCGATGTTCGACGACTACGTTAAAAAGTTCAACAAATCGTATCCCAATCCTGAGGAGTATCTTACAAGGTTTCAACATTTTGTGGTATGATATCGTTATATATTTTTGCGAATGTCACTAGACTAGTTTATTACGATTCTGAAGGTAATTTTCAGTCCCGTGTTCAAGATTATTTAATAATGTAGCTCAGTGAGATAAGCCCAAACAAGTTTCCCTGGTCTACCTATATTTATTTGTGCATTGAAAATAAATATCGTAATACATTATATCCAAATAAATATAATAGTTTGCATCTAAATTAGATACGATAAAATATCTGTATAGGCTTCGCAAAACATCGAATCGTAACACAGTTTTGACGGCATACCACGGTTATGTAGCATCATTATTGAAATATGGTGTCATTCTCTGGGGCAATTCAACTGAGGTAAACAAGGCTTTTATTACTCAGAAAAAGTGTGTTCGAGCGATCGTTGGAATTCCTTGGGAATCTTGCAAGTCTATATTTTCTGATCTAAAACTCTTGACACTGCCAAGCATGTATATTTTAGAAGCGGCTAAATTCGTTAAAGAACATCCTCATCTTTTTATGAGAGCATGTGATGCACCAGGTGTGTGAGAAATCCAGACAGAATTGTTTTATCTAGAGTACCTAAAACAACACTCTATCAAATGAATAGTTTCGCTATGTGTGGTCGTATATTTAATAAAGTCCTTACTGACACTAAAGAGTTACCACTAAGATTATTTATAAAAAAAGTTAAAACAATATTAATCGAAAAGTCTTTCTATACTGTAAATAAATTTCTAGCCTAGTAATACCTACTTATTTCAAATTGTAAATTTTCTTGACTTATGTTTATAAAATTGACTACTATTTTTATTATTATTTTATGATTCACCTTTTGACATTTAAGTGTATAAATTTGTTTTTGGATTATATTATTTTTAATTTTTGCATGCTGTGTCTACAGTGAGTGTGTGAGACAATAGTTTTAAGAACATCTAAACAACCGCACTTCAAGCAAATAAATCATTTCATTTATAGATAATTGGTTTCGCACACAGTGTTATAATTTAATTGAGATTACCTTACCTACCTTTCTATATCTCTTCCAAATATTTGCTTGGTGTTTGCATAATACTGTAAATTGTTTTATCCATTTAATAAAGTTTTGTGATAAAAATATAACTTAATTTTTCACTAACAAATGTATGTTTATATTGCCATAGACTGCAGTTCGAGAAATACATGCACTAAATGGAGAATCCAGGGGTCCGGAGTCATACAGAGCAAAGTATGGCCTCACCCATTTGTCAGATATGTCCAAAGAAGAGTTTCGAAATATTCACCTTTCCGATGAAAGGCAGGTTAAGGCACCTCATTTGTACGGTAAGAGCTGGAACAAATACAAGGACACAATGGTGAAGAATGATCCAATGAGATATGAGGTTGAAAAGCCTCATGAAAGCCATCAAAGAAAGAGATCTGACCATGGGAATGAGCCACACGATAATATCTACATTATCATCAGGAAAAAACGGGCCACATTGCCAATAAAAGTTGACTGGTAAGTATTTTAACGCAATTACTATTTTGCGAATTTTTTTATTTTTCAATTACAACAGTCAAGAGTTGTTTAAGAAACGACTTTTGAATTAATGCTGAAAATAATCTAAATGCCGCAGTAAGTAAGTAAGTTCAACTAAGAGTCAGTGGCCAAGTCTGGTGATGGTGGTTCAGCCAGTCTGCAGACAAAATGCCAGACACAATGGACAGCCTTTAGCTGACTTCAACCACTAACTTTTTGTGGCAGAATGACATTCTTCCATTTAAAAAGACACATCATTGTCCAAACAAAGACAATGACCACAGAAATATATTGGTTTTCCATGTGTCTTTTATATAAACTGTAATTCTCATGATTGAAAATTAATCAAGCATATTTCACTGAGATGATTGGAGAGAAGGAAGGGAGGCCTTTGCCCTGCAGTGGGACACTACAGGCTCTTAATAATTATTACTAATATAAATTCCCTTATCAGTACTATGTAAAAACTAGTGCTAAAAAAAATCTTAATTCTTATATCTGCCTATATTTAACTTTTAAGTTACTTCCTCATAATCAAAACTTGTCTATGATGTGACATTTCGAGAATAATAGGTATATTAGGCCAATATTTTTTTTTTATAGCTAGTAAAATGAATAATGCAATTCATAAAATTCTTCATAAGTATTTGTTGGTTCCTAGTCTTCAAACTGAGGTTGGTATAGAACTGGTTAGGTAAGTTTATAGAATGCTGTGTGTAAAAACTATTAGCTTTAACCAAAGTACAAAGCTAATAAATAAGTACTTGTGCCCACTAATTTATATAACTAACTAACTATACTATCATCATACTCCCACTAATTACACTATTACACTAATCACACTATCACACTAATAACACTATCACATCACACTAATATAATAAATGCGAAAGTTTAGATGTTTGGATGTTCCTCTATATCTCAACAACCACTAAAGCGATTTGAATGAAATTTCAAATATAGACAGATAATGACCGGGAATCAGGAAGGCTACTTTTTATCCCGAAAAAAAAAGCGGTTCGTTCTACGCGAACTAAGTCGCGTGTAACAGCTAGTCATCATCATCATGACAGCCTTCTAATGTTCTAACTGCTGGGACACTGGCCTACTCTCAGGCGAGAGTGATTGGGTCTTAATCCACCACGCGGACCCAATGCGGATTGGTGGATGGCACATGTCTTTCGAATTTTTAGTTCTTGGACATGCCGGTTTCCTCACGATGTTTTCCTTCACCGTATGAGAGCACTGGCATTGCGCACATCAATTTTTCGAACAGAAAAATCCATTGGTGCACGACCGGGTTTGAACCCACGACCTTAGGATCGGAAGGTGGGGTCACTACCACTAGACCACCGGTGCCCTTAACAACTAGTACTTATCTAATAATAGCGAAGACCTTAGAAAACCGACTATTTTTCTAGGACAAAAAGTAGCTATAAGCCTTAGGCGTTTTATTCCCGGTCATTATCTATCTATGTTTTAAATTTCAAGCAAATCGGTTTAGTGGTTTTATTTTATTATATTATATAATAGTAGAGTTCTCTGTGATAGAGCTTGTCCGGGGAAGGACTACCACCATACCTGTTTCTGCCGCCAAGCAGTAATGCTCGCATTGCACTTGACGTAATTTAATAGGCCGCCCAAAGGCCTCCGCCATGGCAACATCAAAAAAGAGCTGACAGCTTAATGTGCCCTTCAAAGCACCAAAATCTCAGTTGAAATTGCCACTAGCCGTCACCCATTTAAATTAAAATAGTACAAACTTTGTTTAGGGCTAGATGCCACTTTATAAAATGTCCTCCAATATTTTTTTTTGATCTAACTCAAGTCAAAATGTACTGCATAGTATTCATTGATAGCAGAGGTTAATGCCCTTCGTTGTTTAAAAATAAGAGTAGATGCAATAAAAAAGCATGTAACCTTGTTTGATGATAATAATTTAACCCCTCACCTAATTAAGGACAGATCTGTGCGAATAATAAAAATAATATTACAGAGAGTTGTACAATAAATAATATTGTGTGAAATCACCCAGAAGTAATCCAGCTAGTAGTTTTGACCAACTAAAAGGTTGCAGGTTGAAGACCGTTCGTAGTGGCTCGTCTACCGACAGACAGACCTACACCTATATCATTTATTTAATTTATTTACCTTTGTATTAATTTATACATGTGATCGAAACACATTTTTTGTCGTGTATTACCTAGCAAGGTCAACAGATTAAAACAAGCCAGTATAAGGCTGCGTTTCCACCAGAGATGTGCGAGGATGTGTAGCGAGGGATGTGTTTGTTAGGAACCAATATAATCACTTTATTTAGCTAGCGTCGCTCTGACAGTTTGAATTAAGTGATTCTATTGGTTCCTAACAAACACATCCCTCGCTACACATCCTCGCACATCTCTCGTGGAAAGAGTAGTAGAGTTCTCTGTGAGAGCTCGTCCGGGGAAGGACTACCACCATACCTATTTCTGCCGCCAAGCAGTAATGCTCGCATTGCGGTGTTCCGGTGTGAAGGGTATGGTTTCCGGTGAAATTACTGGCACATGAGGCTTTCGATCTTAGCCTCAAGGTGGCAACCCGCGAGTGATACCTCTGGTATAGCAAGCGTCCATAGGCTGCGGTAACCGCTTACCATCTTGTGGGCCGTACGCTTGGTTGTCACTTCAGTTGTATATAAAAAAAAACGCAGCCTAATACAGCCAGTATTATGCCAATATAAGATGGTATCAAATAAGTATCTATCAAATACCAGCAATAAAAAAAAAACGGGTTTTAAAACAACTGCATTACTTTGAACGTGTTCATTATTATTCTGAGCTTTAGACTATATCTGACGATTCTACCAAAATAACGTGATTTGAGAACCGACAAAGAAATACCTACTTTAAATTAATAGCCGTTTGTTCTATTTTCACATAACACACGTTCTACTTAAGACTCTGTGACTAAAGCGAGTTAGACCTCTTCGTATTAAAGGCACATTAATGTTTTCCATAAATTAAGTAACTAATAAACATGACCTTTCATTTGTACGAGTCTATACAATAGTAGGTATAAAACACTGTCGCTTCCCGCTGTCGTCCGTCTGACTGTATGTATGTATGTGCGCCTCAGAGGAAATTATTCTCACTATGTAAGTTCGTATGAGTCAGTGACCAACTCTTGTGACTGAGATTCTAGGCCGCCCGAATATTTTTAATGTCTTTGTTTATTGCTGTGCGTTAGTCTCGCTAAAACTCGAAAACGGCCGGACCGGTTTGGCAAATTTTGGTCTTGAAATGTTTTTAGGAGTCTAGGGTAGTTTTAAACAGTTAGAATAATATAGAAAAATGGCGAGAAAAACACGCGAGAGAAACCGCGTGGGTTAGCTAGTATAAAATAAAATTAAATACCTACTTGTCGTATTTCAGGAGAGACAAAGGAGCTGTTGGTCTTGTGAGAGACCAGGGTCTGTGCGGAGCTTGCTGGGCGTTCAGCACAGTCGCCAGCATGGAGTCCATGCACGCTATCAGGACCGGCAAGCTGGATATGCTAAGTGTGCAGGTCAGTAAACATCCTCGGACCTCTAGGAACGCAAGGTGGAGACTGGAGACTGTCTAATGAGAGCAGTAAGGGCCCTAACTCAGTGGATACCTACAATCTACTGTAGGTACTTTACGGTAGTGAACAAGTATTGTTACTGTAACTTTATTATTATTTTTTTAATTTTTACGGAATGTTTTTAATAACATATTTAAGTTCTTGAGGATTTTTTTTGATATATTGCATCTAAGTCAAACCTACCTACTAAGGTTTTTTCACAGAAATCAATTTCTGTGGGTTTTTTTAGATGTATTTAAACAACTCTGTAACAACGTATATACCTACCTATGTTAAATAAAATAAAAAAAAACTATATTTGGCTTGACACAAACCCATTTGTGCACATCTACTAGCTTTACGATCTTTTTTATGTCAGCAATTGTCGTTCCCCTGATGTTAAGCGCCACGCATGGCTAAAACAACTGCAGTGTCACTCAAATTTGAGTTTTAAAGTCACCCCGAGATGTTGATAAAATGTCTTATGGCCAGTAATTTAACTTGGTACACAGTAATGCTTGCACACTGATGCTTGCAGATCATCTGCTACTGCGGTGGTAACCACCAAGACGGACTCGTGCTGAAGAGTCCTACCACCAGTTAACGTGACAAGTCGTCCGTCCATCCCTCCAGATTCCTCACCATGTTTCCTTCATTGTCCAAGCAAAATTGAAATTCTAAATATCGCACAAACTTTTCCAAAAAAATTCGAGTCTCCCAACTGTTCTTATTGCGGAGTTATAGAAGATGTCCATCACCTTCTGGTGGAATGTGTTTGGAGTCAGTATGGGTGAACGCATGTGTATTCAATAAGGTTTGAATAATGTTAGATGTTGGCGCATTTTAAAGTGTTTTATCCGCCCCATCGTGTGATGCGGCTAAGACGCTTATTACAATGCTGTTTATTGACCGAGCGAGCGAAGCAAGCGAAGTGTCTCAGATTGGCCAAAAATGCGTTTGGATGTCAGTTTGTACGTTCAGTTTGTGTTCTCGCCTACAAGTCTCATTTTTCATCCAATCTGGTTAAAACTTGGTTATACAGGTTCTATGACTTTATAGAATTTGATTGTCGTCGGGGATTTTTGATAGGGGGCGTACAATCTCCTAAAAAGGACAAAAAGGGGGCTACTGAATATCTCCGCTTAATGTGATTTGATTTTGATGATTTTTATTTTATTTGAAAGGTAAGTATTTACTTTAAGTTCGTCTCATATTTGGTGAAGATCAGATCTGAGGATATTCGGCGTGATGAGCAGAATAGTTCCTCAAAATGCAGTATGTTGCTCACTTTCAAAGCTCACTTTACAAGTTTGTGCTTGCGAGGTCTACTGTTCGGAGAACTGCTAGTTTTAATCAAAATTTCAAATGCAAGCTGTAACATGGCTGACATTGTACGCAAAGCGACTCACAGCCCTTTGTAAATATATATGTAACAACAAAAAAAAAAACTTTTCATAATTAAAAACAATTTCAGCAAGTAATCGACTGCGCTGGACTGGGCAACAGCGGCTGCGCCGGTGGCGACATCTGTCTCCTCCTCGACTGGCTGCAACTCACCAATACAGCCGTCGAGCTCGAGAAAGAGTACCCGCTCAAGCTAACAGATGGCGCTTGCAAGGCGGTCGTGAAGAACGCCACGGGCGTGCGCGTTAGCGCGTACACGTGTGATAAGTGAGTTTTTATGTTTTTTTTTTGATTATGAAGAACTATAACTCATCACATGGCAGCCTTCTAATGTTCACACTGGCATACTCTCGAGTGATTGGGTGTTAATCCACCACGCGGATCCAATGCGGATTGGTGGATGGCACATGTCTTTCGATTTTTTTATTCTTGGACATGCCGGTTTCCTCACGATATGTTCCGGTTTCGGTTCTCACTGCCAGTGCACTCATACGGTGAAGGAATCACCGTATGGCTGACTGGCATTGCGCACATAAATTTTTCATAGCGAAAAATTCATTGGTGCGCGACTGGAATCGAACCCACGACCTTAGGATGGCGGGGTCACTACCACTAAGAAGTAAGTTCGTAGAACCAGTGGCCAACTCTCAACTACCACTAGACCATCAGTGCTGAGACTTAAAAACAATGTCTCGGGGTGATAAGCACAGTACAGTGCCACGCTGAACTTAAAAACTTTAAGCTTTGGGTGGTACTGCATCTGTTATGGTCAGGCGTGGTGTTTAACATCAGGTGGGTCACTGACTAAATAAAAAACTATTACTATTACTTACTATGACTATAGCTTACTATGATTATAACTTACTATGACTATAACTTACTATGGCTTTAACTTACTATGGCTATAACATACTATGACTATAACTTACTATGACTATAACTTACTTTGGCTATAACATACTATGACTATAACTTACTATGACTATAACTTACTTTGGCTATAACTTACTATGACTATAACTTACTATGACTATAAACTATTACTGATCATAGTTTTAGATGTCGAAGAAGACATAGATTCAAATAGAAATGGTTTAGTTTCGTAGACGCTGAAGACAAGATCCTGGAAGCTCTGGCGACCCACGGGCCGGTGACCGTGGCTGTGAATGCGATCACTTGGCAGAACTACTTGGGCGGAGTAATACAGTATCATTGCAGGTAACTGTATACAAATAAATAATCCTTCTATCCTACTATCTCTACATAATAGTGTACATTGGAAAAACCCTGCACATTATTAGCACTTATAGCACATACTACATTCATCATCATCATCATCATGACAGCCTTCTAATGTTCCCACTGCTGGGACACTGGCCTACTCTCAGGCGAGAGTGATTGGGTCTTAATCCACCACGCGGACCCAATGCGGATTGGTGGATGGCACATGTCTTTCGAATTTTTAGTTCTTGGACATGCCGGTTTCCTCACGATGTTTTCCTTCACCGTATGAGAGCACTGGCATTGCGCACATAAATTTTTCGAACAGAAAAATCAATTGGTGCACGACCGGGTTTGAATCCACGACCTTAGAATCGGAAGGCGGGGTCACTACCACTAGACCACCGCTCTCGCCGGTTACTACATTAGTAATACATAAAATTTTAAGAGTAGTAGACTTTTTGTGATAGTGCTCGTCCGGGGAAGGACTGCCACCATACCTATTTCTGCCGCCAAGCAGTAATGCTCGCATTGCTGTGTTCCGGTTCGAAGGGTATGGTTTCCGGTGAAATTATAGACACATGAGAATTTCGAACTACGTCTCAGGGTGGCAACCCGTGAGTGATACCTCTGGTATTGCAAGCGTCCATAGGCTGCGGGGTAACCGCTTACCATCTTGTGGGCTGTACGCTTGGTTGCCACTCTAGTTGTATAAAAAAAAACCTTCTATCCCACTACCTCTTCATAATAGCACTTAGTACATTACCAATACATTTTTACTGATGGATATAACATAGGTCATAGTTAGCAATGGTTCCCATACTAGATAAATCTGTATTGTGGGTACCTATACGATTTGCAAAGGGTTAGAGCTTCGGTATCAGCATAGTATAGGCCCTTTCCTCTAATTCGAAGAACGCCGCCCGCATCCGGTTAGCACGCACGCGTGCTGCCCGTATGATAGGAAAAACATGCATAACATGATACAATGCGGGCAGCCTGCATGCGGATCAGATCCGTGCGCGGGTGTAAATAAGCATGACATGAAAAGGGCCCTAAAACAAAATGGCTTCCCGCGTCTGTCCTTTTGTATTTATGTACGCTTAGATCTATTAAACTACACAACGGAGTTTAATGAGGTTTTTATCAATAGATAGAGTGATTCTTTCGGTAAGGTAAGCTGCTGTTAAAACAGAGCTGTATTATGGGTACTAGATGACTGATATATATTTAATACAATACAATACATAGATAGATATTTTTATTATACATAGTAAACACCCAGAACACCCGGAACAAATATTTGCAGATCCTACAAACATTTGTCCCAAGGCGGGAATCGAACCCGCAACCTCTGCGTCGCAGGCGGACCTTCGGCCACCGCGTCACATTGGTCGTCAGTTATAAATAATTGAAATTAATTACTTCCAGTGGCGCAGCAGTGGATTTAAACCATGCAGTGCAATTAGTAGGCTACGATCTAAGCGCGGACGTACCCTACTACATCGCGAAGAACTCCTGGGGAAGCGACTTCGGAAATGCTGGTTACCTGATGCTAGCTATCGGCAGCAACATCTGCGGACTGGCGAACGAGGTCGCCACTGTTGACGTCTTATAGATGCAGTTTCTGCCGCCAAGCAGTAATGCGAGCATTGCTGTGTTCCCACAGAACTATATTTAAGTAGAATGAGTGAATGTATGTATAGTTCTCTCGGCGGATCTAGGCTTCCCTGAAGTTAGCCGTTTGTAATGCGCAAAGACAATTTAGTTAGAAAAAGCTCCATTGCGCATCGAAACGGCTAACTTCACGGAAGCCTAGATCCGCCGAGAGAACTATTATATACCTCGCATGCAGAACTGGCTAAGTAAGGGCTGAGTAACCTCTTTACTCGCCGCGAAACTCAGTCCGCTCCCAACTGGAGGCGGTGTGGTGGTGTGCCAGTGCCTAGGATCGGTTTGCCGCGTGCTAATCGATGCTTTAAAATCATTCATTTTCGCGCGGCTTATGTTTCCTATCACTAAACATTTGTGTGTAAAATACTAATACGCAAAATGTTACACGCTCGGTTTCGATACAAATCGACGAACTATTTCAATCTACTTAAATATAGTTCTGTGTGTGTTCCGGTTTGAAGGGTATGGTTTACGAGGTCGTCACTGCTTACGTTTATAGATGAAGTTTCTGCCGCCAAGCAGTAATGTGAGCATTGCTGTGTTCGGGTATGGTTCCCGGTGAAATTACAGGCGCATAAGACTTTAGATCTACGTCTCAAGGTGATACTTTTGGTATTGTAAGCGTAAATTATACAACCTTCTATAGATATAATGATATATAAACTGCCAAGCAGTTACGAAGGATAGAAGGAAAGAAAATATTTTATTATTTTATCAGTTGTATTGTATGTATACTGGCCCGCAAAAAATTAATACACCTAAATTTTTGGGGTGTCGACCCACCTCAATTTTTGGGAGAAAAATCGACCCATACGTTGGGGTGGGTCGATTTTTTTGCAGGCAAGTGTTGTTATAAATCGCTGGTAAAAAGTAAATGCGACATCTCGCAATACAAGGTGTTCCAAAATAGCATATAATATAATATATATAGTAATAATAAAACAACCCGAAAAGGGGTGATTCAGTGTGAAACACTGAAAAAACATCAATAAAAAACGGAAAATAGTCAAATAAGTTGCCTCAAATAAGTTGGCAGATAAAATGATTGTTGGTCTACTGATTTTTATCGTGTTTTAAAAAAATCAAGTCTAAGTCTTACAAGATATTATTTTGTACAATACATAATTAGACACGTATTTGTAATATAATATTATATATTTTACATCATGTTAAAATTAACATTATTCTAAATTAAGTATATCACAGGATGTGAATTGTGAAATCACCAAATACTCGAGAAAGTACAAACGAATGCCAGAATTTATAATATCTTTAACCCCCTAATTCATAAAAGACACTGTCTTTTCAGCGGCTTGTTGAGTATTGTATTTTGTGATTCTTATGTCAATGAACAAAAATGGTCATGTTACCTAATAATAATCGTTTAAAACACTAATAATTATACCAAGCCGCGACTAGTGTTTTCATGAGGGCATGTTTGTCTTATTCATAATCATACTATAAACCTCTGCTAACGTACCGTTAGCTGCAACTGTACAATGTCCAATATGCATTTTCTAAATACTCTTTTAAATTGAAAAAAGATGTCTTTAAGAGACTAAAGGTGCCTTTGAAAAATATTATATTGTTACTCGAATTTATTGTTTAAGAAAATTATTATGTTTATAATTGCATTTACATGCCAATTGATATTTAAACATAAAATTTGCACATTATGTTATATAAGCAGCTTAGAGGTTAAAATACTCCTAATAAGGTGCCTTTGAAAAATTTTACATTGTTAATCGAATATAATGTTTGAAATGCATTTACATATCAATTGATATTTAAATGCAGTTTATTTTTATTCTTGCCAGCTGTTAACCGCAATGAGTGCGTATTGCGCCACTGGCGGTCACCCATCCAAAAGGCGACCACGCGGTGCTTGACTGTAACTGAACTGAACTGGTACGTAAAAAACTAATTCTTTGAAATATACCAATATCTCATAATGCTAATAATATAATTAAGTCTGATTTTTAGTATAAGTAGGTACTTCGATATACCGTCCAGAATCTATACAATACAATTCAGAAATTTACGTAAGCTTTACAAAATATACAATTTTTTTATATGTTTTATCAAATACTCTATTGTATAGTACCTATATGTATATAGTAGGTACTATGTAAAATTATATAATATGTTGTTTCGTATTTAAGTAAGTCAATAACCATTAAATAATAGTACAAAAATAGTAATATACACAAAATGAAAAAAATACTAACAGAATGTACAGGGTGTACTTCCAAAAACTGGAACATTTTTAATTATTCACACATAACTACATCACTGAAAAAAATTTACAATTTTAAATTTTTTACTTAGTGCCAAATTTTTATTAATTTCTAGTGTTATTTCTGAATGAAAAGTTATAAATGTTAGTTTTTATTTGAAATCGTAAATATTTTATTCATAACCACAGAGTATATTGATATTTTATAACTCTCGTATTGCCAGAGGTCTACTCTTCCGGTTAGATGCGATACTTATTGTGATACTTATCGTGATACTCCCTCGCATCTACGTACAGGTCTCTACCTAGTTAGAGCGAGGAACTCAATGCAACACTGGCACAAAGGTCTTTTCAAACAGCATTTTTTACTTACAAGAAACAAAATATTTGTTAATATCCTATAAAATAATGTTGTCTAAGACCATTTTTACTAAATTAAGATTTTTGATAGATTTTTTTTGATACTTATCGTGATACTTTTCTTGGTCCAGCTTCTGTCTATGAATGCTCTGGGGGGTAACCACAAGCTCTAAAGCAGTATTGAAATAATGTAAGGTTGACATTTCGGCATACAAAAAAAACAGCGTAATATCTTTTGACACTGCAACATCATATCCATTTAACTATGTACACTTTGACACCTACTCATTCGAACCATTTGGCCGTTTAGTCATAATAGTCATTCAGTATTCAGTATTCAGTATCATTTATTGCATCATAATTATGAGGGTAATACATGTCACAGGTCTTATGTAATATTAAATAATATCAGAGCAGCCAACACATAGCTATGTACCCAGTAAGGGTGTTGCACTATAAGATTGAGTAGGAGCGGACCAATTTTAGTATTAATGGATAGGTACCTAGTTTGTGATAATAATAAAATAATAAAATCATTATTTGGGGTAGCAATAAAACCTATCATTATTGAGTCACTGAGAAACTGATCAAGTGTATAATAGCTTTTTTTTAATAGCTTTTCTTTTAATTCTTTTTCTATATTTTTAATACATTCAGGAACTTTGTTATATATTTTAACAGCCATTGTATACGGACTTGAGCTTGAGCATTTATTGATAATAGATATTATAAGTCAAATTACATTGGTAGGTATTACCTAAAATAAAACTATTTCTACAGCAAAGTAGCCCACGTTCACATTAACAATGTCAAAATAAAAATCTATGAATTATAATTTAAGTATAAATAATAATAATAAATGTCACAATTAAGATAGTATTACACAATAAATATATGAATGAATGAAATATAAATTATACAGCCATGTCCTGTAAACATTTCAATATTGCTATAAGAGTTTGTGGTTACACCCTGAATTTGGTTGTCACCCGACAAAGTTGAACTACGATATTTGCCATTAACGCTTAAGAGTAGACTCCCAGGACTCCAAGGTTCTTGTAAATACGTCATTTCTTATCACAGGACACATGCTGAAACTGCTTTAACATTAACGTCCTTGGGATATCAAAATTCAAATTAAATCAAAAGTCTTTATTTAGTAAAAAGGGTCTTAGACAACATTATTTTATAGGATATTAACAAATATTGTGTTTCTAGTAAGTAAAAAATGCTGTGTGTAAAGACCTTTGTGCCAGTGTTGCATTGAGTTCCTCGCTCTAACTAGGTAGAGACCTGTACGTAGATGCGAGGGATCTCTGCTTCAGCTAATACTCGTGTAACTTATTGGACGTGAATACTTTGACGTGTGCAAAAGTTGAATAAAATGGAATTCCCATACAAAAGTAAAATAGTCCCTAAATTATGGAAACTGTACGTTTACAGTTTTCGGGTCATGTCTTTTTACAAGTCAAGTAGTAAACAAAATGTGAATTTTTTTTTTTTTTTTTTTTTTTTTTTTTATACAACTGAAGTGGCAACCAAGCGTACGGCCCACAAGATAGTAAGCGGTTACCGTAGCCTATGGACGCTTGCTATACCAGAGGTATCACTCGCGGGTTGCCACCTTGAGGCTAAGATCGAAAGCCTCATGTGCCAGTAATTTCACCGGAAACCATACCCTTCACACCGGAACGCAGCAAATTGCACTGTTGTTTACGTTAGTGCCATAAAAAACTCATTTAATTAAATAATGTAATTGATTCTCAAATTGTACTAACATAGTAAGTATAAAATGTTGCCTTTGTGTTATTTTTATATCAATAAATGTTTACATAATTGAATTTTATTTGTATTTTACCCGCAGCTTCGCTCGTCAAAAGTTTGTGATCGGTTGTATAAAATCGCCCACTGTATTATAGAGTCCGCTAAATAACTTTTTTTTTTAAAATGCTATAAAAAAAACTACTGAATATTTTCTCAAATTTCTTTTTTTATTTGAAAGTACAATCTTTCCGGTTAATAATGGAAAATAATTTCATTCAAATGGCAGCCTCGGCTGGCCATGCAGTAGCCTACACGATCGGTCCAATTTTTAAGCATAATTTTTAAGTTATTTGGCGGACCCTTTAGTTAGCTTTAGCTATAATATATAATAATAGCACTTTATTGAGGACACAAGAGTACAAAGTGTAAACTATACTAGGTATGTAGTCCTACAAAAGGTGGTCATATCGCAGAGAGCGATTTCTTACTGACTACCTATTTAGGGCACAAAGGCTGTGCCAGTGGTGACAAGGTTAACAGTGTGCATAATCGCCTTCCCCCGAACTAATGTAGAACTAATGTAGTAGTAGTAATGTAGCTATTACCTTTTCGTTTTTATAATATGACGACCAATGTGGCGCGGTGGGCGAAGGTCCGCCTGCGACTCGGAGGTTGCGGGTTCGATTCCCGCCTTGGGACAAATGTTTGTAGGATCTGCAAATATTTGTTCCGGGTGTTCTGGGTGTTTTCTATGTATAATAAAAAATATCTATCTATGTATTGTATTGTATTAAATATAAATCAGTCATCTAGTACCCATAATACAGCTCTGTTTAACAGCAGCTTACCTTGGGCTAGATGATGCTGTGTGGATTGTCCAGCATTATATTTAATATTAGTGAGTGATATTTCAATTTATTTTTGTTATCCTTGTATGCAATAACTACAAATATTATAACATTACAAAAACTATCTTTTTACCTTACATACGAGAATAACCGATTTTGCGAACATAGTACAGGATAATTCAAAAACCGACAGTGTAGTGATGAAGTTGTAAACAGTTCACAATGCAGAGTAATAATAAGTACTATGTGCATAGGTATATTACTTCGTATGAGTCAGCGGCCAACTCTTATGACGGAGTTTGTAGGTCGCCCGTAGGGTTATTTATTATGTACTAGCAGACCCTTCCTCTTGAATCTGTCTATTAAAAAAACCGCATCAAAATCCGTTGCGTAGTTTTAAAGATCTAAACATAATAGGCAAAGACAGTGGGAAGCGATATTGTTTTATACTATACATATAGTGAAGCTGTAGGTAGTCCGTCTGTCATTACGTCAGGTCGTCCCTTACCCGTATGGTGTGTACGGACCCGTCAATTTAAGTACCACCAAAGCACTGAAGCGCATGATCCCACACTGGGACTTCCGCGTCGTGGGTATCAGAAACTAAGAGTACAAACTTAAACTACCTCTACTTACTATGGTATGGTACTTACTAGGTAGGCACCATTCACAACGCCCAAAACCGGAACCAACCGGAACTAACAGGTATTTACAGATCATGCTAATACTTTCTTTACTATTTAGCAGTGGGAATCAAAGAAACCGGCTGGCATGTACTAAAGTTCGAAGGACATCCACCAAACCACCTTGGGTCCGCGGATCCAATTTTCCCACTTGAGATTAGGCCGTTGTCCCATTAGTAAGAACATTATTTTACGCATGCGCCGTGTTCTCTTCAAGAAGGCCGTACACTTGTAATATTAACATTATGTCAAAAACCTATAATGTAAGTTTATGGTGTAACGTCCAGTTTAGAGAACGATTAATAAAAAAAAAAAACATCTGTCTGAATATAAATGTAGTGTTCATACTCTTTGTGCGCAAAGCCTATTACGGCATTACTACTCTTAGGTTGTTGATTACATAAAGGTAATAATAATACCAAGTTAACTGAATTTTATTTTATTGTGACTAGTTGTTGCTTGTGCTTACATTTTATATGTATACTAGCAAAATGTCATATAGGTTGTTATATTGTGCAATATTGTTATGTGGGATAATACTTATAAGGCTACGGTATATGGACTATAGAGCCATACGTTACAATGATTATCTACGAAAGTTCAACAAGAGTTATAGTGAAACAGAGTTTCGTCGTAGATTGCTGTATTTCGAAGTAAGTAGGCAAATAGCCGTATTAAAACAGGTCGATATTTTTAGTTTATTTCAGAAAATATCCTTCCCTATAAATAAAATCACCCCAAGCGGGACTTAAACCCACAACTTCCGCTTGATACGCGGGTGCTCTACCAATTGAGCAATTGAGACATTATGGAGTGGAAAGTTGTGGGTTCAATTCCCACTTGAGCCGAAAAACGCTTTGGGATAATAAAAACTTCTGCGAGATATGACTGTTACATGTTTTTAGGAATCTTTAGAAGAAATACAGACACTGAACAGTGGCCCGTTCAGCACCGGAGCAGTGCATGCACTCACGAAGTTTTCCGACTGGTCCAAGATGGAAGTATCTAGAAAGTTACTACAGAAGCAAAATGATTGTAATACCCTCTCTTCAAGAGGCTCATGGGGAAAGGAGTCCTTTCGAGAAAATCTGACTGTCTCGGAAGCATTTGATTGGTCAGTAAAGAGTTGCCTGATCATAGAGACGTCAAGCACTGATGGTGGTATCCAATTATATATCCCTTCCTAAGTTTATGGGTTCAAAACCGGTTGTGCACCATTGAAAAAAATTATCTGCGCAATATTTTGCCAGTGCTCTCAATACTTATCCCATCAAGGAATCTTAACCTTAATGATAACCTATAGAAAATTAATGACCTACACAGTAGGTTATGCTGAAGGTCAATTCAATTCAATTCTTAAGCAGGGAGAAACAATGATCGGTGGATTAGATGTTAAAACAGACTTTATCTTCTTCCTGCTTAATTCTAGAAGTTGAATTGCTTTCTTAGCATTCCTACACATTAAAAAAAAAACACACCCTGCAAATTACAGTTCTCTATAAAACCGTTTTGGCTCATGTTTGGTCAGTTAGTAACACATCGATATTATAATATACTAGCGACCCGCCCCGGTATCGCACAGGTGCTTAAAAAACTACGTAGGTATAAAAAACTTACTGCTTCCAGGAGAGAACAAGATGGAATAATTGGTCCCGTAGATGACCAGAAGCAGTGCAATGGTTGCTGGGCATTCAGCATAGTTCGGAACATGGAGTCCATGGCTGCGATCGATAAGAAGGGATATGACCCACTTAGTGTACAGGTAAATTGATAATTAATTATCTTCAAAAGGGGAGTTTGAAAACTTTTAAAAAGTCGGCAATGCAAGTGACCTCTAGTATTGCGTCCATAGGCGTGATACCTCTAGTATTGCGTCCATAAGTAACCACTTTACATCAGGTGGGCCGTATGCTTGTTTGCCACCTTGGTGGTATAAAAAAAAATCCACTAGTGGTCAGTGGTCACCCATCCAAAAGGACATAACGGAGGCCTTCGGGCGGTTTATTAACTCCGTCACCAGAGTTGGCCACTGATGAATACGAGCTTACATAAGACTTCATAATACTTATGACTGCCTTTATGACTTTATGATGCCCAAGTTTCGTAAATTACATGTAGGTAAAGTACTCATCATAAAGTACCCATGTATCATAAGCCACGACCTTGGTGGCGCGATGAGCGAGTACTTACGGGTGGTTGCGGGTTTGATCCCCGCTGCGGGACATAGTTTGCATGATCGCTACAAGCTTTGCTTAGTTTAGGCACAACAGATATTAGTACTACGTACAGAATGGCCACTCCCTACCTCCCACCGGTTTTACTTATCTCACCCGGTCGCAAGTTTGCCGGCACTGAAGCTAAGGGCCAAGGCACGTTTATTTTGATTTTGTGTAGGTCCAAGCGCGCGCATGCCAGAGCGAAAGTGTGCTTCTCGCTCTTGCTATTAGCTAAGTGGGACAACCATGACACTCGCACATACAACAGCACCGTTTACGTACACAAACTATGCGTGTGGTGATTGCGACATGTTTCTTCATAAATTTTATTGAGAATGTCCGGGGCGTGGTTTGGGGCTAGATGGCGTGTGTTAAAATGTCCGCTAATATTTTATTTATGTTCTAGCAACTTCTTGACTGTTCTTCCGTCAACGATGGATGCATTGGCGGAAATATTGATATGGCTATGGAATATCTCTATCTTCATAAATATAAGTTGACAACAGAAGATAAGTACCCTCTCATACTGGTTGATGAGCCTTGCAAACAAAATCCATCTAAGTTCGAAGGGAGGGGGATCAAAAGGTTCAAGATCCTTTGGTAAGTAATGTTGAAGCACGGAAACTCACGATATATCGGTAGGCTCCTTGGTTAAGTACTTCTGTGGTAACGACAGACACTGGAAAAGACGAAACTAAAGATTGTATTTGTGGGTAGGTAGTGAAGTAAGCACTTAGGTATTATACCTAGGTGTTATTACCTATATATACCTACTTACTTACTACATTATAATTTTTTTTTTTATTATTAAATGGGATTTTTACAATTGAAACGTTGGTCCGATATAGATTAGGTAGGTAACTACCTATGTGTCTAGGTGTAGGGTAAAAGCGGGTAATCCCGGTCAGGTGACAATACCGGTCACCCCACTACCTTCCAAATTACAACGTCTATGCGCATACACACAACGATAGAGGGTAGCGTGAGAGATCCCCCTGCCAACACACCAGCCCCCGCTCAGTCCGAGCACGCGTTGAGGAGAGCCCCACTTCAGTTCGTTTCGCGCCACTTTGTTGCAACTTTTTAGCCGCGGAACATAAGAAGTAAGAGTCTTAATTTTCATTTTTTATTTATTATGAGTGTAAATTATTGCCGTGCAGTTATAAATCTTTCCATGTAATCATAGATTTCAAGCACTTTAAGAATGGTTTTTGTTAAAATTATTATTACTCAGAAAAGTATACAGGCGGGCAATACCGGTCAGCATGACCGGTATTAGCCATACCTCCTAATAGTATGAACCCCGCTAGTTATCTTTGCAAGTAGTTTATATTTTTTGACTTTTTACCCGACTGCCTAAAGAAGGGGGTTATGTTATTTAAGAGTATGTATGTATGTTTGTATGTAATAAAACATTGCACGCTCTGCAGTCTAAACAGCTTGATGAATTTTGACCTGACGTGTTTTTTGATTTGTCTAAATTTTAGGATACATAGGCTATATAAATTATATTTACAGGTGTGTCCAGTGTGGACTATGCTCACGCTGAGTGCTCGGGTTGTGAATCCCGCAAAGGCTACGTGTGCAATTTATGCCGCTGAAAAGCTTGACCGGAATTGTCAACCTGCCGACCGGTATTGACCGCCATATCGTACAATACCGGTCAAACCTACTTTTTTTTAAGTGCTGATTGTACCAAACTTTTCATTAATATTGATCTCAATTGTTGTTATTATGTAAGATAAATACTTTAAGTTTGCTTTCACAGAGGTTTCTAAAATAAATGTTGATTTGTTTCTGAGTACCTACTCGTTAGTTTTGCTTAAGTGACTGGCAATACCCGTTCTTACCAGAGACATCACGATTTTTGCCACTTCAAGAATGCTTATTTTACCTACTGTCTTTAATTTTAAGCGAAGTAGCGCAGAGAAAAAATGATGTTCCACAGTTACTTGAAAACATAAAATTAAAAGTCCCAATCAGTCAGACATCCGACACGGCGGCAATCCCGTTTAGTTCCGCTAAGTGTATGCAAAATTTTTATTTCAGCAAAACAGTCACTGTATTCAACAACCTGTCCCTGAACTTGACCTATTTGACTGCAAAGTTTAATCTTTGTAACAGTTTTTGACCAGTATTTTTTTATCTTATCTACAGCATCATTCGAAATAATGGTTTATTCTTTAATACAGCTATCTGTATCTTTTAAATTACAATATTTTGTCAGAGCACTGGTGGCCTAGTGGTAGTATCTAACCAATCCTAAGGCCCTAAGATCGGATTTTTCCATTTCGTAAAATGTATGAGCATTGCTAGTGAAGGAAAACATCGTAAGGAAACCGAGACGTTGAAGAACTGAAAATTCGAAGGACATGTGCCATTTACCGCATTGGTGGATTCAAATCCAATCACTTTAGCTAGAGAGTAGGCCAGTGTCCCAGCAGTGGGAACATTACAAGACTGTCATGATGATGGATTCCTAATATTTCAGCGCAGTTACATGCACCATCACGGGACTCATACGTTTTTTTCCAAGTTGAATGACTTTATTTTCAGCTCGGTGTCAGACGAGGTTCTCATGGAGAAGGTGCGTCATGGCCCTGTCATAGTGGTGCTGAACCCAATCAACTGGCTCTCTTACAGCGGTGGCGTGGTACAACGGAACTGCTAGTAAGTTGGAATAATTGGGTAACCAATGGATTTAAATTATGATTAATTTATTCCATCGTTATTTACGAAGGTGTGCTTTTGAGAACGGTCTTCTAGCAACAGCGTAAAGCTATTCAAGAGGCATAAAAGAAATGTGTAGCATTAAGGGCTAGTTTCGTGTAATACGCATGAAATAGAAATAGTCAAGTGGATTCATTTTTGATACTTTAATCCAATGACAATTCCTGAGTATTAGCTGAGGCAGAGATCCCTCGCATATACGTACAGGTCTCTACATAGTTAGAGCGAGGAACTCAATGCAACACTGGTACAAAGGTCTGTTCACACAGCATTTTTTACTTTGAAATTGAATTCCGATCCAATTCCAATTTCAATCCAATTCTAATTTACCTACTGCTGGTTTTGTTCATTGCTGTGTTTGTAATTTTGTTACAATTTAAATTCCAATCGGAGTTCAGTTCACTGCATATTATATTATTGAGATTATTTTAAGCTAGGTTTGCACTTAGTACAACATGTCATAAATCCAATAACGATTAATTGGAATTGCATTGAGGAGTCAGGCACCATGCAGTACCGAGCATGGGAATTCGCGGTTGGTTGTCGACCTCGATAAAACGGATTATATCGAGAAGTATATTTCGCACAGCGGATCTAGGCTTCCGTGAAGTTAGCCGTTTGTGATGCGCAAAGACAATTTAGTTTGAAAAAGCTCCATTGCGCATCGAAACGGCTAATTTCACGACGGCCGAGATCCGTCGTGAGAACTATAGGTAATATCCAATTCTTTTAGGAAACACAAAATCACACGAATGCAATAATAACACCAATCACATCACATATAATCACATCACACTATACATAATATATTATATAATACTAAATGCAAAAGTTTGAATGTTTGGATGTTGTTACTCGACAAACACTGACATGATTTGGCTGAAATTCAAAACATTACATAGATAATTACTAGATAGAAAAAGTATGGTTCCTGCGAACGAAGTCGCGCTCAACAGCTAAGATAACAGTTAGGCCATGCCAGAGGCCTTCGGGCGGCCTAGAAACTCTGTCACCAGAGTTGGCCACTGACTCATACGAACTTACTTACTTACAGCTAATAAATAAAATTTTATAAAAAGGAGTTGTTTCACGTAGTATGGAGCCGGGCCTTGGTCTTTTGTATGGGTCTAGATAGTTAGATAATTATTTTTCAGCAACTTTTAACATTTACAGCTCCCACAGCCTCCGCTATGTCCACGCAGTCCAGGTAGTTGGCTTCGACACTACCACCGACGAGAACGGAGAGGAAATACCTTACTACATCATCAAGAACACTTGGGGCAGTGATTGGGGCGAACGGGGCTTTATACGGGTCGCTAGGGGCAACAAGAACCTATGCGGGATTCGTAACCACATCGGATTTCTTGATGTCGATTAGGACCATTGACCGTTGATACTAACGGCACGCTTTGGACAATCTTAAGATTTCAAGATTTCAATATTTCAAGATATTTATTTGCATAAATAAGTGTTACAGAAGGTCTTAAAAGTAATATGGCACTTAGAACTTAATTAAGAATGTGTATGAACGCATTTTTGAAGCATTTCATTTTAAAAAGCGATCTAGAAACTCAGTGGTAGTGGTGCAGTCGATCCCGGCTTTTTCAAAGTTGTTAGGCCATGACAGAGGCCTTCGGGCGGCCTAGAAACTCTGTCACCAGAGTTGGCCACTGACTCTTACAAACGAACGAACGAGTGGTGTCGATTCTGTTGTTGCATTTTCTAAACTTAGTTAAATAAAACATATTCTTGGCATGAGCCTCACCTAGTTCGATTGGCACCACACTGAAGCTTTATGATAAAGAGGGATCATCAAAAAAAAGCTAGGAACCCAGCCGAGTTTGTTGCCAGATTCTTCTAGGCTGGGCGCGTAGAACTGGCGTAAATTCACCGAGCTTTAAGACATTTCAAAATGATCCTTGTGAGTTTATTGAAATAAATCATTGACTTTGACTTTGACTTTATCGCGGTCCTTTGTATTTTAATTCATTAGAAAAGGACGGCAATAATTTTAGTTAGTTTAGTTTAGAAAATGTTACAGCAGAATCTACCCCACGTTCGAGTTAGTGTTAGGTTTTTTCGCTAGTTGGGTGTGAAATGTATGAAATAATGGCGTCATTGTCACCTGGAAACGGTGCCTTTTTTATGAGTCTCATGGTTGGCATCAGCATTAATTACAGCATGCATCGCGGGTTTTTTCGCGTTCGTTTCTTGGTGTTGTGACCTACACAAAAACAAAGTATAGGTACGCATACCTACGTATTGTTAATAGCCCTTAGCTTCAGCGCCCCTGAAAGTACCCTCGAACTCGCAATCGAGGTGAGGTGGGGAGTGACCATTCTGTACAGGTATCTACTAATAAAATTATAATCAGTTCTGTGCCGGATTATTCCAACTTTGATTTAATATTTGCTTTAAATTAATTTAATTTGAAAGAATTTTAGATTTTAGAACTTCAGTTTGTGTAAATTTTAGTTAAGATTATTTAGTTTGAAATATTTAACTTATAATTTACCTTTTTAAGTATTTATTTCTATTACCTATGTATCTATAAATATTATTTGTGTAATATTGACTCTTTTATTTAATATCATTATTAGATTTTAATCTAAGTTAGATTTAAGTTAGTAGTTGTAGTAGTAGGTAGTTAAGTAGTTACAAATCTTTTTAATAAATCGTATGTCAACTCACACAGAAAAACTCGCACCAAATTGTGTGAATTGACGAAACGCAAAGATTAGTAAACTAAGTATTTTTTTATATTCTTCAACTCGCACCATTTTTGAAAGCAGGTGTTTTATTAGGTACATTCAAAGACGAAAACATTAGTATCTAAGATATGAATGTCAGTGAGAGAGGACCATGGAGTCAGTCGAGACCCCGTGCCATCAAAGTTACGTGATTTCCTTCGTGCGAGTATCTGAGGGTTGTGGTACTCTGTGATTAGGATAAAGTATAGGTACAGGGTCTTTTATCAATCTGACAAATTAAAGAAATAGCTTACACACATAAAAAAAAACTCTTTATGTACTACCTACTCAATGCTTAATACTTACTCAATAGTTTTATTGTCATCACATTGCGACATAGGTGAAAATATAAATCAAGGATCTGCGTGCATCCACACAAATACATGTGTACCAACTCCTGTGGTACTATCTTCGATTTTTTCTCGAGTAAGTAAATCGATTATGTTTTTCTGATGATGTATCATCTATTTATCATAGCTACTGAACAATACATAAATTTTAATAGAGAACCGACTATGGTGATCATGCTAGTCGGGATAGTTACCCAAGGAACTACGTCATGGCCTCATTTAAATACCTTTAAACACGTAATATACCTATTATAATACCTGCTGACATTTGAACAGTTGCACACCGCTTTCGTCCTTTGAATGACATGGTGGTATCCATTCGTCAGGATATTGCGGTGGCTGTGTCCACTAACTATCAGTTGCGGGTTGACGCTAGCTTCATTTATAACCGGCAGTGCGACGGAACTTCACTTCAGTCAGATACCGGCACTTGCGAAGGACGTACGTGTAAGTTTCTTACATTTTATCAATTTGTTTTATTTAGTTCTTTTAAATAACTGTGGTTTTTATCTTTCAGATAGGGATGTGGTTTTAAATGTTTATAAACTCGGATTCATACCCACGTTTTGTTATTCGTTTAATTAGGTATTGTACCTAACTCTTTGCCTACTTAATAATTGTTTGCTAAGGGGTAATAAGCTATTTTATCTATTAGCTAGGTAGTTGATAGGTATCAAGGAATTGCTGAAGAGCACTTGTCTATGTAGGTACTCGTACTTAGTCTTTTGTACTAAGATAATAAGTACCTTTATTTTATAGGTAGTAAGCGAGATAAGTCTAGCTACAGCATCTTATAATTTGAAATATAATTTTTGATTATTATTAGCCTGTACCTATCATCCCACTGCAGGGCAAAGGCCTCCCCATCCCCCTTCCAGTACGGTCATGTAAATAAATATAATTTAGTTTTACTAAATTTCTATGTTATCATATCATCACAGTTGCATTTTAGCATTACCATTAGGTACCACATTTTGGTTACTGAAATACGCTTTTTATGCATTCTTGTATTGTAAGTAGGTACCTACTTAGATTAAAAATAAACAATAACTTATGTGCTACTTAGGCATACCTACATTATGTAAAAAAAAATCAGACTACATTTATAATAGGTACAACACGGACCTTTTTTTTCAACCTATTTCGTCCCACTGCTGGGCAAAGGTCTCCCCCAAATCCTTATTAAATTAATTTAAAAAAAACCGACTTCAGACTTCTCTCTCTCTAGACATCTCGCCGTATTTCCCGTAAACTAGAAGCCAAATTATTGTCGGGAACTGTGTTTCAAAATATTTAATACAAATTAGTCAATCGGGACTATAATATTTGTAAAAAAACGCAACGATAGCGCGTTTTATAGTACTAGTGGCGACGTGCGTGACCATCAGCTCTGAATTATTACACTATCAAACAAGTAACAAACATACAAAAAAAACATAGTCGAATTGATAATTTCCTTTCTTTGGAAGTCGGTTAATATAAAATAAAGTAAAATAATACGAATTAATACATGCTAATATTTATGTAGGTACCAAGTTTCAGAAATAAACATGGTGACTCTAACAGTAGAAGACTTCGGGGTCCACAACGGAGAAGCAGTCAAGAAGTTCACCTGGACGACTGGTAGCGGGTTCTCACTCAGCGCTATTTCCTTTGGCGCTATCGTGCAAGCTATAAAGGTAAAACAGCAGAACAATTTAGTTTCATTTAGTTTAAGGATTACAGTTGCTTAGTTCAAGATTTTTTATCTCTTTTATTGTCTTCAGTTAAAGTAATAGTATTCAACAAAAAGAATTATGTTATTATGTAAGCATTATGTTTAGTATTATATTCAGTTTCAGTGTGTATCGCCGCTGCACTCTCACATAATTTTACGGCAACCACAGAAAACCAGCGCTATGGCATGAGTTGTTCTGCCATAGCACATGCTGAGTGGTGGCCATTTTTGTTATTCTTATATTTTTAGTCATAGCTGATGTAATGTTTTAGTTGGTAATAATTTTTTTTTTATTATTATTATTATTACAATAAGCATGGGTTACTAAAGGCTATAAAGTGTAAAATCAAATCATAGAAGGCTTGGTGACATACTGACCTGCAACGCAGAGCCCAAACCGCCTTATTTATGGGCTTATGAACATAAAACTTGGGGCGGGAAGCGGGAAGTTGAAGTTTGTAGAAGTTACAAAAAACTCAACGCAGTCAAACTCTCGGGGTATTCCACTAGTAATACAACAGACTAAGGCTGCGTTTCCAGCAGAGATGTGCGAGGATGTGTAGCGTGGGATGTGTTAGAAACCAATAGAATGACTTCATTTACCTAGCCTCGCTCTGCCCAGCTTCAATGAAGTGTTCTATTGGTTCTATGACGACCAATGTGGCGCGGTGGGCGAAGGTCCGCCTGCGACGCAGAGGTTGCGGGTTCGATTCCCGCCTTGGGACAAATGTTTGTAGGATCTGCAAATATTTGTTCCGGGTGTTCTGGGTGTTTTCTATATATAATAAAAAATATCTATCTATGTATTGTTATTATTATTATTTTTATTATTACAAACCTGTAGTGTCCCACTGCAGGGCAAAGACCTCCCTTCTCTCTTTCCATACCTCTCTGTTACCGGCTAGTTGGGACCACTCTTTGAGGTATACATCAAGTTCGTCCCTCCATCTCCTACTGGGCCTTCCACGCGGCCGTCGCCTGTTTGGAACCCAAACTGTGGTAGCTTTTGCCCATAGTTCCTCCGGCATTCGGCAAACGTGTCCAGCCCAGTCCCACTTCAATTTGGCGGATTTTTGAGCTACGTCAGTTATCTGAGTTTTGGAGCGCAGAATTGAATTCTTGATTTGGTCTGTTAGCCTGACTCCAAGAATGCTGCGCTCCATAGCTCGTTGACAAACTATGTATTGTATTGTATTAAATATATATCAGTCATCTAGTACCCACAATACAGCTCTGTTTAACAGCAGCTTACCATAGGCTAGATGATGGTGTGTGGATTGTCCAGCATTATTTATTTATTTATTTATTTATTGGTTCATAACAAACGCATTCTTCGCTACACATCCTCGCTCATCTTTGGTGGAAGCGTAGCCTAATATTAATACTTAAGTACTAAAAATACCCATAAAATTAATAAATAAATCATCCGTTGGCGAGATGGGTCGACGTCATGAAAGTCGCGGGCCGTAAGTGGATTAGATTAGCACAGGATCGCGGTAGATGGCACAAACTAAGGGCGGCCTGTACCTAGCAGTGGGTGAAGTCAGGCTGTGGATGATGATGATGACGAAAAATACTTGTATAAAAATGTATGTCCTACCAGGTGCCAGACCAAGACGGGATAACCAAGGACATAGTTCTAGGCTTCGACGACTTCGAGAGCTACAGGAACAGGAATGCGCCGTATCTAGGTGCCGCGATCGGCCGCTGCGCTAACAGGATAGGGGGAGCCACCTTCGAAATAGACGGCACTAAATACCAGCTGGCGAAGAACATTGGTGATGATCATCTACATGGGGGCACTGTGGGTTTCGACAAGGTACGTTTAGCAATATTAATTTGACAATTTATGGTGCAAACGGTGCGTTTCCAACAGATGTGCGAGGTAGCTGAGCTGAGGTAGTGGAAACGTACCCTTTGTGTCATCGTCTACGGTGAGTCTACCCTGGGGGCTTATTCGCTATGAAATGAGATTCCTTACCAATAACGTGTAACTTAGTAACGTGTTCTATACGTGTGTAATTGAAAAATGGTTTTCCGTATCTGTGTTGTTTCAATAGCGATAGTTTTGCTATCGATAGGTTGACTTTGAAAAACGACAAAAACGACGGTCGACAACGATTCCACGCAGATATCGTAACGAGCCCGCGTTTGGTCATAAGCGAATAAAGCTCCTGGATCGGCTGGAGCATAGTGGTGGAATAATAAATAACGATCTAGCTATAAAAATAAACATAAATAAAAAGTCTTTCATTATTAGTTTTAAACACTTGAGTAGGTATAGGTTTCACACATAAAAAAAATACATGAGGGTAGGTACATAATACCTAATTGACCAGATAAACTTTATCGATTTACTCGAGATTAGTACGTATAAATAAAGGTACATAATGTAAATATATTTTTTATGTATGAAACCTAGGTACTTATGCTGACTATTAATAAAAGACGCTTTATTTTAAGAAATTTTTAGACAGTGCCATCTAGTTCCAAAGTAAGCGAAGCTTAGTTAATTATCCTCTATTATTATGAACCACAGGTTAACTGGCTCTCCACAATCAACGGAACAAAAGTGACATTCAGTTACCTTTCCAAAGACGGCGAAGAAGGCTACCCTGGTGCCTTGCTGACCAACTTAACCTATAACGTCACTGATGACGACACACTAGTGATGAACTTCATCGCGAGTGCCAGTAAGAAAACGGTGGTGAATCTCACCAACCACTCTTACTTCAACCTGGCAGGTCACGATTCAGGAGCTCAAGGACTGTATGACCATGTCATCACCATTAATGCTGACAAGTGAGTTTATTACAAGTTTAACATGATAAGAATATGCCAAAAAATATTTTTGAACCCACCACCTTCCGCTTGATTGATACGCGTGTGCTACCAACTGAGCCGTTGAGACATGTTCGCTTGCTCGAAATAATTCTTGAGATGTCTTCGGCTCGAAGCGCCGAAAGCTCATTTTCAGTTTTCCCTTAGTGTGAGGGTAACGCAATAAAAACAAAATAACCAGTTTATGTTTGATATTTTTTGTGGCGAGGTGGTGCTAGAGATGCGGGTTCGATTCCCGCTGCGAGTCAAAATGTTTGTACGATCTGCAAATATTTGGTCCAGGTTTGTACCTAGGTACTTGAAGTTGCTCACGATTCGAGAGAATTCTGATGGATCTTGTCAAGAAAAGTAAAAAGTAAGTAAGTTCGTATGTGTCAGTGGCCAACTCTGATCTAGTCTAGAGAATCAGGACTTTGTTGATTGGATGTTAATAATTAAGTTCGTTTGAGTTAAAATGCCACTAGCCATAACCTATCCAAACGACATCACAGAACGTCACTCGACTTTGTTGATCTATGTAAGTACGACTAGACTAAAAAGTAGAAACTAAAAACTAAAAACTCTGTCACCAGAGTTTGCCACTGACTCATATGAACGAACGAACGAGTACGACTTACTACCAAGAGCGCTTCATTAATAATGATAATGTATCAGGATATCAGATACCCACCACAGGCGTATAGGTCTCACAACGGATCTCGGCCGTAGTAAAATTTGCCGTTTCGATGCGCAATGGAGCTTTTTCAAACTAAATTGTCTTTGCGCATCACAAACGGCTAACTTCACGGAAGCCTAGATCCGCTGTGCGAACTATACATTTAATCCGATATTAAAATGCTGATGATGTACCAGGATAACAGAAACCACAGACAATTCGATCCCGACCGGACGGTTCAGCAAAGTGGGCGGAACTGCTTTCGACCTCCGCTCGGCCACCAAGCTTGGAGACGCTATGGCCAAGGGAGACTTGTTGTTCGATGATAACTTCTTAGTTTCCACGCATGGAAATAAGGTTAGTAAAGTTCAAGACTAAATGGTTCCTTGCCATCTAATTTATCTGGTGGGACTCTTCAGCAAGAGTCCATATTGGTGGGTACCACCGCAGTGCCAGATAATATACCCCCAAGCAGTTGTATGCAAGCATTACTGTGTTTAGGTTTGAAGGGCACTGTAGCGAGTGAAATTACTGGGCGAAAGAGACTTAAAAACAGTGTCTCGGGTTGATGAGTGCAGTGCAGTGCCACGCAGAACTTAAACACTTTAAACTTTGGGTGTCACTGCATGTGTTATGGTCAGGCGTGATGCTTAACATCAGGCGGACGACTTTATCGTTTTATTACTCGCCGACATAAAAAAATAATGTTAGATGACACACCAAAGAACCTTACAGCAACCAGCGCAGGGCTCATCTTTTTTTAAATACCATTAAACCAGGCGTACGGCAACCAGGCGTACGGCCCACTTGATGGTCAGCGGTTACCGTAACCTATGTACGCATGCATCATCATAGATATCACTTGCGTGTTACCACCCTGAGACGTTAGATGCAAAGTCTCATGTGCCTGTAATGTCACCGGAAACCATACCTACCCTTCGAACCGGAACACAGCAATGCGAGCATTACTGCTTGGAGGCAGATATAGGTATGGTGCTAGTCCTTCTCCGGACGAGCTCTATCACAAAGTCTACTACTCTTCAAAATTCCATCCTTTTCCATCTGATAGAAAGCGGTACCACAGACTATTGACTTTTGCAATACCAGAGTATTGCTTGCCACTTCTTGCCACCAGTGGTAAAGTGACTTCTGTTTCCTCAGGGTCTGAACTTCGTGTCGCGTGTCATACACCCTCCATCAGGACGGTCTTTGGAAGTGTACTCCAACCAGCCTGGGGTCCAGCTGTACACCGCGAACTTTCTACCCGCGCCGTCAGAGGCAGCTCTGCTGGGGAAGTCAGGAGTAGGGTATCGAAGACATGGCGCCTTCTGTCTTGAAACTCAGGTGTGTGATATAGATTATAGATAGATAGATAGATAACTTTTTATTTTATGCAATACACCAAAAATTAAATTAAATTGCTCTGTGTTTAAACTAAACTAAACCTATTAAAAACGGTAAGAACGATGTGATTGTTGAGTTACCATTATTTGTCTTACGTCTATTTTATTATCATCTCGCAAGCTATCGCTTTTTTGGCATATCCTTGCTATTGATGCCGAGTAGTTAGAACACATTCGTCCCAAGCTTTTTTATCATCTAAATAATCGGTCTGACTGATCGTACTATATCTGGGTGTTGTTCCAGAACTACCCTGATGCTGTCCATCATGCCAACTTCGCCAGCGCTGTGCTGAGTCCTGGAGAGGTTTACAAACATGAAGTTGTCTACAAGTTCGGTGTCGAGAAGTACAAGGAACCTTTTGTGACGTCTCTGCCCCGTCTATAATTCTCTATCCGTGGCCGTAAGAAAATAAATAAATATCTACATAATTTGTTGTTTATATCCATGTATTTCTGTAATCTAAATACACTAAGTCTAACATAGGTACGTGTCATACGCATGTTTTATTTAGGCAATAGACTTTTTCATACGAAAATAACACTAAAGTAAAAAGCTGTTACATCATCATTGTATCAGCCGTTCATGGACGCCAATGGACGTCTACTGCTAGAAATAGGCTTCTTTATTGCCATGACGACCGATCTTGAACCCTTTACCAACCACCGACTTCCTCCTGGGACCTATTTAATGTCATCGTTCTATGGAGGGGAAGAAAGCCTTTAATGAATTTTAATTTTAATTATTTCGACAGTTTTAGCTCAGTAGCAGAGAAATGGTATTTTATTTTATGACGAGCTCGGTGGCGCGGTAGGCGAGTGCTCGGTTTAGAAGCGAGGACCTGTGGGTTTGATTCACGTTGTGCGACATATTTTTGCTTGATTTGCAAATATTTGTTGCGCGTGTGGGTAGAGTTCACACATTATTATATTATATAAGATGGTAAGTGGTTACCGCTGCCTATGGACGCTTGCAATACCAGAAGTATCCCTCGCGGGTTGCCACCTTGAGGCTAAGATTGAAAGCCTCATGTGCCAGTAATTTCACCAGAAACCATACCCTTCACACCGGAACACAGCAATGCGAGCATTACTGCTTGGCAGCAGAAATAGGTATGGTGATAGTCCTTCCCCGGACGAGCTCTATCACAAAAAACTACTACCCCTTACATAATTGTAATACACAATAATAGCCAGATCTAGCTATAAAATAGCTAAGTTGGCAACCGACGGCCGCTGCTCAGATGTAGTGCTGGCCGCTTGCCGCTAGGTGGCGCACATAAGAGTCTTAGTTCACTTAAGTTAGGTCAAACAGTAATAGCTGATTATCAGGGCTGCTTTCTGTACTCTGTAGTGTGAAATCACATTTTGGAGGAAAGTGACGCATTTCATGAATGAAAAACTTCATAATTTCAAAAGTGATTGAACAAACATTGTTCTCCAAGACATAATATATCCCTTCGGGCTTACAGTGACATTATCGTAAGAAATAAGATTAAAAAACGTATAATTTAACTATAAAGAAGTGTCCAATCCGTTTCCATTTGCCTCCCCGTTGTCCTTGTTGTCGCCCCAGGCCAGGTTGAGGCTCTTCTTCATGTCCTCGTCTAGTGGAGGTATCAGCGAGCGCGGCAGTAGGAAGGTAGACAGGTTGAATAGATCCAAGAATACTTTGTAGCGGTCACTGAAAATGTAAGATTGTTCATCATGTTTGCATGATCTGCAAATATTTGTTCCAGGTCTGGGTGCTTTTGATATGAGTAGTCTTAGTTTACCAGTTCATTACATAAACTATGTTATCGACTAATCTCTAATGATCTCCATCTTAAACTGTCAGTTTGACCATAGCTCTTCTGTCATATAAGACAGTTCGAGATAGGGATCAATGGAGATTGGACGCTAACAGAGTTATGTGATCATGGGGCTGGTTCCCATAGTACAAACTTTGCTTAGTTTGGGCCTAGATGGCGCTGTGTAAAAAAAAAGGCTGACCGTAACAGCGCAGTGTTATGGTTTCACCCAAAAATTAAAGTTTTAAATTATATGCTCGAAAGGTTTTAAAGTTGTGCTCGCTCGTCACCCTGAGCTGTAGTAATTAGATCTCTTTCGCCCAGTAATTTCACCGGCTGCCTGTTAAACCTAAACACAGTGCAGCTTGCACACTAGGTACTGCTTGGAGGCAGAATATCTGGCACTGTGGTGGTACCCACCAAGACGAACTCTTGCTGAAGAGTCATACCACCAGGTATAGTTCCCTCGACGGATCTCGGCCATGAAGTTAGCCTTTGTCTTTGCGATCACAAACGGCTTACTTCACGATTGCCAAGATCCGTCGAGAAAACTATAAGACCTATCTTCGTGATCTTTCATACTTTACATAGATGACGGTAAAACTTCGCCAGAATCGAAAAAGTGTGCAATTGAGGTTACAGACTTCTTTGTGATGGACTTGCTTACCTGAGCGTGGAGCGTAGGTACTGGTAGCCTGATGAGCCTCCGGTGCCGAGCTGCATCGCCCCTATCATTCGCTGCACCATGATCACGTGGTTATCTGAATAATCATTACAATCATAATAATAATCGTAATCGTAATAATCAGATATAATCATCATTCGCCAGAATGTAGTACAATAATTCTTATATGAGAGACTGTGAGACGTGTCGCAACTAATTGCTGCTACTACTACTCGTATGCTACAGACACACTATGTCTGCAGCACATGCTGAGTGGCTGCCTTTTTTTCGTCACAATAGTTAAGTTTTAATTTGTATTGTTATTTTTATTTTTATGTTAATTGTGTGGCGTTAAATAAATATTTTTCTATCATAATCTATTCTAAATCAAAGTCTAATGATCCTTTACATTCTGCCTCATCATGGTGTGCAAAGTCAATTTTATCTAAAAATAATGTAATTAGTGTAAATGGGAGTCCTATTTTACAAAACTTGATTTCTCGAATTTTCATTAGGTACTTTGCACACGTCTCTTCTAAAGGTTGTTACTTCAAAGCCTTACTACATCTAAAACATTTTACTTCTATGTAACGTTACTTCGAAACATTTTTGTACGAATTTCATTACTTCCATGGCACGATAGTTCTATGATAAGGCTTCGGTCTGGTCACGTCGGGTGTTTTTAGATTTTAGAACGAACCATCAAACTACCTAACTACAGCCCACAGAGGTCCCAAGAGAAACTTAAAAGTGGGCAATTTACTGCATTTTGAGGAGCTAAAATATAAATATCTTGCCGAAAGTTCACATTTTCCTCCTCTCTATCATCCCTAGACACTCTTTAGTTACTCACAGCGCCATTTAGTGATAAGACTGTCGATGTCCATCAGCAGCATCAGGAGCTGGTGCGGTTGCGAGAAGCGCGGCTCGTCGCGGTAGAACGTGATCATGATTGCGCCTTGGAGCGCTTTGTGCGATAACCTGCAACACATTATCAAGGTTAACTTCTACAAAGTCAGCCAAGTTAAGGTATGCATTCTAAACGACGTGCTAACGAGCAATGCCGCGACTCACCGAGACAATAAAACCGGCATGGCATGTCCATGAATAGGTAATACATTAAAAAGATCCTAGCCACCCACCAATCCGCATTGGCGCATCAATCACTTTCACTCTTAAGCCAATGTCCCAGCCGTGGGAATATTGCAAGGCGTGATGAGTTTAAATGAATAAAGATTTCCACTGTTTCTTATCTGTTCACGAGTCCGGCCGACCCAGCTGCAGAAATGGGTAGACGTTCTTGGTGGCGTTAAGAAGTAAGCGTGCTCACAGCTCCGGCACCATTAATGGAGAAATGGTAGTTAGCTTCTCTAACGTCTCTAGCTGAGATTAAAGCTAGCATCCCTTCGGGGGTGCGGGTGGTAAGCGACCATGACAGCTCCGACACCATTTTAGAGAAATGGTAGTGTTCTGTTTGGTTCACGAGCCACTCAAGGTGAAGGCGGCAAGACCTACCGCAACTTCCTGGTTCAAATGTCCTGGCTTCGGTCAGACAGTGGCTTCCGAGTATAACCTAATGGTTGCTCGGGCGGCCACTAAAACAAACTGTACCTAGTTGATAACGGGGGATGCTCCTTACCTGCGTTCTCCGCGTGACCGCAGTGCGTCGTGCACGGCTGGGTCGAATATAGAGCGGTAGATCTCGCGCCGATTCTCCGCATCCTGCAGCCGATGGCGGCGGACGCTCTCATTTGGCTCTTTCTGAAAAAACATTATATTTATATAGGCAACTATTATATTTTTACATTTAGGAAAACAAACCATCTAGTTAAGGTTGGACCAAAATAGCTGAGGCGCAGTCAAGGTGCGGGCCAATCTCATGTCTGTATGCGCATTGCCTTCCAAATAGTCAATAAAATAAAAATTACTGTGAAATTCTCAATAAATGCTATGATTTTAAAAATAAAAATATTCAGAATCAATAAAGCAATCATCATAATCCTGACCCCACACTTAGTATCTACTCCCTCTACCGTGAATTTTAGAAACTACGAGTACCTACCTGATATCGTAAAATTTTGTCTAGAAGCGGTAATCGAACCCGCAACCTCTCGCTTCCGTCTTAACCAGTTCGCCCACCGCGCCACCGACGTCAATAAATAAAAAAAACACATTGTATCACCTCCCGCCGTTTCCCTCTGCGTGTATGTACGCTTAGCTCTTTGAATTACGCACTCTATCTAATGAACAAATGTGGTTTTAATCATTAGATAGAGTAATTCAAGAGGAATTTACAATTCAGTATCATGCGAAGCAAAAGGGGGTCGCTAATAATAATTATATAGCATTCTGACGACTCACCGAGCCAGCCTCGATATCCTCGCGGATCATTTTGTCCACAGTCGTTTGGAACTTGCCCCAGAAGTTGAAACCGTGCGTGTTTAGCCCTGGCGTGCGCTCCAACCACCGTTCGATCAGAGCTAGCAGAGCAGGCTCTTGTTCTGACCTAGGAGAATCAGACTTGGATTATAAGCAGGCTCTTGTTCTGACCTAGGAGAATCAGACTTGGATTATAAGCAGGCTCTTGTTCTGACCTAGGAGAATCAGACTTGGATTATAAGCAGGCTCTTGTTCTGACCTAGGAGAATCAAACTTGGATTATGTAGGTACCTACTTGGATTATTTAGTATCACCTTGTCTTTTTATCAGCTTGCGTTGCGTCAATGAACAGGGATGATGATAGGTTTGAATGACACATTAGTTAGCAGAGGCTAACGTTTATGAATAAAGCCCTTCTGTATCTACTACCTAGTCTATTGTGCGCTGCATGTTTGTATCCAGAATAATGTATTTTCTTTCTTCTTTATTTCTTTCGCCTGGTGGCAGGACTCTTCAGCAAGAGTTCGTCTTGGTGGTAGGTATCTACTATAGTGTCAGGTATTTTGCCTCCAAGCATTTGTGCAAGCATTACTGTGCTTAGGTTGAAGGGCAAGTGAAATTACTGACCGAAAGCCATCTCAGGTGTAATCTCCATAAGTAAAATAAAATATACATAGACATAGTTGAACTCTATGTCAAGATAGGTATAGTTCGCACAGCGGATCTAGGCTTCCGTGAAATTAGCCGTTTGTGATGAGCAAAGACAATTTAGTTCGAAAAAGCTCCATTGAAACGGCTAATTTCACGACGGCCGAGATCCGTTGTGAGAACCATACTATGTTATTATTGCATTCACTTAGCTCGCTCACACTTATTTTTTCGTATCCTTACAAAATAAAGTTGAAATAATTAGTTGTGTCTTTAAACTCTATCGTCTTTAATATTAAAAAAAATGTAATTTCATCTGCTTGATATTTTCCATTCATAAATAAGTAAAGAGACCAAGGATAGTTAGATATGTTTCTTGAGAGAGACGACCCTAATGTATTAAATATATATCAGTCATCTAGTACCCATAATACAGCTCTGTTTAACAGCAGCTTACCTTGGGCTAGATGATGCTGTGTGGATTGTCCAGCATTATTTATTTACTTATTATTTAACTTACTTATTGACAAAGAGTGACAAGGAAAAACAATAACTAGCAAGCAGATGAAATTACATTTTTTTTTAGTCGTCTCTCTACTTATTTATGAAGGTAATGAAGGTAATCACGACTTTACGGATCAGAAGTTCGTGAAATTGATCATAATCAATATGTTCCACTTGAACCGTTGAAAGTAACAGGATAACAATAAAGAAAAACTCCGGAAAAGTCATTATTTCGCGTTCTACTTCATCAAACAATCTGTTAGTAGGTACTACTGAGGTTTTTAATTAGTTTCCAATATGCATGTAAACCATACCGAATAGTAAAAGGTTTAATTTTATTTAATTATTATTTAAGTAAAGGTAGGTTTAAATAAGTCAGGCATTGGTATTAGGCACCTTATTTTTGTATGTTTATTTTTGTATTCAACTTGTCTCAAGTTTGACGGTTAAAGGAATTTAAAAGGTTTTAAGGGTTTGTAAACTGATGATACCGATAGCAGAGAACAGATAAATACTAGTAGGTAGATACCTACTCATTCAAGAGCACCGGTGGTCTATTGGTAGTGACCCCGCTTTCCGATCCTAAGGTCGTGAGTTCAAACCCGGTCGTGCACTAATGGATTTTTCTGTTCGGAAATGTATGTGCGCCAGTGATCTCATACGGTGAAGGAGAAGATCGTGAGGAAACCAGCATGTTCAAGAACAAAAAAATCGAAAGACATGTGCCATCCACCAATCTGCGTTGGGTCTGCGTGGTGGATTAAGACTCAATGACTCTCGCCCGAGAGTAGGCCAGAGTCCCAACAGTGGGAACATTAGAAGGATGTCATGATGAGATACTCGTACAGAATGGCCACTCACCTTGCGTCCAGGTCGCCCACTTACTTCAAGAGTCAGTGGCCAACTTTGGAGACTGAGGTCTCCGTCATGATAAACTAGGACCGACTGCATACGAGGGACTCTTCAGCAAGAGTCCATCTTGGTGGGTACCACGCAAAGATAGTCCTTGGTACCATGCTTCGCCTGATATTTTGCCTCCAAGCAGTACTGTTCAAGCATTACTGTGTTTAGGTTTGAAGGGCACGCTGTAGCAAGTGAAATTACAGGGCGAAAGAGACCACGTCTTAAGGACAGTGGCGTGCAATGGCACACAGAACTTTAAAACTAAAAAAGTTGGGTGACACTGCAGTTGTTCTGTCGCGAAAGACTTGATCGCTTCGTCATATTCTTAAAAAAAAAAAAAACTTACCCAGCTAACATCAGCGGCCACTGCGCTTTGAGCTAATAAATGTAACTTCAACGTGCTATAAGCGCTCACTGCGCTAGGAGCTAATAAACGTAACTTTAACGTATCACTAACTTGTGTAAGGCCTCCATTGCCGCTGGGTCATCCCCGAATACGGTCTGGTAGTTCTGATTGTACTTCACTCGAAGTGCTTGCTTTAGACCTAGCTGAAAAAAAATATCGTTCATATCCTACTGCAAAAACATTCCCTGCTTAGCTAATCACGAGCGAAAGTGATTTATGTCCCAATTAGCTAAAGTGCCTTTCAAATCTTCCGTATTTGTATATTGACATTACTATAATGACAAGGAAAAGCAATACTTACCGAGCCGCTAAAATTACAGTTTATGGGGGTTAGACTCTATCATTTGTCTTTCCTGCTCAATGATAATTGTATGGTAGAGTCATGCAGTTCTTGGAAAATTCTAGAATCCGGTCTAACGAATATATATTTATCTGCGCGAGCGGGAAAAAAAACCTTCAAAAGCTGGTTCGTTCAATTTACATAGCTACCTCGTACTTGATAGTAAAAAACTCGCATAACTCCAATTGCGAGTTTTTTGCGAGACAGCGCTCTAACAAGCGTGTCGACTATCGAGCCGACTCACTGTTTCTTAGCAAGTATGACAATAATATTATGAAGTTACTACTACCTACTACTACTAGTAGAGTTCTTTGTGATAGACCACGTCCGGGGAAGTATACTACCACCATACCTATTTCTGCCGCAAAGCAGTAATGCTCGCATTGCTGTGTTCCGGTGTGAAGGGTATGGTTTTCGGTGAAATTACTAGCACATGAGGCTTTCGATCTATGGCTCAAGGTGGCAAACCGCGAGTGATACCTCTGGTATTGCAAGCGTCCATAGGCTGCGGTAACCGCTATTTATCCCACGGGAATCGAACATTTATCATAATTTTACAACGGCTGAATCACCACTATCCTACTAATTTCATAAATGCGGTAGTCTGGTTGTGTGTGTGTGTGTGTGAAATATTAAGTAGGTTGGGTTACCTTATTTTCTAAAAGACGGAACTGGAGGCTCTGGAAACCAGACGCGGGTCGGAGGTAGTTTCTGAAGTCCATAAAGTCTAGTGGAGTCATCGTCTCTAAGATCATCACTTGGTCTACTAGAAGCTGAAAAACAAAGTATGTATACATAATTAAATAAGTAAACAAAAAGTCACATGCCTACTACTCCTGCTGGTTTCTTCCAGTTTTAAATGAAAAATTTGTTTTCTGGCTGGACACCTGTTATACATTACTAGCGGACCCGCCCTGGCTTCGCACGGGTGCTATAAACCTTCCTCTTGAATGACTTTATCTATTAAAAAAACCGCATCAAAATCTGTTGCTTAGTTTTAAAGATCTAAGCATACATAGGGACAGACAGACAGCGGGAACTTTGTTTTATACTATGTTATTTAGTGATACCATCTTGTTCACAATTTTCGATGATCAGTTTTACAAAATGATGAAGCTAAGCGTGTGCCAAGTGTTGATTATCAACATGATACTAGTCGACAAAACGTTAAGTTGGGAGTTCAAATGTCAGGGTCTCCACTATCTGTTATCTGTAACGCGGGCGATAGAGTTCGCGTAAACAAGGTTTGGGGAGTCGAATGACGAAGTAGCGAGTTTGAGTAACGGTTTTACCTTTTGTAGTAGAATACTACGAAAGCAAGCGATGCAACTTAGGACCAAAAATTTCTGACAAGTACCTACCTATATAGTCAAGACGTTTTCCTGCGAATGCGCAATCTCCACCCTCTTTCCGTGCCCCGCTAAACTCATAGGGCAACGTCTCAGTAAAGTTATTTGGTATAGCTCACAGAACTATATATAATATAAGTAGAATGAAAGAGTTCGTCGATTTGTATGGAAACCGAGCGTGTAATATTGCGTATCTATTTGTATTTTACACACATACAATAGTGTAATTTAGTGATGGAAAACATAAGCCGCGCGAAAATGAAGCATCGATTAGCACGCGGCAAACCGATTCTAGGCACTGCCACACCACCACTATTACTCTGTGCCACCACACCGGCGCCGGCGCTATACTATCTATTCTGTGCCGGCCCGGCACGCCGCCGCCCCCGGTTGAGAGCGGACTGAGTTTCGCGGCGAGTAAAGAGGTTACACAGCCCTTACTTAGTCCGTCTTTACGGCACGCAAGGTACCTACATACACTCACTCATTCTACCTACGCAAATATAGTTCTGGGGTTTAGCTACAGCATGCATACACCTATTAAAGTATCATACGTAGAAAGCTTCATAAAGTTTTTTGGGCAATTTTTAAATAATATTTTGGCCTTTTAGGATTAGGTAACCTTTAAAATAAGCACGATTCTGTTTAGCCTCTTCAGTATCTCCATAGTGTGACTCTCGTCCAAGCCTTGGACGTCGAGGAGTGCCCTCACGGAGTCCACTTCAAAGATGATCTGCTTAAACCATAGCTCGTATGCTGGAAACATTAAAACTCCTTGTAATTTCATTATGTATGCAGGAGTGTTTTTAAACAATTTACATGAGGAAACCCTGCATACCACAGATTAAGAAAATTTCATTCATTCATATTAATTTTAATCTTAAAGTATTATCATGCATATTATAGTACATTATGGTACTAGTGTGTAACACGTGTATCATACGACATTTTTCAATACACTTGTGAATAAAATAACAAAAAAACTCATAATAAAATAACAAAAAAAATCTATAACTCACTAGTGAGTTATAGCAATGAAAAAGTCAGAGTTTGATTATGGGTGTCATTCTGTGCCTAATTGCGATGACCATAAAGCCACTATAACTCACTAGTGAGTTATAGCAATGAAAAAGTCATAGTGTGACTATGGGTGTCATTCTGTGCCTAATTGCGATGACCATAGAGCCACTTTATAAGCAAGTGTGTTGAGATGTATTTTTTTTTCATTATGTACTTTTTCCTTTCGCAAAACATACCCACCCTCTCTGCATATTTTTATATAAAAGATATGTAATATCGAGGCTATATGCTATTTATATCTCATCAAATCAATGCTCTGCGTTCTATTTTAGTATCACTGACAGATTTATACTGATGGAGAACGGTACCATTTGTATTGTTTTATTATTTTTTTACTAGGGCTTTGAAATTAAGAAAAGACGGGACCGTTTATTTTAGAATTTAAAAAAAACGCACACTGAGCGTACAGTTAAAGCTTTTTCACTCAGTACGAAAAATTGAATTTGTTTAACTTTACCGAGTCAATTCAATAAAGTTACCCAAATAATAACCAAATTAATTATTTCACCGTTTTTTTTACTGGAATCAATTCTAGATTTTTTGAAAGCTGAGGTGGTGGTACCTATTTGCCTACTTTTATTCCGGGGCTTACCTCATTTTTAATGCATCTAAGCTTATTTTTAAATAAAAAGTTTATAATACAAACTAAAAAAATGTTTGAATATTGAAAACTTTTCTTATATTATTCTGTGTAGGTAATATAAAAAAGCGATATGACGTGACTGTTTCCGTGGTTCAACTTATGTCCTATAGGGACTTCGTTCATCAATAGTTAAACGGTACCTACTTCGATATTTGCCACGAGTAACGGTTGTCGCTTTCGAGGGTTAATTTGTTAGGTTTGTAGGTTTGTTACCTCCAGTGATAAAAAACGTACCTTGATGTGTTACTATAAACAGATGTTCGTCGTGCACTGGTTTAGACGACTCGGCGCTGAGCATGCGCTGTGCTGTGAGGAGTTTGTCCAGCATCAGATATTCTCCGTAGAGCATACCCGCTTCGTTTCCCAGCTGCTCCCCCTCCTGAGCCATAGAGTCATCCATCGCGGATCTAAGGAAAAACATTGCTTTGACTGACTTAGTGAGGATTTATGCTGGACAGATGAGGGTTCAATTCCCGCCGTGGTACGAACGAAGTTTGCATGTTTTGTTGGCACTCACATTCAGGTAAATAAGTAAGTACATACCACAGAAGTACTTCTGTGGTAAATACCTAGGGAGGATATGGAAAACCAACAGCTTTAATATAACACAACAAATATCTAAGTATGAAACAGAAAGCCAATTACATACAGGTTTTCACGGATAAAAAATACAAGCATAGTTAGGCATACCTAATGGACCGAAGACCTTGGAACTGTTGGGTGTTTTGTTTTTTTTTATAAAAACTTTTTAACAACACGTGAGTGGAACCGAATGCATAAAAAACACATTAGGTAGTATTCGAGCTGCGTCTGTATCTTTTCGATAACTTATGTTATGACGTCGAAACCCACAAAGTCGTAAAAAACTTATGCTCGTCTGACGTGACGTGCATGAAGTCGATATTACGTAGTCGGTAGGTTAGGTACCGTCAGCAAAAAATGTGGTCTACCACCCTAAGGTTGAGATTCATTTGAATGTCATAGGATTTCATAGAAACTTTTGTCAAAAGTGATAGATCACTTTCTTTGCTGACTGTACCTACCTACCTACCTACTTCATTGTTGTAAGTAAACTACCTATATAGGTTACTATCTTCGGATGTTGGTTTGTAACCCAATGCGCCGGCCGTAACGAATACCTTTTGGTTCGAAATAAACTTTATTTAGATAATTTTTATATTTATTTTTTTATACAACTGAAGTGGCAGTCAAGCGTACGGCCCACAAGATGGCAAGTGGTTTCCGCACCCTATGGACGCTTGCAATACCATAGGTATCACTCGCGGGTTGCCACCTTGAGGCTAATATCGAAAGCCTCATGTGCCAGTAATTACACCGGAAACCCTTCGCACCGGAACACAGCAATGCGAGCATTACTGCTTGACGGCAGAAATAGGTATGGTGGTAGTCCTTCCTCGGACGAGCTCAATCACAGAGAACTTTACTACCAAAGCGCAGCCCGCGAGTGATACCTCTGGTATTGCAAGCGTCCATAGGCTGCGGTAACCGCTTACCATTTTGTGGGCCGTACGCTTGGTTGCTACTTCAGTTGTATAAAAAAATATATATATATATCTGGAGGAAGGAGGTAGTTAAAAGATTATCAATCATCATGTTAATTTAGAGATAGGTAATTAGCTTTTTTAGATCTACCACGTGAAGTGATAGTTTTATAGTCTTAGAATCGTTTTATTATTCTAAGGTTATAGTAATCTGGTGTTATTATGAATTCCCTGGTAAAGTAATCGCGCACATAACTTTATAGGTAGAAGGTCCACTAAAAGTGTGTTATGAGAGACTCTAACATAACTACAGATAACAATATAATACTAGTAACATTAAATTACCTGCAAACATTTTATAACGCACCGTTTTTAATAACCAGGTAGTTAGAGTAGGTTTAGTAAGCATAATTATGAGAGAGTAAGAGAATTCTTAGAGTCAAACTCAAATATAAACCTACCTAAGGTTTATATTTGAGTTTGACTGCATTAATTATAAAATAAGGTTAATAATTTGATATTGTAAAGACACCTCTGCTTGTAACTATGTAAATATAAGTAGGTAATTAAAAACTCACCGCATAGGACAGGCCATTTTTTATAATACAAAATTCTAAAACTGAAGGAAAAACTAAACTTTCGATTAAGAAGCGCGCGGTTTTGAAATTATCGACACGCGCTCTCACATCGCACGGTCACACGACACTGATCATATTGAGTGATCATGTTGCGGTGTCGATTTCGTCACACTCTCCCCGGCCTCCCCATTGATAATGTAATTCAAAACCTTCGGCGATTTCAACCTTTGGAAAAGCAATATTTTGTGCTGAGTTTGCAACAATGTATTTTAAAGAAACCGCAGACGGAAAGACGTTGTTAACCACTAAAGGGTAGAGAAATCTAAGTTTTTAGAGTTGTGTTCTAGGACTCCTAGATAAATATGCCAAAAGTCACACTCTGTAAAAGTATCCGGAAAAATTCACTTGTCACCACCAGGGATAGCCTGGTAAAGAGGAGTGGAATGGAGTAACCTAAACTATTATAAGTAGGTACCTACCTCTAAATAATTTTTCCTTTCCTTTCCCTCACAAAGTTACAATAATGTAGAGTCAGTCAGGTCGATCTTACCTATAACTATTAAAAAGGCAGTCTTTATTTAAGTAATTTGCATATTATTTTTTATTTGATTTTAGTTTCTCAATCATTATACTGCTGGAAGTTTGCTTAGTAAAAAAGTCAAAATATTGCCTCAGCCAGCCAGCCGTGAATCTGATGCCATAGCCGGTTTGTTTGACTACCTAGTATTATCTATAGCGGCATAGCTCTAAGCACCGATAAAATAATACCACCTTTTTATTAAAGAATGTCTAAAGCTGTTTACATACGGTACCCTAATGTGGTAGGTATATAAGTAAGTACCTACCTATGTAAGAAGGTCTACAACCACATAAATTGTTCTGTGTCGAAATTCTACAAAGCATTTAGTCTACCTACTAACTAAATTAGTAGGTACATTTTTAGCAAATACTTTTAAAATAATAGCCATGGGTACAGTCAGCAAATGCTTTTGAGAGGTGGCTTGTTGCTGCGTCGCGTCGTCTGTCGTCAGGGGGTCATAAACACCTAAATTCACAATATATCTTCGTAGGGAGTTATAGAGCCTAACTCGGCCACAGATTAATATATCGCGGCGTAAAACGGACGAGACCGGCCGGCGACAGACTTCACTAAATAACCTTACGAACCTTAATCTTTCAAAGTTGAAATGGTTGAAATCATCATCATGACAGTGTACCCACAGTTGAGACACTGGCCTACTCTCAAGCGAGAGTGATTGGGTCATACATAATCCATCGCGCGGACCCAACGCGATTGGTGGATGGCACCAAATAGTCTTTCGAATTTTTGATCTTGGACATGCCAGGTTTCCTCACGATGCGATGTTTTCTTTCACCGATTGTGAGCTCTGACATTGAAAAGCACTGGTGGTCTAGTGGTAGTGACCCCACCTTCCAATCCTAAGGTCGTGGGTTTGAACCCGTGCAATAATGGATTTTTCTGTAATAATGTTAGTGCTTTCAAAACTTTTTACATTAAATTAATACCTTTTTGGATGAAAACTTCGCCGTTTTCGTGGACTTTTCCGGCAGCAAAATACTTTTTGCCTCTATAATTTTATTGTGTCAGATTTGTCAGAACCTAGAACGATCAAAAAGACATTTGTAGGTACTGTTTGTTTATTTTCTTATTTTTTAGTGAAATTGAGTGTCATTATTTTAATTTACCTGCTCCGTTTTTGAGTGTAGTTTTTACATAATAGGTCCATTTATTTTTGGCCTACGATGTTGACTGGATCTAGATTGATAAGGTTGGTTAAAGTAAAACCAAGGAAATCTTCCTTGAGTAAAACTTATTGGATTTATTTTGATAGATCTTCTTTAGTTAAGGCACGTGAGAATACCCTGTTACTGTTAGTCTAGGTACCTTTAAACAGTAGTAAGTATAAATACATAAAATAATAGTACATTATGGTACTAGTGTGTAACATTGGTGATTACCGCTGAGGCGCCATCGCCATTCAACACACTTGTGAATAAAATAACAAAAAAAAATCTATAAGTAACTCACTAGTGCGTTATAGCAATGAAAAAGTCATAGTTTGATTATGGGTGTCATTCTGTGCCTAATTGCGATGACCATAGAGCCACTTTATAAGCAAGTGTGTTGAAAAATAAATAATGTTTCATCTAGCCCCAAGTCTGTGCACAAGCTAAGCAGAGCTTGACTGTTATGGGTAGTACAATAACTAGCTATACGCCATGAGTACGCTACTTCGGTAACCGTTTTGAATCTTTCTAGACTTCACATAATATAATGCACCAATATTAATTATTGATAGTGTAGTTACCTAGTAGGTAGGTACTTGAGTTTTATGCAGCGGTCTCGCCACGATTATAATCGAAGCCTACGACCAACGCGACAGATACACGTCTCAAGGTGGTGGCTCTGATGTTGCAAGCGTATAGTTCGCACGGCGGATCTAGGCCACAGAACTGATACCTATTAGTTGTCTAGGCTTCCGTGAAGTTAGCCGTTTGTGATGCGCAAAGACAATTTAGTTTGAAAAAGCTCCATTGCGCATCGAAACGGCTAATTTCACGACCTCCGAGATCCACCGTGAGAACTATAGTACGTACATTACTTACATAGGTTACGGTCAAGCTTAGTAGGCCTTAAGACGCTTGGCTAAGTACCTTTTTATTTAAAACTAGCGGCTCGTCCCGGCTTCGCACGGGTGCAATGATAACTTAAGCACCCGTGCGAAGCCGGGACGGGTCGCTAGTCATCCATAAGGTAGAAGCCGACCGCGCGTTTTAGCAGCGCGACTATTTCATTTAGTAAGCACTAAGCACGCCTCTGTCAGGCCACGGGGCGCGGCGCGCGCGCGGGCTTTTTTAGTATTTTGTGTAAAGTGATTTTTTATAATTTGTCATAAATTTTGAATGGAATGTCTGATTTCAATAATTCAAACAGTTATCTACAGGTATCGAAACAGTCTTGAATACCAAATGATTTATTTGGATGAGGATTAATAATATAAAGGTATGGAAAATATGGTCTGAATTTGGTCGGCATTTCTATCAACTTTTAAAATGTAAAAAAGTAGCTATAGTTACATATCTACAATAGGTTTCAGACCATATTTTCCATACCTTTATTTGGACATATGGTACCGCTGATTTTTTTGTTCTTTAATCATATGTTCATATGTATAAGATATCAATATGTTCTTTAATATTGTAGAACATTTTTTTGTTCTATCATCAATAGTTTCCGCAGCGCATGCGATGAAAAACATTTTATGGCTAATTTTTTTACACTTTGGGTTACATTATTGAAGTTTTAGTAGGGATCCATATTATTTTCCAATATAAAATATAGCCTATGTTACTCAGGGATAATGTAGCATTCTAATGGTGAAAGAATTTTTGAAATCAGACCAGTAGTTTTTGAGTTTATTCGTAACAAACAAAAATACAAAAATACAAATCTTCTCTCTTTAAAATATTATTTTTATTATTATTATTATATTATTATTATTATAGTATAGAAAACATGCTAGCCGGGCTCTACATTTTTTGATGCTTTGCTGCAAACCATGTGTAGTGCAAAGTTGTTGGTGATGATATTTTGGTGGTTAATTTAGCCCGTCTGTAATCTGTGTATTCTTTGTCTTGCATTGCATGTTGATGACTTGGTGTGAACCTGAGGTGTGAACAACAATTGGATTATGTTGCTGAATGTCACTGTCAAACAAAGTGTTTCTGCCTGTGTCACAAAATAATCGAATCTATCAATGTCAATTGCCAATGCAGTCAAGTCATTAGTCAATCAAGACAGTCAGTTCAGTGATCATCCAACTGTCAAATAAGTGTAGATATTTGTTCTATTTACACTACGCATTTTCGTGAATTATCCTGAAAATACATAGTTTTCCGACAAAAAAAGGGGAGTTTTTTTAAATATTATATTAATACAGAACTGTTTGCAGGAACTGTAAGTATTACAAGCTTAAAAACAAATTCAAGTTAACCGAATAATGTGAAGACCTCGAAGAGTTTTTGTGTTTTGGTTTTATTTCTGATATTTTTTTGCCTTACTAATGTTATTAAACTGATAAATGGTCTAACATACTGTTTTGTTATGTTAAAGAAGTCAGATATTTGTTTATAATGTTCTTAATTTCAAAAATATTATTGTTTACTAAAAAAGAGTTTTAATTTAAGTTTATGACATCAGAAATTACTCATGTCTGACGATAGTTTGGTGATATTAACTGGTTGTTTACACAATAATAATTTAGTAATAACTACTGGAAGCTATGTATACTTACCTATTTAATTATCGAAACTGAATTGTTTTATAAAATTTCTGATTTTTTAGAATTTACGTAACACACGTTGTAGCATGCGCATCCAGCCGAAATAGCCGAAGATGGCTTTCTGCTACTCTGGGTAGCCCTGGTCGTTTCCTTCCAGGGCTGACGAGGACTCTTTTGATAAATAACGATGTCACAATATGAACCTGGTCAGAATACAGTGAGGATATAATGCAAGCACATACCTGACTGCGACCAGCGATGAGCTCCACCTTGGATAGTCTATAGGTTGATAATAAAGTGTTTGAAGTAACAGAGATGCGGTCACAGAGATGATGATCACACGCGCAGAAGATAGAGAAGAAAGCTTTTAGTGGGCTTTCCCGATGACGATGGATACCGCGCGCGTGCGTCCGTTAGGTGACCACTTGAGCGAGTGTTGCTTGTCACTCAGAGCTTTGACTTATGAGCTTGCATGACAGTCAGAAAACTGGTGTCTCCAACACTGATTCAAGCCAAGCTGACAGTGACATCGATATTGATTTGATTTTGATGGATAACAAGATCTATATTAAAAATTGGCGAATTGAGTTTGTTTGGGAACGAAACATCCCGCCCACCAAAATGCCTATGGTATTTTCTGGTTTAAGCCTAAAAGACCTAGACAGAAACGATATTAGATACAATACGATTGCTATAAACTAAGATTACCTTAAATAAGATTTGATTACACTATGATACGATTATAATAATACTATGATTAAAGCTAGTCATCCATTGGGAGAGGACATAACTTTACCAACGGTCGATTTATGATTTGATTGTTTGCATTTTTTACGAGTGCACTCCGAGCTATTCCATCACCACCGACCTGAAGATCTACTACTCTTGCGAGGGTCCAATGCAATGGAGCCCGGTTGTCGTCTTTGATTATCACCATCGAGCCAATGGGTAACGGTTTAAAATCTTTGGTCCATTTGGCGCGTTGCGTTAAAGTGTTGAGATATTTGATTTTCCATCTGGACCAACAGTTTTGATAAAAAGCTTGTAGCAGCTGCCAACGATGAAGCCGATTGAAATTGGTGTTAGAGAGATCCTGATCGGTAACAGCCGCTAGAGGCTTTAAGATGAGAGAGTGATCGAATGTTAAATAGTTGCGATGAGTGTAGTCGACAATTTCTTCGTATTTTGACCCTGATCGAGATATCCTGCCGCCCACCCTGAGCACTACCTGATCGTCAAGGAAGGGATTAAGTTTGCGAAAGGGTTTAGATAACACCCTTTTCGATTTAAGATTAGCTATTTCACGATTCAGTAAGGTTTCGATAACTGAAGGTTCGATGTTAATGCTCTCGTTTGTCTGTCCGGTTAGTAACGTTACTGATTTGCGGTTTTCGGTTTGTATTCGCACGTCGACGTCGTTGTGATTGAGACTTCGTGAGCGTATAGGCAAAGAATCTTGAGATAACCAAGAGGGCCCCGCCCACCATGAAGAATTATGAACAATTTTACTAGAAAATTGTCCACGAGAGCATACCTCCGCGGGGTGATCATCTGAAGCGGCATTGTGCCAACATTCAGAAGGTGTAAATTCTTGAATTTGATTGGCCACGAATATAGTCCAGCGATATGATAGTAAGCGAAACCATGAGAAAACCACCGTGGAGTATGACCATAGAAAGACTACATCGATTTTGATACGATTGAGATAAGTGTTTCGAACAAATGTGTAAATATCTGAGATGAGAACTGCCACGCAGAGCTCCAATTGAGGCAACGAAGTACGTTGGAGCGGCGCTACACAAGCACTAGAACAGACGAGATGAACATAGACCGCACCATCCTTAACAGTGACGCGTGAATGAATAACAGCACCATAAGCCGTCCCGGAACTGTCCCAAAACTCGTGCAACTCGCACGATTTCGATTCAAAGCAAGTTAGCTTGCGCGGAATGTGATGCTGAGTCAACTGTGGAAGTTGATCTTTATGTGTGGTCCATGTACTGATGACCTCATTAGGGGGCGTTTGATCCCATCCAATACCGAGAATCCAAAGCTTTTGGATGTATGATTTGATTTGTATTGTAATGGGGAATAAGAAACCTAACGGGTTAGATACTCTAACGAGTTCGCTAAGAGTGGAACGTTTTGTACACGGTCGATCGGAAGATTTGATTTCAGACAAGAAGGTATCCGTTGATGGTTCCGTCCGTAGGCCGAGAACCTTTAGCTTTAGCGTCGAAGTTACCGAATTGTCGAGAGAGACAGAACTTGTTAGACAGTCCTGGCTGGGAAGACATGATAAAGGTTGCGAGTTATCGATGTCTAACTGTGGTTGTCTCAGAGTGCTAGAAACTAGCCGAGTCTTGCCTAAAAGAAGCCAACCGAAGATTGAGTTAAAAGCGATAGGTTGGTTCGAAAGGCCTTTGATGCGTTGGTTGAGAAGCGAATCAGCGAAAACATCTGCAGCGAACAATAGATCGATAGAACCCGGTATATCAAAGCCGGGGTCGGCTAGTGGTAACGAATTGATATGCGACCATCCTGAGGTGTTCAGTTTCGCGATAGGCTGATCGCCGCATATGGTCGAAATTACGTGCATATCCAGATTGAACAATACTTTATTATTTGCCCCGACTGCACACGTGACGTCACCGAGAATAGGAGCCACTGCCTCTCCGAGTCCGCTTACGCTAACATGAGCTTGAGTAGTATTTAAATTTAACCGATTTACGGCTGATTCTGTGATAAAGTTACTCTGTGATCCGGTATCGAATAGAGCACGGAATGATTGCATTGCACCGGAAGCATCTTTGACTTGCACGACTGCAGTCGCCAGCAAGACGGTCGTGTGTGTGGGTGACCTTGAAACCAAAGACGATGCGGTTTGATTTGATTCGATATTAGATTTATCGCGATGGAGTAAGGTGTGATGTTTCCGCTTGCATGTACGACACGAAAATATTGATTTGCATTCTTTTATTTGATGCGATGGCTTCAAGCAGTTGAAGCACCAGTTCTTCTCAGTAGCGATTTTCATTCGTTCATCTAATGATTTTTTTAAGAAATTCCGTACATACGGCGATTGAATGAAATTCACTACAGAACGAACATTTACTTGTGTACGGAACCGTAGTAGAAGTACTTCCGGTTTGCGTTTGATCAGTTGCGGGCGTCGACGTCGACATCGACGTTGCGGCAACAAGTGTATGCGACGTATTGTTACGTTTAGATTGCGGTGGCGTAGACGCACACTTTTGTGTAGGTTTGTTCGATTCGATAAAATGTGTATCACGCAATAATGCACCACATTTCGATTGTAAAAACAACTTGAGTTGTGTGTAGGTAGGTAGTTCGATTTCCGAATGCTTTTCCTCGAAGTCGCGACGTAATTTCGTGTCTAGTTTCGATAAGATATGATAAACCAAAACGAAATCCCATTGACCGATCGGAAGGTCAATTGTTTTTAAGATGCTTAAGTTTTCTTCGAATAGGTCAAGCGATTTTCTAAATTCATAAGCATCATTGCACTTAAATTCTACATTCAAAATTTCACGCCAACACGTAAACGCTAAGTCGCGCTTATTTTTATAGCGCGCGGTGAGAGCTTGGTACGCATCATGATAGTGTTCGTGAGTCACCGGGAAGGGTTTGATCACAGTTAACGCATCGCCGCTAAGAGATGACAAGAGATAGTGGAACTTCTCAGTGTCGCTGATTGAAGTTGAGTTGTGTATCAATGCGTTAAAAGTATCAAAATACTCCGGCCATTTTTTGATGTCACCATTAAAAGACGGAAGAACTATCTTTGGTAACCGGATATTCGACGAGTTACTACCGTGAGAATGAGTCGGTTCACTTCTAGACAAGTGACGATGAATCGATAACACTTTGTAATACATTTCATCGAAACGCTCCTGAATTGTGTTGTCTTCAGTTTCAGAGACATCATCAATAACCTCCTGAATCGTGAAATGTGCATCCTCAAAATTATCGGCAATTTTTTTAATATCCTGATGATACGATAAAAATAAGTCCCGTTGAGTAGGGTCACTTGTAGCTAAAATGCCTACCTCTAAAGCCTTAGTCAAACGTTTGTAAGCGATAGTTCGTTTTCTACGCAGAGACGGTAAATCTTGATCAGTGTATTCGATGTCGATAGACTTTGACTTTGACCGTTTAGAAGCACTTAATTTACGAGTAGAATATTTCCCTAAAAGCGACATTATTTAGATAAAATAGCTCTAAATTTTATAGATAAATTGATAAACAAAACAAAACGATTCGAACTTAAACAAAAATTATAGAAACTTGGGTATTAATGTGCAGTTATTCACGACGCGTAAACAACGTAATAAAAGTTCGGTTAGGCTAGCTATGAATGTAAAAGTGCGATAAGCTAGTAGGTACTAATGATCTCGGATAGATAAGGATTTGTTGACCTTGACACTGAGTTTTACAACCTACCATGAAAGTTTAGTTGAGTTAAGATGCAATGGAACAATGTTCCCGATACTTTCGTGGTAGCCTGCACGGTACTCGTAGTAACTATGATGTAATCTGTTCATTCACTTGATACAGAAAATATTCACAAGCGGCACGGAGTGCTACGCTCGGCGTGACGAGATCTCGAACTACCCTAACTTGTGGGAATGTGAGAGATTAATAATGATTTTGCGATTTTACGAAATTAACTTTAGATTATTAACTTTGATATTAGATACGATTGTGTTAGGTTGCTACGATAAATTAATGATATGTTAGTATGATCGATAATTAACTATTTTGCAAGCCGATATAAAATTGTACACCGATTTATTTGATAGTGATTGCACAATTTTGATCTTACAAAAAAGTTACGATATAATTTAATACGAATAAAATTAAATTCGTAGATAATTAGATAGGATGTTAACCCTTGTTCGATAGTGATAGCGTAAAACGTTAAGGATATAGAATTTGATAATCAAAAATTACGTATGTAGAAGGAGTTCTGATGGAATGAAATAACTTAGAATGCGATAAATACCTACCTATGCTTTTTAGCTAAAACAATAGATCGATTGAGATATTCTAAGCTAGATTTTTAACCAGAAATACCACACGCAATTTAATGATAACGGTTACGATTTTAAAAATGGAAGCTCCCTGGTTTCGGCACCAAAAAGAATGTAGCATGCGCATCCAGCCGAAATAGCCGAAGATGGCTTTCTGCTACTCTGGGTAGCCCTGGTCGTTTCCTTCCAGGGCTGACGAGGACTCTTTTGATAAATAACGATGTCACAATATGAACCTGGTCAGAATACAGTGAGGATATAATGCAAGCACATACCTGACTGCGACCAGCGATGAGCTCCACCTTGGATAGTCTATAGGTTGATAATAAAGTGTTTGAAGTAACAGAGATGCGGTCACAGAGATGATGATCACACGCGCAGAAGATAGAGAAGAAAGCTTTTAGTGGGCTTTCCCGATGACGATGGATACCGCGCGCGTGCGTCCGTTAGGTGACCACTTGAGCGAGTGTTGCTTGTCACTCAGAGCTTTGACTTATGAGCTTGCATGACAGTCAGAAAACTGGTGTCTCCAACACTGATTCAAGCCAAGCTGACAGTGACATCGATATTGATTTGATTTTGATGGATAACAAGATCTATATTAAAAATTGGCGAATTGAGTTTGTTTGGGAACGAAACACACGTACACTTCACTCCATTACACTAAGTTGGCAAGTAGGTACCTACCAAGGGTAATTTCGAGAGGTGTAAACATTATCTAGGTACCGTATATATAAACACATATAAAATAACAATAAAATAATCTAAATTAAAAATGAAAATAATCCACTCTTGTATGTTCACATTAGGTACATCTGTTTAACTTGCTTTTATTTTGGGTTCACAGAGTCATGGGGCAAACCCTGTCTGAGCCGGTAACGGAGAAACAATCGGCAACATGTCAAGACAATCGTTACCTGGTTGCCTCATCATGCATGCAAGGCTGGAGAGTGTCTATGGATGACTCCCACACACACATATTGTCACTCCCGGATGATCCTGGCACAGCTTTCTTTGCAGTCTATGATGGTCATGGTGGTGAGTTAATCAAATGTTAAAGAATTTTGCTAAAAGATCACAAGAAAAGAAACATTTACTAACCACACAGTAATCACCTACTACCAATAATTTAAAGTGATTCTTGTGATCTTATTAAATAAAAATTTTTTTGATTTTGACTTAGACACATAAAAAATATTTTATGAATCAGTCCCTAAGGTACCAGGGTCCAAAGATTTGAATCATAAAAAAATTAATGTCTGTTTATTTTATTTATAGGAGCAAATATAGCTGAATATGCTGGGAAGCATCTACATAAATTCATCACAGCTCGTCCGGAATACCACCTCGGCAATGTGGAGGAAGCTTTGAAACAAGTATGTCTACATTACATCTAAATAAAAGCCCAAAGGCCTCTGTCATGGCCTAACAACTTTGAAAAAGCCGGGACCGACTGCTTAACGTGCCCTCCGAAGCACGGGAGCGCTCAGTTGAAATTACCACTGGCGGTCACCCATCCAAATTATGAATACGCGGAACAGTGCTTAACTTCGTTGATCTGTTATGAACAACTTAGCCGGCTATGTCACACTCCAAATACACACATCAACATATGGCCTTCACTATGAGTACCAGAGGTCACCAAATCTAGTAGAGAGTAGAGTTCTTTGTGATAGAGCTCGTCCGAGAAAGGACTACCACCATACCTATTTCTGCCGCCAAGCAGTAATGCTCGCATTGCTGTGTTCCGTTTCGAAGGGTATAGTTTCCGGTGAAATTACAGGCACATGAGACTTTCCATCGAACGTCTCAGGGTGGTAACATGCAAGTGATATCTATGATGTTGCATGCGTACATAAGCTACGAGTGGGCCGTATGCTTGGTTACCACTTTAGTAGTATAAAAAGAAAAAACTAAACCTGTTCTACAGAAATAGTCCTTAGACCCTGTACATATCAAAGAAGCAAATAACTCACTGGAGTGAAATTACACCAGTTATCTATCAGCGAAAGTTCTTATCATTGCAGGATTGTTTGCAAGGGACTTTATACCTTTTATCTTATACTGTGACTGTAATCTTAAACTGTCAATGGCTTGTTGGGCAATGGCTTCTTTTAATATTTCCTGTTATTGTAGTGTAGATAAAAAAATAAAAGTCTTATTATTTCGAAAACATTAGTGTACTGTGACGAAAACATACTGTTAACATTACATTAAGCGCTGCTTAATGCTATAGAATAAGCACTTTCTAGGCTTTGATAGTTAATAAGCCATAACAGAGCTTTTAGGCGCCTTAAAACTTCATCTCTTGAGATGGAAAACACAAAAAGATATCCCAAAATCTCACTCCATATGGTAATGGTTAACCAAATTAAGAGCACCGGTGCTCTTAATTTGGTTAAACGTGCACCAATGTATTTTTCTGTTCGAAAAATTTCTGTGCGCAATGCCAGTGCTCTCATACGGTGAAGGACATCACGATATTTGTGAGGAAACCGGCATGTCCAAGAACTAAAAATTCGAAAGACATGTGCCATCCACCAATCCGCATTGGGTCCGCGTGGTGGGTTAATCCTGTCTTAGGCCAGTGCCCCAGCAGTGGGAACATTAAAAGGTTGGCATGATGATGATGAACCAAATTGTGCATTTCCTACAGTGGCTGGCACAGGTCTGTTCGTTCGTTCGTTCGTATGAGTCAGTGGCCGCCCGAAGGCCTCTGTCATGGCCTAACAACTTTGAAAAAGCCGGGACCGACTGCTTAACGTGCCCTCCGAAGCACGGGAGCGCTCAGTTGAAATTGCCACTGGCGGTCACCCATCCAAATGATAACCCCGCGGAACAGTGCTTAACTTCGTTGATCTGTTAAGAACAACTTAGCCAGCTACGTCACGAGCGCTCCCAGGTCTGTTCATAATAGCACATCATTATATCAGCCAATATATAGGTATAGGTTTTTCTTTATTCTTTCTACTTTTTATTGAGTGGGGGGTGGTTCAACACTTAGAAATGAAATGAAATGAAATACATTTATTTGATACACACAAACACAGAACGGTTGTAACACAATCATCATCATGACAGCCTTCTAATGTTCCCAATTCTGGGACACTGGCCTACTCTCAGGCGAGAGTAATTGGTTCTTAATCCACCACGCGGACCCAATGCGGATTGGCGATGGCACATGTCTTTCGAATTTTTAGTTCTTGGACATGCCGGTTTCCTCACGATGTTTTCCTTCACCGTATGAGAGCACTGGCATTGCGCACATAAATTTTTCGAACAGAAAAATCCATTGGTGCACGACCGGGTTTGAACCCACGACCTTCGGATCGGAAGGCGGGGTCACTACCACTAGACCACCGGTGCTCTTAACAACACAATACTCATACATAAAATAAACTTATTCTTAGGTACATAGACATAGATACTGATACTAGATAAGTAAAATAAGCAACTAACATATCATAAAACACATATTATTAAATATACTAAGCACCTAAGAAACAAAAAACGCTCTGTGATATGTGGTCAAAATGGCCTAGTCTCAGCTTGATGCTGCCTTGTACAAGACAGGGCAACGCTAACTTAGCTTATTCTAGCTCGCGGTCAACATTCGAAAACCTTTATTGACGACCGATGTGGCGCAGCGGGCGCAGGTCCGCCGGCGACGCAGAGGTTGCGGGTTCGATTCCCGCCTCGGGACAAATGTTTGTACGATCTACAAATATTTGTTTCGGGTGTTCTGGGTATTTTCTATATATAATAAAAAAATATATATCTATGTATTGTATTGTATTAAAATACAGAGTGATTTTTTTAAATGGGACAGTATGGGGAAATCCGAATCTAAAGGAGATAGAGGAAAAGTGTCTAAGGAGACATTAGGTGTTTTTTTATGTAAACAAATTTGGCTCGTTCAAATTTGTGGTCAAGCGTGAGTTGTTCTTAAAAAATTATAAAGTTGGTCAATTTTTTTTTTGACGCGGATCGACTCTGTTTCATGCAAGGATTATTTTATTGTTTGGAAAGAAAAAAATCTGAACAGCAGAAGTTGGTCAAATTTAATGAAAACTAATCTTCATACAGTTGGTTTATTACTTGAGTAAATGTTCGATGTGGCCGCCGTCTTGTCTTATGCAGGTACGAGCACGCTTCAAGACACTTCTAGTTGCATTTAACAGAGACTTATGGTGAATTGTGTTTAAAGTGTTGTAAACAGCATCTTTTAATTCTTGTACGGAGTTGTATCGGGATACATAAATTCGACCCTTAAGGTAACCCCATAAGAAAAAATCTAATGGCGTTAAGTCGGGCGATCGTGGGGGCCACTTTATCGGCCCATATGTACCCATCCAACGGTTTGGAAACTGCTCGTCCAAACATAGTTTACTTGCCCTACTGTTGTGGGCTGGTGCACCATCTTGTTGGTAGATTATCTTACCAAAGTTCCTTAAGCTAATAGTCTCATCCACTAAATCTGCAGCCATGTTCAATATTTCCTGATATTTTTCACTATTTAGCGTTCCTTGGTAAATTTTGATAGCAAAAATTCTGTTATGTAATATCGCACACCAACAATTAAAAGAAAATCGGATTGGGTTGTGGGTTTCTGTAGTTCTTAGCGGATTTATTTTTGACCAGTAATGGTTATTTCTCCTGTTGTACATGCCATTGTTCGAAAAGTTGCATTCATCAGTCCAAATAATAAAATTAGGAAAACATCTATTTCTAATAGTCTGAGCCACATACCAATTACAGAAATGTAACCTGCGGTCTTTATCTCCAGGTAGTAACGCTTGTACAAGACCTTCTATGTAACACTTGTATTTATGAGCCTTCAATATCTTCCTTACAGTTGATTTATGAATACCGATAGTTTCAGCTGCTTCCCGTAACGAAGCTTTTGGGTATGCTTCAAAAGATCCCAATACGGCAATAGTTATAAACTCACTATTGACTATTGTCGGCCTTTTACGCTTAGGCTTGAAACAGCCTTCCTGTCTTAGGTTCTTTATTAAACTATCAAATATCTTGCGATTCGGTACTACACGGTCAGGATAGCGTTCTTGATACCACTTAAGTGCATTATCTCTACTGCGATAATTAAGAAAATACGCCTCAATCAAATCAACTTTATGTGAATTAGTTAACGCCATGATGAATAAAATTACAAGCATGAACTGATTGGAAACAAAATCACAGCTGCAGAAATAACTTACGTTCCAAATTTGAATTCTTTTTTTTATAATTTCAAGACTATCGGTTGCCATGATGTTTACGAAGATTAAAAAAAATGTTCTTCTCTTGAATCATCTGGAGCTCTTATCGATTATCAAAATTTAAAAATGGAATAATTTTAAATATTTTTTTACACGCCTAGGCACTTGTAACAATATTAAAAGGCGAATACTGCAACTGTATGAAGATTAGTTTTCAGTAAATTTGACCAACTTCTGCTGTTCAGATTTTTTTCTTTCCAAACAATGAAATAATCCTTACATGAAACAGAGTCGATCCGCGTCAAAAAAAAAATTGACCAACTTTATAATTTTTTAAGAACAACTCACGCTTGACCACAAATTTGAACGAGCCAAATTTGTTTACATAAAAAAACACCTAATGTCTCCTTAGACACTTTTCCTCTATCTCCTTTAGATTCGGATTTCCCCATACTGTCCCATTTAAAAAAATCACTCTGTATATATCAGTCATCAAGTACCCATAATACAGCTCTGTTTAACAGTGGCTTACCTTGGGGCTAGATGATGCTGTGTGGATTGTCCAGCATTATTTATTATTTATTTATTTATTTCGCAGAAGTTCATCAGTTCTGCAAGCTATAATGGCCTGTCCATTGTCGCTTCACTAAAACTCTAATATAATTATGCTAAACATTTGACTCGTACCTGGAGTAGATACTGCGAGTTCTGCATCAGTTTCTGTGGCTTAATGCGTTATGGGCCATAATAAATAATAAATAATGCTGGACAATCCACACAGCATCATCTAGCCCCAAGGTAAGCTGCTGTTAAACAGAGCTGTATTATGGGTACCAGATGACTGATATATACTTAATACAATACGATACATAGATATGTATATAGAAAATACCCAGAACACCCGGTTCAAATATTTGTAGATCGTACAAACATTTTACCCGAGGCGGGAATCGAACCCGCAACCTCCGCGTCGCAGGCGGACCTGCGCCCGCTGCGCCACATCGGTCCTCCATCGATAATGCGCTAAGCTACAAAAACCGACTATTAAGACCAACCTAGCAGTGGGTAAAATTAAGATGTTAAATGATGAGGATAATGAATGTTTCCAGGGCTTCCTAGACTTGGACCAAGCTATGTTAGAAGAGGATATGCTGCAAGAAAAGGTCGCAGGCAGCACAGCTGTCGCGGTGCTTGTGAAGGATAACACGCTTTACTGCGCCAATGTGGGGGACTCCCGCGCAATTGCCAGTGTCAGGGGAGGGGTGAGTGAAGTCTTATCTACCCTCATCTGTGCTTAGTCTCTGATCTTTGTTGGTTAAAAGTGATAGGTTTAATATGAAAATATTTTTTTGCCATTTCGACATGATAGCTTGTTTGACAGGTGGAGGTGCTGTCATACGACCACAAGCCCAACAATGAGGAAGAGCATCGCCGCATAACAGCTGGTGGTGGTTGGGTGCAGCTGAACCGGGTGAACGGTAACCTGGCTCTGTCGCGCGCGCTCGGCGACTACGTGTTCAAGCGGAACTACAGACTGACGCCGCAACAACAGATCGTCACAGGTACTATTATCATTGCGACGACCGATGTGCCGACATAGCTCTTAGAAGTAAGTTAAAGTGGCAATGGGCAGGCCATATAGCTCGAAGGACCGATAACCGCTGGGAAATAAAGGTTCTCGATTGCCGACCACGAACTGGAAAACAAAGTGCGGGACGGCCCCTGCACTCGATGGACCGATGACATTAAAGCGGTCGCAGGAAGTCGGTGGATGGTGAAGGCTCAAAATCGGTCGTCATGGCGTTCTTTGGGGGAGGCCTATGTCCAGCAGTGGACGTCTATCAGTTGATATGATGACGATGACCGATGTGGCGCGGTGGGCGAAGGTCAGCCTACGACGCACGAGGTTGCGGGTTCGATTCCCGCCTTGGAACAAATGTTTGTGCGATCTGCAAATATTTGTTCCGGGTGTTCTGAGTATTTTCTACGTATAATAAAAAATATCTATTTATGTATTGTATTGTATTAAGTATATCAGTCATCTAGCACCCATAACAAGCTCTTGCTTAGCTTGGAGCTAGATGATGCTGTGTGGATTGTCCAGCATTATATATAAATAATAAATAATAATAAATAATGCGGGACAATCCACACAGCATCATCTAGCCCCAAGGTAAGCTGCTGTTAAACAGAGCTGTGTTATGGGTACTAGATGACTGATATAATACTTTATACAATACAATACATAGATAGATATTTTTAATTATATATAGAAAATACCCAGAACACCGGGAACAAATATTTGTAGATCGTACAAACATTTGTCCCGAGGCGGGAATCGAACCCGCAACCTTTGCGTCGCAGGCGGACCTGCGCCCGCTGCGCCATATCGGTCGTCATTAACTATATTATTATTATTATTTATTATTTATTTAAGAATATGTTATTTTATTTAGCGTTTCCGGATGTGCTCGTGAGGCAGCTAAACGAAGACTGGGAGTTCATTGTGATCGCGTGCGACGGTATCTGGGAGGTGTTGTCTAACGAGGTATGTGGCAACATTTTATACATTACTAGCAGTCCGTCCCAGCTTCGCGCGGGTGCAACGAAACCGCATCCGTGCGGTTCGCGAATAATAAATATAGCCTATGTTACTCAGGGATAATGTAGCATTCTAATGGTGAAAGAATTTTTAAGATCGGACCAGTAGTTTTTGAGTTTATTCGTAACAAACAAATACAAAACATGAACTAATATCCTACTATAATATTATAAATGCGAAAACTGTGTGGGGTGTGTGTGTGTGTGTGTGTTTGTTACCACGTATCTCCGTAACGACTTAACCGATTGTGATGAAATTTGGAATGTAGATGGCTTTAAGTTCTGGAATAACACATAGGCTTTATTATTATTTAACTTTTTATCCCGGAAAAATGGATTGTTCCTGTGGGATAGCATTAAAACTGCAAAAATGCGGATGAAGCCGCGCGGGTCAGCTCGTAATTTAATATTAAGAACTATTTTTCTTAGAATAACAAAAGTTATTTTCCAAAGTGTGGTCACAGAACAATTGATGTTTGCGTGAGCGGCTTATGTACCTATTATATGATTAATGATTATATACGTGGCGTTACAGCCTCCTTTCACCATACAATACACCATTTAAATTATAATTGTGAGAGACTTGCGCACGATGACTGCACATTGATGAATGGCGAGCCGCTTGACCAAGTGAGACTAACTAGTCTCACTAAAAATGATCACAATTTGCGTGCGCGTACTTTGTTTCTCCGTGTTGTTATTCTAAGCTTTTTTTAATATTAATGATGTGCAGGAGGTGATATCGTTCTGCCGCGTGCGCCTGCTGAGCGGGTGGGAGCCGGCGGCGGTGTGCGAGGCGCTGATGCACCGCTGCCTCGCGCCGAACTGCGCCACGGGAGGGCTCGGCTGCGACAACATGACCGTGCTGCTCGTCTGCCTCGCGCCCTTCCCGCGCAACCGCGCCCCGGTGAGTCACGTGCCAACACCAACACTGAGCGCTCCTGCTGATAACACAATATGTATTACCCTCATGAATTATGATGCAATAAATGATACTGAATACTGAGACTTGGCGCGCCCCGGTGAGTGACACAACTGGCGCCACTGAGCGCTCCTAATAAGACTTGGCGCGCCCCGGTGAGTGACATAGCAACACTGAGCGCTCCAGCTAATAAAACTTGGCGCGCCGCGGTGGGTGAAACCACACTGCTGGCGCCACTGAGCGCTCCTGCTAATAAAACTCGGCGCGCCCTGGTGAGTGACATTCCAACACTGAGCGCTCCAGCTAATAAAACTTGGCGCGCCCCGGTGAGTGTCACCACACCGCTGGCGCCACTGAGCGCTCCTGCTAATAACACTTGGCGCCCCGGTGAGTGTCACCATACCGCTGGCTACACTGAGCGCTCCTGCTAATAACACTTGGCGCCCCGGTGAGTGTCACCACACCGCTGGCTCCACTGAGCGCTCCTGCTAATAAGACTTGGCGCGCATCGGTGAGACTCATTGGTAGCCACTCAAATGTAAAATTTATTTTTTATAGCATTTTTTCTACAAGCTTTCTACATTTCTTTACTTCATCTTACCGGCTACGCCAACGCTTGTGAAATTAACTTGCTAATTCATTATTTATGCATGAAGCATGGATGTAAACTATATGTTGCATGTTCTTTTATTAGCCATAAAAAGCACGAGAAAGAAAGAGACGAAAGATAAAAAAGATGACACTAAGCATCCTTGTATTGCAGTGTTCTAATTATCTTGCTAATCCATTAATTATGCGTGAAGCATGAATGGATGTAAACTATATGTTGCGTAATTTTCACTAAAAACGGGATATTTACCATGATTTGTGAGTTTTATTGATTCCCGATATTTCGGCGCAGTTACATGCACTAAGAAAGAGGGTGGACAGATTTGTCTGTCAATAGTTATAAGAGCTACCCGCAAAGACTTCAGTTCTCCCGTGATCATGGTGCATGTAACTGCGCCGAAATATAGGGAATCAATAAAACTCACAAATCATGGTAAAAATACCGTTTTAGTGAAAATTATGTTAATAACCATGATAGTTTTAAAAACTATATGTTGCATGTTCTTTTATTCGCCATCCGTAACGAGAAAGAAAGTGACGGAAGATAATAGAGATGGCACTAAGCGTCCTTGTATTGCAGTGTTCGTACCTGGATGTATCCCGCCCAAACAAGTACTGGATCCTGACTCCGTCACGGCGTTTCTCTTAAATCTCTGCCTGCCCTCTATTGCACAAGCTTTAATATTACTTCGACGGTGTGCCTCTAAAACTGTGATGTGTGAGTGTACAAATTGGTTGCATATTGAAATCAATAGTTTTCGAACCTTTTCGACAACATTTAAGAAAATTTTCTTGCAAAAATAATGTTTATTGAATTACGAGCATAATCATACAAAAATAATGTTTTTATATAAAAAGATAACGACCAAATTGTACACATCAAAATGCTCTACTGTGATTGTTAAAAGTAATTATAAATTTTATGTTTGCTATGAGATTTTTCAAAGTTTATCAAGACTGATTGTGCCATTAATATTATGTAATACCAAATTTATTTTACAGAATTTAGACTTACACGCCTTACATTTTATACAAGGATTCATTTAAATAATTTTAACAAAAATATTGCATCGAATCCTGAATTGACCTATCTAATTGTATCGATGTTAATAAATTAATGTCAAATAAAATTAAGCAGAAAATACACTAGGCAATAATTGTTGCGTGATAAGCATTAAAGTTGCGCAACGCTAGTAAATCGTCTGTCTAATCCAAAGTAAAATAAATCTAGTACAATTATTTAACCTAAATCTATACTAGAATATAATAGAAAATACCTTAAAATACACACCACATTAAAACTTTGACAAAAGCAATCTTAATTGCTATGTAGCGATATTTACCAATTTTATTAAAGTATAAATTTTTAGCATTTTTTAATGTGCTATCTTCCATAAGGTACTGGATAATGTTATAATAAATACCTTATAAAATATTAGTTAGTTTGTGTGCAACAATTTCTAAATACCGTTATTCACTTTAAAAAAAACTTTTTGCTCTTTTGTGTGTTGAGTTTTCTACTAACTGTGTGTATCATGATATATTTTTCGTATAATTTTTATGTGTTGTGTGTTTTTAACAGATCAATGTATTTTTTTTTGTGTTAGGTTTGCTACTCAAACTGGGCATGTTTGGTTTGTGATATTACTCTTCATGTCTTGCTTATAAATCATTTGCATGTAATATAATACTTTAAATCATGATGTATTTTCTGTTTATTTTGGTTTGAAATTGATGACCTACAAAAGTGTCATTTTTTGCATGCAAATCAATTGCCTTTACTTATTCATCTTTTATAATGTGTTGTTTAAACCTGTTAAATACATTTTAAATTAACGAATAATTTACTACTTGTTTTGGTTATTTATTGACGTTTTGAAGCTATTTAGAAGCTCTTATTCATGAGCACAGCCCTCGACCGCGTTCGAAGGTTGCTCGGCGAATACTTGTTAAATTCATCAATTTCTGTTTCAATTCGTTTGATGTTGTGATGTTCGTTGCCCTTTTAATTGTTTCATCATTCACAAGTTTAGGGGTTTTTATGTATTATACTCGTGATGAATATCTGTTTGGGCTCTAATATACATTGAAATAAAATACATTATTGCATGCATTCGTTGACAATGTCACCAAAACATGTTAACATTGCTTTCGGTTTGAATCACCCTGTGTTTGATTTAATAAATGATGTGAAATATGTTATTGTTTTATTTGTTAATATTATATTTTATCTGCTTATAAACTAAGTTCATTTTTGTTAGCTTGATTTATTTTATTGTGGTGTTATGTGCTAAAACATGTCTGCATGATGCAAGTTAATGCTTTTGTAACGCTTGTTGGAAAAAAGGTAAGCATGAGGATATTTATTTTGATTTTTCTAATTTATATGCTATTTCTGTTTTTTATGTCATGTGCGTTGTGTTGCCCAGAATGAAGCAACTAAAATCGCCCGTGTAAGAGTAACATTATACTACGCAGGTCATTGACGCGCGGGTTATTGATGCGCGGTTTATTGACGCGCGGGTCATTAACACAGATCGATTATTATAAGCTCGTATGAGTCAGTAGCCAACTCTGTTGACGGAGTTAATAGTCTAGTCTAATAGGTACGGGTCATTTTAGATTACTTTGACATTGCCCTTTTTTTTATGTCAGCTATTCACAAAACGATAAAGTCGCCCGCCTGATGTTTGACGCCTGACAATAACAAATGCAGTGCCACCCAAAGCTTAAAGTTTTTAAATGCTGCGTGGCACTGCACTGCATTCATCACCTCGAGACGTTGAGAAGTCTCTTTCGCCCAGTAATTTCACTTGCTACAGTGTCCTTCAAACCTAAACAGTGCAGCTTGCACACCACTGCTTGGAGGTAGAATATCTGGCACTGCGGTGGTACCCGCCGCTCTTACTGAAGAGTCCTACCACCTGGTAGTGTTACTAGACCTATTTTCAATGACGTTAAAAAGGTTACATTCTATACTTTATTCTAAGTAATAAGATCTGCACTGACGTTCCGCGGGGTGTATTGTGCATTGTTATCTTATTAAGTTTCAGGTTTTTTTGTTCCTTTTTTTCAGGAAAACCCACAGCCAGTAGATGATGAGTTAGACAGCAAGTTTAGGACTAAAATGGAGGATCTTTTGTACGTGGAAGACGAAGAAGAAGACCTTAAGTGAACCTCAAATTCAGTGTTTGTATATCTGTATATAGAATAGCGTATTGTTTGAGTTTGGACCTTGTTACTATGAGTTGAGGGTTAAGAATTGCGTCCGGTTTCTCACTCGGTTTTGTTTTCAGTGATGTTAGTCCGTCTGATTTATTTACTGTATAGAACGATTAAATTCAAGAAATCATGAGCCTTGCCTGTGTGCGTCGCGTGCATGCACATTGTGTTAGTGAGCAGCGGAGATGTGATGTGAGAGAGACAGCTGCACACAAGCAAAGCAATAGGCATGATGACTGATTTTGAAAAACTGTTCTATTGTATTCAGAAGTATCGACTTTAGGCAATAAATAACCTATTATTCTAGAAATTAATGGTATAGTAGTTAAAAAAAAATTTCATAAGGTGAAAGCGTGATTTTAATGATTATTGGTTACTGTCATCATGCCTATTGTTTTAAAATATTCACTATAATATTTCAGAAATCAGTTTGGGTTTTGTTAAACAAGAAAAAAACTCAAACAACGCTCAAGAATTTTTGTAGTTACAAAATCGATGATTAAATCTAAATTCACGCTCATTTACAGATCTCACTCTGACTTGGTAGATAAAAAATCAAAGGTTTTTTTTAGTTTGAAAACTAACATAAAAACAACTTATCACTGAGAACAAAAACAGCAACGAGAACATAATCGAAAGCTTGTGAATTAGAAATTAACTTTATTTAATGGGATAATGGATTTTTTAGCTTTAAAGGGGCCTTTAAAAATTATGTTTAAAACAAAGCGCCTATAAAACGTACGGCTTATTTGCACTGATCACGTATTACCTGTTTGACAATCGTAAACGTATCATGCCCTACCTTTCGATCTACGTCTCAGAGTGGTAACCCGTGAGTGATAGTTTTAGTATTGCAAGCGCCCAAAAGCTGCGGTAACCGCTTACCATCTTGTGGGCCGTACGCTTGGTTGCCACTTTAGTTGTATAAAAAAAATGGTTTTTGATTGGCTGACATTTGTAACTTTTGCAAGACATTTTGTCAATACAGTTGTAAATTTTATTGTATGGTTATTTTACGTAAAGTTAGCTGGTGATACGTTTACGTTTACGATTATCAAACGAGTTTGCCGACTCCTTAAGTCAGGCTCGATGGAGAGGCCTATGTCCAAAGGACTTTCTATCAGGGTGGATTTTGCAGCAGTTTGCGGCTTTTCGATTTGACTCAGTGCATTTAGATTCTTATTAAACGCCACGCCTATGTCGCTACGACTTTTAACGTGAAAGGCTTTTTATCATTGTTCCTTTATAAAAATGTAGGTTGTATAATTTAGCGTTCTTAGATATTACGACACGAATGTCTTATGTGATGAAGTGTAGCATTTCAACTTTTACGCAGTTATTATTTTGGTCTAGTTTGATTTGTATATTTTATTTGTTGACAGAATTTTATTGATTTGGTCTATTACTTTGTAATGTTAAAAGGCATTAAATGCTGTAATTGTAAAACTACGGTTGCTGTTAAAATTGCAAAATATGGTAAGGTTTTTAGTCTGGCGCTGTCGTCCGCCTGTTGCTGCGTCCGTCTCTTTCACACCTACAGTGTACCTTACGTGTGTAAAGGACGGCTTGACGCGACGAAATCGACATACGAATGGTAGCGATAGGCTTGAAAAACCCTACAGATTTATACAACAATACATTTATATAAGTATTCCTAAGAAGAGCAGATTTAAGAAAGAGATTACTTAGAAAATGTAAAATATATTTAGGTACTTGTGTGTGGTAGGAAATATAAAAACACTATTGCTTTTATTCATAAAAAAATAATTCCACTGGCTTGGCTAAGCATGGTTTTTCCATGTCATTCTTATGTCAATGAACAAAGATGATAGATTTGAAAGACACATTAGCTAACAGAGGTTTAAAGTAGTATAAATAAGGCCCTGAGATTGTAAAATAAGAGACGAAACGAGCCGCATTCTTTTAAAAGAGCTTTGGGATCGTGTCCTTGATGTTTTAAGAATTATTTACCACGTTATTTGCGGCATCGTATTTTAATACCGTTACCATGTTCACTATAGTTCTTTCTATGTTCTTCCTTCTATGAATTTTTCTAGAATCAATTTCCTAAAAATGAGTTTAAGAGGATAATGGGTTATTAATAGGCAATTTGTATAGGCAAAGCCAGCGGCGGACAATAAACAAATCGTGTAAATATTTTCCTCATTATTAAATATATTTTTAACACACTTGCTTATAAAGTGGCTCTATGGTCATCGCAATTAGGCACAGAATGACACCCATAATCAAACTATGACTTTTTCGTTGCTATAACTCACTAGTGAGTTATAGATTTTTTTTGTTATCTTATTATGAGTTTTTTTGTTATTTTATTCACAAGTGTGTTGAAAAACGTTGTATGATAAACGTATGTATTGATAATTACCGTCCTCGGCTATCTTAAGGCCCTCGCCTACGGCTCGGGTCTCAATGGCGCCTCAGCGGTAATCACCAATGTTACACGCTAGTACCATAATGTACTATTAATTTGAGTTTTAACTACTTGTATTTTAAAATCTGCCCATTGTTTTGGAAAGTGGTAGTAGAGTATATTTTTTATTATTAATTAATTTATGTAAAAGTTGTAAGTATTAGAAGTTTGACGTGATTTAGAAAGACAGTGTATCGAACAAAATTCTCAATTTAACAGAATTATGGCGCGTATTCGCCGAACTGAAGCGGCGGCACCAGATTGGCATCGGCTCATTGGTTTTTCGGGCGGGGCGATGTCAGTCCGCTGCTAATTAGTGTGCGTTGCAGTATTAAGTTTCAGAATACTGAACCTCACAAGTTGAGGCGATGTTGATCCGATTGCCGAATCGTCACGTCAATATCAGCCAAATATCGTGTGACTTTGCTACACTCTGCTCCGGTCCGCTACGTTTTGGTGTATACCCACCCTTTAAGTATTACTGTAGTTTGTAGATTTAAAAAATTAGTTTGAATTAGTCGCACACACATAAACAAACGAATGTAAAGGAATTGAAATTAATGTGGTTACTGGGGTCATTGTACTATATTATATTGTAGAAAAAATTAATAAAAATATGTTTTTACTATGTAGATATTTAAAAAAGTATAGACACCGCATTTGCGTTATATTGTATTCAAATAACGAAGATGCTTATTTCCTTGGGTTTTTATCAAATACAAAATGAAATCCGTGTCACGTTAATTCAGCGGTTTTTTGCTATTATTTTTTTCTAGTCATATTAACATGAATTATCCAGAGAGTTATTAAATACATTTTTTTATTATATACATTTTCCTTTCCTACTATTCTACTACTAATAACAGTCGTATTTTCAGAGAAGTCTTTATTCATAATTATGTTGTCATTTTATCGGCTTGACATTTTTATGTCTCATTGACATAAAAATGACAATAGATTTTGACGCTATCTTAGCTAACAAAGGTTTACAGTATGATTGTGAATAAGGACATGTTTTTATAGAATTCTGTGGGTTAAAAAGACCATAAATTAAATAACATTGATTAAAAATCTCTTTAATTCTTTATATTGAAATAAATAATTTCATATTGCAACCTTAATATTTATGCAAACCAGAAATACAAATTTAATCTAAAAAGATGTAGTAATACATATCTGGTGTAGCGCTAGTCAATATATAATAGTCTGGTGTGTACAGTACCTTATGTTATATATATTATATAGCGGACGATGTGGTAATAAAGTTTTACATTTTTAAACTGTTTTATTTGGTTCTATGCTGGCCTGCTTTTATAATCGAATCTTGAAATGAAATGATAAATACTTTATACGTATTTGTCAAAAATCAATAACCCGCAAGTCAATAACCCGCGCGTTCAATGACCCGCGCGTGTTAATGACCTCCAACAGCTACGGGGCGTGCGATTTTATTATTACGCCACCCGTCAAAATAAGCAACAATGATAACTAATAATTAACCAGATAAACTTTATCGATTTTGAGATTTTTAACACAGAATGTAAATAAAGGTAGGATGAATATATTTTATGTGTGTAGAGGAATAGGTTCCTTGAATATTAGGCCTTGTATACTGGATCCCTAGCGGATCTCGGCTGTCGTTCGAAAAAGCTCCATTGCGCATCCTAATCCGCTAACTTCACGACAGCCGAGATGCGCTGGCAGTACTATAACAATGGTGATACCACAGAACTTTATTTAAGTATAATGAGTGTGTGTATGTGAGTAATCTCTTTCCTCGTCGCGAAACGCAGTCCGCTCCCAACCGGGGGCGGTGTGGTGGTGTGGCAGTACCTAGAATCGGTTTGCCGCGTGCTAATCGATGCTTCTAAATCATTCATTTTCGCGCGGCTTATGTTTCCCATCACTAAAATACATTTGTGTGTAAAATACAAATGCGCAAAATTTTACACGCTCGGTTTCCATACAAATCGACGAACTCTTTCATTCTACTTTAATATAGTTCTGTGGGTGAAACATAGGTACTCTTATTAAAACGCAATTTCAGGAATATCATGGCAAAGACATGGCGTGGGGCCACCACACAGCTTATAGTAATACTCCCGGTTAGACTCGATTATATCCAGTTTCTTAGATATCCAGGTGTATTCGTCCCAAACACTGTGTCTCGTAACTAAAAAAAAAATATTGTTTAATAATCTGCCAACTACAAAAACATGTGGCATAATATGGAGGTCAGCCGTGGGTGGATACAAGCTGAAAATGATGATGATGATGAATTACACTAATCACACTTGCACTGCACTGTCAACTAATATATTTGACGACCAATGTGGCGCGGTGGGCGAAGGTCCGCCTGCGACGCAGAGGTTGCGGTTTCGATTCCCGCCTTAGGACAAATGTTTGTAGGATCTGCAAATATTTGTTTCGGGTGTTCTGGGTGTTTTCTATGTATAATAAAAAATATCTATCTATGAATTTTATTGTATTAAATATATAACAGTCATCTAGTACCCATAATACAGCTCTGTTTAACAGCAGCTTACCTTAGGCTAGATGATGCTGTGTGGATTGTCCAGCATTATTTATTTATAAAAAAAATATATATATATATAGGTAAATAGGATTGTTTGAATGATTGGGATATTTGAATGTTATTTCTTCTTTATCTCGACAACCACTAAAACTGATTTGGCTAAAATTTAAACATAGATAGTTAATGACCGGATATAGGAGATTTTATTTTATCAAATATTACCGAATATTTTTGTTAATAAACAACAAACTATGTCCTACTTTTTTTTTTTTTTTTTCTCGATGGGGAAATCCCGCCAATACGCACGTCACCTCGTTAGAAACGGTGCGATACCCGCGTATAACACCGATGGCCATCACTCTCTGAGCTCTCCTCAGAAAAGCAATATTCCGTTCGGCCAACGGCGCCCACACTGGGGCCCCATAAAGGGCCATGGACCGCACCACTCCCAGATACAGGTGGCGGTTAGCCGCCTTGGGTCCCCCAAGATTAGGTAATAAGCGCTTCAGCGCATTTGCCGCTCCCATCAGTCGGGGGACCATGCGAGTGAAGTGCTCGCGAAAGTTCCACCTACTATCGAGGTAGATATTTCATCCCAAGATATTTCATCTTGGAGTCGACCTCGATATTGACCATCCCTATTGTGATTTGGGTACCCCTCGGCGGCGCCCGTCGAGGGCCATGAAAACACATGGCCTCCGACTTATTGAGCGCCACCCGGAGTCCCAACAGCCCTATCCTATCCAAGACTTGTGCTAACGAAACAGTAGCAAGACGGACAGCTTCCTCACATGTCTCGCCCCGAGCAGTCACTAGCGTATCGTCAGCATAGCAAACTACGCCAGCACCCGGATTGAGAGATCCTCGCAACACCCAGTCGTAACCGATGTTCCACAGGAGCGGCCCTAAAAACGAACCCTGTGGGACACCGCACGACATCAAACTATGTCCTACTGGCTCAACTGCTCTACTAACTGAGCAATCTAGTTGAGGTAGTAGGGAAGAAGCGGTCATATTTTTACCCGACTTTAAAAAAGGAGGTTATCAATTCTGGTATGATAACTTAGGCACAGATAACATAATACGTTTAGGTAAGGTATGTTTAACAACTGATTTTGTTGATTTTTTTTGTTTAATAGGTTTTTTTTAGATTTGGTAGAGGTATATAATAATTAGAGGTGGTCCCATATATCGAAATTGGTTCAGTACTTTTTTAATTTTAACAATCTATCGAAACATTTTTTTAGTTCGAAGCCGTTCTAAGAATGAATTTAAATAATTGAAAATTGAATTGAATTGAAAATGCCTACTGAAAATTAATGTTATTTTTGTATTATTTTCAATAAAAATAAAGATTTGATCAATTTAAATTTACGGTTGGTTAAAGTAGTTTTATGTCGGTTTTTGTTTTTTTTTTTATCAAAATTAAATTATGCTAAGTAAGTACTTACACTGTTCAGGACAATTTTCGCTCACATAATCGTGGTAGGGGGTCAGGCAAAAATTTGTACTTGAACACAACAGTACACATGTTGCTAATAACATGATTATCGTGAGATGGTACTTCATGATGGATCGATGGACACTGTGCAAGTTAAACGTCTATTCTGTAACGGACGATATAATGGGAATGATTCGATTCAGCATATATGTTTTAAAATTAAAGTAATAAATATTATAATTCGTTCAGATCTTAGCGAAGAATCGTGTGCCCGAGCGGTATAGTTTGGCTTTTGTTCGACGAAAACATAGGTTTTTCTTTTATATCATCTAATGACGAAACTGTTAAATCGTTCGCCTGCTGTTAAGCGCAACGCCTGACCATAACAACTGCACAGAAAATTTAAAGTTTTAAAGTACTGCCTTACACTGCATAGCGCTCATCAAAGGCTCATCACCGTCTCTTCGCCCCGTAATTTCACTTGCTACAGTGCCCTTCAAACCTATACACAGTGCAGCTTGCACACATCTGCTTGGAGGCAGAATATCTGTCACTGCGGTGGTACTCACCAAGAGTAGTCCTACCACGAGTTAGTAGGTAAGATTCGCTCGGCAACGCGGTATTCGCGTAGGTCTGAATTTACCTTTATCTAACGGGAAAATGCAAGTTAAACGGTTGCTGTTAAAATTGCAAAATATGGTAACGTTTTTAGTCTGGCGCTGTCGTCCGCCTGTTGCTGCGTCCGTCTCTTTCACACCTACAGTGTACCTTACGTGTATATAAGTATTCCTAAGATTTAAGAAAGAGATTACTTAGAAAATGTAAAATATATTTAGGTACTTGTGTGTGGTAGGAAATATAAAAACACTATTGCTTTTATTCATAAAAAAAATGATTCCACTGGCTTGGCTAAGCATGGTTTTTCTTTGTCATTCTTATGTCAATGAACAAAGATGATAGATTTGAAAGACACATTAGCTAACAGAGGTTTAAAGTAGTATAAATAAGGCCCTGAGATTGTAAAATAAGAGACGAAACGAGCCGCATTCTTTTAAAAGAGCTTTGGGATCGTGTCCTTGATGTTTTAAGAATTATTATTATTTACCACGTTATTTGCGGCATCGTATTTTAATACCGTTACCATGTTCACTATAGTTCTTTCTATGTTCTTCCTTCTATGAATGTTTCTAGAATCAATTTCCTAAAAATGAGTTTAAGAGGATAATGAGTTATTAATAGGCAATTTGTATGGGCAAAGCAAAAAAATCTATAACTCACTAGTGAGTTATAGATTTTTTTTGTTATCTTATTATGAGTTTTTTTTGTTATTTTATTCACAAGTGTGTTGAAAATCGTCGTATGATACGTATATATTGATGATTACCGTCCTCGGCTATCTTCGCCTCAGCGGTAATCACCAATGTTACACGCTAGTACCATAATGTACTATTGATTTGAGTTTTAACTACATGTATTATAAAATCTGCCCATTGTTTTTGTAAAGTGGTAGTAGAGTATATTTTTTATTATTAATTAATTTATGTAAAAGTTGTAAGTATTAGAAGTTTGACGTGATTTAGAAAGACAGTGTATGGAACAAAATTCTCAATTTTACAGAATTATGGCGCGTATTCGCCGAACTGAAGCGGCGGCACCAGATTGGCATCGGCTCATTGGTTTTTCGGGCGGGGCGATGTCAGTCCGCTGCTAATTAGTGTGCTTTGCAGTATTAAGTTTCAGAATACTGAACCTCACAAGTTGAGGCGATGTTGATCTGATTGCCGAATCGTCACGTCAATATCAGCCAAATATCGTGTGACTTTGCTACACTCTGCTCCGGTCCGCTACGTTTTGGTGTATACCCACCCTTTAAGTATTACTGTAGTTTATAGATTTAAGAAATTAGTTTGAATTAGTCGCACACACATAAACAAACGAATGTAAAGGTATTGAAATTAATGTGGTTACTGGGGTCATTGTACTATATTATATTGTAGAAAAAATTAATAAAAATATGTTTTTACTATGTAGATATTTAAAAAAGTATAGACACCGCATTTGCGTTATATTGTATTCAAATAACGAAGATGCTTATATCCTTGGGTTTTTATCAAATACAAAATGAAAGTTCTTTGTGATAGAGCTCGTCCGGGGAAGGACTACCACCATACCTATTTCTGCCGCCAAGCAGTAATGTGAGCATTGCTGTGTTCCGGTTCGAAGGGTATGGTTTCCGGTGAAATTACAGGCACATGAGACTAACCATCTAACGTCTCAGGGTGGTAACACGCAAGTGATATCTATGATGTTGCATGCGTACATAGGCTACGGTAACTGCTGACCATCAAGTGGGCCGTACGCTTGGTTACCACTTTAGTAGTATAAAAAAAAAAAAAAAAAGAAATCCGTGTCACGTTAATTCAGCGGTTTTTTGCTATTATTTTTTTCTAGTCATATTAACATGAATTATCCAGAGAGTTATTAAATACATTTTTTTATTATATACATTTTCCTTTCCTACTATTCTACTACTAATAACAGTCGTATTTTCAGAGAAGTCTTTATTCATAATTATGTTGTCATTTTATCGGCTTGACATTTTTATGTCTCATTGACATAAAAATGACAATAGATTTTGACGCTATCTTAGCTAACAAAGGTTTACAGTATGATTGTGAATAAGGACATGTTTTTATAGAATTCTGTGGGTTAAAAAGACCATAAATTAAATAACATTGATTAAAAATCTCTTTAATTCTTTATATTGAAATAAATAATTTCATATTGCAACCTTAATATTTATGCAAACCAGAAATACAAATTTAATCTAAAAAGATGTAGTAATACATATCTGGTGTAGCGCTAGTCAATATATAATAGTCTGGTGTGTACAGTACCTTATGTTATTTATATTATATAGCGGACGATGTGGTAATAAAGTTTTACATTTTTAAACTGTTTTATTTGGTTCTATGCTGGCCTGCTTTTATAATCGAATCTTGAAATGAAATGATAAATACTTTATACGTATTTGTCAAAAATCAATAACCCGCAAGTCAATAACCCGCGCGTTCAATGACCCGCGCGTGTTAATGACCTCCAACAGCTACGGGGCGTGCGATTTTATTATTACGCCACCCGTCAAAATTTGTAACAATGATAACTAATAATTAACCAGATAAACTTTATCGATTTTGAGATTTTTAACACAGAATGTAAATAAAGGTAGGATGAATATATTTTATGTGTGTAGAATAGGTTCCTTGAATATTAGGCCTTGTATACTGGATCCCTAGCGGATCTCGGCTGTCGTTCGAAAAAGCTCCATTGCGCATCCTAATCCGCTAACTTCACGACAGCCGAGATGCGCTGGCAGTACTATAACAATGGTGATACCACAGAACTTTATTTAAGTATAATGAGTGAGTGTATGTACCTCGCGTGACCGAAAAGACGGGCTAAGTAAGGGCTGAGTAACCTCTTTCCTCGCCGCGAAACGCAGTCCGCTCCCAACCGGGGGCGGTGTGGTGGTGTGGTAGTACCTAGAATCGGTTTGCCGCGTGCTAATCGATGCTTCTAAATCATTCATTTTCGCGCGGCTTATGTTTCCCATCACTAAAATACATATGTGTGTAAAATACAAATGCGCAAAATTTTACACGCTCGGTTTCCATACAAATCGACGAACTCTTTCATTCTACTTTAATATAGTTCTGTGGGTGAAACATAGGTACTCTTATTAAAACGCAATTTCAGGAATATCATGGCAAAGACATGGCGTGGGGCCACCACACAGCTTATAGTAATACTCCCAGTTAGACTCGATTATATCCAGTTTCTTAGATATCCAGGTGTATTCGTTCCAAACACTGTGTCTCGTAACTGAAAAAAAAAATATTGTTTAATAATCTATAATATAATAATCTGCCAACTACAAAAACATGTGGCATAATATGAAGGAGGTCAGCCGTGGGTGGATACAGGCTGAAAATGATGATGATGATGAATTACACTAATCACACTTGCACTGCATTGTCAACTAATATATTTGACGACCAATGTGGCGCGGTGGGCGAAGGTCCGCCTGCGACGCAGAGGTTGCGGGTTCGATTCCCGCCTTGGGACAAATGTTTGTAGGATCTGCAAATATTTGTTTCGGGTGTTCTGGGTGTTTTCTATGTATAATAAAAAATATCTATCTATGAATTTTATTGTATTAAATATATAACAGTCATCTAGTACCCATAATACAGCTCTGTTTAACAGCAGCTTACCTTAGGCTAGATGATGCTGTGTGGATTGTCCAGCATTATTTATTTATAAAAAAATAAATATATATATAGGTAAATAGGATTGTTTGAATGATTGGGATATTTGAATGTTATTTCTTCTTTATCTCGACAACCACTAAAACTGATTTGGCTAAAATTTAAACATAGATAGTTAATGACCGGATATAGGAGATTTTATTTTATCAAATATTACCGAATATTTTTGTAAATAAACAACAAACTATGTCCTACTGGCTCAACTGCTCTACTAACTGAGCAATCTAGTTGAGGTAGTAGGGAAGAAGCGGTCATATTTTTACCCGACTTTAAAAAAGGAGGTTATCAATTCTGGTATGATTACTTAGGCACAGATAACATTATACGTTTAGGTAAGGTATGTTTAACAACTGATTTTGTTGATTTTTTTTTGTTTGATAGGTTTTTTTTAGATTTGGTAGAGGTATATAATACTTAAGATAACTTGGGAACGCTTCCTACTGGTAAAAAATCAAAATCAAAATCAAAAATTATTTATTCAGTAGAATCACAAGGATCACTTTGAAACGTCTTACAAGCTAGGAAAATTTACACCAGTTCCAACGCGCCCATGCCGTAAAAGAACTGGCAACAACACCGGCTGGGTTCCTATCGCTTTTTTGGCATGACCCTTGCTATTGTTATGGATTCCAAGTAGAGTTGGAGCACATTCGTCCCAAGCTTTTTTATCATCTAGGTAATCGGTTGTTTTATAGTAAGCTTTTTGAGACAGATTTTGTTTAATTAAGTTTTTAAATTTGACAATTGATAAATTTTGTATGTCGCTTGGGACTTTGTTAAAGAAGCGTACACATTGCCCTTTAAAAGATTTACTGACCTTAGTGAGCCTAACTGTGGGAACAGCGAGTTTATTTTTATTTCTAGTATTAACATTATGATTATCACAATTTTTTTTAAACAGATTAATATTTTTGCGAACATACATAAGATTTTCATAAATATATTGACAGGGTACTGTCATAATATTAATTTCTTTGAACTTATCTCTAAGTGATTCTCTGGGACCCATGTTATAAATTGCGCGAACAGCCCTCTTCTGCAACACGAATATGGTGTTAATATCTGCAGCACTCCCCCACAACAAAATACCGTAAGACAATGCTGTGAAAGTAGCTGAAATAAACTAGTCTGGCTGTATCGACGTCGGTGAAATGACGGATCTTTTTGACTGCGTATGCTGCAGAACTAAGTCTCTTCGACAATTTATCTATGTGTGGGCCCCATTGCAGTTTATTATCTAAGGTTATGCCTAGAAAAACTGTGGTGTCCACAAGGCCTAGCTTTTCATCTTTTATTTTTATATTAGTTTGGTTTTGTTTTACATTAGGTAGTATGAAACGAACGCATTTCGTTTTATTTTCGTTTAACAATAAGTTGTTTACATTAAACCACCTTACAATTTTAGAGATTGCATTGTTTACTTTGTCAAAGTTAGTCTCTTGTCGCTTTAATTTAAATAAAAGTGACGTGTCATCAGCAAACAGTACAATCTCATGATCGTTCCTAACAAGCCGGGGTAGATCATTTATATATATTAAAAACAAGAATGGCCCAAGTATTGATCCTTGTGGTACACCAATTGTTACCACTGATCCCGGAGAACGCTTTCCATTTACGTCAACTCTTTGTATTCTATCACTTAGATATGAAGTGAGAAGGTCTAGAGCAACACCCCTAACTCCATAGTGTTGTAATTTTCTAATTAGTGTCTCATGATGTACACAATCAAATGCCTTAGATAAATCACAAAAAATGCCTAAGGCATCTTGCGATTCCTACCAGGCTTCAAAAATGTGTGATATCAACTCAACACCGGCATCAGTTGTTGAGCGACCTCTTGTGAACCCAAATTGTTTACTATCAAGTAAGTTATTCATACTAAAATGTCTTTGTAACTGAATAAGAATAAGTTTTTCAAAAATTTTACTAAATGTAGGCAATACTGATATAGGCCGAAAGTTACCAGGGTCAGAATGACTACCTGATTTGAAAAGAGGTGTTATCTTGCTATGTTTCATTAAATCAGGAAACACACCACAGTCAATACATTGGTTAAATATAAAAGCTAGGTCAGGTGCAATGATTTCAATGAATGATTTCACAACGCAAACAGAAATTCCCCAGAGATCAGTGGTTTTTTTTACATTTATTAGTTTAAATGCTTTGATAATATCATTATATATATAATTATCGGATTCGTCTTTCGGACCTCATATTGAACGGACGTGTGTCGGATCTCGCTGTGAGATTGTTTGGCTGTGCTGGGACTTCGCCCCGGGTCTTTGGAAGTCGTTCGGTTGGACAGGTGCTGCGCCCTAGGCCTTCGGACAGGGCTTCGTCACGTCAGGAAGAACCATCGAGATACGAGCCGCTGCCTTGTTGCCACGAGCGACTGACTGAGACGTAGCAAGTAAGTGGAATCACAAAATCCCACAATCCGCCAGCTGGTTTCGAACCATCGATCGCTCGGCGGCGTGTGAATCCACTGCTCGGACCGCTACGCCAGAGATAAGTAAGGCGGCGCAGCGAAATTAACGTATGCATGAGTGCTACGGTTCACTGCTACGAAACAGCTACGCGCTACGGGTCTACGCTCACTACAAACAAACTGGCTACTGCTACGAAATTGCTTCTCGCTACTATCTACGAACTCAATTATTTTGCTTCGAATCGACTGCTACTTAATAGACTTGTTAATAGAGCTACGCTGGCGCTACGAGCTACACTGCTTATTGCTACGATTCTATAACGTGCTACGCCACGCTTTGTAATAATTTATACTGCGGTAATACGAATCATAACGCATTAACTTAGCGCTTCTAGCTTTGCTTAATTATGCATTCTAATAGATCGCTTATGCGAACTCCACCAAGACCGCTAAGTGAGGCAGTCTCGAACCCAGACATGTTCCGAAGCCCAGAAAACTTTCAGGACGCAGAACCGAGTATTTCTTTAAGGAAAAGGAAGTACACTGACGACTCTTGTGAAAATACGAACAGGACGATGAATGATATGTTCAACAACGTACAACAAATGTTCAAAGATTTAAAAATTAGCCAGGACGAGCAATTCTCCAAAATAAGTCAAGAAATCAACACATTAAAAATGCAAAATGACAATCTGCTTTCATCAAATGCCGAAATAAAGTCCTCTATTGTCACAATTACTGAAGAGCAGAAGGCACTCAAAGAACGTGTTGAGCGTTTGGAAAAGAAGGAGAAAGCGTCCCAGTCCCAAGGGAATGTACTAAATGAGCAGCTAGAAAATATTGAAAGAAAAATGAGAGAAAGTTGCTTGGAAATTAGTAACCTTCCTACGGATAATAACGAACAGATGATGACTGCGATCGATAAGATTCACAAGACTCTTAAAATTGATCTCGACCCACGGGATATTCGTAGTGCATACCGTGTAGCTACTAAGCCAAACCGTCCACGACCAATTATAATTGAATACAATACAATACAGAAAAAAATATCGTTCTTGCAAGCTTTTAAGGACTACAACAAAAAACAGAAGGATGATAAATTTAGCACAACAACTATTGGGGTTGCAGGAGAAAGGAGACTTATCTACACAAATGAACTACTAACAAAAAAAGGCCGTCACCTTCACTACCTGGCCCGAGAGTTCATTAAACGGTCTGCCTGGAAGTTTTGTTGGTCCTCGCGTGGTAAAGTATACATCAGAAAAGAAGAAGGACATCCTGCCATCGAAATAAAAGACGAAGATCAAATAAATGACCTGGAAAAAACGGACAAACATGTTATCTGACTAGATAACTCTTCATTTACTCTCTACTATAGTTCTCGTTTATATTATAGCATAGTTGTAAGTCATATATTGCAAGCTCTTCTTGAAGGTAAACTCGTTAGATTAAGTAACATTAAATATAATTTTCATTTTTCGTTAAGGAGAAGCTACACTCACACAAACTTGCACACAACACACATCACACATATCCTTCAGGAGAGCACACACCACATACCATACCCACATACTCTCATGAACACTTTGGCACAACCAATTGAAGATGATATCATAAATCTACCTCGTCGTCTATTTTTAAAATTTCGATTCAATTTTGAGAAATCGGAAAACGTACCGAACTTGGTACTGTTATTATTACCCAATAGATAATGTCAGATTTAAGGGACGTTTTAGTAGACATCGACAGTGTCAATGTCTCAAAATCATTCTTCATTGGTCAGCCTGAACACTGTTACAAACACATTTCTAAGGAAACAAAGAATATATCAATGATTGCTATGAATATAAGAAGTACAAACAAAAACTTCGATCAATTTTCTGTACTACTAGATCGCATAAATCTAAATTTAGACTTCATCGTTCTAACAGAGTGCTGGTTAAATGATAGTTTTAGTCCTACTCCTATATCTAACTACACTTACTTTCACTCAACTAGACACCTTAATCAAAATGACGGGATAATACTGTATGTCAATAGCAACCTAACCAATCTTAAAGTACTTGAACCTCAATTCGAAGAAGCTAACTGCCTCATAGTTCAGTTAGGTCATGAGACATGCATTGTAGCAATTTACCGGCCGCCCTCCTTTCAAAACATATCTAAATTCCTGGACTGTCTGGACAATATTCTAACTAACTTAAAATCATATCCAAACATCATAATAACCGGGGATATAAATATAGACATATCAAATAACAATAATGACTCCACGGTGCGAGGGCGCTCAGATGACTATCTTACCCTATTAGCCAGCCATGGTATTCTTCCAGGACACATATTACCCACAAGAGAGGAGGCCTGCCTCGATCACTACATGATAAGGACAAGAAATACAGCCACTATCATTGTGCTCCCAGCTACAATTACTGATCATTCTCCAGTGCTCCTCCAACTTTTGACTCGAGAAAATAACTTCGCAACAACACATAATGCGCTAACAAGAGTCGATTATAATGCAATCTGTAAAGAACTGTCTACAATAGTATGGGAAAACTATTTAGACTTTACAGATTTAGACAAAGCGACAGATTGCTTTCTTAATATAATCTCAACAACTATCAACAAATATACATTGACAAAAACAGTATCTAGAAGAAAAACTAATATCAAACCCTGGATTACGCCAGGGCTCATAAGGTGTCTGAAACGCAGAGATAAACTACATATGAAATCTAAAAAATACCCAGAAAACAGTGAAACAAAAACAACGTACATAAACTACAGGAATACTTGCAATAAATTGCTAAAAAAACTAAAAAGAAACTACGAAAGGCAAGAATTACAAAAACACAACAAGAACAGCAAAGAGACTTGGAAAATAATAAAGAAAATCTGTAACTTTCCTATTAAATCCAACCATAGCAAAAGTTTAATAAAGGATCAACATGCGCCAATAGAGTCTTTAAATAAAGTGAATAACTATTTTCAAAATGTTGGTATAAACCTTGCCCAAGATATTTTGAGAGCTCAAAACGAGACAGAAAATAACCTAGTAAAAAAACAATGTTCACTGCTACACACAGAACTAACATCATTTGGTCTTATGGCTACAGATCCACTAGAAATATGCTCTATAGTCAACTCTCTTAAAAATAATAGCGCCCTAGGTTGGGATAATATAACTTCAAAACTACTTAAAACTGCCCTTCCTTACATGCTATATCCCATCACTCGCATCTGCCAATCGAGCTTTGATACTGGGATATTTCCAAATGCACTAAAGAAATCAATTATCATCCCTATTCACAAAGATGGTGAAGTATACACCGTAAGTAATTATAGACCTATTTCTTTATTAACAGTCATTTCAAAAATACTAGAGAAATTAATGAATAAGAGACTAATAAATTACATTGAACATAAAAAACTCCTATCCCCGAATCAGTATGGTTTTAGATCTGGTCGCAGTACTGAAGATGCAGTACTAGACGTCACAGAGCACATTACAAATAGCTTAGACGCTGGTCTAAGAATACTCGGTGTGTTCTTAGACTTAGCAAAAGCTTTTGACACGGTCTCCGTTCCAATACTTTTGGCAAAATTAGAGTCCTTTGGAGTCAGAGGTACACCACTTCGCTGGTTTGAAAGCTACTTAACCTTCAGAAAGCAAAGGACCCGCATAGGAGATCATGTTAGCAATGAGTGTAACATACAATTTGGGGTGCCTCAAGGCAGTATTCTTGGGCCTACACTATTTTTAATATATATAAACGATCTCTGTAACTTACCTATTCATGGAAAGGTAGTAACCTACGCAGATGATACTGTGATATTATTCCACGGTAAAAAATGGGATGAGGTTGAAAAGACTGCTAACATTGGCTTAGAAAAGATCTCACAATGGCTCAAAGACAACTTGCTGACAATAAATATAACAAAGACAAAGTACATAAATTTCGCTCAAAATAAGAGAACCCTACCTAACAAGACCCTACAATTAAAGATTCACTCAGGTACATGTAAACAATCCATAAATTGTACATGCTCTTTTCTCCAGTCAGTTTCACACATCAGATATTTAGGCATAATAATAGACAAACACATGAATTGGACAGAGCACATATATAATCTATCAGGGCGCACCCGGAAACTTATATACATCTTTAAAAGGCTTCGCCATGTACTTACCCCTGCTTCGTTGATCAAGATCTACCACAGTCTTGCACAGTCAATTTTAACTTATTGCATTAAAGCATGGGGATCGGCTGCAATGACCCATCTGCTAAGGTTGGAGCGATCCCAAAGAGCGCTCTTAAAGGTTATGCGTTTCAAACCTCGTCGATACTCAACGGAAGCTTTGTATAAAGAGTGCTCGGTATTAACTGTAAGGCAGCTCTTCATTAAAGCAGTTGTAGTGAGACAACACTCACTGGTGACAGACAATATGATCGACTCTCTAAAAACAAAACGGAGGAAAGATCTAGCTTTTAAAGTACCTAAATCTCGCACCAAGCTTGGAATGAAATCTCTCAATTGCCTGGGTCCTCGACTATATAACAAATTGAATGGGAAAATGAGTAACATATTAAACTATAACTACAACAAACTAAACACATCAGTAACAGATTACTTACTTCAGCTATCCTATAGTGAAACAGAGAACTTACTGGCCATTTCTGAATAATCTAGGTTTCCTCACACATCATTCCTATAAATAAATACAATACACACATTATACAACCACACCTACTATCTCACATACACACACAGTCACACTAACAAGTCACACACACCCTATTCATACTCTCACATTGTCACACACACATACCCTGACACATACCATTTCTTTCACTCTCCTCGCGGTGGATTCCCTCTGTGATAACCAGACTCTTATGAGACTGGGAGGAACATGGAAGTCCACCTGCACTCACTCATTCACAAACACACCTTAACACTACCACAGATAATTTACACATTTTCATTCTACACATACACACCCTTACACTTATAGGCTCTCTTGTGCCTCTAGTGTCACGTTTCCATCACACATACTTACAAAGCTACTCCTACTTTTAAGCACATACCTCCTACTTTTTTTCATTACTACTTATGTTAGTTCTTAGTATAATTTATATTCTTAACTTTTACAATATGTATCTACACCTAAACTTAATAATTGTTCAGTCCAATAGCTATACACAATAAAAGTAAGCCGAAAGCGGATCACTGTAACCTCGCCATACGGGCTCAAAAGAGACCTAGTGCGAGGGACAGAGCTTAGCCAAGGTACCTACTCAACTACTGTATACAATTTATATATAAAAATAAGACCATGGAATGTACCTAAATATACTTTGTAAAAAGTTTGTAATTAAATAAAATAAATAATAATAAAATAATTATTATTTACATAGTCGAAATGTAATTGTATGTTGCATTGTGGTACATTATTTTTTAACAATGACTCTGCAATTATGTGAGAAGAGTTTAAAGATTTTGTAGTAGAAACTGGAATATCAGTAAAGAATTTTTCGAATGCTTTGGCTACTTCATCATCATGCTTAATAGGGTAGTGATTTGGATCAGTTGAGCTATCTATAGGTCGTTTGTAACGGTCTTTAGATGGCTCAACTGTTTTATATGTATTTTGTAATGTAATGTAATTATGTAAATATTTTATTTTGTTTAATAAATATATACTTAAGAGGTGGTCCCATATATCGAAATTGGTTCAGTACTTTTTTAATTTTAACAATCTATCGAAACATTTTTTTAGTTCTAAGCCGTTCTAAGAACTAATTTAAATAATTGAAAATTGAATTGAATTGAAAATGACTACTGAAAATTAATGTTATTTTTGTATTATTTTCAATAAAAATAAAGATTTGATCAATTTAAATTTAAGGTAGGTTAAAGTAGTTTTATGTCGGTTTTTGTTTTTTTTTTTCATCAAAATTAAATTATGCTAAGTAAGTACTTACACTCAAGAGTAGTAGAGTTCTCTGTGATAGAGCTCGTCCGGGGAAGGACTACCACCATACCTATTTCTGCCGCCAAGCAGTAATGCTCGCATTGCTGTGTTCCGGTGTGAAGGGTATGGTTTCCGGTGAAATTACTGGCTTAGCCTCAAGGTGGCAACCCGCGAGTGATACCTCTGGTATTGCAAGCGTCCATAGGCTGCGGTAACCGCTTACCATCTTGTGGGCCGTACGCTTGGTCGCTACTTCAGTTGTATATAAAAAAAAAAAAAAAAAACACTGTTCAGGACAATTTTTGCTCACATAATCGTGGTAGGAGGTCAGGCAAAAATTTCTACTTGAACACAACAGTACACATGTTGCTAATAACATGATTATCGTGAGATGGTACTTCATGATGGATCGATGGACACTGTGCAAGTTAAACGTCTATTTTGTAACGGACGATATAATGGGAATGATTCGATTCAGCATAATATGTTTTAAAATAAGTATTATGTATGTATTATAATTCGTTCAGATCAAAGCGAAGAATCGTGTGCCCGAGCGGTATCGTTTGGCTTTTGTTCGACGAAAACATAGTTTTTTTTTATATCAGCAAATGACGAAGCTGTTAAATCGTTCGCCGGCTGTTAAGCGCAACGCCTGACCATACCAACTGTACAGAAAATTTTAAGTTTTGAAGTACTGCCTTACACTGCATAGCGCTCATCAAAGGCTCATCACCGTCTCTTCGCCCCGTAATTTCACTTGCTACAGTGCCCTTCAAACCTATACACAGTGCAGCTTGCACACATCTGCTTGGAGGCAGAATATCTGTCACTGCGGTGGTACTCACCAAGAGTAGTCCTACCACGAGTTAGTAGGTAAGATTCGCTTGGCAACGCGGAATTCGCGTAGGTCTGAATTTACCTGTATCTAACGGGAAAATGCAAGTTATAAATTGATAAGTTTTCTGCGCAGCTGACATTTGACTTTCGTATCTATTGCGAATACCGAAAAGTGTGGGTACCTACTTTCACTGGAATTTACATTGCGGGCATGATGATAACATTCTTATCATACCTACCATTTTTTTTACGGCGACGAAAGTCCTGAGTCACAGGTTTTCCTAGTACAGGCATATTGAAATTTTAACTAATTTACAAAATAATTTGAGAACACTGACAATATCTCTACCTACACATTATGTCGAATAGAAAATCCACAGGTGCACGACCGGTTTCAAACCCACGGCCCTCTGAAACTATGTAGATCACATTCACAAGTGCTCCCCAGCCTAATAAATAGTAGGTACTTATACAATCCAACAAATGACGTCCACTGCTGGACATATGCCCAGAAGAGTCCTATGATAACCGATCTCTTGCGACCGCTTTAACAATATAAATAATAAATAAATAAATAATGCTGAACAATCCACACATCATCATCTAGCCCCAAGGTAAGCTGCTGTTAAACAGAGCTGTATTATGGGTACTAGATGACTGATAAATACTTAATACAATACAATACGTAGATAGATATTTTTTTATTATATATAGAAAATACCCAGAACACCCGGAACAAATATTTGTAGATCGTACAAACATTTGTCCCGAGGCGGGAAACGAACCCGCAACCTCTGCGTCGCAGGCGGGCCTGCGCCCGCTGCGCCACATCGGTCGTCAAATCAGTCAGGTCGTCGTTAGTGTCATCGGACTATCAAGTGGGGGACCGTCCTTTACTTCGTTAAGTATTCTGACAATTGCGACAATTAAAATAAAGCGTAAATTATAATCAGCTGAAATTTAATGGAGTTGAGAATCGTTAGACAGTTTTATTCATCTTTTATTATCGTGAATGGCTTTACGGGCTATAAATGCAATGTCCTGATTTTGCTGATTTTTTTAGGTGCCATCAAAGCTCTGGTAGGAAGGCTTCGTCTGCAGCTATTACAAAGCTGACCACTACCATGCTTACCACTAACGCCTAGGACTATAAAATTAAATAAAAGTCATAGGTACTACTCGTTCGTTCGTTCGTTCGTATGAGTCAGTGACCAACTCTGGTGACAGGGTTTCTAGGCCGCCCGAAGGCCTCTGACTACTAGACTATGACTTTCTCAAGTAGCACCTACTTACAATGACTCTTTAAGTACGTGCAGTGCACCATAAGAGATACTGTTCTTGTACCTAGCTGTCTGAAGTAGATACAGGTCTGCACTAAAGTGGCAACCAAGCATACGGCCCATGCAACATCATAGATATCACTTGCGTGTTACCACCCTGAGACGTTAGATGAAAAGACTCATGTGCCTGTAATTTCACCGTAAATTATTTTTTCTATTTGGTCATCTTAACATCGACTACATTTATTCTGCAAGTTAGTAAGGTACCTTACCAAATGATGGCATGTAGGTACAAATGTGCAACCCCCGGCTTCTGTCTCAATATGGGCTTAATAATTGACTTGTGAATAAACTATTGTACGAATTACCCGTAGAGTGATAAAATAAACTATGGAGCGCCAACTGAAGACTATGGCGAGGGTAAGCAGATGTCTTACCTACGCTGCTGCCAACTCCTTTTGTAAGTGACAAGAAAACTCAGTCGACTGCCTAACATGAACATTTTTAATGCTTTTTGGATAACTTGAAGTTTACTTGAACTTGATCTCGGCCGTCGTGAAGTAGGTAGGTATAGTTCTCTCGGCGGATCTAGGCTTCCGTGAAGTTAGCCGTTACGATGCGCAATGGAGTTTTTTCTTTGTCTTTGCGCATCACACATAATGTTTTACAAGTTTTGTGTCGTCGGATTATAACAGATATTTGTGAACAGATATTAGTACTGCGTACAGAATGGCCACTCTCTACTTCCCACCGGTTTTACTTACCGTACCCCGGTCGCTAGTTTGCCGGCACCACACGGCACCTTTCGCCGGCATTGAAGCTAAAGGCGTTTATTTTGATTAAGAGTAGGTCCAAGCGCGCGCATGCCATGTGGGGACAACCATGACATTCACACATACAACAGCACCGTTTACGTACCCAAACTATGCGTGTGGTGATTGCGACGTGTTTGCTTCATACATTTTATTGAGAGTGTCCGGGGTGTGCTTGAGTGTAATCTAATTTTGTCTACGTATGTGTGTAATTAATTAGAAAATAAAATGGCAATCTTAAATTTGTTTTATTAGCTTACTTTATACATACTTAATTTTATATTTAGGTGTAATTGAAATGCTCTTAGGTAGCATCAAATGTATGTATAGTTTAAATCAGTTATAAATATAAAATCACTGCATAATAATGATATTTTTCAATACGTACATACTAAACACAATAGGTACGTACAACAGTTTTCGCGTAAGCACAGTAGCGTTTATCTTTCCTAAATACATAATTTCAGGTGGTCCTGCTAGGAAGCATGGTTCCTAGCAGGACCACTAGCAAAGTCGATTTTATCAGTAGGTACCTAACGAACGTACAGCAATAAACGGCATACGTACACTATGTACGTCTAACGTACATTCTTTCCACACATCATCATCTAGCCCAAAGGTAAGCTACTGTTAAACAGAGCTGTATTATGGGTACTAGATGACTGATAAATCCATAATACAATACAATACGTAGTTAGATATTTTTTTATTATATATAGAAAATACCCAGAACACCACCCGGAACAAATATTTGTAGACCGTACAAACATTTGTCCCGAGGCGGGAATCGAACCCGCAACCTCTGCGTCGCAGGCGGACCTGCGCCCACAGCGCCACATCGGTCGTCAAATGATCGGATTCTAACGTGGTGGCTCTGTACCTTGCAGTACGTTGCAAAGAACTCTAAGTTATTCAGAGTTCTGAGGTTCTAGCCAAGTTATAGCAGTTTTCTGCGTCATTCAGGAAATTGCTAGAAAGTGCGCAAATTATGTCAACGTGAGAAAATACTGAGCTCTTTTGTAGTACCGTGTGATCGAGCAGTTCATACACAATTTATATGTACAATTGCTTCATTATTATTACTCTTCAGAATTACCGCTTGGAAACGGCATGCCTTCTCTGTAATTGGATGAACAGGGGGTTGGTATTTAAGGGTACGAGAGGTGCCGAGGCGCAGGAGTGGCGGTCAGCCAGCCTCGGTGATATTTTATGTGAGTTATTTTAAATCTTATATAATTCTTCTGTACGTGTGTGGCTCCTACTCTACCTAACTCCTAAACGGCTGGACCGATTTGGATACAATTTTGAGTGTATGTTCCTGGATGGTTTGAAAATACAGTTGATGACATTGCTTTCTGTATGTCCTACGTAGGCAGCGCTGCTTTTCCGGGCAGGACGATAAATATTGCGCTAGAATTCATCGTGTAATTATATTTTTATTTATTTCTCTCGATTGTGTTGCAGCAAATTGTGGTAGTGGAAAGTTAGGTTTAATAATATATTAATATTTCTTGCGCATCTCGTCGTCGTGAGAAATAAATAAAAAGGTAAAAGCGTGAAAATCTCGCGAAATTATTATGAAAAAAGGATTTTTCCTGAAGTTCCTTCTAGTTAAACAGAATACAGTGCTAAAGTTTGGAAAACTTCTAAAATATAAAGGTGAAGTTTCAATGTGGTTCCATGGACGGATAAATATGTCTACCTATTCGTCCATGGTGGTTTGGCGTCTCACCATTCGGATGGGTGACCGCTAGTGGCAATTTCGATTGTGTGCTTCCGTGTTTCGGTAAGGCATGATAAGCAGTCGGTACATCAGCTGTTACAAAGTTGTTAGGCCATGAGTTATTATATTGTTAGTTAGGAGGCCTTTGGCTATTATATCCGTCATCAGAGTTGGTAATGCTAACTTACTTTTGTATTTTTTTTTTTTTTTTTTTACAACTGAAGTGGCAACCAAGCGTACGGCCCACAAGATGGTAAGCGGTTACCGCAGCCTATGGACGCTTGCAATACCAGAAGTATCACTCGCGATCGAAAGCCTCATGTGCCAGTAATTTCACCGGAAACCATACCCTTTGCACCGGAACACAGCAATGCGAGCATTACTGCTTGGCGGCAGAAATAGGTATGGTGGTAGTCCTTCCCCGGACGAGCTCTATCACAGAGAACTAACTCTACTACTCTTATTATATATTATTATGAAGTAAGTTATTTAATTTCGCTTATTTCTGCCGTATTCATCCACGTAACACAAAAGCTTCTGAAAGTTATTTGTTTGCTTTTGCACGATTCCAATCACGTTCGTTCCATTGTTGCATTTAGCAGTTGAAATGAATCTGACAACGAACAATGTTCTATTTTATGTATAGTTCGCACGGCGGATCTAGGCTTCCGTGAAGTTAGCCGTTTGTGATGCGCAAAGACAATTTAGATCGAATAAGCTCCACTTATACTACTACTATAAACTCCGTCATCAGAGTTGGCCACTGACGAGAAACCTTTTTTATTAAAAACTCGACGCGCGGAGTGCACTGTTCCGCGTAGTCATCATTTGGATGGGTGACCGCCAGTGGCAATTTCAACTGAGCGCTCCCGTGCTTCGAAGGGAACGTTAAGCAGTCGGTCCCGGCTTTTTCAATGTTGTTAGGCCATGACAGAGGCCTTCGGGCGGCCTAGAAACTCAGTCACCAAAGTTGGCCACTGACTCATTCGAACTTACTTATTTTTTTGTTAAAAACTAGCCTTGTCCCACGGTTTCACTCGCAGGTTTTTATGCCATCCCACCTGCTGAACCGTAGTTTTTATGCCATCCCACCTGCTGAACCGTAGTTTTTATGCCATCCCACCTGCTGAACCGTAGCTTTTCCGGGATAAAATGTAGTGTAACATGAGTGTTAATCTAGGTCATACTTACTAAGATTATTATTAAGATTATATTTATGCGTCTAATTCATCAAGCCGTTTGATTGTGTAGAAGTAAGAAACTAACATCCCAAATTCCCAACACACCCTCACACGCAAATTTGCACATTTATATTAGTGTGATTATGCCAATCGAATTAGTCTGAATTAGCCTACAAGACTGGATGTAAGGTTATGTCAGAAGTGGGTGGCGGCCAGAATGAACATGTCAAAAGGGATTATGCAGAAGTGCGCGCTTGCGGTGCTTCTCGGCGGCCTTAGGTACAGCCAGCTGATGCTAAGCTGATGTTTACTATTTACATGTACAAGCTAGCAAGCAGTACTACTCAAAGGGTTTTTTTACATCTTTTGGGGTGGTTCTTCTTTGTTTATGGCCCTAGAGAAAAAGCAGTATAATAATAATAAGCCCTAAATAAGCAATGTTTATTTATGGCTTCTGTGGCTAAGTTTACCATTATCCGAAAAATGTTTTCGCCTCAAGCCACTTAAATCCACAACTATCCGCTTGAAATGAAATTAAATGAAATTAACTTCTTTATTCTCGAAGTAAGAGCTACAATCATTCAGTAGGTACTTAAAATGAGCGCTACAATTACAACAACTCTTCATAATATTTGGTTGCTTACATCAGTGTTACTACATTAATTGATTATTAGATACCTACCAATAGCAACCCATTGAGCCATTGAAACATGTCACGCTTGCTCGAAATAGTTATGTCTTCTGTTTGAAACGCCGATACCTCAACAAAAAGTTAAAAGTTCCGGAGGATGGAATGGATGGATGGAATACGAAAACACCCATAAACAAATGAAAAACAGTAAACTGCCATAAAAAGAATATGCCATAGCCCTATCCAGTGTTTGTCATAGACAAAATCTGCCCTTAGCCGAACAGAGAGAGAAGCAATCCTTGAATATTTATTTATTATTATTTCATTAATTTATTTCAAAGATTTCTATTATTTATTGTTTGAACAGAGGGTTCAGAGAGCGCTAAAATGAAAACTGTCATTTTAGCGAGCTGCTAAAATGACAGTTTCTCTTACTAATAAGGGCATATATCTATGTGTAACTGTTGTGTGTGATATATTTATTGTATGCACAGATAATTAATACAATCACGAGTGGGGCGAGCACTAACTTCGGGGCCAACCGGCATCATGGCCGAGAAAAAGGATTTGGAGAGCGTGAGTATTTCTTTGATAAAAGTCCCCTTTATGGTAACAACATATTTTGTGTGAACTTTCGAGTTTAAGTAAACTCTGTTCTTTTGAGAAGGTATAATGAATAAAATTCTATGAACTGCAAATGTTAGTGGCTAGATAGTGGCAAGAATAGAATAGAAAAATATTGGTTATGTATGTGCCACACAATAAAAATAAAAATAACAATACAAATTAAAACTAAACTATTGTGACGAATAAAGGCAGCCACTTAGCATGTGCTACAGACTTAATGAGTCTGTAGCGCTGGTTTTCAGTGGAGCCTACGAGTAGCAGTAGCAGCAGTGAACTGCGAAACGAATCTTATATTTACTCAAAACTTATTTAGGAACATTTTTCTTACTTACTCTGAATACAGGGTGACCCTGACCTAGAGGCTCTAACAAAGCCGATGGACCTCCCGACCCTGCCGAAACCCTTGACCTTGGAGGAGAAGAAGTATCTGCTAGCTGTTGAAAGAGGAGACATGTCTAATGTTCGGAGGTACGTACAAAAAAGTGGTAAGTATGTAAGTTCGTATAAGTAAGTGGCCAACTCTGGTGATAGAATTTCGAGGTCGCCCGAAAACCTCTGTCATGGCCTTATAACTTTGAAAAGGCTGGGACCGGCTGCTTAAATTGCCCTCCGAAGCCCTCAGTCGAAATAGCCACTGGCGGTCACCCATACAAATGATGACTACGCGGAACAGTGCTTAACTTCGTTGATCTGTTATGAACAAGGTGGTAAGCGGTTACCGGAGCCTATGGACGCTTGCAATACCAGAGGTATCACTCGCGGGTTGCCACCTTGAGGTTAAGATCGAAAGCCTCATGTGCCAGTAATTTCACCGGAAACCATACCCTTCACACCGGAACACAGCAATGCGAGCATTACTGCTTGGCGGCAGAAATAGGTATGGTGGTAGTCCTTCCCCGGACGAGCTCTATCACAAAGAACTCTACTACTCTAACTAACTACTCTACTTAATTCTACGTAGAGTACCTGAATACATTGTAAAGAAACTGGCATGTCCAAGAACATTATATAATTAGGAATGTACAAAGGCTGTCATGATAATGATGATGACGCATCAAGCAATATAACAAGTTGATTTAGAAAAATAATTACTTTTCTCTGTTTCATATTTCCGTCAACAAGATGTGTTTTAATTAGGTTTGTTTGCAATAGGTTTTATGTTTTAATTGAATGTTTCTACATCGCAATACCCTACTTGACCTACTAAAATAATAATATTATGGTAACAATTAGGACAAAACGCCACTATTTAAACGATATATCACGCTCCCGTACTTCGGGAGGCACTTATGCAGTCGGTCTCGGCTTTTTCAAAGTTGTTAGACCATCACACAGACTTTTGCGGCCCATAAACTCTGACAGACTTGGCCACTGACTCATACGAACTTACTAACTTTATCACTATTTTACCCCAGGATGCTCCAAAAAGCTCACAGGCAGAAGCACATAGAAGTAAACTGCGTGGATTCCCTCGGCCGCGGCGCCCTAACCCTGGCAATCGATGGAGAGAACCTCGAGATGGTGGAACTCCTGGTGATCATGGAGGTGGACACTAAGGATGCTCTTCTTCTGGCTATTAATGCTGAGTTTGTGGAAGCGGTGGAATTACTGTTGGAGCATGAGGAGATTATACACAAGGAGGGAGAGCCTTACGTATGTTTAAACATTCACAAAATCATAGAGATGTAGTTAAAAAGGATTATTCTCGATAATCCCTTTTCATTTTATTTAAAAATAGCTTATAATTTGCTTTAAACTAATATAAGAGTAGACAGCGCTCATTTTGTTTAAAAATAGCTTTTAATACCAATTTGCTTTAAAGTAATATAAGAGTTTAAAGCAAATTGACAGCGCTGAGTACAATATAGCCAGTTTTGTTGTTCTTGAGCTGCGTTTTCGTTCATATAGAGCTGGCAAAAAGTGGACCCCAACACTGCCATGTTCACTCCCGACATCACGCCGCTGATGCTGGCGGCTCACAAGAACAACTACGAGATCATCAAGATCCTTCTCGACCGAGGAGCTGCTATACCCAACCCTCACGACGTCAGGTAAGAGACCAGCCTTAGCATGACTATGGCCCAGCACTAGGCTTTCAATATCTTGGGAACAAACTAATAATAATAATAATAATAAATAATAATAAATAATGCTGGACAATCCACACAGCATCATCTAGCCCCAAGGTAAGCTGCTGTTAAACAGAGCTGTATTAAGGGTACTATGTAGATGACTGATAAATATTTAATACAATACAATACATAGGTAGATATTTTTTTATTATATATAGAAAATACCCAGAACACCCGGAACAAATATTTGTAGATCGTACAAACATTTGTCCCGAGGCGGGAATCGAACCCGCAACCTCTGCGTCGCAGGCGGACCTTCGCCCGCTGCGCCACATCGGTAGTCACAGAAACCGATATAAACTCGGTATCTATTCCAGGTACGAGTTAAATGTTTAGGATATTTAAATTTTCTTTTTTAGGTACCTAAAAAGTAAAAATACGATTAAAAAAAAACTCGATATAAAAAAAATATGAAAAATAGTGGTTTTGATCTGAATCTTAGGAACCGTATGGTATATATAGATGATTGTCACTTGATGGGTAGGGTAGGTAATAACTACTTAATCGTTAAATAAAGACAGTTTTTTGATTAATGGTCTAGTATTTGCCATTTTGCGTAGTCAGCAAAGAAAGTGGTCTATCGCTGGCAAAAGTTTCTGTGAAATCCTATGACATTCAAATGAATCTTAACTTTAGGGTTAACCAAATTTTTTGCTGACATACAGACATACATACATACAGAGATCCAGACGGCGCGGGAAGCGACTTTGTTATACTATGTAATAGAGATACATCATATGCATTTTTTAAGGTGCGGTTGTGAGGAGTGCATACGCATGTCGTCAGAAGACTCGCTCCGTCACTCTCTGGCGCGGCTCAACGAGTATCGCGCTCTCGCTTCCCCATCCCTGATAGCGCTGTCGTCCACAGACCCTATACTCACTGCCTTCCAGCTGTCCTGGGAACTGAGGAACTTGGCTTTTGCTGAACAGGTCAGTATTTCATCTGAATCACTATCATCTTAAAACCAATGTTTTTGGAGTGATTTGAAAACTTATCTACCGAAACTACCACGGTTCTTATAGAAATCTGGAGTTTATAAATACATTCTTAATTATTATCTAAAAGTTTAAACTTTTCCTCAAATCTAAGTCTTCTAAACTTACAAAACACCAAATGTGTTGCATGTTACAGCTAATTTAATACCATGTATCTTTCAGGAAAGCAAAGCTGAATATCTAGAGCTGCGTAAGCAAGCTCAGCAGTTCGCAGTAGACCTTCTAGACCAGTCCAGAAGCTCGCAAGAACTGGCCATCATTCTGAACCACGACCCTGAGGAGCCGGCCTTCGTTGAAGGAGAACATATGAAATTGGCGCGTCTTGAACTAGCTATCGACTTTAAGCAGAAGAAGGTAGGGTATAAAATGCACAAACGAAATAAATTAATTGAGCTTTTTATGACAGAGCTCGGCCGTGATAGTACCTAGTCACCACAGAATATATATGAGTACTTGTGCAGAATGGCAACTCCCCACCTCCCACCGGTTTGACTTACCCCACCCCGATCGCGAGTTCCAGGGCACTTTCGGGAGCGCTGAAGCTAAGGGCTATAACGCACGAAACATTCGTTTTCACTTCACTAGTACCTAGAGCTAGTAACTAAAATTTTTTTTATACCACTAAAGTGGCAACCAAGCGTACGACCCACTTGATGGTAAGCGGTTACCGTAGCCTAATGTACGCTTGTAAGATCAGATATCACTTGCGTATTGCCACCCACGTATTGTAATTTCACCGATAACTATCCCCTTCGAACAGGAACACAGTAAAAGTTCTAGTAGTACTAGTAAAAAAAAGCGAGGATATTGTGGCGTTTACTGATTAAATGTATGCGTACGACGCGTCAGTTGCTTTGCTAGTGCCTACGATGCATACGGTCGGGGCCGAACAAGCTAGACGGACGTGTTTAAAAGAATAACAATCGTTTATATTGAAGCCCCATGTTTCCTTATCCTGTAGGATATTAGCAGAACCTCACAGCTATCATTATCTTCCAGTTCGTGGCACACCCCAATATCCAGCAGTTGCTAGCCGCGATCTGGTACGAGGGTGTCCCAGGGTTCAGACGGAAGACAGCCATGGAGAAGATCATGATCATCTGCCGCGTGGCCATGCTGTTCCCTCTCTACTGCACGCTGTACATGGTGGCGCCAAACTGCGCGACCGGCAAACTCATGCGCAAGCCATTTATGAAGTTCTTGATCCATGCGTCTAGCTACCTCTTCTTCTTGCGTTAGTATCTTACTTAGGCTCACTTGTATTGCTTAGCTCAATTATCTTGCTTAGTTCGTTTACCTTGCTTAGCTCACTTATCTTGCTTAATTAGCTTGTCTTGCTTGGCTCACTTATCTTACTTAGCGGCAGCAGCGGGGCATTGCGTGGTACCCACCAGAACTCACCTCATATTGTTTGAATTGCTATAATACACAACGTATTATTGTCACATTGAAATTGTAATTTAATTATTAGTATATTTAAGTACAGTCGGGGTAGGAAAACCTTCGTCAGTTATCTTTTTCATTCCTTTGTCAAGTCGTAAACTCTTAGTACCTTTTGAAACTAAAGCATTACGCAGACAACCGCACATAAAATTATACTAACATAGTATGATAACAAGGGTCAAATTAGTGCACACCTTTGACCTACGTCTAGTTTCATATCAACATCAAACCTTTTTATTGGCCTATTTAGTTATACAAACTTTTTATTAGTTACGATATCTTCTGTTTAATTGTCAATATCTGTCACTGTCACATATTTTTGCAATACCTAATAATTTATTGCTCCGTCGTGTGAAATTTGTTAATGCCGAGGAATTTAAGCGTCGAGGAAAGAGCAACCATTATTGCAGACCATGAAACTGGGTATAATATTAGCGAAATTTCGTCAAATCTAACAAGAGATACTGTAAGGTTCTGGATCATCAGACACGCGGAAGAGGGTAATCTTACTGATGATCGCCATACTAGTTCTGGACGCCGCCCTACCCTCACCCATGAACAATTAATTTTTATGAGGCAAAAATATGAAGAAAATGGTTTTGAGAAAACTAGTTTTTTTGCTGAAATGTTTGACGTGTCTCCAAGAATAATAAGAAATGCGTTGCACTCAATGGGATTACATCACCGCCGGCGCCGTCCTGCCAAAAAAGTGGCTTTAACTTGTGCTCATAAAGCTCGACGTTTATGTTTTGCCCGATCATATTTAAATTTCGATTGTTGTCTACAAGCTGTGATTGATGTGAATGGCGGATATACTCGGTTTTAGTTATGTTTTGTTTATTTAAATAAATTTACCATAGTTGCAAATTATGTTTACTATTTTATTTACTTTTACTAACTATACATCCACGAGACGGCACTATTGAACACGAACTCAAGCCGCATACTCGTAAACAAGATGACACAGCTGTTATCGTTATCTCTTTCATAAGATACAAAGCAACCTAATCGCCGATATTACACGAGCATTCACGAAGAATAGTCCTTCGTGAATGCTTTGTAGTCTAAAAAGTTGGTAACCTGTAATTGTAACTGTCATCCCGACTGGCGACGAGTGACTGTCGACCACCGACTGCAATATGTCATACTCAATCGGTAAAGCAGAGTATCGCTCATTCCGAGCAAACGAAAATAGATCTTAAGTTTACGAACCTTTTCTTACCCCGACTGTACATACTCTAACTAGTTACCTGCAATGCCCTAACAGGGTTCATGTACATTGTGCAGAATAAATGAATATGAATATGAATTCTTGCAGAAGAGTCCTACCACCAGGTAAACACCAGGCCACTACTTTACCCTTCACCGTTCGAAAGCGCTATCATTGCGTCCATAACTTATTAAATGGAAAAAACTCAATGGTGCACGCACGATTGGTTGTAATCCTGTATGATAAAAAAACTAGCATACCATGGTCTCATAGCCAAACAAAAACCTTTTCATTGTTTTCTGAACTTTGCAGTCGAATTGAGAGCATTCGACTGCAAAGTTCAGAAAACAATGATTTGTTGCTATACCTCGTTGTAAAAATAAACAACCATTTCTACAGAAATTTGTAATAAAAGTACGATTATGTAGCACAATATTTAATAATACTAAATCTTAGATTGGTTTACATGTCTCACGTCCATATCATTGATAGTTGACATAGCTTCAGTTTGCTCTTCTGTCATCATTTCACTTGGAGTAGTGTTATTTTCTTCCTCATTATTATCACTGTTGATTAAGAGTGAGATAAACGTATTGTAGTTTGCTAACATTTGCTCTGTATTGTTATAAACTTTCTTGTACTCTTTCACGTACTTAATAAAAAGTGCCGGTGCGTTACTCAAGTGTTTAGGATCCATCTTGCAATGAACTGCGCACAATACTAACAGGAAACAAAATGGCGTATTCATTGTGAATATCTACGTTGGCCACAGAGTTACTAATGTAAAGAAATTTCTAAGCTTATAATTTTCTAGTTGGAAATCGATTAATGAACTTAATTGAAACTTATTAGCAATTATTGTTAACAAATTGAGAACATTAATTGGGTTGTGTTCACTGATTGATTGTGCATTTTATTCTGCTGGTTGAATGACGAATAAATAATGCTTTATTTTGTCGCCGGCCGGTGAAATCAGGACTAGGTTAGGTACTCGAATAAAATAGTAATGACGTACAGACGTAGCTGGCTAAGTTGCTTATAAAAGAACAACAAAGTCGAGCACTGTTCCTCGTAGTCAACGTTTGGATGGGTGACCGTCAGTTGCAATTACAACTGGGCGCTTCCATGCTTCGGAGAGTACGTTAAGCAGTCGGTCCCGGCTTTTTCAAAGTTGTTAGGCCATGACGGAGCCTTCCTTCCGTCGCCCGAGTTGACCGCTGACTCATACATCATCATCATCAGCATCATGAGTCCACTGCTGGACATAGGCGCCACTGAGCCCGCTCTTTGTCTCTACCCATACAGTATATCCATAACTAGCTGATGCCCGCGACTTTGTATGGGTTAAACTTGGGAGCCGTCATTTTTTCCGGGATAAAAAGTAGCTTTGTCCTATTCCCGGTCATTAACAATCTATTTGCAGCTTATACGGTACAACCAAAAAAAATAATCTATAGGATAGGCAACTTACTTTATTAACTTGTCTATTATAGTTATCTTAATCCTGGTATCGCAAAGAGCGGAGGTGCAAGCCATCCAGCTGTTCGGTCCTCAGTGGATGGTGGATGCACTGGAGAAGGAACTCCTCAAGCAGAGGGGGAATGGACCCACGTTCCTGGAGCTGGTGGTGGTCGTCTATGTGATGGGTAAGTGGACGAAAAAACATTTTTTAAAATCGACTTTCTTTGTAGCCTACAATCTTAGTTCTGCTGTCCCAATCTAGGTTTCTATTCTATTCTATCTAGGTTTTTAAAGTGCATTATTGAATACTTTTTGATAAGTGGTTAAAAAAAAAATGATTATAAATAGCGGACTTTTTCCACAGCGCCATCTAGCCCCCAATTAAGCAAAGCTTGTATGGGAACCAGCAGATCATGCAAACTTTTGTCCTGCAGCGGGAATCGATCCGCAACCTTTCGCTTCTTAACCGGACATTCGTCCACCGCGCCACCAATGCCTTCAAATTTCGCACTTATTCTGTATCCAAACCAAAATGCTTTTGACAATCGTAATTGTGTCGTCAAGGGACCACGAGCTTTTATAGCAATATTGAAATAATATTACACTGTTTTTTGTATGCCGAAATGTTTCAATATTGCTTTTGAGCTTGTGGTTACCCACCTGCGTCAATTTGTAACACCATAAATTGCATACAAGAATTGCCTTGTCAACTTCATTTTAGAACATTTTTGTTCTAAAATCAATTTGATAAGGCAATTCTTGCATGCAATTATTGTATGGTGTAAATGGGCCATTACTCAGGATTTATCTGGGAAGAGACTCAAGAGATCTACATCGAAGGCATCAGGTCTTACCTCCGCAACATGTGGAACTTCATCGACTTCTCCCGCAACTCTCTCTACGTGATGGTGGTGCTGTTGCGGTTTGCTGCGTACCTCCAGCAAGCAGCGCAGATCAGACGGGACCCCCAGACCATATTCATACCGAGAGAGCAGTGGGACGCTTTTGACCCACAGCTTATTGCTGAGGGTTTATTCGCTGCGGCTAACATCTTCAGGCAAGTTCATTTTTTTTTAATTCAGGAAGTGACAGGACAATCAAAGCGCCCACCTGATGTTAAGCACCACGCCTGACTAAAACAGATGCAAACCATAAGACCCAAAGCTTAAAGTTTTTAAGTGTTTGCGTGGCACTGCACTGCGCTTATCACCCCGAGACATTGTTGATAAGTCTTTTTCGCCCAGTAATTTCACTTGCTACAGTGCCCTTCAAACCTAAACACAGTAATGCTTGCACACTACTGCTTGGAGGTAGAATATCTGACACTGCGGTGGTACCCACCAACACGGACTCTTGCTGAAGAGTCCTACCACCAGGTATAAATTATTTTTAGGATTATCTTAAGGCAATATTTTTTACTTAGAATAGTTTAACGTTTGACCACTATCTCATCTGATGTTAATTATTATTATTTATACCTACTAACTGTGACCTGCAGTTTCACCCGCAGTAAACCAGTCATTCGGAATGACTTCCCAATGAAAAACCCATCATACACCTAAGGTTTTTCGGGATAAAAGTAGCTTATGTGAAAATCCAGGATATAAGCTACTATTGTCATAGTGTTATGGTATGTTATTATTTGCGCTTACCGAGCTCGCTTACGCTTGTTTTTCTCTACATAACAGAAAATTTAGGGCCTTATTCATAAACATAGTTTAAACCTTTGTTAGATAATATGTCTGTTCATGGACATAAGTATAATAAGGAAACCAATACTTAGCGAGCCCATAAAATGACAGTTTCTTTATTCATATTCATTTATTTCAATAACAATTTTACAATGGCGTCTAAATAAGGCTAAGGCCGTTAGAATCACTTCTCAGGTCAAATAATATCACCTACAAATATGCTAATTATTTCATTTGATCGGCAGTGCTCTAAAGCTGGTGCACTTGTTCTCCATCAACCCTCACCTGGGGCCGTTGCAGATCTCGCTGGGTCGTATGGTCATCGACATTGTCAAATTCTTCTTCATCTACAGCTTGGTTCTGTTCGCATTCGCTTGCGGTAAGTTATTTGCATAATTATATTATGTTTGTATTCAACTTATTATTACGGAAAAAAACTTTAGCATGAATATCCTTTCAGACTTTTCGATTCTGAGCTACGTTTTATATTATTAAAGATAAAGATAATTTATTTGCAAAAAACATGTGTGTATGTACAGAACAGGTGTTAGATTAAGTTTATGAAACAACATGCTTGATCATTCAAGACGTGCAAATTGTATTGTATTGTGCTAACCTGTCAGAAATGTATCCAGTTCGGCCCCACATCGTCAGATTTTCATGTGATGTCAGAGCCTCAGAATAATGACTAGAAATTTAGGGCAAGCGATAACTACCTCTTCCTATAACTCACTGATTGATAGTCTCATGACGGAGATAGCAGATAAGCAGGCGATCTTGGTAAGATTGTAAGCGACAACTCGATAATTTAAGCCGCTTTAAAACCTAGGTCTAAACCAGCTGCTTTGGTATTTCGCTGATTTGGAGAAGCGCAAATGCTACGTACTTCCCGGCGGTCTGCCCGACTGGGATAACGCGGGAGACTCTTGCATGAAGTGGCGGAGTTTCGGGAAGTGAGTCACGAGAACGTAGAAAACGCTAGATAACTAGGTGGCAACCCGCGTGTGATACCTCTGGTATTGCAAGCGTCCATAGGCTACGGTAACCGCTTACCATCCTGTGGGCCGTACGCTTGGTTGCCACTTCAGTTGTATAAAAAATAATAATGATAATAACTCTGTGAGTTAGGAGAACGTGAAGAACGCTATAAAATTGTCTCTTAAGTGAGTTAGGTAAGTTAGAGAACGCTAGATAACTGTGTCTGTAAGTGAGTTAGGAGAACGTAGAGTACGCTAGATAACTGTGTCTGTAAGTTAGGAGAATTTGGAGAACGCTAGATAACTGTCTGTAAGTAAGTTCGGAGAACGTAAAGCACACTATGAAATTGCCTGTAAGTGTGTTAGCAGAACGTGGAGCACACTATAAAACTGTCTGTAAGCTTGCTAGTCAAAATGTATCTGTACGTAATTTAGGAAAACGTAGGATACGCCAAAATACTGTGTTTGTAAGTAAGAGAACGTAAAGATGGCTGTGTAAATAAAACTCAAGTTAATTGGCATACGTAGGACTATGAATAAATTAAAAAAATCTAATTTTCGTCACTCGCTTTCATTCGAAACGCGATAGATAGCATGGATAGATCTACAAAATAATTGGTTTTTTACGGAGCGAATAATCTATTCAACAGTTTATAATAACCTTGTAAAGGTAGCTACCGACTTCCTTGTATATTTATTATTATGTAATTTTGCGTGCATTCATTATAGCTTCCGTATTGCCGAATCTGTCCTTGAAGAATTCTTGTCACGACTGTTGACAATATTCAAAATATTGATCTCTGTTAATGTTCCTAACTTTATTTAAGGCTGGTGCAGAACAGAACTGTAGGCCTTTGAATTTGAATTCTTCTGCGGCTCTCAAACTTACAACTGTGATAAGTCATAGTAATAAATCTAGTAAGAGTTCATTGTTCCTGCGCGTCTTGAGTTTTTAATGTTGTAGTGTTATATTTGTGTTGTATTTATTTATTTATATAAGTTGGACACACTCACACTATACCGAGTGACGGCCGAGCAACGGACAACAACTCGGTCCATACAAAATATTGTAATATTGGTGTACCGTGCCACTGCCGATACCCGGCCGTGGTTGCTTGGCTCGGGCCCGGCACGGCCTACTGTGAGTCTTCATTAAGCGTGAACCCGCGCAGCATGCACCGGCCTTTATTCGTTCAGTTCGTTCCCATAATAAATATCGTGAACCCCACAAACCACATAACTTTATTACTTCCTCCTTGGCCGTTGCTATGGCAACGCTATGCTGCTTTGTCAATTCACTGCCAGTCTTTCCCCCGTCAACATCTGTCGTTATTTCGACAATTTGTCTTTTTGTAAATAATATTTTAAATTAGTTATTGTAAAATAAATATATTAGAAAAATGGGGGACGCCCAGTTCGGTGTTCGCAACGTCATCGGGGCTCCAATAGCCACCACCAGGTTATCGGAGCAAGCCATAGTATGTATACCACCGAGAACAGCCAAGTTCACGCTCTCAGAATGGAAGATGAGCAACGATCAGCGCTGCAGGAATACCGAAGACCAGCAGCAACTAGCCGACAGGGTTTTGGCAGAATGCGAGAGAGTAAGAGAAGAAACGAAAGAACGCGCCGAGATCATGAAAGCCACCTCAGACAGGCGCATCGAAGAACGCTTAGGTGATATTGAGTTCAACAAGAAAGAACTCCAATTGCAAAGAAAGGAAATATGCCTCGAACTTGAGGCCTTGGGAGTCTATAAAACCAGACTTCTCGACTGCCTTGCATCGTTGCAATCGAACGCCTTAACAATATGTCGCAAATGCCTTATGCTGCGAGATGGAAGAGTTGGAATCGATCTTGTCGTAGACGAGGTGGAAAATGCTTTGCAGCAGGAAATTACGACGATTCTTGGTGGGCAAAGTCTCCTCAAACGCGTGCTTGAGCAGCTGAACGAGCAAATGAGGCGTCTGCGTTCCACTCGTTACCTTCTTGACCGGGATTTGCAGTACAAGCAAGGAGCAATCGACTTAGACAAGGGGTCTCTATCTTTAAAACCAACAGATTTATGTCTTTCTGTCTACGAAGGCTACGCAAACCTGGACCCAGCTCAAATATCGGCTGACGAATACAACGCATACTCCGCCCAAAACATCCAAATGGCTGCAAGAGAAGTCACCAGTGCCAGACCGATCCGCATGTTTGTCGACACGCTTCTGAAACAGGTTATCAACGACCTCTGGGAGGCTTACAACAAATGCAACCATGCTTTCCACGAGCGGATCAAGGAGACTCACATAGCTAAAGGAAAGCTAGAAGATATGCACAAGGATACAACGCAGAAGATAGCCGATATGCAATTTAATATACTTCAGCTGCAGAAGGCTTTGTCAGATAAAGAAGGGAACACGGCGTTGGCGCATACAAGGCTTGGCAGACGAGCTCAAAGAATCGGAGCTGAGTTAGTTCGTGACGCACCAGGCCAGGCTCTGTACTACGAGTGTGAAATGCTTCGCCACAGCTCTGAACAGCTTCAGCAGATGCTGCAAGAAGCGACGTCATCGCTTCGCTTTTTGTTGCAAACGCAAATACAGCTGGAAGAAGATATCAATGTTAAGATGAATACATTGAAGATTGATGAAGTAGATTGTATGACGCTAAGGGAAACTATGGACTACCATGCGTATTAAGCTGTTCTCTAGTATCGCTGTAGAGTTGCTAAAGTGTCGCTGTTTGCTCTAGCTATCTAGAGTCGTTATAGTGTCGCGAGTAGTGTCTAGACTAGAGATCTTTAAGGTTGTCATTGCTAAATCTGTTGCTTAATATTGTGATGCGATGCACTATGGGCTTGTTTATTTGAGAACGCGATTTTTTGTATTATCAATGTTTCTGCTTTTTGAATAAATTGTTTCTTGTTCAAGTAGCAAAATACTTTTTTTTCTCTCTGTTAAAAATATCTAAATAATAATCACGTTATTTGATGAAAAAATTCTACGTAAGTATCCAATTCATCCATCGAAAATATTTTTAGAATACCTGTTACTTACTTACATACACAAAAAAAATATTTTGTTGTCCACTTCTAAAGCTTTTATTTGCTATTAGACCTCGACGACGACCTCGATGGCGCAGTGGCAAAGTGCCCGGTAGAGATTTCGCTTCTGTCTCTTTTTCCTTTGGTTCGAATTCCTCTGTGAGACAAATGATTGCAGACTGCAAATATTTTTTTCTGGTTATTATCCGGATTCTGTTTAAAATTATTTTATTCTCAAAAATTTAGAACATAAATCATTTACTGAGTAACCTTATTGTTCTATACTAATAGTATTTGCTTAATCGTTATGCAGTGAGTATTAGGAAGTAAAACTGTATTAACAAAAGCAAAATAAAAAAAACTAAAAATTTAAAATGTGAACCAAAGAATAAACACGAAGTCAGAATGTGAGTTCCAAGTATGCTTAATTTCTAACTAAATTGTCTTTGCGCATCACAAACGGCTAACTTCACGGAAGCCTAGATCCGCCGAGAGAACTATACGAGCGGTCCGTCCCAGCTTCGCGCAGGTGCAATGAATCCGCACCCGTGCGAAGCCGGGGCGGGTCGCTATTAATAAATATAACCTATGTTACTCAGAGATAATGTAGCATTCTAATGGTGAAAGAATTTTTAAAATCGGACCAGTAGTTTTTGAGTTTATTCGTAACAAACAAAAATACAAATCTTTACTCTTTATAATATAGTTTCTAAGTATAGATATAGACTCATAATTATTTGGGGTGTTATTTTTTTTTTTTTTTTTTTTTATACAACTAAATTGGCAACCAAGCGTACGGCCCACAAGATGGTAAGCGGTTACCGTAGCCTATGGACGCTTGCAATACCAGAGGTAAAACTCGCGGGTTGCCACCTTGAGGCTAAGATCGAAAGCCTCATGTGCCAGTAATTTCACCGGAAACCATACCCTTCACCGGAACACAACAATGCGAGCATTACTGCTTGGCGGCAGAAATATTATATTGTTTTGTTTTGTTATATAGTGTGTTCGAAGCGTCGCAGTCTCTCTTCTGGGCCTCCTTCGGCATGGTGGGGCTTGAGAACTTCGAGCTGGCGGGCATCAAGAGCTATACGCGCTTCTGGGGCCTACTCATGTTCGGTTCATACTCTGTTATCAACGTCATCGTACTGCTGAATCTACTTATAGCTATGATGTCTAACTCGTATGCTATGATCACTGTGAGTATAACTTTAACTTTAACTTTATTTATTATTATTTTTTTCTTAGTGCTAATACATCTTATAGCTAATTAATATTTATATAAAGAGCTAATAACAATTTTGATATGCCTGAACTAGGAAAACCTGTATTTCAGGCAAAAATAAAAAAAATACTAAAAAAATACTACTAAAAGTACATATATAATAAACTAAAAATATCTAAACTTATACATATACCTAATTATCAGAGAGTTCAAGTCAGTCGCGCCTCCCTGTAGCGACGGTATACGACTCCGGTTGACCAGAAGTCCGACTCGAGGAACATGTCCTTGTGCTTGGCAGCAACCCGGAGTACGTAGGACTTGAAGTTAGTAGCCCTACTCGACTCCAAGCGCGTCAAGCCAAGCACAAGGCCTGCCGGAACTTGATGTATAGTTCGCACAGCGGATCTAGGCTTCCGTGAAGTTAGCCATTTGTGATGCGCAAAGACAATTTAGTTTGAAAAAGCTTTATTGCGCATCGAAACGGCTAACTTCACTACGGCCGAGATCCGTTGTGAGAACTATACTTGAGTATATAATGTAACCGGAGCACGGTGGTCTAGTGGTGGTAGCTCCGATCTTAAGGTCCTGGGTTTAAACCTAGTCGGATTTTTCTGTTCGAAAAATGTATGTGCTAATGCCATACGGTTAAAAAAACATCGTGAGGAAACCGGCATGTCCAAAAACTAGAAGTTTGAAAGACATGTGTCGTTCACCAATCTGTATTGGATCTGTGTGGTGGATTGAGACCTAATCTATCTCGGTCAAAGTAGGCTAGTGTCCTAACATTAGAAGGCTGTCATGATGATGATGATGACATAATGTCAAGTTTTGTAAAAGGTTCGTAAGAGTAGCCAAAAAATGCTACCTCCATATACATATTTTATTTATTTTATTTTTTATTTCATTTATTCAATAACAATTAATAAAATCGTATTTGAAATTAATTAAAATTATAACTAAAATTAAATATACTACATCATTCAAAACACAAAATAAATTATTAAAATATTATAAAAAAAAAATTAAATACACATGTCCAAATAATCAGAGAAAATAAAATGTCAAGTCCTTAATGAATGTCTAAATTCTAATACATAAATATACCCTGTGTCCATACCTAATTCTGCCGCCAAGCTGTAATGCTTGCATTGCTGTGTTCCATGAGACTTGATCTACGTTACACACGAGACACAACACTCGGTTGCGGATAGTCTGCAAAAACTTATTTTTATTAGCTATTAGTTTTTAATGTGACATGCAAGTTTAAATTGTGTTCCCCACGTGTGTTACCACCCTTAGTGGGTTCGGTCTCAGAACGCTTACTCGTTTACAAACAAATTGTACAAGTTGCTGTGAAATTATAAATAGGTTTATCTACAATTGCACAACAACAAGAAATCCTAGAGGATTATCTCTTTAGAACAACTTCCTATCTGTTTTGTGCATTTCCAAAAACTTTGAACAAATTGCGTCCAATTTTAGATCAAAGTCTTCCGTTTGAGATTAAATTTCTAAATAACATAAATAAAAAATATAAAAATCCCCGGCGCTCATATAACTGAATTAGGTACTTATTATACTAATCTACATTAACTAAAAATAGTTGAGGATTTTGAAACGGCTAAACAGGTTAGAAACACATATTTAGAAACACTCTCGATTAGGATAACCTTAGTCAAAAACGGTTTATCCTTATACGCTTTACCACACTTCAAGCTAAGCTATCTACGACTATAGAATATAACCAGGCACCAATACCTCTGTGTAGTGTGGCTTAATTCAATTACTGTACAATAATCCAGTGAAACTATTACCTCAACCTTCGTGAGTTCGTATTCAATTTACACTTCTTGGAGTTTAGATTCGGCAACTACGAAATCTAGTTTTAAGTTAGATTGGGCAGAATTGAATTCTGGTTTCTTATAAAGTGCCGCCAGTAAATGACGGTGGTAAAGTGGAGACGAGTCAGCTAATCGCGGCAAAATGCGTCATGATTTCGTTACGTCAATATCGGGCAATTTTGACTTAATTCTACTGGTTATTTCTACTTAGCATCGCTCAGTAAGTCAGTAAGTGTAAAATTTCTCTTTTGGTGATATTTGAAAAATAATTACGATTAACTAAACCTATGTTAATGCCTGCCGACAAATAGTCCAGCATCGCAAATGCTGGATGGATAGACGATAGACCTTTGCCCAACGCTAAGATACTGAAGGCTAACAATAACAGTATCGCGTTGGCCACTGACTCATACGAACTTACTTTTACTTTCAGTATTAGTTTTAATCAATAATTAATTTAATCAGGAACATTCAGACGTAGAATGGAAGTTCGCCCGCACTAGACTGTGGATGAGTTATTTTGAAGAAAGCGCGACCTTACCTCCGCCGTTCAACATCCTGCCTACCCCCAAACTGTTGCTGAAGATGATGGGTGCGAGGAAGAAGGATAAACAAAGAAAAGAGAAGACTAAGGTAAGTTCTCTTGAATATCATAAAGACAAATAAATCCAATTCTCACTGTCAATTAGTCGAATGTATTTGGTGGGGACAGCGGCAATGGACGTTTTTTCATGATTTGGTGGATCAACAGTATCTTAAATAATGGTTGAATATATTCGACCAAGAAGCTACACAGATCCATACAGACGATGGGGTCGAGTGTTTGATTAAAAAGTTACATTGTAATTGAACTTGCAATTTCTGAATAAATTGATAACTACGATTTTAAGAAATAGCCAAAGTTCAAATTTAAGAGAATCTCAAGCCAATTGTTAACAACTGTTCCTTGAGCTAGCGAACGCAGTGCAGTGCCACGCAGAACTTCAAAACTTAAAGCTTTGGGTGACACAACAACTGTTATGTTCAGGCAAACATGGCTCTATACTTGAGAATCCAAGTCATCTGCCTCTAGATTGCTCAAAAGTTGAGAACCTGTCTTCTGCCTGTAGGAACAGAAAGAGAAAGAACATGACGTGCGCTACACAGCGGTCATGCGAGCCGTCGTCTGGCGGTACGTCTCAGCGATGCACAGGAAGATGGATGATGAGGAAGTTACAGAAGACGACATCAACGAGCTGAAGGGAGATGTGTCTGCGCTCAGATACGAACTGCTTGAAGTATTTGAGAAGAACGGCATGGATGTGTCCTTCACTGATAGGAAGGAGAAGAGTAAGTGTAGCCTTTCTTCTTTTATCAAGCTAGAAACTCCTGAAACAGCTGTGTTTCAGTAACCTTGTTTTAAAGAAGAGTTACCATTTGGTCCCACCGATTTAAAGTAGTTTACAGCTCTTTTTTCCTTTCCCAGAGTACCCATTGGTCTTTTATAACAGCAGTTTCAGTGACCTCGTCTTAAAGAAGAAAGAGCTAGCATTTGGTCAAACCGATTTAAAGTAGTTTACAGCTCTTTTTTCCTTTTTTTAGAGTACCCATTGGTCTAGTAGTAACCCATCTTCCGATCTTAAAGGCCCAGTTCGAACCAGTGCACTTGATAATTATGTAAACGGTGGAAGAAAAGTTTGAACGACATTTGCCATTCACCAATCCGTATTGGATCCGCGTGATGGTTTATGACCCAATCGCTCTGTGCGAGAGTAGGCCAGTGTCCTAACAGTAGGAACATTAAAAAGCTGATCAGTGATCATGATGTCAGCTCCTTTTTGACGACCGATGTGGCGCGGAGGGCGAAGGTCCGCCTGCGACGCGGAGGTTACGGGTTCGATTCCCGCCTCGAAACAAATGTTTTACGATCTACAGATAATGGTTTCGAGTGTTCTGGGTATTTTCTATGTATAATAAAAATATATCTATCTATATTGTATTGTATTAAGTATATCAGTCATCTAGTACCCATAATACAGCTCTGTTTAACAGTAGCTTACCTTGGGGCTAGATTATGCTGTGTGGATTGTCCAGCATTATTTATTTATTTTTCTTCGACATGCGTATCGGTCTTTGTGCTTATTGGTAACTGTACTGTTCGTGTCCCACCAGTGGTTCTCGGCAAACGTATGAAGGTCTGGGAGCGTCGTCTCATGAAGGATTTCCAAGTAGCTCCAGTGGCTTTGGAAGACGAGGAAAAGAAAGACGAGGATGGACTGTCCAGGTTCAGGAGAATCGCTAAGCTGGCTGTGGCTTCCACAACCAATGCCAAGTGGGACCAGACCTTACAAGCTACTGGGGTTTCGTAAGTTTACAATATCTAAAGATCTTTTTACATTGTAATCATGAGGGTTGTACCGCTTTTATGGAACCAATAGTAGTAGATTTCTTTGTGATTAACTCGACGGTAATGATTGTAATGCTCTGTTCCGGTTTGAAGAACATGGTCGCCGGTAATTTTTTATCACATGAAGCGTTTCATTTTTGTCTCTGGGTGGCAACATGAGAGTGATACCTGATCTAATGTTGCAAGCGTCTATGATATACTACTGTAACAACTGAACCAGCTCCTCGATTGCTTAGATAGATAGATAGATAGATAACGCTTTATTGATCACCACACAGAAATAATACAAAAGCAACAAACTTAGATTAAGAGGTAATACAATTGGCGGCCTTATCGCTGAAAGCGATCTCTGCCAGGCAACCTATGCACGGAGCGGACTAAAATTTAATTGAGAAGGGGCATGTTGGTGTGGTGTGTATTATGTATAAATATAATATAAAAATAATACATACACACATATGTATATATAGTTTATAATAAAATATTTAAAATAAACATAAACTAAATATTAAAATACATACATACACTAATGTATTATTATAGTTCGGTTTCAATCCGATTTCAATCAGCGAACTCTCAATAAGCTGCCACATCCATACAAAATACGTCAGTTTTTGATTGAAACGAAGCAGACTGCAACCGAATCACGCAATCGGAGGGTAGGTGTGACATACGCTTTGCTACGGAAGATTGTTAGCGCGCTCCCACAGCCTAGGTACAGATCGTTATGTTAGAACCCCGATAGTTTTTTAGTCGGTATGCCGTCATTCTGGTGAGTCCGACATATCCCCCGGTTCCCCCGAGCCGAGGGGAATGCGTAAAGCATTTTCCTATCGTTAAAAAAAAAAAAAGTTGTGACATACGCTTGTTGCACTTATTTGGTTTAATCAATACTAATATTATAAAGAGGAAAGATTTGAATTTTTGTTTGTAACGAATAAATTAAAAAACTACTGGTCCGATTTCAAAAATTCTTTCACCATTAGAATGCTACGTTATTCCTGAGTAACATAGGCTATATTTATTACTAGCGACCTGCTCCGGCTTCGAACGGGTGCGGTGCTAATGGTGAAACAATTTTTAAAATCGGATCAGTCGTTTTTGAGTTTATTCGTAACAAACAAAAAATATAAAAAAACAAATCTTCTCTCTTTATAATATTAGTATAGATGACCAAACAACCACAAAAGCCACAATTATAAGAAGAACCTGATTTGTGTGTAATAGAACCGATATTTAACTATCAAAACTTTACAGGTCTCAAATAGGTCGTTGCCGCAGCCGAGTGTCGTTTAAGAACCAACAGAACCTTCAACGTGCGATGGAAGAAGCCAGGAAGCTGGTTCTACGCTCGCCCTTGCCAGGTCAGAATTGCAAATTGCATATATAAGGTCATTCATTATCAACCTGACGAACTTAAGGGATAGGTTCCATACATAAAACAAAAAATACTTACTACGCTTATTTAGCGATAAGACCGCCCATTGTACATTGTCTTTGTTTTTAAATAAATATAATAAATGTATCGCTAATTCTGTCGCTCACCATACAAACCTAACGAAAACGGGTATCGCTAAGAGTCTCGTGGTATAGTTCGCACAGCGGATCTAGGCTTCCGTGAAGTTAGCCGTTTGTGATGCGAAAAGACAATTTAGTTTGAAAAAACTCCATTGCGCATCGAAACGGCTAATTTCACTACGGCCGAGATCCGTCGTGAGACCTATACATACCTACAAGACAGCTGCGGTAAAACGGTACAACCCAAAAATTATAAGAAATCGGGGAAACATACCGTTTGAAATTTTATGTTTGTAATATTCTATCCACGTGTTTAATGGTTTTAAAATACGAAATGTATTTAAAACCGGCGTTATTTATTAAAATTATTTATAATTTTATGGTTGAGAGCACATGTCTGAGAAAAACATAGTATTATTGTATATCATTAGAATTTAAGTATCGAGAACATTTACGATACAAAATTGTTCAGATCTATTATTTTATGCTTAATTAGCAATCAAATAATTGTATAATACCAAAAAATCCAAATTTGTGGGTTGTGACATTTTCATTCCCTCATCGCTCGCGTCAGGTGTGCGCGACTTTCGGCACGTAATTCCTACCTACGTAGGTAGGAATGTTCGTAATCTTTACTAATAATATAAATGCGAAAGTAACCCTTACTAAGTATATAAGTTGGTGTGTAGGTACGTACGTACACGCCTACCTATATTCTTAATTAGTTACCTGAGCACCCGCCTATCTACCTACCTACCTTCTATTGAATAAATTTGTATGTATCCAAAAATATTAAAATTAATGTTGTAATATTTTTAATGAATAAACCAGAACAATTAAAAAAAACGTGTATATTGTTTAACTTTCCTTATAAATTATTTGCTACTTACCCATTTCATTCATTCAAATAATTAGGTAGGTAGAGAATCTAGCCACTAAATTTTAATTACACTGCAGCAGGTAGGCGAAAATGTTTGCAACTCATGCAATGTCTAGACCACCAGACTACTAACGTACCACGAGACTCTTAGCGATACCCGTTTTCGTTAGGTTTGTATGGTGAGCGACAGAATTAGCGATACATTTATTTGATTTTACGTTAACGTAGTAAAGGTCGGTGAATGACCTCTTTTGCCATCTTATTTGGCAACTAGTATAGCCTTAAATTTAGTGCACAACCCGGAATCTCAACGAAATTGATTAAATAAATGCGTCATCAACACATGCATAGTTTGTGTACGTAAATGGTGCCTTTGTGAGTGAGTTTCATGGTTAGCACCACTTACCGCAAGAGTAAAATATCATGCATAATATCTCTTAGAACCCCTGAAAATGCCCTCGTTCGTTCGTTCGTATGAGTAAGTGGCCAACTCTAGTGACAGAGTTTCTAGCCCGCCCGAAGGCCTCTGTTATGGCCTAACAACTTTGAAAAAGCCGGGACCGACTACCTAACGTGCCCTCCGACGCACGGAAAAATGCCCTAGAACTCTCGATCGGGTTAGCTAAGTAAAACCGGTGAGAGGTGGGGAAAACCAGAGTGGCCATTCTGTAATACGTAGTATTCTGTGCCTTAAGATCTGTAATACGTAGTACTAATATCTGTGCCTTAAGGAGCGCTCGTGACGTAGCTGCCTAAGTTGTTCATGACAGATCAACGAAGTTAAGCACTGTTCCGCGTACTCATCGTTTGGATGGGTGACCGCCAGTGGCAAGTTCAACTGAGCGCTCCCGTGCTTCGGTGGGCACGTTAAGCTGTCGGTCTCGGCTTTTTCAAAGTTGTTAGGCCATGACAGAGGCCTTCGGGCGGGCTAGAAACTCTGTCACCAGAGTTGGCCACTGACTCATACGAACTTGCTTACTTTATCTGATCACGTGGTGATTGTTTGAAGGCTCTCGCGTGGCGTCTCCTATAGAGATGCCAGTGAGTCCAGGGCACACACTTCTGGAGCTGATCAAGGACTTCTCTGCTGAAACGGAGGAGGCTAGCGCTTCGACGTCCACGCCGAAATCCCCTTGGAAACCACCAGGTTTGTTGTTCAGAATCTTGAAATCGAGATCTTCAGAATCATCTTTTAATAAATGCTGCTTACACAATGGTGTCGATTCTGTTGTAGCATTTTTTAAACTTAACTAGCTAAAATTATCGCGGTCCTTTGTATTTTAATTCATTAGAAAAGGACGGCAACAATTTTGGTTAGTTTAGTTTAGAAAATATTACACCAGAATCGACACCAACGATAAACTAAAAATACAGTTTCATTGTACTACAGAATAGAAAAAGCGCAGCCCACAAACATATTTTTACAAATAGCTACTTTTGTTACGACGCAACAAAATGCAATTCAGCTTGCACAAGCACTTGCCTTACACTATATTCACCTGCTCCCCGGGGTTGTCCACTGACTCATGGACTCATACAAACATACATAATGCGATACAATCAGTATAATTTGTTTGTAGGTGACGGAGCTAGTGGCTCTGGTTCATTGCTGACAGCGGGCGCTGCCTGCGTCAAACAGCCTGCCACACCTGTAAAGGTAGCTATTTTTTTTTTTTTTTATTTTACAGGAAAAAAACAATCGTTAGAATAATCAGAATAATCATTTTATTGGTAAATTATTAATTTACATGTCACACTATGAATTGGCATAGACAAAATATTGAAAATAACATAATATTAAAATTAAATTAAAAATAATTCGTAATTAATACAAAAATCAATTAAATGTCAAAGTTAAAAAAAAATAAAAAAATAATACATTTTAAAAATATTATTGCAATTTGCAAATAAAATCATCTACATTATAGAATGCAATAACTGCTCTGTTAAAAACAAAATATTTGTATAATCTAAAGATACAGCTAGTCCATTTAAAGTTTTCGCATATTGCAACTAAATTAAGCTTGCTTGCTAAATATAAAAAGGAATACAAGAAAAAAAAAAATATATTATGTTATTTTGTATTCTTATGGGTTTTCAGTGAAATAAAAGCGAATTGTGTTGCTCTGAAAAGAGATGATTTGTTTTGTAATATCTAAACCTAGCCTCCATTGACAAATCACGCATCAATTAGATAGAGGAAAGTAACCAAATATGGAATAGTATCCCTAAAATGGAATACCACCATTTCTCGGAAACGAATACTCCTTGTTGCAAAAAACGGTGATCTTCTGTCTCTTTCCATCATTATACTCGCGTACAGTACATAATTAGGTACCTTTATGTTGATTTTGTTTTTTTGAAAATTTTATATTTTAAAATAGTTAAGTGCAAATGTATGACTGATAATAAATAAGAATAAAAGTTTTTGATTTATAATTTCTTTTTTTATTATAACACAAAAACAAAATGGTATTCCATATTTGGTTCCTTTCCTCTACATAAATCTTACCTGAAAAGAGAAACGTTTAGAGCTAATATTTCCCGTATGTTTATTTCACAAAACTTATATAACCAAATTGCATACGCGGTAAAATTCAAATTATAATCTTTAAAGACTTTGCAGTTAAATAGGTCAAGTCAGAACGCCTTGTTAAATGCAATAACTGCTCTGCTAAAATAGGAGTTTTGCCTATAATTAGTGGGATTGGAACTAAATCGGATTGCTAACCGTGTCGGATGTCTTATTGTAACCTACTGAATGTATAGTTCTCACAACGGATCTCGGCCGTCGTGAAATTAGCCGTTTCGATGCGCAATGGAGCTTTTTCAAATTAAATTGTCTTTGCGCATCACAAACGGCTAACTTTACGGAAGCCTAGATCCGCTGTGCGAACTATAATGAGCAAGTGGGACTTTATCAATAGTTGCAGAATAAAAAATAATAATTTCAAAACTGTTGTGAGCTTTTTACCGTAAACAAATAGAGTTTACACGCGTAAAATTTTATAACACTTTTTTTTTATCATTTTCTTTCTTTCTATAATTATCATATTTTCAGAAAAAGATGTAGAATATTCTAATTGTTTGATGCTTTTGTTGGTAAAAATCGCGCGGTTCGTTTTCTTGTCTTTTTGAAAAGTACCTACAGTTTTTTTTATTAAAAAACCAGTTCGGTATAAATACTAATAGAATAGAATAGAATAGAAATATATTTATTTAACGCCACACAATTAACATAAAATAAAAATAACAATACAAATTAAAACTTAACTATTGTGACGAAAAAAGGCAGCTACTCAGCATGTGCTGCAGACATAATACTTTGTTGCATATATTTTTTTGTTTTAGATGCCTTCTAAGGGACCGTCCAGGGCTGTATCCCGCAGCGCCAGTCCAATGCCGAAGACAGACAGTCCTCCGAAAGCCGCAGCACAACCAGGCAAACATCCTAATCCTACTAATATTATGAATGCGAAAGTCTGTGTCGGTGTGTGTGTATATGTTTGTTACCTACCACATATCTCCGCGACGACTTGTCCGATTAGCATGAAATTCGGAATGTAGATTGCTTAAGTCCCTACCATGAATAACAAATAGGCTTATTTTTATCCCGGAAAAATGAACTGTTCCTGTGGGATAGCATAAAACTGCAAAAACGCGGGTGAAGCCGCGCGGGTCAGCTCGTAATTTAATTAACAGTCATACATATCTAACCCCATTAGTTTTATATGTGTTATGGCTATCAAAAACTACGGAGTACCATCATAGCACCACAACATCCTATCTTAGAACAACTATTATGCAGATCTTGCCAACTTTCTACACTCTTCGCGTCGTTTCTTAGAATAGATCAGCCCCCCCGATTACGTAACTCGGTTTCAATCCGTTTTCAATCACTGTCAACTGTCAACTGTCAATAAGATGTCAAATTCTTACAAAAAACGTCAGTTTTTGATTGAAACTAAGTTAAATCGATTGCAACCGAATTAACCAATCGGGGGGCAGATTGTCGGTCGTTTCAAAGTCAAATACATTTTACAAGTCACAAGGATCATTTGTTCATGTGTTTCGAGTTCATTTGTTTTGTGATGGTACCTTTTTGTTTCAGAACCGAGTCCATTGAAAGCGAAACGGGTCCCCGGCGAATCCCCTCCGAAGGTGATCAAGAGGAATCCACAGGCACCACCAGCACAATCATCAGAAGAACAGGTATACTTAGTTCTCTCGACGGATCTCGGCCATCGTGAAGTTAGCCGGAATAACTCGTTTGTGATGCGCAAAGACAATTTAGTTCGAAAAAGCTCCATTGCGCATCGAAACGGCTAACTTCACGATAGCCGAAATCCGTCGAGAGAACTATAACTACGTACTTATTCGTAGGTAACTATGATTTTTACATTGAAAATATTTAAACTTGAGCCATTTAAAAAAACGGGTATTCATGATATTATTGTATACTTTAAACCTCTTTTAAATAATGTATCTTTCAAATCTATCATCGTCTTTGTTTATTGACATAAGAATAACACAGAAGACAGTACTTAGCAAGCTGCTAAAATTACCGTTTTTTTATGAATAAGGGCATACGTTTTTTTGATAAGAATTATAATTTTCGCCGATCGTCAAATTGATGATTATCATATCTATATTATCTCTCAGGAGGCAAGCCAAACACCAGCAATTCCATCACCAGAAACTGTCACAGAACCATCGTTAACCAAACCAGCATCAACGGTTGCCAAACCAGAAGCATCAACGGTTGCCAAACCAGAAGCATCAACAGTTGCCAAACCAGCAGAAGCGCCGTCAGATGTCAAGCCGGCAGAAGACATCGCTGTGGCCAGACCGGTCGCTCCAGAGATCAAACCTTCAGAAGGTGCTATACCCCCGCCACCGCCTGTGAAGGCTAAGGTTAGTGATGCTAAGGGCCTATTTCACAATCATCCAACCATCTTAGTATGTCTAACATCGAGCAAGTGCTCGCTCGCCGGTGACGCTGGGTGTTAAGCGCCACGCCTGACCGTAACAGTTGCCACCCAAAGCTTTTTTCCTAGACTCACGAATATCATGTACCAAGCCAAATCGTACCAGACGTTCTCGAATTTTAGCGAGACTGACGAACAGCAATTCATTTTTCAACGAAGAAGAACATTTGGAAATAATATTGAAACTTGAATGACGTAGACAGAAATTATACTTACTTATGTCACTCCAGGCCCCTACACCCCCAACCCCAACGCCAACCATGGAGGTGACTCCGAGTACACCGACAAAGGCTCCGAAATCAGCTACACCGCCGAAAGCGCCCTCTAGGGCTACCTCGCCTGAACCTTCTACGTCTGCTGTTTCTGCGGTAAGAAAAATGACCCACTTTTCATAAAACTAGGATCATCATGACTTCTAAGGTTTCCCACTGCTGGGACACTGGCCTACTCTCGAGTGAGAGTGATTGGGTCCTAATCGCGGACCCAATGCAGATTGATGGATGAAAGTACCATAAATTTCGCTAAGGTCGTTTATTTCAATAAGTCAATATTTTTCGGCGGGACTTGAACCTACAATTCTTCTAGTTCGCTACCAGTTGAACCATCGAGTCATTACCGAGTCACCGGGTACTATGAACCTTTGGTATTTCTATTATTATTATTGTGATTAAAGATTATAAAAAAACAATCATAACAAATCACGACAACTTCTAGGGCTGTTATTGCTTATAAACATCAAAATGGGTCATGGCTCGGTGGTTCAACTGGTAAAACATGCGTCATTATTTACCCCAAATTATATAAAATTTAAGTTATCGTATGTTGTTTTAAAATTGTAATTTCAATTCAGGTTACAGAGCCGCCATCGCCTCCGAAACGGCTGTCATCTACATCCAGCACAGAACAGCTCATACCAGCATCTCCTGAGCCGCTTCGAGCAGGCAAGAAGATCGGAGAAGTCACCACCATCAAGCGACAGCCTAAAACCGGATGGCTGTAAGCGGTAGCGACTTCCGGTTCGCGAGAACCTTACTCAGCGGTTATCGGTTCTGAGAGCTTGTTTTGGTGTGTCTGCGTGGCCAGCACGACATGTCAGAACTTGTTTCTTCTGAGGAACATGCTACATATTTATTTGGAATTAACATAATCTCTTAAAAAGTGACTTAAGTTTTGTGTAGACGTTATGCCCCTGGCACTAGCAAGTCAGTAAAAATTAAGTTTGAATACTTTCTGTTTATTATCTTAAGATTGCAAATAAGGCTAGCAGAGTAGTTACGTAAGTGCTCGCATTAAACGCATTTCTCGTGATTGCATAGTTTTGAAACTAATTAAAAGTGCAATGCTATTAAAGCGAGTTTGACACCTGGAGGATTATTCGCTATGACCAAACGCGGGCTGGTTACGATATCTGCGTGAATTCGTTGTCGACGAGCCACGTTTTAAGGCTCGTTTGACTGTTTTTCAAAGTCAACCTATCAATAGCAAAACTATCTCTATTAAAATACCACAGATACTGAAAACAATTTTACAATTTCACACCACGGCACGTATAGAACACGTTACTAAGTTACACGTTATTGGTAAGGAATCTCCTAGGTCATAGCGAATAAGCCCCCTGTATCCTATAAATACTTACAATACGAATAGAGCATTCGTTTAAAACGAGCGGTTTACGCAATCGCCTTACAGCTAACCTTTGTCAGTTTCAAAGAAAAACTAAATTTATGTATAATGATATTGGGGTTTTCACGTTTTGCACGTAAAAAAAATATACGAAGATGCTTAGTTGATATAAATATCCTCTCCATCCCGCTTGTTCATTTAATATAATTTTAATGATTAATGATAAATGATATTTATTTGTTGATATACATCTCATCAAGGGTCCCGATTCTGCTAATTCTACGACGCGTAGGCAAGAGACGCAACGTCACACGCAAGCGTCACGAACAAGCAGTTTTGGTTTAACGCTAGGGTTATTATGTAAGTCTGTCGCTGTCATCCGCCTTTTGCAGCGTCAGTGCGTCTCTTTCACACTTATAGAGCGTACCTTGCGTGTGAAAAAGACGGACTGACGCGATGACAGTGACAAACTAATATAACCCTACCAGCCCTGGATTTAAACATCGTTTTTGTTGATAGCCTAATTACTATCACGGAATCAAATGACGGACAAATGGCGAGCGAGTGAGTAGTTCCAGAGCGTCAAATTCATGACTAATGTGAATGTCTGGTAGACCGCTGTCGGCGCCGAGACGTTACCTGATTCCCCTCGTTAAGGCCTGTACAAATTTAGGCAATTTACCGCGTTGAACAAACATAACAATCTTTACTGTTGGACCGTCCATCACTTCCACGCTTAAAGTACGCACTGAGTGCTTAGTACGAAAAACTCGTTTGACAATCGCAAATGTAAACGTATAGTCCAGCTGTCAATTTGTATAGGATTTTTAACAGCGCCTCTTTAGTGCGTTAAATGAACTACAAAAATTACATACAAATTGACAGCTGGACGATACGTTTACGTTAACGATTGTCAAACGAGTTTTTCGTGCTCTGCATTCTGTAGGTGTGAAAAAGACAGCCAGACGCAACAATAAGCGATTGACAGCGATATACTTACATAATATAAATAAATAATGCTGGACAATCCACACAGCATCATCTAGCCCCAAAGTAAGCTGCTGTTAAACAGAGCTGTATTATGGGTACTAGATGACTGATATATATTTAATACAATACAATACATAGATAGATATTTTTTATTATACATAGAAAATACCCAGAACACCCGGAACAAATATTTGTAGATCGTACAAACATTTGTCCCGAGGCGGGAATCGAACCCGCAACCTCTGCGTCGCAGGCGGACCTACGCCCGCTGCGCCACATCGGTCGTCCATACTTACATAATATATCATCGTTATGTAAGTATATTGCTGTCAATCGCTATGGGTGTTGTATCTCTTCAATAGTTCAGTAGGTACACGTTCACTGCTGGCCTCTCTTGCCCCGATGACAGGTCTTGAGTCGCCATTATCCACCAACGACTATGTACATCGAGTAAAAGAAAGGCGGTGTCCTAAACTTCGTTTCCAGTTCATGCCCGCTATTCAAGAACCTTTAGGTTCTTCCTAGCGGTTCTCAGTTCGAGCGATCGTTTCTTTAGTTCAGCATGTTTATCTACAGCAGTAGCGAACCCGCTTATATCTATATAGGTATTTTTAACCTTGCCCCAATGCTCGCAACTTTTACACGATTGTCGCTATTGGGTTACGTTTTAATGCGGTTACAAAATATTTTTTTTTGCCCTTGAATGAAGAACTAATTCACATAAGTACCTGCTTAATTTGTAATCTATAAGAATCCTAATTTTTATACCTTTGTTATTATTAGGGAGATATCTAGTCCAATTACTGTTATTTTATTGTCGGTCAGTATGTTATTGATATTATGTTATTTAAGTATTATTTGATTCAATTAGTTTTAACTTTTGTTTACACGTACATTTTGTTATCTACTTACTAAAGCAAGCGAAAACAGCTTGAAGCTTTGTATTCAGTTGAGCAACCCCTATTAATATTGTATTTAATAAGACACTTTTTGTGGTGTTGACGCTCACCAAAAGTCTCTACAGTCTCCATTTATCAATTATTATTTTCTTTCAAGGAGCTGTCACTGATTTTGTATACAAGTTGTAAGAAAATTAAAATGTTATTGTCGAAAATTGGTTTTCTTTTTCCTTCAGATTTTTCTTTGAATTTGCTAAACAAAATCTGCTATAGAAGAATCTGACAGACCCTTTCAGCGTTTGCAGTTTGTTAGCTTTTGTTTGACTGTACCGTACGTACCAGCGAGTAACAAAACTAATAGTAGGTATGGTCAATCTTTTTATTTATTTACACCACTAAAGTGGCAAACAAGCGTACTGCCCACTTGATGGTAAGTGGTTACCGTAGCCTATGTACGCTTGCATCATCATAGATATCACTTGCGTGTTACCACCCTGAGACGTCAAGATTCTAATGTTCCCACTGATGGAAAACTGGCCTACTCGAGCGATTGTGATTGGGCCTAGTTAACTCTGGTAAGTTATTCTATCAATTCACAGATGACAATGGCTTATGATAATGACAATTTTTCTTTGTTTAATATTAGCTTAGTCAAAATATAACTATAGTGAGGCTTCAAAATATTAGACCAGAGATAGTCAACCAAGCAGTTTTGATGTAAATGGTGGATGCTTTTCTATTAGTTCTTGGTTAAGCCAATTTCTCCACGTTGTTTTCGTTCACAGCTTAATGCTACTGACATTGTACCTACACAATAATCTTTGTGCCACTGTTCATACTTTGATAGACCCTCTATTACTGTTCTTCTTGGGACGTAGGTAGACAAAATTATTTTCTCATTGGGCCCAAGGGATTTGCTAGTCAACTAATTGCTTTTTTGTCACACCAATATTACCTAAGCAATTATGCTTTTTAGCGTTAGTTTCTTTCATTAGTAAAAACAAAATAGGCAGGTAATCTTAACTTTTAGTGTTTTTTTTCTAATCTTTACATAGTATAAAAAAGTCTTTGTGGGTACCACCGCAGTGTCAGATATTCTACCTCCAAGCAGTAATGTGCAAGCATTACTGTGTTTAGGTTTGAAGGGCACTGTAGCAAGTGAAATTACTGGGCGAAAGAGACTTGTCAACAACAATGTCTCGGGGTGATAAGCGCAGTGCAGTGCTACGCAAACACTTACTTTAAGTTTTGGGTGGCACTGCATCTGTAATAGTCAGGCTTAACTTCAGATGGGCGACTTGATTGTTCTATCACTTGTTGACATAAAAAAAAGTCTTCTCGCCGTCTGTCTCTTTGCATACAAATAAGCTAATGCGTTCATCAATGATAGTGTTTCAAGGTCATTTTTAAATGACTTAAATAAATAAATAAAATTCGTTTATTTCGTATATTACATAAAAATAAAAACAAAGAAACAAGAAATAGAGTAGTAGAGTTCTTTGTGATAGAACACGTCCGGGGAAGTACTACCACCATACCTATTTCTGCCGCAAAGCAGTAATGCTCGCATTGCTGTGTTCCGGTGTGAAGGGTATGGTTTCCGGTGAAACTACTGGCACATGAGGCTTTCGAACTATGCCTCAAGGTGGCAACCCGCGAGTGATACCTCTGGTATTGCAAGCGTCCATAGGCTGCGGTAACCGCTTACCATCTTGTGGGCCGTACGCTTGGTTGCCACTTCTTTGTATAAAAAAAAAATGCAAACACAAAAATTACCAAGTATTATAACTGTCAAAAAACATTGTCCGCGTTACCCATTATTGGTACCTACGGTCATTTTTATTTCGGTACAAATGGACCAAGATGTTTACCTACCTACTTATATGTAAATGTAAATAGGTAGGTAGGTATAGTACTATGCGAAGTCCGTAGCATATTTTGCAAAACCCTGCTTCGTGGCTGATTTTGGCACTGTACAATTATAACTTACACCGGTGGTCTAGTGAGCACCGGTGGTCTAGTGGTAGTGACCCCGCCTTCCGATCCGAAGGTCGTGGGTTCAAACCCGGTCGTGTACCAATGGATTTTTCTGTTCGAAAAATTTATGTGCGCAATGCCAGTGCTCTCATACGGTGAAGGAAAACATCGTGAGGAAACCGACATGTCCAAGAACTAAAAATTCGAAAGACATGTGCCATCCGCCAATCCGCATTGGGTCCGCGTGGTGGATTAAGACCCAATCACTCTCGCCTGAGAGTAGGCCAGTGTCCCAGCAGTGGGAACATTAGAAGGCTGTCATGATGATGAATTATAACTTTCACCTTTTATAGGTGAAAACAATATAGTGGTATGTACTACCCCGAATAGACATAGGACATAGTCATATACATATTTTTATTTGCTACTAAGACACACACATACAGTACAAACAAAAAAAGAAGAAATGAACTCATTGCAAAGATCTCTACCTACTATTACTTGGATTTGGTTATAAAAATATCTTTCCTACCTTTAAAATAAAACAAAGACCACAAAATTAGTAACATTACTTAGAATAAATGAATCATTTGGTAAAGGAATTGTTTTTATATCACGCCTCCGCTAATTTAACTCTTATTCCAAAGCTGTAAGATCCAAGGTTTTTGGCTGTAAATGCAGCGGAAACATAATCAGCTGTTGTCCCTTCAGGCAGTTTGCGAACATTCAAAGTAAGTGAAAAGAAAATGTCGACAAATACAATAAATACCTCACATAACCCCTGCGGTGGGAAAGGCTTGGCGTAATGGTAGCGTTAACACATTCAGTAGCTCTATGACCCTAAGCCTCTAATTTGCGTACCTACTTAATATAAATTAAATAAATAATGCTGGACAATCCACAAAGCTATCCCCAAGCTAAGCAGAGCTTGTGTTATGTTATGAGTATGATAACTATATGACTGCTAAACTTAAGGTGGATTCGACCAAACTCAAACAAGCGCTATTCGCAGATTAAATCGTAGTTATTCGCGAGTAAACTGACAATTTTCTTGTATTTGACATTTCTTATTACGCGGAATAGTTATTCCAAAAGTTGGTACAATAACACAAATATCTATCTATTGTACCTGGATAGGTATTTTTTAAATATTTAGATTTACATACATTTTTACAAACGGGTGTTTTCACGTACCGGTATATCGTTGATTTCAACAGAGACCGCGGATGGGCTCTTCCACCAGCCTGGAAATCGTGCTTACATGGAGTTCAAGACAGCGCAGTTTTCGAGTCTGATAGAGAAACAGTGAGTATGACCTGTCTGGTTCCATCGCGATTGCCTAATGATGGAGACGAAAGCAGTGGTGACGACAGTGAACTACCTCAAGCCGCTTCGCCTATAACACAAGTTCCTTCCCCCCCACCCGCGCGCCTGTCGAGCCTCGCTGCTAGAGCCGCAGCCCGCAGTGCATATCGCGACGCGGAGGAAGACGCTCGCCTTGTCACTCAACCCTGATGAAGACTCTCGAAATTGAGTCGAAACAGTGTCGGTACCTCTTCACCGATATACCGGTACGTGAAAACACCCGTTTGTAAAAATGTATGATATAGTTCACGATAGTTTTATGAGTAAAATTTAGATATACATAGAAAATACCCAGAACATCCCGAACAAATATTTGCAGATCGTATAAACATTTGTTCTGCGTCGCATATGGAACTTCACCCGCCGCGCCGGGCGGCGCCGCATCGGTCGTCAAATTACACTATTAAACTGTTTTCGAACTATTTTAGTATCGGTTTTTTCAAAGTTGTTAGGCCATGACAGAGGCCTTCGGGCGTCCTTAAAGCTCTGTCACCAGAGTTGGCCACTGACTCACACGAACTTACTTACTTCTTTGGAGGAGTTAAACGCTCGCACTACGTGAGCTACGGTACCGCTACGCTGTAGCAAGTACGTGCTACGATGCTACGCATGTGTGTAGGATTAGGAAGTGTAATTTAAAACATTTTGATATGTCCTCAATATAAGTTTTAATGTAGATAAAGGGTAGCAAAATTACAAACATCGAGAACAAATTTTTGAGTAGATTTTACTCAGAACCAAAGTAAATGGGCAAAGTTACTTCATTCATCAAACTAAACAGTAAATTCAGAGCAAAAAAAAAATTACAAAAAAAAAATTACAAATTTATTGTGTTTTTAAAGGATTTGTTCTATTATATCTACTTTATCTGAGTTTTTTTCGCTCAAAACGAGCATAATCTACATCAAATACATAAAGGAATAATTGCATGTTTTAATAATTGCAGGCATTACCTAAAAGTGCCTAAATGTTCGTAATTTGTTATTAACAAGGCAATTATTACATCATCATGACAGCCTTCTAATGTTCCCACTGCTGGGACACTGGCCTACTCTCAGGCGAGAGTGATTGGGTCTTAATCCACCACGCGGACCCAATGCGGATTGGCGGATGGCACATGTCTTTCGAATTTTTAGTTCTTGGACATGCCGGTTTCCTCACGATGTTTTCCTTCACCGTATGAGAGCACTGGCATTGCGCACATAAATTTTTCGAACAGAAAAATCCATTGGTGCACGACCGGGTTTGAACCCACGACCTTCGGATCGGAAGGCGGGGTCACTACCACTAGACCACCGGTGCTCTCTAGACCACCGGTGCTCTCTTATTACTTAATTATTACATGCTATCATTAAAACCGTGCAGCAAGTTTATAATGGTATCTTCTTATATACATTTTACTAAGTATAATGACTCTAAAACTTAACTATTGCATGACTAGTAAACATTATTAAGAACTTTGGCTTTGTAACGTTAAAAATAATAATTGTAAATGCATTTTCAAAAACTTATGTTATCACACTGTTGCATTGACAAAAATATGTATTTGAGAACATTTATTTTGTGATAGGTATGTACCAAGTACATAAATAGGTATATATTATGTCTTAATCCGTTTTGGTACTTTTATTCTTAGATAACTATAAAAGTGCAAATCTTATCCTATTTATTGCTATAGGGCGTCTCACTAAACGTCAAACTCTTAAGGCACAAGCCAGACGAATGGCCAAACAGTACACTCATTCGAGTAATTAAAAGTATCAACTTATCACACACTTAACAAAAACACGTGCAACAACATACCAGTATCTACTGACAGTTTGGTTGACTGACCTGATCAGCTGTCTTCACAGCCAACCAGAAACCACTTTACCTGTGACCTTAGATTTTCCCTTATCAGTTCGTGCGGATAAAGTTGGTGAGGGGGCAGGAGTTACTTTGGCAGATCTGGGAGATGGTGATCTAAGATGCTCAATTGGTTTTGATACAGCAGGAGTTGGAGTCAAAGATGCAGACTCAGGTGCTGGTTTCACCGGTGTTTTAGAAGTAACAGTTGTTGTTGATGCTGGTTTCAATATTGCTGAGTCTGATTCACAAGAAGTCGCAGAAGTTACCGGGGTTGATTCAAGGGGCATAGGTTTTATAAGGGCAGGAGGAGAAGCAGGAGTTATAATAGATGCAGGAGAAGGAGGGAAAGCTTTCATAGATGTCATAGAAGGAGTTCCAGTCATACTCTTGTACTGAGCGTCTAGAGACGAAGCTGATAGAATCTGCTCTTGATCAGGAATAGGAGTATGGGAATGGATGCTAGAAGTAGGAGTTAACGGTTTTTGCAGCGTCAAATCTTCCTCCTTAGTAATGTATAGAGTTTTATTAGGAGATTCAGGTGTTTCTGGTTCTTCGATCTGGATGATGTGGTCAGTGCGGAAGCCCTCTGGTGGTGAGACGCGGCGCTCATCAACGTCGAATCCAGGAGTGCTGGATTCCGATGGCTCTTGGGACGAAGACTTAAGAGGGCGGGTTTGTTCAGAACCACCTTCTGACCCTGCGAAGATATTATTATTGTTATTCCAAAGTATTTGCAAAAGTGTTGTGTACTTGTATCGTCAGTCGCTTTATGTATCGCTGGATAGACGAAACAGAGCTGATCATCGCAAACTTATTTGACTACGAATTAATGACCCTAGGTAGTCAACTCCGTTATTATGACGAGAGCTATCAAATACTAACACGAACTAAATCTGCAATTGAAACCAAAACCACATTATTAGGTTTTTTTTTATAATTTCATTTTTCCCTTATTTTGAACAAAATGAATTTGATGTTAATTAAGCTTGATGACAACTTTGCATAAACTTTACCTTTGTCTTCAATATCCACTTCTACTTGCATCTCATTATTTTTCAGTCCTTCGTCGTCTGAAGCTTCAGGTATTGGAGTTCTGCTACGGAAAGATCGACCTGAAACACAAATCATCTATTATGTAACTAAATGCTTATTTTGAAGATTCCATAAGCGAAAAAATTGAGACCAACTTTAACCAAATGTTAAATGTTTGCAGTCGGTCCCGGCTTTTTCAAATTTGTTAAGCCATGAGAGAGGCCTTCGGGCGGCCTAAAAACTCTGTCACCAGAGTTGGCCACTAACTCATACGAACGAACGAACGAACCAAATTACAAAATGATCAAACATCCTACCACAAATTTAAAATGAGTGTGCTGAACATTTACAGTTGCACATACATTGAATCCATTAAATAATGGTTAAACCAACTACAACTTACAAATTACCTGATCCTTGCCCCACTCTATCAGTTGAGCAACTGATAACTCTACAATACTCTAGTCTAGCAGCATAAACATTATAAACATAGCAGCTAGTCCTTAAACCATTTTATCACATACCACCAGGACTAGGTCTCTTCGAGTCATGTTGTCGTGGCGTCTCAAACACCTCGTCTTCTAAGCTTAACTCGCTCTCAGATTTTGTTTTCTTCTCCTTTTCAGTAAACTCTGACTTGATCTTACTTCTCATAAACTTGGCGTATGCTACTCTCGTGGTGGGGGTTACCGTTGAGAGGTTTGGATTGTATTCTGAAAAATAATATATTTGAAGTATTTTTTTTTATTAGCTGGTAAAAATAATGAAGCGCTCCCGAAGCGCATATCGAAGGAAACTCCACTAGGACCTTTGTGACCTTGCTTTGGTCACAACAAGGAAAAATATGTAGATATAACAGCTTACCACCTACTGACTGATGGATAAATAACAAGTAACCAAACGTTACCTAATAGTTTCTGGGGGTCGATGGTTCTGTTCTGAACGTTGTCCAGAATGTGACCTCTTAGAGATTGCCTGCTCCTTCTAATCTCCCCTTCAGCCGTGGTTCCAATAGGATCTCGGCGAGTGGTGTTAGTTCGGACAAGGGCGTTCCAATCACGTTTTTTGCTGGAATTGACAAATGCATATTAGTACTGATATACAGAAAAAGCTTAATAATTTCTACATTTTTGCCATTTCAAGACTAAGTAGGTACAGTCAACGCCAATATGACCTAATAATCGTGCCACCTTCAATAAGATCACTGAAAAAATAGAGTGCGAAACAACCCAGAAATGCCGAGTTTTGGAAACAAGGTGTTTGATAAGTTCTCACCTGTCAGTACTGCCTCTTCTTACAATAGCCTTTGCTATTTGACTGAAGACATCCTTCGGTTTAGCTTCTTTGGAGATGACATCTTTGATGATGCCTTCCACGATTCCGATCTGGAAGTCTTTCAGGATCCTTCTTTCCATCACTTTACCCTTTTTGCCAGAAACTGCAATGGAAATACAAATTGAGTATTTTTGAAGGAACAGCTTTAGCTTTGTGGCTTTATAATCTTCAAGACCGTTCGTGATGACGTTTTTTTTCGGGGAGGCGTGTCAAGGACGTCTGGCTGATGAATGATTACGATGATAAAAATAATCTTACTAGCAGTATCCTGCAGATTAATTCTCGGAGTCTTCATCCCGTTGTTATGCAGGATATCGATCAGCTCGTATCTGAGCGTGGAGATGTCCTGTCGTATCTCCATGACGTCATCTTCTGTGACGCCGACTTCGTCTCTGGCTCTCTGTTCGGCTGTGACGTACCGGCGGACTAGAACTCGCATCACTGCCTCGTGCTCTTGACGGGCTTTTTCACGGGATTTGTTCTGTGTGAAAAAATTATTGAAGTAACCATATTAAAAGCTATTAGATGTAACATACTGCAACGCACTTTTTCTTTTCTCATTAGCACGAGTAAAGAATGGAATTCGTTGCCGGGGTCTGTTTTTCCGGACCAATACAATTTGGGAGTCTTTAAGGCTAGAGTGAACAGGTTCTTTCTAGGCAAGCGTGCTCCATCATCGACCACACCATCACTTACCATCAGGTGAGGTGGTGGTCAAACGCTTGACTATAATCAATAAAAAAAAAAAAAAAAACGCACAACGTTGCTTTCTGCATTAGTTCGGCACAACACAACTGTTTTCGCGACTCGTATCTACTGAAACTCAGAAATTGCCATGCAATGTACTTACGTAAGAGTACTTACATAGAGTTGTACGTTGCAGTGAATGTCTTATATGTCCAACCGTGATTGCTTTAGCGTTTTTGTATTTGTATTTGCTGTTGCCTCCCATTTTTTTGCTAACTACTCTTCTTAAACGTAATAACGTTGTCATTGTTTTTTTTTTTTTTTTTTTTATACTACTAAAGTGGTAACCAAGCGTACGGCCCACTTGATGGTCAGCAGTTACCGTAGCCTATGTACGCATGCAACATCATAGATATCACTTGCGTGTTACCACCCTGAGACGTAGATGGTAAGTCTCATGTGCTTGTAATTTCACCGGAAACCATACCCTTCGGACCGGAACACAGCAATGCAAACATTACTGCTTTGCGGCAGAAATAGGTATGGTGGTAGTCCTTCCCCGGACGAGCTCTATCACAAAGAACTCTACTACTCACTTTACTTACTCGTAAAGTCGATTATAGTTTGGCCAGACGAACAGTAATGAAACGAAGAATCTGTTAATACTGTATGAGGACTGATTGTAACACAAAACAACAAAAAAATCTAAATAAACTTGGCAATTACTAGAATAGAACCCCGATCATTCTTGACGAAGTAGAATTGCACCCAGCCGACGAACTGCTTTGGAGTGGGGATGATGTTAAACGGTGGAGGAACAGTATCTCCGTCTTCGAAGTACGACATCCAGAGGTTACTGCGGGCAAACTTCCATTCCGTGTCTGCACGTTCCTGGAAAATAAAAGGCGGGTGAAAATATCAACTCATGCATAAATTAATGGTTTATGATAAGCAGGCATAGATAAAAAAAAATGCATTATTAGTAAGTAAGTAACTTCGTATGAGTCAGTGGCCAACTCTGGTGACAGAGTTTCTACGCCGCCCGAAGGCCTCTGTCATGGCCTAACAGCTTTGAAAAAGTCGGTACCGACTGCTTAACGTGCCCTCAGAAGCACGGGAGCACTCAGTTGAAATTGCCATTGGCGGTCACCCATCTAAATGATGACGACGCTTGTTGATCTATTAAGAACAACTTAGCCAGCTACGTCACGAGCGCTCCTAATAATCATTAATTTAATAATGCATTATTGAAGACTAGATGCTAGAAATTCAACATATAACTTACTGAAATAATCTGATAGGAGTTGGACATCATAGCGATCAGCATATTCAGCAGTACTATGATGTTAATCACGGAGTACGAGCCGAAGGTCAGTAGTGCCCAGAACCGGGTGAAGCTTTTGATGCCAGTCAGCTCAAAAGTGGTCAGGTCTACCAAGCCAAAAGACGCCCAGAACAGGGATTGGGAGGTTTCAAATAAGCTGAAAACACATTATAAGTAAATCCTGAATTTCAGGTCAGGTTTTGTGCAAAATAACTTATCTACGCATCGTAGACTTTTTTACGCTTTCTACTAACAACTAGCTGGCAATCAAGCAAATGGTCCACCTAGTGAAAAGAGGTCCCGTAACCTATGGACTCTTTGCACTACCAGAGGAACCTATCTCTCGATCGTGTCTCAGGGTGGCACTCAGGGTCTCGTGTGCCTGTAACTAACGACTTCGAAGCTGATGATAATGATGAGTATTATAAGTAGTGTAACTTACTTAGCATATCTTCTCCAAATAGTGCAAGCTCGTTCTTGATTATCAAAGTCAGCGATACCGTTCGGGCTGTGATAGCATTTGTTCTTCTCTAGTTCCGCGTAGTACCACATCAGCTGATTGAGACCTAAGGATAATATCAGTTAGCTATCTAAACTGACAGTTGATAAACACCCAACAGTTGTCCAGTATGTTGATTTCTTGTATCATGAATACTAAAAAACTACGACCATGGTAACCTAACACGTGCTAGGAACATATATTTCAGAATATGCAGTCGCTTGTGTCGCAGCGGAAGTTGAACTCACAACTTCAGTCTTCTCAATCAAGGTAAACTTTAGGGCTTTATTCATAAACGTACTTTAAACCTCTGTTAGCTAATGTGTCTTCAAATCCATCATCGTCTTTGATATAGGAATGACATGAAATAATATTTAGCAAGCCATTGAAACCACCAAAAAGTTTTCACGCTTAAAATCACGCAGTCTAAAATTAGCACTGTCAACCAAAGTATCCACTTACCACACCCAAAAGCGAACAGCACCAGCATATAAACAAAGAAGAACTTGATAATGTCCATTATCATTCTCCCGAGAGACACCTGCAGTGGCCCGAGGTATGGATTGATGGAGAAGATATGCACCAGCTTCAAGAATGAGAATATCATGCCGGCGGCGAATGCACCTTCGGAAAGCAGCATTGGGTCGTAAGAGTCCCAGCGCTCACGAGGGTACCAAGGATCAAGGCCATTGTGGTGGTCACGCTACAAAAATAAACATGCATGCAGCAAATGGCTCTTGAAGGTTAAATAAATTTGTTAATTTATATTATAACTCATATTGGTACATGTGTACTACCTAGTACACAATTATCTCTAAATACATAGATACTAGTACTCTAATGTAAGCAGCTTAGCGCCCAGCATAGAAAGCCTACATATAATTTGCAATGCCTGAAAAGGGCAAATAAGTTCTGCCATATTACCTTCTGTAACTGTAATTTATGCAAATAAATATCTTGAAATCTTTAAATCTTGAGTAAAATACCATGCATCGTTAGGCCAAGTGTGCACCGCAGGCACGCTTAGCGGCAAGAGGTTGGCTTAGCAAAAATTACTCAATCCTAGTGAACCAACACAAAGCAGAAGATTTTAAGAGTAGTACAGTTCTTTGTGATAGAGCTCGTCCGGGGAAGGATTACCACCATACCTATTTCTGCTGCCAAGCAGTATTGCTCGCATTGCTGTTTTCTGGTTCGAAGGGTATGGTTCCCGATGCAATTACAGGCACATGAGACTTTCCATCTAATCCAGGGTAGTAACACGCAAGTGATATCTATGATGTTGCATGCGTACGTAGGCTACGTTAACCACTGACCATCAAGTTGGCCGTACGCTTGGTTGCCACTTTAGTGGTATAAAAAGCATTTTGACGTGGTCACACACATTTTCAGCCTGTAGCCTAGCTAGCATATGTGACATTGGCCCTATTCATATTGTACCTGAACAATGTACCAAGCTGATATTCGCAAGCTGATCCAGGCAATGTAGAACATGTTTGTTATGAAGTCCACTATGTTCCAAAGGTCGCTGATGTAGTCCATCAGACCTCCAGTCCAGAGTGCTCTTATTTCTGCCCATATTAGACCTGGAATATTACAGACTATTTAGTTATGAGGCTTCTTGACAAAAACAAAATCCTTCATATAAATGTCTAACAAACCAAGCAAAATTGCTGGTAAGTGGACGATTAAAATGACTTGGGAGCCTTGTAATTGGCATAAGTTCACCTTCACCGAAGTTAGGCGATGATTACTGTGCGTTGCTGTAGCAAGTGTCATAAAAAATAATGAGCTGCTCGAGTTGAAGTAGTGTTGATCTATCGCCAAGCTGATACGGAGACAGGGCATAAGCAATCTATGGGTCCACTTTTCATAATATTGATGGTCTTTGTAATTACATAATTAAGTTAAAAGACACAATAAGTACACTAAACACGTGACACTTTAACATTACTTAAGTCCTCAAGCTTTAACTGGCCAAGGACAAAGCATGCCAACAAATTCAAATTTACTTGCTATGTAGATGATGACGCTGAACTCAATAAGTCCTGGAAGCGCTCCCCGCTCATGCTCCTTCCAGTAAGCCACCAGCTCCTGGAGCCAGCGGATGTTGAACCACTCCAGAATCATGAACTCCGCTCGTTGTGATGCTAAAGAGAGAAGAGCTGGAAGAGGAGCATACATTATTATAGCCCATCAGTAAGGACCTAGTGATAGGACTCATTAGCAAGTATATGTCTTGGTGGGTACCACCGCAGTGACAGATATTCTACCTCCAAGCAATAGTGTGCAAGCATTACTGTGTTTAGGTTTGAAGGGCACTGTAGCAAGTAAATTACTGGACAAAATAGACTTAATACCTACGTCTAAGAGTAAGGAGCGCAGCGCAGTGTCACGCAGAACTTTAAAACTAAAATTTTTTAGTGACACTGCGGTTGTTATGGTCTAGTCAATAAAATTGCAGACATAAAAAAAACAAGGTACCTATTGGTTGAATTTACTCAAAAATGCGTGATATCAGTGGGTAGTGAAGACTCACTCAGAAACAGCATGTAAGAAGAGCTGTTGCAGATGAATTTGACGAAAGGTTTCTTCATGAACTGGCCGTAGTCAGAGTTCGGGGCCAGCATGTAGATTGTGCAGTAGACAGGAAACATAACACCAAGTTTTGCCACCTACAAATCAAACAAGAAAGAAATAATAGTTTTATGTATAATTTATATATATTTTTTTTCTTTTTTAAATGGCAGTCTGTCTGTTTAGACAATATTGCCAGTGTCAAGTAGTGTCGACGTATACATCAAAAACGAACAAGTTCGAATTTTGAATTTGACGAACAACATTTTGAAAAAATGATGGCGTCCTTTCAAAATTTTCTAGGAGAATCTTCGACCAAATTTCAAACCAACATCACTCTTCCATTTCAATCACTTACACTTGTGCCAAGACTACGAGTCGTATTGGTTAAACTGCCACCAAATTTACACAATAAAACTCAAAATAACTCTAGAAAAACAATTAAAATGAGAGGAACATGTCGTACCGGCAAAATGACCGAAGAAACTCCATATGTTATATATGTTATATATAACTCGTTTGACAATCGTAAACGTCCAGCTGTCAATATGTTTGGAGTTTTGTTAGTTCATTTAACGCACTAAAGAGGCGCTGTTAATAATCAGCTATACAAATTGGCTGGACGATACGTTTACATTTACGATTGTCAAACGAGTTTGAATCAAGCTGAAACTGATCTATTCAGAGTGAGTCCACAGATGCAAGTATATTACCTGAATGCATTGTCCAATGATGTTTTTCCTCTTGAAGCCAGGAAGACCTTCGTACCAGATCGTTCCAAGCAGCTGCTGAACATTTGGATGTGCTACAAACTGTAAAACAAAGTGAAATAAAATAAGCACGTGCTCTACTAACTCTCGTAAGTTCTTATATAAAATAAATAAATAACACTGGACAATCCACACAGCATCATCTATCCCCAAGCTAAGCAGAGCTTGTGTTATGGGTACTAGATGACTGGATATACTTAATACAATACAATACATAGATATATATTTTTTATTATACGCAGGAAAAACCTAGAACCCCAGACACTGGCAGACAGACGGATAATAATAAAGAGAGAGCGGGCACGCGTTCGTGATCTTTAATTAAAGCTTCTTTTAATTTAACTTGACCTTTAATATAAATTCGTGAGCTGTAATTTAAAAAAATCAAAATTTTTGCTTTAGAGAATTAAAACTACCATGTCGCCAAGTACCGTAATAACGCGAAATACGACGAATATTATCTGAATTGATTTGTATTCTATTTATAAACGGTAAAAACTATGTAAAACAATGACAACATATTTATTTTTGTTAACTTCGTAACTGCTGTTTCATTGTTACACCGATAACAGTATCTATTCACGTAGACAGCGGATTTACATTTGGACCGATTGCGATGCCTGCGACCTGCGATGTACATAAATATCAATAATAATAAATAATAAATAAATAATTCTGGACGATCCACACAGCATCATCTAGCCCCAGGGTAAGATGCTGTTAAACAGAGCTGTATTATGGGTACTAGATGACTGATATATATTTAATACAATACAATACATAGATAGATATTTTTTTATTATATATAGAAAATACCCAGAACACCCGGAACAAATATTTGTAGATCGTACAAACATTTGTTCCGAGGTGGGAATCGAACCCGCAACCTCTGCGTCGCAGGCTGCGCCACATCGGTCGTCGTATATAATAATATCGTAGTCATGTTAGAAGAATATTAGGACAGCACATCGAAGTCTTTTTTTCTTAATATAATCGTGAAAACCGCAATAACATCACATAAATACCTCACCAGGTGATCTATCTCACTTTTCATTAGGCGACCGAAAGAGTCCATCGTTGTAACGGATTTGTTTAGGCAATACCCGTCAGCTGCTTGAGATTAAAGGATGAGTAAACAAGCCATTAATTTGTTTCTAGTGCAAGCTGAGTGCTTAGCACGAAAAACTCGTTTGACAATTGTTAACGCAAACGTATCGTCCAGCTGTCAATTTGTATGAAATTTTGGTAGTTCATATCACGTAGTATAACGTAGTTCACTAGAGGCGTTGTAAAAATCCTATGCAAATTGATAGCTGGAGGGCGATTCTCGTGCCATAGATAAATGGTCACATCTGATATATAAGGTCATTCATTATCAACCTGACAAACTTAAGGGGTAAGTTCGTCAAAACTGTCAAAAATGTATGGACATTTTGACAGTTTTGACGATATACATATATCATCTATCTATATATCATCTATGTATATCTTTGGCACGAGAATCGCCTTCCTGGACGATACGTTTACCTACATTTACGATTATCAAACGAGTTTTTCATGCTAAGAGTGGAAGTAAAGCTCATATTCTATCACAGAGACACGCTACATTATAAAGCTTAGCTCATTATGGTTGATCGACCAACGACCATACGCACTCAGAATAAATCGCAAGTAGTTATGTATCTGGGAGTAGCTTAAATATTTTTTTTGTGTTTGACATTATCTTATTTTCAGAATAATTATACCAGAAGGTGGTCGAATCCATACTTAGCTACATTGAGTAATTTGCAATAATTGAAAAACCTAACAAGCAGATGTAATGTAGAGTTAAAATTGTTTACGCAAACCATCGCCAACTGTTATATATCGCCAACAGTGACCATTTCTACTTTTTATAAGTATTATGATACATTTGACGACCGATATGGCGCAGTGGGCGCAGGTTCGCCTGCGACGCAGGTTGCGGGTTCGATTCCCGCCTTGGGACAAATGTTTGTACGATCTACAAATATTTGTTCCGGGTGTTCTGGGTATTATCTATGTATAATAAAAAAAATCTATCTATGTATTGTATTGTATTAAATCTAAATTAGTCATCTAGTACCCAAAATACAATGTTTAACAGCAGCTTACCTTGGGGCTAGATAGATGATGCTGTGTGGATTGTCCAGCATAATTTTTTTATTTATTTTTTATTTAAATAAATAGCTCCCTAGAACTATACAAAAAAGCGGTACTATTGATAGCTCTATACTCCATTTACCTTACAAACCTGCTAGGTTTTATAGTTTCACTTTGGCACACTGCCCTTACTGTAAGGTAAAGTAGCGTACAATATTACGCTGCGTGTCAGTAATTGTAATGAAATTGATACTAAGCAGCGCAAATAGTCAGAGAGAGAGTATGGCGGTGGGATTCTACGAGTATACGTAGAGTAGAGTAATACGAATTAACTTACGAGTGCAAAATACTGCACTCATAATCATCATCGTCATGACGACCTCTCTTCGGGTAGCCTAAAAATTCCGTCACCAGAGTTGGCCTCTGGACTTTTAGGGACTCAAAAATTGTGTTTTAAATTTTTATATCTTCTTACTGTTTCTATTTAAAGTGTAAAAACAAACTTAAAAAGCATGTTTTTATCAAGTTAGTACTTTTATCGCTGTAAAATATTATTTTCTTGCAACAGAAAGCTCGCATAGCGGAATGGGATTAAAAACTGTGTCACAAACAAATAAAAAAGTCAAGACTCAAGACGTAGAGCTTTTTAAAGTTGTCATATTAAAATAAATTTATTTCAAGTGAATCTTTTGGCACTAGTTTGTGTACGGTATATTTCATGGAGGCTTACAATTTAACACAGACTTCTCACGAATTTAACAGGGGCGCGGGGCGTTAAATGCTGATAAAGGGAATGCGCGGGAAGGATGTTTTGGCATCTTTTGGAATTTTTGCTTAGCTGCTGGTTTTCCATATAATAAAATAATAACAATAACCTGCCACCCGACCCGATCACCGCGCAAACCCACAGAACTAATATTAGTTCTGTGCGCAAACCGCTTGCGCCTTCGCTTCTGTAATTTTTCAAGGAGATTACTAGGCTACCTACCTATCTGGTTTGCCAATTTGCTTTGATTGTGCTAAAGACGCATAATCAGTACTTAATAAGAAGACTTAATCAGCTCTACTTATAAAGATGATAAGTTATACAGCAGTCTGACATTAATGAGTTTCTCATCAGCTTTACTTACGAAGATGCTTGGCTACCTACTCACCAGTTTCTGCTTATACTTGATAGCCAGCTTCAACCGGCCCAGGGTCTGTCGCTCGCCCAGCTCCCAGCAGTCCATGTCATAAGGGTTGTAGTTCAGCATGATCTCCAGCTCTCTAGAGGTTCTCGTATGGTCCAATAGTGAAGTCGCGAACTCCGTGCATTGTTGACGCAGGGCCTGGTATTAAAAGAAGTCTTTATATCTTTTTTAATCTATAAAAGTTGTATAAAATAGTTTGTTTTTGATGGTGTAACCGTTTCGTAATAATGTATTTTGTGTATACCTTGTAATTTATGTAAGTACCTCCTACATATCACCGCCCCCGGCGAATAATATATTATGGAAAAAAAAAATTGTTTTAATTTGGTTTTGTAAGTAAATCTCTACATTGTATAAAACAAAATTTGTTCGCTTAGATCTTTTAAACTACGCTACTGATTTCAATGGGGTTTCCGTAATGGTGATGATGACAATGAAATAATGCGTCATCTATATAGGGCTGCGCGGTCACCCAGCTAATATTTTACCTTATACTCAACTCTGAACTCTGTCTCCATGCGACTGAGGCGGCCTAGCTCCCAGGACAGCTGAAACGCAGTTAGGAGTGGGTCAGCAGACGAGAGCGCGATGAGAGAGGGAGACGCAAGAGCACGGTATGCGTTGATGCGAGCTTGTGAGTGGCGCAGAGAGTCTTCTAAAGATGACTTGACGCACTCGTCGCAGCCGCATCTGGTTATTAAAATAAGACTTCTTTAATAAGAGACCACAATAGCCAAGCTACGCAATAAAAGTAGTGTTTCTCTGTATAATTTTCGTCAGCATGTTTCTGAGAGCTGATATTACGCACCAGGATAAGAAGGCGAGACTCACTAGCCAACCACTAGATCATGCTTAGTGCAGTGTTTTGGTCAAATTTTACCTACAAAACTAGGTGACAGATGGGAATAAACCCTTAACATGCTTAACGTGCTATCCGTAGCATGGAAACGCTCATCTAAAACTGCCACTGTCGGTCACCCGTTCAACTGGTGACTACGCGGAACAGATTAATATCTTGTGGCGGCTAGGTATAGCCACAGGAAATCGGGCTGACGTGTAAGTTTTATGAGACGCGTCGCCAGTCGTTTCTCCCCACTCGCTAGGTTCAGACATGTAACACTATTAGCTAAAGTGGAAATATAAAATCAGTATTGGAACAATTTAATATATTATTTCTGACCTCCTCATGAAGATGTACCTAACATAAGGTAGGAGGTGCAGAGAAATATTTATAAGCCCTACAATCTGTTCTGTGGCGGAACAGTGCTTAACTTCATTTATCTATTATGAACTAAGTCAGCTCATTCACGAGCGCTTATGGATATTAAATGGTAGATTTTCAGTGACGAAGACCTGTACCTACTTGACGTCGTGTGGCACCGGCAGCGTGGCGCCGCGGTCCAGCAGTATCTTCAGGATCTCGTAGTGGTTGCGGTGCGCGGCCAGGATCAGCGGCGTGATGTCAGCCGTGAAGGTGGCTGCTGAGGGGTCCACTGACTCCCAACTCTGTTACAATTTGCATATTTATCATCATCAGTCAGTATGTAATTGACAGTCACAAAACTTTAAATTTTAAACGTTCTCTTTCACCCAGTAACTTCACTTGTTACAGTGATCTTCAATGCTTGCACATCAGGAACACTTTGAACTGAATCCAAGCATAAAATGTGTATTTGGGCTCTCAATTTATATGTCAGTAGGTAATATAAAAAACAAATAGTTTCGAAAACTAACATTTAACAAAATCCACATAGCCTCTACCAACCACCAGCACCAACACCATCCTTGACGTATTGCTAGTTTGATAGTCATTACATGAACCACTACACTGTTCTATGATGCATATAATGATGAATAAAAATAATTTCAAATATCATGCAATAAACATTAGAGCGGACATCATATCTCTACGGACTGGGAACGGAACAGGAGCGAAACGATCAATGTAACGATGTCTACGATGAGCCTACGAGAGTTGTACGACGGCTCTACGACAGGCCTATGACGGGTCTGTTACGAGCATACAACGAGCCTACGACAGGTCTACGATGGGTCTACGACGGGTTCGTTTATCATGACAGCCTTCTAATGTTCCCACTTTTAGAACACTGATACACACACGGGCGACAGTGATTGGGTCTTATATCCATTACATTATGTCAAACAGCATTACAGCCTTGTTCTCGTCGGAAGATATTTGAGACAATAAATACATAAATTATGTTTTTATCTATTGGGGCGGTTATGGATAAGTCATTAATATAAGTCGTATCAACATTGCCTATAATTAATAATATTATTAGTTCGGCGAAACTAGATGTATGTTTACTGTCTCCGATCTTTGATTAAGTGGAATCCATTACCTACACTCGTATGAACGTATTGTTCAAAATATAAACCATTTCTTTGCTACGATTCTGACTACAGTCCTGACAAACCTTTTAGTCCCTTCACTCTCATTATGAATTATGAATAGAAGTGTTGTACTCACATAAGGCTCCCCCGAGACATGGTGTTCCTCTTCCCACTGCAGCAGTAGCTCCACAGCCTCGACGTACTCTTCCTTGATGGCGTGGAGAAGAGCATCCTGGAAAAAACGGTTCATCACAACCTTCTAAAGAAAGGAAAAAAGTAAAAACAACAAAAACAGAACAGGTGTTTGCAGTTTTTATGCTATCCCACAGGAACAATCATGAGTTTATTCGTTACATACGAAAATACAAAAATACAAATTTGAATCATTCCTCTTTCTCCTATCTCGTAATTAGTAAAGATATAAAGATATAACGTCACATTTTAGAAGACTGTACAGAATGATGTTAATTTTAATTTTAATTAATCTAAGAACTAGAAAAATATTACCTAGTGTGAACGAACAAACTCTGTGTCGTCAATCCATTCTTTATTCAGTGCGCATCCACAAAGACTTTTTAAAAAACTACCCACTTCTTGTTTTGTTTTGCCCGTTACGAACATTATTTTGTTACGATATTAGAATAAGTACCTATTTTTCTTGTAAGTGATTTGTAATCTTAAGATAAAAATATATAAAGATCTTAAACCTAAGATATCTCGTAAGATAATATGTCGATACGCTCTTACTAACTCAAATAGTATTACGCTACCATCGATATACAAATGTTATGCACTGTCAATTAATAAAGATTTAAAATAATAGTACATAATATTATGTAAGACCATTTTGTTTACGGTCCCGGCTTTTTCAAAGTTGTTAGGCCACGACAGAGGCCTTCGGGCGGCCTAAAAACTCTGTTTCCAGAGTTGGCCACTGACACATACGAATTAAATTACTTACTTACTGTGTGTTTTTTAAACAAATGACTCTAAAGAATATTATTAGCTCATAATTTAATATTTAACTTGTCCCTAGCCTTGTTTTATAAGGGTGATGCTGATTATGTTCATTATTACATTAGGTATATAATTACAAGATAAACGTGATCGGTATTGGACAAGTATTGGAATATGACATTTCGTACTTTTGACAGCAAACCTAGCGCCAAATTCAACCTTGTTTTCAAGAGTACAAAAATTTGACAGCAGTAACTAAAATTGGGATTGGATCGGAATTGTCATTGGATTCAAGAGTAAGTTCAACCAGTTCGGCTATCTAAAGACTGTATTTTTTAAATTTTAGTCTATCCGCAGTAGGTATCCACTATTCATAAATTCACTCTTTCGAGTGAGTCACAATATGGATACCAGTGTTAGCATTTGTGGTTTTCATCAAAATAGATTCAACGTGTCAGTTCAAAGATCGTTAAATCACGCCATGAATACGGTTTCTTCAATTTAATCGGATCGATAACCAACTTAAAATAAATCATAGTTTTCTAAACTCATAACCAATTCGTTTTACGAGCCTTTAGACAGCTTTATGGTTCAAAACTCAGTGATATTGCTAATCTTTATCACTCTTGTGTCGTAGGAATGGTTGAGCTTCGGGAAATTATAGAGATTTATGTATAGCGGAGTGATTGTCCGGCTGAGGCGGAGGTTTGAGTTCGATTTCCACGAGGTAACTTGATCCCATGCCAGGGGTATGGAAAAGTTTAAGATGAAGAATATATCGTGATATTTTAAAATTTTAGCGAAGGTTTACTGTTTTTTTTTTATGTACCTACTTATTTAAACTTCGGCCGATCTCCATGTTGTTATACCCTTTTAAAGGGTTTATATGTGATACTACCACCTATTATACAACAACTGTAAATGAACCAACCATAGGAGAGTAATCAATGAATCGAGTATTGAGTAATATGTCAAATGACTAGGCGATCAAGTCTTTCGCCTGATGGCACCACGCATGACCAATGACCATAACTGTTGCAGTTGAAAAACTGAAATAAAACGTTAATAGTAAATCATAAAACAATTCAAAGCATAGCTACAAGTAAGTTTATTACGAGACAAGAAATAGAAAACCTATTGTTTTGTGAGAAGACGCGCGTCTCTCCCGGGAAATCTCTCACGGGTTTGCATATTTCATTCACCGTATTATTTATGTCAATATGATGATGTAGAGCTACGGTAGGGCAGCGCAGTATGATATAAAGCAGTGACGCTTTGGCAAAGGGTCTTATTCATAATCTTACTACAAATCTCTTTTAGCTACAATGTCCTCTATTTTCATAGCAAGGAATTTTTAAAAATTGCTTGTTTAGGACAAAAGAATGACAGGGAAAGACAATAATACTTCAAGCCGCTAAGCTAGCAGTTTTTTAATGAATAAAGGCATTCATGTGTAGTGTAATTCATAAAAAGGTCAGCCTTAATAATGTATGAGTTAGGGCTGCATTGAAACTGTATCACTGTTACCTGTTTTTATTACGCAATAAATATATAATTTTATTTTTTATAAAGGACACCAATACAAACACAGGTTCACAATGTGTTGTGTGCAGGTCGGTTTCAGTTTCAGCAGTAGATCCGGGCTTTTTCAAAATTGTGACGTGAAGGAGGCTTTCGGGCAGCGGCAGCCTATAGGTAACTATGTTACAAAAGTTGGCAGCTGACTCATACGAATTTATTTACAGGTTCACACACATTAGGCATATTGGTTTTAAAAGAAGATGGACTAAAACTTACTTTAACTTTGATCCCAGAGTTGAGAAGAAGTTTGATCAGCTCAATATTCTCATTCTCAATGGCAGCAATGAGTGCTGATCGGTTGAGGGGATCCACGCAGTTTATGTCAAGGAGGTCTGGACTTGTGAGGTAGTTCTCTATAAGCCTGTCGAAGAAATATTGAGATTAAATACCACTTTTAACGATAATTTGTGGATTGTCCAGCATTATTTATTTATTTATTTACTTAATATAATAACTCCGTCACCAAAATTGGCCACTGACTCTTATTAATACACAAACTTATTTTTTTACATTAACACCTTCCAGTGTTTATTTTTATGTCTGTAACTACTTAATAAGTTGTACGTAATAAGGTTGATCACATAACTCTATCACGACCAAAAATTCCGCTGTTCATAAAAATTGCAACAATTGATTTCAAGCAGCTAAGTACCTGTCAATAAGCTCTTATATTGACAGGTACTATTGATATGATTATATTGACGACCAATGTGGCGCAGCGGGCGCAGGTCCGCCTGCGACGCGGAGGTTGCGGGTTCGATTCCCGCCTCGGGACAAATGTTTGTACGATCTACAAATATTTGTTCCGGGTGTTCTGGGTATTTTCTATATATAATAAAAAATATCTATCTATGTATTGTATTGTATTAAGTATATATCAGTCATCTAGTACCATAACACAGCTCTGTTTAACAGTAGCTTATCTTGGGGCTAGATGATGCTGTGTGGATTGTTCAGCATTATTTATTATTTATTTATTTATATTCATACAGATACGTTGATGTAACCGAATTAGCTAAAGGCCTTTGTCTGATGTAAAGACATTAGATAGTCCCAGGGTCTTGTGTTCCCTTTTTTCAAAACCCTATAAGATCGGATTTAGACTTACTTTTTAGTGAAAAAGTAAACTCCTCAACGTTATCAAGCAATATTCTACACGCTTCTCGTGAGCTCTCTAACTGACAATAAAATTGACGTTGATGTAAGCGATTGAATAATATTCCCAATTTGCGTACATACATAAAACGATTTCTCTAGTGCAGGTTCAATCGTAAACTCGTATTGGCTTCTTATTTTAGAACCTGTGTTATCACCGTCACAATAGTTTTTTGATGTTTTCATTGCCGGGACACTGCTCTACTCTCAAGCGAGAGTGATTGGATTATAAATCACATGCCGGTTCAGTCACGATGTTTTCTTTCGCCGTTTATGAACACCTATTGCGCAAATATTTTTTTCGAATTAAAAACCATTGGACCTACCACCGTAGGATTGGAAGGCGGGATTACTACCACTAGACTACACGTGTTCTATTTTATTATATTTGATTATTGTTATCAGAGTTTTATTTGTGTCTAAGGTTCTAAAAAAATATCTTTGCTCGCTTCATATAAAAAATCCGTGTCCGGAAAGCACTGGAAAAGTATTCGCAAATTGCAACTTTTTAAATCTACAATAAAATTGTTGGTATTTAATCGTTTCTTAGGTCAACTTGTATGTTTTATATACATTCGAATCAACACCTCTCCCATTCTCATAAATAACTGAGCAAATGATTTCAAAAGTTAATCGTTCGAAGAGCGAGTTATTTTATCAACAATATTTATCTGACCTAAATCAGCAGAAATAAAAGCAGTGTTTGTTTTCAAAGAAAATCATAAAACAGATTAAAATAAATGAAAAATGTGCACAGATGAGATGGCAATGAACTTTATTTCGTAATCCGAGGAAATATGCAGTCGCGTTTACACGGGCGGACTCTTTTGAAAGATTAGCTTGGTAACTATCAAAGTCTAGAACTGGCTCAAGCTTCCACATGGTTGAAGCTTGTGTAAATCAACGAATAGCAGCGTCCGCATAATATTCAAGCGCGCTATAATCTGGGGCCTTACTCTTCAACACAATCTCAATCCCAATAAGAGGTTTTCGATTAAAAAAAAAGTAGTTCCGATTACTTTGACAGATGGCGCTATCTGCCCTACTGCCATACTAGGAAAGGTTATCAAAACAAGAAAAAAGTTGGTAACTCCGTTTTGGTTTCGTCTCGTGTCAAGCGGAAAGTTGTGGGTTCATGTCCAGCTTGAGGCAAAATAATTTAACTCCAGTACGACCAAAGTTAATGTACTACGTAGTACGTACTATGACTTTGTCACCAGCCAGAGGTATGACAGACAGTGACAACAGGAGCAACCAATGTTGAATTCCCTACACATTCACCATAGCTCGCCAAACGTAGTGCTTACATTCTCTTGGGTTCGCCAATTGAGCTACCGCCATCTAAATAGACAGCTCTTTTTTTTAATACCTTGAGACGAAAACAGCTCAAAGAATTGTATGAGCTGTTTTCGTCTCAACATATGAAAATGTTGCTGTCAAATTTTTGTACTCTTGGAAACAAGGTTGAATTTGGCGCTAAGTTGTCATATTCCAATAATTCCAATAGATCCGTTCAAGAGTGATGCAAAAAAAATGTTCGGACGAAACTTTAAACGTCTGCCTGCAGTATTTTGGTGGCGACTCTATCTTATAACGATTTGGATCAATAGGTCGTTTGGAAGTAGAAAATAGATACCTACTTAGATTGTTTTGCTGTTTCTCGACACTATCCTATAATTTACATTGTATCATGGCGTCGCCAAATTACTCTGCAAAATGCATTTTACTTGGCATGGAAAACGAAAACTTGTAATGCAGTAAAACTTTTGGTAAGTAATGACCTGAATTTTGTCCTAATAAGTTCCTAAACAGTAGCCAAACGAAATGATAGAGTTTCTTGGCTAGGCCAGGCATGAAGGCCTCCGTCATGGCCTTCATGCATAATGAATCAATAACCAACACTAAACCGACAATCGTTAGTTATATTTTCTTTTACCGACGCTTTGCGAGTCTGTCGTTTGGTCAGTGCTAATATTCGATAAATGAAAATAGAACAACTACGACGATTGAATGGTGGCATGCAATGTTTCGGACGAAGATGTCGAGGTTAGAGCGAAGTGGAAGAAGAATTGTAGTAAGGCTGACCCCACCACCATGTGGGATAAATAGTCAGGAAGAGAGAGAGAGAGAGAGTTAGATGGTGCAACTCACCCTTAAAGTAGGTATTTCTTTGTTAATTATCGATTCACGTCACTTGGTGCTTCAAATGGGCATGACCTCGGGCAGTAACAAATCGAACGTTTTTTGTTTGAAGTTGTGTTTTGTTGGTTTTGTTTTATTCGCTCAGTTATTTGGTGACGTAGCTGGCTAAGTTGTTCTTAATAGATCAACGAAGTTAAGCACTGTTCCGCGGGGTCATCATTTGGATGGGTGACCGCCAGTGGCAATTTCAACTGAGCGCTCCCGTGCTTCGGAGGGCACGTTAAGCAGTCGTTCCCGGCTTTCTCAAAGTTGTTAGGCCATGACAGAGGCCTTCGGGCGGCCGAGAAACTCTGTCACCAGAGTTGGCCACTGACTCGTACGAACGAACGAACGAGTTATTTGGTACCACTTGCACGACCGAACATTTATATTTGTTACAAGCTGACCCGTGCGGTTTCACTCGCGTTATTTTTGTCACCTTACCCAGACTCACACAAATTAGCCATATTAGTCCAGCCGTTCTCGACTTTCAGCGAAACTAACAAACAGCAACTCATTTCTATAAATAAAGGAGAAAAGAAAAATTTTAGAAGAAGATGAGCGGAGCCACACTATAATAAATAAATAATAAATAATGCTGGACAATCCACACAGCATCATCTAGCCCCAAGGTAAGCTGCTGTTAAACAGAGCTGTATTATGGGTACTAGATGACTGATATATATTATATTTAATACAATACCATACATAGATAGATATTTTTATTATATATAGAAAATACCCAGAACACCCGGAACAAATATTTGTAGATCGTACAAACATTTGTCCCGAGGCGGGAATCGAACCCGCAACCTCTGCGTCGCTGGCGGACCTGCACCCGATGTGCCGCATCGGTCGTCACTATGGGAAACGCCATTAATTATCACCATGACTTTTGCGATTATTTTACAGCGACACACCTTTTGCGAGAATTAATGCGTAGAAACGGCCACACTACATCTTGCTAGTCAATTTTATTGTTAAGATTAGTTGTAATAGCGCGCACGACGAGAAGCGATACGTCCTCCCTTCATAAGCGCTCAGCGCGGTTTGAGAGTCTCTGCTTCGATCGATATGATTATAAGTGCGCTAAGATGTGATTTTAAAAAATTCGTATTAAAAAAGTCAATGCTATTAGACTATTTTCTTTATTGTATTTATTTAATAAAAACTTAAACTTTAAGTAGGTGTATTTTTATTGTAAACTCCTTACTTTAGCAGAAATAACAAGCGTAAAATTGGGAAAAGTACGCGTTTTTTAGACAGTCTTTTTTCAAAAATATTGAACTAACATGCTGTATTTTTCTCTATCCACTTAAATTTTAAAACTGTGATTATTATAATTGCATTTTTGGAAATATGTTAGACTTTGTTATTTCATAGAAAAAATGATCGAAAGTTGACTGGAATTGCTCATTTTACGAAACGTGCGTTACTATTTTTTTTTTTAATCAGTTATGTCTTGAGTTAATTAATATTTGCTCTGTTGGCTTAAATTTTAAGGGATTAAATTTTTATTTGTTTTTATTTTCGTTAAAATATCTTCAACACACGAGCCACAATAGTGTTCGAAACTTCACGGGCTACAAGAAAATTCAAGGATTGTCAAGGATAGGGTTCTTAAGAATGGGCATTCACGATATTGGCCACACCAACGGTGTGGCCCCCAACATTACAATGGCATGGAAATTCCGCACGACAGTATTGTCGGTAAAGCTTAAAATAGGTTGACTATGTAAGGCTCGATGCGTTTATATCTGCCACTTAACAACGTAAAGGGAATCACTACAAGCGCGCTTTTACGGTTCGTATCTAATCCTATTTATTAACCTCAATCCTTATTTTTGTGTGTCTTATCACATAGTGCGTATTGAGTAGAACGGGACAGTGTATTATGACATAGTGCGTATTGAGTAGAACGGGGCAGTGTTTTTTTAACATTTCTATGCGTAGGTTTTTTATTTATACGTATTTGAACATAAATAATTACTTGGAATTAGATGATTCAGACGTTACTTGAAGATTCGGAGTCTCGCCTCCTGACACTAGGTCATAAAAAAAATCCTCCGTTCTATACATGAAGGTCTCAAAAAATACCTTTCATTTGAGCAAACTATGGCCCATCTGGGATCAGTAGTTTCCGAGATATGGCCATTTGATGTTTGACTGTCATGAAAAATATGGAAAGCTATGCTTATTTATTAATACTTTTTTAAAATCTGTTTCATCTTTCATTGAAATTCGCTTTTTATGCTCTGACTCTTTTACTCTAAAGGTGGTGTGTCCGAGCGGGAATAAAAAGTAGCGTTCGCCGATAATAAAAAGGAATAAAAATTTCCACTCGTTCACAGTGTTGACAGCAGGGTGTTACTGAGCGGGAATAACTCATTATTATTTATTTAATTCTTTATTGCATAAAAACAAGATTGAACAAAGGGAGGACTTAATGCTATGCAGCAATTTCTACCAGCATTTTCTTTCTCATCACACTAATATATTAAATAAATATGGAAGTCCAGCCGTTCTCGAGTTTTAGCAAGACCGCCAACCAGCAATTCATTTTTATTTAGAAGATATATGTAGAAGAAAAAGAGACTGCTGCGTTAGATAATTTATGCAGGTCATGATAGTTATCCACAGTGCTTTTCAAAAGTTTTTAAAGACCACACGTTTATAGCTGTAGAGTATACAGTCACGTACCGTTTAACAGTGACATAGTCTCCTCTGTCGGCGTGCAGTAGAAAAGTTTTCTCTTCTCTGGTAAGCGCGCGTTCATACACGCTTCGGAGGTCATGCTGGCTGTTCCGCAGAGCCTCCTGGGAACTGCCCAGCAGCTCCTCGCGGGAACCACGGTTCATGGCGGTCTGGAATACAAAAATAATCATCACACTAATCTCTGCCTTACTGTCTTACTTCACTAATGTATGTATGTATGTACGCTTAGGTCTTTCAAACTACGCAAAGGATTTTAATGCGGTTTTCAGATATAGATAAAGTAATTCAAGAGATAGGTTTATAGCACCCGTGCGAAGCCGCTAGTAAATTATAATATTAGATCATTCTCGCTCGAGAGTAGGCCAGTGTCCCAGCAGTGGAAACATTAGAAGACTGTTACGATGATGATGATGAATTTATACATGCGAAAGTTTGGATGTTTGTTTGGATATGTTTGTTCCTCTACAAATTGACAACCACTGAACCGATTTGCGTGAAATTTAAAACACAGATAGGTAATGACCGGGAATAGGACATAAATTTTCACCCTGGGAAATGTACGGTTTCCGAGTTCTACTAGTTATAAATAAGTGGGAAAATCTAATTAATATTATGCAGATAAAAGCTTGTCTAGGCAAAAACGAATGTGGTTCTCAATTCGACGCGTATAAGTGTATGAGATAATCATCAATTTTTAACCGACAAAGAAAAACATATGTTGTGACATCATGGAAAAAGTTTAAAACAGTAGAACAACTTTACTTTGCTAGAAGGCATATTCTTAGTTTACAGGAAATCATAATTAAAGATGGAAGATAACATTTTTATTCGACAGTTTGAGATAACTGGTAACCCACTTCCCGATATAATTCGCAAGTTTATTACAAAACTTTCCTGTCTTTGCCAAGCCTCAGTTTCATAAAGGCGCTTAGTAGCAATAAAACTAATATTATATTGTAAAAATTGATTACAATTTTGTATATTTTTATAAAAATTGATTTATGGCTGGAAAATAAGCCTATTCGTGTTTTTTTTTTTTTTTTTTTATACAACTGAAGTGGCAACCAAGCGTACGGCCCACAAGATGGTAAGCGATTACCGCAGCCTATAGACGCTTGCAATACCAGAGGTATCACTCGCGGGTTGCCACCTTGAGGCTAAGATCGAAAGCCTCATGTGCCAGTAATTTCACCGGAAACCATACCCTTCACACCGGAACACAGCAATGCGAGCATTACTGCTTGGCGGCAGAAATAGGTATGGTGGTATGGTGTAATTCTAGGCAATTGATCACTTACGATTAACATGCAAAATATCATTCGAATACATTCTGTGGTAACGGCGTGATGCAGTTACAAACATAGATATTTACAAAATCACAAGCATACATTATCAAACATTCATTTTATAATATACGCTTGTCATAGATTTTTTTGTGCTCAAATCTGTCGCCATCTTTGTTTGAATGACCGACAGACTGAAAGGTCAGTGGCAAATCTGCCACGAAACATCCTTTGTGTTAAATTTCCGTATATTAACTTACTAACTTTCGGAGCTGATTCAGGCGTAGAGATCTTACATGATAAGCTGTTTTAACCTACGAACATTTTTAACCCATTAGATTCTTGTCAATACCGAGTTGTATTTGTATTTTGTATATATTTTTAGTTGACTGTATCTAAATCGTCGCGCGTCGGTAGTCTAACATTGAGCAATTTTCTTACCATTACGATATCAGCCACATCACGATAATTTCCGTTGTAAACCATTTTACTAGTTTTGGGCTATAGCGTTGCAAAAAACGTCCACCAATATTTATTTATAATTTGCGTAAAAACTTCCGTGCTTGCAAAGCTTACCGTTTTGAACGTAGAATAAAAGCTGTATCGAAAGCTTTTTGTAAAATAGAGTCAAAGTGGTAGTGCCACTATCATTGTCACAAATAAACTGAAGCTTCGAGGGCAGGGCAAGCGAATTCATTGTAAGGTCAAGAGCAACCATAAACGATGAAACGATGTGCAAACAATTAGGTATACACAAGGTGAGTTCTGCTCAAATTTTGTATTGTGCCTTTTTTTACTGTGATCACGGTGATCACTAACAAATGTATCTTAACTCTTGTCTGCTTAATGACATTTTCATCATCATCATGACAGCCTTCTAATGTTCCCACACTGGCCTACTTTCTAGCGAGAGTGATTGGATCTTGAATCCACCACGCGGACCCAATGCGGATTGGTGGCTGAATTGGTGTCTGCTTAATGTTTGTTTATTAATCGTAAACTAACGTATCGTCCAGCTGTCAAATTGTATCTGTAAAAATCTCAATTGACAGCTGAACGATACGTTAACGTTTCCGATTGTCAAACGAGTTTTCGTGATTCACAACCTCTGTGAGTTTACCATTCTGTTGTAACATTTTCTAAACTAAACTAACTAAAATTGTTGCCGTCCTTTTCTTATGAATTAAGATAACATTTAAAGAGTATTAGAGTTCTCTGTGATAGAGCTCGTCCGGGGAAGGACTACCACCATACCTATTTATGCCGCCAAGCAGTATGCTCGCATTGCTGTGTTCCGGTGTGAAGGGTATGGTTTCCGGTGAAATTACTGGCACATGAGGCTTTCGATCTTAGCCTCAAGATGGCAACCCGCAAGTGATACCTCTGGTATTGCAAGCGTCCATAGGCTGCGTTTAACATCGGGTGGGTCGTACGCTTGGTTGCCACTTTAGTTGTCAAAAAAAAAGGACCGCGATAATTTTAGTTAGCTAAATTTAAAAAATGCTTTAACAGAATCGACACCAATTGTCATTTTATTATTACTAAAATAGTCATTCCTTTGTTAAAATGGCACGGAAAAGTAGACAGAAAATCTGTGCACACTACGAGATAAATTTTGATTAATAGATCCATACGGTAAATCTTTTTCATACATCATGGAGCAAGTAAAGAGTGAAAGAGCACCCTCCATCAATCAGAATAAGGTCTACATGCTTCACAATGAAAAGACGTGATCTCGACTTCCAGTACACAACAAGAAATTTCTAGTTACGCTAGCTAGAGAGAAAAAGAGACGCATTGAGCGTATTAAAATGTTGCTGAATTCGGCAAAAATGGTTTCGATAACGAACATTGCTAATAATTATTATTAAAAACACCAAAAATAATTTATACCGAGGCACCACAGTCAATGCATATTATTTTGTAAACTGACTGTACTTGTTTCCGGAATATTTAATAATTAAAAATATAGTTTATGTACGTTAAATTCTTATTCTAAAATTCTTCGGTTTTCTAAGCTGGCACGCAGAATAATTGGCCTAGAATTTCTACGCCATATCTTATTATAAATAAAAATGAATTGCTGTGCGTTAGTCTCGCTAAAACTCGAGAACGGCTGGACAGATTTGGCTAATTTTGGTCTTGAAATGTTTGTAAAAGTTCAGGAAAGGTTTAAACAGTGAGAAAATATACAGGGTGTAAAAATTTGCTCAAAAAAAAAATAACGCGACTGAAACCATGCCGGGTCTACTAGTTAATAATAAATTAAATTTAAAATATTTCAAAGGCGAGCAAAACAAAAAACCCCCGTTATGCAGACGTTCCGATCGCGGATTTCCGAAAGTTATCTTTCGGAAGTCCAGGGCTAACAAACTATCGACTCCACACATTCTTTGTTCCATGGCTCCCATAAACAGATCATAGTAACGTCGCATTTGGTACAGTAATCCGGCAGATAATTTATAGTTTTCTCTGATTTCATGGTTTGCTTACTTTTCCAAAGAATAATATACAGTTGCAAAGCTTCAGACAAAAACTATAAAGAACTAAGAAGAAAGAAAGACTGGCAGATCTACTTAAATATTATACCTACTAAAACCTCTAGATTCAGCTCATTCAGCTATTTGTCATGTCGATATCAAGAATCTGTGGTAAACGGTGTTGGTTTCACAATTATTACCATATTTAGTTAACATATTTAGACATAAAAAAAATATCATTGTGTTACTGTTTTTTTACCCAAATAAACTAAAAAAAAAAAATAGACAATAGTTATAAGACCATATAAACAACTACACTTCGAGTAAATAAGTAATTTTATTTCTTTTAATTTCATTTCTCACCTTCCGTTGCAGTGAACAGAATATTGTTAGAAAGTAAACGAGTTTTTTTGCCTGTTATGCTGTATTATTATTTTCCACTATCACAGTTACAGTGTCACCCAAAACTTATTTAGTTTTAAAGTTTTGCGTAGCACTGCTCTGCGCTTCTTGCTTCCGCAAATTTGCCCAGTGTTTTTCACTTGTTAGAGTGCCCTTCAAACCTGAGTTTTTTATACAATAATTTTAGTTCCTTTAAACAGATTCTGGTTTCCTGAACACATTTTAACTAAGCGTTCTGGTAGTATTGTAGAAAATTATTTTTTTCTGTGCACAGTTGTAAACACTGCTGCTTGGAGGCAGAATATCTGGCAAGTGGTGGTGTCTTCCTCAAAGGACTCTTGAAGAGTCTATCACCATGTGATGACCAGACCAAGGTAAGCAACTTATGTAAAACTTACCACGTTCGTGATGTTGAAACGCACGCGCACCTTACTACTTCTTTTTTTCCTTTTCATTATGTTTTTATTAATGCTGCCTTAACAAGATCCAATAACAATTCATGTCATATTTAATTCTGCAAACCACTATTTTGTTTTAGATCCATTTTTAGCAGCACAATTTTTAAAACTTTACAATAATAGATTTTCCACTCGCTACATAAATTTAAGGAAAATATCATATATTTTTAAACACACGACACAAGAAGAAAATATCACTATCCTAAAACATCAGTTTTATTCGATCAAATCATAGTATAAACACATTTTTGTATCGAACTCACTAAACATTTCGCCAATACAGATCGCGTCGTAACGTTAAATTTAACGATTAGTTAAAGTAAACAAACTATTAATCGGCGTGTAAGAGCTTCGGCTTTGAACCTGTTTCGAGGAGAGGCGACACGGGACTAAATTCAGGACGGTTACGTGCGCTTGCGCAGACACTTGCTATTTTTATATCATTATTATAGAGCTGGATTTATTATTGATTAATTGTAATGGTCTTTAGATGGCTCAACTGTTTCATATGTATTTTGTATATTTTGTAATGTATATTACATTACAAAATTTACATTACAATTATGTACATATTTTATTTTGTTTAATCAAATGTTTTTGTCATAGTTTATTGATTAATGTTGATTTAATCAGATTACCTTGCCCCAGAACAAATATTTGCAGATCATGCAAGAATTTGTCCAGTTGCAGTAATCGAACAGGCAACCTCTCGCTTTCTGAACATGCACTCGCCCACCGCGCTACAGAGGTTGTCAAAAGAGTATTCAATTGAAAATTTTATTGATGTTATTTATCTACGAACTTATTTTTTATTACTTAAATGTTTTTATTTGAAAAATAAAGATAACTATTATGCAATAGGTCATTTCGCGTATGGGTCAAGGTTTAGGTCCAAATGCTTATTGAATGCGAATTCGTCTTCTTTCAATTATTAATAATTATGCGTCAGAACCATGTTAATGAAATACCATTACACCATACTTTTTTACTACTATCATTACTTTTTTTTAATGAAGCTAGTTTTCGATCGCAGTGATTTCTTTCACCGTTTCATCACATTCATGGGTATGATACGAAAGTACGAAACTTCATTTTCTCGACTAGAACGAACCACTCCATAAGCGGGAGTCGTCAAATGCTCGTAAATGCTACGGTGTTCTTTTAAAACCCATAAAACGTATAATTTATCGTATGTTTTCCTATCATTTCTAAAATATGATGTGTTATGTAGGTGTATGATTCACACAGTACGGACGGAATTGGCGCGCAATGGAACGGAAGCTTACGCATACCCCGGCAGCCGCCTAATCTCTCTTAGGAGTTATCTTGACAAAAGTCTTCTAATGTTCCTACTGCTCCCGTGCTACGGAGGGCACGTTATGCAGTCAGCCCCGGCTTTTTCAAAGTTGTTAGGCAATGACAGAGGCCTTTGGGCGGCTTAGAAACTCTGTCACTAGAGTTGGCCACTAGAACAGTAGCCTACAGTTCCTTTTTTTTTTTTATACAACTGAAATGGCAACCAAGCGTACGACCCACACGATGTTAAACGCAGCCTATGGATGCTTGCAATACCAGAGGTATCACTCGCGGGTTGCCACCTTGAGGCTAAGATTGAAAGCCTCCATACCCTTCACACCGGAACACAGCAATGCGAGCATTACTGCTTGGCAGCAGAAATAGGTATGGTGGTAGTCCTTCCCCGGACGAGCTCTACCACAGAGAACTCTACTACTCTTATTAAAAATGAGCGCTTCCTAAAGTGTTTATAATACACAATGTTATGTAAACTCCATGTTCATGCATAATAAGATCAATCATTATCAACCTGACAAACTTAAGGGGTAGGTTCCACACATAAAAAAAAAATACTTGTACTTTTTTTTTTTCTAAACTTTTTTTTTATATAAAAAAATATTACGTAATTTTGCTTAATAATTAGTTATCCTTGTTAGAAATCGAAAAGGCAGCGTTCGGCACGTGTCAGTGACCCGCGCGTCAATGAACCGCGGGTCATTAACCCGCGCGTCCTTGACCTGCGCGTGTCCTTGACCTTTATTACGTGGCTTAACTCAATTCCCAATAATGATAAATAATAATAAAGCGAAAAAACAAAAGGCGCGACAGCCTGCTAGTCACTAAAAAAATAATAATACTTATTATAGAACTTTTAAAAACAAACAGTAGCCTACAGTAACCCGATTAAGGGGGAACATCGAAAATAGCTAGGAACCCAGCCGAGTTTATTGCCAGATTCATCTAGGCACAGGGCGCGTGGAACTGGCGTATATTCACTTATAAACGCTTCAAAATGATCCTTGTGATAATATTTTGAATTTGATTACGGACAAGAAAAGACGGGCGAGAGATTTTAATATATTACGTGGAAACAAAACGTATTAGTGAATGGCACGAATAATGCACGTCTTGTAAATTTTGGTTCTTGCGCGCCGACTCCGTCCGACTCTACGCGTTTGGTGAATCAAACAGTAATTCACCAATCTCCACGATCGACGTTACCAACCCACCTGCGAGCTTTTAAAAAGCTTTTAAAACACGTTGATTTGTTTAATAAGTACCTACATGTTATATGAAGCACTGTTGATGCGTCGATAAAAGAGCACCATTTGCGAGAAGTTTTTGACTGTTCTGTATTCAAACGTAGATGGGTAGATATATTTTTAACTTAACAATAAGAAAACATGTTAATTGAGTGATGGCAATCCTAAAAAACAAAAACCAAAGAGATCGCAGAAATAACGCAAAAAAAACACGAGCGTTAATAGTCACACTGCCATAACATGTTGTAATGTTTAGGGCTAGGTATTTTATTGTTGGCCAAAGTTGGCCACTAACTCCCACGAACTTACTCACTTTATGGTCATAAGGGCAAGGAAAACGAGGCAAATTATTATGATGAAAGTGATCTGTCTTTTTTAAATATTCAAATGAAAGAACGATTACTCAGATTTGATTATTCAAAAAACATTTGAAATGTTCTTCTCATCATTCGTTGTGATCTTATAAATAATTTGAGCAATAAAATTATATAGCTTCATACATATCTAAGCAGTAATTTACAATACTACTGTTTTATCAAAATGACGAAAAAAAGTACATCATTTAATATCTAAGTATAAAACTTATGGAAATATTGAACAGGCAAGAACTATGCTACATAATGTGGGGCCATTAGCAGACTTATATAAACTTGCAGAGCCAAATATGATATTTTAGAATACCGTTTACCGGAACACGATTAGACCCCAGAGACTAAGTTTATGCATATTCTCATATTGGTTATTACAGTAATAACATTTGCACAGACATATCCCATTTACACAAGAAAACCGGTTTGATCGAGCCAGGCTACCGGTAAAGAGCACACATTGACCTTAGCCTAAGCCGAAGCCCGGTGGTATGGCAGGTCGATTAGAGGTAAGCTTATCTGCAATATGAATGGTCAGCGGCGCTAAACAAAAAGTATTGACTCTGCTTTGTGTTGGCTAAATTGGATGAGTCATCGAGCACTGAGAAAAAAAATGACTAACAAAGTGATAATAAAAACAAATAAAAAAATAAAAAGATTTTATTTCGGACAACATGAATCCATAGTGTGTAAGTTAATAAAATTTAAAACAATGTGTTAGTAGTAGAGAAAACTAAGTAGGTGCTGGGTGTAGAAGCTTAAGCTTGTATGCTGAGGATGATCCAAAAAGAAACATAACTAGTGTTCTATAATAACGTTGTTAAGATTTTTTTGTGATAGCAACTAAGGGTGAGTTGTACCATCTATCGTTAACGTCAAATTGTTCGACGACGATTGAACAATTTGACGTTAACGTTAGATGGTGCAACTCACCCTAAGCGTTTTGTTGCTGTGACGTAAGGCGCCTAGTTAGAGCAACGACTTTTTTATTGTTGAGTGTATATTGTGTCACCAGCTGCTATGGACACCGTACTATGACAACGTTTGCTAGGCCTTTAGACCTCGGTTCCGGTAAAACGCCTGTTACCTGTATTTTATGTAAATTTATAGTGATAGTATAATGTAGGTTAGATAACTTGTCATTAGGGAAAGCCAATTGTCGCGGGTTGATGACCGTATGCTTTTAAATATTATTTACGAGCTAATCCGCGCAGCTTCCGCGTTTTTGCAGTTTTTATGCTATCCCACAGGAACAGTACATTTTTCCGGGATAAAGTAGCCTTTGTGTTATTCTAGAACTTAAACCATCTACATTCCAAACTTCATCACAATCGATAAAGTCGTCACGCTGTCGAAAAGAGTTTGAAAAGTGTATTTGACACGAAAAGAAGTAGAAGCCGACGGCAATTAGTACTTAGTATCAAATTATTAGATTGATTAAGGGCAATCCTCTGTTTGGCCTACTTTTGGGTTTTGTACGGATTCCAGAGTTGATTTCGGTCGGTTCGGTTCGATTCAGCTTTCTTGGTTGTAATTTATGTTGAATTTTTAAGTAAGTAACCTGTTTTTTTCTTCTTTTAATTCCTACCGTTACAATAAATACTATTTATTGTTTTGTTATCCCACGGGAACATTGGGGTTTTTCGGGATAAAAATTATCCTGAAAAAACTAATTGTTTCCAACTTAAGTGTTAATTTAGGGTGTAAGTAAAAACATTTATCTCATATTTCATCAAAATTCGTTCAGCCGTTTGAGACGTCCACATTCTCACACGTATGCACAAACATAGGTAGAAAATACTTGGTCACTACAATTTTATCAGAGTCAGTTTGGCTTTAGCTATAAAAGTTAGCAAATTTTTGAAATTCTTATGGCTTATATAAGTAGCGATCTCTACCAGACAACCTTTGAGCATACTCGTAGGTAGAGCTAGGTAACACTCACCGGCAAGTGCAGCGGTATAATTGTTTATTATCTCAGTGGAACGCTAAGGAATATTACCCCTTATTCTTAAAATAAACTGATTCGCGGCTCGCCTTTTATCTGTCCTTGTCATTCTTATGTCAATGAATAAAGACGATGATAGATATGAAAGACACATTAGCTAACGGAGGTTTTTTGAAGTAAGTAGGTACCTATTCCACGAACGGCACAATTTACTTCAGAAGAGTGCTTAGGACGAAAAACTCATTTGACAATCGTAAACGTAGGATTTTTAACAGCGCCTCTTTAAGGCGTTAAATGAACTACTGAAATTCCATACAAATTGACAGCTGGACGTTACGTTTACGTTTAAGATTGTCGAACGAGTTTTTCGTGCTAAGCACTCTGCACATTTTTTACTGCACACTTATATCTGCACAAGTCAAAATCGTATTATTTGCCGTTCGTTTTTTTATTGTGAATATGGCCATTAGTCATAAGGAACAAATAAACTCACCGTGTCTGGTCAGGTATTCATAGTCACTTTCACAAAATGTCCACAGATGCGTGGCGATGCGCCACCGTTAGGTCCTACGGGACACTGCCCCGCTAAACTAAGTACATGACTTAATCGAATTTCCAAAGAGGGCTCGTCGCTGTAGGGATGTATAGGATGTCGATAAAGTGTCTATCGATATCAGTCATAACGTTTAAGGAAAGAAAAAAAGTAAATAATTTTATTTAATACGGACAAAGTATTTTACATTAAATAATGTCTTCCGTTTAGGGAAAAGTAAATCTATAATTTAAACTAATAATTTTATCAAACAAAACATTTTCTTACCCGTGCTCAAAGTAAAATAAAAAGATGTTTGTAGAAAAACAGGCAATATCATTTCTGTAGTTAGATTTATTATCTAAATCTGTGATCTATCTACAACGATTTTTATCTACAGCGATGTTGGCCCAGCTTTGACGAGTGAACGCCAATGTCAACGTGTGGATAGCATCACTCGGTGACACTCGTTGTCACTCGCCTAGCTGGACTAATCAAGCCAAGCGTCAATATGCAAGATTTGTTTTGACTTGCCAAACGCCTACGCTCACCTTCACTCGCCTAACGTGTAGTGGCCACTTAAAGTGGGAGAATTTAAATCTGCACTAGCGTCCCGCATTGGGGTGTATTGTGCATTGTACGATTTATTACTTCAAAACACGTTTTAACGATAAGCACTCGCCCCAACACTAGAAGTGTTACGCTAATGTCATTAAAGTAAGTCCATCGCTCAACGATACGTCGATACGAATCACTATCCACCGTGGCTAAATATTAGTAAGGTGTGACCTTCACAGTTTGTAGAAATGTTTGCTGATTTCTATCTATATGTTTGCTTGTTTGATTGAAAAGAGACTCAAAGGTCAACTCTGGCAAGTAAGCTACAGAGTCAAGGTCTCCGTGATGGCCTTACAACCATAGAATAGGAAAATCTTTGTGTTCTGTGCTTACAACTATTATAGCTGGGTTTGACAATTTAACGTGCCCTCCAAAGCATGGAAGCTCTCAGAAGAATGCCTCTGCCGGTGCCAATAACGTTTCGATCAAATAAGAACATCAATTAAATAGGTTAATAATTGATGATCTTTCGGAACGTTACTTAGTCAGCAATGCAACGAGCGCAATGCAAACAAACAAAAAACCTTTCTTCTTTAATATTAGCTTGGATCTACCAATGGATTGGTTATCCACCAATTCGCATTGAGTCTGAGTAGTGGATTAAGACCCAATCACTTCGCTCGAGAGTAGCCCAGTGTCCCAGCAGTGAGAACATTAGGCTGTCATGAGACTCTTGGATTAAAATGTATTTTATACCGAGCTACCACCCCTCCCCGCCAGGAAATACGGTAGATAATCCAATAACGCGAGCAGAGTATTGTCACCGTCGACCGCTACTCTCAAGCAAGGCTGTAGACACTTTCGACATACTGTTCAGTCAATGTCAAACTTTTACGTTATCCTGCTAGGTACATACCTACCTATCACCTTCCTATCACACTTAAAATAATAAATATAAATAATGCTGGACAATCCACACAGCATCATCTAGCCCCAAGGTAAGCGAGCTGGTGTTATGGTCAGAACCAAACCCGCAACCTCCGCGTCGCAGGCGGACCTGCGCCCGCTGCGCCACATCGCTCGTCGAACTTAATATATTTGTTAAAATTAACTTGGTCTTGTTATCTTTGTCCCGACATTATGATCACTGAGAACACAAAATTACTGTAGTTTTCTGTAGCGTTGACTTGAAAATGCACTTTGGTCCTACTTTCGCAGCAAACCCGTGGCGTAAACTATGATTGAAAAAGTTCTTGGAAGTGACAAGCAAAATACTATCCTAGCTGAAAGGTTTGTTTACAAAAAACAAAGGTCCTCGTCGGATAACGTAAAAACTTTATGAGGCTGATAATGATTTATGAGGCATATAAATAAATAAATATTGGCGGAAATGTTTAGACAACGTTAACTAGCCCCAAACTAAACGAAGTTAAGGGAGCCAGACAACTGTTAGTAGTTACCAATAATAAGGGTATTTTTTTTAAAATACAACTTACCTTCTTAAAATATCACTAAGTTTTCACGATTCGTGTGAACACGGCCATTTTAGAAATAGGGCCGCCGTAAAAAAAACCGCTTTCAAAAATCGAGAAAGATTACGATAAGTACTTTATAAAACACGAATCGTCTTCTTGTGAATGAGCCGTAACCTCAGTCGTAACCAGTCGTAACTCTAAAGCAAGAAAAAGGGTAATAAAGACATTTCGTGACCTTTCCTTATTCTAAGAAGGTCCTACGCAACACATTGAATATTACCCCTAAACTACCATTTCACGACATTCTCATAAAATGTAAAAGCAATGCTATGATCCCTAGATTTTGTATTGTAATTTTTGATCTTAAAAGAGGACAGCAGATAATTTGAATTTAGGGTCCTGCAAATTGATTATTAATTTTGTTCTCCCTTTGTTGGTACTGGCCCCGTCTTCTGATCTCGTAAGATGCTAGGTTGGAAATCGGTTGCGCACCCACCTTTTCTGTTAGAAATATGCTAGTGCGCAGTGTACTCGTAAGTACCTAACTCTCAAACGGTGAAGGAAAACACTAAGAGAAAACCGGGGTGTCCAAGACCTAAAAATATCAGACATATAATGTTGGTGTCCGATCCGCATAGAACAGAAAAATTAAAACCCAATCACTATCGCTTGAGAGTAGTTTAGTATCCTAGCTATGAAACCATTAGGTTATGCTGCTGTCATGCAATAAAAGGATTATTGATGATTTAGATTTCTTATTCCATGCTGAATTAGTTTATCTTTCTAGAAACATCTTAAAACCCACATATCAAGTTTATTTGGCCCAGTTCGTCCCACACAGTTTTTCTATAGCAGAGAATCAGAGACCAATATTATTACAGATCACTTTTTTATAACTTTTTTATCATTTGAATCTCTGTAAAATATTTCTTTCTTTCTTTGTTTAAAGAAGATTGTGATCTGTTATTCCTTCTTACTATTAGAAAGGCTTTGTAGCTCAGTTTTTACTCAGATTTTTCTGCGCTGCAGAATTCTAATACCGCTATTCTAAAGCAATTAAATAATAAAAATTGTTTGTGTCAATAAGCGTTCATACTCAAACAAAATTTACCAGATTTTGCCTCTTAGATAAAGCTCTAGATTCCTATTGATGTAACTACTATCTTTAATATTAGCCCTCTGGGTGATATTCAACTAAGGCAATTGTCAGCAAATCTTCCATGAGTACCATCTCCCGATTGACAAATCGCTGCGTATATTCATGGCGTTTGATTGATGGGGTGAGTCTGGGCTGGATCGATTTAAGAGCATTTCAATACTCAATACTCAATGGTTAGCGTATATCATTTTTGAAAGTGGTCTTGTAGTTATTAAACCTGAAGCTCTTTAGAGTGGGAATCGTTTGGTTTGACGTATGCGTTTTTGACCTATTTGTGTGATCAAATTTAAATTTTCGATTTCGATACTTACTGCAACTCAGTTTTATCACTTTTGCAGTTGACAACGTTCACACTTAGTTTATGGTATACCTTGTTTTGTTCTTATTAAACAATTTTGAAGTTGATTTTGAATTTGATAAATTTTCGCATCCGTTTAGAGTTTTTGTAACGTGTGCGGGCTTCAAACCCTCGCGGGCTTGAGCCAGCAACACCATGTCCGCTAGGCCACAGATTCGAATACCCGCTCTTGTGTAAATTCTAGTTTCCCGGACAGATAGACGACCAGACATTGCATAATTGTACAGAAACACAATATTTCCGATGCATCTTAATAAAATCGTAAAGTAGTAGTACCTACGTACTGTACAATTGTAATATTTTATAATAAAAAAATAAATAAACGGAGGTGGGAGGCATAATAATATAGTCATTGTATCTCTGGGGTTTATAAACTATTATAGAGGTCAGATTTATTTGTTATTTCCCAAAGGTGCACTTACCATCATATTATGTAGGTACTTTTAGTGAGGCTAACCACGCGTTAACACCATTTATTCTGATGAGGGCGTGCAATGCCCATAGTGTTGTTCTAACACTATCGATAAAATACCTCTCTCCCTAAAAAGTATTGAAATTTTTCTCCCTTCTGTGATAAATTGAGAACAAGATTACGTTGACAAAATTGATGTAAGCCACTTGAAAAAATACGATACGGGTTTTATAACGTTTGTGACGGAGCTTATAGGTATTCGAAGGCCTCCATTAACACACATGACGCTTGTTACAACTGGTGGTAGGACTTTTCAGTAAGAGTCCGTCTTGGTGAGTACCACCACCGTTGACACCGTGGTAGGTATTCTGCCTCCAAGAAGTAGTGCGTATAATTTACATAAAAAGTACCTATGTGTATTCAGATATTTTGTCCTATAGTATAAATTTGGCTTAGTTTGGCGCTAGATGGCGCTGTGTAAAAATGTCCGCCCATATTTTTTTCCCTAGAACACTACAGGTAAGGTAAACATTATTAATATGATGTTTTGAATGTCGTATCGTCTCAGATTTTCTTTCATTATCATGTAAAGAGTACTGCCGTCCGCTAGCTAAAACGCCGTTAAGTGACATGTGGTCAAATTTCACTTTTAAATGCCATGTTATAAAGCTCGAAATTCTCTATCGACCTGTCTTGGAACTGTGTTCCTATCGTTTATAGTTTTCGAGTTACAGAAAGTAAGAAAGCGGCAAACTGACACTTTTATTTCTAATTACAATTCTAAACAGTCGTTAAGTAGCATTACTTGGCTTAAACGCAGTTACAGTTGCTTAACGTTTCCGTAATATGAAAACTTACCTAAGTGATGCATAACTAAAACATCGTTTATCAATTTTACTAATCTTAAATGTGGTTATAGTACCTTTATATAGTTTAAGTCTAGTTTTATTTACCAAAATTTTACAATATCCAATGCTAAAGAGCCGTTATATGTAAATACTAAGGTTAAACGTAGTTAAAGTCACTTAACTACGTTTAAGCTATATATTCTTGTTCATATTTACTTAATAAAACAACTCTTTCACGCCGTCAATTAAATAGTGTAAATGAAATTAAAATATATTTTTATTGAGTTGCTACACTAAACCGTGGCTAAGTAGCATTCCACAGCTAAAGAGTAGTTATCTGCTCTCGCGTCGCGGCCTTCGCGTCTTACCGGGTAAGGAAAGTAACGTGTCCTAAGAGCGGAGTAGGATGCGGGACAGGCTAATACAGGTGTGGTATTCAACGTAATTGTTTTACCTCAATAATCAACAGGTTAAAAAGGTTAAATTAAGGTAAATTTAAGTAAACTGTTGCTTCAATATCATGTCATTTTCGATCGCAAAAAAGTAGCCTCTGTTTTATTTCCGGTCATTATCTATCTGTCTTAAATTTCAACCAAATTGGTAGTGATTTTTGAACATTGAGTTTTAGAGAAACCAACATCGAAACATCCAAAGTTTCGCATTTATAATATTAGTGTGAAAGTGTGATGTGATTATTTTTCTTTATCGGGTGCTCACTCACGCAGATTGGCTGTACACCGTTTGTAGATTCCCAAGATGTCTCAGTAAATCATTTATTTATTTATTTATTTAATTTAGAACATCCAACGAAAAAATCACAATAAATGTTTAAAATAACATTTTCAGACATATATCTATGTGTTTCTCCAACTATAGGATGCCATAGCGTGCATTTATTATGTAGTAGCTACTCAACTAACAAATTATCAAATTATTATCCAGTACCTAGGTAAGGTACATGTTATATAAATATTATAAAACCTAACATAAGAAATTAACTTAAAAGCTTTATAATATAATGCTTACTGACTCGGTATGCAGCATACGTTATCGTACCTAAGTTTATCCTACTAAATTATTTCTAATCATCTTCTTACTAAGATACCCCGGATGTGATTGATTGTGAACTTGACTCACAATGAAGCTCATGGCCTGTCACGGCGTTAGATCACGAAGAGTAAAAGAAGGGAAGGGCGGCTTTTGCCTTGCAGTGGGACAGTCACAGATAAACAATAATGATAATTATAATAATCTTCTTACTAGCATCACCATTAGCACATTGTGCTGCTTTTAACTTTCCAAACTTGTAAAAATTAAAAGAAATTGACTAAAAAATCTTATAAATGCAAGTTTGTAACAGAGTATGCTTATACACGTTCATATCCATATAGGCCAAACAAATTTGACTGAAAATTGGAATACACATAGCTTATAACCTGGAATAACAAATTATTTTATTTATATTATTTTTATGCAAGTTTTCAATTAAGTACATTTTTACGAGTTTTTGTTAAGGTAAAAGGTAACCTAACCCACTAATATTGGATTCTAGCTATGTAATTAATCTTGCAATTGAATTAAAAGCTAGTTCTCGCTAAGCAATTGGGTTGTTTAGCAGACTTTTGTAGCTTTTATTTGAAAGTTTTAAGGGTGTCATTGAGTTGATCTGATGATGGAAACAGGAGCTGTTTCAAGGAACTGCTTTTTGCTTAACTCTAAGATAACTAGTAATTCTCTGAACACAAGACTTTGCAAGCACAAATTTTCAGAAGTGAGCAATTTACTGCATTTTTAGGAGTTATTCTGCTCATCACACTGAAATCCCTCATCAGAGCTTCATCATATTTTTATATGATCAAGTTAAAGCTATCTTTCAAATAAAAAATAAAACATTTCATAAGGCGAATACAATTATCTAGAAGTCCTCCTTTTTCTCCCTTTTTATGTATGTTTCCAATCAAAATCCTTGACAAAAAAAATAATATTAAGCCATAGAACTAAGTTTTAACTATATCGGTTTAAAATGCAACCCGTAGGCGAGAATAGACAGTTTGACAAAAGCATTTTAGGCCAATCTTAAAACTGAGCCGCTCGCTCATTCAATAAACAATTTATTTTAGTTTTAAATCCAGTTTTATTTTAGTAAATAACGTCTTATTGTAGGACAACCTGAAAGTTTAATAACTAATACTTGACAAAAAAGCGGTTACAGGGAAATGTTTTTGATTTAGCTGCAATTTAGTGATGTTTTATAAGATTATAATAGACGCAAAAACAATTTTCAGACCAATACTAGTCTTAAACGTGGCTAAAGTACATTAACAGCTTTTTAACTAAGTAAAGCAAATTCATTTATTGCAAGTATGCTAACCTAAAACACAATGACTGCATTTTAGTTATGTATTGTTAAATAATTTAGTTTTCCATAACACGCTGCGGTAGTTATGAACAAATCCACGACTATAGAGCCGTTAAGGTATACCTAACGGCGTTGTAGTGGTGTAAACAAGACTTTTACACTGTATAAATGCTATGCTATAACGCCAAAACACGTTTAAAACAATATTTTTCTATAAACATGGTTAAATAAAGTAAAGCTATTAGATAGTACTCAATTAGAGCTATCTTCCAAAAAAAGAAAATCTGTCATACGTCAAACGGTTATGAAGTGGCATCGATTTTTAATTTTCGCCGCGTTTTTTAGCGATATCTCAAAAAGTGGTTTTGTCACATAGCTGCGTTTTAGTTAGCGGACGGCAGAGTAGGTACGGGCTGGCACTCCACTGGCATAATAATATTATTATCAGTTCATTTCATTCCCGGTACCAAATGCCTGAGGAGCGTACTGAATCCTTTTATCAGTTATTCAAATATTAATAAAACAAGAGTTTTGAAGAGGCATACGGTAAAATAACTATAATCTTAGAGCAAAAACGGTTCCATCGTTTAACGCAATGTTAGCCCTGATATATTTCCATTGCTACGTAGGACCTAGCAAGCAAGTTTGTATGAGTTAGTGGCCAACTCTGGTGACAGAGTTTTTAGGCCGGCTGAAAGTCTCTGTCATGGCCAAACAACTTTGAAAAAGCCGTGTTCTCCGGAAGCGGTCAGTTGAAATTTCTACTGGCGGCCATCCAAATGGTGACTACGCGGAACAGTGCTTAACTTCGTTGATCTGTTAATTATAACTTAGCCAGCTACGTCATGAACGCTTCTCCCGCTATTCGCTACGCTTTGCACTATACCCGTAGTCAGTGTTCAAACGGAAAAGTTTGCCATTCAGTGCATTTTTGCATTATCCCATTGAAACTCCATACTCGTCACTAATTAATGAGTACTCTACTGATGATCACTCATAATTAAAGCCTTGTTTCAAAAAGGGATCGAATATTGCACATGAGTTTCGCTATGTGAACACGCTTTACTCAAATCGCTTTAAATGTTACTTGTAATAAGCAACCAACCAACGCCTTTATCGTCTACCAGCAATCCGTCCCAGCCTCGCGCGGGTGCAATGAAACCGCACCCGTTCAAAGCCGGGGCGGGTCGCTAGTAGTAAATATAGCCTATGTTACTCAGGGATAATGTAGCATTCTAATAGTGAAATATTTTTTGAAACAGGACCAGTAGTTTTTGAGTTTATTCGTAACAAACAAAAATACAAAAATACAAATCTTCTCTCTTTATATTTTTTTTTTAGAATACATTTTAAAAATAATGTTTTCTATAATATTACAATCTAGCCTTACGTTTAGGCTAATGAGTAATTTGAGGTTGACCTAGTCTTATAAAATAAATTAGTTGCTAAGAATGTGTCCATTGGCACTTTTCTTATTGTCTCTATTTATTAAGGGGAAGCTTTTTGTTCATGTGTTTATTGTCATTTTTCACTCTATGTTAGGGTCACTATTGACTTTAACCTACTAACTCAAAAGGTTTAGTCCTTTTGAGCCTTCTCACTATATCCGTGTTGTCGAGGAGCTGGATTGCCTCGACGTTTACATGATGGTGAAGTCGACGCTCGTGATCTTCTCTTCTCTCTTTATAATAAAAAAAAAGTATTGAGTATAGACTGATAAGATTGTAGATGATTTATACAACAAACTTCTAGTAGCAAGTTGGTTAGGTTCTCTTGTTACCCACACTGGGTGTGTTTTTTTTTATTTTATGTCAAAAAATGACAAGACGATCAAGCCTGATGTTAAGCACCACGTTTGACCGTAACAAAGACCGTAACAAATGCAGTGCCACTAAAGTTTTTAAGTTCTGCGTGGCACTATACTGCGCTCATCACCCCGAGACGTTGTTAAGTCTCTTTCGCCCAGTAATTTCATTTGCTACAGTGCCCTTCAAACCTAAAAACAGTAATGCTTGCACACTACTGCTTGGAGGTAGAATATCTGGCACTGCGGTGGTACCCACTTAGATGGACCCTTGCTGAAGAGTCCTACCACTAAGTAAAATGTGTGAAGTACAGATGCTGTAGTGCCTGCTGTGATTAGTAGGCTTACCTAGCACCTACATCATCCTCTTAGCTTAGCACTTATTGACGATGTCTACTTGTAACAACATCTAAGACAATAACGTGAAATTTTTTAAACGTAAAGATACATATTTTAAAAGTACATATTTAATATTTATAAGTACATATTTTAAAAGGTTAATAAACCTTATTTACGCTTTTTCATCTAAAATATAATGTTGTTTACATAAACACGTAAAAAATCGTAAAAGAAGCATTGCCCTCAATTTGTTCCTGACAATTTGTAGGTGTCACTTACTCTCGCGTTTCGCATAAAACCTTGATGTCACTTTGGTGACTAGGACGTTTCAATATCGTGATTTTTACATTTAGTTTTGATTAAGTGACTTTATTGAAGGAAAACATCGTTATGAATAAACCATAGTTTTCAGGAATTCAAAACTTGGACCCAAGTTGAAGCAATCTCGTTCAGTCTATAGTTCATGGCCAAACTGGTCAGATCTCAGTAGTACAGTAGGGTACAGTAGGCTATCTGCCAGTCAGTTGCCAACTCTGGTGACAGAGGTTCTAGGCCGCCCAAAGGCCTCTATCATGGCCTAACAACATGAAACGCTGAAATCTAGCGGAAAGACGTATAAACTAAATTAGTCATTTTTTGCGTTTTTTTGTTGTAAAGAAAATAAAAGGTCCATTGTTGCCAAGTAAATGGTTAAATAGTTAAGGGGGTTTTTAGACTTTTTGTCTAATAATCCCCTGTCGCAGGTAAATTCAAGAAAATGCAATAATTGTACAAAGAATATGTAATATAAAGGGAAGGCACCACTTGCCAAAAATACGAGTTTAAAACTTAGCTTGGTAATTAGGGCTACTATAAAATTGTTATGTACATAAGAGAAATAAACAGTTTGTTTTTTTTAACTTTAATTAGATTGTAAGGGGATTTTTAGACAAAAAGTATAGAAATCCCCTTCGCAGGGGGTTATCAATGAAGAATTGCACATGTCTGTTAGAAGTCCACGTTAATGTATATTACTTAGTCGATTTGCTGCAGATCCGTAGCTATAGCCTGGTGGCGGATTGCGATAAACATGAAAATATCCCGTGCACCGCACTTTTGTTGTGAAATAAACGATTATTATTTTATTTGCATCCTGTTTTGTCCCCACGTCATCCTGCCTGCAACCTTCTTTAGCGGAAGACTCATGAGGTGAGATTGTTTTACTCCTTACTGAATAATTTTATGTTGTAAGCTACTACTCCATGAATTTTCTTGGAGCCCGTGAAGATTGAACACGATTGTGGCTCGTGTGTTGGAGATATTTAACGAAAATAAAAACAAATAACAGCTTCATTCCTTAAAATTTAAGTACCTAAACAGAACAAATATTAATTGTCATCTGAGTATTTTTTTTTTTATACAACTTAAGTGGCAACCAAGCCCAGCGGTTACCGCAGCCAGCAGGTTGGTAGGACGCTTGCAATACCAGAAGTATCACTCGCGGGTTGCCACTTTGAGGCTGAGATCGAAAGCCTCATGTGCCAGAAATTTCACCAGAAACCATACCCTTCACACCGGAACACAGCAATGCGAACATTACTGCTTGGCGGCAGAAATAGGTATGGTGGTAGTCCTTTCCCGGACGAGCTCTATCACAGAGAACTCTACTACTCTTAAGATTTCCCTCATGTCACCATGATGATGATTAGACACAGTAAAACGTGTTGTCATTTCGTGATCTATCCACACCATCATAGTGGGTCGTGTTTAAATTTGTTTGCATCATTTTAATCAACAAAAAAATATCTATACTCTTCTAAAAACTTATCTACTTGTTTTATTTTGGTTAGTAATTAGTTTTAACTCGATATCCAAACCAGATTGCCTTCCTTGGATCGTGCTTAAGTCAATTTGTGTAGGTAAGTTAACTCTGTTTGAAAACAAACAGAGCCGGTCTTAAGGTGTATTTAAATTTAGTATAGGCAGTTTTTTTTTATCTTTCGTCTTTTATTTCTCATCACATCATTGAGAAGCTCATTTTCTACATAATTTTATGCTACGTATCGCTATGGATGTTTTAATGACCATGACTTTTTCAAAAGAATAATGACAATTCGCTGACAATGTTAACTGTTATGTATGTAAATAAAGAATGCGTAACGATTAATAGTTTATTATGTACGTAAATGTTCCTAATCACAATTGTTTGTTGTAACTCTAGTATTCTGTATTTATCGACTGATTCAATGCGTGGTGTGTGTTGAGGTTAGATCTCCGATCTCGGCGGAAAAACTCCAACTGTCATTCTGACAGGCGTTCCGTAGAATATAAGTGACATTAACCATTATTAAACCGTACACAGCTAGACATAGGCCTCTCCTAGAATCCACGACGACCGATCCCTGCAGCACAACCGTTATACACTTTATTTTCTAGTCTGCGGTTTTTTTTTTTTTTTATACAATGAAGTGGCAACCAAGAGTACAGCCCACAAGATGGTAAGCGGTTACCGCAGCCTATGGACGCTTGCAATACCAGAGGTATCGCTCGCGGGTTGCCACCTTAAAGCATAGATCGAAAGCCTCACGTGCCAGTAATTTCACCAGAAACCATACCCTTCGAACCGGAACACAGCAATGCGAGCATTACTAATTGGCGGCAGAACTAGGTGTGGTGGTAATCCTTCCCGGACGAGCTCTATCACAGAGAACTCTACTACTCTTTTAACTACTAACTACTACTAACTCGCGGTTGCGGTTCTTTTAGTTTTCATATCATCCGCAAGCTACACATTTTAAACATGGTTTATGTAAGAGCTAAGCCGACCTTGGTTCTATATAGTTTTTTTTTTTTTTATACAACTGAAGTGGCATCCAAGCGTACGGCCCACAAGATGGTAAGCGGTTACCGCAGCCTATGGACGCTTGCAATACCAGAGGTATCACTCGCGGGTTGCCACCTTGAGGCTAAGAACGAAAGCCTCATTTTCTCTCGTTCCGTCTTACTTGCGTTCACTATCAATGAAATGACCAACCTTTAGCTTCTCCCTGGCAACCCGTAAAGTCTCGTAATTTTCAGCCAATTAACAATTTGCATTAAAACTTAACCAAACTTAGTTAAGTAGCCTTTGTGTAGCTTCAGCAGAGGTGGAAGGTAAAGATCTAACCTTATTTCCAATTTATTTTTAATCCTATATAATAAATGATTTTTATGCTCTGTTACACAATAATGCGCTTTATTATACTGCAACAACCTTAAACTAATTCAAAACAACATTTAGATTAACATTTTAGTTTGGAAAAGTATTATAATCTATGGTTATCTAAGTACAGCATCTGAAACCAAGTTATGAACCCAGCCTTATGGTTTTAGATGCTCTACCAGTGTTTTCTGATAGCAGACTACCGTTATAAAACGACCGTTATATTGAAAATGTAGTAAGAAACATTCACTAATTATGATCGTTTTAGTAAGACCACTATTCTAAAAAACTCTGGCTTCTCGAAACTAGACACACTTTTCCCAAGAAAGTCTACGCTACGCAGTAACATCGTTAATTTTAGATATTCAGACACGTTTTTCATTAATTTTTTTTACTAGGTAATACAAATTGACGGCTAAACTATGTTTAAACTTGGTATAAATAATTAGGATAGAGTTTAAAAAGTCTTAAAACCACAAGCGTATCTTGCTTCATCAGTAATGTACAAGTTAAATAATTGTTTAAACCTTAGAATGACTAAAACACACATAGTTTTACAATATTTAAAATAGATGCACCACATGCTTAGCTCTATAGCTCCATTATCGTAAGAAAGGGTCCGGAAGAGAAAGAGTAGGATATCTCACTCACACTAGTGATGACAGGGGAAACTTATGATTCGCAATCGTGGCAAGGCACGGCCCTCTTCTTTCTACTTTCTCCTTCCTCCTCCACTTCGTTGAGCTCCTCACTGTCCCTGCCGAGCCGGATGAAGTGGTCACGAGCCCTGCTTTTCCTCATAGGAAGATTGACAGCCAGTTCTGACGGTTCATACGCCTCATTTGCCGATTTTCCAAACCTTACAAAAGCAGGGTCTCGTCCGAATCTGACAAAACTGGCGGATTTTTTGGCAGGAGCTTCGAAGTCCTCGTTGTATGCTCTGAGGAGTGTGAGCAGGTCATCTGTAGTGAGGGTTAGAGGCTGGGAGCGGCCGAAGCGGAGGAAGCTGTTCCCTCTTATAGAGGGTCGTTCAAAAACCTCTCGAAGGTCAGCCGCGGAAGGCTCTGCTGGATATGATCGGCCAAACCTGATGAAAAATGTTTTATTAGATTTTCAATTGTTAGTATCATTGTAACACCCTTTTAATATTCCAACATTTTAGACCATGTCTTCTCAAGTTAAAGTGATTGGGTCTTGATTCACCCAATGCAGATTGTAAGCAGGACCATTCATTTTTCAGCATATACGAGTAAAGTGCTAGATATAGTTTTTTTTTTATGTCAGAAAGTGACAAGACAATCAAGGCACCCACCTGATGTTAAGCACCACGCCTTACTATTACAGATGCAGTGCCATCCAAAGCTTAAAATTTTTAAGTGTTTGCGTGGCACTGCACTGCGCTTGTCATCCCGAGACATTGTTGTCTCTTTCGCCCAGTAATTTCACTTGCTACAGTACCCTTCAAACCTAAACACTTACTTGCACACTGCTGCTTGTAGGTAGAATATCTGAAACTGCGGTGGTACCCACCAAGACGCACTCTTGCTGAAGAGTCCTACCACCAGGTGAATTCTGTCAGTTCCGTCATAAAACAAAATACCTAAAAGCTGAATCAAAGTTTACCTGATCATACTCCTGTCGATAGCGCTCCGTCTCCTGGCTTCCAGGTCTGGAGAGCGCCTGACCGGCACCGCAGCAGCGACGACCAGCCACACTGCTGCCATGCAGATCATGCTCCGAGAACAGCTCATGATGAAGGGGTTCTGGAAAAACACTTTTATTTAAACTTGTTTATGCGGTGCGATAATAATGATTGATTGATTGAAATACTTTACTGCACATGAAAATAGGACAAAAATGAACTTCTTGATAAAGATCACCAATGTAAATGACGATTACATGCAACGTTAATAAAGTATGATTTTCATTGAGTCAGTAGCAAAGTGCTGACTCTGACTCCAAATACGAGATAAGTCAGTGCTGACCCGCTACTAACCTAATGTAAACGCTGTCCGGTCAGTGTTGACTTCAAATTTTTGCTTACTGATCGTTTGTAAACAGAGAAAGTCAGTTTTTAAAAGTCAGCACTGTCTTCATTTGGAGTCAGTCACTGACCCAATGTAAATCGGTTTAAAATGATTGAGGACCTACGACCGTTTATTATTATATAGCTTGCGACAAAAATAAATGATTCTAAAAATGTTCTCGGTTCTACTGAATAATTTTGTAGCATGTGTACCTAGATACTACACCGAGTCATGAAAGAACCAAACTGCAAAATACACGCAACCACGAGTTTTACAACCAGAACACGAATAACCACACAAATACTGCATTAGGTAGAACAACTATTTCCAGCTTGCTAACAAAATGTCGACAATCTAAGTGAATCACGTGGATTGGCGTATTGTGGGGTTTCGCGAGACATATTCGCGCCGACTGGATAATCTTAACTTACTAACTAAAATTTGATGAAATCATTTACTTGTTTAAAAAAAGTAAAGTAAGTAAGTTCGTATGAGTCAGTGGTCAACTCTGACGGAGTTAATAAGCCGCCCGAAGGCCTAAAGAAAAGTTCTCATAAAATTATTTATAAATTAATTTATTTAATTTATTAAATTAATCATTATTTTATAAATAAGCCATCATAAAATTAATCGTTTCTGTCGCGTTAGACTCGTAAACTTTCATCAATTATCCCAAAAAATATCTAAATTCAGTCGGGACTTTTTTTATGTAAGAAGAGACTTTGATGCGATTGATAACTGGTATTAACAACACTGGTAATATACATCAAATGTATATTACACATCATTAAGTCAATTTTCGAAACACTGTTGTCGAACAGAAAAGTAAAACTGTGACATTTGTTGTTTAAACCCTCTTGGATTATACATCCTTCTTAAAAATGCTCGGTCAAAGTCAAATACAAAACGTAGGTCACTGGTCTTTATTTTCCTGTCCTGCCATAAACCCTAAATACCGCTGTATTATTTATTCTCTACTCAGTATTGTTACGGTCTGTCCTCTGGAGCATTTATCACCTTGTCTCTTTGAATAACCTTTTTATTTCTCCTGGAAACTGCAAACGTGGACAATAAAGAAGTTAATATTATCTGTCGTCTGAGAAACTGTAGTTGAAGTAATTTTTGCTGTTTTACATAAAACAGAATAAAGTTGAATATCGCGAATTACTAAGATATTATGAATATAAATGAAATGAAATGAAATTCTTTACTGTAGAGGTAAGAGTACAAATGGTACCAGTTGCAAAACGGAAATAATATTATTTTGGTGTTTTGCAACTCACACCATTCGGTACCTTCGGTAGCACATGAGACTAGATCTAAGTCTCAGGATGGCAACGCGCTAGTGTTTTTTTTTTATACAACTGAAGTAATAACCAAGCGTACGGCCTGCAAGATGGTAAGCGGTTACCTCAACCTATGGACGCTTGCAATACCAGACCATACAACGGAACACAGCAATGTGAGCATTACTGCTTGGCGGCAGAAATAGGTATGGTGGTAGTCTTTCCCCGGACGAGCTCTATCACAAAGAACTCTATTGCTCTTAATATCTAATAACTCTCTTTTTGATAAATCTAATCTCTAATCTGATATCTCTGATGTTGCAAGCGTATAATAAGCTACTGTGTCGTTGGAAACAAACAAACTCTTTATTTATCTATCTATGCTAGTAAAACTACACACGGTAACAAACGAAACAAAAGTTTGCATCAAACGAACTTAAACTTTAAAATAATAAATGTAACTTTTAACTTTCAGTATTCTAATAAAAATTGTTTATTGTTGTTTTCAAAGTCCAAAATAACATCAATAACTGGTAACAAAATTATTATAAACAAACTTTTGTTGGTACTTTTTATCAGTGACGGATGAATGGCGTTCAACTTTAACTTATCCTAGGATTAATGTTAACAGAGCTGTAATAAATGGTATCAATTAATTCCTACCATATAAAGCTCCTAATTTTTTTTTTTTCTTTTTTTTTACATAGGACCCACTTTTATTCTTGGCATGAGCCTCACCTAGTTCGATTGGCACCACAATGAAGCTTTATGATGAAGAGGAATCATCAAAAAAAAGCTAGGAACCCAGCCGGGTTTGTTGCTAGATTCTTCTAGGCTGGGGCGCGTGGAACTGGCGTAAATTCACCTAGCTTTAAGACGTTTCAAAATGATCCTTCTGATATTATTGATTATATATTTTTAACTTTTTTTACTTTACTTCCAGTCGGTATATTTATTTATTTGTAATTGTTAAACATTGGTCAACTGATTTTAGCTCATTTTCAGAATAGAAGGCTGATTATATCAATAAATAATCAACGTGTGACGTTCTATTCAGTTACAACTCTAGTTCAGTTCCTGGCAATTTTATACCCAAAAATATATTCTATCAAACTGATGGGCAAAACAAAACACTCGATTGATCGTTGGCTTTAGCTAAAATGTACGTAACCATAGCTGAATTGTAATTCTTTATAGTAAAGAACAAAAAAACAAAGATGAAAACCTTTTTACCTAGTGGTAGGCCTCTTCAGCAAGAGTCCGTCTCGGTGGGTACCACCGCAGTGTCAGATATTCTACCTCCAAGCAGTAGTGTGCAAGCATTACTGTGTTTAGGTTTGAAGGGCACTGATAGCAAGTGAAATTACTGGGCGAAAGAGACAATGTCTCGGGGCAATAAGTGCAGTGCAGTGCCACGCAAACACCCTTGATTGTCTTGTCATTTGCTGACATAAAAAAATAGCAGTTATAAAAAAAATAGCAGTTTTTTTGCCACGTTTGTTTAATAAATAATAATAAATAATTAAGTAATGCTGGAAAATCCACACAGCATCATCTAGCCCCAAGGTAAGCTGCTGTTAAACAGAGCTGTATTATGGGTACTAGGTGACTGATATACTTAATACAATACAATACATAGATAGGCTATTTTTGTTTTTATAGTGTTAACCATCACACTAGGGGAATACTAAAGATTATAATATCCCAAAAATAAATAATTTTTGGGATATTATAATCTTTAATACATAGATAGATATATTTTATTATACATATAAAATACCCAGAACACCCGAAACAATTATTTGTAGATCGTATAAACATTTGTTCCGAGGCGGGAATCGAAGCTCCGCGTCGCAGGCGGACCTTCGCCCGTGCCACATCGGTCGCCAATCGATTGAAAAGTTTGTAGTAAGTAGAATTTCCCTCTTGTTCTTATAAAATAAGCATTCTATTTTCCATTCAATAATCAACCTCATTAAGCTCTGTGGTTCATTTCATTCGTTTCCGGCGGCGATACAAAATGAGCGGGGACGACAGACGGACAGACAATAGCGCTCGAGGTTTATAATACGGTTAAAATGTACGGTACAGACCGTACAAACTAAGGATCGTACCGGTTGAGCGGGCTATGTGACAATGCTATAAACTTGTACAGGCAGCATCAAAAGTAAGTGACATGAATCTAGCTTTCAAAACTTGTTATCAATATTTTATTATAATTATGTTGTGCAACATTATTTATAAATTACCTGATATTAATATTATTTTGAAAACAGAACTAACATAATACTAAGTTATTTCGAACAATCCTGTGCCAGTTTAACTATTGAGTTTTGAAATAAGAACAGTCAGATATTTTTTATTTACTGTCCTAAGACAATAATTTAGTAATAAAAGTGCTGCTTGTGTATGAAAATGGATACTCATTTTGAATTGAACAGTGTTTAATTCGACTTTTTTGATATATTTAGTCATACTTAACATAATTATGAAATAAAAACTGATAATACATTTGAAAAGCTAGATTCATGTCAGTTACTTTTGTTGCTGACTGGACATCTCAATGGGTATCGCATAGTAGGTATCGTCTTTTGTAACAAATCTCATGGCTTATTCAGGATAATTATATGACTTGGGATAAAATCACAGCTATGTTGGTTTCAATAGTTTTCGAATAATAGTTTTAAAAATAATTAATCTAAAACAGTTTTTGTAAAAGAAATTATTTTATTTTGTTATGATTTATTAAGCATTTTAAAATTAAACCAAATAATAACTCAATAAGTATTTCTTTTGCGTCTAGACGTAGCCTAATATAATAAGATACATAATGACTTGTAGTAGAAAAAGTTTTCCACTTGGAAAAAGTTAAAGCTCCTTGTAAGTTTGTCGCTCGCCAATTTGCATGGTGACTTGTGTTTTTATTATCATAATAATGATTTATTATGCTAAATATCAATCATGTTTAAACTATCTTTTTAAAATTACGACCTTGGAGGCGCGGTGAGCTAGTATCCGGTTAAAAAGCGAAAGATTTCGGGTTCGATTCCTGCCTTGGAACAAATGTTTGTACGATCTTTGTTCCAGGTCTGCCCCCCTACCATGAACTCTTATAGCGATTCAAATGAAGACCTAAACTAAATTGACAAAAATGTTTGTACCATGGTACACACAAGACAGACGAGAGTGGCGTATTAGAGAAGCGGCCTATACCTATCAGTGGGAACCAATTGGTTTATTAGATATAGATAGTTAAGTAATGCATTAACAGACCCGAAATATATATTTGCAAATCATGCAAACATGTCCTGCAGCTAGGATCGAACCCACCTCTCGTTTCGCAACCGTGCACTAACCTACCATGCCACCACGGTCGTGATAATGTAAAATTGATATTTTAAAGTTAAATTCACTCATAAATGTTTAGTGTCCGGCCGACGACGGCCCGAAGACAATTTCAAAACAGCAATGTTCAAAATTTTTGAGCTCATTACCGTTAAATTAAATGAAGTCTTTGTACTGAATTTCTACACTTTTCTTTATTCATTCGGCTTCCGGTGACGGCGGCGGGAGGCCTTCATAGCTCTTATCAATTACACGTTGCTTGTTTTATAAGGACTTGTACCGTATAAATTTAGTGATCAACTGCGTTTCAACATTTTCGATGATGACTTTATAATTTTTGTTATATAAATAAAGGTGCCGATGTGCTACGCGATACTTAAATAAGTACTCGATTATTGAAAAACAAAAAAATACTTGTTCCAACCGTATCAGTAGGTGTAGTGGGTTAGTACTCAAACATTGGAAATATTAAAAGGCTGACGATGATGATGATGTTGATGAAGTGCTATTATTTAAGTAGATAAGTGCCAAAAAAAAAAAAACAAAATACGCAGCAAAATTCCTAGAAATCCAGTAAAAAGGTAAAACTAATAGAAAACCAGTATATCAGTAAAATAACCAATATGTTATAACAGTAAATACTAGGAACCTTTTGTAGCACTCCAAGAAATTCAATCTTACTTACTTAAATCTTACAAACGCCAGTTGACCATAAAGTACCTACCGATAAAATCTATACATATAAAATCTTTACGGTACCGACTGACAAAGTCAAACATCAAGCCTAAACCGTAAGTCACAGAGACCTATAATTTGGGTGCGTTTTTTGTATAATTGGGTATAATTTGGGTGCACTGTTTATGAGTGAAAAACTCTCATGCCCTTATAACAAAAAAAACTGTAATTTTAGCGGCTTTCTAAATATTGTTTTTCCTCAAGCAAAGTTTATAGGCGAAAGACGTCTCGGAGTGCAGTGCCACGCATAAATTTAAAACTTAAAGCACTATTTAACTATTTATTGGCACTATTTCTGTTAAGGTCAGGCAGGCAGGCGACTTGACCGTCTTGTGACTTGCTGACATAAACGAGTGAAACCTCGCGGGTCAGCTAGTAAATATATAAAATAAAGAGATACGACAGACAAGGTCAGTACGACAGACCTGGTGGCGCCGTGACGCTCGCTCCACTGCGCTATGCGACGGGTTGCGCAGCACTTAGCCTTATGTCGCGAGAAAATTTAGAAAGCTAGATTTAAGTTTTCAACTTTCAATTCAAACTCGGTATGGTAGAAATAGATTTTAACCATACCTATTTCTGCCGCCAAGCAGTATTGCACGCATTGCTGTGTTCCGGTTCGAATGGTATGGTTTTCCGGTGAAATTTCAAAAGATTAAAGAATTCCGATGCCGTAGCGTAAAAAACCCGTATACATAGTTCCAAGTCAGGGAGCAAGTAACAGTTATTTAAATCATTGTTACTGCTACCAGCCTCTACAACAAAAGACACTCCACAAAGACAGATTAACGTCTGCGCTAGAGATCGGATTGTGCCATAAACTGTACACTTTCCAACAGAGATATATATGAACCTTTGTAAGGAACCAAGGAGTATACAGGCACCGGACGCGAAACCAGAGAATATAAAAGGCTTTCGTGCTTTAACGCATAGCCTAATCCATAAGTACTATAAATATATTTGGGTACATAACTCTTATGGTGTAGGGATGCATTAGAAAAAAAACACCCGAAATTCTACTACTAGAGGACGCAGTGGCAAGATTAAGCTTGTAAATAAAACTCAACGCGGACATTACTTACTTATTTACTTACTTAACGAGGACAAAGAAACGAGGTGTTTCGAGGAAGGTGAAGAGGAGTACATATAATTTAAGCCCCCGTGCAAAGCAGGGGCGGGTGACTTATTTATTTAGTTGTCTAAAATCACTAGTGAAAAAAGTATAATTGTGTACATTTCAATATTGTCGATGTAACTTTGAAACATAACTTAACATACCCACCACACCACATACATACTCTTGACCCAACACAAAGATATTTGCAGATCATGCAAACGCTTATCCCGCAACGGGAATCAAACCCGGAACCTTTCACTTCTCAACCGGGCACTTTCGCGCCGCGCTATTGAGGTCATCAATAACTAAACACCATTTCAAATATATTGGTTCGTTGCCAAATATATACTTATGGTCTAGAAGTTGAATATCTCTAGTCAACCACCCTTCAGTTAACATTATCGCCAATAAATACGGGAATAAACTTTGACATCCGGATCCGATTGATACGGTTCTGGTTTTCCGATCTCGGGTGCGTACTGCGTAACCCTAATTATGTGTTATCTGAGGTTCAGTATTCAAAACACCCACACTACTTCGGTGCTTCGGTTTACCTCATTCTGTTTGGTTATTGCTAATTTAATTGTTGCAACTTAATCTGTATGGAATAAAAGCGAACCGATATCGCGTGGGTACGCGGTGTTTCGTTCATACTAGAAAAGGCGATATCGTTAACTTACTTGACTTACGTAAATACGTTTTGGGTACTTTCTATTCGGGTGCCATGCGGTAAAGCCGTAGACTCGTAAATACGTGGACAACTCACGACTCTGAATACCAGTGTTAGTAGGTACAATAGGTACGTGTAGAATATGTATTTCGCCTTATTTTTAATCGATTTAAAAAGAAGGAGGTTCTCAATTTGACTGTGTATATTTTTTGTATAATACGCAGTTATTATATAGAATTTGATTCAGCGCTTGAAAAAAAATAGCTATAATTTTAAGCATATTTTTTTCTTAAAATTAACTTTAATATAACAACAAATTGATGGATCTACGGAGGTGCTACGACGTAGCAAACGTTGCTACGTCGTAGCGTGGAAAAAGTAATTTGGTATAAAAACAAAATGGTCGTTTTAAAGGTGGTTATGACGTCATAACTAGAAAGAAAGTTAACACTGCAGTGTCAGATATTCTGCCTGAGCGCAGTGCAGTGCAATGCAAAACTTAAAACATTTGAGCGATAATATTGCAACTGCTTTTTTACTTTTACCAAAACGGCTCATATGCACCAATTACACAAATTAAAGATTAAAAATATATTACAAATTGACATTTAATACATGAATTACTCATAATTTCAAGGGCTATGGTCAGACGGCTTGACCGTCTCACAAATTCTAACAAAACATACAAAGTAAGTAAAAGATTTACGTTGTGCTCACGTAAATACGTATTACGTCGGCACGTGTTTATCGTACGATCTTGACGTGTCGTTAGCCTACTTCAAGACAAACCGTAGTCTTTAAAATAAGAATCTCGAGTTGTATGGTACGCTTGGTGCACTTCATAATCAATGAAAAAAAAATAATGCACGTGACATAGGCCTCCCCAAGAATGGTACGATGAACGTTCATGTGCCACCCTCAACTTCCAGCCGCTACAATGTCATCGGTTCAGCAAGTGCCTTCCTTCGACTTTAGAGGCTATTGTGATATTAGCTTGCAATCGATTTCACTAGGTTTGAATCAAAAACTGACGTATTTTGTATAGTTATTGACAGGTTGTGGGTAGTGATTTAAAAAAAAATCAGGCCATGACAGAGGCCACGCGAATCCCATCCCATTTCAAAGTTGACTTTGAAAAAGCCGGGACTGACTGCCTAACATGCCCTCCGAAGCACGGGAACGTTCAGTTAAAATTGCTAATGGCGGTCACCCATCCAAATAGTGACTACGCAGAACAGTGCTTAACTTCGTTGATCTGTTAAGAACAACTTAGCCAGCTACGTCAACCTGAAGCTTACGTGCAGCGAGCGACACGCAAGCGTCACGCGTACGTGTGTTAGTTTGACTTTGTTTAAACAGTACTTATACCCTTTTTGATTTTTTTATTTTTCATTTCCTGTTACTTTTAATAATTTTAAATCGTTTAAACTTTGACATCCGGATCCGATTGATACGGTTCTGGTTTTCCGATCTCGGGTGCGTACTGCGTAACCCTAATTATGTGTTATCTGAGGTTCAGTATTCAAAACACCCACACTACTTCGGTGCTTCGGTTTACCTCATTCTGTTTGGTTATTGCTAATTTAATTGTTGCAACTTAATCTGTATGGAATAAAAGCGAACCGATATCGCGTGGGTACGCGGTGTTTCGTTCATACTAGAAAAGGCGATATCGTTAACTTACTTGACTTACGTAAATACGTTTTGGGTACTTTCTATTCGGGTGCCATGCGGTAAAGCCGTAGACTCGTAAATACGTGGACAACTCACGACTCTGAATACCAGTGTTAGTAGGTACAATAGGTACGTGTAGAATATGTATTTCGCCTTATTTTTAATCGATTTAAAAAGAAGGAGGTTCTCAATTTGACTGTGTATATTTTTTGTATAATACGCAGTTATTATATAGAATTTGATTCAGCGCTTGAAAAAAAATAGCTATAATTTTAAGCATATTTTTTTCTTAAAATTAACTTTAATATAACAACAAATTGATGGATCTACGGAGGTGCTACGACGTAGCAAACGTTGCTACGTCGTAGCGTGGAAAAAGTAATTTGGTATAAAAACAAAATGGTCGTTTTAAAGGTGGTTATGACGTCATAACTAGAAAGAAAGTTAACACTGCAGTGTCAGATATTCTGCCTGAGCGCAGTGCAGTGCAATGCAAAACTTAAAACATTTGAGCGATAATATTGCAACTGCTTTTTTACTTTTACCAAAACGGCTCATATGCACCAATTACACAAATTAAAGATTAAAAATATATTACAAATTGACATTTAATACATGAATTACTCATAATTTCAAGGGCTATGGTCAGACGGCTTGACCGTCTCACAAATTCTAACAAAACATACAAAGTAAGTAAAAGATTTACGTTGTGCTCACGTAAATACGTATTACGTCGGCACGTGTTTATCGTACGATCTTGACGTGTCGTTAGCCTACTTCAAGACAAACCGTAGTCTTTAAAATAAGAATCTCGAGTTGTATGGTACGCTTGGTGCACTTCATAATCAATGAAAAAAAAATAATGCACGTGACATAGGCCTCCCCAAGAATGGTACGATGAACGTTCATGTGCCACCCTCAACTTCCAGCCGCTACAATGTCATCGGTTCAGCAAGTGCCTTCCTTCGACTTTAGAGGCTATTGTGATATTAGCTTGCAATCGATTTCACTAGGTTTGAATCAAAAACTGACGTATTTTGTATAGTTATTGACAGGTTGTGGGTAGTGATTTAAAAAAAAATCAGGCCATGACAGAGGCCACGCGAATCCCATCCCATTTCAAAGTTGACTTTGAAAAAGCCGGGACTGACTGCCTAACATGCCCTCCGAAGCACGGGAACGTTCAGTTAAAATTGCTAATGGCGGTCACCCATCCAAATAGTGACTACGCAGAACAGTGCTTAACTTCGTTGATCTGTTAAGAACAACTTAGCCAGCTACGTCAACCTGAAGCTTACGTGCAGCGAGCGACACGCAAGCGTCACGCGTACGTGTGTTAGTTTGACTTTGTTTAAACAGTACTTATACCCTTTTTGATTTTTTTATTTTTCATTTCCTGTTACTTTTAATAATTTTAAATCGTTTACACGCGTGACTTGTGCGCTTTTACGTTACACTAAAATCAGGTCCAGTCCGGTTTTAGTGTCCATTTTCCAGACATATATATGTATAGAAAGTACTTAAAGTTTTTTTTTTTTTATACTACTAAAGTGGCAACCAAGCGTATTACCCACTTGATGGTCAGCGGTTACCGTAGCCTATGAACGCATGCAACATAATAGATATCACTTGCGTGTTACCACCCTGAGACGTTAGATGGAAAGTCTCTTGTGCCTGTAATTTCACCGGAAACTATACCCTTCGAACCGGAACACAGCAATGCAAGCATTACTGCTTGGCGGTAGAAATAGGTATGGTGGTAGTCCTTCACCGGACGAGCTCTATCACAAAGAACTCTACTACTCTTGTTCATCCAGTTCATCTAGAAAGGAAATCTTTATTCTGAATAAAGCTGGATATTACTTTTTTAATCCAACTTCCGTTGTTGTGTTCGTCTATAGCTACTGAAACACTTAGTTGGAAACATCACAATATTTTAAATTTATTTATCTTATTTACAGGCTGAACGCCCACTAGATGCTTCAGCCTGGGCACCTAGCTACTGGGAAACTGGCCTACTATCAAGCGAGAATACATGCACTATTTTATTATTTTAGATCAAGTATTTTTTCATTGGCAAACTGGCCTACTATCAAGCGAGAATACGTCATGCACTGTTTTACTATTTTAGACAAAGTATTTTTTTCATTTTTTTATTATTTTCATAACCCACCACACAGAACCAATGCGGATTAGTGAATGGCACGTGTCTTATAATTTTATTTTTTTCATACCGGTTTCCTCACGATATTACATTTTTTCCGAATAAAAATGGTCTATTGGCATTTATTATTATTAAATTTATTTATTCCTCTAGACTCGGTTTCAATCCGGTTTCAATCCGTGAACTGTCAGCTGTTATATTCAATCAAAATACGTCAGTTTTTGATTGCAACTGAATTCCATAATCGCTCCTCAGTTCTCACAACAAATGTATGATAAAAGGTAGACGCTCGTGAAACAGTTGGCCCGTGAGCGCCTAAATATGCTTACGTCTAGCCTTTTCCTTGTCGTTTGATTAGATTATGCTTGTATTTTGAGTTGTGAGGTGAGGGCTTTTTCACTCACTTAACTAATATTTTGAGTTAGCGACTATCTGAGCTGAGATAAAATATGTCACCATCCGTCACCATCTGACACACCATCATCACTATCATGGTTCTAGAAAGCTTTTATTGTCTTTCATTATTGGTGCATAATATTCAAGCAATAATGAAATATCCTGTATAGCCATAGTTCGATCGTTCGTTCGTTCGTTCGTATGAGTCAGTGGCCAACTCTGATGCCAGAGTTTCTAGGCCGCCCGAAGGCCTCTGTCATGGCCTAAAAACTTTGAAAAAGCCGGGACCGACTGCTTAACGTGCCCTCCAAAGCACGTACAAGCCATAGTACCTATATCCGAAATAAAAATTTAAAAATTTCATGTCCTCAAGTAATATTAGGATTGTAACTTTTCCTAATGAGATCATTACTATTACTATAAGATGATATATTAGATATACTAGAGATGATTACTATTTTAATAACCAATTTTACTAGCGTTATTTTTTTTTTACCATGCCCTGTTATCATGTCAGCTTTTTATTGATCCTACGGCTGGAACACTAGCCTATTCTCGACCAAGAGACCTAATAACTATTTCAATATCTTATCCACTGTTTAACTACATGTATTTTATCTAAAGATATTTTTTACCCAGCAAATACGTCTCACATGTTGAAACTACAAGCTTCTAAGTAGGATTTCAAACAAGTCATACGCAATATATTTTTCCCTAGTGAAATTTTTTCGTCCCGTTCTTTTCAACTCTTCAGAAATACACTTTTGTTTCTGCTCGTGGCGGATGAATAAATTCTTCGAATCTAAGTAGATTGTGTTATTTAGATGCAGATTTGATTTCGCTTCTGGACTTGAGGGTCCGTTGAATGTATCAGTTATTACTTTCTGTTTCTGATATTTTACAAAGGAAGGAAATTTAGGATTATTATCTTCATTTATTTTCATGACGAAAACATCTTGAGGAAACCAGCTTAACCAAGAACTAAGAATTTGTATGTCATACTATCCACCAATCCGCATTGAGCCGCGTGGTGGATTACGACCTAATCACTCTCGCTTGAGAGTAGTCCAGTGTCTTAAGAGTGGAAACATTCAAAGACTGTCTGTGTAACTGCTAAAACGAAACATCTATATAAATTTTAATAAAATCCAAAATTATATGCATCGAACAACTTTTGAAAGTCTGATATTTACGTTTAAAATTTATTTAGTAGCAACAAATTGCAGAAAACAATGCTCAAAACAGTCTTCACAATAGTATTCTTCAATAAGTGAAGAATAAAGGTCAAAGTTCCGTGTCACGGTGTCAGAAGACATTATCAATGCTACGGAAGTAGCCTCGACCCTATTCTTGTCATCTGACTTGAGACTGAGCTTGAGACAATGCTGCTTAATGTTTATATTATTACTAGCTGCGTCCCGCGAAGTTACCTGCGGTTAAACAATGTTTTATACCACGGGAACCCGGGATGAAATGAAGCTTATATTCCAGACCATAATCTATGCCTCTGCCAATTTTCTTAGAGATCCGTACAGTCGTTTGAGCATGATGCAAACAAACATCCAACCAAACTTACTTTTTTTAATACGAGTCTTATTAAGATTAAAAAAAAACATCTGAATCATCTGCAATACATGTTAAGGCCGATGATAATGATTATTAACCTCCTAAGGCCTAGGGAAAAAATGACATTTTTTTTTTTTTGTTTTTATACAACTGAAGTGGCAACCAAGCGTACGGCCCACAAGATGGTAAGCGGTTACCGCAGCCTATGGACGCTTGCAATACCAGAGGTATCACTCGCGGGTTGCCACCTTGAGGCTAAGCCTCATGTGCCAGTAATTTCACCGGAAACCATACCCTTCACACCGGAACACAGCAATGCGAGCATTACTGCTTGGCGGCAGAAATAGGTATGGCGGTATTCCTTCCCCGGACGAGCTCTATCACAGAGAACTCTACTACTCTTCATACATGTTCCAAAGTAACGCCTAATGTCGACCGAGAACTGAATAGACACAATGCTTACCGCCCAGACCAAAAAGAACTGATTTAAGGTTAAGATTTTTAAACTATTAATACTAATTCGAAAGTTTAAATGAATTTGTTATTCAATCACGCCAAAACTGCTGAAAGATTAAATTTAGCACAGAGATAGATCATATTAGCTTGGAAAAGCACGTAGGCTACTTTTTATTTTGGATAGAAAAACGGTTCCAGTGGTAACCGAGTGAAATCGCGGGGCACAGCAAGTTACAATATCTTTGGTGTACCACAATGGCATTGGTCACCATTGAGCCGCATTGCGCAATTCTTCTGAAAGCAATTCCTTTCCCACATTCCTATTTTTATGCTATTCCTTATTTGTGAGCCATTTTACTAAACTTCATAGATAAACTGTAAATAGATTCAATTTAGAGTATGATTTTTAAGCGCAAAGCGATAGCATAATACTGCATATGAAACCACGGAACACCGCTAGTAATGTTATTAATCTCAATATTTGTGCTTTGTTCTTCTTGCTCAAACCGGCTGACCGCATTTGAATAAAACATGGCTAATAAATAGCTTATACCCTGGTTTATCATTTAAATTATCCTGGAAACATTTAATGTTTCCATGGGATAACAGAAGTTTAACCGTGTGTGAAGCCGCAGGGCGCAGGTACTAATTTAATAAATTCATTCACATGCACTACGCGCGTAGGCAAATGAGAGCCTCTGCTGAGACACTAGCCCACTCACTAACGAGAATTATTTCATTTCATTTTGTATTTCATTTCATTTATTTCATGCTCAGTGTACATTCAGCTTAGGTCAAAAATGTATGAGTATAGTGTATAGTGCCTTTAGTTTCAGTTTCTACGCAAAAAGCTATTCTATTCTACTAGATAGATAGATATAATATATAGATACTACCAGATCGTATACTACTTTTTATCTAGGGACCTACCTACTTACCACGTAAGTGAAGCTGCAGGTAAAAGTTAGTGTTAGATATTTCACAAACGATCAAGCAAACCGCTACACGTCCTTAAAAGATCTTATTTACGACGTTATTACGTTTATTTGATGGTAAAAATGTATTTAAGATTAAATCATATAAATGAAACGACTTGTAAAGGAAAATGTCTCTAGAAAGTCATAACCGTCTCGAGGTTTAAACCTTGGACATCCGATTAATGTGATTACTTTGGATAAACGGTATTGGAGACATGGTATGAATGAAGTTGGTACAGATTTTTACTCTAGAAGTACTTACTCGTAATTTTTTGGTGGTTCACCCATTTTACCGCGTTAAACTTCGCTTAGGTTTTTCATCAAAATCATTAGTCGAGTCGAGCAACATCTCTTGCTCAATATCGAACTGTGATCCAATAAATTTTTGAAAAATACAAAAACCAAATTCAAACTTTAAAAAAGTTTCCATTAGTGTGGAGATACAAAAGAATGTAGTTATTTTTAAAATGTTTCCTTCTGAACTCTAAAATACCTAAATGTCATTAGACAGTGTAGACAGTGTAATACTGTCTAATGACATTTAGGTATTTTAGAGTTCAGAAGGAAACATTTTAAAAATAACTACATTCTTTTTAGAATTAGACAGTGTAATACTGTCTAATGACATTTAGGTATTTTAGAGTTCAGAAGGAAACATTTTAAAAATAACTACATTCTTTTACATACATAAAATCTAAGTACATACATACATACATAAAATCAGGCCTGTATCCGGTAGGGGTAGGCAGAGACCACGGATTTCCATTTGCTACGATCCTGACACACCTATTTTGCTTCATTTACTCTCATCACATTCTTCATACACGTAATGACAAACATAAAAAAACCAGTCGAATTGATAACCTCCGCTTTTGAAGTCACTTAAAAACACTATTTTCTTCTTTGTCTATAACAATGTGTTTCTAGTTAACAGTCTTGCAAACGAGCAGTAACCGCGAAACCTGATCCCTATTAGCTTTGCTGTTGAGCTCTGCTTACAGGGTGAAAGGTTATTGTCTGGTGGTAAACTTGATTTTATGCAAAGGCAACTAACATAGCTTACTAGTTATGCTATACTTCGTAACTAGGAGCGCTCGTGATGTAACTGGCTAAGATGTTCCAGTTCAACAAGGTTAAGCACTGTTCCGCGTAGTAACCATTTGGTTGGGTGACCACCTGTGCCAATTTCAACCGAGCACTCCTGTGCGGAGGGCAGGTTAAACAGTCGGTCCCGGCTTTCTCAAAGTTGTCAGGCCATGTCTGTCATAGAATAGAATAGAATAGAATATAATAGAATATAATTTATTTCAGTAAATGATAGGAAGCTTCAGTATACACCAAAACGCTTGAGTGTCATGGCCTGACATGGCCTTTGGGCTGGGCAAAACTCTGTCGCCAGAGTTGGCTCATATGAACTTACTCACAGGCAACTATCATCCTTTAGTTTTCCGTTACGCACGCATTGCGTCATCCGCGTTTTACACCCCGCACCCCTGTAAAGTCAGGGATTTGTCTGAGTTACTTGGTTTGCCTTTAAGGTTCGCACCCCTATAAAATGTAAAAGTAGGCAAACGTCTGAGTTACTTGGTTTTTCTGTAGGGTTTTCAGTTGCGAATTTTTTTTACAGTTATAAAAATCAATCTTTTAAGTAGTATTAAAAGTGCAAAAGTTTACAAAAATATGATAATGTTACTCAATCACGCTTGCTGAACCGATTTGGATTAAGATTTATTTAATTACTTTTAATTACTTTAATTTTAATTATTTAATTACTTTTACCTCTATTCGTTTTTATTTTTATTTCTGATTGATTATAATGTAAAAATCTGTATTTTCTTATTTTTCCTAATTTGATGTGTGTACTTATCTTTAATTGATGTTATTGGTTTATCCGTGTTAATTAAAGTAAATAAATAAATACAAAAAAAAAAGATGAAAATATAATTCTAAAACTCTGGAAGACAAACATAATTTATTGGCTACTTTTTAACGTGATACCAGGCGAGCAAAGTCGCGGGCAAAAGCTAGTAAGCGTTTAAAAAAAATTAGGCTCAGCTTGCGTTTGGATGCCTGGTGTAAAAGGTATATTATAATATTATCTTTTGTTACCTGAAATAAAAATAATTTAAGAGTAGTAGAGTTATCTGTGATAGAGCTCGTCCGGGGAAGGACTACCACCATACCTATTTCTGCCGCCAAGCAGTAATGCTCGCATTGCTGTGTTCCGGTGTGAAGAGTATGGTTTCCGGTGAAATTACTGGCACATGAGGCTTTCGATCTTAGCCTCAAGGTGGCAACCCGCGAGTGATACCTTTGGTATTGCAAGCGTCCATAAGCTGCGGTAACCGCTTACGATCTTGTGGGCCGTACGCTTGGTTGCCACTTCAGTTGTATAAAAAAAAAAATAAGTTTATCAGTTCAGATTAAAATATAGTATGGGAACTTTACGATATTCATCATCATATTATCAGCAAATAGACGACCGCTATTGGACATAGGTCTTTTTTTTATTTTATATACCACTAAAGTGGCAACCAAGCGTACGGCCCACTTGATGGTTAGCGGTCACAGTAGCCTATGTACGCTTGCGACATCATAAATGTCACTTCCGTGTTACCAAGTTAAGTTAAGTTTTTATACCTACCTAATTATGTCTTATCTATAGTACCTAAGTATACATCATTATTGTTATAACGAAACCAAGTGTGCCTAGTGTTCCTATGGCCAATAAATATTATGACTATGACTATGATTATGACTATAACTATGACCACCCAGAGACGTTAGATGGAAAGTCTCATGCGCCTGTAATTTCACCGGAAACCATACCCTTCAAACCGGAACACAGCAATGCGAGCATTACTGCTTGGCGGCAGAAATAGGTCTCCACCAAACACTGTCCATCGTTCATCGGTCCACCATGGTAACTTAGGCCATAAGAGAATAGAGAGGCCAACAGAGCTATGTTATTTATACGCACCTACGTAATCAAGACAGCTATTAAGATAAGCCCACGACACAATACACTGTAAATGAACAAAGGTGAGTACATAAAGACATTAGTACCCTTAATAATCCAAGTAATTCAACCCGAATCTATTTAAGTAAAACCCTTCAACCCCTAATCACATTTGCAAGAGGCGAGTAAGTTTTGATGGATGGCCTTATAAGCTGATTCTGGAGGCCTTTCTTTGCAAACTAGTCGGGAACAAGGTGTGACTTGAGCTGCTGAAACTAAAAAGTTGGTGGGCGAAATCGTCTAATCTTTGTCGATCTCCGAACCAGAAAACCAGTGGTTGCTCTGCGAGCAACATTAGCACTGAGCTACGATCTATTTGTGATACCGTGTCGCTGCAGACAATATTTTAATTTTACCTTTTTTTATTTTTATACAACTGAAGTGGCAACCAAGCGTACGGCCCACAAGATGGTAACCGGTTACCGCAGCCTATGGATGCTAGCAATACCAGAGGTATCACTCGCGAATTGCCACCTTGAGGCTAAGATCGAAAGCCTCATGTGCCAGTAATTTCACCGAAAAGCATACCCTTCACACCGGACCACAACAATGCGAGCATTACTGCTTTGCGGAGGAAATAGGTATGGTGGTAGTCCTTCCCTGGTCGAGCTCTATCACAGAGAACTCTACTACTCTTACTATACTTTGTGTTCGTTTTTTTAACCGACTTCCAAATAGAGGAGGTTTTCAATTAGACTGTATATATTTATGTTTGTTACGAGATTTCTCTGCATTGCAGTGTTTTTTTTGTTCCTGTTGACTAAATTTTGAAACACGATTACCGACCCGCGACTATAATTTTATTTAGCTTATATAGTGTACGGCGAATACGGCGATGTACAGAGAGAGAGGTCAGAAGTCAGTTTTTGCTTTTTTAAATTAATTATTTACTTGATGTAAACAAAAATGTGTGTGTTAGAAACAAACAAACGTTTTATAATCTATCTACCTCATTGATGCGGTGAGAGAGTGCCCGAATGAGAAGTGAGAGGTGAAACGCCTAGGGCATAGAGGGGAAAGATGAAGCATAAATGCAAGAAAAATTTAAAGCAAACAATGTTGCGACTTGCGCGACGTCCACTAGTTTGGTTAATAAATTAGCAGGTATTCAGTATATTTTGTAAGATTTATTTTGTATTTTGTAAGTATCTACGACCGATGTGGCGCAGCGGGTGCAGGTCCGCCTGTGACGCGGAGATTGCGGGTTCGATTCCCGCCTCGGGTCAAATGATTGTACGATCTACAAATATTTATTCCACCCGTTCTGGGTATTTTCTATATAAAACAATAAAAAATATCTATCTATGTATTGTATTGTATTAAGTATATATCAGTCATCTAGTACCCATAATACAGCTCTGTTTAACAGCAGCTTACCTTGGGGCTAGGTGATGCTGTGTGGATTGTCCAGCATTATTTATTTATTATTTATACTTACAATTCAGGCCCACTTTTTAGATTTGTTACATTATGCTATTTTGCAACTTATATATAAAAAGTTTTATATTATGACTAGCTGACCTGTTTTAATTTTATCCCTGGCCTGTGACAAATTTTTATTTGTGTGACTAATAATTATCATAAATGTATGAGCAAAATTAGCCAAATCGGTCCAGCCGGTCTCAAATTTAACGGGACAAACGAACATCCATTACATTTTTATTTTTTTATGTTTGGAACCAATTTCTTGAATAATAGGCCCTAATATTGAAGAATATTGAATAAGTAAAGTAAATGTGATGCTGTAAGATATGGAACTACTAATTTGTGGTGGTCAAACAAAATGAACAATTGATAGTATACTCGTAACATAGAAAACTATAGTATGTATACTCTATTAAGTAGGTAGGTACTATAGCACGCACTCCTTTCGACAAAAAGTACAGGGACCAATAAGAGAAACATGAAGTTATTGAACCAATTTACGAAATCGGACCTTAAAAGTGTATAACATTGAGGAAAGCCACCGAAAAAAATAAAGCAACGAATCTACAGGTTTTAAATCAGCCTTTTTATAGGAATTGTATGGAGGTAGTCTTTTAATAAAGGTAGCTGGGTAATATTGTTGTTTAATAACAAGATATTTCGGGAGAACGGTTAATTGGACTCCACAGTACAGAAAAACAGATTTTTAGATTTTTGTAGGTTCTTATAAGTTGTAGACATCATTATTATGCGTAGAATTCACATGGTACACACTTAAAGCGAAGGGTCAACTCATCAATGCAAACGACCACGAAAAAAAAACGCAGCGAATTGAAATACAGTCTATAATTAGCGTGTCGCTTGCAAGAAAAATGTTTAATTGGGATTTTCAGGTACCTAATAAAAATTTAAAATAAAATGTTTTAATAAGTCCGGTAATATTTGTGAAGTATAACTGTAAATTAAAAGTTTTTATCATTGGTTTTGTGTGAACTTTGAACCTTTCATGAGAATTATAAATAGTGATGATCGTTTTTATCCGACTGACACTGCACATGCATGCTCTATGTTATTGTGATTAGCTCATAAATTACGATTATTAAGTCAAAGCACGGGTAGGTTCTTACTGCTAATAAAACATAAAACACTGCATAAAGCAAGCAATCTTCATTCTCCTTGTACACCATATTTTCCAATACAGCCGCCAATAATGTGATTTTGCGAAACATGATCAAGTTAATATTAAAATATACAATGCACAAAGGCTTCTCTGTCAATATTTATAGAGTCCCCATTTTGGTGGTTTATTAGATTGATGATACGGTTTTTGGTATACCTGCATTATGATCTCTACTTATCTCTATTTGTAGATACAAGGAATAAACTAGTAAAGCTTTCCATTTGCTTACCTATTTATTTTGAAGGTATTTTGAAACTGTCGGAAAGCCAATTCCTTCGGTATTCGAAATTTGAAAACGTTCCTGACAAAATTGAAGTCTCCGACCCGACACGTTTCCGACCCTCCTATCCTGGCATGACCACAGAAGTTGATCTAGCTCAACTTCTGTGGGCATGACATGACTGAAAAACAGCGTCTAGTTTTCGGCTATAAGCTGAGTCGTTTCCTTTTCAGTCAACAGTCAGTCAACCATAATGTAATTCGGTTGCAATAAATTTTAATAGGTTTCAATCCAAAACTGACGTGTTTTGTATGAATGTCTTATTCATACAATTGACAGGTTGCTGATTGAAATCGGATTAAAATCAAGTTACGTTGCAGTTTTATACCATTTTTTTATAAGGCGTCTTTTCGATTTTGTGTTCATTTTTATTTATTAGAAAGTATCTGTAATGAGTACAATGCGAGCGACTTTATATTTATATTTTGTCAGGTGAGACGTGTCAACTTGGTGCGTCGCGACATGTCAATTTATCCCTTGAGTCACTTTAGCCCTGACAAAGGTTGACAAACATAACGTACTTACCTCCATATCATTTCTTTCACAAATGGAGTTAGTAAAATAAACATGTAGGTACCCATATATATAAAATATTGCGCTTTATATTGAATATAAAGATAGAAAGAAAGAAGACAAAAGATAATACTTACGAGAGTGCAGGCTTTTTGATCGATTGCAATTAATGGTAAAATTTAGAGGGATCGCGGATTTTAAGTCGCATTCGTGATTTTGAAAAATAGTAAGCGAAGCGAGTTAAATACCGATCAAAAACCATGCCTGATTTATATTTTTTTTTTTATAAAATGACTTTTTTCTATTCTTTCAAAGAGAAAACTCTTTTCTACACTACTACTACAACTCTGTGTGTGCTTTTACTAACCGTGGAGCTCCGAAGGTTTAAAAAAAATATTACGCGAACGCAGTCACGAGAAGTCCTACTAGCCACATAACCACATTTACAACTAAAATTACAAGTTTTGCAAGAGGCATTGACTGAATGATTTAATAGATGTAAGATACTTGAACTTATTGCTTATTGATTATAAACTTATTTTTATATTAAATATTATATATTTTTTTCTTTTTATCTCTATCTGTTTAATGAGATTCAAGTGTATCTGTATTGTGTTTCTGTAAACTTTCTGTAAAATATATATATATATATATATATATACATATGCTGCCCCCGATAGTTAAAAAGGCGCAAGTAACAACAAGTCAAAACGGAGAAAAAAATGTTTTAATTAATGAAACGGGAAATTGTTTGCTGTCTTTGGGTAAATTAATATATATATATATTTTTAATGGGAAATAATGGCTACAATAATAGTCTTTGAATTCAACTATTAAAAATATTAATATTCTTAAATTATTTAACCAAAAATTACAAAAAACTGTTTCATCTTAGTATAAAAATTGGGGAAAAATACTACGTCTTAAATTGAATAGACGCAAATAGCCAGATGCGCCCTTTAAATCTAGAACGCTTATTGCTGGACTTTTATTCTAAGTATCTAGATAACCCTAAACTTAGGTTTCTAAAAAAAATAGGCGCATTCGGTTATATACGCCTTTTTGCATAAGTATTCAAAACTATGTAGATAATCCTTGAATAAGATAAAAAGTATATTCAGTTAACTAATTAATTAATTTTTCTCAGACTATACCTAAAAATATGCAGTAACTGTGTTATACTGCTATTATTTAGGTAGGTAGGTACTCAAATTTATTTTTATTAAAAGAACACACTATCGAAAGACTCAAGTATTTAAAAAAAAAAACTGCTTATCTAAGGCACAAAATCAAAATAAATGTCATCAAATTATTATACCTAATGAGTTTCACTCAAGAATCACTTGATCCTACTCATAGTAATTAAGTAGGATAATTATATTAAAAGTAGGTTATATAACTTTAACAAAGTTTAGCATAATCAGTCTTAATCACAGTTCTGTAATCTTTAATTGCCACATATACTAAAAATGCTTTATTTATTATAATAACAAAAAGAAGTCTTAAAAAATAACAATCAACTATACTTAAGTACTAACAATATTTTCTTTTATAAGCTGGTTTAAATAGGTGTCTGAATACCCTATAGAAACAACATACAACATAGTGACTAAAATAACTCGGTAGCCACTATTCAGTCAGCACTAATCATTGATAGGCAAGTAATAAAATCGAAAAACATCAGTCTGCATTGACATAATCATAGATATTTTACCTCTTAAAATCTAACTTTCACTGTTGGATCACGGAAAATTATCGACCTTTGGACAAATCTTAAAAACTAGGTACAAGAAATACTTTTTAGTAAGTAACAAATATTATCTAACCATCAGTATCAAAAACTTAAACAGACAACATAACTACTTAATACTTCTAACGTAACATTAGGTTAACATCGACTTATAGAGTTATGCTCTGTTTTTTTAGATATCTATTTGACATTTTAATCCTCATATTCGTTAATTCCATATTCCTCCTCCATTCCTCCATAGTCTTCATATTTTCCACGGTTAATTTTTTTTGAATGAGTGTTTTTTCTTTATGTTTGTCTGGCCGATTTATTTTGAGACGTATTGTTAGCTATGTATAAGTGCTGTTCTCTCCAGGTGAATCTACGAAACTGCTTGTTTAGTGACACTCGCTGTGTTTGAGATATATTTGAAGTACACTTTTTTTTACATTCTTCGCCACAACCTGGTTTAACGCAATACTGAGTATTATTCTTTAAAACTTTCTTTGCTTTCGTACGCCCTTCCAATGAAATTTCATGATGTTTGCGTTTACGTACAGTTCCTTTCTTGATTAGTTGGATTACAATTTCAGAAATCTGGTCAGTCTTGGTTTCGGGCTCAATATTTTCTCGTTCAGGTGACTCTGATATGCGAATGTTGTTTTGTTGTGAATTTTTTATAAAATCGTTTTCCGAGTCGGAGTCGATCACACTATTACGGTTGTTTTTCTTTTGTGGGGGGACGTAATCTTTGTCAAAAACTGAATATTAAATAAAATAAAACAGATCATTAAATGAACATAATTCAATAGGTAAATATAGGTAATTTTACATACTAAACATACACTATTAATATATCCATAGATATACATATATAAACATAGATAAACATAGATAAACAATATTAAACATATTAATAAAAAAAACATAAATAAACAATATTAGATCACTGTCTCTTTCTTGACCAATGATTTTCTACCTTAATCGATCAAATTCATCCTAAACTTCGTCTTAAATGAAAACTAAAGATGACGATAAAACATAGTGTAATAAAAACTGGATGCTAACCTCGTGATAAATCACGCAACGAAAAAATGCGCATACGCGCGACACGTCCCACTGTTACTCGGGCGCAACTGACAGGAAATGTCCAACCGCCGTACTAATCAAACCCCGCGCACCTCCCCGCAGGATACACGATAATAAGTGAAAAGGACGTTTCTGCTCACTTGCGCCTTTTTAATTAGGTACCATCAGTTATATTTTTACGCAACATAAGGTATTAAGACGTATATGACAAATGCGCCAGGCTAAAATAAACTTTACGAAGTAGAAAGGGTGCAAATGGGCAGATATAAACTTTTTAACTTAGTGTGAAAACAGTTTACAATTAGTGCGTTAGGCGCATAGTGTTACTTGCGCCTTATTAATTTCCACTTCGAAATAGAGTAAAATATGCGTCTTTTAAATTACCTAACTCAAATAAAATATGCAAGACATGGGGGCATATCTACATAAATGCGACTCTTTAACTAAGTTTTAGCCAAATTCGCCTTTTTATCTTCAATTAGATGTAAAAATAAGTGCAGAAGCTGCTTATTTTCTTGTGCTAAAATTGCACTGAAGCTTGGTAGAAAAATATTAAAAATATAGGTAGATCCACCTTTTTTTCCTGATTTTGGCAATATATGTAAGTCAAATTCGGAAAAAATGTTAGATGCGCCTTTTTAACTATCGGGGGCAGTATATATATAATGTTATTTGTATTCTTATTGGTTTTCGGTGAAATAAAAGCGTTGTGTTGCTCTGAAAAGAGTGGATTTATTTTGTACAAACACAATTTTTAAACAAACTTATCCTACATTCACAAATCACGCATCGATTGCATCAATCTTACCTGAAAAGAGAAACAACGTATAAAGCTATTATTTCCCTTATTTTTCTTTTACAAAACTATATAATTTATTTCAGTGTTTATTCCAGAAGGTTCTCTTCTTCTTCTCTCCTATATTGACATGACAGCTGGCTGTGTCACCGATCACGTCAGTGTCAGTTGTAGCAGAAATCTGACAGTAGCAGACAACAGATCATAAAAAATAACCAAATTGCATACGCGGTAAAATTCAAATTAATGAAGTGTACTTATCTTCATTACATATATATATATATATATATTATATTTGTATTTGTATTTGTGTGCTAATGTGGATGAATGAATAACTATGTCTTTGTCTAAGATACCGCAAAAATACAATTACTCAAATAAAATAAGTAGCCGCTCAGTCATGTTACTAGTGTATTAGAACATCTATTTGTAGCGTTGTGGATCAATTATATTTTAAGCCGACCTTTTTTTCAGACCCTTATCAAGGTTTTTAAAAACATCAAGCGATACAAATTATAAAGCTACGCCTCGTAGCAGTCCTGCTGCGTAACGGGCGTAGCAAAGCAATCCGATTTTACCGATGAATAAAAAATCTGCTCTGATATAATTATGTATGAATAGATTATAAGACTTTTGAGACATGTTTACAAAATACCTAGTATCATAAAATATATTTCTTATAGTCTGATAATGTTAAAAGCTGCTTATTTAAAGCGCTGCATGTTCACCGCAAACATGTGAATTTATCGAAGATTTTTGAAGATTTTTCTAAAGTTGCGACACTCTTTACAATGCTTTTTTTATGCAACTGAAGTAGCAACCAAGCGTACGGCCCACAAGATGGTAAGCGGTTACCGCAGAGGTATCACTCGCGGGTTGCCACCTTGAGGCTAAGATCAGAAGCCTCATGTGCCAGTAATTTCACCGGAAACCATACCCTTCACACCAGAACACAGCAATGCGAGCAATACTTGGCTTGGCGGCAGAAGAGGTATGATGGTAGCCCTTCCCCTCTGTCACAGAGAACTCTACTACTCTTAAAATGCTATCTCTGATTGGCTGTATCTGATGTACATTTAAGCAAAGAGGCCAGATTGTTTTCACTTAACCTATTACTGTTTCACTGCTGTTCAAAAGGCTTCCCCTTCCACTCATGAACGTAGTAAATGTAGATATGTAGAATTAATTTAAGTAAAAGAAAACCTTGCTATAGGAGTAACACCATCTTATCTACATAGAAAATACTCTTATTCACCACTGCGTTTTGGTTATTGGTTAAATAAGTAAGGTTTATATAATAGAATTTTTAATACCTAATAATGATTACTAAGTATTATTGCGACCACTAAAGGCCGGACAGACGTTTGAGATCACAGATATTATGCAAAGGCACTCAAAAAGTGACGACCAAAGGCAAAGGTATTTTCCTAATTACTTTTGATTATAATTGAAATGTCTTCGTTTGAAATTCGTCATTGAAATTCACTAATTACCAGATAATTAACAAAGTTTTGAGTAGTTAAGTTAGAGATTAAAGATTATAATATTATATTGATATTGATTATATTGATTCCCTTAGTGTGATGGTTAACACTATAAAAACAAAAATAACCAAGTTAGAGATTTGTGAATAAATACTACATTTTTATTATTTAACGTTTTTATAAGTTTTTTCCAATTTTCGTCAAACGAATCTGTAATCTTGAATCTCTAAAAGGTTGTTGTTCAAAATAATGTTATAAAAAATACCGCAAAACTACGTGTATGCAACTAATACAGCTATAAAATTAATTATTTTTATAAACTAGACCTTAATTTTCAAATGTTTTATTAGTTATTTTGCAATTCGGGGTGGAAACACATCCAATTAATCAAAATACATAAAAATCGGTCCAGCTCTATTCGATTAAAAAATTACTGCTCTAATTTCAAAAAATATTTATATTATATATTTATATATATATATATATATATATAGTATGTGGTATAACTATAACATAGACTATATTTATTTCTAGCGACCTTCCCAGGCTTCGCACGGGTGCTTAAGTTTTTATTGCATCCGTGCGAAACCGGGGCAGGTTGCTAGTTATGTATACAGAAAGACAGACGACGGAAAGAGATTTTGTTTTATACTATGCAGAGTTTAAAAAAATTCTAAACTTGTTTTTTTACTTGCTTCACTTGCCTTTATAATAATAGCATTCTTTCTAAAGATTCTAGAGCGCGGTAGCACGAAATAAATTTTAAATACTTTGAGATTTTCTAACATTGTTTGTTATATTTTTTTAAATTTGTTTACCTTTAATGTAGATACTTCAAACATTCTTTGAAGAGCTTACTTTGTTAAAAACTTTAAATTTTTGAGGTTTTTAAATTCTTGTCTTGAAACACGTTACTTATCCAATTACCCAGATAAAATATTATAATATGGATTATTTCTTTAAATTTAAATAGGTAATCAAATAGGATTTTGGCAAAGCATTTTAATCAAGCAAAGGTGTAATTTAATTAAATACTACACTTATTTAATTTCTCTACAGTTGTCTTAGTTTAACTTATTTGTCTTTGTAGTTTGATATTTTGATGTACTTACTTGATTAATTTCTAAATATTTTCTTTAAACTAGTTATGCAAGGGCTTGTACACAAAACAAACCGTACCTGATAACATCATAATTGATGACTGAGACTCAATTAAATACAATATATTGACTTAAAAACCATCTCCGTTTTTCGTCGGTGACTGTGAATGATGTTTGTTGTTAGTTTATTTTTAATCTGGCTCAACATCCTTTAGATAGCTATTGCAACGGCAAAAATAAATTAATGATTAAACGCTATTTCAACGGCTTGTGGAAGGCAACATTCTAGCTAACTGTATATGGTTAAATTATACCACATGCACCATTCGATAAACTGTAAAAGAGATAGTGTGCTTTATCTTAGGGAGTTTGTAGTTTTTATGCATTAACAATGAAAACGAAATGCGTTTATTATTTTTTTTTTTTTTTTTTTAGACAATCCACACAGCATTATCTAGCCCCAAAGTAAGCTGCTGTTAAACAGAGCTGTATTATGGTTACTAGATGACAGATATATATTTAATACAATATAATACATAGATAGATATTTTTTATTATAAATAGAAAATACCCAGAATACCTGAACAAATATTTGTAGATCGTACAAACATTTGACCCGAGGCGGGAATCGAACCCGCTACCTCCGCGTCGCAGGCGGACCTGCGCCCACTGCGCCACGTCGGTCGTCTAAGTCAAGTTTGAGATGAAGATTTTTTTCTAAAAAATATTCATGCGGCGCCGCCCGCCCTGGCTTTGCACTCTTGAATCCCTGCATCTATTAATTAATTATTAACAAGGTTTTTTTTATGTCAGCAAGTGACAAGACAATCAAGGCGCCCAACCTGATGTTAAGCACCACGCCTGACTATTACAGATGCAGTGCCACCTAAAGCTTAAATTTTTAAGTGTTTGCGTGGCACTGCACTGCGCTTATCACCCCGAGACATTGATGTTAAATCTCTCTTAAGTCTCTTTCGCCCTATTCGCCTTTCGCTAATTTTACTTGCTACAGTGCCCTTCAAACCTAAACACAGTAATGCTTGCACATTACTGCTTGGAGGTAGAATATCAAATCGAAAAGAGGTCTATTGCCGGTATTTGCACACATTTGCGCACTACGTTTGCTTTATTTCATCAATACAAACTAAACATTGTTTATTACTTTCACAGGGTTGACTTTGTACTTATTTTGAGAAAATATGCCAAATGAAGTCGCAACATAAGCGTACGTACATACAAAGGTACAGAAAGCTGGAAGCGACTTGGCTTTATACTAGAATAGAATCTAGTTAAGATACTGTATTTTAACTTGCCTGTATGGTAGTTAGCGGAAATACTACGGAAAAGCTGTCATCGGCAAAACAACTATTCTCTATAATGTCGTATTTCTTTTAAAAACTACATTTTACTAGATATTGCCACTCGGTAATAAACTATTGACATAGCTGTCTACTTCTTGATCAACTAACCTTTTACCAATATAGTGAAATTAATTGACTGCTTTCTTTAAAAGTTTAGACATTTTTTCTTTGGAGATAGATAGATAGATAAATAGATAATGCTGGACAATACACACAGCATCATCTAGCCCCAAGATAAGCTACTGTTAAACAGAGCTGTGTTATGGTACTAGATGACTGAATTATACTTAATACAATACAATACATAGATAGATATTTTTTATTATATATAGAAAATACCCAGAACACCCGGAACAAATATTTGTAGATCGTACAAACATTTGACCCGAGGCGGGAATCGAACCCGCAACCTCCGCGTCGCAGGCGGACCTGCGCCCGCTGCGCCACATCGGTCGTCATATGTGATAGATGAATTTGTGTGAAAAATGTTCACCAATATTTTGTTTATTATTATTCGATATTCAGTTTTGTTTGGACTAAAATATATATTATGAATAAAATCCGTGACGAGTGTGAGTTCACGACTATGTATATTAGTCTAAGACTAAAAATAGAAGCCTCGCTGAAAATTCGAACTATTGGTTGCGTTGAATATTAGTTAAAAACCGAGCCTAAGTGGAAAACCGTATAGGTGTAAAACTCGTTGCCGGCGCGTCTGTTTTTCTTTACCACTGCTTTATTTTAGGAATCTTTATGACTCTTTAGTCTGCATGAACTTCTTTTTAGTCAAGGGTGCTCTATTATCGACGCTATCACTTACCATGTGGTAAAATGGTGGTAAAACGCTTGTCAACTAAAAAAATATATATTTTATGTACTCGTACTTGTAGTAGATAAGTTATTAATGATCCACTTTTGCACAGGTAATTAATTCTGGTGTCAGTCATGTGGCTGATGACTTTGTAATATTTGTATGGCTAAACGAGCTTCTAAAATTCCTCAACTACTCAAAAGATCTATGTAGATGACCAGAAATATGAGATGTTCACCATGCTTGGGATAAATGTGCAATTTTTTATCCAAGTGACCTTTAGTATGCCAGCTAAGGAGGAACTACTTTGCATAACAGGAGGATGATTCTCGTATATAGAAAAAAATGTATGGAAATTTTGACAGTTTTGACGATTTATATCACATGTTACCATTTATCTATGCACGAGAATCGCCCTCCTGGCATGTGCCAAAGGTAATGTTTGGACGTGCTTCTTGCGACTTGCTGTCGATTTGGACAAAATTTATTGGGACAGTGTCCCAACTGACACTTTTGATTTTACTACCCCTTTAAAAAAGTAAACCTTTTTTGTGTTATTTTTAATCGTATTTTTGCATGCCAAGTTTAATGGTGAAGTTTGTGACACTTACTTATGTAAACAATAAGACCCATTGCCATACTCCTAGCAAAATAAATCATTTAATTTTGGTAATAATATGCGATGCATAGATACCTAATCTCTCTAATTTTGCACATCAAAAAACTTTTAAAAAGTTACAACATAATTATTAATTTAAAAATAAATATTTGTTTTTTATCTGCCTATTTTTTTTAAATAAAATACACTTAAATAAAAACTTAATTACACTTTACATACCCAAATAGTCACTCGCAAAGTCCGGTCAAAGTTCTACGCGTGTGCGTAGCGCGTCTACGTCGTAGCGGAGGCTGCTCGGTTTTGGTCGCCGTAGCGATGGCGTAGCGGTTTTATGGAAAGCTGAGGTATTCCTGTGACGTCACTCTTGGCTCCAGATCAGGGGCGTGGGCAGGGGGTACTGTTGCATAGATAAAGTCTATTGTTATTTATGTGTTATTGAAGATCATCGAGCGGAAAAGTTATAGGTGCAAAAGAAAAAAGTTATATAAGTATTGAAAAAATGCACAAAAAAATTATAAATCACCTGTTGATAAGTTGTGTAACTGGTCGCACAACGCTTTGATACAACCACATTTTAGCTTGAACACGGAGCGTTACCTGAAAATACTATTTAATTAACGATGTAAATATGTGTACTTAGGTTAGTAAGGTACATACTACTTATCCTAAACAAATTCATTTGAACACTTGACATAATATCTCAGTAATATTTAACTGGTCTTTGCATAACACTCGAGAAAACAAAGCTTTTCTTGTTAATTTACCGCTGCCTGTGAAAGTGAGTGTTTAAAGTGCAATTATGAATAGAGGGGGGTCAAGCTTAACTGGTTTGTAGTTTTGGCAGTAAAGGCAAAAGCTCACTGACTGATGTAGATGCACGAACACTGCGTTGTAATGTATGAAACTGGATGAGACATGGCACACTGATTACGTGACGTGCACTTGGACGTAGACGTGATATCAGCTTCCAAGTGACAATTATGCAGCTTTACCGGTCGGAACGATACATGGTATTACTGTGTAGTGATGACGTTTTATTCAATGACATTCCCTATTGGATGTCACTGAACTAGTTCGAACACGTAAAGCTGTGCGACTACGTCTACATCCTGCAAAATTTAAAGCCAAAGCCAGCCGCCTTTGGCTTTAAATATTAATGTTTCTAGATATTGATTTTGTGAGTGATGATACCTTTATAAATGTTACGAACTCTAGTAGTTTTGGTCGCCCTACAAAAGACATAAACGAGCTGTTATTGAAGATTTAAAATACTCAGTAGATAAAACTGTACTAACTTAAAAATACGAAAATAACCTGGTGAAACATGTTTGCGTTTACATGAACCCTGGAGATGATTGCAGATTAATAATAGGTAATAAGTAAAAGAGTTGGCCACTGATTCTCACGAACTAAAAAAGTTTGTTTGAGTCCAACTCTGGTGACATTAACATTACAATAACCTACATGGGACGATTTTAAATGTAATAAAAATAGGATTGAATGAACCATTCAATGTAAAGCACTGCAGAACTAGTGGTTGTGACCTCGCCTTCCGAGTCGACCTCGGGTTCGAACCCATCCAAGGACCAATTATTTTTTCTACTTATTCAAAAAGTTATGTGCTCAATGCCAATGCTTTCCAATGGTGAAGAAAACATCGTGAAACCGTCTTGTCCAAGAATTAAAAATTAGAATGACATTGCTATCCACCAATCCTCTTTGCTTCAGTTTACACTGACTGTTGTACACCCTGTTCAGTTCAATCTAAACTAAGTATTTGTATTTTTTTCCCGTTCTAAGTGGAACATCTTTTGTTATTTCTAATTAAAAGCGGACAATGGACTATGTAAATTAATGAAATATAAAAGCAAAGTACAAAATGGGTTGGTAAGTAGCGCGTGACTAGTCTCAATGGCTCAATTGATATGGTAGAGCACCCGCGTATTGTGTGTTCAAGTCCCGCTTGAGGCAAAATAATTTTTGATATATTACTCGTTTAATCTTTAGTGTCCAGTGTTGTGTTGATCTGATCTCAACGCATTGCTGCGACCATGTGACCTTTCCCTTCCACTTCGTTACCATATTTGTCATTAATCTAGGTACCTACTTATGTTCATAATTGATACAGATAAAAATGAATAGTGATAATATCAGAGAATTGGCATGAGTCCAGACTCTACAGTACGAGTTCAGTATAAACGCCTACACACAGGTTGCCTGCCCCCATAGAATTAATTCAGAAGACTGCTGTTTTATCTATACTAAACTAAATCATTTGTTAATTTTTTGTGAACCGGACATATAGATAGATTTTGTTCCTAATCATTTTTGAGGCAAGCGATGTGGCACGACGGGGGAAGGTTCGCTTGCGACGGAGGTTGCGGGTTCTATTCCTGCCCTGGGACAAATGTTTGTACGATCTGCAATTCCGAGTGTTCTGGGTATTTTCGATGTATTATAAAAAATATCTTTATCTATGTACCCTTTGTACCTACATCAGTCAACTAGTATCCATAACACAAGCTCTGCTTAGCTTGGGGGTTGGAAGGTGCTGTGTGGATTGTCCAGCATTATTTTATTTATTATATTTTTTATTTTATGTTGGTTTACAAAGATTTCATCTTTTTTTATTTTCATTGCTTCTGTGCTACCACAAATTTTGCCAAGATGTGAACTTCGTTATCAGATTCAAGATTCATGATTATTTATTTGCCTAGTTAAGTGTTAGGTACATTACATAGTAGGTCTTTTATAGGTATTTATAATGCACTTAAAACTTATTTGCCCTTTTCAGGCATCGCAAATTATATTTGTAGGTTCGTTCGTTTGTATGAGTCAGTGGCCAACTCTGGTGACAGATATGATAGGGTCAAGAAGGCAACAGTGGCTCGGATATTTTCAAATGGCATTAATTTTAGAAAATTATTATTGGATTTATCTGAAACATGCATAGATCGTTAGTTCGGTATTCTAGTTTAATACTGCATTATTATAATTACGCTAAATATTACTAAAATAAAATGAGAGGGCCAAAACTAAACATCGAGAATTGAGCCATTGTGTACACCTAGGTGTATACAGTGACTCAACCCCTGTAGTACACAGTGACTCTAGTATTACACTAACTATATTTTTTAAAGTAAGAGATGCATTAAAGACGCGTTTTTTCTTACAATTTTACAAAAGGAACAATTAAAATAATTGGGCAATGGTTCAGTCTTGTCAACTCTAGCTAGAACATTAAGAAATGGTAAGAAAAGTGAAATCAATCAGAAAAGTATATTATTTACTTAAAGTCACTGTGTACTTCTTAAAATTGAGTCACTGTTTACGACTACGCCATTTTGAAAATATTTGATCGCAGCATTCGAGTCAAATAATAATTACGTTAAACAACTGCATGAATGAAACAATAGAGTACCAACTAATTGGCAATACAAATTATCACAACCTGATGTATGAAAACAAAAGTAACTCACCTCAAAAAGTAATTTTGTGGGCACGAAAACAAAAAAAACGCTGTAACACCGCCGTACGGAGCTTGACCTGTCGACCTATTGGTTAGAACGTGTTTGGGGTTCACACGCTTGTATTGTGTGACAACGAGAGCAATATCGAGTGCTTCTTTCGGGTAGTAACATGAATGAGTCACTGTGTCCGACTGAGCCACCGTTGCCTCCTTGACCCTACTCTATTTGTAGGTGAGGTACCTACCTATGCTGGGCGCTAAGCTGTTTACATCACATACAGCAAGACGACCTCACTGCCGTCCTTCAATTGTACAGTCAGTTTTCAAGTAGGTATACCTAATCTCAGTTATTAACTAACCAGTTAGTTGGCTGTCGAAACCCGAGCGGTGTCAGGTACCGGCTAGCAGGCGCCCCTCTAGCAACTATAACTTACAATTATCGGACTACCCTAGTTAGTCACCGCAGTTAGTCGAGTGGCGTTTGGTTTAGCTACCAATAAATACAATAAGTAGGTACTTACTTTGTTTTTTTTTATTGTTATTTCAAGTATAGGTCTCACAACGGATCTCGGCCGTAGTGAAATTAGCCGTTTCGATGCGCAATGGAGCTTTTTCAAACTAAATTGTCTTTGCGCATCACAAACGGCTCGGCCGTAGTGAAATTAGCCGTTTCGATGCGCAATGGAGCTTTTTCAAACTAAATTGTCTTTGCGCATCACAAACGGCTAACTTCACGGAAGCCTAGATCCGCTGTGCGAACTATACTAAGGTATTTATTTTTTTATGTACCTAATGGCGTTGTAGGTAGTAGGTACCTACCTACATAGTACTGAATAACCATGACATAAACATAACATTGTAGGTAAACAAAATCAGTGTAGGTACTACCTACTTAGCCAAGGTAAGTACCTACCTAACCCAAACGTTCAGAGTGACACTGCACTGCGCTGTTCACCCTGAGATACTTAGTAGGTAGGTATGTATAATATACAGTGTATGTATAATATACTTATTATATCTATTTATTATACCTTGGTACTTAGTATCGATGGCTGGCGTTGTCAAGGTTAAAAAAAAAAAACTTGTAAGCAAAGTTATAAATCACGAGTTTCGATTAAAATCAAAAATTATTTATTTCAGTAGAATCACAAGGATCACTTTGAAACGTCTTACAAGCTAGGAAAATTTACACCAGTTCCAAAGCGCGCCCATGCCGTAAAAGAACTGGCAACAACACCGGCTAGGTTCCTATCGCTTTTTTGGCATGACCCTTGCTATTGTTATGGATGCCGAGTAGAGTTGGAGCACATTCGTCCCTAGCTTTTTTATCATCCAGGTAATCGGTTATTTTATAGTAAGCTTTTTGAGACAGTTTTTGTTTAATTAAGTTTTTAAATTTTCCAATTGATAAGTTTTGTATGTCGCTTGGGACTTTGTTAAAGAAGCGTACACATTGCTCTCTATAAGATTTACTGACCTTAGTGAGCATAACTGTGGGAACAGCGAGTTTATTTCTATTTCTATTATATTAACATTATGATTATAACAATTTTTCTTAAACAGATTAATATTTTTGCGAACATACAAAAGATTTTCATAAATATATTGATAGGGTACTGTCGTAATATTTATTTCTTTGAACTTATCTCTAATATAATAATTATGGGATTTAGTTTTGGCACAGATAACATATCTACCTAGCATATCTATCTAGGTCCTGGAATACGAATTCTAGACCTAAACCTCTGTACCTAAACCAAGGAACCACTAAATACATAGCTACCGTTATACCTAGTAGGTACTTACAAATTCTAAGCCGTTATACATATCTGAGGGGCTGAGACAACCAAAAAACTGCAAAGATTGACACTGATCTGGGTTTTGTTTGTGTGGTTAGCATTGCTATTCCTTGGTGCGGTGCGGTGGGTGGCGCGCTTTACACAAGTTATTATACATTCACAATGGCACGTTTTCCAGCTTTGCGTCAGCGGGGCCCATTTCTCAGGATGTTGTCAACTTGTTGTAGGTACCTACTAGGTAAGTAGATAAGTCTATAAATACTACGCCTAGTCAGAAGAAAACCGTGGGTGCTGAACATTTCAATGGTGGATATTCTTCGTACCATACTCTGTCTTCGTTCGTACCTATCTACTTCTTAAAAAGTCTATGAAGTGGTAGGTAGGTATAATTCGCACAGCGGATCTAGGCTTCCGTGAAGTTAGCCGTTTGTGATGCGCAAAGATAATTTAGTTTGAAAAAGCTCCATTGCGCATCGAAACGGCTAATTTCACGACGGCCGAGATCCGTTGTGAGAACTATACACCTACCGACCTATTTTATTTTTAATTTCTGTTATGTAGGTAGGTAATTTAATTTTGTATTCTCTTCGACCATGTCAGATAATGATGGCTGGCTGTAGTCAGAAGTAGGTACGTACACGGCAAAAATGCATCATCATCATTGATCAAAGTGTTTGCAGCTCACGTGCGCTTCCGACTTTCGAATTAGGTATTTTGAATTTTCCCGCGTCTTTCAGTGCGTTTCGTAATGCTCAGAATATTTTTATGTTTTCTGATAGATAAACTGGCCCAGTTCCAGCACTTTGACGTTTGTTGTAACCTTTGATCACCTCTGACAGTTGACTGTACTTTAAAATTTTGACAGTGACAAACGAATGAATTGTTCAGAGTTCAGAATTTCAGATTGGCATTTACGAAAAAAAAAAGAAATTGCTTGCTTGCTTGCAGTTTTTGGATTTCAAACTTTGATTTTGTGAAAACAGCTCGTGTAGTCTTACAAAATGGTACGTATTTAGCAAAAACCTAGGTGTATTGATTAACTTTTTATTCCTTATAATTCCATATTTTATTGAAAAGTTGCTATGTCATACCGGGATAGCAACCTAACTTTTTTTGTTTTACCTCAATACTTTTGCTTAGGAACCCTCAAATCTGTTTTAATTCTGCAGTTGCACCGTCGTAGCCTTTATAAACGTACCATAAATGCAGCTCTGCCAATCAGAATCACATACACTTTTAATTACTTACCTAAACCAGTCTCACCATCAGCATCTTTTGTGTCTTCGTTTCCAGTTCCGTAACCAGTACGACAGTGACGTCACAGTATGGAGCCCTCAAGGCCGGCTCCATCAGGTGGAATATGCGATGGAGGCAGTAAAACTTGGCTCTGCCACAGTGGGCTTGAAGAACAAACAGTTTGCTGTCCTGATTGCCTTGAAGCGAGCAGTGAGTGAACTGTCGGCGTATCAGAAAAAAGTTATTCCTATTGATGAACACATTGGGATATCTATCTCAGGCTTGACTGCTGATGCCCGCATGTTGAGGTAAGATCTACTTGTTATTTAGATTGAAATGAAACTATTCTTAAATTTAGCAGTAATATAATTCTGATGCCTGGATATTGAGGTAATAAAGACTTGATTAGATTAAAATGGAACTATTCTAAAATTTTGCAGCAATATAATGTAATAAGTGTTAGTTCAGCATTTGATTAAAGAATGCCTGAATAGTTCTACTTTTTCAGCACACAATACGTCTGAGTATGTTAAAAGAATTGATTTACTAATTACTTGACAACAACTAAGAATTATATTGTCTAATTCCAGCCGTTACATGCGCACAGAGTGCCTCAACTACCGCTACGCTCATGACGCTCCGATGCCAGTTGGCCGCCTCATTGGCCAGGTCGGCAACAAAATGCAGATCTGCACTCAGAGATATGACAAGCGGCCACTCGGGGTTGGTCTACTGGTGGCCGGTTATGATGTACGTATTTCGGGACTTTGATGTTTATTGCATATATCATTTGAATGAGTGACATTGAGTTCAATGTAATAGAGCTTATCCAAAAAAGAGGGTAGTTCTTGTTCTGTGTTCCAGTTTGAAGGATATGGTTTCCAGTGAATTTATGGCACATGACTTTACTAAAGTCTCATGTGCCATAAAAAATGTAACCATGATCTCTAAAGCCACTTTAGAGATCTTGGTTACATAGGCTATGGTAACCTCTTACCATCAAGTAGGCCATTATAGCTTGGTTGCCATTTTACTTAGAATCCTTGAAAAAAAACATCCAAACTTTCCTTTTTCTCAATACATATTAGTAAGATTATTATTTAATATCTGTATTATTACAGGACCAAGGCCCACATATCTACCAGACGTGCCCCTCCGCTAACTTCTTTGACTGCCGCGCCATGGCCATCGGCGCTCGCTCGCAGTCGGCCAGGACTTATCTCGAGAAGCATCTCAACACCTTCGCAGATTGCGACCTTCAGGAGCTGGTGGCGCATGGACTGAGGGCCTTGAGAGATACCTTGCCCAATGAGGTGGATCTTAACACTAAGGTACCGTCTACTTGTCTCATCATCATAGTTGGTGGGTTTTTCAACTGAGCGCTTCCGTGCTTCGGAGGGCATGGTAAGCAGTCGGTTCCGCTCGTCGGCTTTTTCGAAGAAGCCATGACAGAGGCTTTCGGTGGTCTAAAAACTGCAGTGTTGGCCATTGACTCATACAGTTGGAGTGCTTGTGACGTGGCTGGCTAAGTTGTTCACAATAGATCAATGAAGATAAGCATTGTTTCACTATACCATTTGGATGGTTGATCGCCAATGGTAATTGTAACTGAGCGCTTCCGAGCTTTGGAGGGCACGTTTGGCAGATGGTCCAGATTTTTAAGAGTTGTTAGGCCATGACGGAGGCCTTCGGGCAGTCTATTAACTCTGTCACCAGAGTTGGCCACTGACTCATACAAACTTATAGTTCTCACAACGGATCTCGGCCGTCGTGAAATTAGCCGTTTCGATGCGCAATGGAGCTTATTCAAACGAAATTGTCTTCGCGCATCACAAACGGCTAACTTCACGGAAGCCTAGATCCGCTGTGCGAACTATACTTACATTTTATCATCATAGTTTTTTTTTTATATAACAATGGTATGCCAGTCTCATCAACATAGTTATGATCAATCATCTAACATTCCCACTGCCAGAACACTGGTCTTCTAGAGAACAAAAGAGGTTATGAATCCTCTATGTACATTATTTTGATGTTCTTGGACATTCAGTTTGATTTTATTTCAGTGTTTTTCTTCACAGTGCTACATACTGCCTACCTACTATATCGGAAGCCTTTACTGTCTTTGCGACACGTCTGAGTGCTTAGCACGAAAAACTCGTTTGAAAATCGTAAACGTAAACGTATCGTCCATAGCTATACCAACTGCCTCTAAACGACTGACACGTCGTCTGCTCCAACTACCTAGGATAGAACTCAAAACCATCGTGGGGACCTTGACAGGTCACTGTCCCCTGAATAAACATCTCTTTAACATAGGTGCCACAGACAGCCCACTCTGCAGAGGGTGTCTAGCCGAAGAAGAATCAGCTGCCCACGTAGTCCTGGAATGCGTGGGAGTAGCCACTCAACGCACACAAATCCTTGGTACACCAAGGTCACTCCTCGAAGCCTGCGAAGACCCCAGGAAACTTCTGTGCTTCTGGGAGGAGTTAGGCTGGCTTCGCGCATAGCCAGCTCCCCACGCACAACGGACCAAATGCGCGTCCAAATGCGGAAAAGGGAGTCCACATAAATAAAATAAATAAAATAAATAACGTATCGTCCAGAGAATTCCATACAAATTGACAGCTGGACGATACGTTTACATTTACATTTGTCAAACGAGTTTTCGTGCTGAGCACTCTGGAGCCAAGTTTGAAGCAAATTTATTACCACCTAAGTTACAGGAAAAATAAAATTGCTGATTCTCTATTCCAGAACGTATCAATTGCCATCGTCGGACCTAAGACTCCTCTTTGCGTGTCTAATGAGGAGGAACTGACCAGATTCCTGGCGCTGGTTGAGGGTGAGGAGAGGCGTGGTGGCTCCGGGACTGCCACTGGTGACGCTGGCGCCGAGCCTACGGGGGACGACGCACCGGTTGCGGTGAGTACTTTTACCTAAGGGTACCTATTAAATGAAACGGTTCTCAGTAAAAGGCGCGGTGTAGCCGGATCTCCGGGGCTAACGATGCAGGACGCACCGGCTGCTGTAACTACCTTCTTTACCCCTAATGCATCCTATTGAATGGCTAGGTTAGTGAAAGGCATGGAGGCGCCGGATCAACCGGGCTCCGCCTGGCGATGCACCGGCTGGTGTGACTACCTCCTTTACCCCTAATGCAGGGTGCACCCCGGCTACCTATTGAATGAAAAGGTTCTTAGTGAGAGGCGTGGTGACTCTTAGGTGGCGACTGGCGATTTTGGCCCAAAAAAACGCAACTGACTGCGCTATAGTGAGTACCCACGTTACCCCTAATGTAGGGTATGGTACTAATGCCACTTGATGGGTACTTATTGAAAAACAAGCTTTGTATTACTGGTCCGATTTCAAAAACTTTTTGAATTGATTTGATTTCTAGTGACTAGCGCCCCAGCTTCGCACGGCTGCTTAATTTTACATTGCACCCGTGCGAAGCCGGGGCAGGTTGCAGCCAATACGTTTATATGTTTAGTGCAGTATCGTGTTGTGTTTATTTGTTGAAATATGACGATAATTGTCTTGTTCAAATAGTATTTTTGACGTATGTTTTGTAGATTCTGTTAGATAAAATGGGTAATTTTTGGTGTGGTGTTAATTACTAGACAAATTAATGTAGCATTTACATGACCACTATGTTATCATCCAAAAACTAAAAATGTATAATTAGCTGGTTTTTGCTACTTCCCAGTTAAGGAAATAATGGCTGTTGGTTTTCCTTGTTATTAAATGACAATTAACTGTAATAGGTACTTATTATACTTGTATTGTTTTGTTATTAATAGAATATAAAAAAAACTGCATAATTTTAGCCTATTTAGGTTACACTATTTTGATCAGCGCTATTTTTTAGTGTAATTAATTACTCCTCCTTTCTTTCTATGAAACAGATACTTTGTTAAGCTTATAAACATTTCCTTGTATCTCGATTCGAGCTCGGGGTCAAAGACCAGCTTTTATTGGCATCAATAGGTAAACAATGCTATCATAAACAGCCATTCAGTTTGTAACTCGCGGCGCTATGAGTCGGTTCATTTTAATGTTACTCGTATCGGGAGTTCACGCGCTCAATCTTAGTTATCTAGACCCAACAAAGTTACAAACAAAAACATCGCCAACAGTGCAAAAAAATGCCGCCCTACGCATCATACAAAGCTATAACGCTCGGGTAGTCGTCGAAGTCGAAATAGACCCTCGACTTTTCAGTGATAACAAAGATGTCTTCTCGCTGAAGACTTCGGGAGAGAAACTCTACATCCGAGCCAGCTCAGGAGTGGCTGCTGTATGGGGATACAATCACTTTCTCAAGAAATTTTGCAAAAGCCAAATAGCGTGGCAAGTGCAACACATTTCCATCCCCCACACATTACCGGATGTCGATGAGACCGTAGTCGCGAACGACAGATTCAGATACTACCAAAATGTTTGCACTGTATCGTATAGTTTCCTCTGGTGGAAGGTTCAGGAATGGACAGATCACGTGAGCTGGATGGCTTTAAACGGTATCAACTTGGCACTCGCTCCCATTGCCCAAGAAGCTGCATGGGCCAATGTCTATAGGCAACTAGGCATGACGGAAACCGAAATCGATCAACACTTCACCGGGCCTGCCTTCCTCTCCTGGCTGCGAATGGGGAATGTCCACGGCTGGGGAGGAGAGTTGCCTAAATCTTGGCACGAGGGGCAGAAACTCATTCAAGAGAAAATCGTTGAGCTGATGTTCGATCTTGGTATAGTTCCCGTGTTTCCTGCGTTTAACGGACATGTGCCAAAAGCGTTTGCGAGGATTTTTCCGAACAGCACGTTTTACTCGGTTGGGATATGGAATAAGTTTGATGAAGATTACTGCTGCGGACTGTATTTAGATCCAAACGATTCTTTGTTTAAACAAATCAGTAAGATGTTCCTCACTGAAGTTACTGGTGGCAAAAAAACTGGGCACATCTATACATCCGATCCTTTCAATGAAGTTAAGATCCAGCCGTGGTCGACAGCACTGGTACGAGATACTGCACGAGCTATTTATAATTCTCTCTCAGAGTTTGATGATAAATCTGTATGGCTGCTTCAGAGTTGGATGTTCGTCAAGAATCCTATATTGTGGCCAATGACACGAGTGAAAACATTCCTTACTGCAGTCCCCAACGGGAGGTTACTCGTGCTTGATTTACAAGCGGAACAATGGCCACAGTACAACCTCTATGATATGTACTACGGGCAACCTTTCATCTGGAGTATGCTTCACAATTTTGGTGGCACTTTGGGCATGTTTGGAAATGTAGTCACGATTAACAAAGATGTCTATGAAGCGAGATCGACAAACGGTAGCACTATGATCGGTATCGGCTTGTCTCCTGAAGGGATCAATCAAAATTACGTCATTTACGATCTGATGTTGGAATCCGCTTGGAGACAGGCACCAGTAGACGTGGAGGCCTGGGCTGAAGAGTACTCTGAAAGGCGGTACGGATGTAAAGCCGCTTCCAACGCATGGAAATACCTTCTCAAAAGTGTTTACAGTTTTAACGGTCTAAACATGATGCGCGGGAAATACGTGGTCACCAGACGTCCCAGTTTTAGAATCAGACCTTGGGCCTGGTATAAAAGCAGTGATTTATTTGAAGCCTTGAAGAGTTTCGTCTTCATAAACGATACTAACTGTGTAGGCGAAGGATTCGTGTACGATCTAGTGGATGTGACAAGGCAAGCGTTGCAGTATAGAGCTGATCAACTTTACCTCAAAGTATTGAGGGACAGTAATTCCACCATGAAAACGCTTAATGCGACTATATCACAGTTTTTGGACGCTATGAATGATATGTCTTTAATCCTTGCTGAAAGCGATCACTTCTCAGCGTCTACTTGGATTCGAGCCGCTTATTCATGGGCAACAAATTTAAAAGACTTGTATGTATACGAACTCAATGCCAAAAATCAGATCACACTTTGGGGGCCCAATGGTGAGATAACAGACTACGCATGCAAGCAATGGGCAGAAATATTTCATTACTACTACATACCCAGATGGCGGACATTCCTCAATGGGTTTTTGGAATCAAAAGTCAACTCCAACCCTTGGAACGAGAAAGACGCACAAAACTACGTTCGCAAAAATGTCGAGATGAAGTTTATGCATCAGTGCATTGATAAATTGACACCTTCTGAGGATGTAAGAAATTTAGCTATGATGCTGTATAAGAAATATGCGTCTCTTGATCTAGAAGACTTACCAGTAAAGGTTATTAAAGCTGAGCCAGGTGGAAGGACCACTTTGGCGGATATGGAATTTAGCAGGGAGACGGTGGACGATCCTACAGTGCTTATGGTTTCATCGACGACGCCGATAGTTTAAGGTGCTTTTTATTGTTTGTCTGTAGTATGCGCAATACCTCAGTGCGCCTGCTATAACGATTCCTAATTTAGATATAACAATACTTCGGAATATTTTATTTTAAGTAATACTAGACATGAGCAAGCCTTTCTAAAATTAGATAATTAGATATTTTTTCTCACCAAATATTCTATACTAATTCTTTTCATTGATGTGTCAAAATTTCCTCAGTTTTAAAGGTAGTTGCATCACAAAAGCTATAACCAAACCATAATTTTACTGTGGAGTTCCTATTTTGCTGATTTTCATACAAATATTTTACCCAATAGTGCTTTTATTTAATTTGACTTGTATGTTTTGTTTCAGTCGGCGATGGAGACGGAGTAAATTCCAGGCTGCATGACGTCACAGACCGTGGTTTGGTGACAGAAGACTCTATTATGGAGACGGAAGTATTGTCAGATAAGGTCTGTGCGTTTGTCACTGCGGAGAGGCCTTCCTTTTGTATTCTCACTAAAGGTCTTCCTTGGCCAGTGTTTCGTGTGTTGGTAAGGTTTCTTATATCTTGAAATTTTTTTTGTGCCTACCCTCATAATAGATGAATTGTCTTTGAATTACTTATTGTTTTGTTTTGATTTTTGTCAAATTTCCCGCCTACCCTAATCGAGCTGAGCGATGTAAATTGTAAACTGATTGTATCCGGCTCGAAGGAACAAACATGACTTAACACTTTATTGAAACCTACAAAGTCATGCGTTTCGCAGGTACCTTTCAACTCCAGTCAGCGATTTTATTTTGAATTAAATATATTTTTTTATACTTAGTTTGAATCCTTATTCTTACATAGAATCAGCGATACGTTAGTAGTACGAATTAGTCATCATCATCAGCAGTCGTCCGCTGCTCGATATAGGTCTCCCCCAAAAAATGCCACGACGCGTTATGGCATTTTTGACAGCTACCGTTCACTGACATCATGAGTTAGCTGCAATTTCGTCTCCATGATTTAGCTTGGCACTTAGTTTATAAATTATATACCTACTTCACATTCTAAACACTGGCCAAGGCGTATGAAAGAAAACTCTGCTTCTACTATGTATTTTACGTTCAATAAAACAATCTTTTTATATAATTCGTTGTATATTTTCTTATTTACATGGGTATATTATATTCCGTAATGTAGGTATAAAAACTAACATTTTTGGGATATTTTTTTGAGAAATATCACCCTCAATTTTTTATGGTTCCACAAAAATATGTTAAATACATATATTTTTCGACGTGTAGAAATAGATAGTACATTTTAGGCCGAAATGTGTTGCCTAATAAGGGTAAGAAAAAATATTGTGTAGGTACATAGAAAACTTAACTTACTCGTAAATAACAATTTATCTTTATGGAAACCAATTTTTTTGTACAAAAATGATTAAACTAAATACGCACACTGACTAGGCCTAACTAAACACTAAAATAAATGATTAAAATATACTATTGCGGTTGCATTGGTGGTTTGTCATCATTTTTGGTATTGGACTCAAATGTAAGTATCTAATATTTTACAAATTATAATTATTGTCGTCACTGATAGCCTAAATTTGTAACTTAACATTTTAAGTTGTTCCCAGCATATCAACTGAGTTAAGCGTCGTTCTGCGCGGTCACCATTTGGGTGATTGACCGCCAGTGACACTTATGCTATCTGAGCTCTCCTGTGCTATGTAGGGCACGTTAAGACCCAACAACAGTTGATAGGCTAATTATAATTACATTTACGTTATGTTAGTATTTTTTTCCGAATAGTTATCTCCTATGTATATAACTTTATTAGACCGTAGCACCAGTTATTGCTAAGGTTACAGCTAATTTGGGGGTCATTTGGGATCCTCAGTTAACTTAGTTGGTAATTTCGAAATCTTTGGACATGATTCCGGGTTAAACCTGTGTCATACGAGCGTATCTAACACATAACCGGGTGGTTGTAGACTGGCTTGGTCTAGAACAGGCACATAGCTTTCTTGGAGGAGAATTGGCTGCCGACTTGATGCTTCATTAAGCTGCTTTTCCAAAATGGCGTTCTGGTATTCCTCTTCCTCTAACTCTAAAGTCAGTTCATCGATAAGTTTCATTCGATGCTCGATCTCCCCGTCCGTTCTCGTAAGCTCTTCTGCGTTATTTTGCATCTCTTTCGTCGTTGTTGCCAGTTCTTCTTCTATTTTGTCTAGAAGCATTGCTACTTGAGAAGCATTCTCGCAACTATTTGCTTTATTTTCGTCTATGTATCGTTTCACTTTAGCGGTCAATCGCACGACTAATTCCTCTTCTCTGTGTAATCGTTTGTTGATGATAGCAAGCTTTTCTAGCAGTTCGATTTCTTCTCGAATCCTAGTCAGTTCATCAGCTGAGCCGTCTGAATCTGTATCGTTTTGTGTCTGTTTCAGTCTTTCTGAGTTTACCTGGCATATATCTGTGAGTTCTTTCGTGAAGTAGTGTTCCCTCATGAGGTGTCGTTCTCTTCTGGACTTGTGTTTGGTGTGTCTTCTTGGTGGAGTTCCACTGCCTACACCGACCCCGCTATCGCTGTTACCAGCTTGGCTGTCGTTGACTTCGCTGCTTCTCCCCAAGTCTCGAAGATATGATTCGAGAAGGTAGTTGGTGCCGTGCTTTTCCATTCGATTCTTGTGTGTTTGGTCTTCTAGCTCGTCAATAAGTTTTTCTTGTTCCCTGTAACCATAGAATTTTTATTAGGCCTGTATTTCTTACTAAGGCTTTTAACATCATTCTTTTGCATATTATCATGGCTATAGATGTATCCCTGGTAACGTGTAAGGAAAATCTTTATTAGGGGCATGTTTCATTAGATATTATAATATTAGTATAGATTACGTTTAGTTCTTCGTGGTGACTGCTAAATTTTGTATGCATGCCTTCATGAATAAGCTAACAAAGTCTCAGTTAATCGTAGAAAGGACACTGTCATATTTACCTCAACTTATCAATCTGCTGGTGTATAGTGCGGCTCTGATGCTGGATAACTGAAACTAGTTTAGCTGCGGGGTCTTCAGGTCTGGCAGCAGGTGGAGGGGTCACGTGCCTGGGTCTTTGTCTCCGTCGGCGTCGGCTGGAGCGACTGCCGCCGTCGCTGTCACGGCCGGAGTCTTCTTCGCCGCCGCTTGATAACCTTCGGAGGGACAGACGGACCTGGAAACAATGACAAGATAAGTAGGTATAGATTATAATATAACATATAGCTGGTTTTGCAGATAGGCTTGTGTGGTAAAGATATAGAAACACTGTGGTATCAAAAACAAAAACTGAGTATCAGAACACCAGAGCAGAAACTGAATTTGTTGATCATGCAAGCATTTTTTCTGAATCTGCATCTCTTGGGTTGTTAGTCGACCCAATTTGGACCTATAACCATGAGTCGACGTCGATCGTGTCGTGTGAAGACAATACGTCTTGTGCGATCCATTGTGCAGAGAAACTATCTTATTGTCAATATTTATTCACAACACGTCGCCGTAACGTGCAACAGCGGGATGTCGCGCCGCGGCGTCATTTAGTATATCAGACGGTTTAGTAACTGGTTCTATAGTCTACCTCATGCCTTGCATCGCCCCAAGCCGCCAACACATGAAGAACCGGCGCGTCCGGTGGAAGTGGTCGCTCCACTCCGCGCCATCTTTCCGCTAATACCCATTCACCTTGCTCGCTTAGACTTCCAGCTGTAAGGGAGAATCGTCTGGTTATAATATTAAGTGACTACTTTTAGCGCTGGGGTCCCAACCCAGGATCTGTCTTCTCAAGGGATCCGACAGCCGTCACGGCTTTTTAAAAATAAGTGCGCTATGCCATCGCTCTCAAACGGTAACATCGTTATTAAACCATAGAAGTCAGACCATGACTATGATGATGACCAGTAAACTTGAGGACTTTAAGATTTTGGTTTAAACAGTGCAAATCCAAAGCAAATAAATCATACCTTCCGGGGCATCCTGCAATGCCCTCACGATGTCGGCACAGGTTGTGTGGGACCTGACACCTCGAACCCACAGCTTCTGTCCTCGAGCCAGCACCCCCACTTCCTCGTCACTGTAATCTGATGATGACGCTTCCATTGCCTCCTGAAAACAGATATTTGACGTGTTTAGATGGACTCTCTTAGTCTTCATTCAACCTGTAGGGCTCCCCTACTCGTATAGTACCTATTATGTTATCTGAGGGCCCCTGCCTAATGATGATGATGAGATTGCATGCATCAACTTAGAGGGAATTTGATCAGTTTTTAAGGTTTAAAATTTGATTAACGTAGTTACTGTATCTGAATTAGCACTGTCCCTCTCACACACTCGTGCGTTATGCTGCCAGACAGAAAGGGTACTAAGTATCAGACTGAACTCGTGCTGAATTAATCCGATCCTATGCTCCTGGGTAAGTCGCTCAAAGACCTTTGCCATAGTTGCGATTATTGCCAGGGGCCAAGATTGCATTCCGAAGCAAATAAGCGCTTAGATATAAATGCCACTGGCTGTCACAACACCAATCCAAATAGCGACTGCGCAGAACGTGGCTTAGATAAAGTAAGACCTTAGCATGGTACGCTAGTAGCACCTAATGTTCGTGCTTTAATGAGCATAAATGGAAGATATACATAATACAACTTTATAAGCGAAATTGATAGCTAATCCGACCCAAAACCAGTCGAAGCACTTCATCAATACTTAATAGCATCCGCCAAATCACCACAGCCTTAATATTTCAAGTGTATCCATGACTCATAACCCCCAAATATCGATTAGGTTCCGGAGTTCTAAAAATCGAGGAACTTGTTCAACCTTTTATCAATGCAGGTAGCCACGGCACCGATTTAACAATGTTATGGCACCGGTTGAAGATTCAGGTACCTACGCATTCAAGGAGGGTATTGAGCCTACGCATCACAACACCGTTTTCATGACAAGAGGCCTTCATGCGACCTATAAACTCTGTCACCAGAGCTGGCTACTGACTCATACTTAAATTTCTACTTTCACTACTGGTTTTATGACTTGGGTTTCACTCCGGGATTATCGGAGTATTCCCGATTGAGCACCTATGCATTGAGCACCATAGGTTTTTCCATTTTGAGCACCAATATCGATTGCTTATTTGTCTGTCGATTACTCCGTATCGGCTGGTAAATAATAATCATGCAAAGGTGTCAGGTATCGGGAGTTAAACCCGCATCTTTCACGTTTAGTGCGTCAGGTAACTTACTCGTAGGTACGTAAATAAAACAGTAGGTAATGAATGACGACAGCGTATTGGTAATGAATACCCAGTATTATAGGCCTACCTACCTAATTAATATGTATCTCGCCGACGAGACGATGCAACAAAGTAAAAGGCATAATGATTGTAAAACAGATGCTATACAATAAATTAGTAAGAATTCATTTATTCAGTTTTTTTATGCCTGTCGGCGGGCGGTTTCGTTTGAGAGGTAATGTTACCTAAAAAGTTGATCAATGACAATTTTTAGGCCGCCTAAAAGGCCTCCGTCATGGCTAAACGACGGTTTTAAATACCTACCTTCGTTAAGAGTTCCAAGCACGGAATCACAACTGCAAATCGGGAAATCATTTTATAATATTTGATGCCAGTTCGCATGCAAGTGGATACTGGGGCCAGCTTCACTATTGTCAACGAGATAGAATATAATTTAATATAACTACCTACTTAGTGTAGGTCAATAATATACCTATCCACTATACTATGATACAATAGTAACTAAATACCTATAACTAAAGTTGGATTAAACGCAGACTGCACCCCAGCCTTTGAAACTAAAATAACCCACCAAAACCCCATAAAATTACTTGGCAAACTTCCCCAAGTCGTAAGTGGTTACCTATAGGTACGTAGTGTTGCATAAGTTTGCACAATTCGGGGCAGACCGCGCCTGGCACGTCCCAGGGCGGTTATATCCAGAAAACACTGGATTTTATCAGATATTACTGGATATTAACCCTCTAGTTCGCCCAATGCGAATCGGGCGAACCAGAGGGTGCCTACTGCATTTTCCTAAACTTAGTGCTAAGGCTTTGAGAAACATATTAAATTAGGTATTTATTATTTATTGTAGGCCCCTCCTAGTTCTACTTAGGTACTCTTCAACGCAATCGTTCGTCTCGTTCGTCCTGTTCGTATCGTTTAGTTTTTCGTTCAGATAAAATAAGAAATATTATATTATGATACCTACCTACCTGATATATCAATTTACTTTGCTGTGATAATATTATAAAAAAAACTAATTAGGATACTACCTACCTAGGCAAGTAAGTACATAAGTAGGTATAATGTTTTAAAAATACCTACATAATATACCATAATGAAGGTAAATTGTCATCACTATTATTAATTCCTATAATGTGTCGTCAGCTTACAACAAAAACAACAAAACCCTTTATTATTCTTAAATTTAGACACAAAACACATTTACCTACCAAACACTAGGTGTGGCGCCCCCAAATGTCACAGGGTGTTAGGGGGTGTAAAAGCAGAGGAGGGGGTGGAAGGTGAGGGTGTGGGTAGAAAACGAGTAATGGCGCCGAGTCACGAACCTCACTCAAATTACCTACAGCAGTTAGAATTATATGATTTTTTCTACATAGGTAGGATTTTTATAGATTTAAATCGCAGTGTTTGCACGCCATTCGTGATTTAAGGTTCAGTCGTTATTAAACTATGTAGATACCTACCTATTGTGTGGATTATGACCAACACGAAGCCAACAGTTGAAGTACCTAGTTACCTTATAACTAGCACAAACTACAATTAGCTAGAACTAGGTAAATTTCATACACTATAATGCATGCTTTTCAAAGGCTTTTTATCCAAAAATTATCAGATCGTTTTCTATCACACAGGCCTTACTGAATTGTGCCTAGCATTTTATCTATTCCAATTCTATCCCTCTTAGATTCTATAAAAAAAAACAAAAAAATTGCCATCTTATTTCACAAAGTTCTTGTACTTATTTGACGCTTCGCGGGCAAATGGTTATTAGTCTGAGAACGTAGTGCATAAATTCTCTTGGTAGTATTCCAGTGACATCAGTCGTCCAGTACTGACTACTGACGAGATTCGTAGGAGACGCGACGCGCCGGCGACCGACATGACTGTTATCTATCGCGAGACTAGTACTAGCTCTATCTATCTATGACTAGCTCGATGACTAGATACGAGACACCAGTAGCGCAAAGTGCGAGTCACCATACAAATCTATGTGAGATACTTCTAGGTGACTGATCTTCGAGACTCGCGTCGTACTACTAGTCATCAGTGAGTGAAAATGGCTTACGCGTCAGCTCTACAAAATTCAACTGTTCTGATGTCATTGTATTAACATAGGGCTGGGTAGTAGGTATTTGCTCACGTATACAAATGCCGGTTAATTATGTTAAAGTAGCAATAATAATGAGAACCTGCCTGCCTACAGCCAGGTGTCCAGGGTTCTGGATAGGCAGATTACCTGAACAGTAGCAAATAGTGTTGCGCGTTGTTGATAAGATTTATCGATAAATAGTAGAGTAGACGGTGCTTCATATCTATAAACTGGTATGGAGTATCTGGTGTATTTTATAATGTGTAGTTAAATCTGTATATTTTAGTTGGTAATCCATAGTGAATAAAATAAAAATATAGTATTTATTGTTTTGTATATCTTTTCTGTGGTATAGGGCTGATTGTGGATTATTCCCATCTGTCACCTAATTTTGTCACCTCGAGGTGACAGATCGCACTTTTATTTTTTTGAAAAGTGCGATCTGTCACCCTGTCAATAACGAGAGGAGATAAACTTCTGTCACCCGTCACTAATAGGGAGAAACAGACCTGTTTATTCTTGCGTGTGCTTGACCTGGATATGAACAGTGACTTTAATTAGTTTTCTACTTATAGTTCTCACAACGGATCTCGGCCGTCGTGAAATTAGCCGTTTCGATGCGCAATGGAGCGTTTTCAAACTAAATTGCCTTTGCGCATCACAAACGGCTAACTTCACGGAAGCCTAGATCCGCTGTGCGAACTATACCTACTAGATAATTATTTAAAATTAATTGAAATTAAAAAATACGCGCAACAGTAGATACTATAAAATGACAAAATAATGATATATTGATCAAAATATGAAAGAAATACTCGTAGAATATCTAGAATAAAATAATTAAACTATTAATGTTTCATTACTTATAGTATAAAAAACTTTAATTTTCTAAAGAGGACCCTTAACTAATGCAGTATTTTCTACCAGTCTTGCGTAGTTAGTATAACACAGGTTAACGTGCTAAAAACTTATACTTATAGTTAATTGTTATTAAGTTAATTAAACATAAAATTACAATGAAAATGAAATTGCCGGTAGGTGTTTCTTTTCAAAATGTAAAATTAAAAACAATAATCGGAAGGATTAATTATTGTTCGGTCGCTTATATTTCTTTGTGTTTTTCTTGTTTCTTGATATATTCAAAAGCAGCAATTATCAAATTTGATCTATAGATATCGATAATTGGTATTTTATCAATCTCTAAAAAGGTTACAGGCAAATTATCGGCAGCCCTCGCCGCGTAATAACAGGAGCCGAGACGCCTCGGAGCGGACACGCAAGGACGCGCGAAATTACAGCGGACACACGGCAGAAATGATTGGCTATCGAGCTTACGTTCCGTTTTTAACATGTTTTGAGAATAGAACGTACCTACCATTCTTTATTTTGAAATGAGACTCCCCGTGGCTTAAAAAATAAACAACTAGTGTTTGGACACTTTTTTGTTTATTTTACGATAATTTATGTTTTTTCGTACTTATATCATAAATTGTCACTTTATCGGTATCGACCTTGGGAAGCATCATTAGGTTTGCAAAGAGTATAAACTAAAGTAACAGATAAAAAGCGTCAAATTGATAATACCGTAAAACGTAAATAACATTTTTACTCGCGCAATCTTTCGTTTGTAATAAAAAATCTAAAATAAAGACCAATCCTTGTAAAACAAAGTAATATAGGTTTATAATCTTCGTGAATATCCCGTCGACTGACGCTAGTGCCGGTGCACGCATCCGCTCGTTTAGTTCAATTACACCCTTTTTTCGTAGGATTTTTTCTGCTTTTGTTATCTTAAATTTTGCATAGATTTTCTGATGTACAAGCTCACGTTATTATTTTTAAAGATATCAGAATGATTACAAAAAAAAATAGGTGCTTAGTACCCTAAACAATGGACAAAGTAAAATAACTATTAGGAGGAGAGATTATAATCTATTGTTTGAATATAAGAATAAGCTTTTTCAAAGTTGTTAGGCCATGACGGAGGCATTTGGCGGTCTATTAACTCTGCCACCAGAGTTGACCGCTGACCGCTGACCGCTGACCGCTGACCGCTGACGCTGACATACAAACTTACTATTTTATATAATAATTTAAAATACAGTGCTTAATGTTAAGCCATTTAGTCTTGAGACTTAAAGAAAATGTATTTGATTTCAAACCTTGGGTCTTGCAAAAAACTCTAGGCAATTCTCGAACACAACTTAACAAAATTGCATAATTTAGGTAGGCACGAGCCAAATTACTGAGCTATTAACTTGGTTCTAAGAAATCCGATCGATTTAGGACTTAACGACTTTTAAGATTGTTGTTTTTAGTTTTGCTGCTGCCTTATTTTATACGGCGTCGTTAAGTTACACCGCTTAAATCACATTTAAAATGTACGAGCTATAAATTTCACGCTTTTTATTGTACAAACATATCGTTAATATTTTAAGGTGTATAATTTTATTGTCCACTTAAGTAAGAGTGGCAAGATTAATTAATTGTATTGCTTAATTTGGTAAGTTAAGTGCCTACAGTGGATACAGAGTTTTATAAAATCTAATACAATTTTTTTTAAAGTGTCAGAACAAAATAATAAAAAACACGTCTTGTTTTAAAAATCGGTAATAACTAACACAAAATACTTCACGGTTGTTTGTTTTACAACCATTCACGATTGAAAGTAATATTTACCGAGATATTATTTTAACTTTAAAATAAAACAATATAATTTGATTAAAACAAACAAAACCAGCAACAAAAACCTACCTGCTCATGCTCACAAACTTAACGGAACAAAGCAAAAAGAAAACACGAAAATGACTTTTTGAAATGCCACTTGTCACGCCATCTCAATTTGAGCCATCGTCAAACCGCTATTATACCTTATCGTCCCTTATAAAACAACAGTACATACCACTTAAGCATATACTTAAGCTTATAGATACGGAACTCTCACAATTGTCTTCAAATCTGACTCCCATCCATCTACAGATCCTAACAAAAAGATGAACGATTATAACGACGTTTCATCGATAAAAAGCGTGTTATGACATGAACACTTCCCTACTATTGTCACTCTGATTATGATTGGAATGAGTTTGGCGTGTCACAAAAAAGTCGTGATTTGACAAAAAATACTGAATTTTGCTAAGTGTTTTTTTGGGTTATTCACTTTACCTCTACAACTCTACATAACGGATAACGCAATCGGAAAAAAATGTGCCGTGCAAAGCTGGGGGGCAATGCTACTAAATAAGTACCTGCAATGACAGCAAAATTACAGTTAGGTACAAGAACAGATTTTAGCAATTGTAATTTTGTTGTCACTGATAAGGAAGAGCTCTCAGTAACTCCAGCGTCCAGTCTGAGTTAGTTTTTTGCTAGTTTTTGCTTTTTTAAGTATTGTAAAAGTTAGTAGGAAGTAGGTTAGGTAGGTACCTATTTCCTAGTTCGTGTGAGTCAGTGGCCCCTTAAGGCTCCGTCATGGCCTCGTGCGATGGTTAATATTATAAAATAATTTAAGAAAATTTCCCTATTTCTAAACAAGTTTGTGTCGATTACACATCTTAGTAATCATATTTTCCTGAGCTATTTTTTAGTTCTCCAAGCGAAGGGCGAGATAAGCTTCCGTTTACATCATACAGCCACAAGAACAAACAATGCGTGCCTTATCACATTTACACTGCTGTTCTCTACACTTTCTACTATAATTAGTAAAAGTGTAGAGGTCGTAAAAATTATTTGACGACCTATACACTTCTACCTCGGTGGCGCGGTGGGCAAGTGCCCGGTTATGAAGCGACAGGTTCGATCCCCGCTGTGGGACTTATTACAAGTCTGGGTGTTTCTATGTAGGTAGGTAAGTAGTAGGTATAGTGTGTATTTACACAAAAAAATCGATCCCACGGAAATCAAACATTTTTCCGGGATAAAAAGTAGCCTATGTGATATTCCAGGCTTTAATCCTGTGCTAAATTTCATACAGATCCGTTCAGCCGTTTTGGCTTGATACTCCAACATACAAACAACCAAACTTTTCCCTTTTATGATGTGCATCGCAGCTGCACCGTTTAGACAGCTTTATGCCCGTGAAAAGGCCCAAATACCGTTACGGCGCGTGATCTATTACATATGGATTACAAGACCTGGTGATTATGCGCCGTAAATCAGACAATAGGTAACTGTTGATATGAGCTCTGATGATTGTAAATGTACATAAGAAATAAGCATTCCCCTCTTAATTTGTAGACGACTTTTGTGGCATAGCGGGTATCTGGCTGAGGCTCAATTCCACAGCGAGTGGTGCCACGAAAAATAGTAGTTACCCCGCCTTCCGATCCTAAGGTTGTGGGTTCAAACCCGGTCGTGCACCAATAGATGTGCGCAACGCCAGTGCTCTCATACGGTGAAGAAAAATCCTGAGAAAACCGGCATGTCCAAGAACTAATAATTTGAATAATTTGCCATCCTCTAATAGTTTTTTTTTTCATACTACTAAAGTGGTAACCAAGCGTACGACCCACTTGATGTTCAGCGGTTACCGTAACCTATGTACGCATGCAACATCGTAGATATCACTTGTGTGTTACCACCCTGAGACGTTAGATGGTAAGTCTCATGTGCCTGTAATGTTATACGTCCGCGTGGTGGTCCTATCACTCTCGCTTAAGAGTAGGCCAGTGACCCAGCAGACATGATGGCTGCGTTCCTGTTTTCCTCTTCTTCTACTGTAGATGTGCTTCGATGAGCTGAGGCATCAGGAAATTCACGGGTACATTGTAACTCCTGTGAATTCTCCCAGTGCCAAGGCCCAGCGGAGCCACAGGCTTCTTCTTGGTCCTTTTTCATTTCTCTGAAGCTTCTCGTATCACTTCTTTTCTCTTCTGTTGCTCACGGTCATAAGAAAACAAAAATACATCGGGTCTTGCGAACCTCCTTTGTTTTTATAGTCGGTTAAAAACCTTTATCCTTCTTCAGACTTCATAATTCCTCCGTGTGAGTTGAATTCAAATCGGATCAGATTATTTTTGTTTTGATGGGGTAGGTATTATTACCTAATATTTTTTCTTTTGTCCCATAAATCTGTTTTTCGAATGATGGTCTAATTTTATTAAAAGTAAATCACCGAGTTTTCATACATTTCAATTTATATTTGAAATTGACATAATTACGTTAAAACAGGTCGTATTGTTGTGTCCTGACGGAACACACAAGCAGAAAGATTATAGGGAGGCCCATGTCAAGGTGTAGCTCTGTAACTATAAACTGCTAAGTAAATGCAATGTAGATACTATAATTACCTAGTTTAACAATTTAACAATGCCGGTCTAGATAGAGCCTACATATTTGAGCCTTTTGGAGTGGAGACCCTGGGTCCGTGGGGTACCGGGGCTCACCGCGTTTTCAAAATTCTTTCTGGGCGTCTGGTCGAAGCGACGCGTGATCCAAAGGCTGGTTCATATCTGGCTCAACGTATCAGCATTGCCATTCAACGTGGCAATGCAGCCAGCATGTTGGGAACGCTTCCTACTGGTAGTGATTTGGATCGGAAAGACCGTTACAAACGACCTATAGATAGCTCAACTGTTTCATATGTATTTTGTATATTTTGTAATGTAATTATGTAAATATTTTATTTTGTTTAATAAAAATAATAATTAATTTAACAATTAGTTCATAAAGAGGCGCTTTAAATTCCCATACTAATTAACAGCTGGACGATAGTTAACGTTTGCGATGCTCAAAAGCATTTAGCTATTGCGCCTCAGGGCAAACGTCGAGGTGCTAAATCTACACAACATTTATTTATTCTGTAGCTATAGATAGATAGATAGATAGATAGATAATTTATTTCATCACAAAAAAACTTTACAATACTGGTTAATAATGCCTAAAAACCTATGTTAGGTTTATCTAGAGACTAGATTCTCGTAATACGTCTTTAAAGACGACTCAAAGTGATCCTTACAATCTAAACTATTTTAAATTAAAAAGCGCACGCTCACACAATAACAGCACCTTACAGGACAGCAAAGTAAGGTATTAGGTACAGTCTTAGATCTGCAACTATTTATTTATCTACAACACCTTTGTGCGATGAATTCTCTGGTGTAAAGAACGCTCTACCAGGGACTAGGTACAGTTACTAAATACGGGATATTTACAGAAATTTACCATGAGTTAGTTAACCTGTCAGTTTTACAATTCCCGATATGGTATGGATGCACTATAGTGTATGTAACTGCGCTAAAATATCTGAATATATATATCTGCGCTGAAGAATTTGAAATATAGGGTTATACAGTGCAGTAACTGCGCATCAAAAACTTTTTTTAGTTTGTAGTCTAAAAATAAAAGGTTTTTTATTCAGTAGCAAAATATATTATACCTAACATTTTCACATATGGTTGGGACCTTCTTTTAAGTAAATATATACCTCTAACAGAAGATCCCGCTCTTCAATATCCATTTAAATTCTTTAGTAAGTACTATAATACTTTAGTATAATTAGTTCTATGTACAGTTCAATACTTTACAGTACAGTTCATCAAGGCATGTATAGACGGGAACCATAAAAACAAAAGTTGGTACCTAGCTGTAACTTCTGTCGTAAAAACTACCTATCTGTCATGGAACCATAAAAACAGTGCGATTACATTATGATGTCTTCGGGCGACGCGTTTCAAAACTAAATATAAAATCATTATTTTATTGCATTACTGACAAACAATCAACGCACAGTATACCTTATTCATAATCAACGCCTAACATAGTATACGCTGTATGAGAGGTTCACTCAACTCAGATGGAAATGTCTAAAAACATGTGTTTTATAAACATTTTGCATGATCTTTTAAATAAAAATGAATTGCTGTGCGTTAGTCTTGCTAAAACTCGACAACGTCTGGACCGATTTGGCTAATTTTGATCTTGAAATATTTGTAGGAATCCAGGGAAGTTTTAGAGTGGAAAAATATTGTGTGTGAAACCGTGCAGGTCAGCTATTTAAACCTAAAATCGTTACTATTTTGAAATAGTTTTATTGCAAGTTATTTTAGTTGGTATTGCAAGCGTCCATAGGCTACGCTAACCGCTTACCATCTTGTGGGCCGTACGCTTGGTTGCCACATCAGTTTTATAAAAAAAAAAAAAAACAACTTACTTTAGGCAGTAACCGATGCAAATCTGAAACAAATAAGTAACTTTCAGACTAAAGATGCCTTTGTTGAATGTAAATTTCAAATTACTGCACTGTAGCGTAAGTAGCTACTCTACTTACGAAAGACAAAATATCAAACAATCATAAGTAATATGTAGCGTTTTTCTCATATGAATGAGGTAATAGGTACTGTTATGGTAATTATGAGTAAATCAGCTCATTTGCAAGTCTTTTGAACACGACACGGTTTAGTGTGTTTTGCATAGTCTGAACATATTAATTTGAAGGAGGTAGGTAGATTATTAGTATTATTTAAGTCGAAATAATTTGCTGTTTTCTTGCTAACAAGTGTCTCTCAATGCACTATTTACAACGAGTACATTAGCTAATATTATATTAAAGGCTAAATGCCCTTTATTTTTAAAAAAACTGCCATATCAGGGTGAACTTTTTTGAGACTTTTTGTTCACAAATCCCCTGCCGCATCCGCAATTCGATTGTATTCGATATAGGTATTCGACTGTATTATTTGCGAACAAAAAGTTCGGAAATCCCCTTCGCAGGGGATTAGTTAAGGGCATTTCCGAACCAAGCCCTTGCGTATTATCTTTTCTTGTCAATGAACAAAGACGATAATAGATTTTAAAGACGAATTAAATAACAGAGGTTTAAAGTACGTTTATGAATAAGGCCCATTTATTATACCAAAAATAAGGATCGCATCTTTTGGGAGTCATTAATGAGTAAAATAAGTAAATAATAAGTTCGTTTATGCCAGTGGCTAACTGAGGGAGTTTGAAGGCCTCCGTCATGGCCTAACAACTTTAAAATAGTCTGGACGCTCAGCTCAACTAAAAGTGCCACTGATGCATAGCGGTCACCCATTCAAATGGTGACCACGCGAAACAGTGCTTAACTTCGTTGATCAATTAGATCTTAGCCAACTTTGCCAAATCCTCGCTCCGCGGAGCCGTTTCCACTAAAGCTGGGAAGAGCGAGGTGATTCTATTGGTTCCTAATAAACACATTCCCAGTTCCACATCCATCCATTTCTGGTAGACACGCAGCCTAAATGATAAAAAAACTAGTATTCCCTTAGTGTGGTGGTTAACACAATAAAAATCAATAGCTAATATTATATTCGTGGAAAATAAAAATGAGTATAAAAAGTTAAAAAGGAAAACTACTGTCATCAAATAACTATTAATTTACAAAGCAATTAACAACTTCAATTTCGAATACCAAAAATACTTCAAACAACAACTATTTCCATCAAACTACAATCGATTACCACGAAAAAAGAAATACCCTAAACACGTCGTCGACCATTGACATAGAACAAACAATATCACCCACCTACACTACATTATCCATTGGTTAAATTACAAAACCAATCAATATTTCAAAGTCGAACTACACTATTGTTCAAAAAGACAGTTCGATGAGTCATGACATTAATAATGGTACATCCAGGACTGTGGAACGGAAAACTTATTGTGTACCTATGAAAAGACCTTTTAGTTGGATGACCGAGGTACCTAGTCATTTTCTTTTATGTAAAGCTATATTCAAAAACACATTGCATGTTTGTTTTTTATTAACGGAATTTGTGTGATGGTAAGCAGTAATCTCTACTAAGTATATAAAATATCTCGTAAGTGTTGTATACGTAAACTCATTGTTCGGCTTTGGATACCCTGAAGATGGATTTCTTTGGCTATCTTGTCAGAAAAACATGGGCCCTCCCAATTTAATTATTTTAATCGTGTTATTTTGAGTTTTATTGCGTAAATTTGGTGGCAGTTTATCCAATCTAACTTGTTGGTTTAGCACAATAATAATTGTAATAAGTGTAAGTAATTGAAATGAAAGGGTAATGTTGCTTGTAATTTAGTCAAATATAATTTTATGTTAATTTGTATAGGTATTTGAGTATTTTTTTTTATTTATCCATGTAACTTAGTTTTAAGCACGCCAACCTCTACTCTTTCACCAGCATTAAGTCCTCCCTTTGTACATTTTTTTTTGTGCAATAAAGAATTAAATAATAATAATATTTTTTTGACCCTGACGAAAAGTAAATAAAAAATGCACTAATTTGTAGTAAGTATCTGTGTCTGCCTGTGGCGTCATAGCTCCTAAACGGATAAACCGATTTTGATTATGTTTATTTCGTTTAAAGTCGAACGTAAGTGCAAAAGCACTACTAGCTAAAAGCTAAAAAGCTATTTTTCAAGAAAAGCTGCTCAGCCGTTTGAAGTCATCACCTCTTTTTTAGCTGATGGAGAGACACTTCAGATACAAAACTGTCACGGGTTTCATTATATTTTTATGGGTAACGTATGGCTGGTTACCTATTTCCTTAAGTTAACATAAGTACAAATTATTAGATTAGTACTAAAAAGAAAAGGACTTTAACTTCAATATTATGTATGGATAATTGGATACCATTACCTAACTTTTAATAAAATGAATAAAAATACCGTTATTAATTATTTATTCACAATCCTAGCTTGTCATCAACTAGAAAGCCTACTCTACAGTCTATTACTTATAATTTTTAAATGATTTGCATACGTTATTTCTCATGTTTAAAGTCCTAATCGTACCATTTCTTTTTTCTTTAACAGGCCGACAGAAAATTACTTATTAACGTCGTTTCTTTGATCTGAAACCGACCGTATTCTCTATAGGTAGGGTTCAATGTTGTGTGTAGTGGTTTGTTGTTATATCCGTTGCCATGGTAACGGGCTTTGGAAAACACCGGTATCCTGCATAAATCAAGCTGGCGCCTGAAATGTTTGCTCGCTTTGGTTCTAGCCTAAATATTCATAAGTTCCGTATATAGTTAGATGGTAATGGTGTAAAATTGACAAGAGTAAACAAAGAATAATGACAGTTACTGCATTTTGAGTGCTTAAGTTTGTCATTTACGTGGAATTGGAAAGAGTTGGAAACATTTTCAGCCTGTCAAAGTGTTACTTGTAGTTGTGGTTTCGACAGGATATTTCATAATATTTTTTTTAATTCATCTGTTTTTAGTTAGAGAAGTGTCCCTTTTTTTGTTAATTATTTCACCTAAATAAAAACAAAAAACTAGAATTTTTCAATGCACAAAACACCCGATTTTATTAAATAAAAAAACACATTTTTGCCTTCATATTTTGTTAATATGTAGAAAATTAAAGAGTTTAGATTCGAATAGTTTATATAACTGCCGTTGATCGTTGAGAAGATGAAATGCACTGCAGTACCTACTTATTAAGTTCGTGTGAGGCAGTGGCCAACTCTGGTGACGGATTTAAGAGCCCGCCCCAAGTCCGCCTGGCCTAACAACTTTGAAAAAGCCGAGGCCGACTGCTCAACATGCCCACCGAAGCACGGAGGCATTCAGTTGAAATTGCCACTGGCGGTCACCCATCCAAAGAGTGACTACACGCAACTGGTGCTTAACGTCGTTGATTTGTTGTAGACAGCCAGCTACGTAACACTGCACTCCTGGGTAGATTCTTTCACTTTTCAAACACATGTCGAAATCAAGGGAAAACACCTAATAACCTGAAAGGGTTGGGTCAGGTTTATGGGGCTAAAATGGGGTCGCCCTGCACCCCTTCGTTGTATAAAGGATTTTATTATACGGCTGATTTAGTTTAGTCACGTGAGCTTCAGTGTTGATGGTTGAAAACACAACTATTTTTGCGTGTCTTAGCTTCTCTTATATAAGCTTCTGTCCTTGGCTTCGCCCGTATGGCATAACTTTTTTATCCTAGACTTTTTTCAATATCTTGTTCAGTCAGAAGCTCAGAACACATATTTTTATAATATTTTGCGGGAATTCATCGCGTAGGTACTTAATATTATTATTTATACATTTTTATTATCTCAAACGGTTAAGATTGTGTTGCAACAATCAACCTCGATTTATATTATAAAAAATTACCAGTTGTACATAATAACAATTGTATAATTAAAAAGTAAATTCTAGGAAATAAATAAAACCAGTTAGAACTTTTCTAAGGTTCTAAAGATAATAATAATATAATAATAATGCTGGACAATCCACACAGCATCATCTAGCCCCAAAGTAAGCTGCTGTTAAACAGAGCTGTATTATGGGTACTAGATGACTGATATATATTTAATACAATACATAGATAGATATTTTTTAATATATATAGAAAATACCCAGAGAAAGATAGACTAAAAGGTCAAAGAACTCAGTTGGCCGGTAATGAAAATGTTCGAAACTTCGAAACTGAATGGAATATGAAACACTTAGCGATGTTTCGGTCCGTACCTTAAAAAAATTTTCAGATCATGGTGGTTAAAACCTCAATTTCTAAAATCACCATTAAATTATTTACAATCACCTCAGGAATTATTTATTTTAATCATGGTCGAGCGCTGGAACCAAAGTGGACGCTCGACGGAGCAACACGTCTGCCGGAGAACAAGTCGATGGTTCTGATGATGTCCCGTGGAGGGATGAAACACGTGTCGATATTTTCCTTTTGAGGTTAAATGTATTAACTGTGTGACCTCTGTGTGGTTGAGCGAGATAGTACTAGAGATTTTTCGTCTGTTTTTTATCTTGTATTTTCCGCAAAGTAACGCCTGAATCTATCAATTACCTCAGGACTACTTTTCCGAATGAATCAGGATTTTTTATGACTGTCGTTAAAAACGCGTTGAATGAAGCAGGACATCAATAATTACTAAAAAGTACGTCGTAGCTATAGCTAGTTAGGCATTTTTTTTTTATACTACTAAAGTGGTAACCAAGCTTACGGCCCACTTGATGGTCAGCGGTTACCGTAGCCTATGTACGCATGCAACATCATAGATATCACTTGCGCGTTACTACCCTAAGACCTTAGATGGTAAGTCTCATGTGCCTGTAATTTCACCGGAAACCATACCCTGCGAACCGGAACACAGCAATGCGAGCATTACTGCTTGGCGGCAGAAATAGGTATGGTGGTAGTCCTTCCCTGAACGAGCTCTATCACAAAGAACTCTACTACTCTTAAAACTTAAGGCATAATATGAAATATCGATTGCAAAATTATGAGAAATAAAACTTATGCTACAAACGACTCCAACTGAAGCGACATACATAATTAACTATGATAACTAGATTATAGCGATCTATACTTTACATATCTATAATTAATTAATTTCTAATTTCTAAAAATTTGTATTTAATTTAGTTATAAGTAATTAATTATAACGTATTTTTTTTATGTCAAGTGATCAGACAAGATTATCAATATTGGTAAGTTGGTATGCTTGCAAATATTTCCAGATTGTGCAAATATTTGTCTCGCAACGGCAACCTTTCGCTTCTCAACTGGGCAGTTATATTAAAATAGCTCTTGGGCCCAACCATGAACTCTTATAGCGATTCTTCTTCTTCTTTTGTTTTATGGCCTCTGTGGCTAGTTTGCCACAATTTTGCCAGTGTCAAGTGTATTAGTTTGATTGTCGCTTATCAACATAACAAACGAAATTTGGAAAGAAACGATGACTTTTCTTTCAAAATTCTCCTGGAAAGTCTTTGAATAAATTACCAACCAACATTACCCCTCCATTTCAATTACTAACACTTGTGCTAAGTAAACAAGTTAAATTGGATAAACTGCCACCAAATTTACGCAATAAAACTTAAAATAACACGAGAAAATAATTAAAATCGGAAGACCCATGTCGTTTTGACAAGATAGCCAAAGACAATCTCTTATAGCGATTCAAATGAAGACCTAAACTGAATTGTCAAAAAATTTTGTACCATGACATCAAGTAGACAATCATGTCATGGTATAAATTTTTTTGACAATTTAGTTTAGGTCTTCATCCAGAGAATTTATGTTGCAGTTCAAAATACTCTTAATTTTTCCATGTAATTCCATCGGTTTTTTTTAAAGTTTTTTTGTTTGTTTCTTGTAAAAAAATTTGTATTAAAAAAATTGCGAATCATAAATCTTGCAAGCTTCCATAGGCTACGGTAACCATTTGCCATCAAGCGACCGTGTTATAAAAAAAGCCGCGCTGAACGTTGCTTAACCTAGTAGGTTAAGATTTACTAAGCACGTTACCATGTAAGGAACGCAGCGAGTTTATAATATAACAGTGTGGTTCACAGTTACTTGTGAAAAATTGTTTTTGCAGTAAAACTAAGTAAAGTAGACCAATTGTTAACACGCGACCGCAATGCGGGATTAAAAATAAATGAACCAAACTACTTTACTGGTACTGGATAACTGTATATTAAATATTATTGTATTGATGTTTAGAGCATACACTTTACAGAAAAATTACCATTGCATGATCGCGTTTGTAAATCTTTGACTTGATTTCTTTATTTTAGGGCTTCCTACAAAATATATATTTTTTGATTGCATCTCTTAATTTATTTGTCAATTTTGCGTGTCAAGTGATTGTTAACGTAGGTAGATAAACAAGCTACATTTTTAAAGAAATAGCAGCGTTCCTAAAAAAAATCTAGAAGTCTTTGACCAAATTATAAACCAACTTAGCCCTTCCATTTCAATCGCCTACACCTGTGCCAAGACAACGAGTCATATTGGATAAACTGCCACCAAATATACCAACAAAAACCACGAGAAAAACAATTAAAAAGTCGTGCTGGCAACCATAGTGTGTAATACGCTTTAAGACCACCTTACTTGCTTTATAAAGGTCATGCAAATCATTATTGGCTACCATTATGAGATTTTAAATTATGTTGTTAATTGCAGAGAGATCGCTTTGCGATTTCGATAAATATACACGACAAGAACCTTTTTATAAGAAATAAAACAAACAGAGACTAAGTAGTCGTTTATTATTTAAGGGAGTTCTGTGACCCAGCGCAAAATTAATTAGCAGTTTGTACAAACTAATTAATACAAAATCGAATACAATTATTATTGTTTATTTTTAGAAGCGCAGCTCGTGGCATAGCTTGCTATATTGTTCATAACAGATCAAGTTCCGCGTAGTCACAAGTGCAACATTTTTTCATAGTTCATAGTTATTTTTTATAACACAAATCATACATAAGTATAGTTCTCACAGCGGATCTCGGCCGTCGTGAAATTAGCCGTTTCGATGCGCAATGGAGCTTTTTCAAACTAAATTGTCTTTGGGCATCACAAACGGCTTACTTCACGGAAGCCTAGATCCGCTGTGCGAACTATACATCACAATCATCACAAGTTAAAAAATAAATAATTACAAAGTTAATATTTCTAATAGGGTAATAAAAATGCCTAAAATAAAATAAAACACAATATAATAATACTTCATGACTTTTTGTCTAGGTCCCTCGATTAAATAATAACGATTTTTCTCTTCGACAAATTTCTAGAGAGTCAAATACAAGCAAACTGTCAGTTTACTTGCGATTAACAACGATTTTCGGAGAATAGTGCTTTCAAGTTTGTTCGAATCCAACCTTCATCAAATTAACGTTTAACTACATTTTCTGACCAGTGGTCACAAACAAACATATGTATAAAAAAACTGGATCGTCGTGTCGTTATCATCTGCTTGCTAGTAACATTTAGATACAGTAATTTCGTAGAAGGTTGCTTTATGATGCGATGACAGGTGTCAATTCTGATCTTTTGGTACAAAAATGCATCACAAAACTCGTCATGCATTCAATTATTTGTAAGTTTACCACATTTTTTTCTTTTTACCCATGTTAGGTAGAACACGCAAGAAGTAAACAATTAATTATTTACATAGGTATATTGAATTATACAATAACAATCATATTTTGTCACCTCGGTGACGAAGTTGCAGATTCGCTTCACGCTACGGGATGAATTTTTGAATTATCTGTAAATATTTATTTCAGAACTGGGTGATTCTATGTGTTATAACTATGTATCCACAAAAGTGTATATAAACTTTGTATCAATCATCTGGTTTCCATAGTAAGTACATGCTTTGCCTTATTTGGTGTTGTGTAAAATGTTCGTAAATAAATGTTTATTATTTATTCATTTATGTAAGTAGGTACTTAATAATATGTCAGCCTATCCCATGCTTTCACAGTTCAATCAAGTCAATCGTGATTGATTCATGATTGACTCAATCATTGGATTAAATTGACGGTAACATACAGTAAGCTGTATCAATTAGATAGATTAAATGTTGACTGAAAAATTGCAACTTGTTTACTAAAATATAGTTTCATTAAGTTGGTCCTTTTTATGAATTTTGTATCTAAGTAATGTAATTTATTATTTCATACTATAATATTATTTTAGATTGTAATCAAATATTGATTGGAGTCAGAACTAATTGACCCTAGATTTAAGTTTATTTAAGCGCCATAACAGTGCAGTGCCACCCAAAGCTTTATGTTTAAAAGTTCTGAGCGGCACTGCATTGCGCTCATGACACCGAGTTACACTGAGACGTTATCCCAGTAATTTCACTCAAAGACATTTTTTTTCTGATTTTATAACGAAATAAAAATATGCATTTACAAAAAAACCAAAGCATACCATGAAAACTTTCTTGGTTCTAATGATAGTACAAGCTTTGTTTCGTTTGAGGCTAATGGCGTTGTGTAATATCAAACAAATTTTAATATGCTATGTAACTAAGCTGGGTCGATATTCCTCTTTGTGCATGATGGAAACGGTCTGCTAGTTTGTTTTTACCCGGTATTAATAGATTATTCCCGGTATAAATGGGTATAAATGGGATTTCTTTAATTTTTACCCTTTCTTCCTATTTAACCCACCCGAATTTTTCTCGGGTGGGTTAAAATTGCCCATCTCGTACGGCCAACTTAATGGTCAGCGGTTACCGTAGCCTATGTACGCATGCAACATCATAGATATCACTTGCGTGTTACCACCCTGAGACGTTAGATGGAAAGTCTCATGTGCCTGTAATTTCACCGGAAACCATACCCTTCGAACCGGAACACAGCAATGCAAGCATTACTGCTTGGCGGCAGAAATAGGTATGGTGGTAGTCCTTCCCCGGACGAGCTCTATCACAAGAACCCTACTACTCTTAAAAATTATTTAGTAGGTATTTGTTTAAAATAACCAATGTTTTCTTATTTCTACCGTTACATTTGAGATGGAAGGTTTGAAATCTTCAGTTAGTAGAACATCTCACAGGATATCCTAGTCTAGTATATTAAGCTTGTGGTTTAAACCCCGGTATACGTAATCAGCTGGAGGGCGATTCTCATGCCATAGATAAATGGTCACATGTGATATATATCGTCAAAACTGACAAAAATGTATAGAAATTTTGACAGTTTTGACGATATATGTAACATGTAACCATTGTTACATGTGTATATGGGCCCGATTCTGCTAATTCTATGATGTATGAACAGAACTACCGATTGCTATTACAGCATAATTAGATTCAAAATAATCAAATCAAAAAAGGGTCATAAACAACATTATTTTATATGATATTAACAAATATTGTGTTTCTTCTAAGTAAAAAATGCTGTGTGAAAAGGCCTTTGTGCCAGTGTTGCATTGAGTTCCTCGCTCTAACTAAGTAGAGACCTATACGTAGATGCGAGGGATCTCTGCTTCAGCTAATACTCAGGTAACTCATAATAAACATTATACTAGTAGTACTTACATAATTATAGAAAGAAAATCTACAAAACTAAATTTTAAGTTAAACTAAGTAATTTTTACATAAGTACAAGCTTAATGAACAGTTCTCATCAGATTAGAAACTAGAAACAAAAAAAAACAAACAAAACAGCCTAGAAACTCTGTCACCAGAGTTAGCCACTGACTCATACGAACGAACGAACAGCATAATTGTTGTAACCGCTCTAGCTATCACAATCGGCCCCTTTATCATGTAAGTATACCGCTGTCGATCGGTAGTCGATCCCTTACACTCTTATGGTACGCACTGTGGGTGTGAAAGAGACGCTCAAGTGATCGTCGTATTCGAAAACGATACAATCTGGTACTGTAGTGTGTCTGATAAATAATGTGTGTGGCGCAAAATTATATTCCGGATAAAAACGGACAGATTATAGATTAAATGTCATTGTCTACGTGTCTTTCAAATTTTTAGTTCTTGGACATGTCAGTTTCGCTGCTTGTCAGCTGCACGTAAGCGTCAAAGAATTAGCAGAATCGGGCCCCAATAACGGTAGACGGGAGAACGTAATTAATACAGTAGGATAATATCTGATTGAAATGTTACGTAATTATTCCTAGAGACGGGATTAAGATTAGGTACAAGTATCGATGAGATGAAAATTGCCGATTTACTTAGTTCAATTAGTTTATTTCTTTAATTAACTAAATATCAAAATATGATTACATTATACGTCGATTAGTTAAGTGGACGAATTGAAAATTGTTTTTGCAATATTTTATATAAAATATGTATTTGCAACGAACATATTATGTGCCTTTTACGTTAGGTAATAGTAGTCTTATGAGTGCAAAATACATAATAATTTCATTCAAATGGCCAGCCGAGGCAGCCATTTGAATGAAATTATTTTCCATTATTAACCGGAAGGAAAAAAAAAAAAAAAAAAAAATATTTCAAATAAAAAAAGAAATTTGAGAAAATATTCAGTTATTTGTATTTATTAAAAAAATATATATATAATTATAATAATTTAAACCACTATTGTGGCAACCAAGCATACGGCCCACTTGATGTTAAGCGGTTACCGTACCCTATGTACGCTTGCAACATCATAGCCATCACTTGCGTGTGTATCACCCTGAGTCGTTAGATGGAAAGACTCATATGCCTGTAATTTCACCGGAACCCATACCCTTCGAACCGGAACACAACTATGCGAGCATTACTGCTTGGCGGGAGAAATAGGTATGGTAGTAGTCCTTCCCCGGACGAGCTCTTAGAAAAGCTTAGTAACCATTGAAATAAAAATATTATAATTATTATAATTATGAACATTTTGTGTGATACCGGCTTTATCCAATCTACTGTTTACAAAAGTAATAATATTGCAAAGTGCAATTTGTATAATTGGATTTGATCATTCAATCTCAAACTGCATTTTGCCGTAAATTTTTATTATAGCTATTGGAATGCTTTTAAACTTAATCAGACTTTATGAAAATTTGAACAGTAATGTGTGTGTAAGCATTACTAAGTAGGTAAGTAGTATGTAGGTTGTCCGGGGAAGGACTACCACCATACCTATTTCTGCCGCCAAGCAGTAATGCTCGCATTGCTGTGTTCCGGTTCGAAGGGTATAGTTTCCGGTGAAATTACAGGCACATGAGACTTACCATCTAACGTCTCAGGGTGGTAACACGCAAGTGATATCTATGATGTTGCATGTGTACATAGGCTACGGTAACCGCTGACCATCAAGTGGGCCGTACGCTTGGTTACCACTTTAGTATTATAAAAAAAAACCTGTGAACAAAGGGAAAAAGTCTAATTCTGGTTCCATAGGTGACTCTCGTTATATGACTCTGGTGGGTTTTTATACACAAAAGGTGACAGGTAGGAGTTGTTTGTCCAGATTATAAATTAATTTGATAGAGGATTTTGAGAAATAATAATAAATTATTATTAGACTTAAAATATTACCTCCCTACCTCACTTCACAGCCACTACTACCACCACGGCTAGCTTATAACGAATCCTGGTGGTGGACTCAGCAAGAGTCAAGAGGGTCAGAGGGTACCACCGCAGTGCCAGATATTCTACCTCCAAGCAGTAGTGTGCAAGCATTACTGTGTTTAAGTTTGAAGGGCACTGCAAACTACTGAGCGAAAGAGATTTAACAACAACGTTTCGAGATGAGTGCAGTGCAGTGCCACGCAGGACTTAAAAACATTAACCTTTGGGTGGCACCGCATCTGTTATAGTCAGGCGTGGTGCTTAACATCAGGCGCGCCACTTGATTGTCTTGTCACTTGCTGACCAAAAAAAAAAACATGCAAAGTTTATATTTTAGCTTTGTTAAAAACACTAAAATGCATAGTGTTAGAAGCTTTTTTTTTAATTGCCTCTGTATGCTAATTTTAATTTAGCTATGAATTAAACTTGTACCCATGCTGGGAATAAACTGTCTCCAGTGACACAACTAACCTTTATCTACCACAGGAAGCAGAGTTCTAATTTGTACTCTTTTTTTGTTTTTAAATTTAAGCTCAAATTTATTCTAGTGCTACCCAAATTCCGAATGCATCAATTTAATAATTTTGTTATCGATGTCATTTTTACCGATATTTTATCGTATTTTATCTTTTTTGGGTTATGTCGTTTTTGGACCCTAAAAATCGCAAAGCTGCCAGTAAATTATTGATACTTTTGCGAACCAGTTTAATTTAATATTAATTATTTACGTATTATCGAAAATATTGGTTGGAAACTGCCAAAGACTGGAATGAATGGAAGACTTGTTCAGCAGTGGGACTAGATAGCTTAATAAAAGAGGTATTTTATGAAGTTTCGTCACATTTTTCCTTCTAATGATACTATTGAGCCTCACCTAGTTTGATTGACACCACACTGGAGCTTTATGATTATCGAGAAAAAAGCTAGGCCCAGCCGTGTTTGTTCCCGGATTCTCCTAGCCTAGTCAGTTGGGACACTGTGTCCCAATAAATTTTATCCGAATCGACAGCAAGTCGTAATAAGTATATACTTACATATACTACGATTTTGTTTTATACTATGTGTTAAAGCTTGTTTACACCTACCACTAAAAACCGCTTTACAAAGAAATGGCGGAGCGCGTTGATGTCTTTTGTTAGAAAATTTAGAAAATTGTTGTTTTTTTTGTGGCACATATTTTTAGTATATTCTATCAGTAGGCCTATTAACTCCGTCACCAGACTTGACTTGACAGACTTTGGCCACTGACTCATACGAACTTACTTACTTTATCAGTTAAGTGGTTCCCCATAGTACAAGCATTGCTTAGTGTGGGTAGATAGCGCTGTGTGAAAAATGTCTGCTAATATGCTAATATTTATTTATCTGCCAATGTTCCAACAACAAGCTCACAAGAAAGCTAGGTATTCGAGGCTGAGGCATGTATCAATGAAGGCAATTAATGAATAACCTATTAAATAAACACTAATTAGTAGATAATCGTAGGTTACCGCTAAATAGCAAACTTGAGGAATACCACAGGGGTAAAAAGGGGTTATTAGGTAGACAACGATAGAGCAACGAAACATTTTTCTTTGATAGAGGCGAAAATTTACTTGTGCGCGAAGTTGCTAAAAAATTTAAGTCAAAAAAGTTTTATTCAATAAAATCACAGGGATCACTTTGAAACGTCGTCATCAGTCACGTCACGTACGTATCTATGCATCAAATTACCTACAAGGTGGTAAGTAATAAGTCATAACCGATCTATAACATCTTGCTTATATTTTATTTTAACTTTGATTTTAAAAGAGTCTCAAGAAGTTTAATTATTGCCAGTTATTCAATGTAACTATGGCGCCGAACGATGACAGCTGCTAAGGACAGTCTTAATGGCTAACTCACAAATGGTGAAATAAGTCTTTTCACGATTTGTAAAATAAGTGTTATTAACTCAAAAAAATACATGAATTGCTTGGCAATTATGACTCGATTATTGTGAAGTAAGTTTTGAAATAACGCCTTATTATTTTACATTATAATAAATATTTTAAATCTTTCAGAATTTAACTATTCTCAAGACGCGTATTTTTTTTTCTAAGAATTTTTTGTATGACCACGCGTAATTTTTAAATTTTAATTGCTAAGTATAAGCGATATGGCAACTCTACTAAAGAGCAGCTAGCTAGCTCCATGCTCTACGTTGTCGGCAAGGTGAAGAGTAAACTGCGTACCTTAGGAATTTATTAGCGGATTGTAAGCGACTTGCAAGTATTTTCATTTTAATTGAACAATACTCAAATATAAGCGCACTTTATGTCTAGTAGTATAGACCTCTTTGATACTAAGGTCGTGGGTTTAAAGTTAATCGTGAACCAATTTAATTTGCGATTAAGATTTTATATCGAAAATTATACATTATTTATTTGGTAGAGATTGCTATTAGCAATAAGGCCGCCCATTGTACCACCACAAATTGTTTGATTTTATTTTTAGTTTTAACAAAAAAAGAGTTATCTATCTATCTATCTACTTATACATCTAAAATATAAAAAATATAAATTGTATATTAAGTGTTCATACATTCAAATTTAATTTATACACTTAGATTTAGCATTCAAGAAATTCCCCTAAAAAGTAAGAAAAGTACCTTCATTAAACTAAGTAAGTACCTAAAGTTAAAGAATTTGAATGTTTTTGTTAAACATTTTGCTACCTGCAGCCTCAAACACGAGCGATACGAAAAACAGCATAAAATGTAAATTTTAAAGTATTTTTGTTACAATGTAAGAAATACAGTGCAATGACCGGCCTTTATGATATCATAGCATACTTCAATGACATCTTTCTTTTGAATAAAGGAACCCTTGTGGATATTCTGGTATCGTTTTTTATGGGTTAAAAATTATCTAAGTAAAGAAGACAAACAGACTATCATAATTTAGTATTTTATAGGGGAAAGTTATTTTTGTATGTTTGTAGTAGCATCACGCCTAAACCACTGAATGGATCAGAAATTTAGCACAGGCATAGTATACTGGAATAGCGTATAAGCTACTTTATTACCCCGGGTTCCCCTTAGGATAAAAAGATGTCAGGGCGCAGCCAGTATTCTTATAAAATAATTCGAACCGTTCATTCATCCAGCAGTGGACGTCTATTGGCTAATATAATGATGATGACGATGATTGGCAAACAGGCACAATCTAAAATATATAAAATTCTTACGTTACTGACTGACAATCAGCATACAGTCGATACGATTAGCCGTAGAGATCTAAACTTTTCAAGATGTTCCTTATAAGTAGAGATGCACTGAGAAAGGTATCCCCGAACCCGAAATTCAACTCCCTAAGTAGTTTGCTTGAAAAATCGAGTTATTCGTCAACTCTAGATCGTGACACTGGCGAGTGCGCGCGGGTTGGCACCATCCGATAACATCAGCGCGGACAAAATCGAGGGGCGTTCTACTAGAGTAGTAGAGTTCTTTGTGATAGAGCTCGTTCGGGGAAAGACTACCACCATACCTATTTCTGCCGCCAAGCAGTAATGCTCGCATTGCTGTGTTCCGGTTCGCAAGGTATGGTTTCCGGTGAAATTACAGGCACATGAGACTTACCATCTAAGGTCTTAGGGTAGTAACACGCAAGTGATTTCTATGATGTTGCATGCGTACATAGGCTACGGTAACCGCTGACCATCAAGTGGGCCGTACGCTTGGTTACCACTTTAGTAGTATTAAAAAAAAAAAAAAAACTTCCCACATAAAAATGAATTCCGATGATTGAGTTATAAAAAATAACTTACCTTTTTCACACGATATCAGAGACAACTCTCCATGCTTGGCTACTCGACTGGGAGTGATCTGTGGGCAATTGAAAACAACAATTAAATAAACACCCTTAAATTAGGTCCATGAAACACGTCACATATTGAACAGTCCCATCAGTAATCAGTCCTGTCTTAAACCACTTCTTCCACCTCCACATGGCGTAAATTCACCTAGCTTTAGGACGTTTCAAAATAATCCTTGTGATTATGATTGAATAAATTTATTTTTTACTTACTTACAAAACTATTGTTTTACGAGTTTATATAGAATAGAAATTACGTCTATTTTTAATACAATAACCTTCTAATATTCCAACTGCTTTACCTACTGGCCCACTCTCGAGCAAGAGTAATATTTTATTAACCCCACTTAAAAGAAAAGTTGCAAAAATAAAACAAAAGAACCTGGCAGACGTATTCTTTTGTTAGATAGATAGATAAATAGATAATTTATTCATCTCAAAAAACTTTTTACAACACTGTTTAATAATGCCTAAAAACCTATGTTAGGATTATCTAGACGCTAGGTTCTCGCTATCATACAAAACAAAGACAATTCAAAGTGATCCTAACGATTGCATTGAATAGGAAGGTACATCTATATAACAATCTAAACTATTTAAAATTAAAAAGCGCAGCACCTTACATCACTAAGTAAGTAGGTATCTAAGCAATTACTACATCAACACTCGTTGTCAGCAAATACCTACAGCTAAACCCCGTCAGGCAAGTGAGGTGAATAGAAAATAATAATAAAGTTATCTATATAGGATGCTCCTTATTATGTTAATCTAAGCTTTTAATTCATACTAATATTATAAGTGCGATAAGTTAACGATAAGTAATGTTGCTATAATACGCTTGCAATAGATAGATATAGCAATAATAGGAATAGTAGCTGGCATAAAGAACTTTAATCTTAGTTATTCACTAGTTTCTTAGTTATTTTGTTACTAACAGCTATATTGCGTGTGTGGCCTCGCAATAACTTTTCATTACCCTGCGCATAAAGTTGATATTAATGTAATATTGATAATGTAATCTGTTATACTTGACGAATAAAACCAAGACCTTGTACGTATACTTAGTTGTTAAAAAAACAAGTACCTCTACCTACGTTCAGTTCAAGTAAGATCAAAGAGCCTAAAGTCACCTTCAAACGACAAAATAATGTATGTATCAGATACGTTGGCCCTTAGATATAATACCTATTACTTTGAATTTTTAATATTTTAGTTGGTATAGGTATAAATTAGGATTTTAAAAACCTAATTAACTTATAAAACAATTGAATAAAACCCAACTAAAAAACTTATGGTCTTTAGTTATGGTACCTATTACTTCGCTTTTTTTTAATATGATTTATAAACTTAAAAAAGCTATTAAAGAAAACCCAAAACACGCGGGCCCTGTGTGGATTAAGCTTAAGTAAGCCTTCCAAAAACCTTTACAAACGATCTATAGATAGCTCAACTTATCCAAATCACATGGAAGCGTTCACATATTCGTATTTGATATTACTTTATTCCCAGAATAGACAAAAAACTACCAGTAATTTAGTATTTCTTTACTTCGCCATCAATCTTACCCTCTATAAATTCCCCATCAATACACATCATTGCAACGAACTAGTTTGTGAATAAATCGGATCGGTTGGTGCAATATCCTCAATCTCTGATCGACGTGGTGCAACCCTGCTCAGTAAGGGCATAACCTACATACTACAGCTTTATTACTATCATACCGACAGCAAGTACTACTCAATCAAACATTTACAAGGTGTTTTAGGACGATAAATACTGTATTTCAAATTGTAGGTAATTATACTCTCTCGTCTTGTCATCTCGTAGGTGATAGCTGTCAGTGTTTGCTCCTTGAGTAATATTATCGCTGAGCTATAACCTATTTGTCAACTGCAACACACACGTGCTTTTAGGTTTTAAATACCTAGGTACATACATAGGTAGGTGCCTAGCTTTTACGAGGTCAATGTTTAGGGCAAATACATTCCTACCTGACTTAGGTTAGTGTTAAGAAACTGTATGGTTTGCCTTTTTGCACTTTAAAATGTACGTGTGTTTTTAAGATAAAAATAAATGATTTATCTATCTATCTATTTCAATTAACAAGACAATGATTAATTAAAACATAACCACTTAAATAACAGTAGTAGAGTTTTTTGTGATAGAGCTGCTGATACTGCCTTTCTCTGCCGCCAAGCAGTATGCTCGCATTGCTGTGTTCCGGTCCCGGTGAAATTACAGGTACATGAGACTTTCGAACTACGTCTCAGGGTTGCAACCTGCGAGTGATGCCTCTGGTATTGCAAGCGTCTATAGGCTGCGGTAACCGCTTACCATCAGATGAGCCGTACGCTTGGTTGCCATTTTAGTTGTATAAAAAACATTAAAATTATATAAAAACGTCATTCATTCCCGTATTCGATAGATTCTTCCTAAATCTTTAGGAAATCAAGATGCTTGAGGATGTTAGAGAGGTAATAATTTTATTATTTAAGAATTTACCTCTCTTTAATCTTTGGTACCTCCTTTCTAACCAAAAGCTGTAAATCAATGTTTACTCTGAGCATATTATCGCTGAGCTGTATCTTTTTTGTCTTACTGCTGCACACACATAGGTTTTTTTTTACCTTCACTATATTACTTTAGTTATAGCACTATTTCAATGTATTAATTTTGTATGTGCGTGCTTGAAGTTGCAAATAAATGACTTATCTATTTATCTATCTATCTATCTATCTATCTATCTATCAATAGTAAAAATTATATAAGAAATAAATAGGTACTTATTTACTTAGTAAAGTACTTACTTTAGTACTTACTTAGTTTTCTTTGCTGTTTGTACCTAAATGAGCGTAAGCTTGGCGTAATCGTACCCATCGAACCATCTAGCAGCCAGTAGCGATACCATTACTTTTTAAAATAGTAATTATAGATTACGAAACGTTAAATAGGTCTCGATAATCGCTAAACGAGCGTGCCGCCGCTCATTACTCGATTTTAAATTGATATTGTTAATTACTGCAAATTGCAAAAGAACACCATCGTTGTTGTATAATTTGGATAATTAAAATGAAAGTGATTCGAATGCTGATTGTTTTATTCAATTACGTAAAACATTGAAAGGGTTATAAATTTAAACTAGGGGAATACCCCGCGACTTTGACCGCACTGACTTTATGTTGAACTTCGGGAAATCTTTTCTTAGTTCGCCCCTACAAAACCTGAAATAGTTTTTATAATATTTGCGGGGTTTTATCGCGTTTTTTATTTCTCCCGACGTTTTGCAAATCCCGCAAATATTATAAAAACTATGAGTTCTGATCGCGAGAGTTTAAAAATACTAAAACCTGAAATTTCCAGGACTTTGGGGCTACCGTTCAGGCTGGGCGTTGATTGTCAGTCAGTTAGTAACGCAATTTATTTATATTTAGATGTTAGGTATGTTTATTTTTTAGTAAAAAAAACATTAACATGGCAACTGTTCCAGCTATAGGGGAATGCTTCCGTCTGGTAATGATTTGAATTAGTTATCTATATACCGTTTGTTATTTTTTTTAGATATTTAGACATAAACACACATGTAGATGGCTCTACTGTTTCGTCTGTATTTTGCATATACCTAATGTACCTAATAGTGTGCATATTTTTTTTTTATTTCTGTAAATAACTATAATACCTTATTTAAAAGGTTAAACTGTTTACTTAATTTTTACTTACACAATTTAAGTTTGACTTGACTTCATGATTTTATGGCTTCTGTGACTTAAAATAATTGTTACGATTCTGACAACAGTTTAAAAAAATCCTGTTGTAGGTCTTAGATGCCTACTTACTCAAACCTGAAATACCAACAGTAAAAACTTCCAATACGAGTTAAACCGACTACCGGTATTAAGCTCTCACAAATGTATAAATATATACCTACCTACAAAGTACATACCAAATAATTATGCTAAAATCAACAACTTCGCAGGCTCTTATCTATAGATTATCTAAAGCAAATTATACGCAAAGACTTACAATGATAGCTTGTATCCAGAGCGAACCACAGCTACCATTAATAGACCTTTCATCATAAATAAAGCTTAGAACGTGGGAGGTCTTTATAAAATGGATATTTTAAATCATTTGACATTTTTAGGTCAAAGATTAGAGATAATTAAACGGTACAAAGGCAGAGGTGACAAAATACAGCAGACTTTGATATATTGCTCATGTTTCATAGGTAGGTGGGATAAAAAACTTCAAGGAGATCGGACAGTATTGCCTAATATTTATTGATTAGCCTAAGCTTGGTAAAAAATATCTTGCTATTTTTAATAAGTTACTTACGTAATTTTAATTGGGCCCTTGTGTAAATTATTGAAACAAAAATCGAAGTTAATTATAATACTTTAAAACTGATGGTGACACAGTATAAAATTATAAAGTTCTATAGCGTTTTCATTGTTTTTACTTCTTGGTATTGGACATGGTTTGGTTTATTTTAAAAATGGAACTAGAGGATTTTTGACAACAAAAAGGCAATAGAGCACTGGCGCTAGAAATGGTTAATCATTTGTTCTCTTATATAATGTAAAAGATACTGATTAAGACTGGACCTGTTTGACCGCACTCACAAGGAGAGACTATGTGACTAATACGCTAGGTCTTTCTTTCTTTTTTGTGTATAAATTTATTTGTTTTTGTTTTTGACCTTTTTTTTCTTGCCTTTTTACTGTACTGCTCTCCTAATTGTGTGTGTCAAATAAACAAATTCTTATTCTTATTATTCTTATTCACTGACTAAATATCTAAGGAATTACTAATTATAGTATTATTAATTATAAATAAAACAAAACCTAGCTTTCATAAGCTTACTGTTAGCTACAGAGACTTATTTATATTATTATTATTTTTATTTTTATGTTAATTGTGTGGCGTTAAATTAATATTTTTCTATTCTATTCTATTCTATACAATTACTTTTCCCAAAGAAAATATTTTATTTATTTTTCACTTCGAAAAAAAAAATTCACCAATAATCCAAATCATATCTATATCAAAACATTCCACTGTCACTTGACTTCTTTTTTGCTTTTACTTTCTTTCTAAACAGGTCCGTCCTCTAAACTTACCTTATCCTATGTAAAGATTATTTGAACGGTCGGCAGGTATATAAAATTGCAGAGCGCTTCTGTGCTTTGAAAGGCACGATCTTAGCCAAAAAAGCTTTAGGACAGCTTAAAAGCTTCAACATCAGTAATGTCCAATTCTATCCACTCTCCTTTAATTTCGAATAATGATGTAAAATAGAACTAATTTAATTAACTTCGAGCTCGTGAATAAATCTACCCACACGCTTAGTTATCTACTAATAAAATTAGTGACACATAACTTTTTTAATTTATGATACATTTACTTACGCAAAGAGTGAAGAGAACCTGATTGTTTGTTCCGGATTGGCCTCGACCGTTTTTAAAAACTAGTGATAGTATCATAACCATCTCATCAAAATCAATCAGGCTTTGCTAAATTGGCGGTTGGGCGAGCGCGGTTGAGAAACAAAAGATTGCGGGTTTGTTCCCAGCTGCGGGACAAATATTTTCATCAAAAATACGTACTTACCTATATAAGTATATACTTTTGGTTATCTGGTTTTCATAGTACAAACTTTGCTTATTTTAGGGCTAGATAACGCTAGTACAAATGTCCGCTATAATAAAATTATACAATATCATTTAAATCTAATAGATACTATAATAAAGTTTCCCAGCCGAGTTTGTTGTTATTTTAATTATAATAATTATAATTTAATAATAACAACTGTTTATTGTATATATGTATATTGTATATCTTGTAGGTAATGTAATTGTGTAAGTACATATTTTAACTTGTGAATAAAGCCTAAATTTTATTATATTAATTTAATTATTCAATCAACATAAGATCATTCGTAAGTAAGCACACAGACATTAAAGACACATTTTCAGTGCTTACCTAGATTTGACCGTCACTTATAGCAATGATTCAAATAGTGACATAAGTATCGTCAAAAAACCCGCCCCTTAAACAGAATCAGTTAAATAGTAGTTCTACGAGTTTTAATCTATTACAAAGAGCTCTAATAATAGCTCCACCGAATTTCGAAACAGTTTTTATTACACTTATAATTAAGTATCAATAAATCAGAATGCTATAAAACAGCACGCGTCACGTACGACCCAATAATAAAATATTTCAAAAGGTATATAAAATAATTACGTTACATACTGACTGACCTACCTAGTCTCAAGAAACTTGAAATTTGAGGTTTTTTTTGGAAAAATAATATCGGATATACGAAAACAAAGAAAGAAAAATGTTATTCCATAAAATCATAAGGATCCCTTTGAAACGTCTTATGGAATTTTATGCGAACCTATGCCGATAAAAAATCTGGCAACAACAATGGCTTGGTTTCTATCGTTTTCTTAGGCCATGATCCTTGCTATTTTTATAAATGCCGAGCAGAATTGAAGCACATTACTCCCAATCTTTTTTGTCGTCATAAGATTCTGTCATTTTGTGAAGAGGTTTCAAGCAAGAAGCATCGCACTAGTGATAATAAATCTATTGATATTTATGTTTTGTTGATGAGATCAATAAAAACACTGTTAGATATTATAGATAAAGTTGAGTATGTGAGTAGCTGTTACATAAAATTATAATATTTACAATATCTTTGACACTTGACTCTTGAAAGGTATTTATTATAGTTCTCACGGCGGATCTCGGCCGTCGTGAAATTAGCCGTTTCGATGCGCAATGGAGCTTTTTCACTAAATTGTCTTTGCGCATCACAAACGGCTAACTTCACGGAAGCCTAGATCCGCTATGCGAACTATACTAATTCACACTTAGATAAGTGTGAGTTAGTATAGTTCGCATATAGACATATTGAATTGCTGTTCGATATCGAGAACTGCTGGATCGATTAGACTAATTTTAGATCTTTAAGTATTTGTGCAAGTCCAGTGAATTTTTAAACTGTAAAAAAATATGGAAAAATATCGCGAGTGTAACGGCATATGCTTACTAGTGTTGATATAAAACAGTTTGAACTGCAGTAACCTTTCCGTCATTACCTTGCCATTAGGGTACCAACCCCAAAGGGCGCCCCGTAAATTAGGGTAGAGGGTAACTCAAAACTATGTCGTAAGCGACAAAGCGAACAAACTTAATGAGACTAGCCCTTTTCGTAGGGACTGTTGGGCGCATTCACATAGTGAAACTGGCCACTATTAGGGCTATCATTAAGGCCTCTAATTTTATTATAATCTTATTTTAATTATAAAAGTCTGTATGAATGTATGTATGTTTGTTACTCCTTTACGCTCAAGCTGGTCGGATTTGCATGAAATTTTGGTATGATACATTTATGGCGTGGATATGCTACTTTTTATCCCGAAAAAGTGAAGTATTCCCGTGACATGGAAAACATTGAGCTTAAAACTTGCAAAACCACAGGTGAAACCGCTGGGCGCAATGAGTAATCCTATAAGCCTTTGCTAGCTAAAATGGCGTTAAAATATGTCGTAATTTTTGTTCATTGCGGCTGTTTCCTCTTAGCAGTGTTCGGGCTTTAGATCCACCGATATTCAAAACGAATGTTACTTTTTAACCACTCAAGTCACTTATATCATATCTGAAATAATGCTTTCGACAATCGTTAACGTTAACGTATCGTCCAGCTGTCAAGTCATACAAAAGGTGAGGCTAAAAATAGGTGAGGCAATACAAATTGAAGGTATTTAATCAACTCTAATGTGTAGCAGATGTTTGTGTACTCAGTAACATTACACTTAGTGTTTGCTCAACATATTGACAGCAAGTAAGTTCTTATGAGTCAGTGGCCAACTCTGGTACAATTGACAGTACGGTACAAACATTACGCTTCCATCAATATAAAGCAAAGTATCGCGTACCGGAGCGGTATTATAATTTTACTTGTTTTAGCTTTTTGATGTAAATGACGAGACGCCCAAAACTTTAAGTTAAGTTGCATTGCGTTCAACAGCTAGGGATTATTGAAAAAAAAGCTAGGAACCCAGCCGTGCTTGTTGCCAGATTCTTTAAGACTGGGGCGCTTGGAACTCGCGAAAATTAACCTAGCTTTAAGACGTTTCAAATACATCCTAGTAATTTTCAATAACATTAAAACTATTTTTAGTTTGAATTCAAAATCCCGAGATGTAATTAATAAGTCTCTTTTACCTTGTAATTTCACTTGCTAGAGCTCTTCAAGCCTAAGCTCAGTAATGCTTGCACACTACTGCTTGGACGCAGAATATATGATACTGCAGTGGTATCTACCAGAACGAACTTTTGATGAAGTAAATATATTCAAAACATACGGCTAACAAAACAAAGTAATGCTACAGGAATTCCGCTCGAGATCGCGGTTTTTGCTTAAGTCGGTCTTAACACTTGAATTTGAAGTGGTTTAGCCTATAGATGTTTACTTAAAAACGAAGGCTCACAATGTGACGACAGAGCTGATGTAGAATTAGTTTTAAGTTACTAAACTGGTAAATTTACCATGTGTTCAAATTCATCAAATCTAAAGATAATTTTAGCTAAGTTCTTGGCGTATGAAATGTCTTAGTAACGAATTCGTTAGTTCGCTACAAAAACTAATTACAGAACTGCGATGCTATTATTGTTTTAACAGGTTTTTTCGGTATTTTTATCGTTTTTTTTTTAATTAGAGGAGATTGCGTTTTAGGTAAACTACACCACAGATCAAACAGATCAGTCACAGATAGTAGTAGAGTAGTACGCTAGATCAGTGGGGTAATAATAATTGCGTAATTACACATGAAATTATCAGTACACCAGGCACAATTTTAATAAACCTATGTATAAATCATCATAATCATCATCCACAACCTGACATAACCCACTGCTGCCTCCCTTTTTATGTGTCTCTTGGTAAAAAAATAACATACATAAATAAAGTTTAAATATAAACGAATGTCTTAAAAACTAATATAACTAATAAACAAACTAATACTAATTTCAATTAATCACAATCTCAATTATGCAAATGTAATTCGTCCATGTTTATTCAATAAACCGCTTAATTTAAGCTGCATTTTAAAAATACGAGAAATAAAAACTGAGTTTTCACGGCGCTGGTTACTTGCGCATGTTGAAGTGCGGTTCAATGACCATGCAATTTGCGGATCTATTGTGCGAAATAATTGAGTTTTCATGTCATTCTACTTGCGCATGTTGCGATTTTTGTAGTTCATTTTACGCAAAGAAGGGGCGCTGTAAAAAACTTTATACAAGTTGACAGCTAAACGTTACGCTAACGTTTATGACAGTCACAAGCATTATTTCAGATACGCGAATTTTTGACGTCATTGTACGCGAAAAACTAAAACAGTCCTAGTTTTGAGATCTATTACGAGCTCTTGAAGCCTGAGCTCTTACTTTAAGCCACACTCTTTCAGATTTGTATAAAACAGTGTAATCCCAGCGCTGCAATAGAGCTTATGGAAGGCGCGAGACACTTGTGCCGTGGTAAAGCAGCTTTACCTTTCGCAAATTTCAATGTATTTCCAATTCGAATGAATTGTAGACGGCGCGGTTTGATCCTTACATTAACTGTGGTACTATTGAGTAAAAAGTCTTACCGATTTCCTTTAGCCGCAATGTAATTTCCTGTGGAGGTGAAAGGCGGAATAAGTACTATTTTGGTTTGATAAATCAGTAAAATTAAAAAGTAAGTTTGTTAAATCAGCGGCCAACTTGGTGACGGAGTTTCATAATCATAATCATTTATTTGCATGTTTTTAGGCAGCTTGAATTTTTTTTCAAAGTGATCATTTAAGTATTCTTATTGAATATTTTTTTTTTATATAGTCTGACTTAGCTATGTTATGTGAAAATTTCAAATTTAATGTTAGACCGATCAATAAATAAAAAAAAGTATTGTAACCTCAAACTCATTTGAAAAGTAACGATCCTTAGTTACCAACCTATCAAAACGAATTATTTCCAGCCAGTAAAGATAAAAATTCCAAATTTGAATTTAAAAACTGGCGCCGCCACCACTGTCGAATTACGAGTATGATATCGTTTGCTCTGTAAAGACTCGTCCGTTCAAAAATAGGTTCTAGGTTCACTTACATGGTGGTTGGAAATGGTAGAGCAACCATCTTGAACTCCCTTGGGTAGCCATTTTCTATAGGTGCTTTCAACCCCGCCGGTATGAATAGAATGACCCGTGGGGAACACCACGAGGTCGCCACCACCACCAGGTAGCACCACCACGCATGCGCCCCAAGGGGTGGGGCAGAAAAATATTGATTTTTCACCTACCCCTTGTACCGATTGTCTGATAAGGTCTGCTCAGTCAAATTGAAGAGTCATAGAGTCAAATGTAGTGGCATATTGGTAAAAGTTTCACTCTATAGCTTATAGCTATTGTACGTGGCTTCGTTCGCGCGGAACACGGGAACAGTATATTTTTCTGGGATAAAAAGTAACCTATCTGCTATTCCAGACTGTAATCTATCTCTGTGCCAAACATCCAGATCCGTTAAGCCGTTCGTGCGTGATTGAGTAATAAATATCCATCCATCCACTCAAGCTACTACTCCTAATCATAATGTGATAGTGGAATAAGGCCCATTATCAATTCTTCGGCTTAGCCGACTTCGGTAGCACGACGGATGAGTCCGGTTGAAAAGCTAGAGATTGCGGGTTCTATTCCCGCTGCAGAACAAAATGTTACTGAAAATATTTGTTCTGGGACTTTTTTTTTTCTTTGACGATGTCAGAAACCAAAATGTAGCGAGCGTGTAGCATGGTGACTTGTAAGTGGCAAAGTGTTAGTAAATGAAAATATATTCAACGGCTATCGATTTAAAGTAGAGTTTTCCGTGTCAGTCAGTTATAATGTCATGTGAAGTCACGTCACTTAATGAGTTTGCTAAAATCTGCGTTTGGTGTAGTAAATAAAAAGTCGTTTATTTCATGATGACTATTTTACTAAGTGACCATTTCTTACAATCCTTCATTACCCCTAGTATTCTATGGAATCTTTCAAGCAATTTCATACCTTAGATTAATGTAATAAAGCTTATTTTACAATAAACATCGACCGTAGCGGCACAGGTACGATAGGGTGGTGATTCCTCAAGGTATTAATTATGTAGTAGAATGATTGATCGACAGTGTCCTGAAGAATGACTTAGGAACTGTCAATGCTACAATAGCTATGGTTTCTAGGAAGCGGAAGCCGTTCTAAACGGGCGTTATAAAGCGGAGACTTGAAATCACATATTATTGATTAAAAGATAATAAAAGTAAGTAAGTTCGTATGAGTCAGAGGCCAACTTTGGTGACCAAGTATTTAGGCCGCCCGAAGATTATTAAAAAAAAATTAAAGGTAATATTTAATATTTAATAAAATTAATCCGAAAGCTTAAATAGTTTTAGTTTGTGGTTCAATCACGCAGTAACGGCCAAACCAATTAGGATGAAACTTGGAATAGTATAATCTTTCTTGAGCTGAAATAGTATAAAGGTTAGTTTAAATTAGGTAACACGTGAGCGCAGCCGCGGTAGAAGCTAGTAGAAACTTAATTGATCCCGATAATCGGCCCGAAATGAAAAATCAACCCGTCTAATATTTTATCTTAGTAATTTGTTAAGCCAAACAACAATAATTATTATCATTTCGTTGTTTTATATTATTCACAAAAACCGATGTAAATGTAATCGACTCTGTACGAGTCAAATTTTTAAATATATTGAAAATTTACATTCTTTTCTTTCCTTATTTATAAGTAAAAATGTAATAAAAAAATATCGATAATTTTTTATATAAAAAATAGCGCAGTTTGTTTTGGGTCACATTAATCTTTTATGGAACTTATTTCAAAATTGTTTTTACTTCGATGGATAGGTAATAACTACTTATGTGGTTCGTCATACCAGTTTTATCCAATAATGGTCTAGTTAATTAAAAACAAGCAAATTACTGAGTTTTTATCTTATTTCAGACGGCGCATTCTAATTTTAATTTTATTTCATTTATTGAAATAAAAAAGGCAAAAGTTAAGGTGCTAATCTATGCTAAGGTACACTCTTAAATAAATGAAACTCTTAATGCTGGACAATCCACACAGCATCATCTAGCCCAAGGTAAGCTGCTGTTAAACAGAGCTGTATTATGGGTACTAGATGATTGATATATATTTAATATAATACAATACATAGATAGGATATTTTTTATTATACATAGAAAACACCCAGAACACCCGGAACAAATATTTGCAGATCCTACAAACATTTGGCCCAAGGCGGGAATCGAACCCGCAACCTCTGCGTCGCAGGCGGACCTTCGCCCACCGCGCCACATTGGACGTCAAATAGTCAGTAAAGGTAACGATATCAAATTACTTAGGTGTTCTTTCATTACTGTAATTAATTAAATTGCTGTTTGTAACAGAGATTGATAAAATAAAAAAAGAGAAGTTCGTATGAGTCAGTGGCCAACTTTGGTGACAGAATTTATAGGCCGCCCGAAGACTTCTTTAATGGCCTAGCTACTTTGAAAAAGCCGGGACCGACTGCTTATCGTGCCCTCCGAAGCACGGGAAATTGCCACTGGCGGTCAATGCCTATCTTCGTTGATCTGTTAAGAACAACTTAGCCAGCTACGTCACGAGCGCTCCAATCTAAAAAAATATATAATCTACGCGTTAACTTGAAAACCATCTCCGTTTTAGTTAAAAATAAAGCTTCTTTTGAATGTTTCATAATCATCATTTCAACCAACAGAGGCCTCTCTCAAAAGAGTGCCATGAGTCATGTTTTATTATGATATATTTAGGTTAGCAAGTTAGTATGGGGTTGGGGCTAGAAAAGCGTTGTTTATAAATGTCCACCAATACTTATTTATTATTATATCGTCGAGTTTGTCAAAAATAGGCCAACTAGACGTGAAATATAAAATTCCAGCTATAACACGGCTACTGCAATGCGCTTTCCACCACGACACGACGCCATGTTGTAACGACATTATACTAATAGTGTTCGACTAAATCATTTTCAGCACGAAAGTTTCTATTACCTAAGTACATGTTATTTTACTTTGTATAAGCCCGTATTTATGATCGAGTCTCGAAAACATTGACACCAGAATTTTCACAAAAAACGGGATATTTACAATGATTTGTGAGTTTTATTGATTCCCGATATTTTGGCGCAGTTTACTGAGCAGTACATGCACCATGATCACGGGAGAACTACCACTTTTAAAAACTATATCTGTCACCAGAGTTAGGCCACTGACTCATACGAAATTATTTTTAATCGAGAAGACCACGAACTGGAAAACGAAGTGTAAGACGGTTCCCCACTAGATGAACCGATGACAAGCAGACGCAGGAAGTCGGTGGATTGTGAACGCTCAAGATCTGTCGTTCTAGCATTCTATGGGCTCTAGCAGTGGATATCTATTGGCAGATATAATGATGACTAAACATTTGCATTTTTTTTTATACCTCTATAGTGGCAACCAAGCGTACGGCTCACTTGATGGTCAGCGGTTACCGTAGCCTATTTACGCATGCAACATCATAGATAACACTTGCGTGTTATTGCACTAAAGGGGATTTTGCAACAAAAAAAAACCCAATATCCCCTTTGAATGGTAATTTTTATTTACGCGTCATACAGTTAGCGAAATTAGGCCCATGTTTCTGGAAACACAACTAAACGATAGCTTTGATACAATTGAAATGGAATATTCATAGTGTAATGAAGTCTGGACAGTAATCTTTGTCGACCAATGTGGCGCGGTGGGCGAAGGTCCGCCTGCGACGCGGAGGTTGCGGGTTCGATTCCCGCCTTGGGACAAATGTTTGTAGGATCTGCAAATATTTGTTCCGGGTGTTCTGGGTGTTTTATATGTATAATAAAAAATATCTATCTATGTATTGTAATAAATATATATCAGTCATCTAGTACCCATAATACAGCTCTGTTTAACAGCAGCTTACCTTGGGCTAGATGATGCTGTGTGGATTGTCCAGCATTATTTATTTATATATTTATTTATTTATTATTTATCTTTAGAGTTTATCACTCACTTTACTGTACTTCGCGGTTTTGCAGTTTTATGCAATTTTATAAGAACAGTAATTTTTTCAGGAATAAAAATGTGTCATGTGCTATTCAAGCAGACAAATACAAATACAAGTACAAGTACAAAAGTAGGTAGGTCGAAATATAAGATGAAATATTATATTGAAGAGTAGTAGAGTTCTCTGTGATAGAGCTCGTCCGGGGAAGGACTACCACCATACCTATTTCTGCCGCCAAGCAGTAATGCTCGCATTGCTGTGTTCCGGTTCGAAGGGTATGGTTTCCGGTGAAATTACTGGCACATGAGGCTTTCGATCTTAGCCTCAAGGTGGCAACCCGCAAGTGATACCTCTGGTATTGCAAGCGTCCATAGGCTGCGGTAACCGCTTACCATCTTGTGGGCCGTACGCTTGGTTGCCACTTCAGTTGTATAAAAAAAAAAAAAAAAAAAAAATATTGACAAATGGTAGGACAGGATTCACCCTACCCGCCGAACTAGCTCTAACTAAGCCGTATCTCGGCGTAAGTTTTTGTCCCCCTCACGCATGCCATTAAAGACGTATAATCTTTGTATCAATCATTCGCAATCATAATAATTATATTGATCATGGCAGCGTTTTAATGTTCCCACTGCTGGGACACTGGCCTACTCTCCAGCGAGAGTAATGGACAAATGCGGATTGGTGCATGGCACATGTTTTTCGAATGTTTAGTTCTTATGACAATGCCGGCTTCTTTACGATGTTTTCCTTCACCGTATGAGAGCACAGGCATTGCGTACTTACATATTTTTTTAGAATAGAAAAATCTATTAGTGCACCGGTTTCGAACCCACTACAATATAAACGGAAGGCGGGGGTCACTACCACTAGACCACCGGTGCTCTAGATGCTTATAACTTACAACTAAGTCTATGCAAATCTTTAACACTTAACTCGACTCAAATTACAGACAAGTCCGTGGTATACAGAGTGTATTAATTAAGACAGGTCTTGTACAGCCTGTATAAATTTGATCGGTAGTAGCCACGGATTTAAATTACTTGTTTCAATAATTAATACACGGCTAGATGCGTATGGAATCGGACTTTTTAACGTCTGTCAAGTTAAAAGAATAGAATATAATAGTTTATCTATAACGAACACAAGTAAATACAAAGTTGTATAAATGATGGAATAATATTACCTAAGTAGTTGCAAAACTGACCCTGACTCAGCATGTGCTGATCCTGACAACCAGCGCTAGTCTTCCGTCAGAGCCGTTAGGTGACGTCATCTGATCTTACACTTAAAATAACAAAAATTAAATAAAAATAGTAGCACTAAAACTAAAACTTATAAAAAACCAGTATCCCAAGTTACTACTTACACAAATTAAATAGTATTAATTAATAGTGATGCTGTCGGCCGGAACGATTGTCAAAAGCATTATTTTGGATACGGCCTCCATAAAGCTAATAAGTACTACGTACGTGTTAACCTAAAAATTCCTTGACGGCCTCTTATCCGAAGTAAGTTACCTAGCGTATCGTGCAGCAGTAAATTTTTATGGGTTTTTTTTAATTTATTTTGGAGGACTTCCGAAATATTTTGAGAGTTTAAAAGCAAAATGACTTAGCCGAATCAGTCCAGCAGTTTTAGAGTGTTAGCTAGACTAATTACGAACAGCAATTCATGTATTCAATTTATCGCAGTGTAGGAATTTCTAACAATAATAAACCGTTTCCATACTATTTGAGCCCGTTGCATGTTGCCAGATATTAATGTGAGTTGCTGCCAGTTTCGATTGAAAACTCATTAGAATTAATGCATAAGTAACCTTACCTACGAGTAGGTACAGTCAGCACGATTATATCACACCTAACACATACATACCAAACCTATTTCTGCCGCAAAGCAGTATGCTCGCATTGCTGTGTTCCAGTGTGAAGGGTATGGTTTCCGGTGAAATTACTGGCACATGAGGCTTTCGATCTTAGCCTCAAGGTGGCAACCCGCCATACTTATTATAATTTAGCCATACTTATTATAAACATTAAATTGAGTGTAAATAATAATAATAAGTAGATTCCAATTTTATATTTCCATATTTTGTATTTGGTACAAACCATGTGTTATTTTGAAAATATATGTCTTAACAAAAATCTTAAAGTATTATTCCGAATACGACCAGAGTAGATACTAAGACCTACCAAGCTCTAAATCTGTTTTTGTGTGTAAATGCGTTATGTCACGCATATCTATGCGTCTGACTGTACCTCCTAGTCATTGCTACAGTTTAACAGATAAAAGTCGGCTCTCGTAACTTAAGCGTTACCTATTTTTTTTTTTTTTTTATACAACTGAAGTGGCAACCAAGCGTACGGCCCACAAGATGGTAAGCGGTTACCGCAGCCTATTGACGTTTGCAATACCGGAGGTATCACTCGCGGGTTGCCACCTTGAGGCTAAGATCGAAAGCCTCATGTGCCAGTAATTTCACCGGTAACCATACCTTTCACACCGGAACACAGCAATGCGAGCATTACTGCTTGGCGGCAGAAATAGGTATGGTGGTAGTCCTTCCCCGGACGAGCTCTATCACAAAGAACTCTACTACTCTAAGTCTACAAAGTTCTCACTGTAACTTATAGCTATAGATTACTTACCACTTACCATCTCGCGATGAATATATTGATTAATTCCCACTAGATCGTTAATCGCATCTGTGCGTTACCTGCGTTATTCATCGATTCTAGCGATCGAGGCCTATTTCACTATAAGCTAGAGCAGTTCCTTGTGATAGAGCTAGTCCGGGGAAGAACTACCACCATACCTATTTCTGACGCCAAGAAGGTTCAAAGGGTATGGTTTCTGGTGTTCAGGCACATGAGACATTTGATCTAGTCTCAAGGTGGCAACGCGTAAGTGATATCTCTGATGTTGCAACCGTACATAGGCTACGGTAGCCGCTTACCATCAAGTGGGCCGCACGCTTGGTAAGTATTAAAAAACTAATAACTCGGACGTCAACCTGCGAGAGGAATTTAGGAACCTGCCTTAGTACTACAAAGGTACAAATTAGTATTTTAGGGGACAAAACTGGGTGACAGATGGGAATAATCCTATTTATTGCAGAAACTTTAATAACAGAGTAAACCAAACATTCTACTTTTCAGTAAAAGTTTGAAAATTGGATATTTGTATGTTTGTGTTTCAACCACACTGTAGCGGTCGAACTGATTTGGATGAAACTTGAAATAGTAATGCATAGTTGGACCAGGAATTGCATACGGATACGGGCTTTCTATCTACCATGTAATGCGAGCTAAGCCGCAGGCAGATGCTAGTGCTACAAATATCATTATGTATACCATTGATTACCTACCATGCTACCCATTCATTTTGTTTAGAATTTGAGATTAATATTTCCAACTCGTCAACTGAAGGCGATTAACTTGAAATCGAGCTTTGTCCTTGCAAAACGTTCATTTGCAAAGATTTATAGAGATAAATTCAACCATAAATTGCCATACCTAAAGTTGTTTAACAAACTGCAACCGTTATATAGCGGTAAAGCTGCCAGAATCAACTATTAAATTAATGTAAAAATAATAATCTTATCACCATAAAAGGGCCGTCTAAAGCGAAACCTTAATTGGGAAAATACCTATTCAAAACAAAAAGTGTTAGCTGACAGGTGAAAAATAATAAGTGGAAAAAAAACTTGCCTCTCAGTTCAGTACCTAGGTAGGTATAGTTCTTAGAACAGACTACGGTGCTTTCTAGTCTGGAGTTGCACTTAAGCCACTTTTTATCTTAGAAAAATGTTTGGTTCCCGTGAGACGTGCTCATCTTTTAATTTCTGGCTCTATAATAAGCCGAGTTAATGAAAATCAAAACCATAATAATCTGAATATAAATAAGTGTTGACCAACCATTATTCAATATTATAAAAGTTTTCTCCATCCAAAGGTTGTCTGGAAGAAATCGCTCATAAGCGAAAGACCGCCCATTGTACCTTGTTTGATAATTGGTAATTTTAATTTTTTTTTTTTCGGTGTTAAATAAAGAATTTTTCATTCATTCATTCATTCATTCATTCAAGTGTTTAACCACGGGTAACACCGCGGGGTACAGATTTTTATTTGAAATTCAGCTCTGCGTAAACGAGATTTGTAATATTATATAATAAAACATTTGGACATCAATCAATAATTAATATAAAAGCGTAATTTTATGACGGTCACCGACTTTTAAGGAAAGGTAGCTTAGGTAGCAAGAACTGAATGCACGATAGAGTGATCTAAATCTTGTCTGTAGTCATATGACAAGCTGTTATCGAAGGGAACTTGTTAAATGAGAGTTTTCGATTCAAAATTTTAAAAAAAGTAGTTCCGATTGCTTTGACAGATGTTCGATGTCGCTATCTGCCCTACTGCTATACTGGGAAAGTTTATCAAAACAAGAAAAAAGTTGATAACTCCGTTTTTGTTTCGTCTCGTGTCAAGCGGAATGTTGTAGGTTCATGTTCTGCTTGATGCAAAATAATTTAACTCCTGAACGACCAAAGTTAATGTACTACGTATACGTACTATGACTTCGACACCAGCCAGGTATGACAGACAGCGACAGCAGGAGCAACCAATGTTGAATTCCCTACACATTCACCATAGCTCGCCAAACGTAGTGCTTACATTCTTTTGGGCTCATCAGTTGAGCTACCGCCATCTAAGACAGCATAATAATTTGAGACGAATAGCCTTTATTGATAAAAGAGATTTGAATAACCTCTGGCTGACACAGCATGGCCTCTTCTTCTTCTTCTTCGTTTATGGACTCTGTGGCTTATTTGCCTCAATTTTGCCAGTGTCAAGTGTATTTTAGCTTGATTGTCGCTTAGCGACGTAAGAAATTTGATAAGAAATGGTGACTTTTCTTTTAAAATTCCCTTGGGAAAGTCTTCGACTAAATTACCAACCAACATTACCCCTCCATTTCAATTTTGTGCTGAGTAAACAAGTTAAATTGGATAAACTGCCACCAAATTTACGCAATAAAACTTAAAATAACACGAAAAAAATAATTAAAATGGGAAGACCCATGTCGTATTGACACGATAGCCAAAGACAATCCCAGCATGGCCTCGATCCGTTTAAAGTCTATACTGACAGAAGAATAGGGTTAAAAGCACTAGTTACTGGCACCTTAAGCACCTTGGTCAATTCAAATTGCTATAGTTTCTGTACGCGTCATCCAAATGTTTTTATGGTGTGGAGACGGAAAAAGTTCTAATATTATTTTAAAAGCAATGAAAGTAATTATCATTGTTTATAAAGTTTTTATATTCATTCAAATAAAAATTGTGTTACTGGCACCCCAGGATTAGTTACTGGCATGTTTGGTTTCAGTTATTGGCCGTAGCATTTTTTACGAAACACGGCAGATTATAGTCATTTTTTTTTAAGAAATACAAGGAACATAATTATCGATTTCTTAGCTCTGGTATAAACGAACTTTTCGAAGCCCTTGTATAAATAATTAAAGTATAAAGTTCACCAAACAAAATGAATTAGTATCGGTTTCGGCACAAGTTTATTTCAAGCAATCGGATCTTGAACTGATCTCTGCATGCGGTGGTTACTCAACCGGCCATCTATGCTGTGCTCTTCAGCAAACTTCAGATTGAATTAAAATTTTGCATTGAACCGATTGACCAAAAACTAACTAAGTCGTTCGCCAAATTTGACAAATTATAAATTGAATTCGTAGGTGACTGGCGGTGATGTCAATCAATTATGATTTTTTTATACGAAATTATTCGAAAGGTGGTACAAATCAGCACAAATATTAAAGCTAAATATATAAATTATTCTCTAGAATGAAGGGAGATATCGTGCTTAGCATCAGTAGCTTTTAGGAAGTGTTTGAGTATGAAGTAGCCAATAACTACTGCCAGCCAATAACTTATTCATTTACCCTATCTTTCTTTTCCTTAAACGAGTAGCACATCAAAAAGAACACACTCAAAATCTCAGGTCTCTAAAACTTACTGTTTTTGCTGTGAAATTCAATTCAAAAACAGAAGTGCATATAGAGTCATTCCTGACATAATAGCATTAATTAGTATTAATTCACCTATTTTTGAGACGTGTCAAAATGATCTTCGGATATTTTGAAATAAAAATATTTTGAATTTGATTTTGATTTGAATGAAACTACTTTGAAGACGAAGCGCGGATTGTAGTGGTTTGTAAGCAAAGTTTATATAAAAAAATCAACGTGACAAAAGTCGCAGGCGTACCCTATAATTACACTCGTCTTAAGACACATGTAACACCATCCTATAAACCACCTAAAGGCTCGTTTACACAGAGATATCGCCCTACATACGCACCATTGTGTTGCCGCCATCAAAGTTGTGAAAATTTAACAATGGCGCCCGTCACTATGGAGAAATGGCAGGAAGTGCTAAATGAAGCTGTTGAAGCATGACTACTCTGACAGAAAGAAAGGAAGTAAGTTTGTATATGTGGCCAACTCTGGTGACGGGGTTAATACTACGCTACCTGAACGCCTCCGTCATGGCACAGAGTCATGGCTTAATATCTCTATAAAATCCGGGGCTTAGTTGAAATTGCCACTGGCGTTCCGCCACAAAAATGGTGACTACGCCGTACAGTGCTTAGCTCCGTTGATCTGTTATAAACAACTCAGCTACGTCATGAGCACGAGATGGGATACCAACACGTTGGTTGCGTGGGACATGGATTTTAAATTGTCATTCTCATGTGCCTATAATTCCACTGACTACTGACTGACTGACCTAGTCCATAATGCATTAACATAGTCAGATAGTTAGTCAGATAGTCATTTATTAAATAGGTAAGATACACGTTGCCTGCATGGCCGCAGTGTTTTATTAGCCGCACCAATTTATTAAAAAAAAAGATACACGTCAATTAAAAGTACTAAATACAGCCAGACATGGAATTGAACACTATTTACATCTCGTTGCGGCCGTCATATGAATGCCACCGCTATACTATAAAACACCAAGGGTTGTGTGGAAACATATTCAAAGTGGGTTTAGTGCCGTGTTTCTCGGAAACATTGAGCGTAAGAATCCGTTTTCTTCTTTGAAGAGAGTGATTTAAATGTTGCAAATGTTATACAAGGATGCAGAGTTCCGCTCATTTCTTTATAAAGAATGTTTTGAGGAGAATATTGTGCCTTACGTATTTATACCATAATTATCTTGAAAACCTTCTAATGTTCCCACTGCTGAGACGACACTGGCCTACTCTCTAGCGAGAGTGATTGGGTCATAACCCACTACGAGGACCCAACGCAGATTGGTGAATTACACAATGTCTTTAGACTTATTAGAACTGCATTGAAATTGGGATTAGATTGAAATTTGATTGGATTTAAGTGTGCCTTACTCATGAATCCAATGGTCCAATCTCTGGCCAGGCTAGTGTGAAAAAACTCTTATTTAAGACGAGTAGAGTAATGTAAATCACGTAAATAAAGTGTGATTGTTGCGACGTTACGTCACGCGCGTAGCTGCGGATCCGAGACCGTATCTCCGGTTTTTGCAATGCGGACACACGGTCATTACGTCTGCCTAACTACCGATTCATCTATTTATCTTTTTTCATTAGTATCATACTGACAAATTCTGTGCTCCTAGTAATTTTCCTATCATGGTTAGCTTCTTACGTAATTAAATGTACTGACTGTGGATCACAGGTCTATAATCGATCGAGACTTAGGTCCGTATTCAAAAACGAAACTTAAGCTCAAAACGATACGAGAACCATATATTTTTGAGAGTTCTTCGTTCTTTATCAAATCGATTCTTGACGACGATTGACACGATTGATTGACGACTTGACGATTCACACTCAAGTATGGTTCTTGAATAAGAGCCTGTCTTAAGCTAGAGGGTTGGTGAATTATAGTCTCTAAATTTTTAGTCTTTTTAAGGAGTGCTTCTTTTCGGGTAGACCACAAACGCCTTATAGTGCATCCGGCAAACCAAAAGTAAGCGTTTGTACTCATAATTCACTATGGTAAACTAGTCACGTGGACCACAATTAATACTACTGTTGATATTTTTGGTAGAATGTAACAGCGCGGTACCGTTGTCAGATAATTCAAATCTAAATAAAATAAAATAAAAAAAAATTATCAAGCAGCAAACCGATGGAGACAAAAAGTTAAAAAACTGCACCTATAAGTCAAGATCTTTAAACATATCAATCATGTTGCCTAGACTTAGAGGCCGTGTGTATTTTTGCAAAGTTGTCACGCACATTTGCTATGTGGCCCAACCGACGTGCGTTTCCGCATATTGTATCTGAGGGTCTACTTTTGTAGACAAAACCGATATATCGTGGCAGTTATGGTAGTTCAGCTTATGTCCGTGAATGCTCTGAACTTAGTTGTCACCGACATAAGTTGAACCACGATATTTGCTACGATTATCATTTTGTCGCTTTAAGAGTAGAGCCCTAGTGTGCGTGTGTCGCGCAATGAAAGTAAACGTACAACTAGACAGCTGTACTTGCAATTTCTACGTATACATGGTCTAATGAGTTTTATTTTATTGATTCTGCTTTTATTATGGTAAGTTCTTTTAATCTTCTGGTAATTTCAGCGGCTTGCCAAGTATTATTGTCTTTCCCTTAGAATATTATGACAGCCTTCTATGTTCCCACTGTTGGGACACTGGCGTACTCTCGGTCGAGAGTGATTGCGTCTTAATCCACCACGCGGACCCAATGCTGACCTTTGTCATTTTTATGTAAATGACTTAAACGATGATATTTTTGAAAGACATAAAGTAACAGAGGTTTAAAGTACGTTTATGAATGTTAATTCTCAGGGTTCTATGTAAGGCAAAGGCAATCTATGCAATCCTGGGCATAAGATCAATATAAACAAAATGTAGGTATATTCAATTGATACCTACTGATCAAAATGTGGTAAGATTTATGGCTTTACTATTGGGACGTAGGTAAATATTCGGTAAATAAATCAACTTGTACGCGGTAAAACCTATTTTCGTAAATGACATTAATTAAATGAACCGGAGTGACCTTAATTTGTATTTTTTTATTTCAATTCATTAAAACTTTTTCATCGACATCAATCAAGCAGTACATTATTTCGAGGGCGGAAGGCGGAACACGTTAGAAAAAAAAACACTGAAAATCTAAATAAAACAGTATACAGAGGTTAAGTAGTTCTCACAGTTTCTTAAACTTTTATCGTAGCATTGTAAAAGTCATTAACATCATTTCTCCGTCGTCATCCCAATTCATGTGGGGTTTGTTGTACAGATACCACTGTAAAACTGCAACCACGGTGCTTGTTAACAGTTTCATCTACCGCTGCTTGTCTGCAAGTAAGCTGTCGAAGTATGAAATTTGATTTAACGAAGTAACCATGGGTCGAGGCGTAGGCTTCTGAAATTCGGACCGTTGTCGTTGCGACGGCGGCGCGGCGGCGTCTCGTGTCAGACCGCAGCAATGTTTGTTCTATAGTATTTTGTATCGCTTCACGTCACCTGACGTCATCATACTTCGGCGCTTCGAGCGGAAGACATCCCAATGATCATTACGTCCAAGCGAGATATGTCTCGATAGCTCAATTGGTACAGCAACCGCGTATCAAACGGTGGTTGCGGGTTCAAATCCCGCTTGAGGCGAAATAATCTTTGGGATATTATAATCTTTAGTCGTCATACTCGTTGCTGTTCTCAAGAATACAGAATATGGCTAAGGAAAAATCCCTGCCCTAATACTACAACAGATAACCAAACTTGGGAACCTTTGTCCGGTAATAATACAGTAGATGGGTACTTACAACGATCAAAACACATAAATCACAGAGTATGTGATTGCTTTAAATATTCATGGTGTTTGTCTAAAGGTTATTGTGCCTTCGATCGATGGTACGCTAAGGTTTCCCCAGATAGCGGTGGTTGTTATATGACGGAGAGGTGACTGGTAGTCATTTTTTGCTATAATATTGTTACATAGTTCTTTATTTATTTTTTTAATTCTTTATTGCACAGAATATACAGTACAAAAGGTGGGCTTAATGCTAACAGCATTTTCTGCCTGCCAACCTCAAAGGTAGGTAGATAAAAAAAGGCATTCTTTGAGTTGAAAGTCGCGGTAATGACGATACAAACATAAAGTCAAAGTTACAAACATTATTTTATATAGTAAATTGGCCGCTATTATTTAGTATCAGCTCTGTTCATCAGGTTCTTTGTGTGTGCTGTAAAAAAAAAATCTAAGTACGACGACATTATGACATTACGATTGACGACCGATGTGGCGCGGCGGGCGAAGGTCCACCTGCGACGCAAAGGTTGCGGGTTTGATTCCCGCCTTGAAACAAATGTTTGTACGATCTGCAAATACTTGTTTCGGGTGTTCTGGGTATTTTCTATGTATAATAAAAAATATCTATCAATGTATTGTATTGTATTAAGTATATCAGTCATCTAGTACCCAGCACAAGCTCTGCTTAGCTTGGGGCTAGATGATGCTGTGTGGATTGTCCAGCATTATTTATTTATTTATTAGTTTACGTTCCACAGAAGACGGATGCCGTTTTTTTAGGAATAGCATAAATTCTAACCGCTCCATGGTAATGTGAATTATAGAGCCTACCTGCTACCAGTAAGTGCTACCACCATTATGTGATTTCAAAAGGCTCATGGAAAAAGTAGGTACCTAACAACGATTATGTGACATGAATTATTATTCATTTTGTCGACTCTAAGTAGTTACTTAGTAGGTACTGTCACTGATTAGAATGGACACTACTCACCACTCTATCGTAACGCCATGTGATAATATGTAATAACAATTTACATAGTAGTTAATGCTTAGCATAGAACTAATAACATAGGTACTTTAAACCTCTGTTAGGTAATGTGTATTTTAAATTTGGGTTACATATCAATTGAACTATAGTCATTACAACTATTCTCGATTTATCTACGGTCGATTCACCTAGATATTTGCACTAAGTTTGAAATACCTAATGGACGACTCGCCTACGGTTTATAAATAATGTGCGCTGGATTTTTTACAAAATGGAGGGTAGCGCCAACAATTTAATAATACTAACACTAAATTTCTGGCGCTTCAGAGGCCGCTACCGCGGCACGCTCGCTTTACTCGCTCGCCTCGCGCGTAGTTGTTCCTAAACTAACATAACCTAACTTACTAATTTCGATCTGAGCAGTATTAGATTAATCATCTCTCATCAATGTTGGGTAGAAGGAATCATAATAAAGGCAACATGTTATAGTCATTATTAGTTTTAATTTTAGTCCCAAATAAACGAAAATAAATAAATAAAATAGATATTATGTAATTTGGTAGGTGGTACTATGGAAACTTTACCTCTACATGAAATTAATTCTGAATAGCAGTAGAAGAAACTAATAATCTCGCGAATAAACGGTGTGCATCTCAAAAGGCACTACCACTTCGTGATAGAGTAAAATGTTCGTTATTCTATGATTTATATCGATAATCCTTTTCATCGATAACTAGGGATTGCATTCGTGATCTATCGATAGATACATCACTTTCACTAACCAATTCGTGATCAATTTAATGAGCCTTGTGTAGATACAGTGCCTACTTAGATCAAGAGTTCATTGATCCGATATGAGAAATTGGCAAAATAATGTTTTACAAAGCTTCCATCGACTAATCAACGAGCCAAGAGCGTGTCAGCTCTCGTCCGCAAGGGTTCCATAGTAAATAATATTGACTCCCAAAATTGAGAGTATTTTTTTTATGTGACGTAATGTATTAGGTTATAATTAGGTGATCAACTTGATAATTACGAATTAAAATTAGACGTGTTCTCAATTTATAAATAAAAAAACTACATAATGTACCATATGACAGCAATAAATGTATTTGATTGAAAAAAAAAAAAAAAAAACTTTGAAGTACATTCATCAATTCATCCGTCTAACAACAATCCATGGATTAGTTAAGCTATCTATAGATTGTTGTCAGTTGAACTGCAGTTCACTACCAAGACGGTTAGGTTATCGTATTATTATAGTTTTTTAAACTATCAGGGTTACTAACAAATTTTTAACTAAAAACGGTACCTATATTTACCATGATTTGTGAGTTTTATTGATTTCCGATATTTTATACAGTTATTTCGTGATCATGGTGCGCCGAATTATAGGGAATCAATAAAACTCACAATTCGTGGTACGAGTAAGTATCCCGTTTTTAGTGAAAATTAAGTTATCGTATGTTAGTTCGTATGATTCAGTGGTCTAATAAGTTGAGCTGACATAAATAAGTAATAGTGCTGGCTGTGTAGAATAATAATTAGGTATTAAGTGGGTATTTGATTTATTTAATTAGTACACAAAACAGAATCTAATCAACCTCAAATCTAAATATAAATAATTACAATATTAAGACCAGACTTTAGGATATAGTCTGGTCTTAATATTGTAATTATGTATAATATTGTAAGCATTCGTACAAGCAGTCAAGCAGTTCTGTGTGAATTAACAAACAAAGAGAAGAAGCTAAATATGTATATAAATAAATAATATAAATGGTATTACATTATTAACATTACATAATACTGTAGCATAATTTAAGGAGAAGTCTATTTGTTAGCAACTAAAAATCCTCATTGATCCTAATTGAAACACTACATATTTCCTTCGTTAAAATATCTAAGCGCCTATTTTCCCACGGTCCAAAGTACATAACTGTTTAGTCTGTGGTTAGGTGTGAACATGGTTGGTACATGGTTAAGCCATTTAATTAGTACCAACTACTTTAGTAAGTACTTACTACTAACATTACTTTGACAAAGCAGATTTATTCGCCTAATAGAATATGACTTTAAAACTAAAAATAAATACTAAACTGTAAGGCAACTTTTTCTAGAAATATTTGGTAGTAGAATAAAATTCATATAAACAGGGTCATTCATTATCAACCTGACAAACTTAAGGGATAGACTCCACACATAAAAAAAAAAATATATTACCTATAATATTTTTTTTACGTATATTTTGTTAAAAATCCCAAGTAAACAAAAAAAAATCGATTACTATTTTCCGCTCTATTTATAAAAAAAAAAGTACAAGTATTTTTTTTTTATGTGTGGAACTTAAGGGCCTACCCCTTAAGTTCCTAATATATTTTAAGTTTGTCAGGTTGATAATGAATGACCTTATACATATATATCAAAACTGACCCGCACGGTTTCACTGACGTTATTTTTCCATATTTTCTCATCGTTTAAATCTTCCCTGGACTCCTTCTAATATTTCAAGACCAAAATGATCAGTCCAGCCGTTCTCGAGTATTAGCGAGACTAACGCACTGCAATTAACTTTTATATGCGTAAAAACTTAGATTTAAACAATGAGAAAATATGGAAAAATAACGTCAGTGAAATAAATAAGAAGATTATTAAACAGAAAACCCCCTTCTTCTATGAAACCGTTATTTCAGCGGCTCGTTGCATTGACTTTCCTCGTCATCCTTATGTCAATGAACAAATGCAATGATTTTGAAAAACACGTGCTAACAGAGGTTCAAAGTACGATTATGGATAAAGCCCTTAAATTGTTAAGGAATCAAAAGTTTCCACTCTGAACTTTGCCATTGACTATTGACATTTTCCACCCCATGGGTAGCGGTTTCGAAGAATTCTCTACCATAGCCATTAGGAAAATCCGTAATGGTGCAACCATTTGCAAAGCCATTAAATTCACGGTAATATAATGTGAAATAACTTATGAATGTGGGGCCGGGCTGGCTAGCTTGGTTTCATTCAATATTTTCGTGGTAGGTAGGTACCCCTAAGTATATATTATTTTTAAAAAATTACACTGGTTTTTAGAAACTGTCACCTGTGTTGGCCACTGACTCATACGAACTTACTTACTTCATCACTCGTTTTTGTCATTTATGCTGACGTTTCGAAGCTATTTAGCTATTCTTGAAAAACCAATATTTTAAAATGATTTCTTCTTTAACGTAAAATAATAAAATAATTTAACAGTCATGCGTTGGTCAAGGGTCATAGCAAAAAAAATATTTTTCCTTTAAATTGCTTTATTTATTGTTATTTAAAATGCTTCAAGCTCAACGTCACACAATTAAAGTTATTTTTTAACTAAATAACTTATTAAAAGTGTGACTTTTTATAAAAAGCTAGTCAGACTTTTAGTTTGTCAAATTTTGCTGTCTTGCCATCACTGTTACAAAAGTTTTTTTTACTGAATATTTTCTTAAAAGTGTGACTTTTTATAAAAAGCAAGTTACAATTTTAGTTGGTTTAGGCATACATTTAGCCGTCTCGTCACTTGACTGCACTCGTGATTGTTTTTCGAAGACTCGTGAAGTGTAATCAAGGCATTACGCACGCACGCTATTGAAGTGTCACTGGTATCACTAGTAATTAATAAGTGGCTATTAGAAGTGAAACCAGTGGGAACGTCTCATTGTTCAATCTTTGGAAATGGTGATCTACGAGTATGTGTATGTATGCACATAAATTAGCATAGTAATTATTTACAAATAACTTTTTGGGTAAAAACCGCTATAGAAACTAAGACTACTCTATAAAAAGAGTAGTAGAGTTCTTTATGATAGAGCTCGTCCAGATAATTACCACTACCATACCTATTTCTGCCGCCAAGCTGTAATGCTTGCATTACATTGCTGTGTTGCGGTTGGTCCGAAAGAACGAAGTTTCCGGTGAAATTACAGGCACATGAGACTTTCGATCACGATCTTTTGATCTACGTCTCAGGGTGGCAATGGCAACTGCCGCTTGATAACTCTGGTATTGCATGCGTCCATAGGCTGCTGTAACCGCTTACCTTGTGGGTCGTACGCTTGTTGGCCACTTTAGTTATTTATAAAACAAAATACAGCTAAATAAAACGATATTAGAATCGGGTTTCCAGAACTTTACAGAAAAAATACTACACAGCAACGTCAGTATTTCATCAGTCCAATCAAACTATCATTAACATACACCCATCCCATTAAATAACCCATTGAATATTCATGTAGGTACTACCATCAATAGACCATTGTGCTATGACGAATGAGGCCTGATTCCCAGAGTCTGTCTGTCCGATTGTTTGTGGCGTAATTTGTTCGGTAGGCAAGGAAGGTCGTTACTTCATAGTCGACTAGCACTCCGTCCCAGCTTCGCATGGGCATAATGAAACCGCAGCCGTGCAAAGCCAGAGCGTGTCGCCAGTAATAAATATAATCTATGTTACTCAGGGATAATGTAGCATTTAAATGGTGAAAGATTTTTTTAAATCGGACCAGTAGTTTTTGAGTTTATTCGTACATACAAAAAAAACAAATCTTTTCTCTTTATAATATTAGTAAAGATTACTGTGACGAATGTGTTACAGTATCTATATCTACGAGTTTTAAAATTTACGAGTAGTAAAAGTTACTGTCTTCAACCATGTGTACCTTTCATAATATTAGTAAGATGGTTAGTCTACGGAACACATCAATGCAAGCATTACCTACTGCTTGGCGGCAGAAACAGGTAGGTAAAACATAAAGTACTTACCTAGTTGAATGTTTTTTAAAGTACTTCACAAATCTCTACTTAGAGTTAGCTTCAAGTGCGGTGACGCGTCGGGAACTAATCGAGACATGTTTAATTAGTAATCGGATCACGCTCGTGCCGTCGCGTCGTGATCCTTGCTACAGGTATACAGTGCCATCGAGTATATCCAACACCTTTACCCCATTATTCATAAAATAAACTCTAGTTTTAGAGACTTGTCATGCATTGTATTATTTGTTTTCCTTGTTATTATACCGAGTGAAGACGCAGGCAGAAGCTTGGTTTTAATAAAATTATGCATCTTTAAAGACACTCTTCTTACATAACAGCCGATTGAAATAGTTTTTTTATAAATATATCTTACTTAAAATAGTTTTATTTTTGCCGGCTAAGATTATCTGTCATGCCATTGACCGTATGTCAGCCACAACACCGTGCGAATCGGTATTGATACAAAAAAAAAAACACTTAAAAAATCGCCCGCTAACAGAATAACAATCAGTAGGTAGGTTATATGAATTTCCCGGAAGGCTATTTTGAATGCCAAGAAGTTTTACTTGCTACTAAAACTCTGTGCGACATTAGGTATAAAACTTAGTTTACCAACATGACCAATGGAACTATGAATAACATTTCCTACTACGAATAAAAAAAGGAATAAACTAAACTTTTTTTTTAACATAGAACACTGCTGGCCATACTTAAATATAAAAACTGCAGATTCGATAAACATTCCAACTTCGATTAATAAAAGAAAAAACTAAACTTTTTTAAAAATAGAACACTGCTGGCCATAAATAAATTTATATAAAAAAACTACAAATTGAACAAACCTAATACCTTGCACCACTACGTTCGTACTAGGACTGCCGTTTTTGTACGAAAACAGGACATAATTTACAGCAAGCTCTATTTTCGTCAGCTGGTTTTTAATTACATCAACATTAATAAAAAACTTGACAGACTATAAACAAACCTAAAATAGCACATTAAGATCATGTTAGGCATTTTTTTAATGTTCAGTAGCTAGAATTGGACTGTTGCTACAAAATTTAAAAAGCCGGTTATTTTCCGGTTATTTCGAACCAAATCGTATCGGTAAAACAATAAGAATTTATCCCATTGATTCCCATGGAGCTCAGTCCCCGCTTAGTCACTATTTGGATGGGTGACCGCAAGTGGCTATTTCAACTGAGCGTTCCCGTGCTTCGGAAGGCACGTTAAGCAGTAGCTTTTTCAAAGTTGTTAGGCCATGAGCATATGACAGAGACCTTCGGGCGGCCTAAAAATTCTGTCACCAGAGTTGGCCACTGACATACGAGCTTACTTGCAAGACTCTAGCAATAAAAACCGGATAAAAGCCGGACATAAATGCAGATAGAATTGAATAATCAAACGACCACCAACTCTTAGTAAGGTTGTAATAGTAACAAAAACATGACCAAGACAGTCCAGTCCTTAGTTCCCATCAAACTGGGTCCAGGGATAATGACAGATACTAGTTGACCACGATCTAAATTATAAGTTCAACTTAGCTTTATATTAGTGTTCCGTACATTAATAATAATTTAATCTAGTTCAGTTCCCAGAAACATGTTTACATGGCATGATCAAAATTGACACAATGTAACGCTAAAATAACAAAAAGTATAGGTCGCACAGCGGATCTAGGCTTCCGTGAAGTTAGCCGTTTGTGATGCGCAAAGGCAATTTAGTTTGAAAAAGTTCCATTGCGCATCGAAACGGCTAATTTCACTACGGCCGAGATCCGTCGTGAGACCTATACATAAGTATATAAAAGAAGGGTTCATAGTTTAAACGAGCAAACAAAAGATTCTGAATTAACTTAAAACTACGTAGCTTAATGTGGTTTATATCAATAGATAGAGTAATTCAAGGACAACGCGGAGGTTGCGGGTTCGATTCCCGCCTCGGGTCAAATGTTTGTACGATCTACAAATATATGTTCCGGGTGTTCTGGGTATTTGCTATATATAATAAAAAATATCTATCTATGTATTAATTGTATTAAGCATATATCAGTCATCTAGCACCCATAATACAGCTCTGTTTAACAGCAGCTTACCTTGGGGCTAGATGATGCTGTGTGGATTGTCCTGCATTATTTATTTATTTATCCACCAGTCCGCATTGGGTCCGCGTGGTGAATCAGGACCCAATCACTCGCCTGAGAGTAGGCCAGTGTCCCAGCAGTGGGAACATTAAAAGGCTGTCATGATGATGATATAAAAACGAGTTAGTTAACCTGAGTTTTCTTATACGGTACCCTAAAAAATAAACCATATGTAACGGGTCCATGTCTATTACAAACAGGTTACAAGTACCTAGCCGTTGTACTTCGGTGAATTAAGATATAAATCATACAGCCTGTACTCACTACAATTACTGACAGTTAGACTTAGAAACAACAGATTGCATTTTTATGTTGCTACTGTATTCTTTATTAAATGTGATTTATTGTTTTGTTATAGTAGATCACTTTTTAATGCGACTGCGAGGAAAACGAAGTATAGAACTACAACTCGATGGAACGATGATATTAAAGCGGTCACATGAAGTCGGTGCATAGTGGGCTTAAAATCGTAATGGGGCTTTGTGGGAAGCATAGGCTTCCGCTGTTGGACATATAAATAAATAAATAAAATAAATAATGCTGGACAATCCACACAGCATCATCTAGCCCCAAGATAAGCTACTGTTAAACAGAGCTGTGTTATGGTACTAGATGACTGATATATACTTAATACAATACAATACATAGATAGATACTTTTTATTATATATAGAGAATACCCAGAACACCCGGAACAAATATTTGTAGATCGTTCAATGACCTGAGGCGGGAATCGAGCCCGCAACCTCCGCGTCGCGGACCTGCGCCCGCTGCGCCACATCGGTCGTCAAAATACATACAACTATTTGCTGATTTGATGAGATTGATTCTATCTATCTGTCTATCTATCTATCTATCTATATATCTATCTATCTATCTATCTATCTATCTATCTATCTATATATATATCTATCTATCTATCTATCTGTCTATCTATCTTTATTTATATAGTAAGTTTGTTTGAGGCAGTGGCAAACTCTTGTGACTTTCAGGTGGCCTATTGGTTATTATCACTCTCTCCCGAGAGTAGGCCAGTGTCCCAATGGTGGGAACATAAGATGGCTGTCATGATGATGGTTGACTACTACTTGTTAGGCCTTTTGGACGGACTTTGAAAAAGCCAGGGCCGATGGTCCGCGTGGTGGCTGTCATCATGACAGCCTTTTTATTTTATGTTCCCACTGCTGGGACACTTGCCTATTCTCAGGCGAGAGTGATTGGGTCTTAATCCACCACGCGGACCCAATGCCGATTGGTGGATGGCACATGTCTTTCGAGTTTTTTAGTTCTTGGACATGCCGGTTTCCTCACGTTGTTTTCCTTCACCGTATGAGAGCACTGGCATTGCGCCCATTAATTTTTTCGAACAGAAAAATCCATTAGTGCACGACCGGGTTTGAACATAGTATCGGAAGGTGGGGTCACTACCACTAGACCACCGGTGCTCATGATGATAAAAGGCTGTCACGATGATAATTTTTAGGACTCCGGGTAATAAACGCCATGATGTCATAATGTGCTAGGAGCCAGATGGGAAGAGTGTCAAAATGTACAAAATCCTCACGACAAAATGGCCAATTGTCACAATGTACACATGATCAAAAACATTGAAGATAAAATGGCCAATACATTAAATGCCATGGAGATGGATGGATGGGATTGAATTTGATGGGATTTTTCCCCCATTAGTTTTGTGACTTAAAAGACTAAGCTTTACACCTGACTTTTTTTTTTTTTTTTTTAATCTCTACTATTCCCACCTGTTTTGTTGAGTAATGTGATGACAGAACTTCTGGTAATTTCTCCGCATTAGTTCTGTGATTTAAAAACTTTACCAACCTATATTATGTACATATCTATACTAATATTATAAAGAAGTAGCGTTTGTGAGTTTGTGACGTTGTAAGGGGTAATCTCTGGATCTACAGAACTTCTGGCGCTTCGGCGGCCGCTGCCGCGGCACGCTCGCTACGCTCGCTCGCCTCGCGCGTAGTTTTTCACTAACCTAACATAACCTAACCTACTCATTTCGATCTAAGCGATGTCACTTATTCATTAGATCGAAATCAGCTGTTTAGGTTATGTTAGGTTAGTTTGTACATTTTGACACTCGTACAAAATTACATTTATGATTTCTGTCGTCACTGCATTCCTGCATTATATCATTGTAATAGTTATTGACATAAGTACATTTTGACACTCTTCCCATCTGGCTCCTAGCACATTATGACATCATGGCGTTTATTACCCGGAGTGATTTTTAGTACCTATCCTTAGATAAACACAAAAGCCAATAAGACTTTGGTATTATTTTTTAGTAGCTTGAGGCTAAGAAGCTGGGCCCGGGGCCATCCACCTCAAATTATGATTTCAACGCAAGTAAATAAAATGATATTCCCATCGTTATGGTGCTTGCACATGGTGATTGAGCGGTGAACATTATGGAATAGCCGTTGACAAGCAATTTTAAGCTTTGTCTCTTTGCTATACAGTTTTTTTTTATTTTGTTGTTCGCGCAATAAGTTTTTGATTGGTATTTTCAGTTATAGACGGATTTTTGTGAAATGAAGATTTTTCAATGTAATCATCATGTAATCGCTACTGGGACGCTGGCCTACTCTCGAGCGAGAGTGATTGGGTCCACGCGGACATAATGCACAGGTGGATGGCACATGTCTTTTGAAATTTGAGCTCTTGAACATGCCAGTTTCTTCACGTTGTTTTCCTTTATGAGAGCACTGGCATTACGCACAAACATTTTTCAAATAGAAAAATCCATTGGTGCACGACCGGCTCCCTTATTATGTAAGTTTATCGCTGTCGAATTCCTGTCGATTGCTAGTGTATCCCTTACACGCTTGTACGCACTGTAGGTGTGAAAGAGACGGCCAAGCAATCGACAGCGATTCGACAGTTAGACTTACTAAGGGTGCCGGTTCATACTCACGACCTTAGAAATTTAGAATCACAGGGTCACTACCACTAGACTACCAGTGCTGACTAGAATAGCATGATCTAATAAAGTTCATTTATTTCATGCTCAATGTACAATGTATTCAGCTTAGGTGTAACTTAATGATAATGCTGTAGGTGAGTACATGGACCCTGTAAGGGCGTTGCAAGTTGGTTATAGGTACCAGTAGTTTACTTAGTTCTAATAATTATACATCAATGCAATATTTTAAATCTATACTAATTTTAATTATCGTGTATTGATTATCTAAATAATTACCTACAGTTACATTACGAGACAGTTTAGAATTTGAAAAATTCTAGTAGAATAATAGTTGTGAGTATAACTTAAGGGTTATACTCACAACTATTACTAAACAGAGATTAACATCTCTGTTTCAACCCTCAAGTTGTGATTTCGACTTGTGCACAAATAGATTATAAAAACCATTTCTGTTTTTTTATCTTGTTATGGATTTCCGCAAAGTAACGCCTGAATCTATCAATTATCACCAATAGATTTAAAAAAATGCTCAACTTTCTCAAAAAATATGTGTCACTATGAAAATAAACAATTTAAAGGCTACAAAAGACCTGCCAAATTAAGTTCCAAAGGAAACTCACAAAGCGCGAAACCACAAAAGAGCGGAAGAACAGATGGCTGGCTTGGAACCGCTTCTCATGCAATTTATTGGTAGAACCAAGCAAAAATGAGCTTTATTCTCGGGAAATAATACAGCTTATGTTAGTTAGTAAAGGCATGCTTTATAATGTTTAAACAGATAAAAATATGCTATGGTTATAATTTTATCACACCTTCAACTTTCTACCGTATAATACATTTTTTAAACATCATTTAAGTATACATAAAATCGTTGACTTACTTTTTTTTTTAAACAACTGAAGTGTCAACCAAGCGTACGGCCCACAAGATGGTAAGCGGTTACCGCAGCCTATGGACGCTTGCAATACCAGAGGTATCACTCGCGGGTTGCCATCTTGAGGCTAAGATCGAAAGCCTCATGTGCATGAACACAGCAATGCGAGCATTACTGCTTGGCGGCACAAATAGGTATGGTGGACGAGCTCTATCACAGAGAACTCTACTACTCTTAAACTGACCTGAAATATTGACGGTCTTCCGTTTATAAAAAAACTTTTTATCTGTACGCAGGCCTAAATTCTGAAAGTCTACCATAAAAATGTATATTTTAATTTTGGATCCGAAAAAATTACGAAGCACATAACCTACAGTTTCATTAGATTTATTTTATTTAAACACGAAACTGTCGTCTTCGAATCGGTTTCAGAATCAATCGGTATAGTACGAATTGCACGATATTTCGGTCCGAAACGATTCAGATGGTCCTGCAAAACTTTTTTAACCTGGATAGGCTACCTCTTTACCTCTTTTTCCATTGGACAGCTAATAGTAAGATCTCATTTTCTTCTAGACCTCACTATCTTTTGACCTTCATGATATCATATCAGCCAATAGACGTCCACTTGATAAGCCACCCCCAAAGAGTGTCATGACAACCGATCTTGAGCCGTCACCACCACATCCTGCGACTGCTTTAACGCCATCGGTCCTTGGCCAAGAAAATACAAGCTTTCAAACGAAAAACGTGACTTCCTTCATCACCACTTTGCATTTTTCAGATGCCGGAAGATTAGCACTAGTCTGGCTCTTCCTATTGCTACAGACGAGCCAAATAACTCAAGACCTCTTCTATGTAAAGGGGTATTTAACCTGGTGGTAGGACTCTTCAGCGAGAGTTCGTCTTGGTGGGTAGCACCGCAGTGTCAGATGTTCTGCCTCCAAGCAGCAGTGTTATGCTAAGTGTGTTTAGGTTTGAAGGGCTCTAGCAAGTGAATTTACTGGGCGAGAGTGATACCATCAGGCGAATGACTTAACTCGTAATTTGGTAAAATAAATATCAATTTTTTTTAAAATAAAAACCGACTTGAAACTAAAAAAATGTTTCGACAGATGGTGGCAACATGAGGCGCTGTAGTTATTGACACGTTTTATTATGATTTATTCAAAAGTAACCGATTTCGATAAAATTTATATGGGACCTATTCTGAAGTATTACCTAACAAACAGAAAAAAATCATCAAAATAAATTCATAATTGGCGGAGAAATCGCCTAGCAAACATACAAAAAAAAAAACAAAAAAAACATACAGTCATCAATCGAAATGATTTTTTTGTATGTATGATTGATACCCTCCTTTTTTGAAGTCAGTTTAAAAACCTAAATGACCAGCATACCAGTGCTAAGGGTGACTGTAGCGGTCCAGTGCACGTCATTTGTGCAGGCACTGGACTATGAACCCATTTGAATGGTTACTTTTGTCAGTGCCCAGCTGAGCATCACCGCAAAATAGCTGGTATTGGTATGCAAGTCTGTGGTACAGTCAGCAATAAATGTGTGTCTACCACCCTAAGGTTGAGATTCATATAAACGTCATAGATTGCACACAAACGTTTGTCATAAGTGATAGAACACTTTCTTTGCTGGCTGTACCAAGTTTGAAACACGGTACTATCTAAGACCTAATAATAGTAACTGGAAAACGGACGGCCCTCCACTCGATGGATCGATGATTCGAATTTTTGTGTTTTCAGAATTATTACTTATTATTTCAAGTTTATTTAAATCGGTTTAGTCGTATAGCATCCAAACTCACTAATTTATAATTAGAAAAAAATATATTTATTTGACTTTTATTTATTTATTTGTTCTAAGACTGGCCTACACTAGCGCTCAATAGAGACGATAATAAAATAAAAAATAATAATGATTTAAAAAATGACTAATTAAAAAATTACGTCAAAAGGTCCCTTACTACATTGAAATTTCGATAATTTAGTTCTGCTGGTAAGACTACTGGGAATAAGCCGATATTATAAAGTACCTAAGTTACTAAAAATATTAGGAAACCAGTAAAAAAGAAATTCAATGTTGAAACGAATAATTTTATCGTCTGAGCTATTGTTATGCCCCCACACACAATTAAGTAAGTAGGTAGGTAAAATGTAATATTATGTGGTAACTATAGATAGAATATGATTGTCATTTCAAAGTTACTGCCAGTTTTAGTATTAAGTAATTTCTGATTAGGGCACACTCCTGGTGGTAGGACTCTTCAGCAAGAGTCCGTCTTTGTGGGTACCGCAGTGTCAGATATTCTACCTCCTAGCAGTATCCAACACAGTGCAGCTTGCACACTATAGTGTGCAAGCTTTGAAGGGCACTGTAGCAAGTCAAATTACTGGGTAAAAGAGACTTAACCAAAATGTCTCGGGGCGCAGTGCAGTGCCACGCAAACACTTAAAAACTTTAAGCTTTGGGTGGCACTGCATCTTTTATAGTCAGGCGTGGTGTTGAACATCAGGCGGGCGTCTTGATTATTTTGTAACTTCATCATCATCATCATCCACAGCCTGACCTCACCCACTGCTGGGTATAGGCCTCCTTTAGTTTGTGCCATCTACCACGATCCTGTGCTAATCTAATCCACTTACGACTTTCACTATGTCGTCTACCCATGTCGCCAAAGGAAAATCGGATAAAAAAAAAACGGATAAAATTTTGTAACTTACTGACATAAAAAAAATAAAACACTCACACGAACTAATAAATTAGAAGGCTTATTTCCCATAATCATGAATTAAAGTTAAGTTGTCATTTAGCGTTATGTTGACTACCCAGTACCCAGTCCCGGAATCGGAACAAGTATTTGCAGATCTTGCAGCAACAAGAAGGCCTTATTTATAAACAATCTAATAAACCTCAGTTAGCTTGTCTTTCAAATCTATCATCATCTTGGTTCAATAACAATAATGACAATACTTAGCAAGCTGTTCAAATTACAGTTTATTCTATGAAGGTATTAAATGATCTGCATTAACTTGGTAAGGTTTAGTTCTGCCAAACAAAACCAAAAAAATTACAAAATCACAAAGATAGGTTTGATGATTTTAAGTTTAAAGAGAAACGAGGAATTTGCTTATTTGCTTTTACGAGTAGGTGTGAATGTAGCCTTACACCGGTATTCCACGTAAATAGGCCTATTATTTGCTGAATCTAGGCCATGTATAGCTATAGCCAAAAGACTGGGTTTTCAAAACGAAGTGGCCGATATAATTTGGTCGACCTAACGACTTTTTTTAACTTTACTAATATTCTAGGGAGAGAAGATTAATAATTTAGTATTTTTGTTTGTTACGAATAAACTCAAAAACTACTGGTCTGAGTAACATAGGCTATAATTTATGTTCACCTGTGTGAAGCCGGGACGAGCCGTTAGTGTTTTTATAAGGGGATCCCTACTAAATAAGATGAAGGTTTACGAAATTGGATCTTTACCAAATGTGATGTATAGTCGAAAGCATACAATACGGCGATAATATGGCGGTCGCTTCTTTTTAGAAATACGTAAGGCTATTGCTAAGTTATGGTATCATTATCTTCAAACCACGATTGCAGCGTATAATGCCTTTAGTGTGTTTAAAATGTATTGGAAGTTTTAAATCATCAACGTTATAAATATTAACGAACTGACCCACGCGGTTTCACCTGCAATTTTTCAGTTTGTATGCCACATATATATTCCACAGAAAAAGTAAGTTTTTCCGGGATTAAAAGTAAGAAAGAAAGAAGAAAGAATAAACTCCAGGACTTCCTTCAATCCATCGACATTTCAAATTTCACAACAATCTGTAGCAGACAGACTTTTGCATTTTTACTCATTTTTATTATAGTAGGAAGTAGGATTCAAACCACTTCAAACCATAGTAGTACTGAAAGCTTTTTATGATAGAGCTTTTTTGCCATTTTGAGCTATATTTTTATAATATTTTTGAAATCATCAACATCTTTATAGCCAGTCTTCTAACTAACACCAACTGTCACACGGTATTCAATTAGCTACTCGTCAAATTATAGCACCTCCAAATCAAAATGTATATTCACTTCCACATTATTGACGCAGACGAATGGGAGCATTTTACCTCGTCACCGCCTCGCCCGAACGAGCAGCCAGCATCGATGTAAGCACGTCACCGGACCGGCATCGCTACGCGACTTTTCATAAAAGCTACAGACGCCATAAAGGAAGAAGTGAAGTGACTATTCGTGACGCTATGCAAGCGCAGAGAACACGAAAGCTGCGCTCGCAGTCGGGAGCGTAGAAGGATAATGCTTGTAAACGTGTTATAGTTGACCATTTGTGACATGTGTCATTACCAGAGGCCTTACTCTTTAACGCAATCTCAATCCTAATTTCAATCCAATTCTAATTTACAGCTGTCAAATTTTTGTACAATTTGTGCTAAGTTGTCATGACAGATCATATTTCAATAATTGTTCAATACCGATCGCGCTCAAAAGTAAGGCCTCTGGGCGATTCAAGGGGTAATTACGGAACACTCGCATCAAACGCATTCATTTCAATTGCATACAAATTTCAGATGTGGATAACTTGTGAATGCTAATACGAAGGTGAGAGGTCAGTTGCATAAACTTTTGTACAAAGCTTGAACTCCGCGCTCTTGTAATGCCGACGATAGACAAGAGGCTAGTTACAGTATGGAGTTAGAGAGAGAGGAGTTGGGGAGTACTAAACCGCTCGAGTTGAGGCGACGTTGAGCTGTCGCCGTTTCTATTACAGTGCGTCAAGCGTTAATGGCCGGCGGAAGTGCGCGGGCGGAAGTGACGTCATAACCGCTCGCCCGTGAAGCCCCAAGCCTGCCAGCCTGGCATTATCAATTCATCAGGATAACGGTTTATAAAGAGCTCTGCTGTTACTACGGCACATGCTAAAAAAATAATAGATATCTTAGCACAAAATGTATTTACTAAACTAGTTTTTGTCTATTTTGTATTAGAGAAAACTAAAATCTACACAATTTTATCAAATTATTTTTGTTGAACCTACATTTGACTAACACTACACTAACTCAAATTGTCTGCGATTATTTATTTTTAAACAAGTTATTTTCTAGTTTATAAAAATATCTCATCAGTGATGGTAGTGTCATAAAAAATCAAATTCAGCAAAAAACATAATTCAGATAACAGATCTTCAGAGGAATATTGGACTTCTATGAATAAAAGTATTTTCTTTCTTCTTTCTTTCTTACTTCTAATATCCTAGTTGTGTTCTCCCACGAGATACATTAATATTATCGCTCAACAAAACCATAGACTATCCAAATTCGGCTAAACTCTGCCATAGTGTCAAGGTGCCACACGAACAGGCGCAGACTGTAATTTTAGTCATAACAGATGTTTGAAGGTAGTAGATAGATATAGTCATATACCGTGGGCGATTGCATAATTTCTGCATTCTTTGACCTCACCTTTGGGTTTTTATTTGCGAAATATGAATAACAATAGAAAAATACCTCCATTGATGGATCTTGATAAGGTATTATTACGAGTATAATATTAAGTTATGATGACAGCATCTATCAAAGCATAATGAGATATGTTTTGGTGGACGCCTGGCCAAAAGGAGATGTATTAATATTATTAATAACATTGTTTTTGACATAACTATTTGGGCCAAGGGGGAAATACATTCTTACGAAACAGTTTTTTGACTATTTTAGTTGGCCCGCGGGGCATCTAACTGATACATATAAATAATAATAATAAATAAATAATAAATAAATAATGCTGGACAATCCACACAGCATCATCTAGCCCCAAGGTAAGCTGCTGTTAAACAGAGCTGTATTATGGGTACTAGATGACTGATATATACTTAATACAGTACAATACATAGATATATATATTTTATTATATATAGAAAATACCCAGAACACCCGGAACAAATATTTGTAGATCGTACAAACATTTGACCCGAAGCGGGAATCGAACCCGCAACCTCCGCGTCGCAGGCGGACCTGCGCCCGCTGCACCACATCGGTCGTCAAACGTCAACATATACAATAGGTGTCGTTTTTGTAAATACCTAAACACATAAACACTTGCAGATTAAAACAATGTCCCGTCACGGGGATCGAAACCGTAACCTTTCGCTTCTTAACCGGGTAGTATCTCGCCACCGAGGTATTTTTAAGTTAGCGTGGCACTGCACTGCGCTCATTTCGACCAGTATTTTCACTTGCTACTGTGCTCTTCAAACATAAACGTATTGTGTTATCTGTGCAAACACAGTAATACTTGCACACTTGCTTGGAGGTAGAATATCTGGCACTGCGGTGGTACCCACCAAGACGGACTCTTGCTGAAGAGATTATTATCATTTTGCGTGTTGATGAAGTCCCGTTGTGCCCCCAACACCGTTTCTAAATGGAACGAATTTTTAATAAACCACCATTAAAATATTTGAAGCGAGCGTGACTTATCAATTTGACCAAAATATGCATGAGATTTTGGAGCGAAATTGAGTTATATAACACAAGCTGCTGTCCGCGGCTTTGTTCGCGTGGCGTATACATGAAGATTAGCCCTCCTTCCCCAAGGTTCAGGCGAACTTCCTTCATAAAACAATTAATTAAAATTAGTTCAGCGGTTTAGCCGTGAAACCATAACAGACAGACAAATAAAGTTACTTTTGCTACGTATAAACCATTTTCGTGAATCACTCAAATTGTTAATGAAAACATTAAAATCCGTTGAATAGTTAAAAGATCTAAACTTACATACATATGTACGTACATAGTACAGAACTAGACATTATGACAAACGGTGGGAAGCGTTTTTGTTTTTTATCGATATATGCATGTTTATACAGAAAAGGTATGGAATATTTTGTTGAGTTTTGTACAAAATATTAACATTATTTAATCAACTAAATCTATAAAAGTTTTAGGTTATTAATTAAGCCGTTTGCTTAATTGATTATCATCATTCTGTATACCCAATATTGATTCAGTTCCACTATTTGTTTAAAGGCGAGTTTACATTATTATTGCTAGCAAAAATCGGAAATCAGAGCGCCATGTCCTACCAACATTTATATTTTGCAAAATCGCGAATCCATGCGAAACTAATTTTATTACAACCTTTTAGAAGTAATAAAATAAACTTCTGTTACATAAAAAACAGTGAGTAATGCGTGACAATGCGTCGTTATAACAAAGGTTTACTCAGAGAGCGAAAAATTGCATAGCAAGCGGTGCGATTTCGCATTTGTTCCAAAGCTTACTTGGTACTAGGTACGGCTGAACAAATGTGAAACTAAAGTTTTATAAGATCCCATAAAATATATTTTTAATCAGGCAGGCCTTAAACTCACTTTCATCACGCGGATGCTTTACGAAGCTTATACCAGTTGGGCTACTGAGTCATATTTCGACTGATTGTCTGCTCTTGCAGATAAAAGCGAATGACTTTTACTTTCTATCAAGAGTGTACACATTTTAAAAATGTCAATTTGATAAATATATCTTCTGCTATACAGACCATCTGGACGGACGATGGTTGCTGGTAGCTGGTGGTTAGCTGGTTGGACGTTTTGCTACATGGACATTTTGCTAATTAGACTTACTAATTAGACGTTTTAAGCTGTTGGACATTAAAGCTACATAGACCTTCTTTCAGGAGGGAAGCGATATATCGTGAAAGTTTTCGTGGTTCCGGTTATGTCCGTGAATGCTGGACTTATTCGGTCCCGGCTTTTTCAAAGTTGTTAGGCCATGACAGAGACCTTCGGGCGGCCTAGAAACTCTGTCACAAGAGTTGGCGTATGAGTCAGACGAATGAACGAACGAACGAACGAACCGATATAAGTTGAACTACGATATTGGCCACGTTTATTCTGTCACTTTTCCCCTGCTTTAATAATCTTTAGGATGTCATAGGCTCGAAGGGCCGATATTACTTAACCCTAGTATGGTAGTTTAGACTTTAAAAAGCTAGCAACCAAAAGGGAAACTGGTTTCGCTATAGCCGCGATAATTCGCTTCAATCTGAGCATACGTTAAAGATGGTATCTCGACTGTTCGTAAAAATAAAGTTTGAATGCGTAATAATGAGAATCATACGGTTTGTTACTTTTAGCTAAACGACTAGGTAAGGTTCGTAGCCCGTAAGGCTGAATGCCCACAAGCAACTGTTGCCTGAGCATCTAGTGCTCAAGCAACAAAAAACAAAATACTACATAGGTACATTTTAAAAAAACCTATCCTATATTAACTATTTGTATTTAATAGTAGTTCTGTGAACAGTTCGTTCGTTCGTTCGTATGAGTCAGGTGCCAACTCTGGTGACAGAGTTTCTGGGCCGCCCGAAGGCCTCTGTCAGCAAAAGACCTCGCGAGCTCTAACTTATAAAAGTGAGCAATTTACTGCATCCTGAAGAGCAGCTCCTCATAAAAACTCACTCACCTTACTACATGGTTTTTATAAAATTAGTACTGTATCTATTGATATACTTATTTTCTAAAACTGTTCTGGTTACAATTAAAAATTCATTTCATTTCAATTCTCACGCCGAAGATCCTCTATGACATTTCATGACAGCCCAGCGCCAAATTCAACTTTGTTTCCAAGAGTACAAAATTTAACAGCAGTAAATTAGAATTGGATTGAAATTGGGATTGAGATCGCGTTGAAGATAAGGCTCCTAATTGGTTGTAAAATAAACCTGTAGATACTGACAGACGAAAGCAAATTTTGTTACACTTATACGCAGTAAGTTCGTATGAGTCAGTGACCAACTCTGGTGTGAGTTTCTAGACCGCCTGAAGGCCTCTGTCATGGCCTAACAACTTATACACAGACAGAGACGCATAGCTCGCTTTGCTCGCTCGGTCAATATAAGCGAAAATTTACTTCGTGTGTTAAAGTTACTTCACGGCTGGACGGATTCGGATGACATTTGACGTAATGTTAGCTTGTCAGAGTGATTTGCTAGCGACAAATAACGTCAGTAACGTATGGTAGACCCTCTAAGCTCAAAGGTACCAATAGGTAGGTGGTGCGTGAGTTTATTTCTCACAGTACTTGTTAACATTGATTGTAATTTTGAATCGATGACGGATTAGTAGTCACGCCTCACGCACCGAGAGGTTTTTGACCCGAAACTACGTACACTATCGGTACCTAGACAACCTGGGCACAAAACAGATATTGTACTACGTATCCTGGGTAAGAATTTACACCAGCCATGTCTCGATTGTTAGAAATACTAACGGAAGACCAGCGCTGGTCTAGACTGGTCTGGCGCTGGATCAGCGTTTTGCAACTTAGTTATTACTTTCCATGTATTGTATTTTTTTGTGTATTTTGTAAATAAATCTTATTTAACTCTCGGGATGTCTTCCACTGCTGGGACACTGGCCTACTCTTAAGCGAGAGTAAGTAAGTATCGGCTTGATAATCACAGCTGGCTCGCAAAAATTTGCAATTGTGGTACGGACGCCACTATTTTAGAAAATCTACAATAAACCAGAGCCTGATTTAACATGCAAACTATTAAAATCTTCGTAAAACATACAATTTATATCACTTCTTATTACTATGACAGTTTTATCTTCACCCGCCTAGATCAGAACAACCGTAACTGTGATATCCACACGTTTACAACTGAAAAGTGCTTGTAAACTGTCTTGTAAAGTTGTAAAAGTATACGGCTTTTAGCTGTAAAGTTTGCTTCACACCACTAACCTAAAAACTTTGCAACTGCACACCTGGAGGACAATAATACAGCGGCAGCCACTTAGACGCAATCTGAGCGGATAACAAACAAGTGGTTCTTGGCTGCATTTCATCTGAAGCTGATGACCTCCATCGGTGCTGTCACATAAGTTGCAATTGATCTATAAACATAATAATATTATGTGTTCTTAATTTTTAAGTACGTCTAGTATTATTTTCCTTCTATTTGTTGTTTGTTATAAGTACCTTCATACTAAATGACTTACCCTTGCAATATAAACTGTGTAGCTGAATTTTTCTCCGCCTTCAGCGTGTCAGTGCTCTGATGCTTAGGCATTAGGCATAAACTTAGACTTTATGCCTAATGCCTAATGCCATTAATTGGCTACAATTAATCAAAAAAAAACATAATATAAAACAAAATAAATAACAGAACCATCAAATGTATTTCATTCCGGTTCATTCATTTCACTTAATTTTAACTAGCAAAACTAGTGGAGACTTTTTTCATGCAAACTTTTTCCGCTGGGTCCGGAATCTTTTCTAACTGGTACTCATACACATTCAAAGGGACACACAGTAAAATTTAAGGTCTATAAAACTTACCGTTATGGGCAGTATCACAATAGTTTTATATATTCCAGACGGGTTGTCGTTTGTCCGCTAAATATGCATACATATAACAGGGATTTACAAAACTTACAAAGTTGCTTATATTCAACATTTGTTGTATACCAATATAACGGCCGATGGGTTAAAATATGTTAACTCATGCATATAACTGCGCATTGCACTTAGCTGCCCAATAATATGACTCCTGCAATAATTTCCCCATTTTATCTAGGCTTGGACGAAAATTGATATTTTAAACGACATCCACAGATCGAATCGCATTTTAATTAATAATTTTCCTAAGTTGTGGCTTAGCTACTGGTTAGCTCCTCCGTTTAATTAAACGTGGTTTCAACAACATTTACGTGTTTCCTACATTTAAATAAGTAAATCTAATTGTAACAAATCCCAGATAATAAATTACAGGCGTAAAATCTGTCGCGCGTTTTTCTCCTAACAAGAGAAATTTTGAAAGTCTTCATTATCACAACTATGAATACAATACATGAGGAAGGGCACTTTTCAACTGATTCTCATTTATAGGCAAAGATAATAAAAGATTAAATTTTTTTAGAACAGTAACTTACTAAAAAAACCTCTAGAGAGAGGAAAAATGAACTCACAAACTTCATGACAAGACTGAGTCTTGTACCCTAAAGTACTACGATGGTATTAAAAATACTTAGGTTGGATTATACGACCAAACTCGAATGCACTATTCGCAGAGTAAATCGTAGTTATTCGCGTGTAAACTGACAGTTTACTTGTATTTGACATTTCTTATTCTACGGAATCACAGTACGGATTAGTTATTCCAAAAGTTGGTCGAATCCAGCCTTAGGGTGAGTTGCACCATCTAACGTTAACGTCAAATTGATCGACGACGATTGAACAATTTGACGTTAACGTTAGATGGTGCAACTCACCCTTACAATAAGATAACTTATTTATTGAGTGATAAGCCACCAATCAACTTCACAACATCAAGTTACGCTTGATTGGAGAGACCTCCTAGAATTAAGGTGTGACTACACCGGCGGATAATATCCATTACCTAGATGTAAACTTCCTTATCAAAATGTGAATCTAGCATTTAGAAACGAGCTGGGCTTGTTACGAATCGAAATATATAAAATAGTTGCTTTACTGACTGTTTGACAAATCAACACACAGTTAAAACGGATTATTCCCATCTGTCACCTAATTTTGTGCCCTTAAGGTGACAGATCGCACTTTTTTGTGCAATATGTCACCCTTTTTGCTATTGGGTGACAGAACGCACTTAAATTTTTCAAAAAGCGCGATTTGTCACCCTGTCAGTAACGAGAGGAGAGATAAAACTATTTCAAAACTAATATCAACTAACTTCAAATCCTACGTGCTCCAGGTGGCTGCCAAGTACAAGGACATGTTTCTCGAGACGGACTTCTGGACTTATTATAATATTCAATCTGTCCCCCCGTCAATAACAGTGGGACTGATAGGCATATTTACTCCTGCTTGTCCTTTGGTCTGATTCTACTAATAAACAACGGTTGACGTTTTACCACAGGTTTTAATTTCAACTGTAGTTTATTTCCGAGTTTCAGCTTGTACCAAAAAAACTGTTAAATTTTATACAACTGAAGTGGCAACCAAGCGTACGGCCCACAAGATGGTAAGCGGTTACCGAAGCCTATGGACGCTTGCAATACCAGAGGTATCACTCGCGGGATGCCTAGATATCACCTTGAGGCATAGGTTGCTTTTAGGCAAGCGTGCTTCTAGGGTGAAGCACGCTTGCCTAAAAGCAACCTACCACTCGTAGACTGTAGTAGTAGTACTCGTAGACCACGAGAAAAAAAAATGGAAGTTCAAGGTATTGTATAACTAGTTTTAAAAATCAAAATGGGCCAGTTCTCATTTCATTAGTTTTACCGTTGAACTACAGGCACAAAATAAATAAAAAAATAATCATCTAGCCATAAGCACGCAGAGCTTGTGTTATGGGTACTAGATGACTGATATACTTAATACAATACAATACATAGATAAAACTATGGTAGCGCCAACGGCGAATTTTCCTTTGATAGCTGGCGAGCAGATTGATCTATGAATTGGGTAAAACGGGCTGGAAAGATGGAGAGGAAATGTGCACAGACCTTTGATATCCTGGCAGCTCCAATGTCCCTCCAGATCGCTGGGAATACACACGCGCGGTTGTAAGGCGTCGCGTGGGCACTCGCGGTTTCACAAATCACTTCGCGATGGTTTTGGCAATACCATAGGACAGTAGAGACCATAAGAGATAACGTCTATGGGGTACAATTAACTTGCACCGTAATTTAACGGATAGCGGGCGCGGATAGCGGTTCACTTATGACGGCGGTCTTGCGGTGCGGAAGGCGGAACTCGACATGCGTGTAGCATGCGCGGAAGCGTCAGCGGTTATGTGTGTCGGACCTTCACCCGCCGCGCCACATTAAATAAATAAATAAATAATGCTGGACAATAATAATAAATAAATATATATAAACAAAAAACACACAGCATCATCTAGCCCAACGGTAAGCAAAGCTTGTGTTATGGGTACTATGAGTAGATGACTGATATACTTAATACAATACAATACAATAAGTAAATAGGTATTTTTTATTATACATAGAAAACATCCAAAACACCCGGAACATATAATTGCAGATCGTACAAACATTTGTCCCAAGGCGGGAATCGAACGCGCAACCTCCTGCGTCGCAGGCGGAACTTCACCCGCCGCGCCACATTGGTGGTCAAATTTTCATTTAACAGTTTTATTGCGTCACAAGAACAAAATAATGGGAGTTACCGGAATTGCTCATCTGGTTAGGTAACATAGTATAACACTGGTGCAGTAGCGCACAAAAACACGTTGTCATCGATACAGCTCACGACAAACATAACTGTACTACAACATAAAGTAGTATAAGTACCTTGATACTAGGTACTTATACTACTCGGCAGTTGCTATGGCACATCTTGATCGTATGAGATATTCACAATGCTATTTTATAATACATATTGTGTCAAGTAAACAAAGTGTCGTATCCTACTACTATTATAAAATTAAATGCGAAAGTTTTGATGCATTGGATGCATGGGTATTTGTTACTCAATCACGCCAAAATATATGAACGGATCTGGTTGAAATTTGGCTCAGAGATAGATTATAGTCTGCAATAGCACATAGGCTATTTTTCATCCCGGCAAAAGCGATGGTATAGCATAAAAACTACAAAGCAGCAGGTGATACCGCAGGACACAGCTAGTACTTACAAAAACATATTGGCGTACATTTTTGCACAGCGCCATCTAGCTCCAAACTAAGCAAAGCTTGTATATTAGGAAACATACAATTCATAAAAATACATAGAAACACCCATACCCGGAACAAGCAGCGGGGATTGAACCCGTATCCCCTCGCTTCTCAGCTTGGGAATTTTCACGCCGTGCCACAGTGTCCATAAAAAAAAAAAATTTTTTTTGAAACAATTAAATAATACGTGCCGTTGAGTTGCGTTGGTGCCACGACGAAATTCATATTCCATAATTACACGAATTTTTAAAGTATCCACTATGACGAAGAATGTTCAAATGCAATGAAAATACAACGCTAATCAATAAACAAAAGACTGAGTTTGTAAAAAGAATGTCATGTTTTTAAAACAAAATTAATTTGAATTTAGAATACAAAGCCATTCCAAACTTTTTTTCTATTTGAAATGACCCAGTACTGAAGAACGGCAATTTCATAGGTAAAGACCTAATATAACACCTTAACGCCTTATATGGCCGCCATAGAAGTTCCAGTAATTTGATCAAACAGGCTGGTTCAAACCGGCAATGTGCCATAGCAATAACGGACAGTACTCATCTTGTGGAAGTATTTACACGTGTTTTGCATGTGTCACGGGTTTAGATCCAGGAGGTATGTAGATAGGTGCTTAGAATACCTTGCTGCGTTTCTGTGTTCCAAATAAACATGCCTGGATTATAATATAACTACAAGATTATGTTTTATACGTAATCGAGTATAGTAATAGAGGTAACAGATAAAATACTTCTAATAAAACTTGTCGCACCCCGATCCATAGCAAATATTTGCAGATCATCTAAAAACTTGTCCTACAGCGGGGATGGAACCCGCAACCTCTTGCTTATCAACCGGGCTCGCCCACCGCGCCATCGAGGTCTTAAGGTAATAAGTATTCAAAGTTAGTTTCTTTTAGAAACATTTAAAATCGTTTTAAAAGTAGATTTACGGGTTAGCGTTTCGACGCCAGCCATAAATTTTAAAATCTCTCATAGTATTTAGCAGTAAAGATAATAATTCTAATAAACTAAGTTGTGCCTTGGGCCTTGAGTGTGTACAAAACGTTTTGGTAAATAGATAAAGAAACGTAATTCTAAGACGTGTTTTTTATGGCAGTAAATGACAGAGAAAAGTGATAGAATCTATCCATCGCAGTGCATAGGTAATAAACATAGCAGACATAATGCATTTCAGGCATTTTGCTACTTAGACCTTACGCAATTTAGGTAATTTACTAATTAGACAATAAGCGTTTCAGGTCATAAGCTACTTTGATGTTTTGCGCTATAAATGACTCGCTCATGAGGGTTTCTTTGAACCGCTCGTGACGTAGCTGGCTAAGTTGTTCCAAATCAACGAAGTTAAGCACTGTTTCGCGTAGTCGGGGATTTTGGGATTGTTTTGTGTCGAAATCCCCTTTAGACTGAGCTTGAAGCTTCAAAGGGGATTGTGACATTAAAATTCCCAAAATCTCCTCTAGAGATAATTTTTTAAAGGGGTTTTTGAAACTAACCCGCTTGATTTGGGGCAGACATTTTACATTTTATTTATTTATTTATTTATTCAGTTGAGCTATCTATAGGTCGTTTGTAACGGTCTTTAGATGGCTCAACTGTTTCAAATGTTTTTTGTATATTTAGTAATGTAATATAATTATGTACATATTTTATTTTGTTTAATAAAGACAACAGTTTATTTATTTATAAACACAAGGCACGAGTCACATTAATCAATAGATCAACTCCTACGCACGGTGATAGACAAATTTGCAAATTAGCATCTTTTTTATTGATGAACACAAAAACACATAAAAATCCAACATTTATTTATTAAACTGTGATTCAAACACATCCATCTTATTTTATTTTTATGATAAAAAATATTTTGAATAAATCAATGTGTAAATATAAAAAAATAATAGTGCCGTCTAGGAGCTACCTACTGATTGTGATAGATGAGTAGATGACAACTTGAGAAATTCTCGAAAGGTGCATTCTTATAGTAACTAAGATCTGGGGTCCGATTCTGCTAATTATGCAACAAAATATCATTATTACACGTTGATGTGACGCTCGCGTGACGCTTGCGTGACGCTACATATCGCGTTATAGGATAAGCTTAATCGGGTCCTGTTTATATCGTGGTTATGTTCTTTTGATCGATAAAAATTGAGTTTGGTCGAATCCAACCTTAGTAGTTCTGCCAATTCGTTTATTTTAAATAAAATAACATAGGAATTTGTGTGCCAATTTTATTCTACTAAAAATCGGTTGAAAAATGCGACATGTAGGCGAGAACAGACTGTCTGACCGACGGACAATAGCTTTTTTGAAACTGAGACGCTTTGCTCGTTCGGACAATTATTTAAGTTATTTGTTAAGTAGCCTTAAAACAGAAGTATCACATTTACAATGTGTCACACACTTAACGTCCCACTCGTGTAACGCTAAGTGCTAACTGACGTCGGGAAGCGATGACTCTACTTGACGATTCGACAGAGACATAGTAAATCCAAAGAACTCTGTTAAAACAGTGATACATCTATACGGAGGGGGATCAAAGCAACAACAACGCATCAACTTGTAGTGTACGCAATAGCTATGCTAGATGTGGGTAGGCATATTTCGGCAGTTGGTTGCCGGCCATTAAACAAGTACAAGCGAATTACGGTGTTTTCCTTGTGAATATTCCCTAAATACAGAACATTTGGCGACGAGGTAGTACTTCTGGTCTTGTTGATGTCAATAGGCGACGGTAATCGCTCAGGCGGTCCGTAACGTGACATAAAAAGGAGGACATTCCCTGACTAATAATCCATTAATATATTTCAGTGGAATAATTTTATGTGAAATATAATAGAAGAATATAGTGGAATCAAATCCATTAGAGAATTACTGTTAGAACGAAATGTTTTAACAAAATTATTTGTTCACTGTTATTAAGATTTCGGTGGATGGCATTTCAGCAACAAGGCGCATACCTACGCCCAGTTCCTGAACCCTGAGCTGACTTGCCCTGAGAGCCTACTCTTGAAAGCAACAAACGGTAATCGTGCCAAATATCGTTCAACTTATGTTGGTTGCAAGCGATTACGGACATTAGCTGAACTACATAAACAGTCACGATATATCGCTTTAGAAGAGTACACCCCGGCCTGTACGTTAGCGTGACGCGTGAGGCTTGCGGGAGGTTTCTTAATGCTGCTTGTGTGCAATGACAGAAGTTAAATTACTGCTGTAAATACCTATACGATGGTAGAGGTCAACGTAATTTTGTGACCTGACGCATGCGCGTCACGACGGGTTTTAACTTTTTCATCATTCAAATTAATCATGACAAATTATTATTGTTGAAACCATGCTAAGTGGCTGTATTCCATATTTTATTGACACTTATTGAATTTTATTAATCATGTTGGATGATGATAAATAATTATTAACCTACTCGCTTAAATAATTGATTGGTACTTACATAAATATTAATAAGGCAAACCAAATAACTCTGACGTCTCGCTCCGACGTGAACCAATACCTACAGATTGCTTATCGATCATTCGTTAAAACAATAATTACCGTGTTATCGTGTAACTTCGGAGGTATTTAAACCATTAAGGCTTGATTTTCTAGCCCAAGTGTATGAAAATTAAAATAAGAGTTTAAAAGAGTTGGTCTGTTATAAACTAACTTTTTCTGAAAAAAAAAACAGTACACAACCACTAATGTATTAATTGCAAAACATTGTTTTTTTAAGGTTGCTGGTTGATATGCAACCCGCCCCGATTGCATAACTTGGTTTCAATCCGATTTCAATCAGCGAACTGTCAATAAATAAATAAATAAATAATAAATAATGCAGGACAATCCACACAGCATCACCTAGCCACAAGGTAAGCTGCTGTTAAACAGAGCTGTGTTATGCGTACCTACTAGATAACTGATATATACTTAATACAATACAATAGATAGATAAATATTTTTGTTACTTATATATAGCAAATACCCAGATCACCCGAAACAAAAATTTGAAGATCGTACAAACATTTGACCCGAGGCGGGAATCGAACCCGCAACCTCCGCATCGCAGGCGTACTTGCGCCCGCTGCGCCACATCGGTCATCTAATAAGCTGTCACATTAAAAATACGTCAGTTTTTGATTGAAACCAAGTGAAATCGATTGCAACCGAATTACGCAATCAAAAACAAACTTCAAATTGGCAATATTGTCAAAAGTGACAGATATCGTAAATTTTTAATATTTTGCTTAAAACAAGAACCAATTTTATTTGTCTACGTCGTTAAATGACAATGAAATTAATTAAGTATACTTTTCATTATTATCCGAGTTAACGCATATATGCCACAGACAGAAGCAATTTAATAAACGAAGAAAAATAAGTTTTTAGAAGAGAGATAGGCCAATTAAATAAAATATATTGCAGCCAGCCAATACCTATATTGCAAATCTGTAGAAACAAAAGATACTTCAGATTATCGCGTGATACTACCCAGCAGAGCCACCACGTTAGAATCCGATCATTTATTGGACATTGTGGTTATATTTTTAGGAACTAGAAGACACGAATCGTCCTCTCGGCGGGCAGTCCATCGACGAATCGGAGAACGGTTGCGGAATCAGACCCGGCGCGTTTTCACTCGCGTAATTTTTTTCGCAATTTTTCCATATTTACTCACCGCTTAAACCTTCCCTGTACTCATTCAAATGTTTCAAGACCAAAATTTGCCAAATAGGTCCAGCCGTTTTCGAATTTTAGCGAGCTTAGCGCACAGCAATTCAATTTTATTTATGAAGAATATTAACAGGATTTACCACAAAAACCCGCAATGCAAGTATTGTCTATAATTAAACAACAAAGAATTCATGTCATATCTTCCTCGTTAAAAAACTTGTTCAGAAACAAAATTTCATTATTATATGTAAAACAAGGAGATTCCGCAAAAACTAGCAAAAAAACAAGTTAAGTAAGTACCTAGTTTAATTGAAACAAGTCAAAAACTTGAGTGTGGAGTGAAGGTTTTATCAAAATAATGTTGGTTTACTTTACCAGCTTTTAACCGCGTGCGGTTTCGCTAAAAAATAAGTATATTTATTAGAATAAATATACATATTGTATTATATATTTATAAGAATATTTTACAATATTAAGCTAAACTTGTGCTATGGGAACCCACTACTAATAGAATACTTTGCAAGCCGCTATCTGTTTCAGATTCAGGACAACACATCTTAATTTCATCCGATTCAGCCGTTACGGCGTGACGGACTGATAAACACACAACGATTTTTTTAACAGTTAAATTCATAAAGTCTCATTACTAAACAACAATAACCCCTACTATTTTTATTTAGTAATGAAAGTACATACAACATGCAACACATAAGGTTCCATCTCCTCTTTGCCAACAAAACAGTGGATTCTCATCTTTATTACCTTAAAATAAATCTTAGTTTTAAGAAATCGTTAGTTCCAACGAACTTTCACCTTTATAGTCATAGTGAGAGGCTGAGTCACCGCACCCACGCACTCCATTGTTCGGATGTAGGCCTTCGCCCTTCAGAACTGATACCGTATTTTAGGCAGTGTCCGTGACAATGTTATTGTACTTATTGGGCCGAGGCGGAGAAGAATTAAACAATTTACAAAATTAAATTTAAAAAAATCTTTTGTTCATAAAATTGATTATACTATTTTTTTATTATTTTATGATTGTACACACCTTTTGACATTTAGGTATATAAATTTATTATTCCTTTTGATTTATTTTTAATATTTGCATGCTGTGTCTACAGTGAGTGTGTGAGACAATAGTTTTAATATCATCTAAACAACCACACTTGAAGCAAATAAATCATTTCATTTAATTTCATCAAATTAAGCCGCGCCATGAGTAAATTCAAAAACAAACTCTGGATTGGATGATAAGTTTTCTCTGGAACATTGATTTTGGAACACAAATTTTCAAGTTCATCATGACAGCCTTCATGTTCCCACTAAGACACTGGCCTACTCTCATAATCATAATCCACCACGCGGTCCTAATGCGGATTGGTGGATGGACATTGTCATTTGAATTTTTAGTTCTTGGACATGCCGGGCGAGTGCTCCCACATACATACAAACATACAAAGTTTTTCTTTTATAATATTTTTAAGATTACTCGTATTAAGTAAAAAAATACCTATGTATTTTTGGCAAATCTTACCAAATCAAAGTTAACATTTAGATGTCTAGGTAAATCTGTTCTGTGGCCTAGGTACAAATCAAAATGAAATCGTTTTTTGATAAAAAGGTGTTCCTACAGTATCTTTATCAGTATACGTGCGAAAATCGTATTTTAAACAGACTACAAAAAATATTAGCTCCAATAAAGGAATCAATCGCCTATCAATCTGCAAGTTGAGTTTCTATTACAGTATGGCCCCATTCAAAGAACAATTTTATAAAACTGCAGTCAATTGGTTCTTTACGGTGACCATCCACTGACGGAGTCTTCTTCTTCTTCTTCGTTTTGGACTCTGTGGCATATTTACCACAATTTCGCCAGCATCAAGTGTCTACTTGACACTAGCGAAATTGCACAAATTGCACAAATTGACAATCAAACTCATCTGAGTTTGATTGCGTTGATGACCGCGACGTTTGCGTGGAACTATGGAACCGTACTTTTTTCTGTGATATAATGTAGCCTATATCCTATTCCCGGTCATTATCTATCTATGTTTTAAATATTAGCCAAACCAATTTAGTGGTTGTTGAGTTATAGAATAACAAACATCTAAACATCCAAACTTTCGCATTTAAAATATTAGTGTGATGTGACAGTGTGATTAGTGTGATTAGTGTGACTATTTATCTTACCGGTGCGTCTTCTACATGTTGAATTTAGGTAATTCGTTTCTTAGTGTAAAAAATCAAGAAAACCTCTAAATTCTATGTCTTAACGGTTATACGGTTTAGGTTGGATTCGACCAAACTCAAATAAGCGCTATTCGCAGAGTAAATCATAGTTATTGCGAGTAAAATGACAGTTTTCTTGTATTTGACATTTCTTATTCCGCGGAATAGTTATTTCAGAAGTTGGTCGAATCCAGCCTTAGTCGCGTTGATTGTCAGTCAGAGAGTCTGTTACTAAAGAAATACAAAACAAATTACCAGTACTCTACCAAATAACAGGTTCTTACAATACAAGCTTTGCTTAATATTAAGTGCATGAGCATTATATAAATTAGGTTTTTTAGAGCAACTACCACCCACTTGTAACTACCTGAAATGGATATTAAAGAGCGGGATCTTCTGATACAGGTATATACTTAAAAGAAGGTCCCAACCATATGTAAAAATGTTATATTTTGCTACTGAATAAAAAACTTTTATTTATTATTTTATTTAATAGTTTAGGGCTCGATGATGTTGTGTGAAATGTCAATATTTATTTTTAAGTACCTGCCTACCTTAATAAATAATTATGTTTTGTGTATTTTAAACTTAATAAAAGATTACATGAATTTTCTTTGAAAAGGCCCCGACTAACCAATCCAACTGCAACTAGCCTTGCAAGTCCAAGTAAGGTTAAATGTATCACTTCTAACCAATGACATTAGAATTCTAGTTTTTATAAAACGGGAAACGTAATAAACCGGACGTAATTTACATACATAGACACTCCCTTATTTATAAAACAAACAGTAATTTTACCGGCTTGCTAAAAGTATCGTCTTTCCTCGTCATTAGACAAAGATGATAGATTTGAAACATGTACAGCTGACACAGGTTTAGGCTGCGTTTTCACCAGAAATGTTTTGATTCAAAGAGTTGTCGTTGAGCCACTGACTCATAGAAACTTACTTACATTTACCAGAGATTAGCGAGGGATGTTTTTGTTAGAACCAATAGAATCACTTCATTTACCTAATATCGTTCTGACAGCTTCAATGAAATGATTCTATTGGTTCCAATAAACACATCTCTCGCTACACATCTTCGCTTAGCTCTGGTGGAAACGCAGCCTTATAGTATGCTTGTAAATAAAGCCTATAAATTATACTTACCGGGCGGAAAGATACAAGATTCCTAAAACATCATCATCATGACAGCCTTCTAATGTTCCCACTGCTGGGACACTGGCCTACTCTCAGGCGAGAGTGATTGGGTCTTAATCCACCACGCGGACCCAATGCGGATTGGTGGATGGCACATGTCTTTCAAATTTTTAGTTTTTGGACATGCCGGTTTCCTCACGATGTTTTCCTTCACCTAAAAAATAATAATATCTATGTTATACGTTGAAGAAAAACACCATGTTATGTTCATGAGGAAACCGGCATGGTAACACCGGTTTCGATCCGCTTTGGATCCGTGTGGTGGATTATGATCCAATCACTTCACTCGAGAGTAAGCCAGTCTTTCAGCAGTAGATACTTAGAAGGTGGAGATGATTTTCCTTTATAAAAAAATAATAATAAATAACGCTCAATCCACACAGCATCATCTAGCCCCAAGCTAAGCAGATTGTGTTATGGGTACTAGATGACTAATACAATACATAGATACATACTTATTATTATACATATAAAATACCCAGAACACCCGGAACAAATATTAGCAGATCGTACAAGCATTTGTCCCGAGGCGGACCTTCGCCCGTCGCGCCATGTCGGTCGGCTTTATATGCCGGTGTCCGTTTCACAGAAACCCAAACGTTTTCTACGATACATTAATGTATTGCTATAATATTATATTGGTCTAGTTTTCATTGGGTGGGTCCATTATAATCACGTCGTTAAATATCTTTAAGAATTATGTTTTTCATGTTATAGCAGTCGTTATTATCAATTTCGTGTGAGTCAGTGGCTAACTTTAGTAATAGAAAAAAAAAAACAGACGAAAAATCTCTAGTACTATTCCGCTTAACCTTTTAACTGATGAGGTCACACAGTTACCACAGTTAACCTCAAAAGAAAAATATTGACACGTGTTTCATCCTGAATCTATCAATTATTTTAGTGATAGAGTCTATAGGCCGCCTGAAAGCCTCCGTCATGACCTAGCCGGGACCAACTCACGTAGTCATAACAATATGGATGGGTGACCGCCAGTAGCAATTTCAACTGAGCGCTTCCGAGCTTTGGAGAGCACGTTATGCACTTGGCCCCGGCCAGTTTAAAGTAATTAGGCAATAACAGAAGCCTTCATTGGCCAATTCTATAGTTACCGAATAGCTCATACGAGCTTCAACAAAATATGTTATGTAGAAACAAAACTTTAAACTGAATGAATATCTACTTGAACAGAATTAAACGAATGAGACTAAGCCTGGGGCCCCGGCTTTCATCGTAATGTCGATAAACTTGGGGTAATGTTCCCAGAACTCCGGGATTGGCCGGGGGCGGCTCGTGGGGTGACCGCGCTACACGCGTCGGACAATGATGTGAATGTGTAGATAAGCCACATCAATTAAATCGGTGTGATGAGTGTAGTTTTTTTTTTTTATACAACTGAAGTGGCAACCAAGCGTACGGCCCACAAGATGGTAAGCGGTTACCGCAGCCTATGAACGCTTGCAATACCAGAGGTATCACTCGCGGGTTGCCACCTTGAGACTAAGATCAAAAGCCTCATGTGCCAGTAATTTCACCGGAAACCATACCCTTCGCACCGGAACACAGCAATGCGAGCATTACTGCTTGGCGGCAGAAATAGGTATGGTGGTAGTCCTTCCCCGGACGAGCTCTATCACAGAGAGCTCAGCGCTAGTGCAGTGCCACAAACCTTTAAACTTAAAGGTGTGGGTGGCACTGCTGTATCTATGCTAGCGCAGTATGATATATTCATGTGATTGTAATTTATATTTTTATTATAAAAGTTCTTATTCATGCAAATAAAATTCATTTAATTTTGTTTCATGATGCTTATACAAATAATGATGAACATTTTGCACAGCGCCATCTAGCCCCAAACTAAGCCTAACTATGCAGTTATTAAGCTATACTACTTGTTTCATGATGCTTATACAAATAATGATGAACATTTTGCACAGCGCCATCTAGCCCCAAACTAAGCCTAACTATGCAGTTTTTATGCTATACTACAGGAACAGTATTTTTTTCCAGGAAAAAGTAACTGTGTTAAAACATAGAGTAAGCTATATTTGTGTTTAATTTAATCCAAATCAGCTCAGCTATATGAGCGTGAAGAAGTACTTCTTAGTTAGTTCGTTAATTAACGAACTAATACAAACTTTTTTACCTACATTGCATTTACATGACAAACAAATCTTTAGTACACCTACTAATTTATTACCATTATTGCTTGCTACTTGCTATTTTGTGTTCATAAAAAAATATTCATCATCATCATCATGACAGCCTTCTAATGTTCCCACTGCTGGGACATTGGCCTACTCTCAGGCGAGAGTGATTGGGTCTTAATCCACCACGCGGACCCAATGCGGATTGGTGGATGGCACATGTCTTTCGAATTTTTAGTTCTTGGACATGCCGGTTTCCTTACGATGTTTTCCTTCACCGTATGAGAGCACTGGCATTGCGCACATAAATTTTTCGAACAGAAAAATCCATTGGTGCACGACCGGGTTTGAACCCACGACCTTAGGATTGGAAGGCGGGGTTACTACCACTAGACCACCGGTGCTCTTAAAAATATTAAAAGTTATAATTATAATTTCAAACATGATTATAAAATTGTTATTGAAATTGAATAAAATGAAATGAAAATATTTTTTTAATATTACGACTTTTCTATAGTCGAAAACAAACTCACTTTACGATCCTGAATCAAAGTACAGTTTTATATTACTCTTACTTCTAAATTTCCACAAAATATGCACGATGTTAGCAACCCACATAAGAGGTACTATTTTCTTATAAATGTCTCCCGAACCTTGGTAGTTTCATACAATCGCAGATGTTGATTAATTTAATAATTACAAGTCCTATTGTATCGATTTTATTTAAAATAACCATAAAGTTGATCTCCATCTCAAACTCTGTATTATGACAGTTTGACCATAGCTCTATTGTCTAATATCTTACATCTTAGCTTTATCAGACTGCAGCGTTGATTCTCAAATAAATAGTACAATTCTAAAAAATTTAAATCAAATTGATTGTCTAAAAATGTACGAGTATTTTCGCTACAATTATTAATTATCCGCAACTGATTATATCTTGAAAATTTTAATTAGAAACTTGTAATTTCGAAATGAACTACGATGTTATGAGACGTTCAAAATCAGTCGAATTCGGTAGAGTTCGGGGGACTCTCTAAGCTTCACACAGCCTGTTCACACCCACCACTGCACTTCACTTCTCAAAATGAATTAGCAAGTCTCTAAAAGGCTTATTTATGATGGTAAGTGGTTATTGCTGCCAGTGAGTAGCAGATGGTTACCTAAAAGTGCAGAACCCGTGTCTGGGTGCTTAGCACGAAAAACTCGTTTGATAATCGTAAACGTGAAAGTATTTCCAGCTGACAATTTGTGTGGAATTTTGATAGTTCATTTACTGATTTTGTCTTTAACACAAATACATGAAATAAAATCTAAAGCAATAACGTAACAGACGTTAACGTAATTAAACAGAGGGCAATCACGACAAACTAGTTTGGCAATCGAATCTTAATCGTTAACGTTAACGTTTCGTCCAGCTATAAATGGATTGTATTATGTTGAATGAGTTTCGTCCACGTCTCATCTGTTCACTAACACGTCTGTGGTCCGGGGTCAGTAGGCCGGTCCGAGGCTCGCTATCATGATCTCGTGCAGGTTATCGCTTCCTTGAGATCTCGATTGCTGGATCTCGATCGATCGACTTTCTTGTAAGGCGTTGAATTTGAATTTTAAACTGAATGACTCATTTATGTTTTTGACCCATCTGTAAATGGATGGTCGATGGAATTACCCGACTAGCGACCCGCTCTGGCTTCGCACGGGTGCTTAAACTATACGTGTTTCAAGATCGCAGTGCCGTTCCACGCCACTGTATGTTACAAACGTATCACTAGTGTGAACTGACAGTTTATCATAATTACGCATTGAATATTGATAAGATTTTCCTACCACTAGTAACCTATAAAATAGTACCACGCTTAAATTAAACCAACGCATAAAATAAAGTAACATATCTTAAAACTACCCGTTGTTCTCCTAACAACTTATTCCCCAGAAGTCCTAAAGCTAGGATCACGTAGGTAATTTTAAAATAGGCATCCATTAAAAACAAGCCTACGAAACAACTCGGCCGCCATAGCGAACACAGACAAAAAACTGGAATACTCATAAAGCAGTACAAATTAATACGCGTTCACAGAATTATTACGACGTGAGTGTTTGGTCACCATTACTGAGCTTAAAATGGGATGTAACAGTGTTTTATGGACCAGCTAGATCACTTTGACTAGCCTTTTGTAGATTATTGGTTTATTGTTTATGAAATTAGCGTTTTGAGCTTTTTTTTGACAGAATACTGTCCCACCCTCAAATTTTGAGATTGTCGACCCACCTCAATTTTAGGGGGAAAAATCGATCCTCCATGTTGTGTAGTTAGTGTAGTTACCGTAGCCTATAGAAACTTGCAATATTGATCATAATTGCGCGTTACCGACCCTATAAACGAGTCTTAAGACTAGTAGAGTTTTTTGTGATAGATCTCGTCCAGAGACATACTTCCACCATACTATTTCTGCCGCACAGGAACATGAGACTTTTAATCTACGACTCAAGATGGCAACGCGCGAGTATTACCGTTTTATACTATAAAATTGGCTAAAGTTACTTAATTATTAAATGCGCCTGGTAAACCTGATCTTTTCATCTGTCAATGTCATAATTATCTTTCAAATAATACATTTTATACACACTGTCGCCGGCGCCGCAGCCAAAATCGGCATGGATGACATCATCATCATCAATGTCCTTTTAATGCAGACTGGTTACGAATTAAGTTTAGAATTCTCGTAACTGCACATTCAAAAATACCCTTCACTTATTGGACTAATTTACGACAATTGAATACGGAAAAAGAAAACGGTTAAGTTGACAATAATAGCCGACGGACGCTGACTTATACAAATGACCCAGCCGTTTACAACGGACTATGGTCAGTACTAGTCATACGCAAGTATTCTTGAAGACAAAATTCTTCAAATAGCAAGCAAAGTATGCATATAATTACCCATAGACGCATGTTATTGTACCCTGACCGTAATTGAAGGCTTAATAATATTATAATGTGAAGTTTTTTTGGACGTTTGCATAGTACCTTATTGAAGGTTTTTTGTTTAATAACGCTATAGCATTTGGAAATTTACTGAAGTGAAATGAAGTGAAGTGAAGTATGGACATTTTGATATAGGTAATTCAAGAGTGGGTGACTCTAGAAAGAAAGAAGAAGGAGCACCTAACATTATTCAATTTTAACATTGTAGAAAAAATACTATGAATAATCTTATGTTAATAACGTTTTTTTTTTAAGTAAGTACTTAACTTAGGTACATAATTTATCAAAAAAGTGACTTTATTACTACACAATTTTAAAATATTTAAAGAGTTATGCACCACTTGTTTTTGTCATCTAGGCTTTAGGCTTTTCAGTCATTTAGACTGTTCAAAGCTATTTATTTATTTTTTTATTTTTGGAAAACCAACAGCTATAATACAGTTAATTAGACATCCTTTAGCAGCAGAGAGCCAATTAGAGGTTCTCACGCGAAGAAGTTTAGTAGAAGCTCTTCATAAATGATTCTTCATACTATTAATACATTACCAGCAGTTGTTCAAAGAAAGCCATTTATCTCAGAAGACGATATGTGTTTTTTTTTGAAGACGACAATCGATTAAAAAAACCAAATTCATACGATCACGAATCGTAAAAAATTACGATAAGACAAAAAAACCTTTTTTCTTTCGTTTTTACTTATCGTTAATGACGGGACTCTTGTTAATGAGCCGTTATTTTGCCTTCTATTTCGACTACTTAGCACGTGTGACACACAGATCAAATGTTTATTCTTACAAAGAGCTTTATGTGTGTGACGAATTGCGTTTGCGCGTTGTAATTATTACTACCTTCATGAGTTTGTTTATGGTGAAGAGGTAAAGCAGCTAAGAAAGCTGTTTAACCTCTTTTTTTTAGCTTATAATATTATATTGTAATTAAGATGTGTTGAAATCAATTAATTAAGTACTACCAGACTTTTAATTATGAAGTTAGTTAGAGGCAACCTAAGCTGTAAACTTAAAATGCTTAAAAAATAACACCAAACCAACTAATTATATAGACTGAACTAAACTAAACTGAAACCATTTATCAAATAGGTATTAGTACTGCGTGAAGAATTAAAATCAAAGTTAAATCTACATAATCCTACTAATATTATAAATTCGAAAGTCAGTGTATGTGTATATGTGTGTGAATGTTTGTTACCACATTGATTGCAATGTAGTGAATGTAATGTAGTACCTACATTGTATTATTGTGTGTAAACAAACTTTATGCATATTGTACGTCCGAAAAGGGCAAACTGTTGGACTATTTTTGTATTTTTTATTTTACCATCTTACATTTATAACAGTTTTACAATAAAAATATTCTTATTCTTATTCTTATTCTTATTCTTGGCTTAAGTACTGGAATAACACATGGGCTACTTTTTATCCCGGAAAAATTAACTGTTCCTGTGGGGTAGCAATAAAACTGCAAAAACGCGGATGAAACCGGGTCAGTTCGTAATACATAACTACATAACTTCTCGGAGTATCAACAGTCAGTGATAATACAAGGTGACAAGGTGTCAGTACAGTCGACATAGGAACAAACGGTCTTATAGAGGGTCTACTCTTGCGCATGAAAGCGATAATATCGGGACGAGCAGGAAGTTTTTTTCCCATTGACCCCCAGTGCGGGTGAAATCTGGGGTCATCGGGAATAACCCATTTCGTGCTTCAGTTATTGTTCGCAAATGCTCTTGACTTAGTTGTCACCGACATAAATAAATACTTAAATAATGGTGGACAGGACAATCCACACAGCGTCATCTAGACCCAAGCTAAGCAGAGCTTGTGTTATGGGTACTAGATGACTGATATACCTGGTGGTAGGACTCTTCAGCAACAGTACGTCTTTGTGGGTACCACCGCAGTGTCAGATATTCTACCTCCAAGCAGTAATGTGCAATCATTACTGTGTTTAGGTTTGAAGGGCACTGTAGCAAGTGAAATTACTGAATTAACAACAATGTCTCGGGGGTGATAAGCGCAGTGCAGTGCCACGCAAACAATTAAAAACTTAAAGCTTTGGGTGACACTGCATCTGTAATAGTCAGGTGTGTTGCTTAACATCAGGTGGGCGCCTTGATTGTCTTGTCACTTATCACATAAACAAAAAAAAATTTATACAATACATTATATATTTATTATACATAGAAAATACCCAGAACACCCGGAACAAATATTTGAAGATCGTATACACTTGTGCCAAGGCTGAAATCGAACCCGCAACCTCCTGTCGCAGGCATAAGGTGAGCTACGATATTTGCCACAATTATCGTTTCTCGTTTTCAAGAGTAGACTCTCAGAGTGAATAGTGCGCATTAGTATGCATCGTGAGCATAGCGTGTCCCCTCCCCTCCCACCCCTCCCACCAGAATTCGTGGATAGACCCGTCACGTATCATGAAGCTACGCGATGCCGCGCGATCTTAACGAGCTTAGATCACATAAAATGCTCTTTATTACATCGCCCATAAAGCTCAAGTGACGAACACAATAACTGCATGGCCGCAATTTAATTAGCCGCATCAAGTAAATAAATCCTTTTGGGCTTCTTACGATACAAAAAGGTTCTTTAATGGCGACCAGGAACTGAAAAACTGGAGTATTAATATCAACACAATTTTGAGTAGATTAGATAAATCGTTTTAGTCTGGTTGTACCTACATACAATTTTACTTACTTAGTGCCTTCATAAAAGTGGATGACGTCATCTCCTAACAAAAGAGTTCAACGCACACGCTTTAATGAAGAAGTAAACGTAGCTACTATTGTTATTAAAATACAGTTCTTGTGGTAAATTGAATTAAATTACACGTTTTAGTAGCTAATTATGTTGTTTCTGTAGAAATAACTAGGATTGTCTTAGGTTTTTGACTCATATTAATCAAATCGTAACTGTGAAGTTTTTGAGTGCTAATCACGAAAAACTCGCTTGACAAACGTATCGTCCAGGAGGGTGATTCTCGTGCACTATGTGCTACTACGTGCGGGTTCTATGGCACGAGAATCGCCCTCCAGCTGTCAATTCATATGGAGTTTGGTAGTTCATTTTTTGGTCTTAAAAAGAGCTGTAAAAATATCCCATACAAATTGACAGCTGGACTATACGTTAACGTTTACGATTGTCAGACTAGTTTTTCGTGATTAGCTCTCAAGTGTTTGACGTTTTCTATACATACGATTTTAAAAGCTCAATCATCTCAAATATTAAAATAACGTTTCAGTATTTGAGAGGTACCTAAAGTTTTTAGGCGCTAGCGGACAAGAAAGCCGGCGACTGAAGTTACTAAATTTAACAAATTTTCTGTCCCGCCAGTAATTTTGTCCGCGCGTATTTTTGTAGAATAGAATAGAATAGAAAAAGTATAATGTATAATGTAGGAAGTTGTCTAGAGTATGCTTATTTTTCTATACAAACAAACCGCTAGGAGTAAGTAAATGGAACTTCTTGTTTCCTTGAAACTATAGAAAAAGTTCAAAAGTCACCCTATTAAATAAATTAGAAAACAATATAAAGTCGATAGGCATTATTTACATACATTTTTCCAATACAAACAACCCTTATATACCATTTTTTGAGGGTGAGTGAGATAAAACCTAAGTACAAAAAAAAAGTAGCGTGTTTATTAAATTGGAGAATAAGTAGTTAACAAACATTTAGTAGCATGAGCACCGTAGAAAACGTGTGTTATCAATAAGGGGTTTTCGATTTGAGAATTTAAAATAAAAGTAGTTTCTATTGCTTTGACAGATGGCGCTATCTGCCCTACTGCTATACTGGGAAAGGTTATATTTTATGTTATATTAAAACAAGAAAAAAGTTGGTAACTGCGTTTTTGTTTCATCTCGTGTCAAGCGGAAGGTTGTGGGTTCATGTCCTGCTTGAGGCAAAATAGTTTAACTCCAGTACGACCAAAGTTAATGTACTACGTAGTACGTACTATGACTTTGACACCAGCCAGAGGTATGACAGTCAGTGACAGCAGGAGCAACCAATGTTGAATTCCCTACACATTCACCATGGCTCGCCAAACGTAGTGCTTACATTCTCTTGGGCTCGCCAGTACTACCGCCATCTAAATAGACAGCTTTTTTTTTATAACTTGAGACGAAACCCCATATTAATTTATCATTTATCTCTACGTTTCCATTGTCTGTGGAACTTGTGCTAGTCGACTAAGTAAATTGAGCATTATGAGTGCGGCCGTATACTCGTCATTATAGTCAGTAAGCAAAAACACACCTTATTTATTGATATAGGATTTAGGCACTGATTTTAAAACTGATCATGATCAAGCTAAACCTTTGCATTAATAATTGCATTGTGACACCATTATCATAATGAAAATAATTGCTCCACCATGGTCGCGAAATAATGATAGAGTCATTACACAAATGAAACAATCAACTGTCCTCAAGACCTTGAATCAGCTGTAATTTCCATCCGACACTATAGAATAACAACAATAATTACATAGCAACAGGAAATATCAAACTGAATAGAATATTTTTACATACTATTTAAGATCAAAATCGTGATGAAGGATAACAATTAAAATTTATAAGCATACTCACCGAGATAGGCTCCAGAAAAAAACGAGAAATCCAAACGGTTATAACACAGCACTAATTACACACACAGTTTCCAAATACGAACAAGAACACGCGCACGCGAAATAACTTTACGTAGAAATAGCATCAGCCGACGTGCGGCTCCCGCGCAAGTTAGATCGAGACTGGCGCATGCGCTGAAGCGAAGCATCGCTAGCGCACCTGTCTTGGTCCAACAAAAAACAATAGCAAACAATAATTTCATAGTTGTACATACGTACATGGAGCAATCCTTTTATGTGGTACAGGTGATGTCAAAAGTACATGACAAGGTAGTTTTATATTAGTTGGTCAGGTGAACGCTACCTGTACCACAGATAACATAATACTAGTATTATACTATTTTATTAAATTCATACGAGGTAGGTAATATTATGATTAATGCGAAACTAACTATGTCTGTCTGTAACGTTTCCACGGCTAAACCAACCGATTCAGATGAAATTAGGTATCTACGGAAATAGTCTATAGTCTGAAGAAAGGTTTGGAGGCAAACTGTAAACGCGCGCTAAGGGTGACATGACAACACAACATGGCCGCTGTTATTTTAGCCATATTAACTAGTAAAAAAAAAGTACATGGTTACTTTTTATGTAACACTGCATGGTCCCAGTTAGTTTCTTATAATATAGCCTAAGTAATTAATTTAAATCATGTTAGCATTTTAATCACGTTATGGCCATAAAACCAAATGATTAAAAGTAGATTAAATTTTTCTGCTCTGGAACTTTTTTTAATTCTTTATTAAGTAGGTAGGTAGGTAGTTACTGTTGTAATAAGGTTGTAAAGACAATTTTTACTATTTTTATTGTCGTAACCTTAGACAATTTAGATAAATTTGATTGACAACCTTTATTTATTAATAATGAGTGCAGTACACAATCACGCCTTGACGTAAATTACTATGACATTTTTATTATTTTTTACTTTCTTTTTAACAAACGAAAATAAACTAGAATTAGATAGACTTTTGAAGATAGATACGCTTGACATTTTTAACACTAATACCTCATAATTATTATTTGAATTGTTAAGTTGTGTATTATTGACACATTGAAATTGTATTTTTTATTTAACATATAACTAGTTAGTACCTGCAACGCCCTAAGTCCTAACAGGGTTCATGTACTCACTTGCAGCTAACCTAAGCTAAATGTACATTGTGCAGAATAAATGAATATGAATATGAATAAATCTTTTGTCGAAATTATAAAACGAAAAGCTATTTTGTGGTACGTATCACAAAACTAATGAAAATAAAAATCTACTAAAATAGTGCGTTAGGCGCGTTCCTGGTTAAAAATCGCGAGGTGCGGGTTTGATTCTCGCTGCTTGGTTTGGCGTGGAAACTAATATCTGTGAGACCGAAACTATATTTTGACTGTTATTATTGCGAATTGTTTTTTTAAGTATTTAATTTCGATCTGATAAATTCATTAGAATTGAATAAAATTACTGAACATAACCACAGATGTGGTTTTTATAAAGAAATATTAAAAGTTTTCTTTCTAATTAAATTATAAATTTATCAGTCTATTATTTCGAATTTTAAAATGTAAATCATTCAATTTGACATAACAAACTACACAGATTGCATAATATTTGAATATTTAAAACTCAGAGTCATAAAAATTAGTTATAGTAGAGCTTTATATAGAGTATGAACAATAATTAACGAATAAGCTACGCACTTTTGCAAACGACCCCATCATCAAGTAAACGTCACATACTAGACGTTGGCAATTTTGACTGAGCTCTTCCGTGCTTTGGAGGACACGTTAAGCTGACGGTCCTGAATTTTTTAAAGCCATGCGGTCTAAACAGATAAACTACTTACGATTTTTTTATAAGTTACTAGCGACCCGTCTCGGCTTCACACGGGTGTTTAAACTATACGTATAAAACTTCCTCTTATATCACAATAATTTATTGATGAAAACCGCATTTAAAACTGTTGCGTAGTTTATATGATAAGTGTAATACATACGAGAGACGTTTTTAGGCGACTTTGTTTTACGTATACTTTGTTTCTCTTTCTCTTCGCATTCTTCATTAGTAAAGTTGTTTTATACTATTATGTTAAAATGTAGAGGTATTCGTATTCTTTCGGTTCATACACGAATAGCTACATAGCATAATATAACTCTTATGTAAAATAATACTGGGTGCTTGTTATACTTGTAACACAACTCCTAGTAGGCTAATTTAGCCAAAGTTGTTATATGAAGTGAATGAATTGACATTAATTAAATTCTACTAATAATAATGAATGAAATAAGATTTTTTGTAAGTCCACGTATTATAATGAAGAAAATACTTCATCAACCGTTTATGATCGTGAACTTGCAAACGAAGTACGGCCCTCCACTTGATGGACCGATGACATTAAAACGGTCGCAGGAAGCCGGTGGATGGTAAAAGCTCAAGATTGGTCGTCATGGAGTTATGACATCATCAGTTAAAAAGTAGCCTAAGCCTAGCCTACTTCCATGCAATTTACGGCATAATATTATGTGTTAAATTTCTCACAAACATATATTTTTTACATTAATATTAGTTAGGATTTTTTGTATTGCAATATTATGTAGAAATTTACATAGATTTTAAAATACTCAATTTTTTTAGCGCTTCAGAACGCACGTTTCCAGACTCTATAGTCAGGATAAGTTAGGCCTTTGGGCGGCCTATAAAGTCCTACCAAAGTTAGCCCCTGATTCACGCGAACTAATAAGTCAGCAGCAACAACATGACAGTGTTATGTGTGGTCTTCAATTCAACGAAATCATTTTGCAATCGATTTTACTTTAAAACCTTGTGTGATCTTAGTATTACTGAGCCCTAATTATTGCATGTAGGGAGTGTCGGATGGAAACCAATGTCTAAACAATGATTGGAAACTGGAATGTTCTTGTAATCTTTTTATTTTATTCCATGGCTTGTCTGTATTAATAACAGTACTTAGGTACTTAAATAAATCAATGCATATTATTTCACACCTCTAGAAAGCTGTTTAGTCTTTAGACGTAGTACTGTTATCTGTTCAGGTTTAAGAATATTTATTTCTCATAAGAATCAAATTTACTTACATGAGATATAACTTAATTAATAACTTACAAATATTTTTTTTACACTCGTGCTAATCGCACCTGCACTACACTATTATTATTTCAAAAACAATATTTATGAAACGCAAAACAGATATTTATTAACAAGCAAACACGAATATCTATAAGTAATTTATAAAAATAAAAAAAAAACATCTAATATCGTGCCCCTCTCACCCTTGTACAACTCACAGGGAGACGTCAGAGTTCTCTGGTTTGCCTAAACAAAAACAAGACTAATGCACATTTAAACACAGTCCATTATTGGCTGATGGGGTGAATTGATAATGACAGAAAATAGACATTTATCGCAAATTGACATCGATAGAAAGTTGCCTATTAGTTGCCTACATAGCTAACCATTTGTTGGAAAAATTTTGTTCACGATAGTTTGTAGTTTATGAGGGAAAACACATGTTTCTAGAAAACCATAAAATAAACTATGCCACAAGGCTGGTCGATTAGATGCGATTTCATAATCATACCATTTTAACACACCCAATGGTCACAACATAGTTCAGGCGGCCAATTCTTTTTTAAACAACGTTCTTACTCTAGTTCGATCTATCTATCAAGTTTCAGTTTTTACCCAAAAAGCTGAAATGCAAATTAATCAAAGTATTCGATCGATCGGATCGTGTTTAGCTGAAACGTAGCCGTGACTGGATCGTTGTTTAATAGTAATAAACGAAAACATTCATTATCAGATGAAAAGTAGCTACGATTCGTTAGCATCAGTTGAAAATTTCTTATTAGTAGAATTGCTACAGGATAGTACACTACAGGATAGTATCCTGGTAAAACAGGGTATCCTGAGGATACCCTATTTTGTGGGTACAAAACGAGTATCACGGTACAAATATTTGCAAATGCAAACCTTTGTCTCGCTGCGGGTATCGAACCTAAAACCTCTTACTTCTTTATCGCCTACCGTGCGAAAGTGATACCAATAGAATTATAGATCCTGTCAATTCCCCAGCACTCTTCTGTAATTTCAGGATTAGTCCTGGCGACGGTGAAATTACAGAAGATTCAGCCACTATTTCCCAACATCCGCGTTCTGCTCTGGTACAGACGGACCGACGGACAGACGGAGCATGTAATGATTGTTTCTACAATAGGATAGGGTACAGTGATCACTGATTTCGTAATGACTTTGTGTACTTATTTTATGTGTTCACAATGGCTTATGGTGTTTTATGGTGCCGGTAGAAGCGCTCGTAATGTAGCTGGTTAAGTTGTTCATAGCAGATCAACGAAGTTAAGCACTGTTTGGCGTAGTCACCATGTGGATGGGTGACTGCCAATGTCTTCAGTCATAGTGGTTACTATCGCAATGCCATATTTCTGCTTCCAAGCTGTAGTGTGTAAGCATTACTGTGTTTAGATTCGAACAGCACCGATCTATTGAAATTACAGGGCGAAAGAGACATAATAATTATGTCTTGGAACGACGCAGGGCAGTGCCAGGAGAACTTTAAGCTTTAAACTCTGGTTGTCACTGCAACAGGTATGGTCAGGAACTGATAAGGCCAGGCATAGTGCAAAAAACCAGTTTGCGTGTCAGTTTGCGTGCTATGTTTGTATGAAATAACAATACTTGCTGGTTACCATACCACCCCCAACCCCTGCCACGGTCGAGCTGGCGCGACAGGTGCTTACGCAGCTGTCTGCCACGCTCTACCAAGTTCTATCATACGCTTCGGACAGCTAGGTGTATACTATTACTTGCTGCCGTCTGTGGCTTTGATCGCGTGGTACATAAAAAGTAGCCTATGATCTTCCTTAAATTTTAAACTATACCCGTACTAAATTTTATTCAAATCGGTTCAGCGGTTTAGCCGTGAAACTTCCCTTTCTTGACACACAAACTATTTAGAATTCTGGTTACCTTTGAATTTTATTAGCTGTAAGTTTTATATACTTAGGTATTTAAGTATTTTTAGTTTTCCATGTTAGTTTTTAAGTAACTTAGTTTTTAGCACGCCAACCTTTTTTTACCTACTAAGGATGACTGGTAGAAAATGCTGCATAACAATAAGTCCTCCCTTTGTACAATTTTGTTCTTGTGCAATAAAGAATTAAATAAAATAATAAAATAAATAAAACAATGCTCTTTTTTTAAATTCTAATACAAAGTGTTTTCAGAAACAGCGGAAAGAACACATAAAACGTGTGCCAGATAATTGTATCATCAGCTGATTGTCATAACAATGGCCCACTATCACACAATCGTCACGACATAATGTTATAGACTACGGCGACTGCATGGCGATGTAGAAAATAGCTAGTAAGGTGTGGTCTCACTGTTAACTAAGGGCGTATTTCAAAGGCCACACTCTTTAACTATATACATGTCATATAGAAATATTTGGTCACACTCACATCACACTATCACACTAATATTATAAATGAGAAAGTTTGGATGTTTGGATGTTTCTCTATAACTCGACAAGCATTGAAACGATTTGGCTGAAATTTAATACATAGATAGATAATGACCAGGAATAGGACATAGATCACTTTTTATCCTGCAACCGCTAGTTGACACATTTAGTAGATGACAGATTTAAATCCATGGTTATGACGTTTCAAATGATTTTATTGAGTACCTGGGGCCTAATAGGGACCTGCCTCGGCTTCGCACGGGTACAATGAAAACTTAAGCACTGGTACGAAGCCAGGATGGGTCGCTAGTAATAAATATAACTTATGTTACTCAGGGATAATGTAGCATTCTAATGGTGAAAGAATTGTTGAAATCGATCCAGTAGTTTTTGAGTTTATTCGTTACAAAAATACAAATCTTTCCTCTTTCTAATATTAGTATATTATAGATACCGATTCTTTGGCTTTGATGGCCATGAGCTTGCTCTATGAGTATAGCATAACAACATAGCAACAATAGTTTAGTTGGAAACCAGTGGCAGAGCTCATCAGCATGCCGTCTGCGTGTCCAGCGCGGCCTATTGTCTGTTTATTGGAAATCGCTTACATTTAATAAAATTAGACAGTTAATGCCAAGGAATTCAAGGGCAAATTCAATAAATGGCTTACTTATCAAAGAATTACAGCTCAAAGTAGCAACACATTACTTACTTACTTACACACTAAAGGCTCTACAATCTACGACGCAGAGTATTATGCTATTGGTTTTATATACAGTTTCTCACCCATACTCTGAACAAATACTCAGTACGAGTGCTTCCCCGATCATCCCACAATTTTTGTACCCAATAATATTTGTGCCCGTTCGTGCTAATATTTTGCAAAACATGCAAATATTTCATTTGTCACAGAGTGGAAGTCAAACCTGCAGTCTTTATATCTCTGCCAGCAACCCGCAGCACCATTGAGGTCGTTGAATATTAATTATTACTTGTTAAACTTTTATTAAAAGCTTTGAATCCTTAACTATTCGTTTTGCAGGTGGCCCCTCCCTCACCCCATACCACCCCATACTGCGAGAATGACTATAATTTTACATACATTATACATTTATGTTTACAATTAGTAGAATGCCCTGCGACTTTGTTCGCGTCGACTGTTACATGTTTATCTACATGCAAACTTATTCTTACCGCTGTCTCTAGTAAAATTTCGGGATAATTCCAAATAGGTCAGGCGTTGCGCTTAATATCAGGCGAACGACTTGACCGTCTCATCATTAATTGACATAAAAAAAATTAGATAGGTACAGCTTGGTTACAACAGAAACGACAGCAAAACGCAACGCAAAGATTTTATATATATTATTTAGATTTAAACCAGGTGTAAACTTATACAAGCAAGTCACTCTCCTTTGTGAAAGGTTAATAAAAGTACCTACTTTGTGTGAAAATCGTAGTGTAAAAGTAGCTTTTCGGTAATTGTCTGCCATGGTGTACAATGAATTCTCAATCACCTTTGTACGTATTGTACATTTTGTAATAAGTCTTTCATTTATCATGTTTTACAATTTGATGTATATTTATGTCATGGTGGTAATGGGAATCTTCTTGTACCTTCAACGGTACTAGCTGATGATACCAGCTTATTCAACGAGGATAGATAGACTTGAAAATAATTTATTTTTAGAAGTTTTGGCTGGGATTACCTGTGGACACAAAGCGATAAAAAATGTTTAGGCGGAGATAATACGAAGCGATGTACGTAAGTATGTAAGAGTTACTGGCACTTTTTTATGATTTATTCAAAAAGTACTGAACCGATGACAATAATTTGATAAAAATACTAATAAAAAATCATACAGTCGAATTGATAACCTATTTTTTTTAAGTCTATTAAAAATAGGCAGTTACGAATTTGAGGCAAACCGGCTTACGCGCTGCTCGCGATGCTAGTGCTCTCATAAGGTGAAGGATAACATCGTGAGGACACCGACATGTCTGAAAATTCAAATTCATCAACCAATCTGCATTGGATCCACACCTAATCACTCTTACACGAGAGTAGACCAGTGTACCAGCAGCTGGAACATTAAAAGGCTGTTATGATGATGATTACCTAAGTTTTGTTGTGACACTGTAAAATTGTAAAACATTCTTCCCAAAAATATTCATAGTTTCGTGTACGAACGAGCTAGGCAGTTAACAGCCACATTTCGTACACAATCGAGCCACCATCTAGAAGCCATTAACCAGGAGCTGTAAACCGGCGGCCAGTGCAGTAAAGTTGGGGTATTTCCATAATTTTGTCTAACGCAGTATTTACGTAGAAAGCGGGATCACTTCCACTTTACTTACGAATCCAATAAAGACAATTCCGATACAATCCCAATTCAATTTGCTACTCAAAAAGAACATTATTAATTAAGTTTATTAATGAAATGATGACTACTTTTTCTGAGCAGAGTAGTGAGATGCAGTTCATGCAGAAGAGACCCAGAAAGACCGCAATCTCACGTCTAGGCACACTCCGGACACTCTCAATAAAATGTATGAAGCAAACACGTCGCAATCACCACACGCATAGTTTGTGTACGTAAACGGTGCTGTTGTATGTGTGAGTGTCATGGTTTTCCCCACTCAACTATATAGCAAGATCGAGAAGCACACTTTCGCCTGGAATACGTGCGCTTGGACCTACAAAAAATCAAAATAAACGCGTGCGTTTTTCTTCAGTGCCGTAAAAAAGGTGCCGGCAAACTTGCGACAGGGTGAGGTAAGTAAAACCGGTGGGAGATAGGGGGTGGCCATTCTGTACGTAGTACTAATATAATGTTTTGTGGTCTTAGTCTACTGTTTGGTCTCTTGTCTCTGTCACGGCGCGAACCGCCATCTTTAAGGTGACAAACAAGCAGACGAGCCGCCTGATGGAAAGCGATCATCTTCGCTTAAAGGCACCTGCAAAACTATTTAGATTATTTTTTTTTATAAAACTTAAGTGGCAACCAAGCGTACGGCCCACAAGATGATAAGCGATTACCGCAGCCTATGGACGCTTGCAATACCAGAAGTATCACTCGCGGGTTGCCACTTTGAGGCTAAGATCGAAAGCCTCATGTGCCATTTCACCGGAAACCATACCCTTCACACCGGAGCAATGCGAGCATTACTGCTTTGCGGCAGAAATAGGTATGGTGGTAGTCCTTCCCCGGACGAGCTTTATCACAGAGAACTCTACTACTCTTCATCATCGCTTAAAGACACCTGCAACACTATTTAGTTGTTACAGAAGCGTTGCCTACCTGTTAGGAAGCCCATAACTTTTCTCTTAGACATGCCCATGTTGAAACTCAATAGGAAGCCATCATCCCATATCTTGCAGGTGTGCGGGAGGAACGAGCTAATGAAGCATCTTAGTGTGTCAAATTGTCTTGCAAACAAGGTGTTAAATTTTACGCTAGGTTTGCACTCAAAAGTATGAAATGTGGTTCCAATACTTTGTCCTTTACTTGTATTGTATTGTATTGCATAGTTGAAGTTAGTTTAGTCACAGATAACATAATACGTTAGTAAAGCATGTTGCTTAGCATCAGACATGATATTCTGTCAGTTTCTTTATAGGTACTTAAATAAATAAATAAAATAAATAATGCTTGTGTTATGGTACTAGATGACTGATATACCTAATACAATACATAGATAGATTATTTTTTATTATATATAGAAAATACCCAGAACACCCGGAACAAATATTTGCAGATCGATAAACATTTGTCCCAAGGCGGGAATCGAACCCGCAACCTCCTGCGTCACAGGCGGACCTTCGCCGGCCGCGCCACATCGGTCATCAATTATCTCGTGCCGTCGCGCGCGCTCAAGCTCATGCCTGCTTACCGGCACCGTTTACCTGTTTTACACGTAAATTCGTGCAAGCTAGGTATAGCACGTCGATCGTACCCCCACATCCGGCGGGGACGGTGCGTGACCAGCCACGTCACGCAGCTGCCGGCGTGAGTGACAGAAAGGGCGAGACGAGACTCATTAGAACATGCAGACTACAATTTATCATAATATAACTTTATCATAGTTTGGATACGTTGAACTTTACGATGGACGACTTTTAGCAAGAGGTTGCCTTGGTGGGTACTACAGTAGTACCAGATATTCTGGCTTCAAGTAGAACTGGAAAACGAAATGTAGGACGGCGTACTTCTTTTTTTTTGTCAGCAAGTGACAGGACAATCAAGGCGCACCACGCCTGGCTATTACAGATGCATTCGTGGCACTGCACTGCTCTTATCACCCCGAGATATTGTTGTTAAGTCTCTTTCGCCCAGTAACTTTACTTGCTACAGTGCCCTTCAAACCTAAACACAGTAATGCTTGCACACTACTGCTTGGAGGTAGAATATCTGACCTGCGGTGGTACCCACCAAGACGGACTCTTGCTGAAGAGTCCTACCACCAGGTTAAATACCCCTTTACATGGAAGAGGTCTTGAGTTATTTGGTTTGTCTGTAGCAATAGGAAGAACCGATGAACCGATGACATCGCGGTATCAGGGAGCAATGATGAAGGTCCAATCGGTCGGCGCTCTTTAAGGGAGGATGTCCAGCCGTCGACTTCTATCGGCTGATATGCTGATGTTTAAAAGCAGTGTGTGCAAACATTGTGAGTCCACTGAGTTTCCACTGACATTGCGCACATAACTTTATTGAATATAGTACTCACTCAAAATGTATAATTGATCTCATTCGTGGTTCAAACAGGTGCGACATATTTAAACTCTAGTAATCGTGAGCTAGTTGTTGGTAGATGGGCAAATGTCACGTAAATTAAATACCAGGCTCTTTATCGATAGATAGATCGATTATTTCAAGCAGGGCTGGACTCAAGGCGCATTTTATATGAGGGCTTGTCTATTTATTATGCTATGACGGTAGCGACGCGGCGGCAGCGGGGGCGCTTGACGACGCGACTTCCTGACATGACATTCTACAATTACAATCATCTAAAAGTCGTGGCGATAAGACCATGACTTTTAGATGACTCAAAACTCTTAGTTATCGAAACTTTAAGGTTATACGACCACGAGCGGGTGTGACCCAAGCTTCAATCTGATCGCGCCACAAATTTTTCATAAATTTAAGTGTTTGTTTTTTATTTTGTTTAGTCATGTAGAGCTCGAGAGCTAGTACCGAGACAGCGGTACTCATTCAATAATTTCTGTTTAGGCACAGATAACTTAACACTTCATCATCATCATCATGACAGCCTTCTAATGTTCCCACTGCTGGGACACTGGCCTACTCTCAAGCGAAAGTGATTGGGTCTTAATCCACCACGCGGACCCAATGCGGATTGTTGGATGACACATGTCTTTTGAATTTTTAGTTCTTGGACATGCCGGTTTCCTCATGATGATTTCCTTTACCGTATGAGAGCACTGGCATTGCGCACATAAATTTTTCGTAGTGAAAAATCCATTGGTGCACGACCGGATTCGAACCCACCACCGGTAATCCATTGGTGACGACACCACCGAAGATCGGAAGGCGGGGTTACTACCACTAGACCACCAGTTCTCTTTCAAACACTTAAACGTAGGTACCTATTATAGATACGTTTAGGTTTGAAGGGTGCACTTCAGAGAGTGAATTACTGGGAAAAAAAAAGAGTCTAAGAACTACTAAGACATTACTCTGTGCTAAGACTAAAGGTGACGAGCTCGCAGAACTAACCTAGCTTGTCATTGCATCTGCTGTGGTTGACCGTCACTGACTTATAAAAACTAAATAAAAATGTATTCTACATTTCTAATAATATATTTATATTATATATTATTCTGATAATAATATGTTTTCTAATGTAAAAGTATTAAGAAAAAGTATAATAAGTAATATTAAATCGGACCATCTTGGTCAACTTATTCATGTAGAAGCAAGAAACAAAAAAAAATTAAATAGAAAAATAACTTTTATTCCTGTGACCATTGATCGATTGGATAAAGTAAAATTTAACCTTATTTCTAGATTGCCTGGTTTATCATATAACTCTCATAATCCAAATGACTCGTATAATCTATTTTTTAATGAATTTAATAAAGTATTCAATTCGATTTTCACATCCAAGACGGTTACGGTATCAGGCAGTTCAAAATTTTGTGAGTGGGCAACAGCTGGTATTCATAAAAGCAGGCAAACCTTATATGAACTTTACAGCGAAAAACAATACAACTTTAGTGAAGAGTTTAAAGTAAAAGTTAGAAATTATTCAAAAATTTTTAAAAGCGTTTGTCAAGTTGCAAAATCACTATACTTATGTTCAAAAATTAAAAACAGTCAAGATAAAATTAAAGCTACGTGGAAAATTATAAATAATGAGACTGGAAGAGTCAAGAACAATGAAACTCAGAATAATGTTTTCAATTTAAATATTAATAATAGTAATATTAAGCATGATGATGAAGTAGCCAAAGCATTCGAAAAATTCTTTACTGATATTCCAGTCTTTACTACAAAATCTTTAAACTCTTCTCACATAATTGCAGAGTCATTGTTAAAAAATAATGTACCACAATGCAACATACAATTACATTTCGATTATGTAAATAATAATGATATTATCAAAGCATTTAAACTGATAAATGTAAAAAAAAACCATTGATCTCTGGGGCATTTCTGTTAGCGTTGTGAAATCATTCATTGAAATCATTGCACCTGACCTAGCTTTTATATTTAACCAATGTATTGACTGTGGTGTGTTTCCTGATTTAATGAAACATAGCAAGATAACACCTCTTTTCAAATCAGGTAGTCATTCTGACCCTGGTAACTTTCGGCCTATATCAGTATTGCCTACATTTAGTAAAATTTTTGAAAAACTTATTCTTATTCAGTTACAAAGACATTTTAGTATGAATAACTTACTTGATAGTAAACAATTTGGGTTCACAAGAGGTCGCTCAACAACTGATGCCGGTGTTGAGTTGATATCACACATTTTTGAAGCCTGGGAGGAATCGCAAGATGCCTTAGGCATTTTTTGTGATTTATCTAAGGAATTGATTGTGTACATCATGAGACACTAATTAGAAAATTACAACACTATGGAGTTAGGGGTGTTGCTCTAGACCTTCTCACTTCATATCTAAGTGATAGAATACAAAGAGTTGACGTAAATGGAAAGCGTTCTCCGGGATCAGTGGTAACAATTGGTGTACCACAAGGATCAATACTTGGGCCATTCTTGTTTTTAATATATATAAATGATCTACCCCGGCTTGTTAGGAACGATCATGAGATTGTACTGTTTGCTGATGACACGTCACTTTTATTTAAATTAAAGCGACAAGAGACTAACTTTGACAAAGTAAACAATGCAATCTCTAAAATTGTAGGGTGGTTTAATGTAAACAACTTATTGTTAAACGAAAATAAAACGAAATGCGTTCGTTTCATACTACCTAATGTAAAACAAAACCAAACTAATATAAAAATAAAAGATGAAAAGCTAGGCCTTGTGGACACCACAGTTTTTCTAGGCATAACTTTAGATAATAAACTGCAATGGGGCCCACACATAGATAAATTGTCGAAGAGATTTAGTTCTGCAGCATACGCAGTCAAAAAGATCCGTCATTTCACCGACGTCGATACAGCCAGACTAGTTTATTTCAGCTACTTTCACAGCATTATGTCTTATGGTATTTTGTTGTGGGGGAGTGCTGCAGATATTAACACCATATTCGTGTTGCAGAAGAGGGCTGTTCGCGCAATTTATAACATGGGTCCCAGAGAATCACTTAGAGATAAGTTCAAAGAAATCAATATTATGACAGTGCCCTGTCAATATATTTATAAAAATCTTATGTATGTTCGCAAAAATATTAATCTGTTTAAAAAAAATTGTGATAATCATAATGTTAATACTAAATAAAAATAAACTCGCTGTTCCCACAGTTAGGCTCACTAAGGTCAGTAAATCTTTTAAAGGGCAATGTGTACGCTTCTTTAACAAAGTCCCAAGCGACATACAAAATTTATCAATTGTCAAATTTAAAAACTTAATTAAACAAAATCTGTCTCAAAAAGCTTACTATAAAACAACCTATTACCTAGATGATAAAAAAGCTTGGGACGAATGTGCTCCAACTCTACTTGGAATCCATAACAATAGCAAGGGTCATGCCAAAAAAGCGATAGGAACCCAGCCGGTGTTGTTGCCAGTTCTTTTACGGCATGATGGGCGCGTTGGAACTGGTGTAAATTTTCCTAGCTTGTAAGACGTTTCAAAGTGATCCTTGTGATTCTACTGAATAAATAATTTTTGATTTTGATTTTGATTTTTGATTTTCTACTTTGGTTGAAAAATGCCTTAGTCCGGCACTATTTAGCACCCGATTCGGCCTTGTGCCAAATTGTGATAGTTCGCTGTTAAAAGTTAAGAATTAATTTATTGAGGCAATTATTTTCAGTGTCGCGCATTGACAGTCCAGTGATAAAACTGACACCTCTAGGTTCAAATAAAGCCTTTTTGCAGATCACATGAGTCTTTTTAAAGTTATAATAGACCATATCTCGAATAACAAACTATTAGTAGAGCTAAGTCTTAGTCAGAAGTAGGTACGTCTGACTGAAGATTAATACTACAGAAAGTAGCTTTCCATTCGCTTCGAATGTTTGGTTCTTTATGACTCTATATAGCAAGGACTGACTCTAGCAACACCTAATACCTATTAATTGAGTTGTTTATTATTAACTGCGAATACCTAATAATAGGCATAGGACCTGAAGCTACAAGGCAGGCCTTACAAACACTTTTTTCAAAAACCTCTGTGTAACTTTGTTACACGCTTTCTCAGAAATTCCAAGAATTTTTGTCTTATTTTCCACTCACTAATTTCCCTATCACGATCTTAATCTACTATAACAATCTTACTCCAATTTTGATGAATGACCCATGATTACTGGCATTCCAAAATACCCAATTAGTTTCACCCCAACTCCTTTGAGTAACGTAAAAAAGCGTATAACACGTAAAATAAAATTCCATTGAGTGCTCTTGTTTCGATATCGTAAGAAGTAAACTCCTTGCTGTGATTTGGGTTTTAGTTGAGCGCAGAGCGTATCCTGCCTGGCTGACCGGATGTGCGTGTACTTGCCTACCTACTTTTGCAGAGGTTGGTAGGTAAGTTAGGGTTTGTACGGCAAGTAATGGTGCGAGATAAACGGAATCCAGGCTAGGTTTAGGCGTACCGACTTCAGTACCTACTCTCAGTTTTTGCTTCGTCTTCGTCATACAGTCTTCTTATCTTCGCGTTATTGAGACATTGGGCTACTCTCGAGCAAGAGTGATAGGATGTCATGTATTCATATCATCCAATGGGCGAGCTCACTTCACTACTAAGGACATGCGGTGTTTCTTCACCGATTAAGGACACTAATGCATTATTTTCTTTCTATAAAAAACCATGCTTTTAATTTATTATAATTGCCTAGGAAGTTCCTTACTAATGATATAGATTCAAGTTTGTATCTATATCATTTTTTGTGGCTCAAACACATTCGCTTTCGGAACATTTATATTTGACATCAAAGACATTAAGAATCGTTTTTTATTTGTTTATATTATGCTCGAAGTTTAACATTTGCTATAGGTATGGCGTAAAAATTAATTGCTAGCTTTGTTTGTCACGCTTCACATAAAAAAAATTGTCACAAAACTGGTGAGGCGAAAGAGCTCAATTTACCAGACGTTGGAGATTATTTTCTAGCTTGAACGAAAGGTTTCTAACAAGACTGCGTTGCGGCGAATTTTACAGCTGTTGGTAATTGCACCATTTGATGGGTAATTTATCTACCTACAGAGAGTGACGCCGCAACAGCTTTGACATTGTAAAGTCTGAATGCAGTGTGCAAACTTTGCCATCGTGATTCAATTCAATTATTATAAGAAGTATTCAATTCTATTCATCATCATTATTTATTTTATTAGCCAATAGACGTCCACTCGAGAACGGTTGTTTTGGGAACGGGTGTTTTGGGATGTGGTCATATTATGTTGTACTATGCGTATGTAACTAGAAAAAATCAAAAGGACAAGTCAACATTATTTTTTGCATTTTATTTTTCGCTAATATTTTCAGAATCATGGTCTGATGGCACCCCCTCTGTTTTCAATAGTAAATAAATAAATAAATAAATAAATAATGCTGGACAATCCACACAGCATCATCTAGCCCAAGGTAAGCTGCTGTTAAACAGAGCTGTATTATGGGTACTAGATGACTGATATATATTTAATACAATACAATACATAGATAGATATTTTTTATTATACATAGAAAACACCCAGAACACCCGGAACAAATATTTGCAGATCCTACAAACATTTGTCCCAAGGCGGGAATCGAACCCGCAACCTCTGCGTCGCAGGCGGACCTTCGCCCACCGCGCCACATTGGTCGTCAAATTTCAATTCGTCAATTGGTAGTCTTTTTACACCCTGTATTATTAATAAATCTAATATCAATTACAGAATAGAATAGAAAATATTTATTTTGCGCCACACAATAAATGAAAATAACAATACAAATTAAAACTAAACTATTGTGACGAAAAAAGGCTCAGCATATGTGCTACAGACTTAATGTGTCTTTAGCGCTGGTTTTCAAATTACAAATAAATTTACTTACATTAATATGTATTAAGAATAAAGTTAAATAAGGTCGTAGTGAGAAACGAAAAGAATAAAAAAAGTCTATATAATATTAGAAATTAGTCATTGTCAAAAAAATATTTTGACAGGACTACTTTAACGTTAGGTTTTATTTCAAACTAAAGTATTTGGTATGATTATGACAACTTATTGAATAGGAAAGCCAGTCCACAGCCCAGGCATTGCATTGGGTGATAGTTTCGCATGGTGGATTATTAGACCTATTAAATTTGCCTTACTTGATATTAGTTTTACTATGGCGCGCTGCGGTTAAGAAGAGAATTCTTAGTACTTTATGCAAACCGTTTTGAAAACCGTTGAAGCATCGTTTTGGTGTGAAAAGTGTGATGTAGTTTGGTATAAAAGTAGTTTGAGTGACTCGGAAGATACCTTAATAGGATACCATAATTCCATATCGTGTCATTATTTACTTACAGTACTTACAGCACTGTTTCGACTCAACTTCGAAAGCCTTCATCGGGGTGAAGGTAAGGATAGTTATGTATGTTCCTTGGGGTGGAGTGACGCGGCGCGCTTCATCTTCCGCGTCGCGATATGCACCGTTATAGGTGAACTATGTGGGTTTTTTTTTTTTTATGTTATCAAGTGACAAGACAATCAAGGCGCCCACCGGATATTAAGCACCACGCCTGACTATTATAGATGCAGTGCAACCCATAGCTTAAAGTTTTTAAGTGTGCGTGTCACTGCACTGCGCTTATCACCCCGAGACATAGTTGTTATGTCTCTTTCGCCCAGTAATTTCACTTGCTACAGTGCCCTTCAAACCTAAACACAGTGCAGCTTGCACACTACTGCTTGGAGGTAGAATACCTGACCCTGCGGTGGTACCCACCAAGACGGACTCTTGCTGAAGAGTCCTACCACCAGGTGTGTTATATAAACACCCAGACCCGGAACAATTAATATTAGCAGAACAATATCCCGCAGCATAGGATCGAACCCGCAACTAGCATTTTAACCTGGAATTTCCCCACCGCTTCACCGAGGCCGTTTTTAATAAAGAATTTTATTGTCACATCGCTAGAACTCACGTAGATTCACCTAGCTTCTTTCAAAGTCAGTGCTGATTCCAAATTCGAGCAAAATCAGTGCTGACCCGCTACTGACTTAATGTAAATGGATTTGGACGTGTATTACCGATGTCCCCATGATTTTGACCCCATTAATGGGGACAGCGGGAAGTCAAAAAATAACTTCCCGTTGTCCCCATTACGCTTTATCTTCAATGGGGACAGTGACACGTTACTCTTAACCATGCCACTGTCCCCATTGACATTCTTTCTGAATTGGAACAGATTTCATTTCGCATAAAAATAAAACTGAATAGATAGATCATTATCATTCATAAAAAAAAGGGGCTTGCTAGCAATAAATATAATCTATCTATGTTATTCAGTTAAGAAGGAGATGGAGGGACGAACTTGATGTATACCTCAAAGAGTGGTCCCAACTAGCCGGTAACAGAGCGGTATGGAAAGAGAGAAGGGAGGCCTTTGCCCTGCAGTGGGACACTACAGGTTTGTAATAATAATAATAATAATATGTTATTCAGGCATGATGTAGCATTATAATGGTATAATAATTTTTGGAATCAGACCAGAGTTGTAGTAGGTTCCTATTTGAGTTTAGACGTTACAAACAAATATATTACAAATCTTTACTTTTTATTCTTATAAAATATATTACTAAGTCTGGAAAACTATTTAGACTTTAACTTTGTCGTACAGTTATTAGTCGTACCAGTGTAACATCGTTAGCTTGTGATTTTGAATGTAGATTGGTGGATTGGACGTTTGCGTGCCGCTAACTCGCTTCAAGCGAACGCACTGATTAAGTATTAATGTTTATTATGTGTTATGGTTTCAGGATAAACCTGTACTGCATTCTAATTTGTAACACAGGAAAAGAGATTGGACACCACTCATCTAAGTTCAAACAAGTTTAATAATCAAAACAAACAACTCAGACCGTAGTGCTCAGTCTGCGAATATTAAGCTTATATTTTTTTTTATAATACTAAAGTGGCAACTAAGCGTATAGCCTACTTAAAGGTAAGTGGTTACCGTAGCCTATGTACGCTTGCAACATCATAGATATCACTTGCGTGTGACCACCCTGAGACGTTAGATGGAAAGTCTCATGTGGCCTGTAATTTCGCCGGAAACCATACCCTTCGAACCGGAACACAGCAATGCGAGCGTAAATGCTCGCATTGCTGTGTTCCGGTTGCTTGGCAGCAGAAATAGGTATGGTGGTAGTCCTTCCCCGGACGAGCTCTATGAAGCTTATGCACTTACAAATAAATAAATAAATAATGCTGGACAATACACACAGCTGTAACTAGCCCCAGCTAAGCACAGCTTGTGTTAAGGGTACTGGATGACCGATATATACTTAATACAATACACAATACATAGATAGATATTTTTTATTATATATAGAAAATACCCAGATCACCCGGAACAAATATTTGTAGATCATACATACATTTGACCCGAGGCGGGAATCGAACCCGCAACCTCTGCGTCGCAGGCGGACCTGCGCCCGCCACATCGGTCGTCAAAGGAAAGGTCAAAGGTTCAAGGCAACCTAACTATATTGTCTTCTTTTCTAGGAAATATATAAGTTCCTGTCCAAAAATGTTTAGGGTTATTAGGCAGAATTAAACAAAATAGTATTAATTTATAATTTTTATTTTCAATTTCTATTTATATTATCAACCATTCGGTCGGGCATTTTTACAAAATAATATTATTAAATCAATTCTTTACTTTGAAGAATTAAACAACTACTATAATAATTTGGCAAATCCAAATTTAATAGCTCTTTAGGAAAATAATTATTACAGTTATTAAAATATACATTTTTACAAAAATGTAAGTTACGTAACTAGTAAGACTACGCGACTTTTTCTTGTTATAAAAATACTTAATTCAACTAATTATTGCTAATAATAATTAAAATAATAGAAAATTTAATTTACAGGATATGCAAATTCTTTTACAAAGTATTCAGATAGTATTTACAAATATAAGCTAATAATAAAATTAGAAAATATATTACACATTTACAATTTGTATTACGTTATTTATACAATTCACATAAAATACAACAGTTACTCATCATTCTAAGAATTCGCAACAAGAATGTTTAAAATTTACAAAATCGTAACAAAAATGACTGACATTTTTACATCACCTGTCCCTTTCTAACGATTTGGATAACAAATTTGAAAGAAAGGAAGACACGATACGTACAAAACTGAGATGAAATATGTCTGTATGGTACCTAACTATACCATAAATAAAATAAAAAATATTTACCATAATCTGAACGAATCTAGTAGAATTATTGGAATAAATCAAAAAGTACGTTCAAATATTGCACTTTAAATAACGTGCCCGTTTTAAATTATCGTTTAGACCCCGTTAGAAATAACCCAGACACTGTTCATAAAAACCCATGCACTGACTGGGTCTTTATCACCCATTTACTAACTGGGCCTTAAAACCCCCATGTGTTAGCTGGGTATTTAAGACCCATGTGTACCCCAGTAGTTGTTTTATTGGGTCTAAAACGACACAACATTAGAATGGCAGTAACAGTTTACGTTTCAATAATAGGGCAAATGCTCCACGATAAACGACTTTAAGAGCTAGATAAATAAAGGTGACGTAGAACGTACAAGCACGAGAGTGATAGAGACAGTTCTAAGCGGTTGCACTGAAGTAACCTCTATTTACCTTGACATAAAGCTCTTATTTACAAAGCATGTTTTTGGCCTTTTTAAGTTCTTAATATTTTCGGTGGAGATAACCCTAATATGCTCAGACTACAAGAATTCATGTTCTAGTAAATTTTGTTAGTTTGTCCTGGTGATTTCGTGCTTCTGAGGGCACGTTAAGCTGTCGCTCCTGCCTATTACGGTATTTGTAGCTGTTCAAGTTGTAAGATTGGAACAATAGGTTTCTCATGTTATTGCACCATGAACGACTAAAGTTTACTTGGCTTAGGCCTATTTCACGATCTTCGAGTAAGTATTGATTTGTAAACTAACTAGTTTTTAGCTAATAGAATAGTTTACTGTAAGGTAGTGAAATAAGTCTAAATCTTGTTTTGTTCGTACGTTATTTCTCACCCCACTGGTTATTTCTCTGTCACCATGGTAAAGTGAATTCTTGTAGCCTGAACCAAACAGAATCTACTCGGTGGGTTAGGTTATTACGTATTTACAAGCTGCATTCCCACTATAAGTTCTATTTACAATAAAAATGTTTGGCATTTATTTTGTGACTTCATAAAACTATTATAATTTGTACCTAATTCATCGCATGCCGTGTTATGGCACTTCAAGCTTTAGGCACCAATTTTAAGGCACAATATCATTTGTACAATATATAAAAATGTATAAAATTTCATACTATAATATATTCTTGGGATCTACCCAGATCTTTCGGCTCGGAATTGGCTAACTGCAGTCGGAAAAAAAAACATTACTTCTATCTTATCATAACGTAAGCAACATGTCACCCTAGAGTCTTATTCATAATAAAATTATAAACCTCTGTTAGCTAATGTGTCTTTCATATTTCATAGACTTTGTTCATTGACTTATAAATGACAACATGATTTTTTTTAAATGTTATTTTTGAAAACACATTATTTAGCGAGCTGCTAAAATATGAATAAGAGAGTATAGCTTTAAGTTTTAAAGTTCTGCGTGGCACTGCACTGCTTTTCACTTGCTACAGTGATTAAAATTTAAAACCTAAACACAGTAATGCTTGCACACAACTGCTTGAAGGCAAAATTCTACCCCCAGTTATGCTAATATGCTTGAAATGACTGTTTACGACAGGAGTTAGCCGATTCCGATCTGCAATATATGGTGATCCTCCTTGAACTCTTCACTTATGGCACTTAATACATCAGCTTAGAGTCCGCTTGGTTTTTAAAATAACAAACATATTTTCAGTCTTCGATCCAGAAAATCTCAATAGGCAAACAGTCATCACAGAAAATATTTGCAGTTTTTTATTATGGTGCCTTTTTTGTGCCAAAGGCCAATTTCTTGTTTCGTTCTCAATCTACTGGATCTTTTTTGGTCTACTTATAAATTAATTTGCGGACATTTTACACAGCGTCATCTAGCCCATAACTAAGCAAAGCTTGAACTTTGGAAACCTGATAAATTATCTATCAGTTCAAGGTTTTCCAAGGTACAATCTTTGCTGAAAATGATCATAATTTTTCAGGTCTTGCAAGGTTAAGACCCAAATACTCTCGCTTAAGAGTATACCAGTGTCATATCAGTAGGAACATTCTCTGGTATACATATAGACATATCTCAAAAAAGATCCAAAAGCCAGAAGCCACTCAAACCTGGACACCAAACACTCTGTCAACAACAAAGTCATACTTCACCTCTTCAGTCTTATTATCGCTGTTCGCTTCGCTCGCCTCGACTACTATACACGGGTTGGTGCACTCCACAAGGTTAGGCGCCGGCTCGCTTGGCTCGGCGAGGTTCCGTAGCTCGTAGGAAGTTTTCGAGGATCTGCCGTCTGGTGTCCTACGCTCCTCGAAGTCGGCTTCCCAGTCGTCTTCGGAGGGGATGTCCTCGCCCTCCTCGGAGGGTAGCATGGGGATCGTCGGCTTGCTTCGCGTGAAGAATGCCATCTTTTCTCTGTGGGAAAGAGGCAGTTTAGTTTTTGGTTTGAGTTTTTTTTTTATACAACTGAAGTGGCAACCAAGCGTACGGCCCACAAGATGGGAAGCGGTTACCGCAGCTTATGGACGCTTGCAATACCAGAGGTATTGCAAGGTTGCCACCTTGAGGCTGAGATCGAAAGCCTCATGTGCTAGTAATTTCACCGGAAACCATACCCTTCACATCGGAACACAGCAATGCTCACATTACTGCTTGGCGGCAGGAATAGGTATGGTGGTAGTCCTTCCCCGGACGATCTCTATCACAAAGAACTCTACTACTCTTAATCTGCTCCAGGCAGGCTCCAGGTGAAATTAGACTATGACGAGGTCTAACTGCAAGAGTGCACTCACTTGAAGGTGACAAGGTCGGGCTTCCTGCCGCCCTGGCGCGACTTCCTCAGGCGGTAGATCTCGCGGCAGGTGCGGTGCATCAGCTTGGTGGCGCGGTCGCGGGACCTGTCCGCGCCTAGCAGCCGGCGCAGCGGCTCGTCCTCCGCCACCCACGCCGCCACCGCGCCGTCACCGCGCACGCGCGCCTCCTCCAACCTGGGGGGAGAGGGGGGGGGTGATGAGTCACTCGCGTATAGTTCGCACGGCGGATCTAGGCTTCCGTGAAGTTAGCCGTTTGTGATGCGCCAAGACAATTTGGTTCGAATAAGCTCCATTTGCGCATCGAAACGGCTCACTTCACTACGGCTGAGATCCGCCGTGTACATAATAAAATAGACTGGCTGCTAAAAGAATAATAAATAAACAGGTAGATGCCTAGCTTACACACAGAACGCGGGCGCGTAACATTGTATTATGTATATTAGATGACTGATATACATAATACAATACAATACATAGATACATATTTTTTATTTTACATAGATGATACAACAAATATTTGTTCCCGAAGCGAGAATCAAACCCGCAACGTCCGTGTCGCAGGCGGACTTTCACCGCCGCGCCACATCGTCAAAGTATATGCTCTCTGTGTACAAACCTCTTTTTGAGTAGGCTCAAGTTGGCGATCTCAGTGTTAAGGTCCTCCAGGCGAGTGTGCTGCGCTTGCAAGTCGAGTGCGAGGTCGAGTGATGTGCGCGGCGCCTTGGTGCCCTTCCCGCTTGATCTGCGCACCGCTGCGCCACTAACCCGGCCCCACCTGTCGAATATCAGTAGTATAATAACTCGTGACGTAGCTGGCTTTGCTCTTAACAGATCAACGAAGTTAAGCACAGTTCCGCGTAGTCACCGTAGTAAGAATCCACCACAAATACCAATAGCATATCTTCATTTACCTAGCCTCTCTCTGCCCAGCTTTACTGAAGTGATTCTATTGGTTCCTAACAAACACATCCCTCGCTACACATCCTCGCACATCTCTGGTGGAAACGCAGTTTTTGTGTGTTGCTTATGGTTTTTTTTTTATTAATTATTATTTAAAAATAATGATAATGCCGCGATGTGTTACCTGAGTGACCTGCGCTCGCGCACGCTCCGGTCGAAGGGGATGCCCATTGGCGGCGGCGGGTGCAACAGCCCGCGCCGCGAGTACTGCGCCATCGACGAATCTGATTCTGAACGATTTAACCTGGAAACAACTTTTCGTTAAACTTTCCATAAAGTAAAAATCTTCTTTCTTAACACACACAGAACGCGGGTGCGGGCCCTCGGCAGATCTGCCGCGGGTGTTTTTTGTTGTATTTGTACTGACGTCAAGGATGTCAAGTCAAGTCAAAAATGATTTCAATAAAATCACAAGGATCATTTTGAAACGTCTTAAAGCTAGGTGAATTTACGCCAGTTCCACGCGCCCCAGCCTAGAAGAATCTGGCAACAAACTCGGCTGGGTTCCTAGCTTTTTTTTGATGATACCTCTTCATCATAAAGCTTCAGTGTGGTGCCAATCGAACTAGGTGAGGCTCATGCCAAGAATATGAGTAGGTAAATAAAAAAAAAGTAAAAATTTAAGAGCCAAGTTCGCCAACACGCTACGCTTGATGAGTACAGATTATTAAGTAATTCTAAATAATCGAATAGGTACTAAACAAAAACAAGGATACAATAGCATAGACAATGCAGTTAAACTAATTTTGCTAGATGTCGGGGAGCGGAGATGACAACACACTGAACGCGGGAGCGGCTGCTGCGCGCGCACACGACCCGCGCCCGCGTCCAGTGTGTTGTCATCTCTGCTCCCCGACATCTAGCAAAATTAGTATAACTGCAATGCGCGTTCAGTGTGTTGTCATCCTTGTCGTTTTTTTTTATACAACTGAAGTGGCAACCAAGCATACGGCCCACAAGATGGTAAGCGGTTACCGCAGCCTATGGACGCTTGCAATACCAGAGGTATCACTCGCGGGTTGCCACCTTGAGGCTAAGATCGAAAGACTCATGTGCCAGTAATCACCGGAAACCATACCCTTCACACCGGAACACAGCAATGCGAGCATTACTGCTTTGCGGCAGAAATAGGTATGGTGGTAGTCCTTCCCCGGACGAGCTCTATCACAGAGAACTCAACTACTCTTATGTGTCGTCCATACTAATTAAAACATAAAACACCCGCGGCGGATCTGACCCGACCCGCGCCCGCCCGCTGTGTTGTGCGTTAATCTTAAAAGTTCTTTCATGCTACTAATATTATAAATGCGAAAGTCTGTGTGTGTGTGAATATTTGTTACCATGTATCTACTCGTAGACTTAACTGATTGTGATGAAAATTGGAATGTAGATGGCATTATGTTCTGGAATAACACATAGGCTACTTTTTATCTTGGAAAAATTGGCTGTTCCTGTGGGATAGCATAAAAACTGCAAAAACACGGGTGAAGCCGCGCGGGTCAGCTCGTTGTTAATATAGTAACCGCGCCTTGCGATCATTGTGTGTTCAAACCTTAATCTTGAATCCAATGACAATTCCGATCCAATCCCAATTTCTATTTTCTGCTGTCAATTTTTTGTACTCTTGAAGACAAGGTTGAATTTGGCGCTAGGTTTGCTGTCAAAAGTACGAAATGTCATATTCCAATAAATGTCCAATACCGATCGCGTTCAACAGTAAGTAACCAATAGATTTTTTGATTCAAAAAGTTTATGCGCGCGATGCCAGTGCATTCATACGGTGAAGGAAAACATCGTGAGCATCGGCATATCCAAAAACTCAAAAGTTCCAAAGACATTGCTTTCCACCAATCCGTATTGGGTGGATTTAGTTAATCTACTCTCTTGAGAGTAGGCCCAGCAGTGGGAACGTAAGAATGCTGTCATGATTTTACCTGCAAATGTACTGCCCCTTTCCGATGCCCTGCGGCTGCGGCGAAAATGTTTGAGATCTCTTTATAGTTGCTAGCGACTCTTCGGGGCTTGAGTTTGTTAGCTGACTCTTTCTGCAAAGATAACATAACATAATATAATATAACATAACATAATACAAAAGTAGGAACGCTCGTGACGTAGCTGGCTAAGTCGTTCTTAACAGATCAACAAAGTTATGCACTGTTCCGCGTAGTCACCATTTGGATGGGTGCCAGTAGCAATTTCAACTGAACGCTCGCGTGCTTCGGAGGGCACGTTAAGCAGTCAAGGCATTTTCATTTCAAGAAGCCTTCAGAAATTTGTCAATAAAAAACAATATTCAGATAACTACACCAGTTTCTTATAGAAACTGATAGAAATCGATTGTAACAAATAGTAACTGCACTGGTTGCACACAAAAAAAAGATCCGAAAACAAACATTTGCAGATCGTGCAAACATTTGATAAGCCGCATCGTCGTGATAACAATGCAAAAACAAAACAGTGTTTCTTACTAGATACATTCACATTGTGCCGTTTCATGCTGTCATGCAGTAACAATAAGGATTATTATCAAATGAACTCAAAACCATGCAATTGGGTGATATTGTCGATAAGAATAGCCGTAACTTTTTTATTTTATACTAGCGGCTCGTGTCCCGGCTTCGCACAAGTGGACATATAGCCTATGTTACTCAGGGATAAAATAGCATTTTAATTAAGATAGCAAGTGTTTTGGTAATAATACTGTAAACTTCTATCATTTCTGAATAAATAAATCTAAATCTAATGGTGAATAATCTTTTGAAATCGGAACAGTAGTTTTTGAGTTTATTCGTTACAAAAAAAATATATACAAAAACACAAATCTTTCCTCTTCATTAGTGTAGATGTAAGATTACTATTTTTGAATTAGATATACAAAATAGATAGATTTATTAAATAAAGCTCATTTGAAATAAACTAAGCTAGTTCAATAGATATTCCATTTAATACCTATGTAAGTTTTTCCAATACAAAATACATTTATTTTCAATAACTCTTTGATTTCAACCAAATAAGTTCAATAGATATTCTTATTCTTATATATAAAAATTAGGCCCCTTATACAGTAGACAAAACTACAAAACAATGACACACAATGCACAAACAAAAAAAAAAAAGAAAAAATCCCCCGCAATCAATAAATAACAATCTACCAAGTACCAACAAAGACAGCGAATCATCGAAAATGTCACCCATAATCAAACATAGATAAATAAATAATGCTGGACAATCCACACAGCATCATCTAGCCCCGAGCTAAGCAGTGCTTGTGTCTGGGTACTAGACGACTGATATACTTAATACAATACATAGATTTTTTGAGATGACACAATGTAAACGTACCTATATACAACTATATACAAGTGACGGACGGACTACTTGAGCGCTGTGTGCTCGTCCGGCCGTCCGTCCGCACGCGGCCGCCGGACACACTTCGCGAATCTGTGCGGAGAGAATGCCTTAGTACCCGACACCGTTAGTGAAGCTTGCAACACGCGCCAGATAACTTTGCGGGTGCTACCACAAGATTGTTAGACTAGTGTTGTAAAGGCTTAATACTATAGTTAATACGAAACATGTAACTTAGAATACGTAGGATTAGTTGGTAGAATGCACGCGCTAGCTACATGGTTGAACTAGTGTATATTATGTAGGGTTATACCATAGTTAAAACAAAACATGTAATCAAAGGAATACGAAGGATTACTTGGTAAAATGCCACTTGGATTAGATGACACACCGCAAAGTTATGAGACTAGTGTTGTTAATCTAGGCATTACTATGGTTAAAACGACACTCTCGGCGGATCTAGGCTTCCGTGAAGTTAGCCGTTTGTGATGCGCAAAGACAATTTAGTTAGAAAAAGCTCCATTGCGCATCGAAACGGTTAACTTCACGGAGGTCTAGATCCGTCGAGAGAAATATACCCAACGGACACTACGAGTTTGGTGAAATGCCGCATGGACTATATGTCACACCGCAAGGTTATGAGATTAATTTTGAATGTAGAAGTAATACTATAGTTCAAACTAAACATGTAACCAACGGACAATATTAGTTTGGTGGAATACTGTTTGGACTAAAATGAGACACTACAATTATAAGACTAGTGAATGTTATAAATAAATAATATTGGTAGACATTTTTTGCAATCAGCAATTAAAATCACATACAGATTAACGTTATTTCTAGTATCCGAAATTCGGGACACATCAATCATCCATCAATGTCATAAAAAATTATGGCGGCATTTTGTGGCTAAAATAGGTAAACCGTAAGTAAAAATTGGTCCGTCTGCGGCTATATTTAAGTCCACCACCCACTACATCCCATCACCTAGTGAATATTAGACGCAAGTTCCAATGCGTACCTTCTGTGCAGTTGTCTCGCTCCCTCCGGGCAGAAGTTGCACTCTGTATTCGTCTCTTTCTCTGCTGTGGTGGGGAGGAGGTACTCTTCTTCTAACGCTATATCCTCTTCCGGAATGTAATCTTCAAACGAATCCTCTTCCACTATCTATTTAGAAAAATAATTGTAAAATGTAAAATTGCAATAAATAAAAAAAAATATTTATTGCAATTTTATTGGCATAGTAAAATGGCGCAAATTTTCATGGTTAAACCGATTTGAGTGAAATTCGGCATGGATATAATTTAAAGTTTGGGGAAGGACATAAGCTACTTTTCACGCATGTACTTTAAATCTAACAAGGAATAGCGCAGCAGCAGGCGGCAGCTTGTACCTAATAGTTAGATCATAATGATGGATCTTGAAGGTATGAAGGTATACCTGATTGAGTGGCTCTCGAGACTCTTCATCCTCCGAAGCGGAATTGTCTCCACAATCCACGTTGCATTCTGCACTGTTCATACTCTCAGGACCTAGAAAGAGCAAAAAGATTTTGAGAACAGGTCATAAATAAATTGCTCAAAACAAAACGGCTAGTTCATCGGTTTTTTATGATTTTAATGACATTATAAATATACAGTATGCCCTGGTAGTGACCCCGGCTTCCGATCCTAAGGTCGTGGGTTCAGAGCCGGTCGTGTGCTATTAGAAATATTGTGTGCGCAAAGCCAGTGTTCTCAAATAGTAAAGAATCCGCATAAGGGTCTACATGGTGGAATGTGAACTCGAGTCCACATGTCCATGAGTCCTGTGGGAACATTAGAAGCCTCATACCTATGGACTTATATTATAAGTACCTACAATGTAGTGTCCCAACGGGGCTCTTGTTGCGGACAATATTAACTAATAAGACCTATGTACATACAAACCAACTTGAAGCAATAAATAAATGATATGACATGAATTTCCCACTAGGTCAAAAAAACTTCAGATTTCAGATTTCAGACTTTATATGAACTTGCGTGTGCACTCACCCCTATTCCTAGTCAGCGTTGAAGTCTGAGACGATATAACCGTAGATTCATCTGAACTTTCATCCCTTTTCATACACCGAAAGCTCAGTATATTATACCACTTCTGAGTGACTGTGTCTGGCTCGAAATCCGCCAGGCTGACTTGCGCGCAACCCTGGAAAATAGACCTTATTAGCTGAAGGTTAAGGTGGGTTTTAGATGGATGGTGATGGGTGGCATCAGAAAGAAATCGCTCTCGCCCAGGGGTTATTCACATGGCACTCGAAGCTTTGCAGCTGAATTACTCAAATTTGGCTAGTTTTCATCATTAAAAAGTTTTAGGTACTAATAATATAAATCCGAAAGATTGGATATTTGTGTGTTTGGGGTTCAATCACGCCGTAACGGCTGAACCAGTTTGAATGAAACTTAGTAATCGTTCTAGACCCCGAAAAGTAAAATAGATCTAAATATAATAATTTTTTTGTTTCTAATCATGATCTGCAAATGTTGGAATCAGGTTTAAAAATGATCCTTATGTTTGAATTTAATTTGTATGTTTCTATGTATATAAAAAAAAAGATCCACCAATTACATTAGGCTCACGTGGTGGGTTATAACGCAATCACTCTCATTCATGAATAGGCCAATATACAACTGAAGTGGCAACCAAGCGTACGGCCCACAAGATGGTAAGCGGTTACCGCAGCCTATGGACGCTTGCAATACCAGAAGTATCACTCGCGGGTTGCCACCGGAACACAGCAATACGAGCATTACTGCTTGGCGGCAGAAATAGGTATGGTGGTAGTCCTTCCCCGGACGAGCTCTATCACAGATAACTCTACTACTCTTAAAACTTTTAAACTTTGAACTTTGAATTAAAACTTTGAACTTTGATTAGAACTTTGTTTCATCATTCAATCCTTAAATTTTTATTTTCATTTTATTTTCTTTATCTTGTTACCTGATTTAAAATAATCTCCATATCAACTGTGTAAATATTACCGATTGGGCGGTGTGGTCGCTCAGCGACAAAGCCCTATTTCTTGAATTAAAAAAAAATCACCATCATTATCCTTGTTTATAGATGTGGGTGTAAAAACAAATGTGTTAAGAGCTCACCAGACACTCGTCCCCGGTAGCGAGGTTGATCTGCAAGGTGGCGGCCCTGAGCGCGCGCTCGCTGGAGAGGTGCGCGCGCTGCGGGTCGCGCCACGCCACCGCGCCGCCGCGCCACGCCGCCGCCGCGCTGCCGAACGCCACGCCGCCCATCCCGCCGCCCACCACCAGCGCGCCGCGCACTGATCTAAGCCACACAAAATCAAAAATCGTTTATTCAATTGGATCACAAGGATCACTTTGAAACGTCTTACGAGCTAGAAAAATTTACGCTAGTTCCAACGCGCCCGTGCCGTAAAAGAACTGGCAACAACACCGGCTGGGTTCCTATCACTTTTGGCATGATCCTTTCTATTGTTATGGATGCCGAGTAGAGTGGAGAACATTCGTCCCAAGCTATATAGGGTCATTCATTATTAACTTGACAAACTTAAGGAATAGGTTCCACACATTAAAAAAACACATGTACATGTTATATTTTTTTTAATCTCTTGTAAATCGATTACGTTTTTCTAGACAATTATAAGTTATTCTAGTCAGAAATCAAAAAGGCAGCTCGCGGCGCGTGTCATTGACCCCCCGTCAATGAACAGCGTATCAATAACCCACGCGTCAATGAACCAGATAGGTATACGTAATTGATTTACTCGAGATTATAAGGACAAAATGTAAAAAAAGGGTATAAATATTTATTTTTTTGTGTGTGGGACGTATTCCTTGAATATTATGCACTAATAATAATAAAATACCCTGTATAACTGTGGGATACAGCTGTATATGGGGTGTAATACAAGTGTGAAATAAAAATAAACTCATTAAAATTACATTAAAATAACATTGAAATACCGTCAAAAAGTAATTCCTATACATAATTTAACTTTGGATTGTCTTTGGCTATTTTGTCAAAACGACATGGGTCCTCCCATTTTAATTGTTTTTCTCGTGTTATTTAAATTTTATTGCGTTAATTTGGTGGCAGTTTATCCAATTTAACTTGTTTACTTAGCACAAGTGTAGTAATTGAAATGGAGCGGTGATGTTGGTTGGTAATTTAGTCAAAGGCTTTCCTAGGGAACTTTGAAAGACGCCATTTCTTTCAAAATAGTTTTTTTATTTTTTATACAACTGAAGTGGCAACCAAGCGTACGGCCCACAAGATGGTAAGCGGTTACCGCAGCCTATGGACGCTTGCAATACCAGAGGTATCACTCGCGGGTTGCCACCTTGAGGCATAGGTCGAAAGCCTCATGTGCCAGTAATTTCACCGGAAACCATACCCTTCACACCGGAACACAGCAATGCGAGCATTACTGCTTTGCGGCAGAAATAGGTATAGTGGTAGTCCTTCCCCGGACGAGCTCTATCACAGAGAACTCTACTACTCTTACTCTTGTTTTTTTTTGAAGAAGAAGAAGAAGAAGAATTTAACTTTGCCTAATTTAGAAACTAGATGGCGCTATGTTAAATATTGCCACAAATATTATTTATCGTGTAAAATACTTACACTTCAGTACCCAAGTCGATGAAGAGAGCGTGTAGGTTCCTCGCTCTTAAGATCCCGATCTCCAAGGCGCTTTCTTCAGGACAGAACCGCAATTTGATTTCAATTTGCGCACTGTTCACTGTAAAATACATTTTAATATTCATCATTTTCATTAACATAACCATCACATTTTAATATAACTAATGGGCATATTGACGCTTCATCAAAACCTCTCCTGAGAAAAAGGTCCTATGAATGATGTAAGTTAGTATGGGGCAGTGGCCAGTTTTGACTTATACGAACAACTTTGAAAAATTTGGGACCTGTAGCTTAACGTGCCGTTTAAAGCACTGAAGCGTTCAGCGCGAATTTATGAAACGAAAGGAAAGTAAATGGAATAAACTGGCTTTTACTACAATAAACATTATAAATGTGTATGTTCTAAAATTTTTAATCGGTAGCAGCTAATGTTCTTACTGTCATTAAATTTCCCATCACTGATATGAAAATCCTTTGGTCAACATTATTATTTAATTTCCTGATGGAGCGCTCGTGACGTAGCTGGCTAAGTTGTTCTTAACAGATCAACGAAGTTAAGCACTGTTCCGCGGGGTCATCATTTGGATGGGTGACCGCCAGTGGCAATTTCAACTGAGCGCTCCCGTGCTTCGGAGGGCACGTTAAGCAGTCGGTCCCGGCTTTTTCAAAGTTATTAGGCCATGACAGAGGTATTCGGGCGGCCTAGAAACTCTGTCACCAGAGTCGGCCACTGACTCATACGAACGAACGAACGAACGATTTAATTTCCAGCTTCAATCAGTCTATTATGGGCCTTATGCGGTTGTAAATAAAGCTCACCAGCATTACTAGGATCGTTCCCGGCCTGCGCCGCCTCGAACACGCCCGAATCTCCCGCCACCGACTCGTCACTGACTGCCGCAGACACTGATCTAGTATTCGTACCTGAAAGAGTTTTGTAACTTACCTTATTCATATAAGACCAAGTAGTTTTAGCAGCATGCTAAGTATTTCCTTGTTATCGTCTTTCGTGAAAGAGCTTAGCCGCTAAAATGACAGTCTGTTTTATGAATAAGAGCATTGGTTTATATGTAGATTAGACATAGACAAATATTCATCAACAACTTTTTCATTTATTGGTTCCTCTATGTTGATATTTTTATTTAACAGAACATAAATTTACAACGAATATGTACGAATATAGGTGGCAGAGGCTTACACAAACGCCCGCTAGCAATTGTAACAGGTTATGGGACCATAACTCATAATTTACATATCCACCCACTAGAAGACTTGGAGGTAGTAGCTGAATCGTTGGGTCCCCTAATATTTTCATACAATTGGCATGATAATAGTAACCAAGAAGCACTGAAATAAAGTCTTCACCTTATATAAACCATATTTATTTTTACATTTTATATTTAATAAAATAAAACTATGAAATACAGCAATTCGCCATAAAAGGTCGAACACTAATCAGAGCATCTTGGTTCTCTAATTGGTGGCACCAAACAAAATTGCAGAATTTTGAACCTTAGGAGCTAAAATTTTACATTGAAAACTGTCATTTTGACGTCACCGCTGTCACTCTGCGACTCAGCGCGTTTTGGCGTGAATTTTAAAATTCAAATTTAAATCTCTTTTCTAACTACTAAACCATTAATTTCTGGAATAATAAGTTATCTTTTGCATAAAGTCGATATTTCTGAACGAAATAGAAAAGTTTTTGAATATCAATCATTACGCCTATTGTAACAGGTTACGGGCCCAGAGCGCATTTCTATAGAACCCACTCCAGGTTATGGGCCCAGAACGCATGTGCTTACCACTAGAAGAGGGAGTCCTAGGCGAGAGCGGAGGGGGAGGGGTCTCTGATATCGGCGACAGGGGCTCGCACGGCCGTCCAGGGCCTTGCAATTGCACTGGTACTGAAACAATAGCAATAAGTAAATAAGTATGAGTCAGTGGACCTTAGTTCTTCTACGGATAACGTCGTTTTGGATTCGATCATTAAAATATAATCCTACTTATATTATAAATGCGACAGTCTGTGTGTGTGGGTGTGTGCGTGTATGTTTGTTAGCACGTATCTCCGTGACGACAACCGATTGTATTGAAATTTAGAATGTAGTGAATTAACTGTTCCTGTGGGACAGAAACTGACGTGAGTGAGTGTTTATTAGTATACAGGGTTATTCATTATCAACCTGACATACTTAAGGGATAGGTTCCACACATAAAAAAAATATTATTTATCATTGTTGGGGATCGAGTTAAGCGGTGTAATAATTAAATATTCGAGTGTGCGCGCCCCGTAGCGGGTCATCGAGACGCGCAGGTCAAGGACGCGCGGGTTATTGACCCGCGGTTCATTGACGCGCGGGTCACTGACAAGTGTCGAGCGCTGCCTTTTCGATTTCTAACAATGATAAATAATATTTTCAAAACTAATTATTAAGCAGAATTACGTAATTTTTTTTTTTGTAATGTGTAGGAAAAAAAAGTACAAGTATTTTTTTTTATGTGTGGAACCTATCCCTTAAGTTTGTCAGATTGATAATAAATGACCTTATATATACTTACTCGTCGCTAATCCAGTGACTTCATTCACGCCGGTGGCGACAGTAATTCTCATTTCTGCTAATTTCTCTTCCAACTCTCTCTGCTGTCTTCTCTGTTTTTCCACCTGGAACGATATTTAGTACATTTCTTTCTCCACAGATACTTTTAAGAACATTTAGTTACGCCAAAACAAAAAGTTCACTGTAAAAAAGAGAGGAATTTACGGAAAGAAAAAAATATTACTTATTTATGTCTATTTTATCAGCTATTTTTAAGATTTGTAATTTTATTTAAATGTATTTGATTGATTATTTTATATTTTGAGTTAATTTAATTTGTGCTATGTTTATTTAATTTAATTTACATTCAAATACGATTTATAAATTGTTTAATGAATAAATGAAATGAAATGAAATATTTTCCATAGTGCTAGCTGCGCTTAGTTTGGGACTTAGATGGCGCTGTTTAGAAATGTTTGCCAGTATTTATTTATTTATTTATTCGTACATGTTGAAGTCCCACGCGAACGAAGTCGTGGGCAACAGCTAGTTAAGAATAAGCTTATTCATCAGATCAGTTATCTTTGATCGATCGCATGTTGACCTCTCGCCTAGAGCAGACGCGTGCGATGTATATTTGCCTGTCACTGTCAGAAATCCTCTGTTAGGTGTCAAGTGTCAAAGATATGAATCGGTTTATGAATGTGGGAAAGAGATAGAAAGAAAGAAAGAAAACTATTTATTCAACCACCACAAATTAACAGAGAATAAAAAACAAACAAATATGGATACCAAATTTTACCTAGAGCTACTATTTATCCTATCATACTAAAACCTAAACAGATAATATACAGATACATTAATATTAAATAGATATCTATACTAGAAGTTAGAGATAGTTAGGCGTTGAGTGGTGGAGAAAGGGACCTTAGCTCAGCATATGCTACTGCATGCTGTCATGCTGCAAGGCTGATTTTCAGCTAAGACCAGATCAGAGATAGTCGATAATGTATGCTCGCTAGCATTTCTTTAGAAGTGATTAAAATCCTACTAATAGTTCCATCGTATCCCATCTCATACAACAAATATTACTGGAGTATAGTTCTCACAACGGATCTCGGCCGTCGTGAAATTAACCGTTTCGATGCGCAATGGAGCTTTTTCAAACTAAATTGTCTTTGCGCATCACAAACGGCTAACTTCACGGAAGCCTAGATCCGCTGTGCGTACTATACATATCTATACTAATAACATAAAGAAGAAAGATTTGTATTTTTGTTAGTTACAAATAAACTCAAATACTACTGGTCCGATTTCAAAAATTCTTTCGCCATTAGAATGCTACATTATCCCAGTGTAATTATGACTACCCGTGCGAAATCAGGAAAAGCCGCTAGTATTTTATTAATACTAAAGTTACCGCTTGGTTGCCAAGCGTACGGCCCACTTGATGGTAAGCTGTTACAGTAGCTTATCTACGCTTGCAACATCCGAGATCCTTGCGCGTTGCCACCCCAAGAATTAGAATTAGATCGCTGATCCTGGTTATTAGTATAACTACCTGGTTATAAGGCGGTGGCGGTGGGGGCGGGCTGGCAGATGAGAGACTACTCCTCGGTGATAAGGAAGGCTGAGACGGCGAACTGCTGGCTCCAGGAGTCACGCTGTCTGCGTTGAAACTGGTACCTCGCAGTAACCTTTAACATACACGAATACTTCAATCTTATATCGGCTTACTAATTATTGTTTTTTTACATAAATGTATATCAAAACAGGCGGGATTCAAACCCCCCCCGGGTCTTTACCCTGCAACACCATGACCTGTAGGCCAGCGAATCAAAATCATGGATCATGGATGCTTTAATATACTACTCATAGAAAAGAGTTCCATCAATAAATGTTTAAAAATACTTAGTCTTGTTGTTATTCTTGTTCATGTGCTGCATTACCCATTTAAAATTACTTAACTCATAACTTTTACCCCCAGAGCGGCTGTTATGTAATTCAGTTGCAATCGATTTCACAATTTCAAACAAAAACTGTCATATTTTGTATTGACAGCTTATTGAGATGTTGCTGATTCAGATTGCAACTGAGTTACGAAACAGCCCTGGGGCCCAACCATGAACTCTTTTATACCATGACATGATTGTCTAATTGATGTCATGGTACAAAATTTTTTGACAATTTAGTTTAGGTCTTCATTTGAATCGCTATAAGAGTTCATGGTTGGGCACCTGCTGGAACCACGTAAACGCCGCGGACATAAGCTATCTCTGGACTAACCTTTCGACTCGCCGATGCAGATCCACCATATCAATAGGCTTATCCGCTTGAAAGGACGACGCAATCTGCGGCCCGCCGTATATATCCGTAAAGCTGATCCCAGAACTAAGGGAGCCCTTACTACTCGCTGTGGAAAGCGACCCAAGACTCGAACTACTCGACACAGATAACGTACTGGCTGACAAGGTCTTCAGCTGCCCTTCCAACGTTGTCATAGAAGTTAAAGACTCTTTCAACTGCTGCAGAAGTAACTGCTTTTCCTCATGCAGTCTTAAGCGATCAGCTATACACTTATTGGACATTTCAAAAGCGTTCTTCAAATCCTGCTCGAGTTTCTTACACTCCGTCTGGATCTCTGTCATCTCTTGCTTCGATCTCGTCCGGGGAGTTATACTCCTAAGCTCTCGCAATAACTGTTCTTTCTCCTGAAATAGCAGTAGTCTGTCCTTGTCTGACTCGGCTTGCCCGGGTTGGACCTTGTCTTCTAAATCAGCTAGCTGCTGTTGTATTTGCTGTATTCGTTTTCTAGCTTCGTCGTATTGGAGGCGAACCCGCGCCATTTCTGCTAGCCTGGTCCCGATTGGCACTAGATCTGCGCAGAGGTCGGTTTGAGACGCTGTGGACAGTTTTTCCTGGGGTAGGGTTAAGGTGGAAAGATCAGGTGAAGCATCTCCCAATTGCAGTCTTGTCAGGTCGTCTTTTAGCTTGGCTAGTGATTGCATGAGGTCTGCACGTTCTTTCTCCCCTGAAGTGAGAGATTTCTGGATGTTCTTGAGCTCCGTCATGATGGCTTGCGCTTCTGTGATGTTGTAGCAGCCTTGTTGAGCGCTCAGCTTTTGCTCGACCCTGAAACAAGGAGTGAATAATTATATAAGTCGTGATCGGATCACAATACAGTAAATTTAATTTATTTGTTTAAACTTACAGTAATTTTTGTTTAGTATTCCATTATTGCATTTTGAGGAGCTATTCTGCTCATCTCGCTGAAGATCCTCATCAGATCTTTACCAATTTTTTAATGAGACATATTAATGTTACTGCATTTCAAATAAAAAACAATGTCGAAATCTGATCTCATGGCGGAGATATCCAGATATCCCTTTTTGACCCTTTTTGGAGGAAGTAGAACGGAAGTACGTCGGGGATTTTTGATTGGGGGTTGGGGGGGCAATCATTTTTGATGACCAATCAAAAACCCCCGACGACAAAAGAAATATACAAAGTCATAGAACCTGTATACCAAGTTTCAACCAAATCTGTTGAAATGCAACCTGCAGGCGAGAACAGACTGACTGACAGACGGACCAAAGCATTTTTGGACAATCTCGATACGCTCGGTCAATAAATGCAACACTCACTCTGCCAAGGTGTCGACCCCTCGCCTCGCGCTCGCGACCTCCGCCCGCGCCTGCCTCAGCTCCTTCCGGAGCGTGGCGACGCGGCCGCGCGCCTGCGTAACCTCCGACCGCAGCATGTCGGGGTCGTGGCGTGAGCTCGTCGACGTCGTCGTCATAGACGTCGTTGACGAGCATACTGCGAAAGGGAGGAATAATTAATTAATTTATATCTTTCGGTGGCACTGCATCTGAGTCAGGCGTAGTGGTGATTTTTTTGTCACTTGCTGCAAAAAAAAGAGTTCAGACTCCAAACAGACTACCTGCCTAATGAGCCGACTGTGAGGGTTGTGGAAGAACGATGGATCCGGCTGGCACAAGATCGCCAAGAGTGGCGTGATAGACCTTTATTCAGCAGTGGGTGTTACCGGCTGATTAGATAGATTGACTGCAAACTAAAAAAAAATGTTTCGATAGATTGTGGTGATGTGAGGAGATCGAGTTATTGACACGTTTTTTATGATTTATTCAAAAAGTACTGAACCAATTTCAATAATACGTATATGGGATTATCTCTGATATATTACCAATCAATTAAAATAAGAATCATCCAAATCGATTCATAATTGGCGGCGAAATCGCGTAAAAATAAAAAAATAAAATATTTTTTTTTTAAAGTCGGTTTATTATTTGAAACTAGGCGCAAGTAAGTTTGTATAAGTTAGTGGGTAATTCTGGTGATGGGGTTAATAGGCAGCCTGATAACTTTTTTGCTCAAAGCGCGGAAGCGCTCAGTTCAAACTGCCACAGGCGGTCACCCATCCAAATGGTGACTACGCGGAACAATTTAGCCAGACGTTACGAGTGCTTCTAGTACACGCACCATAAAAATTTATTCAAACAAAACTAGTTCTATTAATAAACAGGGGCTTTGTCATAAAACGAAAACCAAAACTGTTTTAAAATGCAAATATAACATATAATTTTCAACCGACATTTGCATAAATACTATTTACATGGTATGTACACTATGTATTTACAAGTACAATTGCAGTACCACTTGACCACTTATGTATAAGAAAATTAAGTCAACAAACAATGACAGAGCTAATTTTAAAATTGCATCTCGAAGAAATCTTTATTAAATAGTATAAATATAAAAATCTTTATCAAACTATCCGTATAAATCTTCCTCTAGAAACACACTATCTATTGATGAAAACCGCATTAAAATCCGTAGCGTATTTTAAAGATCTAAGCATACAGAGAAACAGAGGGCGGGAAGCGATGATTTTTATACCATGTAAAGATATGCGCGAACGAAGTCACAGCCAGAACAGCTAGTTAAAAACCAGAGGTAAAACTTGTTGTAGATAATAAGTATAAGTAACGAGGGTCTACACCAGATTTGCATACCTACTGCTATGTTAACTTGTAGGTACCCTATAGCGTGATCTCTGAGCTTTTGTACCGATTAAAATTTATACTCTGGCGTAGCTGCATGTTAAATACTCATAGAGTAACTAGTTTGTACGAGTTATCCGTACCGTTTTACATTTTAATGTTATAGTATTTCAATTAGGCATGCATTCTAAATTGTGTATAACTCAATATTTCTAGAAACTAAGAATATATCAAACGAACTAGCCGAACCGCCCCCCAGCTTCACACGGGTGTTAAGCACCCGTGCGGAGGACCCCGGGGAGGGTCGCTAGTAATAAATCAAACCTATGTTACTCAGGGATTTTAATGCATTTAAATGGTGAAAGATTTTTTGAAATTGGACCAGGAGGGCGATTCTCGTGAATGGTCACATGTGATATATATCGTCAAAATTGTAAATAATTTCTATACATTTTTGAAAGTTTTGACTATATATATATCAATGTGACCATTTATTTATGGCACGAGAATCGCCCTCCTGTAGTTTTTGAGTATCTTCTCTCTTTATAGTATTAGTTAGTATAGATATAGACAGGTTAGGTACTCTAAAACCGCGAAGTCGGTGAATGATGATGCTGATGAAGGCTGATCGGTCTTCATGGCGCTTTGGGGAAGACCATTGTTAGTGGAGGTATATAAGCTGTTGTGTTAATAATGATCAAATAAATTATACTCACGACTAGTCCGGGAGGCAGCAAGTGTTGACAAAGCATTATTTAAATGCTTATATTCATCTTGAGCTAAGCAATACCGCTGTTTCTTCACATCGTACATCTCCTTCTTTGCCTGGGGACAAACATAATACGGAGGATTAAAAAAAGTCGAAAACGATACTGTTTATTTATTCATTTCGTCAGGCAATTTTTAGTCTTTGAAACGATCTGCCGGGCAGCAAACGCGCCGTAGAAATCTGTTTTTTCTTTCTTTCCAATTTTAAATGTAATTTTTTCAACAGGTAAAGAAAACTGTTTACACTGTCTATATTGCTCATGCTTGTCGGATTGATTTTACTAAATATTATGGTGTCTGTACTGTTTAGAACACACTGTGACTTAGATTTTTGGAATTGGTAGAACGGAGCAAATGTTTACCCGTTATAGTAAAAATAATAATGGGTAGAAAAATTGTGGGTTGAACGGGTACTCGACCTAAAGAGAAAAACACAGAAAACAAACGACGAATCAAAATTAGCTAGATTGTTTTTGGTAGATCCTAAGGTTGTGCAAGTATAAGTATTTAATAAATAATTAATTAACATTACAAATAAAGCAACAAATAATTTAAAAATAACTTTGTGAATAACTGGATCCTTGATTGAATAATAAAAATAAACAAAACGAAATGGCTCTTAAATAGTTTAATCATCACATAATTAAAGTATTAATCAAGAAGCCTAAGCTGATACAATCTGTTGTTTTTATAAGCTGACCATAAATAAAGATATCACCAATTGATGACGATATCTCGCATAAAGGACAATAGCCATATTTGACCTTAAAATAAGCCATCGAACAACATAAAATATTTTAGTTTTGGTAAGTCTATAAAAAAAATGGTTATAGAATTTCAACAGTCTTCTTGAACTAAGGAATGAGGTTATTAGTAGGTAAGTACCTACTTTTTTGTTTTAAATTATAAAAGTTGGCAATTGTTCAAAAAATGTAGGCGCCTCTTAGAATTTACAGCAAGCAGTATCATCAGCAGTAAAAATCACATAAAACCATGGTGCTATATCAAACAATAATTCCAACAGCTCTACCAATATTTATGCTATCGTAAAAATTTCGATTTATGTTATCGTGATAATTTCCACTAAACTAAATACCTACCAAACTGTTTATAAAAACATATTTCAAATGGTTCAGTTATTCACCTCATAAAATACTTATCACGAATAGGTATTTCAATTCATTTAAAGAAGTAGGTAAATGTGAAATTGTTTAGTAATATCGATGTCTTCTAGATATTATTAAAATTTATGGATGGCGAAGACATTCAAGTTTGGTCAAAACTAATGGTAATAACACTCAATCAGGCAGGTCACCGTGTTTCACATGCTAGTACGAAATTCATCAAGTCTCAAAACAGAATTAACGAGTCATTAGAGCAAAATTCCACAGCCATTTTTTGCCATGACCATTAATATACAGAATTATGTTGGGCAATGACTTTTTGCTTCGGAATCCATGTAAAAAAGCGACTACCTACGTACGAGTACATTGCCGTCGTATCTTGCTCCGTCAGAAATTATAATTTTAATATCGCATTGTTTTTCCTATTTGGACACAAGATATTTTTATAAAGTAGTTAAGAATAACAATAAAAAAATTACAGAAAAAAGCCTCAAAGATCCGGTGTGTCTGTAAGCTTGCTGCAAACGGCTCCATGTGTGCGGAGGACATTGCGGAAACGTCCCGTTTCTACTCAACACCTGCGTGGCCACGTAACCTTGGCCCTCATAGTACGCCACTTCAGACACCGGCACTAAGCGCACTTCCGCAGAACGAATCTCGCGTACCGACAGAATGTTCTCATAGATCGCCTCATCTTCCAGGTTCTGGCCTTCGGGGCACAGACGATAACCGAATTCGCGACTGATCTCGTCGAGATTGGCATACTCGGGACGCTTGCGGAGCTCGTCCAGGTTTTGGTACTGAGGCTCGTCGCGGACGCGGAGACCGGCCGGACGTGCGGACGAAGGGTCTACGCGAACCCCGTACTCAGGTTCGCGCACCATCCTCGCGAGTTGCCGGGTTCCCGAGGGAACGCAGCCTCGGCAGTGCGAGTGGGCGCCGGCGGAGGCGGCTCGCGCGCGGAACGTCGGCTTCATCTCGGCTTCAGGGGGAGGCGGTTGGGACCACATCGTGAGCGCCCGCCGCAACGGACACATCTTAACCCCCAAAAGGGCGCGCGTCGACTGACGCGGGCGCGCGGTGCTCGGATGGCGCGCGGCGGAATGCGCCCGCGGCGCCGAAAGAATGCAATCTCGGGCGCATTTCGGAGGTCGATCTCTCCGCAGGCCGCGCCGGGGTCCGGGCGCTCCCGCCTCCCGGGCTCCGGCCATCTGTCGTAATAAGTTCGTCGAATCGAACCGCGCGGCCCGCCGAGGTGTCGCCGCGGACCGATGGACGCTAACGGGCCCCGTGACCTCATCCTCGTCTCCTGCACGCGAAATCATTCATTTTATTTTGAAATCTTCGTTGCATGTTCCGGGTAAATGTAATTGATAACAATGCAACAATGCATCTATTGTTGTTTAGTTCGTTAGCGAGGCGACAGTAAACAATTGCTGTAATCATTGTAATCGGAGTGAGGAGTAGCTGGCTGGCGGCGGCAGCGTCGGGGAATGCAAAAAGCTGATAATTTCCCATGTGGCGGCGTCCATGCGGTCACGCGCCTCGGGTAGTTAGCGCGCGATTTTCTCAGATTTTCCACGTAATCAATTTACGTAGTTCGAGCGAGGAATGCGCGAGCGCGGGGAGGATAAACGCGGCGCAGGTAGAGGCGCGTTTTTGTTCCGGAATTTCATTACCCATTTGCAATCCTGCTCCGGCTGGCCTTTCGTAAACCATCGCTATTGCTTTTAAGAAACGAAATTCAAATTAGTTTTATTCAATAAAATCACTAAGCTCACTTTAGGTAAATTTACGTCAGTTCTGAGCATGCTTTGGTACTAAGTACTGAGCGAATTCACAAGACGAGTTAAGTCTTAGGAGTTAGGTCTACGCTAGGAATCTAGAGATATTCTGGCTACTCTTGAAGCTAAGAGAATTCACGAGCGTTATGGGTTTTGAACCAGACAGTGCCATCGAAAGAATTGCATTCTTCTAACAACTCAGAGGAAAATGTCTTTGTGAAACATGAACAAAAGCGTACGAACGTTTGTTATACTTATCTTATACTTACCTACATGATTGTTCTTTAATAATTTGTTACTTTGATTGTTTTTTCTAAAGTGGGTTTCAATAAATGTATTTTCTTTCTTTCTTTCTTTCTTTACGTTTAATTCGACAATAAACTTTTAGCATTATTTTAACCAGTCAATTAATAAGTAGGGAAGTTAGGTACTTAGGTTAAATGAAACTAAAACGTACGAAATGAGCCATAATGAAAATGAATTGCTGTGCATTAGTCTCGCTAAAACTCGAGAACGGCTGGACCGATTTGGCTGATTTTGGTCTTGAAATAGTTCTAAAAGTTCAGGGAAGGTTTAAACAGTGAGAAAATATGGATAAATAACGCAAGTAAAACAGCGCCGGTCAGCTAGCTTAATTCATAAGACTCAACGTCAACGATTTGACGGCTCACAGACAGGTAATTTGGCACATTGCCTACATTCCTCCGTGAGATATGTGCGGCTAATAGCACCATGTGCTTTTAGGGTAACGCAGCCAACTGGGAAGTACCCACGCTTTAATGTGCCATTTCTAATTTTATACGTACAGAAATAAGTTAGGTTATTTAAGAGTAGTAGAGCTCTGTGATAGAGCTCGTCCGGGGAAGTACTACCAATTTCTGCCGCCAAGCAGAATTGCTGTGTTCCCGTTCGAAGTGATTGGTGTCCGGTGAATTACAAGGACATGAGAGATTAGGTCCACGTCTTAGGGTGGCAACTGGCAAGGTGTAAGTGATATCTCTGATATTGCGAGCGTATAATATAGGCTACGGTCACCGCTTACCAAGTTACCATCAAGTGGGCCGCTTTAGAAGGTAGTATAAAAAAATATGCTGGATGACAGCCATAGTCCAGTTGAGGCACAGAATGTACTGCCTTCTTTGATACCTTTTTTTCATGATTACTAGATAAGTATAGTTCTCACAACGGATCTCGGCCGTCGTGAAATTAGCCGTTTCGATGCGCAATGGAGCTTTTTCAAACTAAATTGTCTTTGCGCATCACAAACGGCTAACTTCACGGAAGCCTAGATCCGCTGTGCGAACTATAAGTAGGTACTCTTTTTATCGTGATTCAAAGCGGAGTGTATTGCATTAATAAACCAATGACATTAAGAATAGTTTGTTTATATTCTCGAAGTAATAAACATTCAAAATTCACGGAATTCATAACCGCATGTCCAACACACTCTTGCCCGGTTAATTTCTAACAAACATCGGTAAAAAATCAGGTAATAACCAAAATAGCCCAAGCAATGTGGCCGCAATATACTTCAAACTATTACCAGAACTGTGGCATTAGTATAAACTGTTTGTAGATCTGTGGTTCAGTTAGTAGTAACTGTCGTTTAATCTGTGAATTGCTCGCATGAAGATGTAATTTTGATTTAAAAGTATTCTGGCCTGGTTTCGGAGAAATTGTTGTGGAATTACGCGATTGTTGCATTCCACAGTAACTAAACAAAACTATGTATTAACTTACAACCCAATTCAGAAAAGTTTTTATTTTCTGTTACAAGAAAATAAATGGTGAAAATGTTTATAATATTTTCTTAGAGCCGGAATTTTTGAGTTTGCCGTGGGGGTTTCTTGAAAGCATCTGCCTCCCCCAGACCGGTTTTCCCCGACTCACTCTTCTATCTCTCTCTCCTTTTCACTCTTGCCTCTATACCGCCTTCTCCCTCCCACTTGAAGCTACGAAACTAAATTTTATATTTTTTTATTCCCATTGCCTATCTGTAAACGACCGACACAGTCCAAGTTTCTCTCTCTAAAAACAGTAGAAGTACTTTTGCTTGTAATTTATGTCCTAATAAATAACGTTAGACTACTGTACTATAACGTTTATAGTCTCGTAATAAATATATCAGTATTTATAACATGAAGTTAAAAAAATTAAGTAGGCAGGTATATTACTTAGGTACCTTATGATTCTGGAATACCTACGTCCAATCACATTGTTTTGATTAGACGATTAGTATGTATGTAGTTAGGTTAAGTTATTTTATTTATTACTAGATCACCCGGCACGGTTTCACTCGCGTTATTTTTTTGGCATTTTTTTCATATTTAGGTACTCACCGTTTAAACCTTCCCTGGACTCGTCCAACCATTTCAAGACCAAAATTAGCCAAATCGGTCCAGCAGTTGTCGAGTTTTAGCGAGCGTAACGCACAGCAATTCATTTTTATATATAAGAAGATTATTTATTTATTTATTTATTTAATTTTTTATGGAAAACCAACCTATTATTTAGCCATTACTGGTCTATAAAAATTGTATTGTATTTTTCATAACTTATTCAATACAGCGCATCATCTATTCCAATTTCAAAAAGTTCTTTCTTCGAAGCAGCTTCGAGTTGAACAATTCCAAATTCGTAAACTTTTTTCTTTGCGGCCAGCACGCAACCAATCATAGAGTAGATTTAAAACAAAGGCCCCGAAGGTCGTGCTAGATAATGTCTGCCCGTAACCGAAATTCAACCTGCTTGGATATTTTGTTTTTTTATTGCTTTCGTTCGGTCGGGGGCCGGGGGCTTGGATGCGATTAAAATTCCTGAGATGCCTCACGCCCGCCTTCCCTGGGACACAGATGGGCCAACAGTTACTGGTGCAGCGCTGGGATGACCATAGAGCGGACAACACGACAACATGGACAACATGGATTTATCGACATTTTATTTTTGCTTTAAAAATCAAGTAAATCAGAATTTGAATAAATTAGTGTAGAAGGAAAACGCTGCGGATTTAGTTGATTATGTGACCATATAGAAACGCAAAGCGTTAGTCGAACAATACCGAGAGATTTCAATACCGCGACTTTTTTTTGGTTGGTGGCAACCCTATGAGCCTGACGTAAAAATCAGCTGCTCCTATTTAATTTAGTTTAATTTTAAAAAATAAAGTGAAATAATACTTTAGAAAACTGTCTGAATAGTACAGAAACATGAAAAGAGAAAACAATATACCGAGAGATTCTTAGAACAGATTACAGAAACAAGAAAAGAGAAGAAAATACTTTTGTAGTCGACGCTAAGATAGTCAGTGAAAAAGCTTCATCATCTGCAGAACCTAAATGACAGACTGAATTATGAAACAGGTCATAAAATAGAAAATGAAACAACTCTCAGCGTTGTAAAGGCGTGGTCATGGCCCGTCGAGAGCAATCCCGCGAGCCGAGCCCACAACACCATTACCATATTACCTACAGAAATGATTACCATTACAACATAATACGACGGAATAGCGTAGGGATAGAAACTCTGATAATAGAGCATTGACTAAGAACTCTAAAACAAAAATCTTTCAACTTTCAGCATCAAATTAATAATAACACTACGTCCGCTCAAAGAAAACACACTAAAATTAATTAAAACTAATTCATTTTCATTTACAGCAGCATAATCGACACCTACAAATCGGTTTGAAATAAAAAAAAATCATGTATTATTTTTAATTTTTTGGAAAACAAAACTATAGTTAGTTACCTACTTAGAAAAAAAAATTATAAAAAAAAAAATATGTACACACATTACCTACACTACAAAATACACATGAAACAGTTGTACTTATATTAAATAAAAAAATATAATTTAAATTCCTGCATGAATATTCCTATAGAAGAAACGATCTACAGGAGGAACTTAAATATCACTATAGCATGTTCTTAGAAGGCGGTGACTATAATAGCACACAGTCTGTGGAACCATGCGACGGGGTTTGAACCAGCGCCTCGCGATCAGAAGTCGGGGTTTCGCAGAACGCGCCATCTGGCGTTATCAAGAAGCGTCGAAAATAAGGCTTTGATTACACAAATAAGAATTGGATGATAAACAAGTTATAGAACATTCTACTTTTGCGGACGATAATTTAATAACTTAACTACTTAAGGTGGATTCGACCTCAGCTTATACACTAAAAATACGCTGAAACTAAGGGTTAAAAAATCACTACATTTGCCTCTAGTGTTAAATGAGGAGAACTAAAATCTGACCAAACAAAATACCAGTCAATAACCTAGTCAATATTCAAAACATGTGCTATACTTACATTAAGTAAACTTTGAGTATAGGTACTAGCGTAACAACAAGCGATTATCCTCCGAGAGAAAAAGAAAATGAACAAAAAGTTGTAAGAAAGAGAATAATATGACAGAGACGGGCCGAGAGGGCGCACGAAACTCGCATTTTGACGTTTTCTTTTTTTTTAACGCTCATATTCTTATTATTGGGCCCGACCAAACCGCTCCCGGTGTTACGGGCGAGGAATGCGCCATAGATTTACCTGCGCGCAGACTGGGCATATTTATTGTTTATTATTTACTTACAAAAAATAATTTACAAAAGTACTTTAAAGTTTTATATTTTTAAACTTTGATACTATAAAATACATCGAAGTACTTTTTTTGTTAGCAGTTTTATTTACTTGCTATTTTGTACGTTGTAGGAGACTTAAATAATCAAAGGTGTTTGTCATAGGTAACATACACCCCATATAAATTTAAATTATTAATTTTGACTGTTAAAAGTTATAACATCATGTATGTTGTAACTTTTAAGAGCACAATATAGGAATACATATTTTATTTTTATTTATTCTAGTGGTATACTATATAGTGGTATATTCAACTGGTCTATACAAAGCTGTACTAACTCAAACATACTAATGACAGTCGTTTCAGTTCACTATAATATATAAAAAATTCATTCCACGTTACGCCTCTTATTATCAATTCCATAAATATTTTTATAGCAATCAACCTATCAGTTTGAAACGCTAATAATCCACACAGCAAGTTGTTGTATAGCTACGTATTCTAAACTTTCAGAAATTACGTTCATTGTTGCTTTTGCAATAAAGAAGCATTAAGAAAAAATCTTAAATGCAGTCTATTTTTAATGCCGACAAAATCTATAAAAGTGCTTACATTACTATCTCACGGTAGCGTTTTGTACAGAAAAAATTACGGCCAGTCAAAGACATTAAGAATAATCTGTTAATATGTTCGAAGCGGGCAGTGTGCAACTTTAGATTGAATTTAAGACGTGTTTATGTTCGCTTTTAAGTGTATAAAATTTACAAGTATGTCGCTACACTGCAAAAATCCAATTAATCCCTACTCGTATGATAAAACCAATTTGCCCAGGATACATAAATTGTCATCCGCCTCGAATGCGCGTACGTTTATGGGAATCAATTAAACTCTCATGCAAGTTGCATGCAACAGCAGAAAACGATTATAAACTTTTTTTAAACAAGCTTCTACTGGATCAGATCAGCTTGATTGTATCTAAAATTCGAAATCATGTATTTTGACCCAAACCACAATAACAAAAACACAACCAACATTGACATACATAGGCCAGTCAGACCCCAACTAAGGATTCAATGTGGATATCAGAAACTAAGAGTACGATGGTACCTCATACATTTGAAACGGATCATGCAAACATTTTGTCTCGCAACCTTTTGCTTCAAAACCGAGTAGATTAATATCCAATTACAATTTACAAATGCAAATAAAATCTTAAATGAATCTTTGTAAAAATTTACATCATAGTAGAGTACAAACAGAATACAGCGGCCTTCATAAAATCTTTGGAATGTGCTGGAAAAAATAAACAAGCGATCACCCTCGTGAGAAATGGTGGTAAAAAACATAAAGGATCCCTTTTGTCGTGGATGGGAATCGTGAGTTCTTGGAATTCGCGTGCCATACATATAACGCACAAACTATGCTTGGCGTTTCAAGGAATAGACAGTACGTTGTGGCAATGGCATGAACCTATCCATTTGTTATGGGCTACAAAAACTTGACTTGGATTTTCTGTAGACTCATTTTTGTTATGGACAGAGCTTTGAGTATTTGACAAACTCGATGAAAGAATATTATTCTAAATAATATCAAACCTAACCTACGCATTACGAATGTGTCAAAAAGTTAACGTTATGATTGGCCTCAAAACTTGGTTTCTAAAAACCTTATGGAAACTAGTGGTTTCGAGATTTTTATGATATCATGGTAAAGTATAATAACAAATGTAAGCAATCAATTTACGTATCTATGTTATGGTTTCAATATCATCTTACAATCTTTAAGTTATTTTCTTACTAATAACACTGTTATTTCGAAGAGGTTAAGATACTCAATTATTCTTGTGGATAATTTCTTCGCTTCGTCTATCTCGATAGGATGGAATCTATTCTTCATAAAATCACGTAGGCACTCGTCTACTTAGGGTTGCTTAATGCGTAGCCCGAGGCGCAACATTACGCTGTCTTCATTGCTAGCGTGTAGTCTTAGCATGATTTACAGCTCACCCCAAGCGCTGTTATCTATCATTCTAGGATCTAGGTAAATGCCTTTTGAATTTCTTATTAATATTCTGTTGTACGCCTTTTTGTTGAAATTGCTGATGAACAGATAGCCCGCTTCAATGTCTGTTGCTATGGATATATCAAGAAAATCTTCAGTCTTTGAAGCATGAACATAAAGAAAGACGAGAGCGTTAATTTTAAGAATGCAGATCGATTTTACATTGGAATTACACTGTTTTTATATATTTCAAAAATATTTTTCAACATCACCTTATTTAATCGTCATGCTTATTAAAACAGCTCCTAACTTACAGAACCAAAATATGTAAGTACATAATAATTTCTCTAAAAGATAAAATCCCATAAATCATCACAATAAGATACAAGTAATATCATAGTGATATTTCATATATTAAATGTTAATTTAATAAACTCAACAGGCCACGTCGTCATAGTCTCAAACCCAGTAATGGATACTAATTTTGTGTCCATTCTCTTGAATACCAACTCAAATATCTAAGGAATGTCGCGCCCACTCCCATTCATTACCAAAAGGGGTTAGAGTACATAATTTAATCTGTGGTTAAAGTGAATTACATTCACAATATAGCACCTGTTTTGCACCAAATGGTTTAAACGATTCTAATAATTCACACCATGTTTGGTTTGAACAATCGAGTAACCTACCCTTGATAGGTAAGGTATAGCAAAACTAGATAGCGAATCTAAATTACACGTTGAGGCATTATTTGGAGAAATCGGATAAACAGATTAGAATAGAATTTTAGATTCCAAAAAATAAGATTGTGTTCTTAGTTTTTTGGATAGTAATTAGTGAATCATCTGCATCTGATCTGACCTATAAATAAGACCAATTCTTAATTTAATGATACAGCGGTGCTGGTAAAATACCTCAAGCTTATTACAGCTAAGATGGAATCCATGAAGGAAAAACCATACCACTCTCAGGCATTCGTTCGAATTCAACAAAAAGACCCAGAAATCCAATTGCAAAGGTTCAAGTGCCCACGCACGCACCTAACTAAACAGAACACGAACGCATACAACCGTCGATATAGCTAACAGCGTGAGCACACATAATTGCAGTCCGGCAAGGTCCATGGTGAGGTCGTATGAAATGCGCACGCGACCCTTTGCAAAACAATCTCAGGTTACTTACGGGCTACGGCACAGAGGCGGAGGAATTTTTAAAACACACACCAGCTCGCAATCCGGCATTCACAACTATAGGAACACATACAGGGACGTGCTTCGCGATTCAAGTCGAAAACAGCGCACACACGCAAAGTTTGGAAGTACAATCTTGTGTAAACTCGCAACATCCGATGTACACACACATGTGCGTGTTGCAAAGGATTGGAGGCTCGGCTCGTGTGTACATAACGTAGGAGATTGCGGGACTCGATCGGACCAATACGTGATAGATTGAATAAAAGCGATGCATTTTTGCATAAACACACAAGAAATCATTATTCAAAGCGATATTGATTTTAGCTACATTCTTGTAGTAGTGGTAGAATTTTCAAAGTAAACTCAGAACACTAAAAACTACACCAATATATTATGATATTTCATCATCATATATATTTGCCAATAGACGTCTACTGCTAGACATAGGCCTCTCCCCAAAGACTGCGATGAGACAACCGATCTTGAGCCTTCACCATCATCCACCGACTTCTAAGTTTATCGGCATATTGGTCAGTGATCAGCAACTACTTGTGGCAACCAACAGCATGAATGCGATATGATTATTTGTAATAATATTTTGTCTTGCCCATGTTCATTTTAGGACCCGCCCCGCCCCGGTATTGAGGGAAATAAAATTTCAAGTCGTGATTAAATACAGAAAGGTTTTGACTTCAATCCCGAGAATCCTGATTGGAATTCCTGATTGTCCTTAAACCCTTTCTGAGAACCTGGATCGACTACAATATGTTCAAGTTCTACACTCACCTTGAGTTTAGACTAAACGAACCAAGAACTAGGAGAAAGAACAGATCTACCTACTGCTTCCAAACGAAAAATTAGGAGTTCTTGGGCTTTTGAGCAGATGTTTCGTTTATTTGCATAGGTACAACTTTTTATGAATGCTCCAGGCAACTGTTTGAAGGCTCGTCCGCCGTTTGAGCACGAAATGTACCCTAGGCATCTGTTTGCAAGCGTGTGCGCCCTTACATCAAGCATACAAGCGTACACGCAATTTAAAGAGTGAATACGTTCGTTTGGTTTAAGTTAGAGAATACGATATTGCATAAAATTTCGACTTCTTAAAACTTTCCAAGAAATTTTGAGAAGGACCATATCCTGAATTTCCATAAAGTACCAGAGGCGTGGTGACACGTCCAGACGTGGTTTACGACAGGGTACTGGGAACAATAGGGCACGCGCGGAGGTCGTTCGAGGGTCGAGGCCACAGCCTTCCACGTCCTTCATGCCAGTTGCTAGGCTGTTTTAAAACGACGGATTTGAAATGAGTTTTAAAGCACGCCTTAAAAGTATTGTTTTTAGAATTATTTATGCTCAATACGCGCGCAGCGTCATGCTCGTGGAAAGGGTCGAGGACGACCGTTTACATCCTTCATTTTTGTTGCTATGTTAAATGTTTTATTCGGGAACTTGTTTTTTTTAACAAGCAAGCAGAATGTTTTCAAATAAATTTGGACACGCAACACGCAGCCTTCATCGTCCTTTACTGCTGTTGCTACATCCAAGATTTGAAGACGACTTTAAATTTTAATTTTACCTTTTGCGAAGCAAGAGCTGCCATCAAATGAAAAGAAAAATGAAGTAGCTTTTAACTTTTGAAGAGGAATGACTTATGGAAGATCTTGTGTCACTTTCTGTGAAAGCATTCTTTGGAGCTGACATTAACAAAGTAACATTTAATGCAGTATCGCATGATGCATTAAAACGTGTCTGTAACCCGAGCCTTTTCGAAGCGTCCACAAAAAATGCTGTTCGGATAAAAATGTGACAATGGCCCTCTCCGGGCTGTCATCCGCTTATGATTGAAGCAAGGAAAGTAGCATTCCATTCCCCGATATAACACAGATAGGGTTGGCAGCTGCAGTCTTTTCGTGCTTTATCAGTCAAAATATAATAACTTTACGTGCATATTATGCAAATTCCTTAAAACACCAGGCTAAGATTTTGTAAAACGCGAGTTGGTGTTATATGTATGTATACTAGAAGTAGCTATATTTACTGAAATATTTAGAAGTTAAGTCTTGAAATTTTGATTTTATACTCTTAATAAGGTTTTACTTTAGTTATTTTTAACTTTAACAGTTACAGCTACTAACTCCATGCTGGTTCCTTTGTTAATTTCAGATTTTATCCGGCAACCCTAAACCCAACGAACATATTTAATGAAGTGGAGAATCTCCGAATACGAACTCGTTTTATTTTTACGAGAAGATTTAAGAGGACAATATAAGACAGCTACCGAGTTACGCCGAGATTAGATAGTAGTAAATGGTCCTTTGTATGGCCACATAGATGTTTACTCTGAGTTATGGAGCCTGTATTTTAGAGCTTAGAGTCATTATCTCCATTAGAAATTCCAAGTCCTTTGTAAATTGTTCTAGCATTGTATATTATGGTTTGAACGCTTAGTTTGTTTAGTATAGAATTCTGTTTACATCTCGATGCTACGGAAAATATTTTTAGTACCTACCATGAAATTGAATCAATAAGTTTTGTATGATAACAATGTCATTACACAAAAATGTCAAATTAATCGTATGTCATCGTGACCTTTAGCAGAGCAGGCGCACACGTTTGACAGATGGTGTCATTACCTGAGCGGCAGACTGGTGCGATCAGTAAAAAATAAATTTAAAAAAGTTTGAACGCGTTCTTTCTCCGTAATTATAATGGACCGTGAACACATCAGGTCAAGAGTGTGGTGGTAATGTCAAAGGTTTAAAAATAAGACGTGGAATGTTTATCATATGAATTCCACGTTTTACGACCGGGGTGGGTGAAATTTAATGCCTTCGGTATAAAATTGATGCCGAGTTGTGTATGGCTCTTTATATTCTCGAAACTGAATTTATTGTCTGAGCAGGTAGAAAATTTTACAAAGATATACATATGGCCAAGAATACGTCCATAGCAACCACATTACCTCAAGCTAAAACAACGAAGGCTTCTGGCTTCTAATCTATAGCAACGTTTGCTTGGAGCTACCGTGCGATGGGCGAGGCACAGATAATATATTGAGTCTAGATTCCGACTGGATTATGATATATCTAAGCCTCGCAGACCGCCTTGGTTTGTAAATCTATGTTGCTGTGCAGGCTGTTATTATGACGATATTATGTTCTGGTCGAAGATTTCAGTTTAATAAAAAATTGCCAATGACGATTCCTTATCTTCCTTATCTTGATATAAAATAGCCCTCATGCATTTGATTGACAGCACTATGGAAACACCCTCAATGAACTCAAAAAACTTTCGGTGATATGATTTTCGACTTCTATTAAATTTCATTGCACAAGGGTTTCTATAGGAACTCATTCTGTTGATTCCATAATGCAGTCTCTATAGATACCGAGTACATTATGAACGAGTAATGGCTGTGTTTCAAACTGGGAATTTTCCTTGTCTAATAATAATTCCACAGATAATTGTATTGTTATGAAGGCATTTCTGGAATGTGGTATTACTATTATTCTGTGGTATAAAACGCGTGACCTTACTGACCCGTGTCTCTGTTCACATTTTTATAGATTTACACAATCCGTTTTATAGCGTTTAAAATGACGTATTATCTATGGTATTTTAATAGTGTATTTGTTGACCGATGGTCGGTTTTAGTTTTATCTTTAAAATAACATACAGTCATAAAACACTTATGACCACATTAAGGCTTGGTATTTCTATTATTTAACCTTTAACATAGGAATGGTTTAGTTATATATTTTGCGAGTTGCTAGTTGTACTAAATAAAAATTCAGAATAGCATAAACAATAATTTGTCTTCCCTGGATTGGAAACATTATTGCAAACATGTTAAATTGTACATTTAACATGTTTAGTATCATGAATCATGATGTAGCATAAGTCACAATCACAACTTAAGCCTTCGAAATGAACTGAATTTTAAAACTTCAAATGTGAATACGTTTCGTGACAGACCAAAGTTGTGCTTTTAAAATACCAGCAGGCTTACGATAAAGATATTATATTTGTCCGTTAATGTTATGACCGTTATTTCTTTTTACGATAAATACTCGAGTAACATGACGCTTTTTAAAAAGAAAGCTTGATGAAGCTATCCAAATACTTTAGTAGTTTGTTGTTATTATACCAGAAACAGGCAACGAGGATGAAGTTTAGAGTAAGTTCAAACAAGAGAATTTAAAAAGAATGTAAAAGTTATTAACATCTTACGCAACGACGTAAGTAAGTAAACGCAGAAATAAAATAAGAGAGATATGACTGCTCTGGTCTTTTGCTGTCATCGTTCGTACGGTTTACATGAAGCCTTTTATTTCTTTGTGCGTAGTGATCCCCATTCTACGCATTCCAAATGTATGAGTGTAGATGTATGTGCACGTGTTTTAGTGATCGCGTCAAAAGGATTTAAATGGAATTTAAATATGAAAGCAGATGCTTGAGACGCTGACGTTTTGTACATTGCATTAGACGTAAGATATATTGAACACATTAATTAAACATTCTGGAAGAAATAAAGATTGAGATAATCAAAAGTAATGGTTTACTCCGGATTACTCGAACGCATAGATTATAATCAAATATTTAAATTTCGCTCAGATCGTAAAGAAATTATACTCGGTTTGAGATTAAAATATATTGGTACATGCCGTTGGATCGTCTTATGACAAATGCGTAAAGGTAGACGATTTATATCTGCGTGGTATGTTAATGGATTTAATCAATTCCACTACTGCACTGTATCTGGAATGAAAAATGGTAGAATCGCTTTGCATATTATCTAGATGTATCGCTCCCGACCCGGAGTCGGATGCCCATCTATTATGATATGTATTGAAATGTTGCTTTCCAAGTTATCTACCTCAATGATATATTGTCTAATTTTACTGACATTGACACGAAGCTGATTTCCAAGTTTATACGTATGTTCTTTATGCTTGCAATTCTTATCTCAGTCTTTAGTTCATTGTCATTTAAATTTTCATATTGCAAAGCTTTTGTTTTTCAAATCAAATATACCACTTTAAGTGACTCAACCCAACCTATCATCAAAATCAATGTGCTAAACCTAACATGGAATCAACCATCATCAACCATCGACCTGAAAGCAAAAATCATTTACAGTAGCAGATTATAATTCATTCGAAATGTCTTGTACATGTTGAGTTAAAACGCTTTTAAATAATTTAAATAATTATTACGTACGTGGACGGACGCAGGACCGACCGAGAGGCTACTGTATTGATTACAGGCTTTGCACTGTTGTGACTAATTGTAGGGCGCTATGTGAACGAAATTGTAGCACTAATTATACGCTTGTGTGAGCATCTGAGATGTTAGTGATAATAATGGGCTTGGGCCTTCCACTTTGGTACCAAGTGTAACTACTTTAAGTACACCTCTAATATTATTACTTGGGCTTTACATACTTCTACATATTTTTAAACATAAACCTAGAGAAGACGTACTCGGTGTAAAGATATACTTCTTCGTGTAGATGGTTCCCTATACCTACTTATTAACGACGAGTGAGATAATTTAAACAGATACTTATACTTAGGTATCTCTCAGAATTCAGATATTATCTAGTGTTTTTACAGAAGCAATTACGGCCCTTCGAATAATCATTTTATATCATCATTGACTTTTGTGGTTGACTGTACTTTTACGACAGCAGTTAATGATATTATCATCTTTACGATTTCCGACGGGCAAGCTCGCCAAGCTAATTAGCAACTGCATCAATTTGTGCTCAGCAATGCCATATAATGCATACTAATAGAAGTGTGCACTCTGCACAAGCTATTTTACATTTATGTTATAATGATAAGAACCGTCAGCGTATCAATCATATACCCAACTTATATTATACCTATTGAGTGAGTCAGAATTAACGTCTTTTATTACTACAACTGATGCAGTTTTACAACGCACGTGAGTGCATACGAAAAACTGCAATGACTACAACATCTTATCGGTTAAACGTGACGATAACAAATGATTTTTTATGTGGAATCATCGTCATCGGTGTAGGCTGTTCTGATGAATGTAACTGGAAGTATCAATTATACAAGAGACTAGTGAGGCTTTTATCTTTTGTAATGCAGCGTCTTGTGGGAAGCAAGAGAGATATTTTGAGCAAACGACGAATTTATGTCAATGGCATGAAATCCAGAATATTTAATTATCAATCTGATATCTTAATTTTATAATCTTAATAATATCTTATAAGGGAAAGTTTGGATATTTGTATGTTTGTGCGAGTATCACGCCAGAACGGCTAAACGGATTTTCATGAAATTTGGCACAGCCATAGATTATGGTCTGGAATAGCATATAGGCTACTTTTTATCCCGGGTCTTGTGGGATAAATTACTGTTTTACCGCGGGTAACACCGCGAGGCGCATCTTTACTACAAAACTAATTACAACTGCCAACCAATCCTTCAATTTAATATCCTGAAAATAGCTTGAAAAACAGAATAGCTCATACAGAATTACAAGGCCCATACCATGAACTCATAGCGATTCAAATAAAGACCTAAGCTAAATTGACAAAAAAAATAGTACCATGACATCAATTAGACAATCATCAAGAAACGCTATAGGAGTTCATGGTTGGGCCCCAGGCACCTCAAACACACAAAATCAGGTTAATAACGAACCAATCTAAAATGTTTTTGATGGATTTAACCGTCTGCATTCCGTAACATAAAATTCTTGTTCTATACAAAGTATGTACGTTTCATGTCTCACACATACATACATCGACGTTCAGCACATGTACTTGTGGGCGAGTTGCAACTTTTTGCCGAGCCGTTTTTGCCCGGCGTAACCTGGTGGCAGGATCATAACTATTATTTACGATCGGTTTGTTTCGTTTTAAAAGTGTAATGATGAGTTAGCCGCAGGACCGCATTCTTTGAGGATTTATTTTTGATGCATTGATGTAGAGGTATTTAATTAGAGTTGGGTTAGATTTAGTTTGTATTATGGTATAAAGATCTTCAGTTTTTCATAAAAGTTAATGTCAGAGTAATTAACAAATTATTTAGATACACAATAAAGATAAATACCCACCAACCTACTAACAATGGATTGCACTGCTTATCAGAGAGCTCGATAAAAAATGTAAGAAAGGGTACAACAAGATGTATCATTAATATAAGATACATAAGGTATATAATCAAGATGTATATTTTTGTTTTTACGCCACCGTCCAATAACGAACTCGTCGATCCAGTCCATCCTAAGGTTGTCTGGAAGAGATCGCTCTTAGCGATAAGACCGCCCATTGTAGTTCCGCTACTAGTTTTACTCTTATGTTTTTATTTCTATACGTGTGGTGTGCAATAAAGTGTTTTCTATCTATCTATCTATCAATTAATAGTAGCTAATAATGTAAAAAACGAGTCTGTTTTTATTGCTGTAGTATAATAATCATAGTATTGTAAAAATGCCTTAGACCTTAGACCGTAAGGATGCTCACTTTACAATTTTAAACCCTATAAATTAAGCCAAACAATATAATAATAATAACGTTTATTCACCAAAAAATGTACAATGTACACAATAACAAAAGTAAGAAAATATATAATATAGACAGTACGTAAGTATAGCTTATAAATAAGTAGGAGGTACTTAGGCACAGATAGGTACACGTCCCTAAATATAGACAGGTAGTTAAGTAATAAGGTAGGTGCATATCTTAACGTATAATACTTGTATAACATGCAGAGTCCTTACAAAGCTAATCTAATATCTAGGTTTGGATACGATATCGATCGATCGACGAGGTCGATCTACATGAATATCAAAATGCTGTAAAAAGGAAATAAATAGACGAGAGATAGAAAAAATAGAACGAATAATATACGATAAGACGGAACTGAAAGCTTTAAACAGGACAATGTGTTAAAAGCATTTGCAGAAGATAATAAGAGTTAGTAAATATAAGAACTCTTCTTTAAAAATGCTAGTTATGTTTTTTTTTAAAACAACTGAAGTGGCAACCGAGCGTACGGCTCACAAGATGGTAAGCGGTTACCGCAGCCTATGGACGCTTGCAATACCAGAGGTATCACTCGCGGGTTGCCACCTTGAGGCTAAGATCGAAAGCCTCATGTGCCAGTAATTTCACCGGAAACCATACCCTGCACACCGGAACACAGCAATGCGAGCATTACCGCTTAGCGGCAGAAATAAGAGTATATTCATATTCATATATTTATTCAAATTTTTGGATCACATAAAGGAACTCTTAGTTACGTCAAGTGACATAATTACAAAAAATAAGTAGAAAATTTCAGTAAATTAAAAAATACATTGTAAGTTAGCAGCTGTATAGGGGCTTTGTCAAATAGTTATAAAATAATAGAAATATTCAAATAAAATAGGTATTGCGGCTGTCAAAATGCCTTGTCAGATATGTCTAAACTAAACAAAGATTATGTTGGCTGGCAGCTGTACAGGGGCTTTGTCAAAACTTATAATAATTACCTACCTTATCCTACAATATCATTCCAAGCTTCTGTGTCTGATAAGTAATCATTAATACAGTAGTATGATTTTATGTTAAGATTATTTTTAATATATTTTTTTAATGCATTTATTTCATTTCTAGAATATGTTTCGGCAATTTATTATAAAAACGCACCGCATTGCCAACAAAACTTTTGCTAGATTTCTCCAACCTAAAAGCAGTGTTCACTAACTTGTGTTTATTACGTGTGTTATAATTGTAAATATCACTTTGAAGGGTGATATTTTTGCGTGTGTACATTATGTTCTCATAAACATATATGGTGGTAGTCCTTCCCCGGGCGAGCTCTATCACAGAGAAATCTACTTCTCTTATATAAGGTAATGTCAAAACGGATCTGGTACAAACAAAAATTATATTATTAATTGAATAGCAGAACAATTGCCGGCATTGGAACTAGTTGGGTTCAAGAGAAACTACTTTTAATAACATTTGCTGGTGGTAATAACCGTAATTTACAGAAATACGAGAAAACGGTTGTTTCTGTGACTTGATAATGATATAGGCAGGTAACTTTAAAGTGCTTTGCTTCTTAAAAGGATGTTCCAAAGAATTCTAACTTGCAGCAAGATTAATTCAGAACCTAAGATTTGAGTCTCCAGTGCAAGTAAACAAATGAAATTTAATAATCTCGGGACTTTCTGGTCAAATTTTTTAATAACCAAAAAATGGACCTCGCATTCAGCTTCTAAAACACCCAAAACCAAATCACATAACCCATCCATTTTACCTCATCTATTTTCCAACAAAAAATGAAATTTGGAAGCCGCGGCCACTCCCCTTCATCTGTACCCGCCCCGGGCAGCATCAGGTCGACCTTGGTTCCAGGAACCGGGTCAGCCGTAATAGCCACTCGGTAACCACCAATTACTGAACATCACAATAAAATAACAGATTATACGTATCCCTTCTGTGAGGATAATATCGTGGGGTTTAAATATCTACCAACAAAGGGTTTTTTAATATTTTGATTGGTGCCAGGACGCAAATGATTTGGGAGCTTTTGTTTAAAGTCTTTCATTGACTGAGCGAGCGAAGCGAGCGAAGCGTCTCAGTTTCGAGTTTGGCTAAAAATGCTTTTGGTTGTCAGTTAGTTTGTGTTCTCGCCTACAGGTCGTATTATTCAACCAATCTGGTTGAAACTTGGTATACAGGTTCTATGACTTTATAGAAGTAGATTGTCGTCTGGGATTTTTAATAGGGGGCGTACTTTCTCTCAAAAAGGGTAAAAAGGGGGCTACTGGATATCTCCGTCTAATGTGATTTGATTTCGATGATTTTTTTTTATTTGAAAGGTTAGTATTAACTTTAAGTTTGTCTGATATTTGGTGCAGATCTGATGAGGATCTTCAGCGTGATAAGCAAAATAGTTCCTCAAAATGCAGTATGTTGCTCACTTTCAAAGCTCACTTTATAAGTTTGTGCTTGCGAGGTCTACTGTTCGGAGAACTGCTAGTCATAAAAATATTATTTATGATCAAACTGTTTTTGCCATAAAAAAGATTCAAACTCTATAGCTACCAAATCATTTGTAACTCCAAATTGCACACCGCCAAGCCGTTGCGCATATAAAGTGTTCGGGGTGTGCGCAATTAAATATGTATTAGTGCGGTTACATGCGATCATTTGAATAAATGCAATGCTAAACCTAATTTACACTTAGTTCACAATGCAAACTCAAGAGGACTGACATGAGACACTGCTTTAAGCGTGTTGTTACATTATACCAGTTGTACGTACTTATCACTATTCATTTGTGCAATATTTGTTATAATGAGTAGTAGAGTTCTCTGTGATAGAGCTCGTCCGGGGAAGGACTACCGCCATACCTATTTCTGCCGCCAAGCAGTAATGCTCGCATTGCTGTGTTCCGGTGTGAAGGGTATGGTTTCTGGTGAAATTACTGGCACATGAGGCTTTCGATCTTAGCCTCAAGGTGGCAACCCGCGAGTGATACCTCTGGTATTGCAAGCGTCCATAGGCTGCGGTAACCGCTTACCATCTTGTGGGCCGTACGCTTGGTTGCCACTTCAGTTGTTTAAAAAAAAAAAATAATAAGTTCGTATATTATATTTTGGTTTATTTCAAGTATTTGTATAGCGACCACCGGTGGCATTTTCGTCTGAGCACTTCAGAAGGGTAAGCTTTCGTTAGGTCACAACGGAGACCCTCAACTGTTCTATAAACTCTGTCACTGAATGTGTCTGTGAAAAAAAGAACTTCAAACCAACATAAAAAACTAAAATTTCTGACACAATTATGTCATCGCACTACCGATTAAGATCAAAGAAAGGTGAGGTGACAAGAGGATAATTTACAGTAAATAGAGGTAATGGTGATTGACAGACAAAATGCGTGATGACGAAATAAACGACTTATTGAAACACAAAGGTGACATTATAGAGGTTAAAAGTCAACATGATTAACTTATAACGAAGATATGTATAAAAATAATGTTTGAAATGTTGTATTATAAGATAATACAAAAATACCAAATAATACATAAAACAAGCATCAGTAAATAAAAACAGGCATATAAAAAAATTTGACTACACCAATTGGAATTTGGGATAATTTATAATGAACAAAAAATATTGAATTCACGTACTATTTTTTGATTAAAAGATAATTCTGAAAGGAATCACAAGCTAACTACCATTCATTATGGAAAATCGTGATTGCTGCGTGCGTTTTGGAGTATCTTCACGAATTCCAGAATTCTGTTTCTTACATCGTTTGCATCGTGTAACGAAAGCACAATAAGGTTCTATAACATTTTCAGTTCAGTTTTCGCTTTGAGATTTTTTTTATACAAATTTAATTTTTCGGTGCGATTTCTAGTTGAATTTCAGGATTATTTTCTTAGTATTTTAATATGACCTTTCGAATATCCAGGTCTCGAAAACCTATGGTTATCAGTCAGTCTGACAATAACGCAACGATTTTTTATATTTAGAACATCTTATTTTTATGAGTTTTAGTGAACTTTTTGAAGTTTTTTTGCCAAAGAAAAATCTTGGCAAGTCTTCTCGTTTGAGCAATTTCTTTCACTTTGATTACCAGCACTGCACCTCGTAATTTAATCCATAGCTCTACGTTCTTGCTTCGCAGAACTCACTCGGTTTCACCTGCGGAGCCCTTCCACGAAACGTTTTAACCCTACTACCTATTAGGTAGCCAGGCTACATGTCGATCTTGGATAAAAGGAGGAAAAAACTACAACAAATCTCTACAACTCAGTAGGATACAAACAGAAGGAACATTGGGAATTTCATGACATAACATCTATACTTTGTTGTTGCCTAGAACTGTTGAATTAGTGATAAGAGTACTTTTTTTTTTATACAACTGAAGTGGTAACCAAGCGTACAGCTCACAAGATGGTAAGCGGTTACCGCAGCTTATGGACGCTTGCAAAACCAGAGGTATCATTTGCGGGTTGCCACCTTGAGGCTAAATCGAAAGCCTCATGTGCCAGTAATTTCACCGGAAACCATACCCTTCACACCGGAACACAGCAATGCGAGCATTACTGCTTGGCGGCTGAAATAGGTATGGTGGTAGTTCTTCCCCGGACGAGCTCTATCACAGAGAACTCTACTACTCGTGACTTTGTTAATAATCATTTCATAGGCTTAATTTGTTTCACCATCCCACGGTAATTTTATACTCAAGAGAGTAATGTGGCATGTCTTCAAATCTAAGCACTACCACTACCTACGAGATGATTGAGGGCACGGCCTCATGGTCCAAAGAATGCGTATAAGCTGACAGCTCAGCTACTTTATGAGACATTCCAAGCTGCTGGAAATACCTATTTCACGAGTTACATAATATAAGCGATGCAATTATTCATGCAGTGACAACTTTTGGGAAGTAGTTTCTTCATGGTTTGTTTTTGGTATGCACTCGTGTTAGCACAAATCTTATAAATAAATTTTCATGTCACTGCAAAATTAATATATCCACATTTTTTAAACTTAATCTAGGGTAAAAAGTGTAAAAATCCAACGTTTAAAAAAGACTTAATAGTGTACCTAACGTAGTGAATGTGTAAAACTACTTATAAAGAACACATGAACATAGTGACTTCCCCTTAACAAATAGAGACATTAAGAAAAGTGCCAGTGGACACATTCTTAGCAAATAATATTATTCTATAAAACTAGGTCAACATTAAATTACTCATTAGCTTAAACATAAGGCTAGATCGTAATATTATTAAATACATTGCTAAACTGTATTTAAGAAAAAAAAAAAAAGACTAAAACTACAAGTACATTAAACTTAATCATGACTTGATGCTTATCTCCTTATTCTCAGTACAAGCGTGTCAGTGATGACGTGATGTGTTTCCGAAATAACATATCCTAGAACATATTATTAACCCACATTTTAGGTCTATTTTTTGCAAAACCACATTCTTTGTGATACTCAGGCGTGCGTGACTGGTTTCCAAGAACAGAAATTTGGTGCTTCTGACTTCTGCGAAGGATGAAATGTCGGATAGTTATAAAGTACTTAAATTGGGCGGAAATATCTTTTATATTTGGTAATTTTAACGAAAAATAAACTATAACTAAATTACTTGTAGTTGTATTTGTATTCGACCTACTGAGAATGAATGCTAACAACCTTTTTTATTTATCTACTTAATTTATCAACTTACTTTCTACTTATTTAAACTTCGGCCTATCTCCATGTTGTCATACCCTTTTACAGGGTTCATATGTGAAACTACCACCTATTATATAACAACTGTAAATGAACCAACCATATGAGAGCAATAAATGAATTGAGTATTGAGTATTGAGACAACTTCAACTTCGTAAAGACATTGTCTTTTAGAAAACTATCTTGTAAAGTTGTTAAATCGTTAGATATGCTGTAACAAAGATCATTTTAAACTTCCAAGTGATAAGTTAAGATTATTATGTATATAGTTCAACCATTAACTATTATACATAGTAATCAATCATATCAAACAAAGCAACAGTTGACTCTTGAAATGGAGTTCTAAGCTATTAGACTAGAACTCAAAATCCATAATCAAGTTTCAATCTAGATATAATCATTGCACAAACTGACAAGGCACGTTCAATACGAGGACGCTCAACAAACCATGCATGCGTACTATGTGTGGTCTACATCATTATGTTAAAAGTGACTATATCCTTACATGCTAAGTAATAAAGACGATTATGGCGCAGCTTATTGATAATAGACTTGCGAATTGTTTGCGCATACTTGCACGTCGGCAGTCATGGTGTTGAGGGGCTTCTGTGCCATTACCTACTGTCTTAGGACTACAATGCTTGTAATAACTACATATATAAACTATCTTCAAATCAATCACTGGTAAAAACCAACGCAGGTAAGTAAAGAGTAGTTCTCTGTGATAGAGCTCGTCCGGGGAAGGACTACCACCATACCTATTTCTGCCGCCAAGCAGTAATGCTCGCATTGCTGTGTTCCGGTGTGAAGGGTATGGTTTCCGGTGAAATTACTGGCACATGAGGTTTTCGATCTTAGCCTCAAGGTGGCAACTAGCGAGTGATACTTCTGGTATTGCAAGCGTCCATAGGCTGCGGTAACCGCTTACCATCTTGTGGGCCGTACGCTTGGTTGCCACTTCAGTTGTATAAAAAAAAAAGAAGGTGGAGGCGATTCAGACCCAGCAATGAAGAGACGAGGATCATTTTTCGTTTTCACTATCTTATCTTTTGACGTTGACAGACGTGCTGTTCGATAGTATCTTCAATATTGCAGTAATTGTTATTAAATGTAAATTTTGACTTTTTTTATGTCTTTATGAATTTTTCATAAAAATAATTTCAAAACTAGCGCGAGATAGATAGCGGCTGGTCATGAACTAACAGTACTGCTCAAATATGAAAACCCCGACAGTGAAATCACCAAAACCCAAGACTCTTGGATAATTAGTGTATGAAAATGTTGTTTTACACAATCGCAACACCGGAAAAGCAACGCATACCGACAGTATTAAAACATTTTGAACAGTATATGCTGTGTAAACGGTGAATCATTTCAGTACACACAGATTAACCAGGCGACATCAGGAAATTGGCCTGACCAAGGATTTACGATGTGACACACACTCGGCTCTATTTGAGTAATTTATAAACGCAAACTGTTGATAGTGTATGGTTTTATCTATAGGACTATCTAGGTAGAGAGCGTCTAGCTCGGTTGATATTTGGAACACATAAATAAATTAATTATAACTATATAACTAACTATCCGTTTAGCACCTACTACTAGGCCTCCTCCACACCACTATCTTCGAATGATTTAACATAGTAGGCAAACAGAATAGCGTATGTTTCTGTGTGCTAAATAAAGTTAAACGAAAATACTGTAAGAAGCCACTTTAAGACAGCCTAATTCATGATTAGGAAACCCAAAATGTTAGTAATACAGAACAGCTCACAGGTCATATTTCCTGATCGAGCTCCAACTTTTTATATCTGACAAGATAATTGACATCGTTTAATTTCTGTGTTGTCATAATAAAACAATATATTAAAAACTCACACCGGCATCACAAATATTTTAAAATTTAACACCTGCGCAGTAAGAACAATGTCGTCAAAAGTATTTCGCAGGTATTCGGATAAAAACAAATATTTACTTGTCAAATGCCTGCACAAAATGTGCTAATACGGAGCCGTACTGAGGTAGAATGCACAAAATACCTATGCATCATGCGATGTGAACCTCGAAAATTATCTTAGAATAATCGGGAAAATTAGATTTGAATAAGCTTTTTAACAATTTTTCTTTATAAGCTAGAATCAATAACTGATTGACACGCACCCAAAATTGAATCTTCTACAGACTTGATTACAGGCTCTAGAGGTGTGCAAAGAAAGGAATTCCTTATACCAATAGCAATAGTTTGCGTAAACAAATAATGGAGGTGCCTTTTTTCCAACGCTATCATAATACGTTCTAATATACGCAATTCTTGTAAGTATATTGCGTTATCGCGTTCCAATGCGTGAGTCAATCGATGCCCGATCCGATTCTCGGTAACTCTTCGAATAGAAGTCTGGATTGTGACGCGGCTATTTCTAATTCGTGTTAGAACAGTATTGCCAATGTGGCTGGTGTATTTAGGGTGTTGTCAAGTGCTTCTGTTGGTGTAAGTTTCGTTTCGATTGGGTACTTTTTACCATCAACATCAATGCTCTTTTTGGACTATTCATGGTCAGCCTTCTTATGTTTATTTTATTTCCACTGCCTACCGTCATGCGAGACTGATTGGGTCATTTGGGTCATAACCATGCGTATGTCACTCAATGTGTTGGTGGATGGCACGATGTCTTTTGAATCTTTTTTAAATAAGTACGCCGGTTTCCTCAAGATGTTTTACGTTTGAGAACATTGGCATTACAAAAATATTTTTTCTGATGGAACAAATCCTTTATTGCTCTGGTTTATTGAATTATTATTTTTAATGTTTTAGCTAATTCAAATCTCTACATCTCTTAAAGCTTTAATTTCAGACTAACTGCATATTTATTTATGCACCTCAGTGAAAATATTTTAAAAAATTGTCTTTTAAACTTTACAGTTTAGGATATTCGTTATTATTATTATTTATTCGTTGACTAGTCACTCAGTAACGTAACTATTTATTCTAGAATTTAGATGAGTTAGATGTTAATAGGAAAACGTATTGAATTCAAACAGCTAGAAGGTTTTTGTTGGCATGCTGACTAGGAAGTCAACCACAGAACGCTAATACTCACGGGATGTTAACTAATCGGTACTATCAAAGCTTTCAAAGTGGCGTTAATGTGCCAGGATTCGCCAGGTGTTGCCATTCAATTCAACAACCTGAGGAATTAATCGTTGTTTATGCAAGACTTAGCAAACTAATTGTGAGTTTCTGTGCAGATAAACCTACAAAAAGTTAAATTTGTAAGTATTGCAGATAAACATACGCGACCCACGTTACGAGGTGTCTTCCGTTGGACAAAATGTCTATCTTGGCTGCGAGTAAAGGTCTTGATAAACTAAAAATTACGTTATTATCGAGTTGCTGAATACTAAAAAGTAAATAAACAGTAAGATATGAAGCTAAAATAGCTTATAGATTGCGATAACCTAAACATTCCTCAGTTGACCTTAGCGAGCGAAAACTGACGCAGATAGGAATTTTCTTTGACGTCAAATCAGATTACCGGCAAGTCACCAAGGTTATCAACTATGGCCTAGAACTCAAACTAGATCTAAGATGATCATCATCAGCCAACTAGTCATCTGCTAGATAAAGGTCTTAGGTCAATAATGATCAGTCTGTAAGTAGTTGTAAATTTTGTTTACATCTAGGTTATCAATCAATTGACGTCAATTGGTGTGTAGGTTATCGTCGATCGTCTTCTGGGTCATGATTTATGTTGGTTTTAAGTTACATTCGTGTACCGTCAATCATGAAGAATTCATTATTTTTTTTATAACTTTGCATTTTCTAGAGATGATATCCAGCCATTTACAAACTATCTGTTACCTATCCGGATATTAAGTAAGTACTGTCTGTTCGGAAACCGGATTGCTGGTTTCCTTTTCTTTTCGAGATATAAACGTACATACAGGAAGTCAATTTCACAAATCTCCAAATTGCAGATTTTGATTCCTAATGTAACTTTTGACATAAACTGAAATGCCATCCTCGTCGCCAATTGTGGTATTTTAATTATAAGGCCGTTTGTAGTCATCATGCTATAATAGATAGTAACTATGTTTAGCTAAAAGTATATTAAGAACCTAACAAAAATAATAATTTTATTAAAAAGCTTATATAGGCGCTGCAGCCTGCAAAGTTATATTTTAGATTAGCTGTTGTGTTATACTAAAATGTGTAACTTTTAAAAACAAAAACAAATTAAGGCCGTAATTGATTTAATACGCTTTATTCACTATTAGAACCAACCACACTGGACACGCGGAAATCTAAGGAGACTGGGGGGATTGAACGAGTGAGAAATCGGAAGCCACTCAGATGCGTCCAATATACCACAAAAACAATACATCATCATCATCATGACAGCCTTCTAATGTTCCCACTGCTGGGACACTGGCCTACTCTCAGGCGAGAGTGATTGGGTCTTAATCCACCACGCGGACCCAATGCGGATTGGCGGATGGCACATGTCTTTCGAATTTTTAGTTCTTGGACATGCCGGTTTCCTCACGATGTTTTCCTTCACCGTATGAGAGCACTGGCATTGCGCACATAAATTTTTCGAACAGGAAAATCCATTGGTGCACGACCGGGTTTGAACCCACGACCTTCGGATCGGAAGGCGGGGTCACTACCACTAGACCACCGGTGCTCGGTAAAACAATACATACTCCATAAAAAAACAAAAAGAGAAAATCAAAATCAGTTAAGTAAGCCGCAGCCAACATGCTAACAAGTGGGTTATAGAAAAGGTATTAGCAGAAACACTACTGGTTTAGAAACTGTATTCAGTAAAGTAACCTTTAGTCTCTGCTAAATTAAAAAGGTACACAGTATAAATATAAACGCAACAAACAGCCAATCAGATACCAGCTTGAACTTTTACCCTGTTGTCAAATTTATCGCCTTGTGAAAATGTCTTGGACACACTAACCTCAATAACGTAATATCAAGGCTTTACAGGAGTTTCCGTTTTAAAATACCTGCGTTTACGATTGTGAATTAAAGAAAACGTCTTACTAGCAGTAATTAAGTATTTAGTACACATCGAAGTTAGTGGCCGTAGACTAGACAAGCATTGTTTTTTAGCTGACTGTCCCGTGTACGAACACACCACAAGCAACTGTCAAATACTTGAACTCCCAAGGAAATATCATCTGAGCGTAATATAGAATGTAATATAGCATAATGTTGGTTGGCAAATTAATATAATATTTCGAAGTCTTTCTTTAGTGTTTGTACTAGGGAAGCAATAACTGTAACGTTATTAGACCGCACGAAGGTTTAGTTTTCAATCTGGTTTTGTAAGAGTTGAGTTAGTCTAGCTAGTCTTTTAAAACTTTGCGTTTCTATCCATCCTGCTCATACTCGCGTACTCAATTCAAAACAATACATATCTCTTATCTCTACTATCGGAGCGTCGCATACCAACAGCGCTACAGAATACTAAGCACTTTGTATGCAGTTGGTAGTATCTCCACAGAATATAACATCAGTTTGTATAATGTGCTGGCATAAATAGAGAGTGAGTATGAACAAGCACATAATGGTCTTTTTACTACAATAATTACAGATAGCGCGATCAGCTCATTTTGTTTTTATCACATTTTAATTGCTTGGGGCGTTTTGGGTATATTTTTTTATGATTTGCCTGTTCTGTGAACAAGGCCTTAGCCTCAAGGTGGCAACCCGCGAGTGTTACCTCTGGTATTGCAAGCGTCCATAGGCTGCGGTAACCGCTTACCATCTTGTGGGCCGTACGCTTGGTTGCCACTTCAGTTGTATAAAAAAAAAAGAAAAAAAAAGGCAATTTTATATGTGTTTAGCAAAAATTTCGAATCGTTCTACCTCTGAAACTTTTATCTAATGAACAATCATTGTAAAAGTATGTCATAGCTAATGACAATGAAAATCGGCATTCGGCGCCATCATCTTGCACTTGTCGTTAGAACGACATGGAACCAAAATCCCCTTCAAAGGGGATCTTCAAAGGGGATTTTGACACTAACCCAATTGGACTATGTACTTTATAGAGCGTTAAAGCGATAGCGGGATATAAATAAGGGTGTATGCTCAAAACAGATATTTCAAGCTCTAAATTTATCTTGCAGTAAGGTAAATTTCGACACACATAATCGTAAAAAGAAGTAAAATAAATTTGTAAACTGTAATCCCAAGCTTGGTTCTTGTTTCTACAGATATTAAGCGGATGTCTGCTTAATATTTCTAGCAACAAGATCTTCAAGTCAAAGGCACGTCCAAGAGTATGCGGTGTCAATCGGTAAGTAAGTACGGCTTCACGCATTTGCCCCCAAGACAATAGACTTACAGTAATCACAGTAAGTGCACAAAAAGCTCTAAAAACACAGTTTAGTAACCCGAAATAACACGAACAACGAAGTTTTGTTATCTAAACAATTTGGCGGTAAAAATAGACAGTGTTTAGTCGGTAGCAGTGATCACAATCTAACTATCTCAACCACTACAGTTATCGATGGCTCATTGATTGTGGTTATTAAAATATTAAAGGTTAGAGGAATCCAGTTAAAAACAAACTAGGTCGCCATTCCATGTCCAGTGGCACTGGCTGGAGTGGGCTTCGGCAGGCAGACTATTAAGCCAACACAAGGCCCTCATATCATAAAGTCTCCAGAGTCTTCAATATTTAAAGACAGACCTGGTTTTATTCCGATCTAGAGGGTAATCGTGGCAAATATCATAGTCCAGCTTATGTCGGTGACATCTAAAGTTCAGCGCATTCACGGACATAGCTAACCCACGAAAACTGACACGATTATGTATCGCTTTTATCAGTTAGAGTAGACCCACAGTGCTGGACTGACTGCGGCAGGCTTTGGATTGAAAAATACTGGACTGGATTGCAATGTTTACATTAGTCAAGTTTTTTTTATACATCTAAGTGGCAACCAAGCGTACGGCCCACAAGATGGTAAACGGTTACCGCAGCCTATGGCGCAATACCAGAGGTATCACTCACGGATTGCCACCCTGAGACGTAGTTCGTAAGTCTCATGTGCCTGTAATTTCACCGGAAACCATGCCCGTCGAACCGGAACACAGCAATGCAAACATTACTGCTTGACGGCAGAAATAGGTATGGTGGTAGTTCTTCCCCAGACGAGCTCTTTCACAAAGAACTCTACTACTTTTCTCAAGTGTCGATATGGAATACCGGACCAATGTACAGGCAAGACTTTGCAAACCAGTGTGCTTGTGACATACACGACTTCTGTGACATACACGACTTCTGTGACAAGATTGATAAACGCTTTCGAGAACTGTTATCTTAGATAAAGTGAATGCAATTGGCAGAATACGTTTTTGTCTAGCGTAGCGACTTGTCTACTGATATAATGTGAAGCACATGTAATATGCAGTGTAATATCCATGTGACGGAGAGTCTCTACACGTAACGTAAAGTGACGCAGAGGGAATCATTCACATTTACCTATTATATCTATAAACAATATTAAATCTGCCACGTTGGGTTGATTCAAAGTCAAAGATCAAAGCTTAAATTCACTTAGCTTTAAGACATTTCAAAGTGATCTTCTATGTACCGAAATACTTTTAATTTATATTAGACTAAGATTCCTGTTTAGCAGACGCTTTTTTCTCTAATAAAAAAAATAATATATAATTACAATTAAGTTCTAGGTACAGAAATTTACGAACACGGGACCCTAACGCTTAATTTATTCGTAAAACTGGATATTTGGAAGTGAAAATTACCTTAGCTAGACCATTATAAACCACTTTCGTTAACTTGCTAGGGCCAAACCGGAGTGATGGGAAGCGTCTGCGTCGTCTACGAGATCGGATGTCCGGCGCCATTCCATATCACGGATAGAAAGGTGAAACAAGTCTCGCAAACAAATACTATCGTTAGTACCCCCTTATGCCCCCTCACACCTACAGTGCGTACCAAGCGTGTATCATCATTCACTGAAAACCAGCGCTACAGACACATTCAATCTGTAGCACATGCTGAGTGGCTACCTTTTTCATCACAATATTTTAGTTATGTGTGTGGCGCAAAATAAATATTTTTCTATTCTAATTTGCATATTGGGATATCAACTGTCTTTCTAAAACACAGTGAAAACTAACTCAGAAATCAGTGAATCACTACAGTGTCAACATTTGTATTTGTGGTTAATAACATATTTTTATTTGTATTTGCCTAGTGCTTAGTATCATAGAACTCACCTCGAGAGCCTCCTGAGCCGTGTTCAGGTACTCTCTCAGCATCGCCTCCTGAATGCTCAGCCATTCTAGCCGCGGGTCTTCCAGCTGCGTCACCTCTGCAAACAAACAAACCTTGCTTTAGTAGAACACTTTATTTTCATATCATGCCAGCATATTATGCCAGTATTGCCGTTTGGGCCCACAAGAAAAAGCGACCGCGGGCCCAATCGCCTGATTGCATTTTTTGTTCTGCCATTAGGGACCACAGCCTGTATAGAAGTAATTGGTCAGAAAAATCAAAAGCTAACACCCGATTTTTTATCATCAAGGCTGCGTTTCCACCCAAGATGTTCGAGGATGTGTAGCGAGGTATTTGTGTTTGTAGAACCAATAGAATAACTTCACTTAACTAGCCTCGCTCTGACAGCTATAATGAAGTGATTCTATTGGTTCCTAAAAACACTTTTCTCACCAGATATGTGCGAGGATGTGTAATCCTCGCACATCTCTGGTGGAAATGCAGCTTTAATGATAAAAGATCGCGTGTTAGATTAAGATTTTTCTGACTATCGTCAATTACTTCTCTATACAGGTTGTGGTCCATAATGGCAGAACCAAAAATGCATTTAGGCGATTGTGCCCGCGGTCGCTTTTTCTTGCGCGCCCCAAGCGCCTGCCTTCTCGTCATGAGTAGAGTTCTTTGTGATAGAGCTCGTTCTGGACGAACTACCATACTTATTATTTCTGTGGCAAGCAGTATTGCACACTGCACACTACTGTTTGGAGGCAGGAATCCCACGTTGCGCTGGATTAAATCATTTGCAGCAAAACTTGCACGTGCTTTAAAAAGTGGTAGATATTAAATAACCAATTTCATGACGGAGGCCTTCTGGCGGCCTATTGACCCCGTCACCAGAGTTAATGACTCATACGAATTTCTATCAGTAGTAGTAGTAGTAAATAAAGAATCGGTTTCTTCTGAGGGAGATTCCGAAGACCGCTATTATGATTTGCGAAATCGAAAGCTTTTGGCAAGATAAGGTTTCAGAACCTTTGAAGACCAATTTTCCGCTAGTAATTTTGACGAATTCGATATTTCAGAGCTGCAGGGGTATTTTTAAACTGTCGGAAGGCTTCGGCTATCGGTATCGGATTCTTCCCGACGGAGATTCCGTAGTATGCTATTTTGATTTCCTAAATCGAAAGCTTTTGACATTATGTTTCGGCTTGTTTGACGACTAACTTTCCGATAGTCATTTAGTGTCGGGAACGTTTCCGACCAGACACCTTTCCGACAGTTTCAAAATCTGCTGTTAGTGTCGAATGAGTTACAAAATGTCACGGAAATGATCAACCACGCTTGAAGAGATCGTCAGTTGCCATCAGCCGTCACTCGCGGGGCGCGTGACACTCAATTAAGGCGTGCGCAGATACGAGCGAAATACCGCTCACTGACGCGATACAGTTTCGTTCTTGTTTTGTCGGTCTGTTTCCGTGACAAAAGCGAAGCGATACCGCTTGTTAAAGCGGTGTGTCTCTTATATCTGCATACTTTTATGGAGCTCAATTCAGGAGCGGGCAAGGCTACGCTCAGTGCGCTGATTGCCAGTTGCGTCAGATTAGACGAATTGCTAGTAATTTGCTAGCGGGCATAGGCATAAAACGCAGACCCCTTTCGCTGTTCACATGGCAGAACGTCCCAATAGGTTTATTCAAAGTTCCACAAAATTGCAGGATTAAAACTATGCATGTATTGTGTGTAAATGGCAGGTTATTACAGTCGGTTACACGCACACAAGCGCACGAATACCTAATGTTACACGTAATTTTTATATCTCACTTTTTAGGAAAATATTTTTTTTTTTATATCTCACTTTTTAGGAAAATAAAAGAGAAGTTCCTAAATAGAATCACATATATGCACATAGTAAGTAGTAGCAAGAACTTGTACCTAATAAAACTTCTTATATAACAAGTAGTAAGAAGTAATTAGTATTACAAGTTAGTAATATATTTTTTTTACTACTTTTAAAAACATTAAATTTTTTCCTTCTCCATACAATTGTTGCAAGTAAATTATTAAATCCCACAAGATACGCAAACCAAATCAATAATTGACTCATATTAAGGAAACTAAGAATACAACATTTTTATTCACATGCGTACAAGTACAGTCGGCACCCAGATCCTTCACGTTTGAAACCCACATGCCCCATGCCACGAAGTAAACAAACGCAGTCACGTACTCAATATTCATAGGCAGTTGAAATACTAATAAACAATATCAGACGAATCCAACTCGCGGTAAGACAGACTGTGACATCCATAAAAGCATGGGCGGGCGTACTCTCTTTGGCGGTAGACGGCCACACGCATTCGAGTCGTGATGATAGAACTGACAGGTGCTGCTTTAAATTCGATTGATGTCCCAAGAGTGAGGAGCTAGCTAGAACCTATCAGGAATGTACGTACCACAGAACAGGTGCCTTACTCTTGAATCCAATGACAATTCCGATCCAATCCCAATATCTATTCACTGCTGTAAAATTTTTGTACTCTTGAAAACAAGGTTGAATTTGGCGCTTGGTTTGCTGTCAAAAGTACGAAATGTCATATTCCAATAATTGTCCAATACCGATCTCGTTCAAGAGTAGGGCCCCCCCAGATACTAAGTCTCTACACACAGAATGGCCACTCCCCACCTCCCACCGGTTTTACTTGCCTCAACCTGATCTCGAGTTCGAGGGCACTTTCTAGGGCGCTGAAGCTGAAGGCGTTTATTTTGTGAGATCACAACACCAAGAAACGAAGATGGAGCGCGCGAAGCATGCGTGCGTATCTCGCTCTTGCAGTAATTAGTGCCAACCACGACACAAAAGCACCGTTTACAGATACAAACTATGCATGTCGCGATAATGACACTTTTATTTCATACATTTCATTGAGAGTGTCCGTGTGATAAAGGCTCACATAAAAGGTAAGTCATGAATAATGACATTTAGTTTCTTATTTATCAACGTCATAAAGATCATCGTAAGACTATTTTCTTGAACAGAGGATCTGAAAAGCGACAAACAATAATCGTGACAAATATCGTAGTTCAACTAGTCGCAACTAAGTAGAGCATTTACGGACATAAACTGAAGAACGAATACTGTCACGATATACGTATAACGATCCTAAGGTAGTGGGTTCTTTTCTGTTCGAAAAATGTATGTGCGCAATGCCAGTGCTCTCATTCAGTGAAGGAAAACATCGTGAGGAAACCGGCATGTCCATGAATTAAAAATTCGTAAGACATCCATCCACCAATCCGCATTGTGACCACATGGTGGATTAAGACCCAATCACTCTCGCCCGAGAGTGGGCCAGTGTCCCAGCAGTGGGAACATTAGAAGGCTGTTATGATGATACGTTCAGACCGAAGGAGTAAACCCTCGAAGTCAAGATACTATATGAAACAAATCCTAAATCCAATAACTGCATTGTTTTATTTCATTATCCCTAACGACGAACCGCATTAGTGACAAAATAATGACATGGTTTGTTATAATCTTGGCGAAATTGCTTTTTAAGTAATGGACGAATTAGTGTGTCTTATTTTAAAGCATCGTATGGAAACCACTTTTGGAGGAGGCCTATACCCGCCGAGGGGTCCTTAGTTAAGTTTTAGAATAATATGTTACCCTAACCATCTTCAACTATAACCTTAATGAAGGAATAATAAAGGCTTTTTTTATTTTATTTATTTTATTATGGGAACCAAACATGCAAGTGTCTGTCCAAAACTTTGGAGTCGAACGAAATACTAAACACATAGCTAACGGGAACTTTCATTGGATTTATTTCATAGGCACATGCTGTCTTTGGGACCGATTTCTGTATTAATGTGCGAATAGCACGAAATTACGGTACCTACGTAACTTTGGAATAACAAAATTAACTAAATATAATATGTATTATAATTACATTACATTACAAAATATACAAAATACATAATGAAATAGTTGAGCTATCTAAAGACTGTTACAAACGACCTATGTATATATATGTATATACTTTGGAATTATGTTTCAGTGTTTTTGTAACCCAGAGACATATTGTTGCTGTAATCCTAATATTTACAGACTTCTAACGCTCACAATTTTATGACTACTGGTTGATAGTATTTAAACTTCTGTTAAAAGCTCTATCTATAGGTACTATAGAGTCTATAGTCATAAGGCTTGAAGATTTATCTCTGACTGCATATTTTACTAAAAAATCAGCTTTTAAAGTTTTGTTATTTATCAACGGTATCTTTCTAAGATCCGCAGTAGGTAACGTATAAACAGTTTTTTGCACAGTGCAGAAAATTAACTCCAGCAAATTGCTCTCTGGATGTTAATAGACATCATTAAGATTCACCATACTGTGTAGCAATTAGCTATTAATACTGCGGCCATAGACGCCTATTAGATGGTATCAGACCTGATAAATACATTCGCTAGGATTTTAAATAGAACCAATTTAGATTATTTATCCTCTCTCCTTCTCAACTTAATGAGAATTTTACGACATTTGCTGTGTAATTTACACAATAGTGTTGGCCATTAATTCGTAATGTCTGTAGTCTGTAGATAGGTACTTCGGATTCCTGTACGGAAAGGAGTAATTAGTGTCAGTCCGCTATGCTAGATGGCGCTATTACTAAAATTACAAGAATTGTTTTTACAGCATTCCGTTTATAAAATGTCAGCCAACCAACAACCAACATGAGTTGTAGGCCGCTGGCTACTGTAGAACTACTTCAAAGTAGGTAAGGTACTTTAATCTATCAATAACATTTCAGCATGAAAAAGATCTTATCTATTTGAATTGTAGACCACTGTAAAACTTTTACAAAGTAAATCTATCAATGACACTTTTAGTTTTTGATACTTACTGTATTCCATTAACCTCACACAAAATGGCCACCTAAATATAGGGTATTTTATTATTAGTGCATAAGATTCAAGAATAATTATACACACAAAAAAAATACATGCAACTTTTTTTTTACATTGTCTGAAAAATCTCGAGTCGATCGATTACGTTTCCTGGTAATTTTTTTTTTTATTTGTTTGAAACAAATTGCACGATGCGATACAAAGTTCCATTACAAACTTAAACACTCTCTACACCCCGTTTTAGGGGTAGTAGAAAATATGTTATTACCGACTTTTATCAAATTGATTGAAGATTGTTAATGTTTCAAGTTTGTAAGTACCAGGAATACGATTTTTCTATACTAATCTCTTTTCGCCCCCTTAGGGGGTTGAATTCCAAAAAAACCCTTCTTAGTACACCCCTACGCACCAAAAAATGCCAAGTCTCTACGACCAGAGGCTGATGATGAGGTTTAGGCTGTGCGTTGTCTTCAGTCAATCAGGATAAAGATTCTTTTAAAAATGATTAAATGTCATATTTCATGAAAAGTTACATGTCTCTAGATGAACTATAAATCAAATTGGTTGACTGTACATCGTACTATGGCAACATTCGAATTGAAAGTTCTATAGAAACTAGTTTCAGTGCTCACGGTTATCTACAGTCTGTTTACTTAAGTTAAATCTGCAAACTTTGAAATTCTTGAGCAGTAAACTATTCCTAAGCAAACCATGTACGGGAAGTTAAGGTATTAATTTAAATGCAACAAGTTCTGGTAAATGAAGCCTTTATTTACGCCTGTTGTCGCGTCGTCGCGCGGTATTCCCATAACTTCGGGGTTTACATGAGTTTGCGCAGGCGCACGTCACATTTGCTATTCAGTCCACCACAGTAGAGTTGCTATTGCCTTCATATAAGGCAGCAAGTTTATGTTGCCGCAGAATTATGGCTCGAATTTACATTCAGTTACCGGACAAAAGCCAGTTTACGGATGCACTAGCATTTTCTAACCCTTTTACGGTAAAAGTTTTATTACCTAAACCCTTTATAAATTCGTTGTGAACGTATCAAAACAATCTGTGAATATAAAGCAAGAGAATGCTGTTTAATAGTTGCAGCAGGCAACATAGAACCAGTTCGCGATTTTTTATTTCACGTCATTAAGCCGAAAGGAAATTGAAAATTACTACCTAAAGAACTCAAAACAAGTCTTCTCGTAAATTACTAGTAGTATACAACGTTGCATGCAAGCAAGCCTATTTGCTAGCATGTATGCAAATGCAAAGGTGCACAATTATGACTTGGCCCTTACTGTTTTACGTATGTAGATGACGCGATAGCTTCTGTAAGGATAACATGATCATTACCTAGTAAATTAAAGTTAAATCGATTAATAATTTACGCAAAACTGCACATAATGGTGTCAAAAAGGTTTATACTTAGATATTTATGTAATTCTACAAGCGTAGGTATAGGGTCGCACGTAGCTATATAAAGTCGTGAGCGTAAATCGAGAATTTACACCGAAAAAACATAAAAACTAACAAGCCGCCGCCGCTCAACCAGGAGTCAGCAGGACTGATCGATTATCGGCAACAAATACCATGGGTGGTCTTATATTTAATTCGTAAAAAGCGAGAAAATGTCGGAAAAGCACTAGGTGCCTTATAAATAATTCAACGGAATGTTTGTGCGTGTCATGTCGTGCGAAAATGAACGCCAACGCGTCTCGCACCGTTACAGGATCTTGGATCACGTATTTTAAACGACCAGCTACTGTTTGCGTGTTGGCTAATTGCAATGTTAATTGCACTTGCACTACTGTATCAATATTAAAACTATTAATAACGTTATTAAGTCGGCTAAATGACTGAGACCTTTGCCCAGCAGTGGTACGTATTTCGTAAGAAATACGTGTCGTAAGAATATCGTTAAGAAAAAAATATAATCATCATCAAATATAATAATCGCAATTTATCAGACAACCTATTTTTTACTTAAAATAAGTAAGTATTAACCCACTTAGAAAGTTTAAAGTATTAAAAATAACAAACGTAGGTAAATGCTAATCGAAATTTCACTATTCGATCACTAAAATTAGGCATCTTTTCATTTATAACATACCCTTGGGTATATTACATGAGCTCTAAGACGATGATAATAAGACGATAATGATTTAAGATTTTTATTGAATAAAGATATTTTGACTTGACATGACCAAGATAAAACCAGTGATATATACGTTAGATTAAAAATTAGTCTACCCGACGCGGTCTGGCTTCTGATAAACGGTAAAGTGAACCTTACTGAATAATATCTCAATGATTGCTTAGTAATCGCAAATTGAATGGACCGTTGAGCTACCGTACGCGGTTCGACCCATTAACATGACCTACCAACGCTACATTTCCACTATAAGAGCGTTTACATTGGAAGCTGGACTGGATAACTGGACTTTTCATATACTAAAGAGCTCTTTGATTAGCTGCATAATTCTAACATCAGAGATTTTCTGCGATTCGCATCTGAATTGAGTTTTAATAGTTGTTTTCCAGAAAAATATTTTTTCAATGACACGCGTTAGCTTCTCAAATTTCAAAATAACTAATTTAAAAACAATATATATGCAAAGCGACATTGTACATCTTCTATTTATTATTATAAACACGGTAGCAACGAGGCAATATCTATGCATCGACTAATCAATTTTCTCCATAGCACGAAGATGCATTTGCTTAAATAAACCATACATATACATTTCATTACACGGTTCATTTTCTGTCATAGCATCCGACATTTAGTGTTGAGATTCTCATGAGAATATTTTTTATTTAGTTAATTTGCAATGTGCCATTGATTTAAATACCATTTACTGCGTTCTTATATTCGTTGGCATCGTTTTGTTTTAACATGAGTAGGTACTATGTTAGCCACAAATAAAAGTAAAATGGAAAACTACGTACGCGGAAAAAAGGGAATAAAAACACTAGATAACGCCTATTTATAAAATTCTAAATTTAAAAGCTCACAATCAAGATGGCGTTCTCTTCCACAGGCTATACATGAATCAAACTGATCCATAATTCATGTAGAATAACTAAAGCACTGCAGTTCGTAAGCCCCCCGCGTAGAGCATTTTTCACCCACCATGCTGAATAACAATCCACTATCCACCACCAGCCAGCACCACATAAATAAGAGTAAGCCTTGGAAGTCTTAGAACGCAAACAATTCTTTGTGCCGTAAGATATTGCATGTTGAAAACTGTAAATTTTCTACTTAGAGCGATAGCTACGCATATGCATACGCTTAGCCAGAATTTGATAGATGAGTGCTGTCAAAAACTGCAAAGGACAGAACACTGAAAACGATAAATCGCTAAAAGCAAGCGTCGCCATCAGGGCGTCGCGTCGGTCGTCGCGTCGTCGCGTCGAAGCGCATTTATACCTAAAGAAAAACGCGTATCTTGAGCTTCAGTTTTCTACGAGTATAGAAAATCATTCATACAGTACCAATGTGATGACAATAAAAATATTGAGTATTGAGTATAGTCAGTGACCAAAAACTGCCTAAAAATGACCAGAACATGAAAAATATCTCTATTTATAATTAAGTTGCGGTATGCTCCGGCTATACTAACAAAATTGTGCAGTCCAGCTAAGAAGTTTCTGAGCACTAAATTGTGTAATATAGCCACAGAACTAATTATTAAGCAGAATTACGTAAAAAATTTTTTATATATAAAAAAAAAAGTATCTAGAAGTATTTTTTTTTTTATGTATCTATCCCTTAAGTTTGTCAGGTTGATAATGAATGACCCTGTATATCTAAGATTATAGCTAAGGCGGCATGTAGCTTGAATTACGGCTACGTATCCTTTGATTAAACGTGTAAGTCGGATGGGATGCGTGCTGCAAGTTGCAACCATTGCAAATTATATGACAGGTGTGATCTATAGAAAGGTGAAGCTATTGGTCATAAGCGTAGGTCATGTATGTCCTTGTAATTGCATGATAAATCCAACAAATCTTCGATATTAATGGAGTGTCATTCGGAGTGATTTATCGCTTTGTATGAAGTACTCATTGATGGAAATACTTCTCGTAAATTGCATGTAATCCTGATGTCCCCATAAACCGTGTCCCCGTTAGTGGGGACAGTGGGATTTTAATTTAAAAAAAATGCCCTTTGTCCCAATTGTCAATTATCTGTCAATGGGGACAGTAACATTTAAATAAAATAATAAAAAAAGATTCCCGTTGTCCCTATAAATTGATAGAGCCTGGATGTAACCTCTGTTTTTAGCTAATTACAATAATCTAAGCAATCAATAGAAAAGCCTTATATTACGGAAGAGATTCCTGAAAGGTAGAGTATGCTTCTTTAAAAGCAAATGGTAAAAAGAAGTGCTAAAGATATTAATAAAGAACTTACGATTGACATGGTTGATGTAATATCTTCCGATCTGAGGGTCGTAAGCCTCCTCCCATCCGACAGGTAGTTCATTGCCGATGCAGTCCGCGAATGTCTGCGGTTTAGTATATCTAAAACAAAAGAGAAACTCTATTAGCAAAATAATATAAGAACTATAAAATGAGTATATCACAAAAAAAAGAAGTAAAAAAATATTATACATATTTACATTGACACAACATTGGTAATATTAGCATAAAACAACAGATAAATTACCTAGAGACTTCAATAGTTAGGTACTACGAGTATTTATGTTTCGTGGGGGTAAAATGGAAGATAAGAAGTTGTCTCTTCAGTAATTGACATAGTTAACCTTCCTTATAAACTTTGGAACCTACCTTACCAAGAGCCCTAGCAATTATTTTAAAAGAGAAGAAGCAGATTTGATGATGTTGTTCGTAAAAATGTCGAAATAATTGTAAGTATAAAATAAAAACTAACTTTAGAAGCTAATTTTTAAGATACTATAATTGGGTTACGTTATTCTCAACTGCATTCGATAAACATACCTATTATCCGACCCGCAACGAACCTAACATCTCAAGATCAGACAGAACAGTAGTTTCCTTCTAAAAAACAATTCCCATACACGAAAGAACTTCCCACGAAAGCACAAGGGAGCCAGGTAGCCTATTAACTCCTATAACCGTCATTAGAGCAAAATAAAAATGCTCACCCGGTTATTATAATCATGCTTTCGGTCAGATAATTTTACTAGTGTTTAATTTGTTTGTAAACATTACCGTTCTTTACAATAATTTATTGAAAGAACACACCACAACTTATATGCCGTTCACACTTCGAGTGTGCTCTAATAAGTGCGATCATATTGCAAGAACGTATCTATTTATATTGGGTTAGTTTTACCATGTTTAATCTAAGTATAAGTACTAATAATAATAATATTATAAAGAGAAAAGATTTGTATTTTTGTTTGTTACGAATAAACTCAAAAACTAGGTACTGGTTCGATTTCAAAAATTATTTCCCCATTAGAATGCTACATTATCCCTGAGTAACATAGGCTATATTTATTACGATTAGCAACCTGCCCCGGCTTCGCACGGGTGCTTAAGTTTTCATTGCATTCATTATATTTTATATGTTTTGATATGTGATGCGCAAAGTTAATCAGCTAGACAGAAAGGTTACAAATGAAGAAGTCTTAAACCGAGTAAAAGTGAAAAGGGTTGGTGAAAACCATACAAAACAGAAGAGGAAGAAATGGGCATCATAAAACAGTTTTTTAAGAACATCACTAAAGGAACGGCAGAGGCAAAGCTAGTAAAGGATGGCAAAGTGTAGATTATATACAAGGCGCTGTGTTTAGCTTTGCGAAAGAAGCCGCATAGAAAGGAGCAAAATGTTGAAAACTGTATTAATACACCAACAACTCGACAAGATTAAAGTTTTAAATGCAATGACTAATGATGAATAGAATACATAAACAAAAAAATATTATTGAGGTTAAGGATCTGGCCAAAGACACGCAAAATAGTTTAACATAAAAGTTGAAACATAAATTTAATTAAAAAAGAACAGAAGGAATCTCCCATTAAAGATCGAAATATTGCGATAATAAGTAAGTAAGCGATGAACATTGCACACCCTTCCATCGCAAAATTAATATCCAAAATAAAACAAAAGTAATTCTGGGTTAAGTTGAATGTTAGCTCCTTGCGAATTCCGATGGAATAATACCAGACTGAAACAGGTTTTGACAAACACCTGTTGTATGATAATGGGGTCTGTTAGCGACGCTCAAACATATCTACTTACCTACCTACTTCATGTATTACATCTTTGTTTGTCATCTTTGTAACTTTAGGGTACTTTTATGAATATGAAGGTAGAATATGATTATTTTACGAATATTTAGGGTAGTTTTGTGCAATGTGTAGTCTTAGGCCATACTTCATGCAAATCGCCACGAAATTATTGAATAAAATCTCTTCCAAGTTAAAAGTGCGTTTTCAGTGTTTTAAACATTATCCACATCTGCTACAAAGTCCTCCGAACCGGATCTTATGTTTAAAACACCTCCCGCGCCACGTGAAATGGTGAATACACGAAGTTCGACACGGCGCGAACGTGTTCGCCATGAGGCGGATAACCGCACACCGGATGGTAACCTGCCGCAAGAGAATCTCCAGGATCCCAGTGCTTTGACATCGATAACTACCGAAGAACAAAATAGCGAACTGATCAAGCATCCTATTTTGAGCCGAGCAGCAATGCCAGCAAGCAGTATCAAGTCGGAGCAACCGCCGCCACCGCCACACGCGTCGCACAAAGACGAACGCCGGAGCTTGAAATCCAAAAAAGGTTCCACTTCTTCGATGCGGGCGAAAAGGCAGCAACTTATTCTGGAGGCAGAAAGGCAAAAGGCACAGATTCGCATGGAACTTATAAATAAAAAGCTAGATGCCGATCTAGCTGGCCTAGACGAAGAATACAGTTCACACGATGATGGTAGCGAATGCCGTAGTCGCGTTGACGAATGGATCGAGCGCAGCTACCAGGAGCTGACCAAAGGCCTGCCCGCCCCCGACGATGGTCATTACACGGGTGAGCAGTGCCCACAAGCTGGACCGCCGCCGCCGGCACAAAAGGCGCAAACACTATGCGCACCGCCCGCGCCGGCACCGGCTGGCCCGCCCGCGCCCACCTTGGCGCCGGCCGCCACCGCCAGCACAGAAGGTACAGTCCAGATGCTAGCCAGCGCGCTGAGGGATCTCGCCGCTGCTTCCACCAGTCACGCGCCGGACGCGAACCTACTCAGCCGCATGTGTACGCCCCGGGAGCTCCCAGAGTTCTCCGGCGACCCTTTGGAATGGTTGCAGTTTAAATACGCGTTCGACGAGTCTACGGAACTGTGTAGTTTCACATCGAAGGAAAACATGTGGAGGTTGAGAAAATGTCTACGCGGAGCTGCCAAAGAAGCCGTTTCAGCTCTGCTCATTACTGCATCATCTCCTGAAACTATAATGTCAACATTGAAACTGAGGTTTGGTAATCCTGAGTACATCCTATCGAAGCTTGTGCACGACGTCAAAAAGACACAGCCTATGTCTCAAGATTACCACAAAGAAATTGTGCCCTTCTCGGTCAAAATACAGAACTTCGTAGAAGCTGTGCGCGCTGTCGGCCGAGAAGAATACCTACGAGGTACGAGTATTGTATTGGTAATACTAGCGAAACTACCTACGGTTCTTTTGTCTAGATGGACAGATTACAGTTTCGCACCGATAACCGAAGGCAAGAAGTCACGTCTGGTCATATTATCAGACTTCTTGAACGAGGAAGCTGTGAAAGTTTCTACTACGTCAAATACCTACTATGTTCCTACGCGCAGCGATCAACATAAGCATAAAAATAGTGAGTACACTCAACATCGCTCACAATCAGTACTGATGCACACAGATGATCAAGAAGTATCTAAGTGTTTATTTTGTAAGACGAGTGCACATAGCAAGATAACAGCCTGCAATAAATTTAAAAAGGCTCTTCGCAAAGTTCGATGGCAATTTGTAAAACGCAGTGGCTTATGTTTTAAATGCCTACTTTTACGTCACGACCGAGACACCTGCCCAGCTCCAGCCTGCGACAAGGGCGGATGCGGCCAGGCGCACCACTCGCTACTCCACTACCCGACGTCACCCGAGCGGCGCACCGAGATCCAGCTTGCGCCGGCGGCTGCGCCGCAGGAGCGGCAGCCGCCGCCGGCGGCGCCGCTGACGCTGCCGCCTGCAGCCGCAGCTGCCAGCTCCGGTGCGGAGATTGTGTCTAATATAAACACGAACGATAGTGAGTGCCGGGTTTTATTGAAAGTCGTGCCTATACGTATACATAGTGCCAACGGTATTATAAACTCTAGCGCGTTACTCGACGACGGGTCTACTATCTCATTGATAAGCGATGGACTAGCGAAACGCGCGGGTTTGCGCGGCCAGCCCGAGATGCTACGCGTACGCGGTGCCTGGAACGATGAACTATCTTGCGAATCGATCGTCACGAACGTGAAACTTTCTGGTATGGACAATAAGGTTTATTCTATTAGAGCTCGTACCGTAAATAATTTAAATTTACCTGTGCATAGTATGTCTGTTGTTGATTGCGATAAGTACAAAGGTCTGTCCGTTATTAAAAAATTATTATGTACTACCGATTTGAAACCTGAAATATTATTAGGTCAAGATAATTATCACCTTTTAATGCCGTTAGAAATGAAGTTAGGTAGTTCCAATGAGCCGTTCGCTACACTTACCCCTCTAGGTTGGTGTGTCCATGGTAAGTGGCACGTGCCGCGGAGTGCATCCAGGTGCGTGCCCGCCGCCCACGCGACGCTGCTCGTGTCGGGCGCGGCGCTAGAGCCTGCGTCCGCTCCCTCGCCGCTCTCGGCGCGCCACCCAGACCAGCAGCTGCAGGACCTGCACGATGAGGTGAGGCGCTCCTTCGCCTTGGACTCGATGGGTGTATGTGGTAAGCCACGTCAGAATAAAAATAACTTACTTGCTGTAGCCCGGCTGGAGAAGACCGCTGAACTCGTCGATGGTCGCTGGTGGGTAGGTTTGCCGTGGAAAAACGATGACTGCCGAATGCCGGACTCCTATCCGACAGCGCTGAAAAGGCTGCAAGGTATAGAGAAGAAAATGGAAAAAGATACAGGTTTTTCTGCCAGGTACAGGGACAGAATTAAACATTTGTTAGATAATGATTTTGCTAGGGAATTGACGGACACTAGTGCTACTACGAAAACGTGGTACTTACCTCATTTTGGGATAGATAATCCCAACAAGAAGAAACTGCGGCTGGTCTTCGACTCGGCTGCGAAGGTAAATGGTCTATGTCTCAACGACTATTTAAATACAGGCCCAGACTTGCTGTCATCACTGTTTGGTATAATGCTGCGCTTTAGGGAAAATTTAATTGCAGTAACAGGTGACATCCAAGATTTTTTCCTCAGGGTCAAAGTTCAGCCGGACGACCAGCACGCGTTCCGCTTTCTGTGGCGGGACAACCCTACAGAAAAGGTAAATACCTATATTATGTCTTCACTCATTTTCGGCGCAAACTGTTCTCCATTTGTAAGCCAGTACATAAAAAATAAAAATGCTGAGCGCTTCGAGTCATCGCTGCCAGTAGCTGTGCAAGCTATACGTAAGTCGCACTACATAGATGACTATATAGACAGTTTTACAGACGAAGAGAGTGCTATTGAAATGGTAAAAAATATTTCACACATTCACCAGCAGGGCGGATTTCAGATTCGTAACTGGACCAGCAATAGCGTTCAAGTATTGAATTCTATACCTAAAGAAACTTTAGGTACTGCCGCGGTCAAATTTAAAATTGACCATCAGTTTGAAGGTGAGCGCACACTTGGCCTGTTATGGTTTCCCGGTACGGACGAATTAGGTTTCGACGTATCCCTAAAGAAAATTCCAGATAGTGTAATTCAAGGTAAGCAAATACCTACAAAGCGTATTATGCTACAAGTTGTCATGTCAATATTCGATGTGTTTGGGTTTCTAACTCCGTTTACCATTCAAGGTCGCATAATGCTGCAAGATACATGGCGGCTACATATCGGCTGGGACGATATCATACCTAACGATATCTACGAAAAATGGAGCAAGTGGATCGACATGCTGAAGGTAGTAGACCGCATACGCATACCTAGGTGCTACCACATGACTGAGCGCACCGAGGCCGAGAGAGAAGTGGCAGGTCCGGCGGGCACTCCCCCCGCCAACCCGCCTACCCCGCAGCCCGGACCCGGCGCGTTATCAGATGCGCTTGCGACTAAAACAGCTGTGAGTCTACGTCCCTGTTATAGCTACCTACAGTTGCATGTTTATAGCGATGCCTCCTCGAAAGCTATGAGCGCCGTGGCGTATTGGCGCTGGATAGATAAGAATGTTGTTCATGTTGCATTTATAGCTAGTAAGTGCCGAGTGGTACCTGTTAAACCGCTGACGATACCTCGTGCGGAACTACAGGCTGCGCTGCTAGCTGCTAGATTATCGGATACTATCCTGAAGGAGCATAAGCTACCGACTGAGCGACGAGTATTTTGGTGCGATTCCACCACTGTTCTACAGTGGATTAGAAATAATACGCGTACGTATAAAGTGTTCGAGGCGAACCGTTTAGGTGAAATCGACGAGTTGACGCGTATGCATGAGTGGAGGTATGTACCTACTAAATTAAATGTTGCAGACTTAGCCACGCGCGAGGATTTTGACCAAGCTGTTTTTAAAAGTGAGTGGTTTTCTGGACCGTCATTTTTATACCTACCTGAGTCATCGTGGCCCGCTGATATCTGCCAACCTGAAACAAAAGAATCAAACGTTGAGAACGTTATGGTTAGTAGCGACTTACCTGTTTCGAGTAATTTACCGGTTCCGGACCCTCTTCGGTTTTCTTCGTGGCTGAGGCTGGTGCGCAGCACGGCGGCAGTACTTGTGTTCATTGACAGGTGCAGAAGGCGTACCTGCGACATAGACTGCCACACCCTGGAGAGGGCGGAGCACCTTCTTCTGCGTCGGGTTCAGGCCGAGACGTTCGCCGAGGAAATAGCTGCAATAAAAAATGGTAAATGTTTAAATAAGTCTAGCAAGCTACTTACATTGTGTCCGTTCCTCGACGCGCACGGTGTTCTCCGCGCTGGCGGCCGTATCGACGCTGCCTCCGACGTAAGCCTAGAAGTAAAGAGACCGGTCATCCTCGACGGCAGGAGTTCTATAGCCCACCTGATTGTCCGACATCACCATGTCAAGTCAGCTCACGGCAATCAGGAGACTGTAGTCAACGAGCTGAAACAAAAATATTGGTTAATTAGGCTAAGGCCTACAGTTAAGTTTGTGGTATCAAAATGCATGCTGTGTAAAATACGCAAAGCTACGCCTCGAGTACCAAGGATGGGTGACTTACCTCAAGCTCGCATGGCGCACCATTTGCGCCCCTTTACCTTCTGTGGTCTTGACCTATTCGGACCCATGGAGGTCACAGTAGGCCGTCGTAGAGAAAAAAGGTATGGTGCTCTGTTCACGTGCCTTACGGTCCGTGCGGTGCATGTGGAACTCGTGTCCTCACTCACCACGGACGCGCTGATCATGGCTCTCCGACGGATGGCGGCCAGACGTGGTTGGCCACGCCATCTTTATTCCGATAACGGAACAAACCTACGCGGCGCTGACAAGGAGCTGCAGAAGTCAATGCAGGAGCTTGACAATGAAGTACTAAAAGCTGAAGCGGCGAACAACAGTATGGAATTTCATTTTATCCCGCCGCTGAGCCCACACTGGGGTGGGGCGTGGGAACGCCTCATACGAAGTGTAAAAACTTCACTCAAGGTAATTTTAAAAGAGCGTGCTCCAAGAGAAGAAGTTTTATGTACGCTGATGGCGGAAGTTGAAAACATAGTCAACAGCCGTCCCCTATCACACGTATCGGTCGAACCTGGTACCCTTGAAAGTTTGACGCCTAACCATTTCCTCCTAGGTTCGACTTCTAACTTACCGGTCATTGGAGCGTTTGATGACTCAGACCTGTTTCTAAGGAAAAAGTGGCGAAAGGCTCAGAGGTTGACCGATATGTTCTGGCAGCGCTGGGTGAAAGAAGTTCTACCCCAGCTGCTACCTAGGAAAAAATGGAACGAGGAGCAGAAACCTCTACAGGTAGGTGACTTAGTGCTAGTGGTCGATCCTGACTCTCCCCGGAACGTGTGGCCGAAAGGCGTCGTCGAGCAAGTCTACACGTCCAAAGATGGCCGCATCAGGCAGATTGACGTGAAGACCAAGACAGGTACCTGGCGGCGTTCTGCGGCACGCGTCGCACCTATTTCATTGGGTGATGAGTGCTGAGCCAGCACTAGGGGCGGGAGTGTTAGCGACGCTCAAACATATCTACTTACCTACCTACTTCATGTATTACATCTTTGTTTGTCATCTTTGTAACTTTAGGGTACTTTTATGAATATGAAGGTAGAATATGATTATTTTACGAATATTTAGGGTAGTTTTGTGCAATGTGTAGTCTTAGGCCATACTTCATGCAAATCGCCACGAAATTACTGAATAAATTCTCTTCCAAGTTATAAGTGCGTTTTCAGTGTTTTAAACATTATCCACATCTGCTACAGGGTCTAAGCCGAACGAAACATTGTTGCATTTTAGTATCGTATTCGTATCACGATCGAGTAAATTACTGGCAACTCCTAGCAAGAGTAAAATTATTTTTTAAAAGATAGTTATTAAAACTAGCAACTTTTCTTTTCTTTTTACTCTGTGGACTGGTATCTAGTAAATAATATTAAGCATCAATTTATAACTGAGCATTTTTTTTTTGTTCTCACCAATCGATTTTCTTCAGCGTTTTGTTTTGCTAATGCCGCGTCTCAGACACCTTACGCGCGTTCATAGTGCGCGAGTAAAGATTCGTTTATCGACGTACACAATGTGCACACAGAGACATCTAATAGCAAAGAGGTGCTTGTCGTGAACAAACTCTTATTAGGTAGGTACTTCAAATTGTCAAGCGATTCCACCGACTCCACCATACACTTTTAATTTCTTTATTTAAGTTTAGATGCTCACAGAGCTTTAACCAAAACGTTATGTGAAGAAGAACACGCGAAGAAGAAGAAGGCTCACTTTAGCCAGGTATTGGGTTAGAGTATAGCAACCACGCAGGTACATAGACTGCAAAAATCATGGACAAGTCTTACAGCAATCTGAATCGCTTTCTAATAAAAGCAAAATCCTTTACAAAAAACAGAACGAATTAAATCTAGAGATAAATAGTAAGTGGGTAGGTATGTTCATCTTCATACTCCTAAGGCTTAACAGGAAACTTATCAACTTAAATAAAACAACAACGCCACAGGACGCAAAACCGATTCACAATCATAATCGACTGTGCCTTCGAGAAAAAGCAGGTGCAATTTCCACTAGGCAGATTACATTGTTGTGGCATAAGAATAATTAATGATGGTAGATGTAGCCGGGAGCTGAAGCTACTTGTGTCACTTACAATGTTCGTTTACTGCAAAACGAGCATTATACCTGAATCTTAAGATTCAAAATGATCGACAAGGTAAATTCACTAAACCTAAGATTGTTTAAAGCTTAAACAATAGGTACTTACTATCATCTCTTTATTCTTTCACTGTCGATAACTTGGCTCTTTTCGGACCATTACTCAAGCTGGTAACTTGTTTCAAATAATATGCAAGATGACACCACAAGAGACCAGCTAATCCGAATTAGTTTTCTAGAATTCTTCTATACTTATTCCGTTTTTCGTCGAGATCTTCAATATGTATATCTATTACTTGTTATAATTATCGTCAACATATCCATCTTTCGGATTACATAATTAGGATTTTAGGACCTCCTATTAAACTAAATAAACATGGCGCTCTTTGGGGGAAGCCTATGTCCAGCAGTAAAAGTATATCTGCTGATATGATGATCACGATAAAGTGTATGTAAATTTCATTCGAGTGAATTTTGTGGGCAAGTTATTTCTATTAATTATTCTGCGGCTGATGAGCAGAATAAATGATAGTTGCTGAAGGCGTGGTGCGCTGGCGCCAGTCGACCTGCTCCCAATCAATACGAGTTCCAGCCATGATTCACGTCTACGTAGCATAGGAGCAGGTGATGACATTCCTACGTTATAGTGGCAGGTAATCACAATTCGTATTAATAAATACTGTTGGGTGAGTCAGCGCTTATAAAAAAGCAGTATTGCTTGCCTATTCAAGTACCGGATAAAATCTTAAATGTTGTTATTCTGATTCGGAGCCCATTGATAGTCGCTTTCAGATTTTATCTGGAAAGCCTTTTTTTCCGTCAGCGCCATCAATTAATTTATCAAATTGCTGGACTACTTTCCGGTTATTAAGGCATGGGTGGTACTAAACCCCGGGTTAAAACGTAAGAATCGCGGCACTGGCTCCCGTGCTACGATTGTCTCGGCTCTGGGGTACCGGTCACAAGAAGCGGACCAGCGCATTTCCGATAGTGACGAAACCGCACCGTCTTACACATCCCTCCCACTTAACGGTTTTCGTGACTTTTAATACGGCGTTTATACGGTAGTCGGTTATTAAATAAGATTCTTCGGTTAATTGGCCACGTTTATGTCCAGTGGTACAGTCGCCAGCAAAAGTAGCTTAAATGTAAAACTACATAATATAGGTACCTTTCAGAATAAAGTGTTTTAAGGCTTCTGCACGCAACAGCCCGTTAAAAGCCACTCAAAACGCCATGAATTGTAAACTATAACGTGTGCTATAACGCATAAAAGACTTGATACAAAGATACCTTGGCCCTTTGACTGTCAAGGTGTTCAGTTCATTACTCGTTGGGTGCCTGACCTGCTGAAGCTATTCTGCTCATCACGCTGAAGATCTTCATCAGATTTCGTTTGTGATCAACTTAAAGTTAAGACCCCCCCCCACCCCTAAACTAAAATTTCCCGACGGCCAAACCAAGTTTCAACCAGATTAGTTAAATATTGCGACCGGAGAACAGACAAACGGATAAAAGCATTTTTGGCTGATCTCGAAACTGAGACGCATCGCTCGCTTGGTCAATAAAACGAACGAAATTTTCATTCAAATTCCTTGATTCACTGGTTTATTATGGATCACCATGCTCTAGGTAACTGTGGTGGAGCATTGTGTCTGTTCGTTAGTGACTGTATTACGAGCACCTTTTTGACGTTTTCGATATTTGCCTGTCTCATTTACCGTTTGCTGTTTACTTACAGTAAGCAACAAGGTGATGTCGATTTAATGATGCTGTTGTCCAAATTCCTTGAAATGGAAACTTAACTCTAAAACGTCGTCAACGTTGGTAGATGTAGATACCTACCTACTTATAACAAAATTGGCAATGACAATTGCAAGAAGTGTTGATTTTTAGTCGCTAGCAAGTTTAGCAAACCGTAATTCCTTAACATCTTGCAATACAACTCAGATTTACGATTTGCTTCTATATATTTGTGAAAAAGAGAGGATTCCAAAAGCCGAGTAATAGAGAGTTCCGCGCACAGCTACCGAATACGAGCGTCCATTTCAAAAACACGATCACTCTTATCGACGTGAGGGGATAGAGGGCGCGTGCGTGCGCGCATCCAATGCATCGCTAGAGCAATCCCTTTCGCACGAGAGCAAGAGAGACAGTCGTAGATACAACTTGCTGTATCTCGGAGCGGCAGAAACCAGTCCTGTCAGCAAGACGTCAAGACGAGTCGAGTTCTTGGAAATGGTGACCCGTGTCACGGAATCCCTGGTCTCACACACAGCCTTTCACACACACCCACGTGAAGCCGTAACACTCGCATTAAGCATCGTTATGTATGACAGAATTTTATTGGTGTCATCATTAATGGTAATGATTTACTAATCTATATCCGATTCCTCAGTCTATAATTTACAATTAGCTAGAGGACCTGAATGAAAATTGTGGTAAGTATAGTATTGAAGAAAATAGCAGTAACTTACATAAGTAAGTAATTTATTATTGTTCTCTCCTTGCTCTACTTTATTTTTTGAATACTTACTTAGATTTTTGTTTATCTGAATGCAGCACTGAAAGGTCGCATTCCATAGATAATATCATATCAATGATAGTAATGATAACGACTGTGTGTGATATCTACGCGTTACACAGGTGATGTCATAAAATTAAGTAACTATCCAATCGACTGATTTATAAACTGATATCAAACCGCGCTAGCGTACCTAGTAGCTGAAAAAATATAAGTAGGCAAATACATTAGTTAATATTATAACCCAGGAAACTGAAATTTGTCTGATCGAATCATAAACAAACTTTTAAATGTTTAATATGAAACTAGGAAGGATGTAAGATCAAACAGCATCACCGATCTTAGCTGATAGTCTCAGAGACCTATCTGTTGGGCTGTTATGACTGTCCCAGCGTAATTTTGGAAACCAGCGCCATCTAGCGATTTAACTAGGAAATTGATAAAAAGGCAGTTCACTTCAGAAATTCGTTGACTCAAATCGTAATCTTGGTGTTATTGACTGCGTGAATCAGAAGCTGTTGCCACTTGACTTGCTTATTGCTTAGTTGGTATTAGACAGAGTGGTACTACCAGGCATAAATTGTTCATTTTTATGTTAAAGCTTTATGCTCAAACTACTCAGATGTACTTACATCTGTACCTTACCTTAAGTAAGGTAAGGGTGCTCAAGTGGAATTTTACAAAATCCCTAACAAATAAAAATCTTATTTTGATGGATTGGGTTAAAAATGTTTTGACGTATCTAAGTACATGCAACATGTGGAAAGATAAATAAAATGAAATTGAAATTGAAATTGAAACTTTTTTATCTGATTTTAATAGGTACCTAGTAAATATACCTACAGTTTTTTAACCGACGAAAAACGGAGGTTATCAAGTCTACGCGTAGGTATTTCTCACAAGCAAAGGTTCAGCAGAACGTCTTGTCTTTACTTTCAAAAAAAAACAATTAGGTAGATCACTCGCCATAGGTAAGGAACATAATATAGTAAGGCTAAGGACATAACGTGCAAGTTTTGAACAAATTGGTAGATCAATCTGGTAAGTATAGATTTAATGCGAGTAAGTCCTCAAACGGTTTTGTCGTGCGAGTGCATCACGGTCTCATTGGAAAATAGCACGGCAGAAGGCCAATGTACCGTCAGTTGCCATCCGCAAATAGAATTACGAAGGTTGCTGCCCGCTTTGGACTATTTAGTTACATGCTCCTGCAAATTTCACGCCCCTTCTTGAGTTCCCGAGTCTTTGGTCTCTTAATAGTATCTCCTAGTAACCTTGAACAAGTTCTACTTTGCTATAGCAGCCATTCTCCGCGCTTTACCACTGACATGCAAAAGAAAACGAAATCGAGAATTGAGCGCACATTTCGGCTTCAAGCAACGCCACCGCGCCGGCCAGTAGGCTAATTCGAGACGGCTGCCAAAACTTTTCGGTAACCCGAAAAGTCCAACGACCAAATCCTGGATTACGACAAACTTGGAGCACGTCTGGTCGGAGGCGGTGCCACGCTGTCTCACACATATCGACCGACCGACAGACGGACACGCACACCTACTAATGCTCTATAAATACCGCCAGGGAAATATTTTAATCCGGATGGCCTGTTTAATGCACATTCCATGGGTTTCGGAACATTGTCGATTTTTTACTCCTTTAAAAGTGAGGGCTTTGCCCTACTTACGTTTTCAAAGCAAGATAATCCGTCATTCGAAACTGTGTCAGTAGACACGGTTAAGGAAAATAATGTTAGGTTAACCACCTGTAACTTTTCTTACAAAGCTGTAAGTAGATTCCAAAGTTCTGATGTCATTGCTAGTTTTAGTAATGTTTATTTGAATGTGCCCGTTATTGTCAGGGACAGGAAGATTACACTTATCCGTCGTTCAAGAAAAGTTGCGGTGTTAGGGGTCATTGTGATTACCTACCTATCGCATTCCAAATTCTTATTCGCTGACACACTGCTTGCTTCAGCGCAGTTATAATAATCAAATTAACAACATGCAATGGGTTCGACGAAGCATGCCGAGCACTTGATCCAATACATGAATATAAAATTTCGTACCTACATAATATGAACCGATCCATACATTATTATAGTAAGCAAGCACATACATTCTTAGCGGCTTGCATCATTTGTACCCAATCAAGGTATGTATCCCCAAACTGAGGCAATCAGTTGAAAGTGGTAATTATGTGATGATAAATGTAAAGGCTAATGTGTCGCTATGACGTCACATTATTCGATCATTGACAAACGACATTCCACCGCCAAGTGTGAACCGTGTTGTTGAGACGCTTGTCACGTCACTCCACCAAGGTCTTCTGCTCGTCTTGGGACTCGAGAATTATATTAAACATACTCTTTAAGTGCTTGAAGCTGAATATTGATGCTCTTTAACGATAAACACCATTATAAAATCCAAAATTCCTCCACTTACGACGTAAAATATGTTAAAAAATTACAAGAATCGTAATTAAAGTGTCAAGTTTAAAGATGAAAGTAAAAAAACCCCTCAACATCCTATCTGCATAGCCATGTCGTTGAATGATCAGGCAACTTTCGAAGCGAAGATCGATTCGGCTCGTACAATTGAATGTTATCTGTAGAAGTGAAGTGACGGACGGACGGACAGCGGGTTGCATAAACACAGAATATAGGGTTTCCGTTTGAATCACGTCGCATACCAGGCGCCTTCGTCACGCCTGCGCCCGCAGCCGGGCGCGTGCGACACAATATCATGAGTACTTATCACGACTCAGCTCAAACATTCGACAAAACCTAATCTAAATATCTACCGTCTATACAAAATGATGAATTGTCCGCCAGTCACAATATTGCGCTGGATTTTCTAATTGATATTGCATTGTAATTTGTAGTCAATCCCATGCTGTGTGTAACTCGTTCGAGTAACTTAATGTAACAATAACAAATAACTACTTACAAACCGATGAAGGAGATTAAAGAACATAAATCTGCTAAGACTAGTTGTCATTGTAAATCAGTGCAGGGCGTTCACTAATGCGCAGCGAACAAAACTTTATTACAATCGTAAATTCATATATATACATTATTTGTTTTGTTTATAACTAACTATGTTTCTAATTAATTAGGAATTTGAGCAAACGCAATAAAAACTTATCATTCATCGATATATAAGCGACCGGTTTTAGTATTTGCGTTATACGTATAAGCTTTGGACATTTTTGTTGAGCAAAACGTACAAAAAAGCAAGTTGTAGGTATCTAGCGTCGAAGCCTCTCATTATGCTAATGTCAGTAGCTACTTGCTACATAGCAGAATGTGGAAAGGCAATCCTGCGTGGCTACCAGTCGTAACTTGGAATACTGCCCTCTGAGCATGGCAGAAATGTTGCTAATGGTTTGTAACGATGCAAGTCCGCTACTTCACGACTGCACAAACGATACTTTCACGTAGAAAGTCAAATATTAGAAGCCAGAAAGGCACCAATGCGGTTCCATTCACATGGCGTTGTTATTAGAGCAATGTGAGGGAGGACCGGAAAGGATGGTTAAACATTGGCCAAGCAAGTGGCTATCTGCGGCGGAATGCATCGCGAATGAATGGGAAGCGCCGGCCTCTGTGAATGTTTGTTCAGGAACAAAATTCCTCAGCCCATTGTTTCAAGTTCCAACCACTGAATGCAGTGTGGGATCGGAAAATGCAACATCTATACTGCCCAGGAGACAGGAAATCATAAACAGCAAACCAACATTAGTTAATTACTGCACTTACTTTAAAAATCAAAAAATGATCTTGATATAAGTACTTAATATCTAAGAAAGCTTCAGGTGCATTGAAATCTAAGTCATAAAATAAAGTGTGATGAAGAAGTAGACCTTTCGATGTTGGACTACGCAATAGTGTGTTGGCTGATCCAATGTCTGACGTAGCCCAATACATGTATATTTTAGTAGATAATTATTTTTTCTCTCTTGTTACCTAGTTTAAGTATCTATAGTTTAATTAAAAACTTTGTAAATATTACCGATTGGGCGGTCTGGTCGCTCAGCAACAATGCCTTTTTTTTTATTCAATAAATTAAAAAAATAGTAGATTAGCAATTCAGGAAAGAATTAGTTCTGTCGGTCAGTAACAGAGTTTCGGTCAGGTTGACTTGGTAATGATTGTAACGGGTTGGGAACGGAACGCGGCGCGGTGTATTTTTTTTTTGTAGTTTGACCACACTAACTGAATGGTTAGTGATGAGCCTAATCATTTAACTTAGTATAACATTGAGCTAAATTGAAATAAAATAAAAGCAGTCATGGAACTTGCAACGCAGGAATCTGAATGATAGGAACCATACCTCTCTGAGTGCTTTCGTGCCTCGGAGGGCACGTTAAGCTATCGGTTTTGGTTTTAAGGCTACTGTTGGTTAAGGCATAAAAAAAAGCTAGGAACCCAGCCGAGTTTGTTGCCAGGTTCTTAAAGGCTGGGGAGCATGGAACTGTCGTAAATTCACCTAGCTTTAAGACGTTTCAAAATGATCCTTGTGACATACTTGTATCATAATTGAACAAAGCTATTTTTGATTTTGACTATAACAGCCAGTTAGGCCACGACGGAAGCCTTCAGGCAGTCCTTAAAATCCGTCATCATGGTTGGCTACTCTTCTGTATACCAACCAAGTACTTTTTAATTATAAAACCAAGGCGAAGTACCCATTAGTTTATGAATCTATTTATCGCAATCTGCGCTGTCACATATTTCGCCCACGTTCAAAACAGGTCCTCAACTATGTAGTCAAAATCAAGGATTTTTGGTATGCGTTTAATGCTAAGTCTCCGCTGGCAAATTCCTTGGCATTGGAGATTTTATCTGCTATATAAATTGAACGTATTAAAAGTTAGACAAATACCTAACTCGTATACCTATGCCTCGCGACTTCGTATGCTGCCTTTTTTTTGAGCAAATTTCTTCCTGCAGCCTATTTTAGGAGTTGAATTTCGGGAACTCCTTGCACATTAGAAAGGAGTTCCTGAAATTCATATCTCTAGGACTGACCGTTTTGGTCGTGATAGATAACAGAAATATTGTGTTTAGTTTAATACGGTACGGTACCTAGTCATGCGTAGGCTCTTTCTAGAATTCATTAATCACCCACAAATATTGAAGAAGTTTGTTTCATTAAGTGGTTCGTTAATTACATTCCAATCAAAAATAACTTTCCATAATGAATATGCCCGTAAATAACGATATTCATTTTTATTAGACTTTTTTGAGTCAAATAGCGGTAAAAGTCTCGGTTTCGACTTGTCCATCGCTGGGCAGATTGGAATCGCACGTCTTGCCGGTGACATTAAAATCGTCACAAACGTTTATGGAGGAAACATAAAACAGTAGGTAACATTCCACAGCCGGTGACTACGCATCATCCGATTGCTAATCACTCGTATGCAAATCAAGCAAATAGTTATACAATTTGACGTCGGACAATTGTCTGTCGAAGATTCAGATCCCTAAAAGGACGGACAAACAAACGCTTAGTAATCCCATCAAAGTATCACACGATGTGTCGTATCGACACACCATATTACTACTCGTAGGCTACACTGAAAACCAGCGCTACAGACACATTATGTCTGCAGCACATGCTGAGTGGCTGCCTTTTTTTCGTCACAATAGTTAAGTTTTAATTTGTATTGTTATTTTTATTTTTATGGTAATTGTGTGGCGTTAAATAAATATTTTTCTATTCTATTCTTCTATATTTTTTAAGTTACTCATTCGTTACTTAAGCAAACTAAACAAGTTATGGTGCGGTTTTACGTTACGATTTCCATTCAGAAATCGAAATGACGCAATTAAATAGAGTACCTACGAAGTACTAAAATACCCAAAAACTATAAAAAGATGATCTTAAAAATGAAAAAGTCGTTATAGTTGGTAAACAACTGCTTTATGGCATTGCGGCATACAGATAAGAGAGGAATGCCAATTTTGATTAGAAACGAGAACAGTAGGTACCGCTTTTATCGCTTAGAGCACATACATAGATAGGTAAGTTTGAAATTACATTTAACATTACAATACAATTTCACATATTTTACAATTAATAGTACCTAATAGCTAGTCTACACGTTTCACTGACTGCCTAAAATCTATCAGTAATAATTCTTGCAGTTAAAAGCGAAGCAATGCGGTTTATCTACCATAATGTAATAGGTAAATAACGTAATCAATCGATATAATATTCGATGACATTCCATCGAATTTTACAAACAACCGAGAGTTGGGCAATGTCTTGATTTCAAGAGCGATTTTATTGGTCATCATTACGTCTTGTATAATATTTTTTTAATAGCCGCCAATCTTACTAGAAGAATCAAAATAAATCCGTAGATTGTAGACTCTGTGATTGTAGTCGGTGTGGTCGGCCGCGCGGTTACCGACTGCGTCTGGTCTGGGCGTATAAAATCGCCAAGGACATATTTATCTGAGAGGAATGCGTAAAATAAACAATGTTGTACGCTACTTCACGTCCGTTCACAGCAAAGCTACGTTGCCGCACCCTAGCAGCTATTTCAACAAAACATCTCTGAAATGATTTTCCGCTGTACGCACAGTACATTATATTCCCTTTAGATTGTCAGTCTCAAACGACTACATTATTTCGTAGATATCGATAAGTTAGGAATAAAATCACAAAGTTACTTAGCACCCACTCGATTAGAGTCAAGAAACGCAGTAAAATGCCCAGCCCCTTTAACGTTACGCTTGAAGGAGCACGGACTTGTGTTGTGCGTGGGAAGCACATACTTGGGTTACACAATCTAGTGAAGATAGCTTCGTTATAGACAACTATATTGCTAAGACATTATGCGAGAAGTCGAGAATACAGAAAAAAATTTATAATGATGATATTATAAAAAGCTAAGCAAATAAAATAAGTGTAGATGCAAACATCCAAATACAACTGTAATTTTCTACTGAAAGGCATTGTCTTGATTTAAGACATATAAACTACTATGATGATAAGTTCGGGTGTATTGCTAAATAAGCTACACCATATTTCTGTGTACATAATTTTCTAATAACAGATCGCACGTATTCAGAAATTTCACAGCGTACCATGCGTTCCCTCACATCACATCTAATTTGCAAACACACACTTTAGCGCATTATCTAAATGCACTTGACGTAGGTTTCACTCGTAACATGGAATTATACATTAGCAAGCAGCAGAACGCAATACTCTGGTATGCCAGAACAATGTACCAGCAACGCAGTGAAACTGCATTCAACCGATACAATTAAAGTTAATAAACACCGTCAAGGTATAGGTTCTCATTCGCTTGCTAATCGACATCGGCTTTCATTGTCTTCCTTCCTTCTCGTTGACAACACAATGTGAAGTTTTTCCACCATTTACCTACAATGCGTAGCTGTCGTCTGGTTCTTTCTATGATAGCTTGGCGTTTCATTTTGCCTTTTTATTTTCTGTCGTCTAGTTACGCATCGTATTTTTCTCGAGAATCTGCGAAACCGCAGAACGCCCATTCACACGGAACGACATCGTAACAAATTCAGTTTAGAAACCACTTTATTACTGGTTTGCTGTCATGCGATCAATTAAAGTGTTTACAGATAAAACGTCATCAGCTCAAGGATGAATTTTGTAATTAAGGGTCACATCTTGGACAAAAATTGCCAATTATGCCTGCTCATAAAAAGCAGGTCAGCTAAGCTGACATTCTTGAGGAATGAAATAATTGCATTCTGCCAGTGCCACGCTGCCTCGTAAATGACGTGAGGGCACATTTTTCATAGCAGAATGTTTAGGTTCCACGTATAAGGTTAATATAGCCGTATGCGCCCGAGAAGTGTCCGGGTTATTTTTAGCATTAATAAATTGGCTTAGTGGTTCGGTTTATTGTGTGAGCGTTTTGCACAAGTGGATGTCCACGAAAGATGTCCGTCCATATCAATACTAAATGCAATTCTTTTTTTTCCAAACTGGTCCTCTTGCTTTACACTATACACAGCATTACTTTATCTACACAGCATTACATTCTTACGGCAGTTCTCGCACGTAGGTAACTTTTAGGTTCAGTCTTGATTGCAATATTCTTGCATGCTAAAGCGTTGTCTCTTGTAATCTTTTTTTGGTATATCGTGTAATGCTGAGAGTAAGGAATGCAGTTTGCCAAAAGGTTCAATAAAAATACCACTTTATGTTTCCTGTGTCAGCGGCGAATTTTATTGTGGTGTGAATGTACCGACCGGGGTCTCATGCAGTCTTAAGTTGAATCAATTTATATAATCTACATTCTAATATCTAAGCATGTCATTTGCAGAATTGATAGATTAGGTTGGTATAGACTAAACGTGGACAATATAATTAATATTTCGCGCAGGTTTGTTTCACACTCGAAATATTCACAAAAATGACTAGAAGAATTCCTTTCCAAATGCAACTTGTGTTTAACATTAAACTATTTGATTTACTCTAGCTAGTCCATTAAAATAGTACCGGTTTTTTTGTGTTTTGTTTCTGGTGATTTAACTGATTAGAATTCTTTTTATACCTATAACCATACTTATTATATATGCGATTCCTTTTTGTCATTATCAACAAAACATTCGCGATAGCAGCAAGCTTAAATTCATTGTTGATTGCACAGCCACATAGACATTTATTGCCAACATTTATGTCTTCACCGTATTATAATATCTAGTCTATTGCATGATCTAAGTAGGTAACTTCATATTAGTTATAAATCATGTTCTAGACCTCGATGCTAATTTGTTACCTACGTTGTTTAGCATCACCAAGGTGATAATTGTCAATTTCAACTGTAACTGCAGGTGTTAGACTTTTAAGGTCAACTTTTTAAGACAATGCAGGTGCCGTTTCAACTATGGTAAATAGATACGGCTAGAGGCATGATCGGTATTTAATAGGGATGTGTTGTTCAGCACCTGCAGATCAGTAAGGGGATGTGGGGAGCGGCGTTGCGGCAGCGGGAGGGGAGGTGCGCCGCTTTAGAAAGGCGCGACCATCGCCGCAGGCCTGGGCCGCATTCTACGGCCTGTCATTCACACCGCGCAACTTGCCTATGCATTGCATTCCATCTCCCGCCGCGTTCTCCACGCATCGCTTTTATACATACACAGTGCGCAGAGCGCACCTTACGAAACTGCGGACTGAACCATCCAGACAACTTGCCACATTCGTACATAGCACATAAACGCTCCATCGAATTATTTCTACGACAGTTCAGTAACTAACATTACAGTGAACCAGTTCCATGGCCTCATTAGTCACGTTCCGACTCCACCGTTCACTGAATACACAGACACCGCTCGGAAACGAGACCACAATGCGCATTCCAATGGATAAACAAATGATAACCATAATAATTTTTGTTTAGCTCATTTGTTGTCACTCAATTGTGGAATGTCGTGTGAAATCGAGGTTGTCGGACATTCTTTCCGCTAGAGCGCAGCAGTATCGCGGCGAGCGAACAGTTTGTTTTTCACGATTTATTCTATTTTAAAATGACATTTATCACTTTTATCTGCCTCGTTAGATATGCCAGTACGTTTACTTTCAATAAGACCATCCATTGCACTAAAACTTAATGGGAACACGTCAAAAATTGTATTGGAATGTAAAGTTTTGACATGGGGCTCTTAAGGGTTAACACTTCTCTTTGGAAAACTTACCTGTCTCGCGGGTCGATCCACGTCGTTTTCCTAGTGTTGTGGTCGATGAAATACAATTTTCCGTCAAAGTCCCTCGCATAATCCCATCCGTCGGGCAAGGGTATCTCACCGTTTCGTCTCCTTGGCATATTTCACTGATTAAATCCATTCAAACGAATAACGAAGCACACTCGCGAACTAGCTACACGGCCATGTTGAATACCTCATTACGAGGTGTGACGTCACGCGGGATCAGCCAATGGCGGCGAAGGGCCCCCACGATGGAATGCGGCGCGTACGCGAGCGCGAACACTCGGAGCAGTTCCGTACGTCACTCGAACGATAGCAACGATATGCGACCGCACCACGCGACTTCGCGTCGCTGACTGAGCCGCGCCGAGTCGCCGCCACGTTATCACCGCACATGATAATACCTATTCACAGCACCTACTGTCTAAATGCATTCCTCGACCACCTAATGTTTACACTAAATGGTCTACTATTGACGAGTGACTGATGCTATTTACGGTTTGGGTCCTGCCTGCGAAACAAACTGGCAATGTAGGTAAGAAAAATGTACGTACGAACATACCTACCCATTCAATCTATTTACGATTCCACTGTATAAATACGTATGGACGACCAAATGTACATGAGTACGTATACATCACATTCCTCAGCGTATATGTATATGCATGTGTAGGTACTTATCTAAAGGTGAACTATAAAGATCCCTCTATACAAATTACACACTTATGGCACATAGATATGGCTAGGTTAAGTAGGTAGGTACTAGTACTTACCTGATTTTATAAAGTTGCTATATCAGACTAGGTAGGTACTATAACTATGATAGGAATGTTATGATGACATTGTAGATCTTCATGACCCACTAAAACACGCAAATGAGATGATGTTATGTAGGTAGGACTAACCGTCGCGTGTCGTTGCTCTTCTACTAAGTGCCTACTTATGATTTATGTCGTTTTAACGATATGATAAAATATCTAGACAAGCTGAGTTGATAATATTTTTTAGGCCAATAAAGGCCTCTCAAGCGAAAGCTAAGAAACTGGTATAGCTAGGTTAGGTATAGTTCTTTCGGCGGATCTGGGCATCCGTGAAGTTAGCCGTTTGTGATGCACAGACTCCATTGTTGAAAAAGCTCCATTGCGCATTGAAACGGCTTAACTTCACGGAAGCCTAGATCCGCCGAGAGAACTATACCTACTACATCTTTATCAGGACAAAGATAACAATCAAAATTCATCTACGAATATAGACATCAGTAATCAGTAAAACGACAGAGCAGTACAAAGTACCTAAGAAGTAGGTAGGTATGTAGGTATTTTTAAACCTACTTCCAAACAGAAGTCAAAAATGAGTAGCCCAAATGCTAGAAGACATTGAGATTAATCATTGTTTATATGCTCGAAGGATATAGATTGCCCGTTGCCTCATTGCCCTTAGGTACCTACATCATTCGAAGAATCCTAGCAATGGTAGACAACATGTATAGGTCTCACAACGGATCTCGGCCGTAGTGAAATTAGCCGTTTTGATGCGCAATGGAGCTTTTTCAAACTAAATTGTCTTTGCGCATCACTAACGGCTAACTTCACGGAAGCCTAGATCCGCTGTGCGAACTATACCTACCTATAAAATTTATTGAGAAAGCAAGACCACCAAAATTTCACTGTAAGTATATTTCTCGGCCGAGTCATGCCTGTGACCTGACCTTCGGGCACGACCCAGCGCCAACGCAGCGGTACCTAGCACCTATCGAGAACTTTATATTCTGCGGCGGTACGTGGGTATTCAATCTCTTACCAGCCTTGATGGAGACTTTTGTGTTTTATGTAGTTAAGTAGTACCAACTTACATGCTATTTTTTTTTTATTTTTTTTTAGTATGAATTTGGCGCAGGCTTAGATTATAGTCTGGAATAGCACATCTAGATACTTTTATTTTTTGAGGACCGATGTGGCGCGGCGAGCGAAGGTCCACCTGCGAAGCAGGAGATTGCGTCTTCGACTCCCGCCTTGGGACAAATTTTTGTCATCATCATCATCACCATCATGACAGCCTTATAATGTTCCCACTGCTGGGACACTGGCCTACTCTCAAGCAGGAGTAATTGGGTCTTGATCCACCACGCGGACCCAATGCGGATTGGTGGATGGCACATGTCATTCGAATTTTTAGTTCTTGGACATGCCGGTTTCCTTACGATGTTTTCCTTCACCGTATGAGAGCACTGGCATTGCGCACATAAATTTTTCATAGCGAAAAATCCATTGGTTCACGACCGGGTTCGAACCCACGACCTTATGATCGGAAGGCGGGGTCACTACCACTAGACCACCAGTGCTCAAATGTTTGTACGATTTGCAAATATTTATTCCGGGTGTTCTGGGTATTTTTATGTATAATAAAAAATTGAGAAATACAGGAGAGGATGGAATTAGTACAGAGGCTTTAAAACTTGGCGAACCAACACTTTTACCTCATAATTACTAACCTGTTTAACATCATACTAAAAACTGGAGTTTTTCCGAACCAGTTTTGCCAATCTAATATCATCCTTCTTCATAAAAAAGGCGATAAGTCAGATATCAATAACTACAGGCCTATTAGTCTTGTATCCCATATGTACAAAGCTTTTATTAAAGTAATTGAAAACCGTATTGGAGGGTCACTAGATTTAGAACAGCCCCCAGAACAAGCAGGCTTTCGAAGAGGCCTCTCCACCACTGACCATCTCCACGCGGTCAATCAAGTAATAGAAAACACAACGAGTTTAACACCCCACTGTACCTCGCATTCGTAGATTACGCCAAAGCCTTTGATTCCATAGCCCACACTGCCATATTTACTGCTCTGTTTAACCAGAAAATTGAACCAACCTACATCAATCTCATCAGTAATATTTACCTCAATAGCACAGCAGCAATTAAATTACAAACACAAGGTCCTACATTTGCAATAAAAAAGGTGTCAAGCAAGGTGATCCATTATCGCCAAAACTCTTTACCAGTACCCTCGAAGAAGTCTTCAGAAAGTTAGCAACCAGGTGGGACAGAAAAGGCATAGACGTTGGCGGAACAAGGTTATCTAACCTTCGTTTTGCTGACGACATTGTTCTATTTTCATCAACTGCCCACGAGTTACAAAGTATGCTTGAAGACCTGAGCACTACAAGCCTCAAGATTGGACTTAAAATGAACATGACAAAGACCAAAGTCATGACGAACAAACCAAGCGAAAAATCGCTGTCCATGGGGAGGATATGCAATATGTCAATGAACTACTTGGGCCAAATAGTCTCCTTCCAGTCTAGACAAGAGCAAGAAGTTGCTAGACGGACAGAAAACGCATGGAGGAGCTATTGGTCCATGAAAGATCTTATGAAAGGTACTCTTCCGATATCATTAAAACGGAAGCTCATGGACATGTGTATCCTTCCCATATTAACTTATGGCGCACAAACTTGGTCCCTCACCAACATAAAAGTCCAAACTCGGGGTTTGTCAGCGAGCAATGGAGCGCAGTATTCTTGGTGTTAAACGTACCGACCGTATACGTAATACAACTTTGCGCTCCAGAACCCAAATAGCTGATGTAGCTCACAAAGTTGCGACGCTTAAATGGAGGTGGGCTGGTCACGTCTGTCGCATGCCGGATGAGCTGTGGGCCAAAACCACCACTCAGTGGAGCCCTGAGACAGCAAATCGGCGTCGTGGCAGACCCAAAAAGAGATGGCGAGACGATCTCGACAGCTTTAATAGAGCTTGCGTCCAACTGGCTCAAAACCGAGATGACTGGAGAAATCTAGGGGAGGCCTTTGCCCAGCAGTGGGACACAACAGGCTAATCGTAATCGTAATCGTAATAAAAAATATCTATTTATGTATTGTATTAGGTATATTAGTCATCTAGTACCCATAACACAAGCTATACTTAGCTTGGGGCTAGATGATGCTGTGTGGATTGTCCAGCATTATTTATTTATTTATTTGTACCGGGTCTGGGTTTTGTAGTACCATAGTATTTGTAATTTCTGATACCAACAACATCGGGAATCCCAGTGCTTGCAATGTCTTTTTGTATCCTAGCTGACACAACAACAATTACAGGATTACAAGGATTACAAGAAACAATTACAACAACAATTAGGATACAAAAAGACATTGCAAGCACACATAACCGAATTAAATGGAATAAGACTGAACTAAAATGAAATCAGACTGTATTGGTCAGGCGAGGTGTTTAAGAGTGGTCAAGCGGTTAACATCAGAGCACTTGACCGTCTTGTTGCACATAAAAAAGTCTGAAGACTAAAGTAGGTAGGTACGTACGAACGAAACGAAAACCAGTAGAGAAACATTCAGACATCTATATACCATGCATTTTTATTTGCAGGGTAGGTAGTACAAGTAAGTTTGTACAACCAATTTGATTTGTTTGTCACTGCAGAATTTTTCCATACTAAAATCAACCACTACATTGCATTATTGACATGTGTTTGAAGAGGAATAACATTGAAATTTGATTAGATTTACTTAGTAGAAAAAAGTAAGTTGATAACCCGAAGTTTTGTTTTCTAGGTATAATTTTACAAGTAGTGTTTCCATTGGAGCTCATGCTCTAACACCCTTTATATACACCTGAGAACTAATCAGAGCGAGAACTGCAGTTTATTAATGGTGGGTATGTACCTAAAATGAGCATGTGCCTGGGAGACACAGATATTGCCCATTCTTACACTCGCTTAGAACAATTCAGATAAATGTCAATGGGGACAGTGGCACAGTTAAAAGCAACGTGTCACTGTTCCCCATTGAAGAAAAAGTGTAATGGGGACGATGGGAACATATTTTTTGACTTCCCACTGTCCCAATTAAGGGGATCAAAACCATAGGGGACATCGGGAATACACGGGAAAGCCAACCCACTGGGCACAATGTATGTTTGACACCGCAATAGTTGAATTAAATAGTTAGTAATGAGCACCTAAAGCATCAAAACAAATAAATAGAAAGGTAGGTACTTACCTAGATACCAACACAGGTAGGTAAGGCCCATCCATAGATTCCTTATTTAGTTTGACTAAGTATATTTTATGGTTTGTATCATTACATTTCAAGTCAATAAATTCCCATTGTCTGCCAGATAACATGATTACCAACACCTTCATGGGTCTGGTATTGTGTAGTATTCTGCTAATTTAGGTAGGTAACACCAAAAACTAGCTGCAAGGTTCACTAGCTGGAAGTTGCTTGTGTGAATACATCAGGCGCACGGGGCAGCCGCACAAAGCGGGGCGGCGCCGGCGGCACTACTTGGTAGGAGCAAAGAACCTCTCAAGTAAGCCGACTTATCGAGCAAGCATCCATTTATGTAAGTAAGCAAAAACTCATTCTAATCTAACATTAAAACAAACGGTGCAGCAGGTAGGAAGAAGGAAGGTAGGGTAGGGAAACTGAGCTTAGGGCCAGCAAGATAAGCCAGCCTTAAGGCCAGCAGCAAGGGTTAGGCCAAAGGCACGGGCACAGTCACGTACAACAAAAGGTCTAAACTAGAGTCACTAGCCCAGTGAGTGCCTCCCTCAGAAGATACTCACTGATAAATAGTTATTTTCTTACATAGCAGTGATCTCCAAGTTCGCAAGTTTTCCAATCCAACAGCAACACACCAATCTCAACTCAAGTACAAAAAACTCTGCAAGCAAACACCACATTTTTTGGTACCTTTTTGAAAATAACCAAATCAAATAAAAATGCGCGCGAGTAACAGCTTTTTTTTTTCGCCCAATGGGCATGCTTGAGTCCTGACCTGAGACCATACCGCCTTTTCTTACGTATTAATATTTTCAACAAAAATCATAAGCTTTACTGCCAACGGAGTTTCTTCGGTCATTTTGCCGGTACGACATGTTCCTCCCATTTTAATTGTTTTTCTCGAGTTATTTTGAGTTTTATTGTGTAAAGAACCAATTTCATAGTGGCCTAGGTCTTAGTAACACCATAGAGAAATAGGAAAAAAATATAAAACTAACATTATAATACAATTTTATTTTTATGTAGACAAACAAAGTTTTATATGAAAAATGTTTGTTGTGTTGAGTTTCATAAAACGGGAACACTGGAGGTCCGCCATGACAGCTATTAGCCAATGATCGTGACGCATCTTGACTTTGACAGTACCTAATAACCCAGTTGTTCGTTAAACCCGCCATGTTGTTTTGCATTGTGTTGCACTCCTTCACAAAGATAAACTTAGGTACATAAGATTGTGAAAGAAGCTAAAATAAATTAAATAAACAGCTTAAAATCGTTTCTTTATTGAATATCTAAATATCTAGACCCCTACAAAGGACCATACATTCTTCATACATCGAGAAACAACTCCTTTGGTGGCAGTTTAACCAATACGACTCGTAATCTTGGCACAAGTGTAAGTGATTGAAATGGAAGGGTGATGTTGGTTTGTAATTTGGTCGAAGATTTTCCTACAAATATTGAAAGGAAGCCATCATTTCTTTCAAAATGTTGTTCGTCAAATTCAAAATTCGAACTTGTTCGTTTTTGATTTATACGTCGACACTACTTAACACTGGCAATATTGTCTAAACATACAGACTGCCATTTAAAAAAGAAAAAAAAATTACTGCCTATTAGAAAGTTTTAATCCTACCTAAAAAGGTAATATTATGTAGGTACCTACTTAATCTTTATTATCTGATTTATTGTACCTACTTGTATGTGTTCCTTAAAAGTTTGAGGTTCTTCAGAAAACATGGAAAAATGGGGTGATTTAAACCGATAGTTTCCTTTAAAACGTAGGTAAAGGTAAAGGTAAACAATGGTGATACCATAGAAAAAAAAACTTTCTTTTTGATAGGGAACTCTAGGGAACTATTATAAAAATAAAATGAGTAAGAATGTTTCATTCTAGCCAAGACTAAACGAATTAAAATAAATTATTTACGCATAGTTTTGTTCCGATATTCATGTTTTATAAGTAAATACTTAGTAATAAAATTTTATTGGGAACTTAGGTAAATATTTTATGGTAGGTAGGTACTTGTCACATTCTGGGGTACGTACACGGTAAGGTTTTGCAGTACTTTTACACATTTGGTTCATTTTCATTCGTTTAGCGGATGTGTTTGTCGGAAGGTTTCTCGTTGTGTTTACTTATCCTGTTCACGTTTTGTACAGTTTGTTTCATGGGGTTGGTACAGGTAGAAATAGAGTTACACTTTGTAAGCTATTCACTGAGATGCAGATGAAAATATTTACAGATAAAAATCATAAACTAAAATGTCTTTTTACATCATGTTTTTAGTTCCGAGCCAAGTGACAGTTCTTGTCATTTTTCTTTCTTCCAGTAGGTAGAATATATATAGTGATGATTAGGTATGCGCTACAGAAGTTTCAATAGGTTGTTAAAATGATTCCAAGGAAGTCGATAGATAGATGGGCCTTGTGTTGTTTCTGTTGATCTTTGTTGGGAGACAGGTAGGTAGGTAGGTCTGATTCTAATTTGTACCACAATTGAAACCACGCAGGTACAAGTATTATCGATCCAAAGGTTTTGCTTTTCCTTAGATACACAAAATTGACACTTGACAATGACATTTGTTTGTTTACCTTTTCGTGAATAAGCAGAATCGAATTTGTCCAATGTTTAAAAGCAGATTCGCTAAAGGCCATTTGACTTATAATTAAATAATACTGTTTAACTAGGTTTCACACTTATAGGATCTATGTATGGCTCATTAATGGACTAACATCTTACGATCAGTTTATCTATTTTAGCACAAATGGCTGTAATTTGATTATGTACAACAAAAAATCTTCATTTCTGAACATTGCGCCACATTGGTCGTCTTCATCATGACAGCCTTATAATATAATGTTCCCACTATTGCTTGGGACACTGGTCTACTCTCGGGCGTGAGTGATTAGTTGATAGTAGGACTGGTATAACTCTCTAAGCCCTTTTTGCATGTAGACCCCTAACATAGACCACGATTCTAAATTTATAGCAGCTGCAACTCGTAGTTTTTTATAACCTAAATGCGGAAGTCATTGGCTAAAAAAAAAACAATTCATCAATGTCAAATGTCAAACAAATGTCAGTTTGTCAACACAACACACACGTACGTAAGTACCTACGTAGCGAGCGTAGCTCTCAAAAAGTAAAATATACGGTACCTAGCTCTTCTGTTCTGGCGTAAGCTAAGTTCCTTGCTCTGGCTGGTCTGGTAGCGCTCAAAATTCTACGTTTGTAATATTTTAATTAGAAAATTGTATTGTTAACCAATTTATAAGTATAAAATAATCAATTAGCACTGTTCTTTGATCTTAAAATGCAGTCGAGTGACGAAGACTTCGAGAGCGCAGACGAAGGTAGTAACGTGGACAGAAAGGAAAGGAAAAAACGTCTTTCATCATCAAACTACAGTGATAATGCCCTAGAATCAGACCAGGAGTTCAAAACTCCTATCAAAACTGCCAGTAAACCTTCAGAAATCAAGCCCAATCCTGGTACTAAGACAGTGGTTCAGGTAATTCAACATTTGCTTGATAAGCAGATCCTCTAACAGCTGAGGCACCGAGTATTTGTCTTGCCTGCTTGGAACAATCTATGGGATATTCGCCTTGAAACGCCTATAGCTACAACCTACATTGCAGTCATTGTTCAGTGAAGTTTAGTGTTAAACATTGCTGTAAGTAAAAAATATTATTGTAAATATTTCAGAAAGAAACAGATGGTTGGGATGATTTTGATATAGATGAAAATGAACCCACAGTTAAACATGAGCCATTTTCAAAGACTATCCAAGAACCTCTTAAAACAAAGAATAAAACTGAGAAGGATACAATATCATCCCAGGACACTGCCTGGGATGACTTCGGAGACTGGGATCAGGATGTTGGTATCAGTAATGCTGAAAAGGTTAGTACTGTGTGATGGTACATTGGTAAAGAAGGTTACAGCCCACCAGTTTGTAAGCAGTTACTGTAACCTATGGATGCTTGCAATTGCCAGGAGCCTTACTCTTTAATCAAATGACAATTAAATGGAATTATAATTAACTGCTCTTTTTGTTTACGGCTGTGTTTGTAACTTTAGTCTGTAATGGATGAGACAATTTTTATTCCAAGTTTACTCAATATTCACATTATAAAGATTAATTTGGTGCTAGGTTTGCACTCAAGAGTATGAAATATCATAATTCTAAACATGTGCACAAGACCATCTCGCTCTCTAGCCCTCGACCCAATGAATGCAGGCCCCAGCAAAACAAGTTGAACACGCATCAATTGTATTTGCTTTAATCGGCAAACGTCACAGGTGTCATTTGCACATTGCTACAAGTAACAAGTCTTGTGTGCCAGTAATTTAACCAGCTACCGTACCCTTCCTTTTTTTGTAACATTGATTATTAAAAAAACTAGCACTATCATTTCAGGAAACAAAACCTACACAAACCCCACCACAGTCTCGAACACAGCCCATCAAGGAAGCTGCAGCTACTGGTGGGTGGGGGTGGGGATGGAGTGTGGACTCTCTGCTCAGCTCTGCCACGGCTGGTATAACCAACATCACCTCTCAGATGTCTCAGGTAAGTGATACGGTTGTCTCAGTGAAATAACACGTGTCCCAAAGTAGTACTAACTAAGTGTGGCTGAAGCTGATATAGCTTAGATTATTAGTATAAGAGTTTATGCTGTAAGACTTATGCATCATCATCATATCAGCCAATAGAAGTCTACTGTGGACAAAGGACTTATTCAAAAAGTGCCATGATAACTGATGACTTTTCCTTCCTTTGCCAGTTTGACCAGTTTTTGTACAGGAATAAAAATGGATCTCACAAATATTTATGAAAACATTTGTTTTAGGGAATCTCAACAGTATTAGAAACGGGCATCGGCGCCCCAGGCCCTGAAGAGCTTGCCAAGGCTTTTAAGGAGAACCAGGCTAAAAGAGAACAAACCTCAGAAGAGCCTGCAGTAACAAGAGACATGGAGAAAGAGGAAGAAGCAAAAAGCAGTGGTGGGGATGCGTTCCAACTTGGTAGTTTACTGTCCGGTGTTACTAAGTTTGTTGAATCTACTGGTAAGGATTTTGTTGACTTTGTTTTCACACTGACTAAATATCACTAATACACATTCATACACACACAATCAGTTCAATACTGCATAGATAACATAAAACCATTATACTATAAACCAAGGAAATGGATCGTCAACATACTGGCATTTTTGGCATTATAAAATTCGCCGGTTTTTTTTTAAACAGGAAATTGATTGGCATTTGACGGTTTTTGAGTTATAAAATTCAACGGCGGCCATAAGCGTAGTGCCGTAACGCAAGCTTAGTAGTTTACGTCTATAGGCGAGGTCCCGGAGAGTATCAAGTACTTTGTGGTTCTAGGTACAAAAGTACTGGCAGGAGGTCTAGACACACTTGAAACGATCGGCAAGAAGACCATGGAAGTACTTCAAGATGGCGACCCTGGCTTAGCGAAGAAACGGGCCATGCTCGGTCTGGACTCCGGAGACAAACCCATTCTGTCTCAGGTTAGTAAGGAGTTTTGTGGGACACTGCAGCTGTTATATCACAGAACAGATATTAGTACTACGTACAGAATGGCCACTCCCTACCTCCCACCAATTTTGCTTGCCCCACCCCGGTTGCGAGTTTGCCGGCACCTCACTGCACTTTTCGCCGGCACTAAATCTAAGGGCTAATGCGCGCGTTTTTTTTCATTTTGTGTAGGTCCAAGCGCGCGCATGCCAGAGCGAGCGGAAGTGTGCTATCTCGCTTTTGCTATAATTGGGTGCGGCCAACCATGACACTCACATATGCAACGGCACCGTTTAGGTACACAAACCATGCATGTGGTGATTGCGACGCGTTCATACATTTTATTGAGTGTCCGGAGTGTTATGGTCAGGCATTGCGCTTAACATCAGGCGAACTACTTGACCTTCTCCTCATTTGCGAAAAAATAAAAGTTCATGTACGAAAATGTTAGTTTGGCCTACAAATTCAAAAGATAAATATATTTTCATGGAAGAGAAGACGATTTTTTTCTATGGTTCTTATTAAATAAGTGAGTGGTCTAGTGGTAGTGACCCCGTCTTCTAACCTTCAGGTCGTGGGTTCGAAACTGGTCAGGCAACAATTAGCATTTTCATTTGAAATTTTTTTGTTTGCATAGCCAGATTCAAACGGTAAAGGATAACACCGTGAGGAAACTGAGAAAATATGTGTTTCCTATCAGATATCTAGTTCCCACAATACAAGCTTTGCTTGATTTTTTTTATATACCACTACCAAGTGGCAACCAAGCGTACGGCCTACTTGATGGTCAGCGTTTACCGTAGCCTATATACTCATGCAACATTATAGATATCACTACCCTGAGACGTTAGATGGAAAGTCTCATGTGCCAGTAATTTCACCGGAAAACATACCCTTCGAACCGGAACACAGCAATGCGAGCGTTACTGCTTGCGGCAGAAATAGGTATGGTGGTAGTCCTTCCCCGGACGAGCTCTATCACAAAGAACTCTACTACTCTTTTATTTTATTTACGGCTAAGTAAGTTCGTATGAGTCAGTGGCCAACTCTGGTGACAGAGTTTCTAGGCCGCCCAAAATCCTCTGTCATGGCCTAACAACTTTGAAAAAGGCGGGACCGACTGCTTAACGTGCCCTCCGAAGCACGGGATTGCTCAGTTGAATTTGTCACTGGCGGTCACCCATCCACATGATGACTACGCGGAACAGTGCTTAACTTCGTTGATCTGTCTTAAACAACTTAGCCAGCTACGTCACGAGCATTCCTTTATGGATGGATGACGATCTGTAAAAATGTCTGCCAGTATTTTTTTTACAGGTTTTGAGGGAAGCCAAGGCCAAAGCTGATGAAGAGGACCAGATACGGGAGGTTAAGAGGGAAGCCAAGGAGGTTCATTATGAAACGTTGTTTGATGATTTTGAAGGTAAAAATCTTATTTCATTTCATTTATTTCATGCTCAATGTACAATGTATTCAGCTTAGGTGTAACATAATGATAATGCTGTAGGCTAAGATCGAAAGCCTCATGTGCGAGTAATTTCACCGGAAACCATACCCTTCACACCGAAACACAGCAATGCGAGCATTACTGCTTGGCGGCAGAAATAGGTATGGTGGTAGTCCTTTCCCGGACGAGCTCTATCACAGAGAACTCTACTACTCTTGAACTACTCTTGACGCTTCCTTATTTGTCAAAGTAACGCCATGACGGAGGCGGTCGAGCGGCTTAATAACCGTCACCAGAGTTAGCCACTGACTCATACGGACTTACTTATAACTTAGAGGCATTAGAGTTGTAGAGTTCTTTGTGATAGAGCTCGTCCGGGGAAGGACTGCCACCATACCTATTTCTGCCGCCAAGCAGTAATGCTCGCATTGCTGTGTTCCGGTTCGAAGGGTATGGTTTCCAGTGATATTACGAGCACATGAGACTTTTCATCTAACGTCTCAGGGTGGTAACACGCAAGTGATATGATTTTGCATGCGTACATAGGCTACGGTAACCGCTATCCATAAAGTGGGCCGTACGCTTGGTTGCCACTTAAGTGGTATAAAAAAGAAAATCTTTCCAGGTCTTGTCCACCTCGAGGCTTTGGAGATGCTCTCCCGACAGACCAGCATGAGGATAGAGGAACGGATCAGAGCTGTGGACCCTGACAAACGGCAGGACATGAAGGAAACATTGCAGCAAGTCGCAGGTAACACCATCAACTGTGTGTCAGGAGGCCTTCGGGCGGCCTATACTCGGCCTAGTTGGAGCTAGAAGTTGCTGGTGATTCCCGCCGTAGGACAAATGTTTGCATGTATCCACAACCAATTTCAAAAATGATTATTATTTAAATTTATGTTTGTTACGCGATTTCTCCGCAAGATTTTGATGATTCTTTTTTTGTTTGATATTTATTTTATGACGACCGATGTGCCGGAGGACCGCGGAGGTTGCGGGTTCGTTTCCCGCCTCGGGTCAAATGTTTGTACGATCTACAAATATTTCATCCGGGTGTTCTGGGTATTTTCTATATATAATAAAAATATCTATCTATGTATTGTATTGTAATAAGTAGATATGAGTCACCTAGTACCCATAATACAGCTCTGTTTAACAGCAGCTTACCTTGTGGCTAGATGATGCTGTGTGGATTGTCCAGCATTATTTATATTTATTTATTTTATTTTTATTTTATACACTTTCTGATAAATTTTTGAATTTTTTTAATAAATCATTAAAAAACGTGTCAATAACAACTACTAATTACACATCCCCTCGTACTCAACCTATCGAAACATATTTTTAGTTAGAAGTAGCGGGCCCTGGTGACCTGTTTTGCATTTTTAGTTAGAAGTAGCGGGCCCTGGTGACCTGTATTGCATTTTTAGTTAGAAGTAGCGGGCCCTGGTGACCTGTATTGCATTTTTAGTTAGAAGTAGCGGGCCCTGGTGACCTGTTTTGCATTTTGAGTTAGAAGTAGCGGGCCCTGGTGACCTGTATTGCATTTTAGTTAGAAGTAGCGGGCCCTGGTGACCTGTATTGCATTTTTAGTTAGAAGTAGCGGGCCCTGGTGACCTGTATTGCATTTTTAGTTAGAAGTAGCGGGCCCTGGTGACCTGTATTGCATTTTTAGTTAGAAGTAGCGGGCCCTGGTGACCTGTATTGCATTTTTAGTTAGAAGTAGCGGGCCCTGGTGACCTGTATTGCATTTTTAGTTAGAAGTAGCGGGCCCTAGTGACCTGTATTGAATTTTTTTTAAACCTATCGCAGGCACCAGGTTCACGCAAAACTGGTGCACCTATTAACGCCTTAGATTAGATTAGATAATAAACCTAATGTCACTATTAATAGAATATTGACAATGGGGACAACGGAAATGATTTTTAATAATTTTATGAAAATCCCACTATTAACAGGGACATGGTTAATGGGGACATCAAGAATACAGGCTTTTTTATGTTTTTGTTGTTTTCTGAAAAAAAAATAAAGTGATCTTCTTCCAGAGTTGTGTGAGATGCCGGAGGATGATGATGATGAGACCCCAGAGGGAGACAAGGCTGAGGGCTTCCACGAGAGGCTTCAGGCAGCTACCCAGGACCTGGGACTGAAACTACAATTCCAGCCATTAATCAAGTTAATACTATTTAAATTTCTTAGTTTACAAAACAGTAATTTTAACAACTTGCTAAGTCATCATCATTATCATGACAGCCTTCTAATGTTCCCACTGCTGGGCCTACTCTCGAGCGAGAGTGATTGGGTTTTAATCCACCACGCGGACCCAATGCGGATTAGAGGACGGCACATGCCTTTCGAATTTTTAGTTCTTGGGCATGTCGGTTTTCTCAAAATGTTTTCCTTCACCGTATGAGAGCACATAAATATTTCGTAGCGAAAAATCCATTGATGTACGACTGGATTCGAACCTACAACCTTAGGACCGGAAGGCGGGGTCACTACCACTAGACCACCAGTGCTCTTGCTTGCTCCAGCTTGCTAAGTATTATCTTTCAAATTCACATTCAAAATATTTTAATTCATTAATATCACAAGGAACATTGGGTGAATTTACGCCAGTTCCACAATCCAGTTCCAAAATCTCTTTATTCAATCATATCACAAGGATCATTTTGAAACGTCTTAAAGCTAGAATTTACGCCAGTTCCGCGCTCAGCCTAGAAGAATCTGGCAACAAACTTCGCTGGATTCCTAGCTTTTTTTGATGATCCATCTAGCTCCGATACTTTGAATATATTTTTTTTAAATACATATTTATAATACATAAAAACACAGATACGACACAAAAATTATAACTAACTAACCATAGTTACACTATCACATCACACACACTAATCACACTATCACACTAATCACATCACATTACTCTTCACACTAATATTATAATTATGCGAAAGTTTGCATGTTTGTATGTTTAGATGTTTGCATGTTTGTATGTTTAAATGTTTGCTTGATTGAATGTTTGTTCCTCTATAACTCGATAACCACTGAAACGAGTTGACTGAAATTTAAAACATAGATAGATAATGACCGGAAATAGGACATAGGCGATAGCTAGTACGTTATTGACCCGCGGTTCATTGACGCAAGGGTCACTGACACGTGCCGTGCGCTGCCATTTCGATTTCTAACAAGGATAACTGATTATTAAGCAGAATTACGTTCACACCGGAACACAGCAATGCGAGCATTACTGCTTTGCGGCATAGGTGTGGTGGTAGTACTTCCCCGGACGTGTTCTATCACAACTATCAATTTATTATTTTTTATTTCTTTCGTATTTAACATTCCAGACAGTACACCGAGATCCTAGAATATCTGGAGAAGGCATCGGAGCTAACAGATAAAGCTATATACAAGCGATGCGTCAGCGCACTGGCGCAGGCGACCGCGCTGTCAGTGCTGACGTACCACAAGGCGGGGGAGCTACTGCTGACGAAGCAACGCCGCTCCACCGCTGACGAGGCTGACGCTTTGACGCAGTAAGATACTTTTTAAAATCAGTCTATTTGACGACCGATGTGGCAGCGGGCGCCTGATGGCCTGTGACAATTTGTACTGAGCGCAACTTCGCTATGCTCTAGCAATAAGGTCACCTTTTGCACTAAAAAAAAAGTCAGTTCGTATGAGTCAGTGGCCAACTCTGGTGACAGAGTTTCTAGGCCGCCCGAAGGCCTCTGTCATGGCCTAACAACTTTGAAAAAGCCGGGACCGACTGCTTAACGTGCCTCCCGAAGCACGGGAGCGCTCGGTTGAAATTATCACTGGCGGTCACCCATCCAAATGATGCTACGCGGAACAGTGCTTAACTTCGTTGATCTGATAAGAACAACTTAGCCAGCTACGTTACAAGCGCTACTACCTTTTGCACTAATTGTGTGTAAGGTACCTAAAGTATTAATAATAAATTATTTATCTGTGTTTATTGTTTCTGGCACTATTAATAAAATAAAAAATTACCGAGCACCGGTGGTCTAGTGGTAGTGACCCCGTCTTCCGATGGTCGTCGTCGGTTCAAACCCGGTCGTGCACCAATGGATTTTTTTGTTCGAAAAAATTATGTGCGCAATGCCAGTGCTCTCATACGGTGAAGGAAAACATCGTGAGGAAACCGGCATGTCCAAGAACTAAAAATTCGAAAGACATGTGCCATCCACCAATCCGCACGGTCTTGCCAATCACTCTCGCTTGAGAGTAGGCCAGTGTCCCAGCAGTGGGAACATTAGAAGGCTGTCATGATGATTATTTCTGGATATACGATTTTTAATATCAGCTTGTTCTAACAATTCCTTCTTATTTCAGAATGACAGTAGTTCTCACAAAACACATAAGTGCGCTCGCGACGCTGTTCACAGAGAAACTGAACTCATTACCTTGTGATGACAAGGAACAAGTCAACAACTACATCACTAATATATTTTTAGAGGTAACTATTTTCTTATATCAGTAACATGAGGGTCAAGCAGCTCGCCTGACCATAGACAAGAACTCACAAAGAACTCTACAACTCTTATGCCTCTAAGTTATAAGTAAGTCCGTATGAGTCAGTGGCTAACTCTGGTGACGGTTATTAAGCCGCTCGACCGCCTCCGTCATGGCGTTAATTTGACAAATAAGGAAGCGTCAAGAGTAGTTCAAGAGGAGTAGAGTTCTCTGTGATAGAGCTCGTCCGGGAAAGGACTACCACCATACCTATTTCTGCCGCCAAGCAGTAATGCTCGCATTGCTGTGTTCCGGTGTGAAGGGTATGGTTTCCGGTGAAATTACTGGCACTTGAGGCTTTCGATCTTAGCCTCAAGGTGGCAACCCGCTAGTGATACCTCTGGTATTGCAAGCGTCCATAGGCTGCGGTAACCGCTTACCATCTTGTGGGCCGTACGCTTGGTTGCCACTTCAGTTGAATAAAAAATATATATTTATATATATATAACGAGGGGGCTGGTCCAGCAGGGTTTTTAAAAACGGTGACGTCAGCAGAGCTGACGTCACTATTTCCATCGCTAGGTTCGCTCATTACAAATAACGAAACACACGTTTCAAAGCAGAGATTTATTAACTACTTTACAACAATCTATTATCGCTAATTATCACTTAATATAATTCAAGTACTCACAGGATTTATCCAGCAATCACAATTCACCAAAAACCTCTCTCAACCGAGTCACCAAGAATAATGTGTCTCCGCCATGCCGTTTTTATTCGACCTTCGTTCGACTAGGTTCGACTTGCGTCGGCAAATGGCGGGAGCGGAAACATCTTAATAATCACAATCTTTCAAATAATTTTGTTTACTGAAAGTAACCGTCTGTAAATTCATGTTAATATTTTTAGAGTTTAATTTTAACCTCAAGTTATTTTATTTCAGTTAAACATTCAAATCGAATGTTTCAACTGCCAACACAAGCTTGACGTCATGGCGTCTTTATTTTAATCGTTCAACTGATTACCTAAAAATTGTTATTAATTGTTGATAAATCAAAACATGAATTTAGCAGTCACTTTCAGATTACGAAATAAACCTTAAATTAACATTGGTAATTTTGTTTCCTGTTCCTGACAACAGACTAAACATTAATCAATTTAAATCGGCCTAAACTGTGAAAACAGAAACCTTAGCCTAATTTTAGTTTTAAATGAATAATTTCTTAGTTAAAGTTAAATTTAACTAGGGTTTAAAGGTCTTGCGTCGACACGGCCATTCTGCGGGACGGTGCGTGCTCTGCACCAGTCGCGTTTCTGAAAAAGATAGAAACTTTTCTGAGCTAGGTATCCATTCATAGGCATACACTAGCTGATAACTTGGTTGTTTAATGTCTCCCGAAACGAAGCATTGTTTTATCAGCGAGCTAAATGAAATAGGTAATGATAATGATTCTATCAACCAAGTTATCAAACATAGTGTAATATCATAGCAGTGTTCTAATAATAGGCGTAACTATCACATCTGACATGCGATAATTATAATAATAAATAGAGTAGATTTGCTGTACATAGGGAAATGAGCGATGTTTGTTTATTTGGTGCTGATGCTCCACGCATACTCGCACTGATTGATTATTTTGTTTGTTCAACACAAATGCTCCACGCATACTTGCACTGATTGATTATTTTGTTTGTTCAATACAAATGCTCCACGCATACTTGCATTGTTTAGTTTCTCGTAGAAATGGATGATGCTGTGGTGCTGGGCGGTCTTGTACGCCGTGGTCCACAGGGGCTCTATAGGAATAGGGAACAAGGTCGATGCTGGGGCCTAGGCCTTGTTTATGACCGTGGTCCCCAGAGGCTCTAATCAAGGTGTGGTGCTGTGGTGCTGAGCGGTCTTGTACGCCGTGGTCCACAGGGGCTCTAAAGGATTTGGAAGGACGATGCTGGGGCCTAGGCCTTTTTTTTGACCGTGGTCCCCAGTGGCTCTGAAAAACATCTCGTAGACTGCTACTGTTTTATCATGATAAATGCTCATAGGTATGTGATGCTGTGGTGCTGAGCGGTCTTGTACGCCGTGGTCCACAGGGGTTCTAAAGGATTTGGGAAGGGCGATGCTGAGGCCTAGGTCTTTTGACCGTGGTCCCCAGTGGTTCTGAAAACAATGTTAAACAGGAAAGGAAAACAAGGTGATAGAAAGGAATTGCACAGTCTTTATAGTTAGATTATCCATAGTTCCATGAAGTGTGTCTAGCTAGACAAACACTTATAGGTATCTTGTTAGGTGATCTTATCAACTTGGCTGCTTGATTTCCAGTCAAGATTAAAACTAAAATAACTAACCGGTTTATTTAGGCATCCAACGACGGGGCAGCTTGAGATATGGATGGCAGCGGCTCATTTGATACGTCAGCGAGTTGAGGTGATTGTTGCTGGTTGTCATCTTCGAAGCCCGTCGACACGGTTACTTGATCACCTGGTTGTGGTGCTCGGCGCAGCTGGTCATGAGCAACCTTCCGTGGACGTCCTCTGCCTGTCACCCGCTTTACCATGTAACGATCATTGTCCAGTATTCTGTAGATCTCGTACGGTTCGCTGTATTTAAGATCTAAGGACGTTTGATTACGGGGATTGTTCTTGATGAGTACATAGTCACCTCTTTGAAATAGACGCATTTTTGCCTTGTTCTTATCAAATCGCTGTTTATCGTACTCAGCAGCAGTAGCCATTTTCTGTTGTACGTGCTGTTCAAGCAATTCAAAGTCAACGCACTCGTTGTCGATATTCACTAACCTTAAGAGCTCCGGTGGTACGCATTGCTGACGGCGTGTCAGGAGAGTTAGTGGTGCAACTCCAGTAACTCTGTGCGGAGTGCAGTTGAATGCGAGCTGTAGGGCTTCTAAAGCTGTCTGCCAATTTTCGGTGTCATAGTTTTTGATCATGGTTAGTGCATTTTTCAGTGTGCTCATAATTCGCTCCACTTGTCCATTTGCTCGGCTAACTCCTGGCGCAATAGTATGTAGGTTGACACCGAACCGTTCGCAATAAGTTTTAAACTCACCGAGAAATTCCCGACCGCCGTCGACTACAACTTGAACTGGAGTCCCGAACAAGTGCACGACACGTTTTAGTGCTGCAAGGCTGCTGCTTTGGCTCTTATCGTTAGAGTAGCTAAGTAGTACATACTTCGTAAATGCGTCAATGCTCACGATGACGTACTCGTCCCGACCTTCAGCGTTCCTCGTACCAAGCTTTCCTGTGATGTCCATGTGGATGACTTGAAATGCTGCCGTGGGCTTTTGAATCGGGTGAAGCTGTGCTTGAATTGCACCAGAATGCCCCTTCGAGGTCCTGCATACGACGCAATTTTCAACAAATCTTCTTACGATTGTACTCATCTTGTCAAACCAGTAGGTTTCTCTCAGTTTTTGTAGGGTTTTCTCCCATCCTGGGTGCTGCAGCGCTGTGTGGAAGGAGTTAATCAAACTCCACTGAAAAGACCTTGGAACTACAGTTAGTTTGTTTATTCCGAGTGTAGATTCTGTTAGCACTCTCTTGAGTACTCCTTCATGAAGCTCGTAGTCTGTAGCTGGATTGTCGCTGGTCATGCTTTCTATGAGCGGTCTAAGTAAATCGTCGCGTCGTTGTTCGATTTGCAGCCATTCGCAGTCTTTTGTCATTATATTGACTGAAAGCTCAGCAGACGGGTTTCTACTGAAAAAGTCTGCGTGTTGCAGTCGTTCACCTTTTCTATATTCGACCTCGAAGTCGTAATTCTGAAGGAAAGCCCACCATCTATGGATTCGAGGCAGTAAATCCTTCTTGTGTTTGGATGCCTTCAAGGCGTTACAGTCAGTTATTACCTTGAATTTTCTGCCGTATAGGTAGTGGCGAAAATGTTTGATTGCCCTCACCACCGCCAGGGTCTCGAGCTCGTACGAGTGGTAGCGGCTCTCTGCGTCAGTGGTGCGCTGGCTCATGTAAGCGACTGGATGCTGGCGATTCTCGATGGTCTGAATCAATACCGCTCCGTAGCCGAGGCTGCTTGCGTCTGTGTATAGCTCGATCGGTGCGTCTTCCTGAAATAGTTTAAGGGTAGGCGCAGTAGACAAGTGTTGTATGATAAAGTTTCGAGCCTCATCGTGTCTTTCATTCCATTCCCACTTTGCGTCTTTCTTTGTAAGTTCATAAAGTGGTACCATAATAGACGAGAAGTTGGGAATGAAACGTCTGAAGTATCCGGCGAGACCATTTAATTGCCTAACTTGCTTAGGAGTTTTCGGAATGGGTGCCTTCGTTAAAGCCTCCACCTTTCTTGGACTAGGACTGACTTGTCCTTCTGATATGATGTTGCCCAAATACTCAATGGAGCGTTTAAAGAAGGCAGTCTTTTCAATGTTTATTGAAAAGCCGGCCTCTTGCAACGCGATTAAGATCCGCTCGATATGTGAAAGACCTTCCGAGAACTCCCTACATTTGGAAAGCACATCATCAACGTATACTTGGCAAACCTGATCTGTTGAAGACAGCAGGTGTGCCAAAGCTTTGTTAATGCATCGTTGATACACCGAACATGCATTGCTAAGCCCGAACGGCATGGCTAGATACTCAAAAAGACCGTCTGGCGTCACGAAAGCGGTCTTCTCGATGGAGCTATCTGATATGGGTATTTGGTGGAAACCAGCCGCCATATCGAACGTGGAGAAGTACACACCACCAGCCAGTTGATCTATTTGATCAGAGATTATCGGTAACGGGTAGTGATCCCTCAGAGTGTTTCTGTTTAGTTCGCGGTAATCTACGCACATGCGATCGTTGCCATTTTTCTTTTTGACTAATATTATAGGACTGGAAAAAGGCGATTTACTTTCACGAATGATACCATGTTCTAATAGTTCGCTAACAATACCACGCACTTTTTCCCGCTCTACTGGACTCAATCGGTACGGTCTGCGCTCAACACACTTACTGGGTTCCTTTAGACGTATTTCAAGTTCACCCGTATTGACGCGTGTGTGTGGGTAGCCGTGGATGAACAAATGCTCATACTTGTTTAACAAAATCTTAAGTTCGTTGAGTTGATCATCGTTAGTCAGATCACAGTCAATTTTATCAAATTTTTCATTTTGAGATCGCATGTGGTAAACCACCGGTTGTTGGATCAATTTAGCACCCTGAGAGTTCACTATTACGCTCAGGTTTGTGTTTTCGATAAGGTTCATGCCAATCAAAATATCTGAACACACTTCATAGTCCGGGACCACGTGAAATTGAAGTTCTACTCTTAAATCATCGATAACACAAACCGTTGTTAATGTCGACAGCGAAACCACCGGAAACTGGCCTATTCCCTTTAAGCAGTTCACAACATCAATTCGTTTACCAGGCAGTTTCGCTGCTAGTGACTCGCGTATTACTGAACATTCCGCACCGCTATCAAAAATTGCGGGTATATTTCGATTTTCAATTAATACTGGCATTGAATTTAATTTGGGTACGCCAACACAGTTGACGTTAGACACTACTGCGCGCTCTCGTTTGTAACATGTTTCATAAGTATGACCTATCCTCGAGCAGAATGTACACGTCGGTTTATCAACAGTTTTATTATCCTGAGGACGCGGTTGAGGCTTTTCGGTTTTATCGCGGTAACGACAGTCGCGTGTATCATGGCCAGGCTTTTTACATACTTGGCAAAAGAGTGAAGGTTTATCAGAAAACCGAGGTCGCTTGGCAGGGCCCTGCTGTGCACTAGGTGTACTAGATTGCGACCGTTTTACACGGCGTATGGACGATGCCACAGAAATTAGTTCAGGTACAGAAGTGGCCCTGACATTTAACAACTCTATTCTCAACCGCTCATCCCCAATACACCCAATTACTGCCTCAACTGCGTCGTCATTTGATAATTTATCCTTAGTTATACGTCGCCATAAAACCCAAGCCTGTGATAAAAACTGCGCAATGTCCTTTGAACTGTCATAAGTGTGCTCTCGAAAACGAACAACATCGCGAGAATATCTATTCTCCGGTTCAAAAGTTGTTATTAAAACATTGCGCAATTCCTGCCACGTGGTGGTAGTCACCAGCCAATTGTCAACCCACACCCTTGCACGACCTTTTAGTAAGCTACTCGCTTTCATTCTAACTTCATAGTCGCTTAGGTTGTAAGTTTCCATGGCTGTGGTCACGTGCTGACACCACTCTCTAACTCCAATATCGGCGTCCGGATCGTATGACGGCAGAAACACATCTTTTATTTTGATTTTGTGATCAGGTTGTGTCGCGATACGATCGGACACGTGCTTCATCATTTGCAACATCTGCGTAAAAAACTCTGCTGGTACCCCGTTTACAGAAGTATTGGAATTTTCATTAATTGAATCGGATGATCGAGCAGAAGGGGGTGGTAATCCCACTTCTGATAACGAGGGGGCTGGTCCAGCAGGGTTTTTAAAAACGGTGACGTCAGCAGAGCTGACGTCACTATTTCCATCGCTAGGTTCGCTCATTACAAATAACGAAACACACGTTTCAAAGCAGAGATTTATTAACTACTTTACAACAATCTATTATCGCTAATTATCACTTAATATAATTCAAGTACTCACAGGATTTATCCAGCAATCACAATTCACCAAAAACCTCTCTCAACCGAGTCACCAAGAATAATGTGTCTCCGCCATGCCGTTTTTATTCGACCTTCGTTCGACTAGGTTCGACTTGCGTCGGCAAATGGCGGGAGCGGAAACATCTTAATAATCACAATCTTTCAAATAATTTTGTTTACTGAAAGTAACCGTCTGTAAATTCATGTTAATATTTTTAGAGTTTAATTTTAACCTCAAGTTATTTTATTTCAGTTAAACATTCAAATCGAATGTTTCAACTGCCAACACAAGCTTGACGTCATGGCGTCTTTATTTTAATCGTTCAACTGATTACCTAAAAATTGTTATTAATTGTTGATAAATCAAAACATGAATTTAGCAGTCACTTTCAGATTACGAAATAAACCTTAAATTAACATTGGTAATTTTGTTTCCTGTTCCTGACAACAGACTAAACATTAATCAATTTAAATCGGCCTAAACTGTGAAAACAGAAACCTTAGCCTAATTTTAGTTTTAAATGAATAATTTCTTAGTTAAAGTTAAATTTAACTAGGGTTTAAAGGTCTTGCGTCGACATATAGATATTTTTTATTATACGAGTATATAGAAAATAGATCGTACAAACATTTGACCCGAGGCGGGAATCAAACCCGCAGTTATGAATTGATTTTAATGGTTCTTTTTTTGTTTCTTAAGTAATACTTCAGAATAGGTTCAATTTAAATTTTATCGATATCGGTTTAGTACTTTATGAATAAATCTTAAAAAAACGTGTCAATAACTACATTGTCGCGTACAACCACAATATACCGAAACATCGTTTTAGGTTGGAGTCGGTTTTTATTTTTTTCCTAAAAATGTATTATTATACTTACCGTAAAAAAGTTGTGAGATCCATGTAATAGTCGGAGTCAATCAAGTATATATCAATATCTTCTTATATCAAAATGAATCGCTGTGCGTTAGGCTCGCTAAAACTCGAGAACGGCTGGACCGATTTGGCTAATTTTGGTCTTGAAATGTTTGTCCAGGAAAGGTTTAAACGATAAGAAAATATACATTTAAACGATAAGAAAATATACAGGGTGTAATTATAATTTACTCAAAAAATGGACGCGCCGGGTCTACTGGTTAAAAAAATATATGTTTGAATTTATTTTTTTATATTACAGGCTGGCAACAGTTCGACCTACGTACAAAACGCATTCCAATTGGCATTACCTATTCTACAAATCGGAGCTGTGTAATAAATATCTTTGTGAATAATATTCTCTATTAAAATTATGTATAAATGTTTAATATTTTTCTGACGACTGCGGCGAGTGCCCGGTACAGAAGAGGTTTCAGATTCGATTCCCGCTGCGAGACAAATGTTTCTATGTTATTTGATCCAGGTCTGGGTGTAGTGGTACCATTGTATGTATGTATGTCTGTGTTTAATTAATTAATTAAATGGTTATTGGAAAATAAAACATGTTTTATCGTCTTTTGGATCTATTTTGTATATATTTAATTACTTACGTAACAGAAACATAATGTTTTCACTCATAATCAATGTTTTGTAAATTAATTTCAGACAATAAAATTATGTCGTTAGTAAAATAAGCATTATTATTTCAATTTACCGGTTTGCACTTTGCACGCCTTAAGATCTTATCAGGATCTAAGAGCGAATAATTTGTTTGACTATCGTAACGATGATAGAGGTACACCTACACGGTTCAAACAAATTGAATCACTTTGAATGGAGCAGAAATGTAAGAATATGCTGTCAATAAATGTTTTTTTTTTATACAACTATAGTGGCAACCAAGCGGTTACCGCAGCCTATGGACGCTTGCAATACCAGAGGTATAACTCGCGGGTTGCCACCTTGAGGCTAAGATCGAAAGTCTCATGTGTTTACATGGATCAACTTGGTGGCTTCATCAAAATTGAAAAGCAGAAGTGAACCGTGTATTATCGGGTCGGTATCGATGGAACACGCGAGTTATTGTCGGAATCGCGGTGCCCATAGCATAGTTTTTTTTATTGTGTCTCAGATGACGAGATGGTTAAGTCGTTCGCCAAATATTAAGCGCCTGACAATAACAGCTGCGATATCCACCAAAAGTTTTAGGTTTTAAAGTCAGCTCGAGACTAATTTATTAAAGAAACAGTATTAATGCTTCCACACTAATTGTAGGCAGAATATCTGGCACTGCGGTGGTACCCACCAAGATGAACTCTTGCTAAATAGTCCTACCACCAGGTTATATTAAAGATGAAAAAAATAAAAGAATAAACATAATGCTGTTTACGTACCTTTGTAAAAATAACAATTTGCCACATTATCTATACAAGGATGTCTGAACGGTGACGTCAAACGCGTGTGTAAGAACTATTCTGTGGTCCTTACAAATAAACGGGATAATAGATGTGACGTCAGCGAATATCAGCCATTGTGTGAGCACCTGTTGTCCATCTAACACGAAAGGATATTGTGGATACGCTCGCCATAGCAGTCCCTGGTGGTGAATGCTCAAGATCGGTCGTTCATTAGAAAATGCAGTCTTGATATAAATAATTATTTAAACAGTCTCTAATTCGGACAATAAATATACGTTTGTGTTAGTACCCAAAAATTTTAAAATAAAATAAGCAGGCAATAAATTATACCTAGAAAAATTATAATGAAGTAGAGATAAACCCTTACAGAACAGAACGCCCCTCCACCACGTTTGTTAAACATTTCAATGTGACTGACAACTACTTATAGCAACATTTGGAGTCTGGCATTCAGTTTTAGACCGGTTTATTTTTACCTTTATGTAGGTACTTACTACTTTATTAAACACCACATTAAACAAAGTTGACAAAAACATTATTATGCTAACAGGTAATTACAATGGGCATATCGCTTCCAGACAAGACAGAAGACAAGCAATCTCTACTCGTACCAGACAATCCTTGTACCTACTAGTAAAAAAAATTAAATAGTACCTAATCAAGTTTGACGACCGATGCAATATGGCGTGGAGCGGACGATTTCCGCCTGCGACGCAGGAGCTTGCGGGTTTGATTCGCGCCTTAGGACAAATGTTTGTACGATCTGCAAAGTATTGTACTGTGTTGTGTCATCTGACCATAACACAAGCCCGCTTAGCTTGGGCTAGATCATGCTGAGAGTAGTAGAGTTCTTTGTGATAGAGCTCGTCCGGGGAAGGACTACCACCATACCTATTTCTGCCGCCAAGCAGTAATGCTCGCATTGCTGTGTTCCGGTTCGAAGGGTATGGTTTCCGGTGAAATTACAGGCACATGAGACTAACCATCTAACGTCTCAGGGTGGTAACACGCAAGTGATATCTATGATGTTGCATGCGTACATAGGCTACGGTAACTGCTGACCATCAAGTGGGCCGTACGCTTGGTTACCACTTTAGTAGTATAAAAAAAAAAAAAAAAAAAATGCTGTGTGAATTGTACAGCAAAAAAAAACTAACCGAATGATTATAATTAATAAAAAATGATTTTTGATTGCATATTTGTGACCGTATCCTCACTATTATGTCCTCAACCGATAATTTAACCTTGCCACAATGACCGACCGAACTACATTCAGGCACCACATCTGCCACTGTTCTGCTGCAAAGGGTTAGGTACCTACTGCCTACTGCCAATAATGCAAACATCTAGCAGTTTACCTACCATTAGCTTTTATAGTTCTCACAACGGATCTCGGCCGTCGTGAAATTAGCCGTTTCGATGCGCAATGGAGCTTTTTCAAACTAAATTGTCTTTGCGCATCACAAACGGCTAACTTCACGGAAGCCTAGATCCGCTGTGCGAACTATACATAACATAAGAACCGCATTCTAGTTTCACAATGCAATAAAAAAAAATTGCGGAGATGTATAAAGCGCCATTATCTACATAGTAGCTTATCGCTACTCAGAGTAGAGGGCCGTGACACTCAACCCTGATGAAGACTTGAAATCGAGTCGAACCAATATCGATGCATTTTTACCGATATACCTACAGGAAGTGAAAACACCCGTTTTATAAAATAAATCAGTTTAAAATTACTACTAACTACTGCTTGCCTACTACTAAATGTGCACTGCTAGACATAAGACAGCTAATAACATACTAAGTAGGTACGGTAGGTAAAACTTATAAAAGTCACTGCTTTTATTAAAGCTCTTCCTCAGGCCGACAAACTCCCATTTATAAATTCACAACGCGCCACTACCGTCCACCATCCTACACTACCAATATTACCAATTCCTGTTCCATATTTGGCGACAGGATACAAGGAAAACACCAGAATATCAATCAGTCATTGTTTTGATGCCGTGATGAAAGTAATGTTCAAGAATCTTAAAGTAATAAATGTTAAAACTTATCAAAGGGCAGCTGGGTCATACTATAGGTAGGTATACTGTATAGGTATCGGGTTTTTCATTATAAGGTATCGAATATAATCGAAAATTTTATTACTTCGCCGCTTGTCTCGATTTCCAACAATAATAACTAATAGGTAATTGATTAACTTTATCGATTTACTTGCTATTTTTATCACAAATGTGTAAAAAAATTACCTAATTATATATCTTTGTGTGCAAGTCAAATTGTATTATTCATTAAAAGTTTTTTTATATTAGTATGCATGCCATGACGCGACGCTCAAGTCGCTCTGACTGACCATAACAGCTGCAGCAGTGTCACTCAAAAATTTGAATTTTTAAAATTCTGCGTGGCACTGCAATGCGGTATTATTAGGTTATCATGAAGAGGCAGAGTTATTTGGTCTCAGTAGGTAAATAATCAGAACATATGTATAAATGGCTTTCGAGACTGACTGACAGATCTACGTAGATACAGCCTAAACCTATCCTAGAAATATGGGAGGGTTTGCTCTAATGGCGTATAGGTGCAATGAGCTAAGGATTCTTGAAATTTAACTCCGCAGCGAGAAGATTGTTTGTTTAAAAATCTCAACGCATACATACCTACATTATCCCCGAGTAACATAGGCTATAGGTATATATTACTAGCTGTGACGGACTTCTAGTATGGTAATAAAATGAAATGACAGTTTTTATTATAATTAGCAGTGATTTCAAACGTATTTTTGTTAACAATATCTATTACCAAAACCAGAAAAGAACACCTTTTCTATCATATAAAGGTGTTAAACACATCTGCAAATGAGTACCTACTTAATCCTCAAGTCTGAAGGACCCGCATGTCTGTCGATAGCTCATAAATAAGATTATTTTTATAAATTTCGGTTATTTCACTGTTGTGAGTTGAAAAGAAAGTGGCCAGATGTTTTTGAAGTGTGCCAAACTTCTGCAACTTAGTATTTTAAATTTAAACACATGTTGGTGTTCAAATTTCAGAAAAAAATATCCACTGACCTTATTACCTAACCTGCACCTTTTTGGAAACTTCTAGACGCGGTAGGCAAATGCCTGGTTGAGTAGCGAGAGGCGGGTTCGATTCCCGATAATGACAAACATTTGGTTGCGGCACAGTTGCGGTCTGTTGTGGCACCGTAGTAAAGTACTCGTATTTTTTGATACCCGCGACACAGTGAATCCTAGACCCTGTATTCATAATGTTAATATAAACCTCTGTTAGCTATAATGTGTTTGTCAAATCTGTCATCAGTCATCACCTTGTGACAATGGACAAGGAAAGACAAAACTGAGCAACCCGCTAAAATGACAATTTATTTTATGAATAAGGGGCTAATGTAGATTCTATTATATATAGGTAACTGTTGGATGCTGATTTTTATTACTAGCTACAAACCACCACCATAGCACCGGTGGTTTAGTGGTAGTGACCCTGCCTTCCGATCCTAAGGTCATTGGTTCAAACCCGGTCGTGCATCAATAGATTTTTTGTTCGAAAAATTTGTGCGCAATGCCAGTGCTCTCATACGGTGAAGGAAAACATCGTGAAGAAACCGGCATGTCCAAAAACTAAAAATTCGAAAGACATGTGCCATCCACCAATCCGCATTGGGTCCGCCTGGTGGATTAAGACCCAATCACTCTCGCCCGAGAGTAGGTCAGTGTCCCAACTGTTGGAACATTAGATGGCTGTCATGACTTAGGTCAAAACTTTATATTGCACCTAAAACTTATTTGCCTATTGCTGGCATCGCAAATTATAAGTACCTACTACTTACTATGTGTAGCCAACAATGTAGGCTACCAATGCTGAGAACAGATCTATATTTGACGACAACGTGGCGCAGCGGGCGCAGGTCCGCCTGCGACTCAGAGGTTGCGGGTTCGATTCCCGCCTCGGAAAAAATGTTTGTACGATCTACAAATATTTGTTCCGGGTGTTCTGGGAATTTTCTATATATAATAAAAAATATCTATGTATTGTATTGTATTAGGTGTATATCAGTCATCTAGTACCCATAATACAGCTCTGTTTAACAGCAGCTTACTTGGGGCTAGATGATGCTGTGTGGATTGTCCAGCATTATTATTACTTGTGCCTAGCTAGTAGTAGGTAATAGCCACTTAATTTTAATGTTATGGATGTTATGTGTAGTTTAAGGAGTACCTAGCTAGGAGTAGTTAGTGGCGTCGCTAGATGGCGGTGTGCTGTCAAAGGTGCGGCGCGCAATACGCATGCTCGGCCGCGTTACCGGGGCAACCAACGGGAAGAACGAAGTTGTCAGAGAGTGTGATCGTTGACTCCGAATAATTAATTGTGGTCTTGGAAAATATATCTCGTGTGAATATTAACCTGATAGTCTTTCTATAAAACCCCCTTTAACAGTAGCTTATAGGTATCTGCGATTATATTCTTACTATAGAATAAAAGAAGACAGATGTTGCTGATTCCTTCGTAGATTTATGGCCCACTTTAGAAAAAGTTGGACGGTATTACGGACACAGACAGGGGCGTGAGACAATACACTTCCGAGCAGGTTCACAGGTAGAGACGTACAGTCAGCTGCAAAAGTGATTCACGAAAAAATACTCATAATGTGTTGAAAGAAGTAAGTATTTATGTAAGCAGTGTAGTACTGATCAGTTAGCTGATTTAGGCAATCGTAAAGTTTCCCGTTATGATGCGCAATGAAGATTTTAGGTTGTTACCTACTGTTTTATTAAGTTTTAGCAATTTATTCATTATTCATTCATAATAATAATATCTATTTGATTCATAAATTGGCACATAACAATTTATAGGTGGACCAATTATTATTTTTTATACCACTAAAGTGGCAACCAAGCGTACGGCCCACTAGATGGTAAGCGGTTACCGCAGCCTATGTACGCATGCAACATCTTAGATATCACTTACGTGTTACCACCCTGAGACGTTAGATAGAAAGTCTCATGTCCAAGAATTAAATATTCGAAAGACATGACATGTGCCATCCACCAATCCGCATTGGGTGCGCGTGATGGATTAAGAACCAATCACTCTTGATCGAAAGTAGGCCAGTGTCCCAGCAGTGGGATCTGGGTACATAAGAAAGCTGTCATGATGATGACTATAATAATATCTGTGTTGTTGATAACTTTATAAGTTTTTAGGGCCTACACTGTAGGCCCTACAGTTTAGGCTGTACGTTGACTGTCAGTCAGTCAGTATATAAAGCAATATTTCAACAAAAGTGTTTTCTACACGACTGTACCGGAAAGCGGCGCGGTGCAAGTACCTTTGTATCCGTTTCCGCTATCACCCTCCCACGAGATGAATTCAATTCAATTTTGCACTCGAAAATGTTTTGAGTGTTGCCAAATAAAATGCAATTACAGTAATTTATGGTTTGGGTTGAATGAACTAGAGAATTGAAATAAATGAAAATAGATTTCCTGTGACGGCAGTCATCATAATTTATATGGATTTTCAACCTTATATTTCTTACGTGTTCCTGGAATTCTAGGTACTTATATAAACATAATTATACTTATAACCTTTAGACACGTGAGATTTGACGCAAAAAAAATTAACAATTTCGGTAAAAAAAAATCATAGAATAATGTTGTTGTTTCATTAATATGCAAAAAGAACCCCTTTTGATTTTCTTTATACCGCTAAAGTGGCAACCAAGCGTACGGCCCACTAGATAGTAAGCGGTTACCGTAGCCTATGTATGTATGTGACGACCGATGTGGCGCAGCGGGCGCAGGTCCGCCTGCGACGCAGACATTGCGGGTTCGATTCCCGCCTCGAATCAAATGTTTGTAAAATCTACAAATATTTGTTTCGAGTGTTCTGGGTATTTTCTATATATCATAAAAAATATCTATCTATGTATTGTATTAAGTATATATCAGTCATCTAGTACCCATCATACAGCTCTGTTTAACAGCAGCTTACCTTGGGGCTAGATGATGCTGTGTGGATTGTCCAGCATTATTTATTTATATTTATAGGTAGTACTAACTTACTAATACTTAATTATCTGTTTTGTAAAGGCAACGCTTGATCGCTTATAATTATTTAGCAAATTAATAAAACTATTGTTATATGTACCTGGTGGCTGAATTACGGTTTTTAGAACCATAATTAGTAAGCGTAGTGGGCGTAAGGTACCCTAATTATCAGGACCCCGTTTTTGCGCGACAGCCGACAGTTGTTTCCAATCAAAACATAATGACAGAATATCGAAAATAACCCAAAAAAAAACGAAAAGTCGACACGTGCCCTCCCTTTATTAATAAAAAGCACGTGCATTATGGCATTACGGCTAATAACATTAATGGATATCGGAAATCATAACAAAAATTAATTGAAAACTCGAACCAATATCACCATGAAATTGGTATCTTGCGTCGTGACTGATGTTGTATGTTATTGTTTAATGACATATCATGACCCTTTGTTTATAGCGCAGTCGGGTAAGGTATCCGGTTGGTTGTGGCACGCGATGGTGGTGGCAATGAAAATACCGTCGCATGCCGTATGTCATTTGGTTCGATCGCAGCTTTGATTCAGGACCTTATTCTTATTCTTGAATCCAATGACAATTCAGACCCAATCCCAATTTCTATTTACTGCTGTAAATTTTTTTTACTCTTGAAAACAAGGTTGAATTTGGCGCTAGGTTTGCTGTCAAAAGTACGAAATGTCATATTCCAATACTTGTCCAATACCGATCGCGTTCAAGAGTAAGGCCCCTGGAGGGTGATTCTCGTGCCATAGATAAATGGTCTATACATATTTGACAGTTTTGACGTTATATATCACATGTGACCATTTATCTATGCACGAAAATCGCCTTCCTGGGGACTTCCTCTTCAGCGCCATCTCAATCTCAATTTTAATCCAATTCTAATTTACTGCTGTCAAACTTTTGTACTCTTAGGAAACAAGGGCAGTGCCAAATATTCTACCGCCAAGAATTAGTAGAATTTTGCCCTCCTGAAAGTTGACTAACTTTATCAGGTCAGAGCATTTTTTAATAATTTCAAAATGAAGTTTCAATTGATTCAAAAGTCATTTTATTACCCACTATTATTGTTGGTAGTAGCGATGTCATTGGTCAAAAGGTAGTTGAGTATATACTACTGCATTTATAAACGTTTTTAAAACCCGGCATGTTTTTTCTCTGGTAGGTACATTAATGTGGCGATTCGTAATCAAATAAATTAAAGGTGACTGGCGTCATCTGATTCAACAATGTCCTTAGGATGACTTTGTACCACTACCTACCTACGTTGAATAATTTTAATAGGATACCTACTACAAGGAGGCCTTCGGGCGGTCTATAGCTCCGTCACCAGAGTTGGTCACTGACTTATACCTACAAACATACTTTTTACTATTATTCGAATCAAACTTCACATTGCAACGCAAACTAATCAGTATCGTATCGGCATCGCCCCGGGAAAACAAGAGACGGTGAGCAGACCCGATGCCAATTTGGTTCCAATTGCATGTATGTGCGTATAATCCCGTATGTTATTTTGCACTGTCTCATCATGAAAGCCTTCTAATGAAGATTGCTGATCCAGTGGTGATGGCCAGTGGGACACTAGCCTGCTCTCGAGCGAGAGTGATTCGGTGTTAATCCACCTCAAACCAAATATAGCTCGGAGAACCGATACCCGCTGGGGAACAAAGGTTGTCGAATGGAGACCCTCGATGGACCGATGACATTAAAGCGGTCCCAGGAAGTCAGTGGATGGTTGTGTGATGATGATGATGTATCGGATGTCTGCTGTGTGCAGTGGACGTCTATTGGCTGAATGATAAAGATGAAGATATAAACTTTTTCGGATTTACATTCAACAGGCTAACTTAGCAGCCATTGGCTTCGGTACTTGTAGCAACAAAGTAAGGAACGTTTTTTAGTGTTTATTTGAGCACCCTTTGTTACGGTTTGTTTCCTACAAAATGTTGTAAAAACCACTACAAATCTCTCTCAATCACAGGAGTAACACTGGTAGTGGTTAGGTTTCTTGCATTGTAATATTAGTAACGAGTTTAAAAATACAACGACCGTTTTGTGGCGTCCTCAAATACTCAATAATCAATACATTTATTGCTGTCATGGTACATAGAATTAGTAAGTTGAAGTGGCAATGGGCAGGCCATATAGCTCGCAGAACCGATAACCGTTGGGGAATAAAGGTTCTCGAGTGGCGACCACGAACTGGAAAACGAACTGTAGGACGGCCCCCCCTACTCGATGGACCGATGACATTAAAGGGGTCGCAGGAAGTCGGTGGATGGTAAAGGCCCAAAATCGGTCGTCATGGCGCTCTTTTGGGGGAGGCCTATGTCCAGCAGTGGACGTCTATCGGCTGATATGATGATGGTACATACATGTACCTAGTTGTTACAGAATAGGTGGTAGTATCACATAATCCTGTATTAAGTTTTTTTTTTATGTCAGCAAGTGACAAAACAATCAAGGCGCCCACCTGATGTTAAGCACCACGCCTGACTATTACAGATGCAGTGCCACCCAAAGCTTAAAGTTTAAAGGGTTTGCGTGGTACTGCACTGCGCTTTCGCCCAGTAATTTCACTTGCTACAGTGCCCTTCAAACCTAAACACAGTAATGCTTGCACACTACTGCTTGGAGGTAGAATATCTGACACTGAGCAAGACGGATTTTAGCTGAAGAGTCCTACCACCAGGTAAAGTAAGACTAAAAAGAGTGTGACAACATGGAGAAAGTAAGTAAGTAATAGCCATTTATTTCAGACCTGTATTATAAAGTATAAAAGTACTATTAAAACTTAAAACGAATCTATAATGCAACTACTGATGTGGCGCAGCGGGCGCAGGTCCGCCTGCGACGCAGAGGTTGCGGGTTCGATTCCCGCCTCGGTACAAATGTTTGTACGATCTACAAATATTTGTTCCGGGTGTTCTGGGTATTTTCTATATATAATAAAAAAATATCTATCTATGTATTGTATTGTATTAAATATATATCAGTCATCTAGTACCCATAATACAGCTCTGTTTAACAGCAGCTTACTTTGGGGCTAGATGATGCTGTGTGGATTGTCCAGCATTATTATTATTATTATAATGCAACTACTAAGTTTTTTTTTTTTTTTTTCACTTAAGTTAGGTACTCAGTAAATATTATTATCTATGTATAAACTAATTTGATTTTCTTAAAAGCTGCATGCATGCATGCATGCTTAGCTTTTAAGCATGGAGAAAGGCCGACGTTTAAATAAGTAGAAGTTAATGGTATTCCTCAATATTGTGTGATATCTGATAATGTTACCTAATTGTTGCCTCATTACTCACACACAGACGATGTGATACAGTAAAAGGGCGTAACTGACAGAAACAAGAACCGGAGAGAAAAAAATAGTTAAGTTTTTTTGTTTAAATGAAAAAATAAAAGTGCGATCTGTCACCCAATTGCAAAAAGGGTGACAGATCGCACAAAAGCTAGGTGACAGATGGGATTAATCCGTTTCTAAACCCATAAAGTGCAGTTAGTATAAATGCAGTTATGTAAAAAAAAAAACATAATTAACATAAATGTTCACTTCACTTCTTTGTTTATGGCGTCTGTGGCTTAGCTGTCACAATTCTGCCAGTGTTTCAGTCATGCTAGTAGTTGCGCCTTTTCCCAGGTCAAAGTCAAAGTCAAAGTCAAAAATGGTTTATTTCAATAACATCACAAGAATCACTTTGAAACGTTAACGTCTTTCAAGCTAGGAAAATTTACGCCAGTTACAACGCGCCCATGCCGTAGAAGAACTGGCAACAACACCGGCTGGGTTCTCGTTTATTATCAGTATTACTATTGCTGCAAATAAAATTTGATAGTAAGTCGGTACATAAGGAACCATCAACACGAAAAAAAACAAGTTTCAAAACGACTTGCATAAAATTGCAAACGTTGAAACGCTTCGCCGCATTTTAAGAAAGGCTTTATAAATGACTTGAGTATTTATTGGGTATTGAATTGAAATTATTTTCAAAGTAGTTTTCAATAGAGGCAAGCCGGCAGCATTTTTTTTCAACAAAAAGTTTTTTGCTTAACAAGTTAGGAGAGAAATTAAAGTCATGAAAATGCAGTAGGTATAGGTCTCACAACGGATCTCGGCCGTAGTGAAATTAGCCGTTTCGATGCGCAATGGAGCTTTTTCAAACTAAATTGTCTTTGCGCATCACAAACGGCTAACTTCACGGAAGCCTAGATCCGCTGTGCGAACTATACCTACCTACTTCTAGGTAAGTAAAGGCTTCGAGAATATAAACTAACGTCTTTGGTACTAGGTACCTACACTAGGTTCCCTACCATCGCTATCGTGTCGCGTTAGAAAATGATCATTGAAAAATTGCTGTTCCTACATCACCTACACTAATTTACTCGAGTGACCATGAACAATATCACATATCACTTCAAACAAAATGATAACGACGTCAAATCTAAAAATAATTCGCGCGCCAGTTTTGTACCCGGTCAAATATTGGTGTAGGTACCTACACTAGGTACCTACTTACTATGTACTCTCAAACGGTGAATTAACGTAAGAACCTACAGTTTATTTTAATGGAACATGTGCTCCCCTTTCGTAGATCGAGACACCTGTATCCTTGTACAAAAAGCGTCCTTGGCTCCATTATTTCATTGTTAAGAAGTTTGCGCGCCAAGTGCTTGTCAAAATCGGCGCACGAGGGCCGTGCGCGGGAAAACCGAGCGCGTCAGTCTTGGACGGAAGGAGCGCGCGCGCGGACGCAGCACGCAGACCTACCACTTTTAGGTTAGAATTGGCGCGTCGAACGTAGCCCGCCAGGTGCTATCGCCGCCCCCGCTCTAACACACAGACGCACCCTATCCTCCCTCTCGCCCGGTTACCTGCCCACAACAGCTGTTTTCTCTCAGAAGATTAGTCAGATGTTTCTCGCGAACTAGACGCTCACCTGACGCTCGGACATGGCCGCGGGAGGACGTACGCCCAAGCAGAGAAGGTTCGACATCGCTACTGGGATGGCGACTTTAAGAAACGTAGTGAACAGCCCTAGAAGACGACGAGGGAGCTGCAAGTGCTTGTTCGGTGCTCCGGACAGAGAGGAAACAATACGACTGGTGAGCGAGCAGTACGCGCGGGACAGAAAGCGCTTCATCAGAAGATTCAACTTCGACGTCGAGACGGAGTGTTACAAAACTGCTAAATTGGAATCACCTGTCAAGTTTTGCGAAGAGGATAAAGAAAATTCAGAGAGTCCTGTCAGAACGGCAACGGAAGCGCTCGCCTGCGTGGTGAACACGGACTTGCGGATGCTAGGGTCTCCAAGAAGAAGCCCCAACAGCAGCAGTTCACCCCGGACGCCCCGGACGCCCCGGACGCCGCGGGGCGCGCGAACGCCCCGCACCCCCCGCACCCCCGCCTCTAGAAGACAGCTGCAAATGACAGGTTAGTATTTCACATTCACCTGTGCAATTTTGGAATCCTTTTGCTACCAGACAGAAATTATAATAATCATTTTACCTGGCTCCGGTGGCCTACGAATCGTTGGTATTCCGCTGCTGTTGTCTGCATAATGCCTTAGGCGAGCTGTATTGATCCAGACACGGTATAATTTTGCATATTTTTAAATGTATATTTATATTTAAGTATGTGTTTCGTAAGATCTGCATTTACACCTTCGGATACACTTACATTTTTATTTTACATAATAGTAAGTTCGTATGAGTCAGTGGCCAACTATGGTGGTAGAGTTTCTAGGCCGCCCGAAGGCCTCAATATTTTAGATGTGAACGATCATTGTGTTTATTTAGTTACTAGTAAAAATAATCACGTTAGTCAAAATATTGTAATAATATCGTTGATACTAGTTGTTACTCAACAGTTGAACGATTTCGATGAATTTGGCATTGTGCCCTGGATTGAAACATAAGATATTTTTTATCCTGGTACTACGCGAACAAAGCCGCGGCGGCATCTAGTTTAGAAAAATAAAAGGTATTGTGCTTACATAAGTGCTCAGATATCGCAGTGTAAATCGTTCAAACACCAGTGTAAATACCAATAATAGAGTCGTATTAGCCTATCAGTACCTTGTATGATAAGGGCACAACAAAGCTCCCCGAGTTACTACCTAGTGATTTTAGAGTTCGTGATTCCTAAGACATGTTTTACTAAAATAATTTGAATATCAAGGGTTTTCCCTCAATGTTTCCGCATCAAACTTTCCCCTATGATATCTAGAACTATTTTAGTGTCTACAAGTACAAATACGTATAATTTAGTGAATAAGTAAAATTTTTGGTTTCATCACTTTGACTATGGTTTTTATCATTTAATATATCATTCTAATACATAAATATATATTAGAATTATTTATCTTAAAAGAAATAATAAACACTCTTAACCGAATATAATAATTAAGGGGGCTGAAGAAATTGTGAGAAATACTCAAATAAATCACGAATACATCATTCCTTACGTTTACATATCGCTTAATTACAATCTAGCAATATAGCTACCTCACCGACTATTACTAACTAACCTACACTAAAGCAATTACTCCAATCAGTATCATCACAGCACAACACAAGCTTACCAACACCTCAATACCACCATCTTTTATTTTAAAAACACACATTAAATTATGTAAATCATCTTTTAATTAAATCTTGAGTCGCATCATCTCCATTATACTTTCAATTGCATTATAATCACAGCGTGTTCATGACATCATTTGATTTCAAACGAGCATTCCAACCAAAAGAACCTTAAATCTTCATGTATTTCATGTGAGTCTATATCTAAATATCTAGATACTTATCACAGTTCCCCTCTCAAAATCTCAAGTCTAATACGACTCGTTTATAAATAAATGTGCGTCTGCAGAAAGTTCCTTGACCCTTTCTCTCAAAAAAAAGCTTCCTATCTATTGATCAATTCAAGTCATGGTGCTTCCATCCTATGTCCATGGTTCGGGGTCATCGGCCGCTTACGTCATCTATGGTCCACCACCAGTACATTTTTTGTTTCATTTTACCAAATATACATTACGTTCACTTCAAGCTGTTTCATTACTATCAACCTTATTATCATTGTCTTAGAACTGATGGGTTTTTGAAATATATTTCAAGCTTCGATGATAGTAATAGTACCTACTCGTTCAATAACAAAGTGAGAATAAAAACATAGGTGCGTGATAGTATGAATCACTGTTGCCATAAATTGCTAAAGATTCGATCTGACGAATTGTTGGTTCGTTTACGATGTGCTAAGACGCGACTGGTGTTATATTACGGTCGTAAAAATGCATTACATTATTCTATTCTTTGACGAACAGTTGTTGCTCAATCATCCACAAATATTATTATGTACTCTGTGATATTTATAATTCACAATGATCAACTTTTGTATTTCTGTCTCTGGATCGTATATAGAGCTCTTTTTGTGCAACGCAGTCGTACAATTCTAGATGAATTGATTGAAATTCTCACAGCTCTGACACAGCGTTTTATGTCAATCTATCGTCGGTGAATTCGGCTAATTTTGACGGCGCCGCTTTTTCAGTAACATTTTAAAGTGTTCGATCCGCAAGTTGGTAGCGGAGCGATCTATTTAAATGATTTGGGTTCATTGGTCTCCGCCGAACATGTAATTAACCGGACTATTTGATGAGCTCGGTAATTACGGGATAGAAATGGTGTAATTAGATGCATTGGTCGTCGTCTCCAATTGATTGTAAAAAAGCTTAGACATTATTCAAATTGATAAGGAATAATTACAATAAGGTTAATGAACTCAAAAATTACACTTTTAAAAGTTTTAAATTACACTATCATCATCATCATGACAGCCTTCTTATGTTCCCACTGATGGACGCTGGCCTACTCTCGGGCGAGAGTGATTGGGTCTTAAATACACTAAAGGGGCAATATGAAAACAATTGGTTTTCGCGTTTTATATTACCGAATCGAAATAAAATGTACACGCGATGATAATATGTCGCAACGTTAAAATCGAAGACGTTGCATCGTGTGATATACCTAATGCGAGGGACCATCTCTTGCATAATACATCCAGGAACTAAAGGTTTCAAAGTATTAGCTATAAGGTAATAGACATAGGAAAACATTCTCCCATATTGAATACCTACCAGCATACGTTAATAGATAATAAAATAGCGCAATAGATACCTACATAAATTAGTTTATAGCTAACAACACCATAGGCTCCTACAAGTCTGAGAAGGTGACCTAAAATTGATATAGAAAGATTGGAAACATAAAATCCTGATTCCAATACAAATATTGATTCTGATAAAATGGTATGACTTGAACTAAATAAATAAACATTTCAAGTATTTGCTATTTGGGAGTGTCATTTGGCCTGAATTGCGGAATGTGGGTGGGGTCTGTTGTTAGGACAAGGATTTTGATAGTAAATAGAGTGCACATCAGGTTAGTTCTTTTTTTTTTTTTTTTTATACAACTGAAGTGGCAACCAAGCGTACGGCCCACAAGATGATAAGCGGTTACCGCAGCCTATGGACGCTTGCAATACCAGATGTATCACTCGCGGGTTGCCACCTTGAGGCTAAGATCGAAAACCTCATGTGCCAGTAATTTCACCGGAAACCATACCCTTCACACCGGAACACAGAAATGCGAGAATTACTGCTTGGCGGCAGAAATAGGTATGGTGGTAGTCCTTCCCCGGACGAGCTCTATCACAGAGAACTCTACTACTCTTAAACTACTACTAGTTCTAGTCAATTTGATGCAAATTCTTCAATATTTTTTTTATTTACTTAATCATCATCATCCTGCTTCTAAGAGTTGAATTTTGGAAAATTCCATTAAATAAAGAATATAAAAATATATAATTTTAAGTTTTTTTTTAAATAATTTCGAAAAATTCACAACACAAACACGTTCCAAATTTGAGGTCTCTGTGCGTTGACTGTTAGTAACGTAATTAAGATAAAAGTTTATAGAACTTTTAAAAATGATCTTACATCTTGACTGAAACATGATAACATTAATACAAGTAATGATACCACATTACTTACAATATAAACAGACAACGTAGTAGCAGCGTGCCCAAAAGAAGACAGATATTCAGCCCCAGGCGTGACTATAATGTGGGCAATTACTCAACATACACCTGTTTGAACATGTCTGACTGAGTCATGCGGTAAAAAATTGGCAAATTCCGACTTTTGGCCCATTAGGTCATCTTTAAAACTTAACAATAAATGCAACAACGTGCTATTACATACCAACGATGATTTGTTTTTTTAGAATTAGGCTTTTAGAATTAAGTTTGTTTTTTAAAACAAGCGGACACCTGCGAATTTGCTCTGATCTGATCCAGGTCATATTCTCTATCTATATAGGTAAGTATATCAAATTTTATAGAATTTGGTAAAGCTGATTGATTAACAAACATTTAAACTTGTGCATTAATGATAATAATTTATTTAATGTTTAAAATAAGAGAAACATGTTGAACGGTGTTGGAGACTTAGAATAACAACACGTAGAATGATAGTTTCATTCAAAATTATTTCCAAAAGTATGTTCATAAAACAATTGATGTTTGCGTGACCGGCCTATGTATCATCATCATGACAGCCTTCTAATGTTCCCACTGCTGGGACACTGGCCTACTCTCAGGCGAGAGTGATTGGGTCTTAATCCACCACGCGGACCCAATGCGGATTGGTGGATGGCACATGTCTTTCGAATTTTTAGTTCTTGGATATGCCGGTTTCCTCACGATGTTTTCCTTCACCGTATGAGAGCACTGGCATTGCGCATATAAATTTTCGAACAGAAAAATCCATTGGTGCACGACCGGGTTTGAACCCACGACCTTAGGATCGGAAGGCGGGGTCACTACCACTAGACCACCGGTGCTCTCCTATGTATTATACGTGATTAATGATTATATACGTGGTATAACAGCAGCCTTTCACCACAGAATACACCATTTTGATATTATAATTGTGAGAGACGTGCGCACGATGACTTCACATTGATGAATGGCGAGCCGCTTGACTAAGTGAGACTAACAAGTCTCACTAAAAATGATCACAATTTGCGTGCGCATACTTCGTTTCTCCGTGTTGTTATTTTAAGGTTGGAGATGTATTAAAAAATATAAGTACTTAGGCTCACACATTACGATTGTAAGCAATCTTAGATGAAGAGCATCTAATGTTTAGATCGAATTCACTTTTCTAATTAATTTATTCCAATTTATATAGAAAATTCTAAGTCTTTATTTTTCAAAAGAGCTCATAGTAGAATCTACTGGTCATAATGCAATGGTCGGACGACTAACAACTATCAGTCTTCTAGAATTTGAAAAATATCCGTTAAAACTGAAACCCGTAGCAACAGTAAGGCACCAATAAACATGCCTTTCGAAGCAGAACGGCCAACCACCATGACGGCATCAGCCCTTCGGAGGCACCCACCGTGCCGTGCCGTGAGATTTTTTTACAAACAGACAATAATGGTAGATAATGCATTCCAACTGAGATTCTACATTTATTTACAGAAAGAGGAGTAGGACTTTTTCTTTTAGTTAAGGTTAGAATTCAAACTGTCGATATTGACTTTTAGGCCCTCATAAAGGTAGTCGTATAAGCTTTTGTTTTTAATTGTAAATTATTTAGTAGCAGTACCTAAATAATATGTAGTTTAAAGCTGCGTTTCTACCAGAGATGTGCGAGGATATGTAGCGAGAGATGTGTTTGTTAGGCATCAATAGAATCACTTCATTAAAGCACATCTCTGGTGGAAACGCAGCCTTATGCATGGGTTTAACATCTGTGTTATGAGCGAGTTTGTAAGCATACGCGACAGGTGAGAAAAGATTTCACTTTAGCTTGACATATCTACTCTCAGATATAAGATATCATCTGGTGTATAGAAAAACGGCGTCAGGATGGTGTCCGTAGTTTATCAAAGTCTAATGTGCTGCCTTAATAAAGTTAGCCACTGACACACGATCTTACTTTGTCTAGCTTTTGTACTTTTCAACTAATAAAATAATTAGCCTCATGTCTTTTGTTACATACTTGTAGCACTTATTCTAAATCTATTCTCGTCTTTTTATTTGTCGTCACAATTGAAATTGATTTATTTTTCAGCCACTTTGTCTGGCTTCACTGCGAAATCTAATGTGCCAACTTTTATTACATTGACCTCTTCTTAATTGGTGTGCGTCAAAATGGTCCCAACCCAACACATTATGCGTCATATGTTTTTATAATAATAATTGTTTTACCACTGTAGAATCTATTGAGTTATGAGTGTTAGGAGTGTTATTATGACACATCGCCGAGTTCGAGGTCTAGTACGTTTTTTTTTATACAACTGAAGTGGCAACCAAGCGTACGGCCCACAAGATCATAAGCGGTTACCGTAGCTTATGGACGCTTGCAATACCAGAGGTATCACTCGCGGGTTGCCACCTTGAAGATAAGATCGAAAACCTCATGTGCCAGTAATTTCACCGGAAACCATACCCTTCACACCGGAACACAGCAATGCGAGCATTACTGCTTGGCGGCAGAAATAGGAATGGTGGTAGTCCTTCCCCGGACGAGCTCTATCACAGAGAACTCTACTACTCTTAAACGTAGTATAGTACTAATATTTGTTCTGTTATCAAGTAAAAAAAATTGGGATTATTATGGTTTAAGGTACTACAGGGAAAAATCCTCCCAGTAGTTCATTCCAAACGTAAACATTATAAAGTTATTACTAGGATTTTTGTCCTAGATATATTTTACTGTTAAATTCGCTGTATCTCGTGCTAACGTTTCTCGCAACAGTACCGTACCCGCAACCTCTTGCTTCTCAGCAGGTAACTCAACCACTGCGCCACCAAGGTATACTCAATACTCAGTTCATTTATTGGTATGTTCAATCAGTTGTTACATAATAGGTCGTAGTATCACATGAACCATGAAAGGTATGACGACATGGAGATAGGCCAAAGTTTAAAAAGGAAGTAAGCAAGGTCTTCAAAAGTAACTGGGTAGATAGTGTAGGTAGGTGGTACCTAACATAATGTGGTTACGCCCTCAATCATTGCGTCATTATTATCTTCTACCATTACAAAGTCATCAACCTTTGTCTGTTTTTTGGACGAACGTTTCTCTATATAAATTCCCACACTTGAAACTGATTTTATGTCTGACTGACTCGACCTTTTTAAAGAAAGCGGAGGAGGTAACGCTTTCGAATCTGGCTGCATGTCTTGTAACCAAAACTTGTTAGTTATTTTATTGATGAATGATGATTCAATATGGATTTACGAATAAAGGTCACCACATCGGATCTAGACTTGGATGACGAGACGCGACTGTACACTTTGACATAAATAATTTTCTGACGAGCCTAGCCGATTCCAATCCAATAAATATGTCCCTATTTAAAAGAGGGTCCTCAATCCTGACGCACATCCGACAATCTACTTTCCTCTAATCCCCTTTAAGGGGATTTTTAAACTTTTTGATTCATTTTCCACTTTGCAGCCAAAAATAAAAATTCAGGGTACTTTGAATCGAAAAGTCCTATTAGTCTGTCATACTCGTAATAGGCATAATTATTTTATTATAATGAAAACTTAAATATTATCGTTCGTGTATTATCTTTAGGTGTACTTAATTATCTTTTTTTTTTTAATTTTAAATTTTGTCTTGGAAGTTTCGTGCAAGTAAATCAATAAAGTTTATTTGATAAATTCATTAGTTATCCTTGTTGGAGAAATATAAAAAAATTGGTAAGTAGGTACCTGCATCTATTTTTTTTTCGTGTGTGGAACCTATTCCTTGATAGTTTATCCCACAAGGGCGTTATGCTAGATGGTCCTTCTGATACGGACTCCTAATATTTAAATATCCTGTCCCCATACCATGAACTCTGTCAAAAAATTGTACCATGAAATTAATAATTATTGAAGTCATGGTACAAAATTTTTTTGACAATTCAGTTTAGGTCCTAATTTGAATCGCTCTAAGAGTTCATGGTAGGGGGGCTGTTCAGCTGTGGAGCGCGCGTATTCACTATTGCGATGAGTGACCGCCAGTGGCAATTTCAACTAAACGCTCCCGTGCTTAGGAGGGCACGTTAAGCAGTCGGTCCCGGTCGGCTCGGTTTTTCAAAGTCGAGCGGCCTAGAAACTCTGTCACCAGAGTTGGCCACTGACTCACACGAATTTACTTTAGTGCATTGTTATTCCCAGCGGCCTGCTCTTTGCGGACACCTGTGAATGTTTACTACTTTACTATGCGTAAGTAAGTAAGTAAGTATGTATGTATATGGTGCCTGGCGTGTGCCAGTCTACCTATATACGCGATAAGACGCGGTTATCAGGGCACACGCGGTCATTGATCCCTCTACTATGCACAGGAGGTCGTAATACTTTTGGAATGTTTAATGCAAGCTCGCAGAACCGATTCATCATGACATCCTTCTAATGTTCCCACCATTGGCCTACTCTCAAGCGAGAGTATTGGGTCTTAATCCACCACGCGGACCCAATGCGGATTGGTGGATGGCACATGTATTTCGATTTGTTAGTTCTTGAACATGCCGGTTTCCTCACGATGTTTTCCTTTCGTATGAGAGCACTGGCATTGCGCACATAAATTTATCGAATAGAAAAATCCATTGGTGCGCGACCGGATTCCAACCCACGAACCCACACAAATTTTACCAGACGCAAAGACGCTTCGCTCACTTAAAATATACGAAAAATCAGTCCGCAGCTCGGTAGCTTTTGACTAGCACGGCCCGTGTGCGGCGACGATAAGTCTAAGGGAAGCTTTAGTAGTTAAAGTATTTATCAGTTAATCAGCATGTATAATGTGCTGGAGTAATTTTATTAAGCGGAACCGAGTGGGAATGCGGCCGGCGAGAACAGCAACATCCTCTATCTTGATCTTGTAAAAATGCTCAGAATATCAAAATAGGTTTTATTATGTTTGGCTTCTTATAAGTCACAAAATGGTCAAGTCGCTCACCTGATGTTAAACGCGGAGGGCGATCCTCGTGCATATATAAATGGTTACATGTGATATATATCGTCAAAACTGTAAAAAATTCTATACATTTTTGATAGTTTGGACGATATACGAGGCTTCCGTCGATTGGGACCGGTAGGTATAGGGACCGCGGTCCCTTTCGCCGGATTGCTTTAATTTTATTATTTTTCTTCCGGCGAAAGGGACCGCAAACCATGCAACGTAAATTGTACAGTCGTCGAAGATACAGATCCGAAATAAATACGACAATGTTTATGTAAGTAGTATCTAGTTCATAATATAATTCGTAAGTTAGTGTTATTTTATTATTAGAAAAAGACATTGAACTTATTTAGCTCCCATATTGCACGTGCAAAATTCTGAGATAATGTTTTGGGGAAAAAAAGCATTGTATAATTCTACTTAAATCTGAAACAATAGCCAAAGCCAGAAAAGAGTGTAAGGACTAAGCACAAACAATAGAAATGCGGCTGGACCTTTGATATGCCTAACCGCTTCCTTTGTTATTCTATTAGCTAGAAACAATAGCCAAAGCCAGAAAAGAGTGTAAGGACTAAGCACAAACAATAGAAATGCGGCTGGACCTTTGATATGCCTAACCGCTTCCTTTGTTATTCTATTAGCTAGTTATGTCGGCGTTTAAAAAAATACTAATAAAGTGAGCTTGAATTACGAGACACTTCATGCGACTAATGAATAATATAATATACAATTTTACTTCACTTTCTTACTTTCGTTTGTAGAGTGCAGTCGTTCGTTTTTCCTACCTTGTGTTTTGTGCTATGAGTTTGATACTGTTGACCCTCGCTTGTTTATCTGGATTTTGAACCTTACTTCACACGACTGACTTGGCATGAAATTACGGACTTTGTTACTGCTTCTGAATTGGACAACTTTTATTTGGATCTAAATAAACTGGACTCAGTCTACTGAGTAAGTATCTATTCAATTTAAAATATTTGTGTTTATTAATAAATAAGCCTACGCTGTCTGTTTGTCTGTCTGTCTGTCTGTCTGTCTCCAGGCTGTATCTGTAAAGCTGAAATTTTAACTAGGAATAGGAATATATATTTGTAGTTGTTGATAATTTGTTCTTTTTTGAAATAAATAATGTCTACAATCAAAGAGTTTTGTTCTATAATATTACTTGCTATCTACTTTTTCCTTTGACTGTACTGTTCTGCCTTGGACAATAGATTTTTTCGATCATTTCGAGAGCGGTCCCTTTCGCCGGAAGAAAAATAATAAAATTAAAGCAATCCGGCGAAAGGGACCGCGGTCCCTATACCTACCGGTCCCAATCGACGGAAGCCTCGATATACATCACATGTGACCATTTATCTATATATAATGACCAACTGACCACGCTTGTGGTTTAGCCACTGGCAATCAAAAATCAAATAATAAAATAAAGTAAATTGAAAAATAATAATTATTTATTTATTTAGTTTATATAAAATAAAATATGTACATAATAACATTAAATTACAAAATATACAAAATACATATGAAACAGTTGAGCCATCTAAAGACCGTTACAAACGACCTATAGATTTATTTTATGGAATATTTAGTTAACTTCAGTATTTATTTCCTCCCAGTATTCTCAGAACAAGACTTTAATTATAAGAAATCGTAACTTCAAAAAGAAAGTGGTCCGATTACTGTTAAGTGCACTGTGGTCCGGTGATTCACGAAAGAATCAAGTTATTTCAGAGTTGTCGACTTTGTTTCCAAACACTGTGTATGATAGTAAAGTATGTATGTATGTTAGTATGTCTGTGTTGTTACCGTTACTAGAACGGGTTAGCAACCGCAGTGTTATAATTTGTTAAAAAAGTAACATGACAGAAAATCATTTTTTAAAATATTTTAGAAGGAACTAAATAATTCGTCATAATAAAATCACATATAGTGCATAATATTCAAGGAATACACGAAAAAAGTCACATGTAGGTACTTGCATCTTTTTTTTAAATTAAGTTTTAGATTAAATTTTGTAGTTTTACGTCGGTGAGTTCAGAGCATTCACATAAGCTGAATTATGAAAACTTCCAGATGACTAGTTTTACCTTAGCTTAGCAGTGCTTACTCAAAAAATGTGATGTGTTGAAAAGAGAACTAAGCTCACAATTCTGAATACCGGTGTAAAAAAGTCCATTCTCACGGTAGCATGTAGCTCAACATTTTACCAACAATAGAATTCAATCGATCAAGTTTTTTCTCCAAACAATACTGTTGATATTAGATTGAATTCCAAAGACGAAGAACTTAAAAAATAAACTAAATAGTAAATTGGAATACTGCGGTTAGTGTGTTGGGTACTGGAATACCCAATACCCAACACACTAAGAACCCACGGGCTCTGAAAATCGGGTTAGTGTCAAAATCCCCTTTGAAGATTCAAGCTCAGTCTAAAGGGATATTGACACAAAAAAAAATCCGACCAATACTCGTAATAATTTTGACAAGATTATATTGTTGTAGTTTATCTCCACTCAGCTATTCTGTGACTCAGCTTAAGCGGATACCAGGCCTTATTGTTTATACTGAAGCATGTTTAGTAAAAAACAATGAGCAACAAAATAAAAAATAAATCTTATAATGTTATGTCGAGAAACCTAACTAAATTAAATTATCCTCATTATAAATCTCCGGAACCAAACGTAACATAAAGCTACGTTCAAGCCGACGCGACTAAAGCTCGTTCTAAAATGAGTTACCTATAGATTAAACATATATTTAATTAGCGAACTTTTGTGATCTGGATCATTTGAGCTATCTATAGATGACTCAACTAGTGTTAGTAAATAAAACCACTTGACAATTAAATAAAAAAAATAGCAAATATGCGACAAATCACTCATAATTTTATCATAATAATTTATTCCTTAACACTAATTACAATCGTATTTGAAATTACTTAAGATTAGATTCATTGTAAGGTTCAAGGGAAATAATATTAGCAATTATGTTTAAAAATTAAAAAAAAAAAAACTATAATAATGAATGTCAAAATAATGTAGAAAAAAATAAAATACAAAATGCCTTAAAAAATCCTTAATTGAATCCACAATACTTTAAAATTGTATGCACAACACAAAGGCAAGAAACTTTTAAACATACCTAGTTTAAATATGGCATAAGGCTGCGTTTACACCAGAATGGTGCAAGGATGTGTGTAGCAACTGAAGTGTTTGTTAGGAACAATAGAATCACTTCATTTACCTTGCCTCTCTGCCCAGCTTCAATTAAGTGATTCTATTGGTTCCTAACTAACACATCCCTCGCTACACATCCTCGCACATCTCTGGTGGAAACTCAGCCTAAGGCTCAGACAACAGGTGTGTCGCCACCAGTTTTGATTAGACACGTGTCGAAAGATGAAATAATTTTACATAAAAACCAGTTTATTGCTTATCTTAAAAACTGGCTTTAAAGTAAATTCTTATATTTAACATGTTGTTTGCAACATGTACTCGTACTTTATGTAAAATATAGTAAAAAAAACTTACGTTAATATTGTTATATTTGGGAAATAAGTTTGTAATTATTATAGGTGACGACCGATGTGGCGCAGCGGTTGCGGGTTCGATTCCCGCCTCGGGACAAATGTTAGTACGATCTACAAATATTTGTTCCGGGTGTTCTGGGTATTTTCTATATATAATAAAAAATATCTATCTATGTATTGTATTGTATTAAATATATATCAGTCATCTAGTACCCATAATACAGCTCTGTTTAACAGCAGCTTACTTTGGGGCTAGATGATGCTGTGTTGATTGTCCAGCATTATTTATTTATTTATTAAAAAAAAATAAAAAAATAGGTGTGTTTATCAAAATTGTAAAATGTTTTGTGTTCTAGACATTCTCAATTTGAATGTATCTATTTTTGCAACAATCAGGATTTAAAAAATGTTGTAAAACCTTATTTTTTCCCAGCAAAAGCAAAATACTTCAAAAGCTTAGATTCAAGTACCCTGTAATCCTTCTCAGAAATTCAAAAACAGTTTTACGACAATTTTGGAGCCAAAGTTACTGCTGAGTATTTAAATCAATAATTCTTTTATGTAAATCCAAAAAGAACATAAGCGAAAACAGCGGTAAACCACATCGTACCATTGTTAAAAATAAAACTATAAAAATCAAATAATAAAGGCAGTTCTATACTGAAGAGACAGCGTACAGCAGCACAAAAATGCAACGAATATAAAAATATATTTTACTAGCTACCGCGTGCGGCTTCGTGATATATTGTAATACAACCGTAAAAATAAGCCATGTCTTTCTCAAGACTTTAAACTACCTCTGTGCCAAATTTTATTAAAATCGGTTTAGCCGTAAAAACGTGACAGACATCTGTCTTTATGGACATAGTTTCTTCCACTATAAAATAAGTACGATTTTTTGTATTGTATAAATGATAATTAAATATTTAATAGGTATATAAAATCAGATTAATATGTTTATGTATGTATCTAAAGTTGCTCGATTTGAAATGTAATATGCATGTTATTAAAATAAATGTTAAAGCACAAGATTCTAAATTATTAGCTGTAAGTAATTAAATAGTGATTTAGCTTAGCTATACTTAAATGTCAAAGATAACATACTAATTAACCACATTCCAATCAAAACATTAAACTTAATTATTGTTTGCCAACTTATTAAATGTGATTAAAAAAATAGAAATAGTCTATTAAGCAATGATAAGAAAGCATAATTTTACATTTGAGATTATTATACTCTCAAACGCATCAACCAAATTTAGTTAGGTATATCACAGAAGTAGAGCGCTGATTCGTTTGCGCAAACACACCGCCCGCGCGCCCTCTCATCTTCCGTTCCGAGTATTTGAAAATCTTCGGTTCTAATGTTCCTTATTATTTAGGTTTTTTTACCGTTTCAAAACTTTTTGTTTCATTTTTCAAGTGTACAGTCAGTGTGGACAAAGCCTTAATGTTTTACAATGTTGGCTCGTACGCGTAACTCAGGTAGCTCGCCGAGCTCAATAAATACGTCCGTAAAAGCTTTTTTTTATTATTTTCCCTCGTGTCAAGCACAGGCACACTGGCGGACCGGTCCTCTTGAACCGAGTTAGATCTCTTTTGTTGTTTTTACACTTTTAATTAGCGGTCTTTGGGATATTCGAGGATATTAAAGTTGATTTTAAATAATTAGGCGCACATTTCACACAGCGCCATGTAGCCGCCAACTAAGCAATACTATGGGAACTGGACTAGACTCGTTCGTTCGTTCGTTCGTATGAGTCAGTAGCCAACTCTGGTGGCAGAGTTTCTAGGCCGCCCGAAGACCATGGCCTAACAACTTTAAAAAATGCCGGAACCGACTGCTTAATATGCCCTCCGAAGCACCGGAGCGCTTAGTTGAAATTGCCACTGGCGGTCACCCAAATGATGACCCCGCGGAACAGTGCTTAACTTCGTTGATCTGTTAAGAACGACTTAGCCAGCTACGTCACGAGCGCTCCTGAAACTGGACTAGACTGAAAGTGTCATTATTACAATATACTTACTTTTTTTTTTTACTACTAAAGTGGCAACTAAGCGTACGGCCCACAAGATGGTAAGCGGTTAACGCAGCCTATGGACGCTTGCAATAGGTACCAGAGATATCACTCACGGGTTGTTACCCTGAGACGTAGATCGAGAGTCTCATGTGCCTGTAATTTCACTGGAAACCATACCCTTCGAACCGGAACGCAGCATTTCAAACATTGCTGCTTGGCGGCAGAAAGATTTGCTGAAATAGGTAGGTATGGTGGTAATTCTTCCCCGGACGAGCTCTATCACAAAGAACTTTAACACTCTTAATTAATTTTTAATTATGCATTATGGGTACTAGCTAAGTGATAGTTTATGCAATATATTTATAAGTAAATTTTTTGTACTTTTTTTTGTAAATACATATTTGTAATAATAGAAACACCCACACGGATGGAACAAGTGTTCGCATAACATGCAAAAAAATCTAAATATAAAAAATATCTATCTCTAAGTATTTTATTGTATTAAGTATGTATAAGTTATTTAGTATTCATAACACAGCTCTGTCTTGGGGCTAGATGATGCTGTGTGGATTGTCCATTGTCCATTTTGTATCATGAATTCAATAATTATTAATTTCACGGTACAAATTTTTTTGACAATTCAGTTTAGGTCCTAATTTGAATCGCTCTAAGAGTTCATGGTAGGGGGGATCAGTAAAACTCACAAACCATGGTAAATATCCCGTTTTTAGTGAAAATTATGTTAACCATGATAGTTTTAAAACAACATGCAAACATTGGTTTCGTAGCAGGGATCGAACCACCTAAAAGACGCTGTGAAAATTTACGCCAACATTTATTTCTCAACTCAGACAATAGCAAGTGACTCTTTTCCTTAGAACTTTTACATTGTGTACAATTACCCGTGTAATTACTAACAATACTTACTCAATGCAATCTACACTGTAATTTGATTTGTATTGTTCTTTAATGGTTTACCGCATCTTTGATATCTTTATTGTGTGGGAAAATTAGTAGGTACCATGAAGAAAAAAGATATTTAATATTTAATGCGTACAGAATAGCCTCACTTCACAGTTCCTTCAGACTTCACCACGATTACGAGTTTATAGGCACTTTTAAACTGAAGCTAAGGGCCACTACATTCGTATTTTGTTATTATATTTTAGCGACCTGGTGCCTAAACTATACGTATAAAACTTCATCATGACAGCCTTCTAATGTCCCCACTGCTGGGACACTGGCTTACTCTTGGGCGAGAGTGATTAGGTCTTAATCCACCGCGCGGACCCAATGCGGATTGGTGGATGGCACATGTCTTTCGAATTTTTAGTTCTTGGACATGCCGATTTCCTCACGATGTTTTCCTTCACCGTATGAGAGCACTGGCATTGCGCACGTAAAGTTTTCGAACAGAAAAATCCATTGGTGATCGGGTTTGAACCCACGACCTTAGGATCGGAAGGCGGGGTCACTACCACTAGACCACCGGTGCTATAATACATGCTATTGGTAGAATCACTCTATCTATTGATAAAACCGCATTAAAATCCGTTGTGTAGTTTAAAATCCATCCATTCTTTATTCAGTGCGCATCCACAAAGACTTTTTAAAAAACTACCCACTTCTTGTTTTGTTTTGCCCGTTACGAACATTATTTTGTTACGATATTAGAATAAGTACCTATTTTTCTTGTAAGTGATTTGTAATCTTAAGATAAAAATATATAAAGATCTTAAACCTTAAAAGATCTAAGCATACTTGAGGAACAGACGGCAGACATCAACTTTGTTACAACAATGTAAAGATTATTATAACGCAATAAACAAATTAAATAAACTATTATCTCTTTCTTTACAGATTACTGGACCTTAAGAAAACACGCAGATGCTGCAGCAAGTGACAAAGAAAACTGAGTAAACCGATCCCCTAAGAAACTAGCTCAACTGAGTGAAGTGACGTGATCTGACATGATGTATTAAAAAAAGCAAAAATGTATTAAGCGAGGCAAGTTCAATTCAGTGCAACTTGTTGGGTTGGTTCTTTGTATAAAACTTTTGCGAAATAAATATTCTTTTCAACACACTTGCTTATAAAGTGGCTCTATGGTCATCGCAATTAGGCACAGAATGACACCCATAATCAATTATGGCTATAACTAACATTGCTATAACTCACTAGTGAGTTATAGATTTTTTTTTGTTATTTTATTCACAAGTGTGTTGAAAAACGTCGTATGATACACGTGTGTATTGATGATACCGTCTTCGGCTATCTTAGGACCAAACTAATGACGTTACAGAACTGCTAAAACTTTTTTGTACCAGTTGTAAATGAAAATCAAAGGCTTTTCGAAAAAATCGATTTCAATTGTGTAGTCCCTGTTTGTCATGATGCCATATCGAGTCACGTCACTTAGATGGGCAAGCTCACCATTGTGCGATGTGGCGCATAGCGCTACTCGCTTTCGAGGTTGCGACGCGACGCTTTGGTGTCAACTAACCTTTAGTTCATGGAATAGTTTTGTATAGAAATGATATGTAAATTATTGAAAATATTATCTAGCTTCGTGTTCCTATTGAAATGTGTTTTTAAATACTTTCGCCCTTTTATGATTTTATATTTATTTTGAGGCTAAGGGCTTATTTCACTACCTTCGAGTAAGTACTAAGTTGGCTAACTGCCGGTCAGTGTATTCGGTGTGACGATAGCTTTATCGCTAAACAGCAACTAACTCTCACTCGACACTTAATCGATTTTTGTGAAACAGGTCCTAAAAATAAGTATATTTTATGCTTCAATTATAAGTTTTAAAGAAATCTAGAAACTGTTATGTTTTCATAAAGTTCTTTTTTTTTTATACAACTGAAGTGGCAACCAAGCGTACGGCCCACAAGATGGTAAGCGGTTACCGCAGCCTATGGACGCTTGCAATACCAGAGGTATCACTCGCGGGTTGCCACCTTGAGGCTAAGATCGAAAGCCTCATGTGCCAGTAATTTCACCGGAAACCATACCCTTCACACCGGAACACAGCAATGCGAGCATTACTGCTTGGCGGCAGAAATAGGTATGGCGGTAGTCCTTCCCCGGACGAGCTCTATCACAGAGAACTCTACTACTCTTAACTTTAGTTCATGAAAAGTTTGGTTTTATGAATTATAAATTCAATTTGTTAGAATCGGTCTACCCATTCTCAAGTTTTAGCAAGACTAACGAACAGCAATTCATTTTTATTTATAAGAAAAAGTTGAAGATAAATCGAATTAGTACAATGTTGTTATTAGGATAAGATAAAGCCTCCTTTGGCTTTACCGCTGTCGGGTAAATGAGATCTCATGCCAACAAGGAAATCAAAGTAAACAAATAACTACATAGCCGCTAATAACTAATACGCTTTGTAAAAAGTTTTTATAGAAATATAATTTATTCACTAAGAATTACGAAGTTTTATTAAAAAGATGAATTCGACCAAACTACTTACTAGCAGTTCTCCGAACAGTAGAGCTCGCAAGCACACTTGAAAAGTGAACTTTGAAAGTGAGTAATTTTCTTCTTTTCTGCTCACCACGCTGAAGATCCTCATCAGTCTTCACAAATTATTTATGAGTGTTAATACCTTTCAAATAATTAAAAAACAATCGAACTTAAATCTCATTAGACGGAGATATCCAGTAGCCTCCTTTTTGGGTCTTTTTGGAGGAAGTACGCCCCCTATCAAAAATCTCCGAGAACAATCAAATTCTATAAAGTCATAGAACCTGTATACCAGTTTCATTCAACCCTATTCATAGTAGTAGGTAAAGTACTATGCCTACAAAGTTGTAGGTAGGTAGGTTAGGTACTAGGTAATAACGGTTCTGTGACTAAGGTTAGTTTTTTTTTAATTTCTCCCAAAATATTGCTAGATAATTAACAATATAGTACAAATGCCAAATTCTGTCTGTAATTTTGCCGTTATTGCCGCAATTACCGCCTATTTTTGTTTTTGGCTTTCTCGAATTTGTCTTTCGATCGCAGGTCCAGTTTTAGGTTCAAAATAAAATGAAAAAAGTCCTCCAAGCATGTCCACGGGTCCCACGGAATCTCAGGGCGAAATAAACGACTTCCTGAAGCCTGGGTCCCGAATTGAGGAACGCTAAGCTCTCCCACGCGAGCTGCGTGCATCACGCATTTTGGAAAATAATTCTGAACACTTTAATTACCTAAAACGAATAAAAGTCAAGGGTTCCACGGTTTTTAAGGTTTATTTATTTTTGTTTTATATAAAGGACACCCAACACAGGTTCACTACACATGAATGATGAATGACAAAAGTTATTAGGCCGTTTCTTGTAATTTTATAGGGCATCACAGTGCACGGAAAAATCAAAATCCTTCTTTCACTTCTACTTGAAATAAATTGATAAAATCATGATCGAAGTAGGTATAGTTCGCACAGCGGATCTAGGCTTCCGTGAAGTTAGCCGTTTGTAATGCGCAAAGACAATTTAGTTTGAAAAAGCTCCATTGCGCATCGAAATGGCTAATTTCACGACGGCCGAGATCCGTTGTGAGAACTATACCAGTGCCTTTGTGCTGGTTAAAAACAAAGTCGGTACTTAGGATAGAGTTGTGAGGAGTGCGCTAAAGTGGTTTATCCCATAATTGAATAGATATTTTTTCCGAGTAGCTGAGCTAAAGTAAGTCCGTCGAAAAAGTTTGAGCTGACCTGTAGGTTGTGGGTTCGATTCTCACCCAAGACTAAGAGAGATATTTTAGTATCAAATCATGATATGCATTCATTTATTCAAGAAAACATTTTGTTTTCATACAAAAGACATCAACGCGCCATTTTCTTGGTTAGTAATATTAGACTTCTTGATATATATTTTCTGGTTTGGTTTCCTGGCATTCAGACCCCGAACTTTCAAATTATTATCCAAGTTAGTTCATCTACGGTAAGTTCTTGAGCAGGTACCTAAATAAATAATTCAAGCTTTGTTTAGTTTTAGGATAAAAATAGGACTGTAAAAATTCCAATTAAATGTAGGCGCTGCCTGCCAATCGGTAGCATTAATAAATAAATAATAATGCTGGACAATCCACACAGCATCATCTAGTCCTAAGGTAAGCTGCTGTTAAACAGAGCTGTGTTTATGGGTGCTAGGTGACTGATATATACTTAATACAATACAATACATAGATAGATATTTTTTATTATAAATAGAAAATACCCAGAACACCCGGGACAAATATTTGTAGATCGTACAAACATTTGATCGGAGGCGGGAATCGAATCCGCAACCTCCGCGTCGCAGGCGGACCTGCGCCTGCGCCACATCGGTCGTCATTATGCTGAGCAAGAACCTTTTTTGACATTCTGTACACAGAAAATACTGAACCACTCACCTACTGTGTCTGTTTTTTTTTTATCATCATCATGACAGCCTTCTAATGTTCCCACTGCTGGCACACTGGCCTACTCTCAAGCGAGAGTGATTGGGTCTTAATCCACCACGCGGACCCAATGCGGATTGGTGGATGGCACATGTCCTTCGAATTTTTAGTTCTTGGACATGCCGGTTTCCTCACGATGTTTTTCTTCACCGTATGAGAGCACTGGCATTGCGCACATAAATTTTTCGTAGCGAAAAATCCATTGTTGCACGACCGGATTCGAACCCACGACCTTAGGATCAGAAGGCGGGGTTTTTTATATAATTTGTAAATCTGTGTATAGTTTGTCAGAATAAACTTTTACTTTACTTTAATTTACTTTTAAAGTTGGATTCGACCAAATTCGATCACTGAATAAATCGTAGTTATTCGCGAAGTAAACTGACAGTTTACTTCGCGGTAAGTATCAAGAGTAGTAGAGTTTATTGTGATGGAGCTTTTCCGGGGAAGGACTACCCCCATACCCATTTCTGCCGCCAAGCAGTAATCCTCGCATTGCTGTGTTCCGGTGTGAAGGGTATGGTTTCCGGTGAAATTACTGGCACATGAGGCTTTCGATCTTATCTTCAAGGTGGCAACCCGCGAGTGATACCTCTGGTATTGCAAGCATCCATAGGCTGCGGTAACCGGTTACCATCTTGTGGGCCGTACGCTTGGTTGCCACTTCAGTTGTATAAAAAAAAAAGTATGGTTATGTTATTTCTGAAGATGCTCGAATCCATTTTTTTCTTAAATAATAAAAAGCTTTCTTTTTAAACTGCGGAACTCTGAGCGAGAGAGTTGAGTCATTTTCATCATCCAGAATTGAATCTTCTTTACATGACTCATAGCATAGCACCGGCATTCCTCATGATTGGAATTCCATCATGGATGCTGCAATTGTATTTATATATGTATTTATTTACAACATTACACCTATCTTTACAGGTTAGACCTAATACAATAGAGTAGTCATCAGAAATAATTAATAAATGTCAAAAATAATGTCTTCAAACCAGCTATTAACATATTGTCTTTTGTTTACTCAACACTATTAATTTTGATTTTCTGTGCGCTCAAAAGTTATGGTACAAACCAGACAGATACTGTATTTTAGATATAATTATGATTTTTGTTGTTTGTATCGTGTATTGTGTGCCTAAATAAATAAATAAAAAATGTCATAAAGCCAAAAAAATACCATTAAAAAATCCATACAAAAATAAAAAAAGTTAACAAAATATACAAATTTTATAGAAAAATAATGATAATAATAAATAATTGTTATGAAATGAATGTTATTAAACTTAGTCATGTACTTACGCTTAAAAGTATATTACATAAGTATATAAAAATATATTTCTCTATGTACAATACCATGTGTTATGTGTTCCAAATAAATTATTTGAATTATTTATTTATTTGAATTACCTATGGCTTTTTTGACTTTGGCTCCGGCGATCGACGGAGCAACACGTCTGTCGGAGAAGTCGATGGTCCTGATGATGTCCCGTGGATGGATGAAACACGTGTCGATATTTTTCTTTTGAGGTTAACTGTGTTAACCGTGTGACTTCATTAGTTAAAAGGTTAAGCGGAATAGTCTAGAGATTTTTTGTTGTTTTTTACAGGTATCTGAAGTATAAACCGAGATATACTGGAACCATCGACACGAAGAAGAAGAAGTAGGTATAGTTCTCACGGCGGATCTCGGCCGTCATGAAATTAGCCGTTTCGAAGCGCAATGGAGCTTTTCAAACTAAATTGTCTTTGCGCATCACAAACGGCTAACTTCACGGAAGCCTAGATCCGCTGTGCGAACTATACTTCTTACTTAGCTTTGCTTAGTTTGGTCTGGTCACAGAGGTTTGGTTTGGCCATAGGCACTGTGCAAAAAATATCTACCAATATTTATTTAGTATTTTTATTAATATTATATTATAATTACTTAATTCGCTTGTGATTCGCAATTTTTTTACTTGTGATGCCTAAGTATTTTAGGCTTAGGGTGTAAGTATACTAATTCAGTTACATAACTATCGATTCAGCCATTACTGTGTGATTGGATGAATCTTTTCACAAGCTTTTTTGATATTTACTCGGGAGTGACAAAGTTATGTGAGGTAGGTCAAAGGTAGTATAGAGTTGTACTAACATAATCAACTCCACTTTAGGTTGGTATCATCATGACAGCATTCTAATGTTCCCACTGTTGGGACACTGGCCTACTTTCGGGCGATAGCGGTTAGGTCTTAATCCATCCCTATGCGGATTGGTGCATGGCACATGTCTTTCGAATTTTTAGTTCTTGGACATGCCGGTTTCCTCACGATGTTTTCCTTCACCGTATGAGAGCACTGGCATTGCGCACATACATTTTTCGAACAGAAAAATCCATTGGTGCACGACCGGGTTTGAACCGACGGCCTTAGGATCGGAAGGCGGGGTCACTACCACTAGACCTACAAAGCAAATACAAAATTTACCTTAAGGCGTTTAGTTGCTCATAAAAAAGAAAAGGCGTAAAATTAACAAAACCTCTTCCACGATAAGAACGAGCTTTGCACTACCTATTCAAATTAATTATAGCCCTTTATACCCGTGTGTTAAACTCGTGCCAAAAGGATATTCAAACATTTTATTATCTTTTACGTACGAAATTAGCATCCATTGTTATCATCCAAATTAGGACTTTCAATAGATAAATAAATAAATAAATAAATAATGCTGGACGATCCACACAGCATCATCTAGCCCCAAGGTAAGCTGCTGTTAAACAGAGCTGTATTATGGGTACTAGATGACTGATATATATTTAATACAATACAATACATAGATAGATATTTTTTTATTATATATAGAAAATACCCAGAACACCCGGAACAAATATTTGTAGATCGTACAAACATTTGTTCCGAGGCGGGAATCGAACCCGCAACCTCTGCGTCGCAGGCGGACCTGCGCCCGCTGCGCCACATCGGTCGTCATAATATTTACATAGCAACAAGACGTAATAATTTCAAATGACCCACCATTTTAAATTTACCGTCAACAATACCCTAATTGCGTTTTGTATTTGAATTAAGAATAGGGGTTTTGAATTTCGAACGTGGATGAGTGATAGTGAAGTCTCGAGGAGTGGGTTTTGATTGGCTATTGTTTGAGATGCAGCTTGCTTTGTGCATCTGGCATGTTTTTGATCCAATGAGAAATTACTTCTTTTACATAATATATTAGCTACGGTTATCAGAAACCTCTTCAAACTTTGACTTCTGATTCAAGATTTACCTATCAGATTTATGAGGCAAATAAAAGTCTCTTCCGAAATCCTAAAACCACAATCATTTGAACTATCTTCGCAGTTTTCTCTTTACTTTCTTTTAAAAAAAATGAACCAGTTTGTGGATAGTATACCTCATCATCATCATCATTCAAAGTTCAAAAAGACACCTATCGATATCTTATTGAAACTACAAAGAAAAGGTAAGAAAGTTTTCTAGAAGCCATCGATCCCGTTTTTAAATCCCACAGGTACGCAGTGACTCGCTTCCCGAACAGATGTCGCCACTTGTAGTCGATTATGTTGTTTCTAACGCTGCAGGAGGCTACTAGATGGCACTAGCCATCCAATCGTAAGTAAATATTGAATTCTAGTGGCAGAGTGCCTACCTGCAGGTACGCGGTAACCTTTACCAACTATAAACAATTCTACAACTAGCAGTTCCTACAAACCTGGAAAATAATCAGTATTTACGATTATTTATAATTTGATATTGTAGTTGACAATGTTTATTTAGACAGAAAAAGGAGCAAACCTTACTTTTTTTTTAAATTGGTTGGTTTGGCAGGTAAATGTTACATTATTTGGTAATTTCTACGCGTGATGAAACTAGTATTTTAGCGTATTATTTATTATTATCCCTAAGTATGGGTAGTACAGTACGTAGTACGAAGCATGAAGTTGTAGTACAAATAAGTACTACTACTGAAGTACGAATTCCAACCCTGCCCACCAGGACTATGTATATGTGTTTTTAGAGTGTGCTACGCTAGTTATATTCATCGAAACCGCACGCAGGCTTATAAATTATGCTAACAAAAACTAAGCCACCGGAACTATCCAGATGCAGGACTGAGCCTAATTTGCGACTGTCTTGTATAAATTTAACGCATCGTGTGCAAGGGATGCCACGCGCACCGGTCATGTCAATTTGCGGTTTGTCTGTTTGACACATTCAAGTAGATGGTACTGGTACACATGTTTCAATACAAATTCAATGTCAGTCACTAGGTAGAGTTGCCACTGACTTATTCATAATATGAACTTGCTTAGGTAAACACATCATCATCATCATATCCCTCAAAGAGCGCCATGACGACCAATTTTGAGTCTTCACCGTTCACCTACTTGTTGCGACCGCTTTAATGTTATCAGTCCATCGAGTGGGAGGCCGTCCTACACTTAGCTACACTTACTACAGCTGACAAGCAGGAATCAATATGTCTATCAGTTCAACTGTTAATGACGTGGGGACAGATTGAATATTAGTTTTGGAATAGATTGGCTCTTCTTGTGCGATCTGTCTCCATTAAGGGGACAAAACTAGGTGACAGATGGGAATAATACAGTCACGTCAACCTAGACGTAGATTTTTACTTGGACCCAGGTCTTTTTTAGTTTAAAACCTAACCTAAGTACCATAATTTACAAAGTCAAAGTAATAAATATATTTAATTGCATTTTTTTTTATGAGTTTGTATTTTGTATATGCACAGTGATTTTATATTTATCGGACAAGAACCAATTCAATTAAACCAGGATTTATTGCATTTTTTCAAAGCATCATAGATTTGTAGATAATTACAGAGATAGGCGTGGCACACCTTGTAGGCAGTTGAAGTATACCACAGTCCAGGTGCTCACTTAATTGGAAAAAAGCCAATTTAAGGGTCAACCCTCCGAACGGTGTTCCACAAGACCGTAATGAAGACGCACATTTATGTAGAGCTACGAGTCTACAAGAAAAGAAGGCTTGGTTCACAAGACCCCCTAAATAATCCTTAAGAAATCAAAATATATCAAAATGTTTATTTTTCTCTCATAAAACAAGTTATCAAAAAGGTTTATTGTCTAAGTACTGAGTCGTTGATAAATGCACCTGTTTTGCGATAGCCTGATGCCTATGATAGGGTTTAAAAAAAAAACTTATAAGGTCCAGGTCCATGGCCCACTCGGATGGAACTGACGTTCAGACACTTATAAAACATATTAGCACTTAATCATAGTTAGTTTTCTATTAACTACGGGCATAACACTTTTTTAGTTGGCTGTATGTAAATTCATCCTAAGTAAAAGTGGTGTGAGTTGCAGAACGAATGAATGAATGAATGAATAACACTTTATTACCTACACAAAAAAAATACCTATTAACTAATATAAAAACATTAACAAAGTACAAAGGGCGGCCTTATCACTAAGAGCGATTTCTTTCAGGCAACCATGGATAGAGAAAGACAGAGTAAAAAAAAAATTAAGTAGTGTCGAATAATGTGCATATAGAAGGAAAAATTTAAAATTTAAAAAATACCAAATTTTTGTTAAATTCTAATACTTACATATTTTATAATAAAATTCTAAAACTATAAATTTAAAAAAAAAACTAGGAGTATATACCTTTTTTTACGAATAATTGTCAACTCACACCAGTTGGGACAAGATTTATGGTGTGAGTTGACGAACGACTCGGCCTAAAAACTCTGTCATCAGAGTTGGCTACTGTCTCATACGAACTTACTTACTTATAACTACTAGTTGACCCGGCGCGGTTTCACTCGCGTTATTTTTCCGCAATTTTTCCATAATTTCTGACCGTTTAAACCTTCCCTGGACTCCTACAAACATTTCCGGACCAAAATTAGCGAAATCGGTGCAGCCGTTCTCGAGTTTTAGCGAGCCTAACGCACAGCAATTTATTTTTATAGATAAAGTATAAACTACTTGCTGCAGTCGCATTCCAACTCGTACCCGTTAGGATTCTGAAAAAAAAAAGAAAAATGTACTTAGGTTTAAATATTTTTATTCTCAAAAAGACAAAATACATGTCACTTATATGAGAACAACACAATCTTAAAATTATCTCGTTTCGTAGGTCGTTCATGTAAAAAACGACCTACGAGTACGTGACGAACGCATTTTTGCATTTAAAAGTTATTAATTACGTGATTAAATAGTACATTTTTTTTTTTTTTTTTTATACCACTAAAGTGGTAACCAAGCGTACGGCCCACTTGATGGTCAGCGGTTACCGTAGCCTATGTACGCATGCAACATCATAGATATCACTTGCGTGTTACCACCCTGAGACGTTAGATGGTAAGTCTCATGTGCCTGTAATTTCACCGGAAACCATACCATTCGAACCGGAACACAGCAATGCGAGCATTACTGCTTGGCGGCAGAAATAGGTATGGTGGTAGTCCTTCCCCGGACGAGCTCTATCACAAAGAACTCTACTACTCTTACATGCTTAAATACATTAAATGAGCTCACATTTTTTATATTTGAGGGTAATCTATTATAAAGCCTTCGAAGACTATCATTTTTTTGCCGTAGTTTGTACGAATCTTAGGTAGAACAATAAAACTTGATCGACGTGTGCCCCCTACTAAAGCTTTTGGTATCTCTATAAGTTCTTAAGTTTAACTTACAGATGCGTAAGAAACAGTAAGGTTTCCACCTGGTGGCGCGTTCCCCTAGGACCCTTTGTCTTAGATCGGGCCAGATAGTCCCAATTATAGGCCTCCTCTGATACCGTGAAAATTATCATTACACTTTTTGTGGTAATTTTTGATGTGCGTGAAATAAGGACACAATACTTGGGGTGAATTATTACTAACATTCGTTTGTGTCAGTTATGCAGGTATTGTATACAACTCCTACAAGATACCTAAATAAATAAATAATGCTGGACAATCCACACATCATCATCTAGTCCCAAGGTAAGCTGCTGTTAAACAGAGCTGTATTATGACTAGATGACTGATGTAAGTATATGTAATACAATACAATACATAGATAGTTTTTTTTTTTAAATTATATATAGAATATACCCAGAACAACCGGAACAAATATTTGTAGATCGTACAAACATTTGTCCCGAGGCGGGAATCAAACCTGCAACCTCTGCGTCGCAGGCGGACCTGCGTCCGCTGCGCCACATCGGTCGTCAAGATACCTATTTACGACGACCCCGGTGGCGTGGTGGGTAAGTGCGAAGAGTGAGGTTGCGGGTTCGATATCCCGCTTCGGGGCAAATGGTTGCATAATCTGCCAATATTTGTTTCAGGTTTTGGGTGTTTATATGAATTAAAAGTGTAACTCGACAACCACTGAACCGATTTGACTGATATTTAAAACATAGATAGATAATGACCGAGAATAGGCCCTAGGTTACTTTTTATCTCGGAAAAAAGTACGGTTCCCGAGTTCCAGGCGAACGAAGTCGCGGGCAACAGATAGTAAAAAATATATCTATGTATTCTATCAGGTTTCGGGTACCCATTGTACAGTAGGTACAAGCTTTACTAAGTTAGGAGCTGTGTAAAAATATTCGCCAATTTTTTAACTTTTTATTATTACTACCTACACCTTATCCACCAATCCGCATTGGGTCCGCGTGGTAGACGCTCGAGAGTAGACCCACTGGCCTAGCCTTTTATGTTCCCAGGAAGGCTGTCATGATGATGATGACATCTACATAGGTACTTTGAATCTAGCAGTCTCATAGACAGACATTGTAAATAATAAATTAAATAGATAAATAATGCTGGACAATTCACACAGCATCATCTAGCCCCAAGCTAAGCAGAGCTTGTGTTATGGGTACTAGATGACTGACATACTTAATACAATACAAAACATAGATAGTTTTTTTTTTATTATACATAGATAATACCATAATAATAGAGTAGTAGAGTTTTTGTGAACTCGTCCAGGGAAGGACTACCACCATACCTATTTCTGCCGCCAAGCAGTAATGCTCGCATTGCTGTGTTTCGGTTCGAAGGGTATGGTTTTCGGTGATATTACAGGCTCACGAGACTTTCCATCTAACGTCTCAGGGTAGTAAACACGCAAGTGATATCTTTGATGTTGCAAGCGTACATAGGCTACGGTAGCCGCTGACCATCAAGTGGGCCGTACGCTTGGTTGCCACTTTAGTGGTATAAAAAAAATACCCAGAGCACTTAACAAATCTCCACTGTACATTTTAGTGGATACTGTGCCTAAAATGATCATATAACATGAAAATGCATGCGTTTTAGTAATTTCCTTGACTAAACCTTTATAATAACGTGTGAAATCTAACATTTTAGTACTTCTACGAGATTTCATTTTGTATAGCTATCGCTAGCGAAGGGCCTGCATGTCGAAACGGTACTTTTGAACATGATTCGAGATTTAGACCGCCCCCATATTCACAAAGAAGCCGTGATTGTACACCATTTTGCATACCAAAACAGATATTTATTGTTTTTTATAGTCATTAGTTATTAATTATTTATTTATTATTGGTTCGTAACGCGACACGGTTACGACGTTAAAATAGATAGGTATTATAAAAAAAATATATATATAATAATAAAATTCTTTTTACGTCGCTGGTCACCAATTTTGGTTACGTATACGGACCAAAATTGATACGGATTGATGCTGACGTTTCGAAACTATCAAAATGTTTCAAGTTTAAAATATATACGATTATACGATATACATAATATACGATTATCAGGTATCAGATCATTTTAGCCTGAGAACTTGAAAACGGTCCTTACCCGTGGTCCACCTTTCTAGTTCACCTAGGTGTACCACGGGCACATTAGAACCTCTTTTTGTCGGTTAATAAAAGTGACGGGAATCGTAATATTTATTTTACTGATTCCTGTCACTGTAATAATTTTTTTTTATATGATATCATATTTAGATTTTGTAACTATTCCTCCTACTGCCCAACTTGCTTTCTTGCACTTCTTAGTGAATAAGGGGGTAGTAATAAATTTCACACTAAATTACGATTACATTCAAATGTGTAGTTTGAAGAAATCGGAATGTAGTGTGAAAATGAATACGAGTAAGATTGAGTGCATACTAGCATGCATTGAAACATGATTGAATTTTCAACAAGGTGGGGCATAATGCTACTAAATACTATTTACAGCTTATTAGAGTGTCCCACTGGATTTCGAATATAATTCCAATTTTTGACCAAAAACTTTGAAAGTAATCTTTCGTTTATTTATAGCGTTTGCCATTCTAAAGGGTCAAAGTAGTATAAGTTCGTATGAGTCAGTGGCCAACTCTGTTGACAGAGTTTTTAGGCTGTCCGAAGGCCTCAGTCGTCGGCATAACTACTTAGCAAAGGCGTGCCCTCAGTGGTGACTACGCGGAACAGTGCATAACTTCGTTGCCAGCTACGTTACGAGCGCACCCTAAAGTGTCAAAATTAGATAATGCAAATGTAATTTAGCATTGCATTGCATTCATGTTACACCCAAGTTCTGTTTCAAAGGAACAAGAACTTGGATGAAACTTGAATGCGTATCACAAAGAATTCCACTCTTTATTTAGCATGGTTAGCCCACAAAATCCCCTTTAGATTCACCTTGAAGCTTCAAAGGGGATTTGACACTAAAATTCCCAAAATCCCCGGGGATTTTGACACTAACCCGAGTCTAGTGAGACAAATTATGTATAAGTAGTAATATAGGTTCTAGCTAGACCTTGATATTTCTGGTAGCGAATACGCCGTAACGTGTGGAAAATGAAAAGAAATAAGTGAAAAATTGCCACGAGTCACCAAAAATGCTATAAAATGTTTTAAGTTTTTTAGTCTGTCATTTACATGACCATACCATAAATTGTGCTGCGGTGGTGTATCTGATGTAAATCAACCCCATCTGCCACGCCACCTGGCGGGTCATATTTGAATTAATTACGAATACGGCACGCGCGCAGCAATACTGTTGACCATCAAAAGTCTGGGACCTCTAATTAAGGGACATTGTGATGATTTGGGTTTTGATGGTGAATTATATGCTTGATTGATGGTATTAAAAGGTATCGCGCACGCGCAGAAACACGTATTCGTATTCTGTGCGCGTGTATTTTAGAAATTATTATCATTAGCATCAAGTTTTAAATTTAATGTTTTTCGCTTGATAATAAAGTATCCTGCATATTATCGAATGATCTTACGACTGATTGCCCGAAAAAAAATCATAAGTACGAAAAAAGTTTTTATTTTCCTGTTTTTTTACGTTTCGTGATTTATTATGTGTATACATTATATATTATATATTTTGTATATAATTATGTACCTTTTGCCCATTTGGCATCATAAAAATTACGACACTTACGGTAAAAACTCGATCAAATCATCTTCGTGTGAATGAGCTGTTACTTGATGTGGCTTGTGGCATAATGGTTTATTCAATGTTTTAGGAAAATATTAGCCCAAAAATTGTATTGGATCTAGATGTCTTTTCCTAAATATATAAATAATGTGAATATGTGGATACCGTGAATGTGAATGACAAGTACGTTTCTTAGTTTCGTTACATATTGATTTGATAATTTTTTTATCGTTGTTTTTCTAGTTAACCATTATGTGTCCATCAGTGAAGACCTTTAAATGACCTCATAGTTAACTATTTAAGAGCTAATATGTATTTTGTGCCGATGGTTTTCCTTAAATAAATAAATAAAAATAAACATCCAAGTCGTTCAAAGTTGTTTTGTATGTATGGAGCCGGGCCTAGGTCCTTTGTAGGGGTCTAGATATTTAGATATTCAATAAAGAAACCATTTTAAGCTGTTTATTTAATTTATTTTAGCTTCTTTCACAATCTTATGTAAGTTTATCTTTGTGAAGGAGTGCAACACAATGCAAAACAACATGGCGGGTTTAACGAACAACTGGGTTATTAGGTACTGTCAAAGTCAAGATGCGTCACGATCATTGGCTAATAGCTGTCATGGCGGACCTCCAGTGTTCCCGTTTTAGGAAACTCAACACAACAAACATTTTTCATATAGAACTTTCTTTGTCTATGGTGTTACTAAGACCTAGGCCACTATGAAATTGGTTCTATATGAAAAATATAAAACTCGCGTGTTATATTGTGAAGTATACCTAATGTGTTTAGATTAATATCACAATTCGGAACGCACATTACACGTTGGTCTTTAGTCTTCTTTGTTCTGAATCAACATTTTAAACTATAATTTAACAAATAAATAGCCTACAATTTATTATATCGAACAGCACAAACAGCTCCAAATAACCCTGATGGGAATTACCATTTCTATGCAAGTAAAGCAGAATTACGAGCACATCTGCATACAATGCAGTGTTTATTAGGAAACGCAGTCACTATGTCGGTAACAAGTAACACATTACGTCCACAGATACCAACTTATACCTGCTGCTGGTAAATAGGTGTCTATTAGCATAGCAATGCACCTATTTACAATTTTATGTAAAACTTTTTTAAGTTACAAAATTATTATTGTCAAATATCCTAGCAAATAGGGTACGTTGGTTTGTAATATAGTCGAAGACTCTGGTATTTTTTTTTTTTTAAGGAGCTGAAATTTCTTTTTTTTTTAATTTTTTCAACAAGAAAAGAAAAAGGAAAAAAACCTCGAAAAGCCCTTTCTGAGAAAAGCAATGCTACTAAAACAATGACAGTTAAATTATATTAGTTCGATTCTACTCCTGGACCGCAGTGTAGTTTTTTGACAGTTTTGCCATACTGAAAGTCAAAATATGCAATAATATAATATTATGATCAAAAAAAAGCTAGGAACCCAGCCGAGTTTGTTGCCAGATTCTTCTAGGCTGGGGCGCGTGGAGCTGGCGTAAATTCACCTAGCTTTATATGACTTTTCAAAATTATCCTTGAGATATGATTGAATAAATATATTTTTTACTTTACTTACATGCAATTGTGATTTTTAAACTGCCAAGATTGGGCTAGAAGGACCAATTTCAGCGGTGCAGCTCGTCGATTTTTCACCTTCCCATCCGCACCTATATGTTGGTTTTACCTTGATGGCTTAGATAACACCTTCTACTAGATTATGTAAGTATAGCCACCATAAACAGACACCTTGTAATTTAATTTGTTTTGTCCAGCTCCATGGTTTACGAGTTAGTATGTAGTATGCTTTATTACATCACTATCTGAATGGAGCTGACTGGACTGGAGCGCTCGCTTAGCTGGCTACGTTGTTCTTAACACATCAATGAAGATAAGCACTGTTCCGCGGGGTCATCATTTGGATGGGTGACCGCCAGTGGCAATTTCAACTGAGCGCTCCCGTGCTTCGGAGGGCACGTTAAGCAGTCGGTCCCGGCTTTTTCAAAGTTGTTAGGCCATGACAGAGGCCTTCGGGCGGCCTAGAAACTCTGTCACCAGAGTTGGCCACTTCATACGAACGAACGAACTATCTGAATAAACGTAAACGTGTTTCTCGAACAGTGTCGGCATAGTCGTTTTCTACGTATTTATTTATTACGAACTGACTATTCCATAATTTATGCAACAGGAACAGTCAATTTTTCCGGGATTAAAAGTCCATCTAAATTCCAAATATCATCACAATCGGTTAAGTCGTCACCGAGATACGGGTAGGTAACAAACATTTACATACACACACACCCACCACAGCACCCACACAGACTTTCGCATTTATAAAGTTTTTGGCTTCAGGTGATGACAGACTTAAACAGTGTAGCATGCTCAGAAAATCTTACGGTCCTGTTAAAAATGTATAGTTCGCACAGCGGATCTGGGCTTCCGTGAAGTTAGCCGTTTGTGATGCGCAAAGACAATTTAGTTAGAAATAAGAAATAAGAAAATATTTATTGTTTAGCTGATGAAGGCACAAAAAGATCTTAATACTAGGTATGGCACTGGTAGGTAAGCTCAGCTTATCCATTTTGGACGTACAATAAAGGTAGGTACTTAATAATATCTACTTAATTCAGATATATTAATACGTATTTTTTTATTTTGAGTAATTGAAAAAGATCATTGCGCATCGAAACGGCTAATTTCACGACGGCCGAGATCCGTTGTGAGAACTATACCCCTTCTGTGTTGACAATGTGCGCGTGCGCGGGCCCACAGATGATATCTACGAACTACGGTGACATAAGGGCACATCTGCCGCCACCCCCATTGTCTATTCAAATTAGCAGATAAGGAAATTACTGTTAATTGTTTGATGTGGCTTTACCGTTTTAATGTATTTGATAGGAATAGCAGCTTGCTTCGAAACGGGACCTCAATCTAATCTAGCAATGTGTATTGTTGTCGAAAATACTGTTACAATCGAAATAAAAACAAAATATGCAAACTTGGGCTGATGACGGATGATGGTAATTGTTTCATTGAGAACAAAAGGGTCTTTAACCTAATGACATGCTTTCATTTTATAGTTTCATTATTCCGAATAAAAAAAAAACAATGTTTATGGCTCAGGAATCAACCTTGTCTCGGTCAGTTGTGAAAAAATTTTATGTCAAGAGCCCCGAAATACTTCGCTGCCATTGGTGTTCAAAAGCCAGTAGCTGTTAGTCGATTCACAGAAAATTCACCCTTATGGTGGTAAAGTGGAACTTTGAGTGATAGTACTTACATTGGAAAAAAACAAATGAATTAATTGAACACAACACACTCCTTTTAATTTTGAAAATCGAATTTATGGTTACCTAGGTACCTACCTATTTAAATTCGAATTTCGAAAACTTTCTCACCTAGAGATTATTATTATGTTTAGATAATCGTAATGCTTTTATTTCCAGACTATTAAATATTTAAGAACTTCCAAAGCTCAAAGATCAAAATAAGAAAACACTACTGAAATTCGATCTAAATAACCTAGTAGGTCATATTAAAATGGTAAAGAAACAAGCAATTGGCACACCCCGGACACTCTCAATAATATCACAGATAACATAATACTAGTAATAATATGTAAGAAGCAAACGCGTCGCATTCACTACATGCATGGTTTGTGTACGTAACGGGGCCATAAGTGAGTGTCATGGTTGGCCTGGCCCCACCCAATTATAGCAAGAGCGAGATAGCACACTTTTGCTCGCACTGGCATGCACGCGCTTGGACCTACACAAAATTAAAATAAACGCGTGTCTTAGCCCGTAGCTTCAGTGCCGGTGAAATTGCCGTGTGGTGCCGGCAAACTCGAGACCGGGGTGGCGTAAGTAAAATCGGTGGAAGGTAGGGAGTGGCCATTCTGTACGTAGTACTAATATCTCTTCTGTGGCATTAGGAAAGAAAATTTCTGGGCGAAGGAGACGTCTCAAGGTGGTGAATGCAGTGCAGTACCTACTTCAGCTTTTGGTTTTGGTGCTGAAGATCAGGCGAAAGACTTGACCGACCTTAATTTATTAAAATAAAAAACTTAAGTATTCTGGAATGGTTTCACTTGCGTTAACCGTATTTTTAAGTGTAATCTCACTTTGATGAGGTGTTGTCATGTAGAGCATTTTCCGCTGCATGCGCCCGCGCAGCTTTAGTGTAAGGATACAAACATTACATTTCGTCACGTTCACGGCAAACTGACTTGATGAGATACGAAACACATTTAGTATAAAGGCATGGTTATACGGGCCCAGTAACTTGACTCAGTGACTGGAGCCACATAGTTTTGTGAAACTCAAACTCAAAAGTGCTTTATTCAGTTAAGTAAGTAAGTAAGTTCGTATGAGTCAGTGGCCAACTCTAGTGACATAGTTTCTAGGCTGCCCAAAGACCTCTGTCGTGGCCTAACAACTATAAATTATTCAGTTGAATCACAAGGATCACTTTGAAATGCATTATGAGCTAGAAAAATTTACACCAGTTCTATGCCGTAAAATAACTGGCAACAACACCGGCTGGGTTCCTATCGCTTTTTTGCATAACCTTTTATATTGTTATGAATGCCGAGTAGAGTTGGAGCACATTCGTCCCAAGCTTTTTTATCATCTAAATAATTTATCTAAACAATCGTTTTTTTTTTTATTTATTATCATTCACAAAACACATTACAACCACAGTATAATAAACATTCAAAACTATAGATTGTTCGGTTATTTAGTAATGAGCTTTTTGAGACAGTTTTTACTAATAAGTTTTTATATTAACCATGTTTATCATCATCATTTTCTAATGATATAGACGTCCACTGCTTGCCATACCCTTCACCATCCACTGATTGCCAGCGTGGTCTATCGAATGGGATGCCGTTGTGTGTTCATCATCATTTTTGTGTCAATGTTTCCTCTATTGTCAAGTCCTAGGCGTGTTTAATTAGAGTAAAAGCACCAGTTATTAGCTACTTAAGCGCCTTGGTCAATTTAAATTGGTATAGTTTCTTTAGGCGTCATCCAAATGATGTTTTTATGGTGTTAGTGGAGACGGAAAAAGTTCTAGTATCATTTTAATAACAATAATAATAATTAACATTGCTTATAAAGGTATAATATTCATTCAAATAAAAATTGTGTTACTGGCACCCCAGAATTAGTTACTGGCATGTTTGGTTTCAGTTATTGGCTGTAGCATTTTTTACGAAACACAGCAGATAATAGTCATTTTTTTTAAGAAATACAAGGAACATAATTATCGAGTTCTTAGCTCTGGTATAAACGAACTTTTCGAAGCCCTTGTATAAATAATTACAGTATAAAGTTCACCAGACAAACTGAATTAGTATCGGTTTCGGCACAAGTTTATTTCAGGCCATCGGATCTTGAACTGATCTCTGCATGCGGTAGTTACTCAACTGGGCATCTATGCTGTGCTCTTCAGCAAACGTCAGATTGGCGGAAGAAGGCCATTTTCGCCAAATTTGACAAATTATAAATTGAATTTGTAGGTGACTGGCGGTGCGGTACATGTATAGCCAGTAACTTAAAACTTAGTTTTTTTTGTTTCTGTTATTGGCTATACCATAATTTAATGTTTTAAAGTAAAAAAATAATAAAATACATTTAAATTAAGATAAAATAACTTAAATAGTAACGAAATATGGATCAACTACAGAGATATGAGGTATGAGACAAGTTTCATTCGAATTGTAGTCAAACGCAATCCTTACCGTTTTCACAACAAAACCCCACCATAGTAGCCGGATTACCGATTGTCAATCAATTATGATTTTTTTTATAAGAAATTATTCGAAAGGTGGCATAAATCGGCACAAATATTAAAGCTAAATATGTAAACTATTCTCTAGAATGAAGGGAGATATTGTACTTAGCATCTTACTTAGCTTTTAGGAAGTGTTTGAGTATGAAGTAGCCAATAACTAATGCCAGCCAATAACTCATTCATTTACCCCTAACTGTTAATTTTGATCTCGCCCTAATATAAATCCGATTTGTAATCATTTTAACCCCAAGAACATCGAAATAGTTTTTTTAACAGTTACCAGTAGCGCTTAATTACTACTAGTACCTACATACCCAGCTATTCTAAGAGATTCTAGAGTCAGTAAAAGGCCAATTTACTTATTTTACCAACTTTAGGCAAGATTTAATAAAATTTACAATTGTGAATTCTACAAACCTCTGATCGGCTAGCCCAAGCATCGCCTCTTTTTCTACAGAAAAGCAGACGAAAATTACATTTGTTTAAAAAATATATTCTACTGTCTGTGGTTCATGCTAATTTGTTGCTGCGTCTGTCTCTTTCACACTTACAGAGCTTTCTTTACGTGCGTAAGAGAAGACCTGATGCAATCTCAGACGGCGACAGACTTTAATATTAACCCTACCGGCGCCGGCGGCTTGTATAGCTAGTATACTCTAGTAATACTCTTCGCATTGTTGGATCTAGTCCTTAAAAACAATACATTTAACGGATCGTACTTTTTTAATCTTTTATCGTACCCCCATACTTGACACTTTACTGAATAGACCCCTATAACAAGGTAGAGGGCGCTCTACTGTCCTAAGGCAACAGAGATTTTTATTAATTAAAAATTATGATAAAAAGGCGGGTAGATTTATTATTTTTACATTATGGGGGCTTGTAAAGAAACGATTAGGATTGGCTTTGATGAAATTATCTTAGAGATAGGATGGAATGGAACTATGGAGAGATAACATTTTAGTGTCTTGCTTTTTTTTAAATAGAGAACGATATGATAATGGATGTTAGCAATGTTATGTGAAGTGAGTAACAAAATCTAACTCTGATTTTATTTAAATAGTAACGTTCATTGTGACTTCTACGTAGATATCTTCTTTAGCTTCAACATTTTTGAGCAAAACTGTACTTTTTCGTAATTTGAGGTAAGTATATTATAGTTTAGTATTTTTTTTATAGTTTGTGCTAGTGATATTGAAAAAAAAAACATATTGCCCAAAATATACAGTTTTTTTTCAGTTTATCGCTCTACTACTCGGCAACAGATGGCGTCCTCTAATCCGCTCGAAAAACTAACAGCAAAATCCATTTACATTATGAAATAGGATCACTGTTTATTATTTTTAGAGTTTTACAACCTGCCTTGTACAACCAAGCAAAAAATAATATCATTCGACGCCATAAATCAATGCAAAACGTGTTGCGTATCTTGGGCAAAAAATGGACAAAAAATTTGGAAAAAAGTTCGCCTGATGCCAGATTCTCGGGTTACCATTTGGGCATTCGGGATGCGTTAGAAAGCTCTTGTTGTTAATGAGCTTGTGGTTTTGGGTACGTCACTCATCGTGTCACGGCTTTCGTGACATGTGACATTTAAATAAAAGAAGTAGGTAGGTACCTACTACTATCTATGGGTACTTTCTACTGCCATGCCAGGGGATCTCGGCTGTCGTGAAGTCAGCCGTTTCGATCGCTTTTTCGAACTAAAATATCTTTGCGCATTTCGTAAAGTTAGCCGTTGGCGCAACAAACGGCTAACTTCACAAAAGTCGTTATCCGCTGGCCAGTAACTACCATTTTTACCTGAAAGACACACTCAGTCTCACAATTAAAGCACCCGTATTTACTCAATCAATCAGTCATCAATATTCCCCTTATCACTACAAAAACTAATTCAATATACTTTTGCCGTTACGGAGATGTCCAATAAAGTTCACATAAACTTTTATTTTTATTGCACATTTCACTTTCGTTTACGACTGTACCCGTTTAAAACCTTGTTACAAATGTATCGGAATTGTTTTAACTTCCCTTCTGGGATCCTGCGTGATATTTATTGGGCAATTATCCAATTAAAACGCCCTCTGTGTGAAAATGCTTTTGTATCAAACGAGAAGAAATGAATGAATCTTTCGCAAAATATCTCTGCGCTGAAAAAACATATCTCGTGCTTTTTGTACTTAAGAAAGAAAGAATTGAATAAAGAGAATTTGTATAAGAGAATAATAAAGAGAATTTATATATTACATGTTTTGATGTTTTCAAAATACATCTTAGTAATAATTCAGAAATCAGAGCGAGATGCGAGCGAGTGCTGAACTACATAGAGTAATGCAGCTATTTCCGGTAACAATGGTTCATTTATTTTACCACAAAATAATACATTAAAATTAGAATTGATGTGCACAAACAGGAAATAATAATTAATATTCAAATTAGACATGATGCAAACAACAAACGTACTGTTTAAGTAACCAAATAAATACTAACTTTAACTAGGTACTGCGGTGTGCGACTTCTAAACGATCTATTATGATAGTCTTTTTTAAACTTTCGCGATCAGAACTCATAGTTTTTTATAATATTAGCGGGATTTTATCGCGTAATTTACCTTTTTATTTCCCCGACGTTTCGGTTGTGTTGCAACAACCGTGGTCGCGGGCACGGTTGTTGCAACACAACCGAAACGTCGGGGAAATGAAAAGGTAAATTACGCGATAAAATCCCGCTAATATTATAAAAAACTATGATCTATTATGAGCTGTATTTCTATATTACTTAATGTTTGGTTTTAACGACTGTTTGTTTTCCTGTGAAATAAAAATAAGTAAATAAATATATATTTGTTATAGTATTACACACCTTTCTAGGTAGTAAAATAACCTAACTACATAGCTAAACAAAATACAATTTATGCAACTGAATCAATGAAAGTACAGAAACATGATCCGGGAAAAGGACACAGGCTATTTTTATCCCGGTAAATATACGGTACCCGAAGTCGCGAGCAACCGTTAGTAATTCGATCAATAGATGAATAAAAATAACACATAAATTAATAAAAAAATCTAGTAGTCTATTAGTCTATTAAGTAAATAAAAAAAATATAGGCCTGCATGGCTGCATTGTTATTAACCGCACCAATTTAATAGAATAATTAAAATAATAAAATGATTGGTCAGTTTTTTGTTTCTTTTTTTCAACAAGCTTGAACCAAGCATGAACATTAAGCTTATCTTCACCCCAGCATCCCGATTCAACACGATGCCACAATCTATCTGCACCGTGGCGGATCGATTATGAACCATAGATAACAACTGTATCTAATACTAAAGTATTCATCATGACCAACCTGCTAGAGTTCCACTGGCTACTCTCGACCGAGTATAGAGCTTGTTATAGTCCATAGACACGAAATTAAAATTAAAAATATTTTTGTTCAAAAACAACAAGGATTACTTTGAAACGTAAGCAAATTTTTTATATGTTATAATATTAAAATGTGAATTACAAACAAGTTGCTGATCAACCTCATATAAGCTATATCCGCCGAGTATCAGATGTCCCGTCCGGGAATCGAACCCGATCTTCGGAAACGGATACAATGTCTTTCCTTATTTTATAAGGTATCACGTCAGCTGTTATTAAAATATCGATAAACGGAAAAGGGTACACATTTTTTACGACCTCGGTGGCTCGGTGGGCAAGATAGCAAACCACCTGATGGTAAACGGTTACTTTAGTCTATGTACTCTTGCGCGTGGCCAGGCCACCCTGAGACGTAGGTCAAAAGACTTATGTGCCTGTAATATCACGGATGCACTACCCTTTAAACCGGAATACACCAATGTAAGAGTTCTTTGTGATAGAGCTCGTCCGGGGAAGGACTACCATCATACTTTTTTTTATATGGAGTATAACGGTAGAACGTTCCCGGACGAGGTCTATCACAAAAAACTCTATTCATTTTATACAAAATAACTAATTTCAGCGGCTTGCTCGGTATGGTTTCATAAGAATACTACTGACTGCGTCAGTCAATGAACAAAGAATATGAAAGATTTGAAAGATATATTAACTAACAGGTGCCTTACTCTTGAATCCAATGACAATTCCGATCCAATCCCAATTTATATCTACTGCTGTCTTTGTGTACTCTTGAAAATAAGGTTGACTTGACTTGACTTCTTTGTATGTGGCTTCTGTGGCTTAGTTGTCACAATTCTGCCAGTGTCTCAGTTATGCTAGTTTCATAAAACCGGAATGGAGAGTGGAACGAAAAAACAAATATGACCGGTGATATTGGGAGGGTCGGTCAAAATTTTGAAAACCAGAATGATTTGTCTAAACATAAACGATACAACACAATACATATTGAATTTGGCGCTTGGTTTGCTGTCAAAAGTACAAAATGTCATATTTCAATAATTTGTCCAATACCGACCGCGTTCAAGAGTGAGGTCCCTGAAGTTTAAAATAGGTACCTATACGTTTGCAATTGCCCCACATATTCAAACCAAAGAATTTGTATCAGCCAGTCTCTATTAACCGAACATTCCATTCCAAAACAACAACAGGAAGAGCCAATTAAATTTTCACAGACTTGCATATTTATTTAAATCTTACACCCTCGTAACAGGCGTAGCGTAAATATCCATTTCCTCCATTCAAGTGCGGGAATCATGAAAGTGAGAACAACAGAATTGAAATCTCATGCATAGTAATATTTAGCACAGTTCGTTGAGAACCGCTGGTTCTCGCCATAAGTCTGATCAAGACTCGGCCGAAAGACTGACTGACTTCTATAAAATATCATCTTTCACCACTTGGGTTTGCTGAAAGAGAACTCTTTTTAGGGTTAAGCTCGCCTGTGTACATGTCCTTTTTTTTAATTTTTATAAATGTTATCATGTGAGTGTACAATAAAGAATAAAGAATAAAGAAAGAATAAGAGACATACCTAATTATTTAACATATAAACCTATTTGGTGTTATAAAACGCTTTTCTTGAAAACTGGAATTATTTGAAAAATTTAAAGCCTGGCCTCATTAATTGCATGCAAGAATTGCCTAGTAATTACGAATGTGCTACAACTTTACTCGGCATCCATAACAATAGCAAGAGTCATGCCAAAAAAGCGATCGGAACCCAGCGCGGCGCGTTGGAACTGGCGTAAATTTTCTAGCTTGTAAGACGTTTCAAAGTGATCCTTGTGATTTTATTGAAATAAACCATTTTGGACTTTTGACTTTTGCCTTTTGACTTGATAAATCGATTTTAAAACAAATGTTTGACATAGCATTTTAGTCTGAAATCATATTTGAGAAAGCAATTCTTGCATGCAGTTATTGTGTGTGAAACTGTGTGAAACTTGCTTTATTTAACTTAGCTATTGTGTATATTTTCCTTCAAAGAGTAAGCTCAGGAGTGTTTTTGTATTAAGTTTGGTTTGGGTATTGTGTATTTCTCATTGGCAATTCTAAATAAATATTTAATATAAATAAACTTACCCCGCCTTATTCCAAAAACCAGGTTTAAACTGGTTAAAATTAACTAAATTAAACTCGACGAATTTTAATAACAACGTTATTTGTTTAAGGACTATACTAACAAAAAAACTACACGGTTTATCTATTTGAAGTAAAAACACCCAAAAAAATAAATTGTAGGTAACTTTGTTTTGAACTTGTGTCCAAAAAGTGGTTGATGAAAAAATATAGTAAAAATCAAAATCAAAATCAAAAATTATTTATTTCAATAGAATCACAAGGATCACTTTGTAACGTTTTACAGAGCCGTTGCCAATAAACCTATTTTTGAAACGTCAAATTGACAAAATCTCCGGTTTTTTTACTTAGATCATATTTTTTTATTATAACTTTGTTATTTCATCAAATCAATTTTAGTTAGTTTTAAGTAACCCGAGATGATCCTCGGGCTAAATTTTTTTTTTACTAAGACCGACTGAGTTACCCAACTGGTATCTACATAGTCTACGTTCATAGTTCCTTGGTCGGTAATCAGAGGAAATCCTGCTACGCGCCCCACTGACCGAGAGATGCTAGTGCCCTATTTGTTAGTGACCTCTTTGTCTCTGATTGTTATACTACTGGGAGTTACTAGCTATAGATCAATCACGTATAGTTCACACGGCGGATTTAGGCTTCCGTGAAGTTTATTTTAGGACAATTTAGTTAGAAAAAGCTCCATTGCGCATCGAAACGGCTAACTTTACGACGGCCGAGATCCGCCGTGAGAACTATACCTAGATACTTGTATTAATTTGTTAGTTGAGTAGCTACATAATAAGTGCACGCTGTGACATCTTATGATTGGAGAAACACTATATAAGTCTGGAAAATGTTATTTTAAACATGTTTTATGATTTTCTCGATGTTCTAAATTAAATAAATAAATAAATCACCGTAAGCTCTTGCCTTTGCCATTCACTGACTTTCTGTGACTTTCTGTTTTTTTATACCACTTTACCAAGCGTACGGCCCACTTGATGGTAAGCGGTTAGCGTAGCCTATGTACGCTTGCAACATCAGAGATATCACCTGCGCGTTATCACCCGTAGATCAAAAGACTTAGAACTAATATAATCTGTTCTGTCAATATTATTACCATACCCTTTGAACAGCAATGCGTGCTGCTGGGCCGTTATAGCGTAATTAGAATTTGTGTTTAAATTTAAATCAAAACAGCTTTAAATGAGAGTTAAGATTAAGAGTAGCAGAGTTCTATGTGATAGAGCTCGTCCGGGGAAGGACTACCACCATACCTATTTCTGCCGCCAAGCAGTAATGCTCGCATTGCTGTGTTCCAGTGATGGTTTCCGAGGAAATTACTGGCACATGAAGCTTTCGATCTTAGCCTCAAGGTAGCAACCCGCGAGTGATACCTCTGGTATTGCAAGCGTCCATAGGCTACGGTAATCGCTTACCATCTTGTGGGCCGTCCGCTTGGTTGCCACTTCAGTTGTATAAAAAAAAAAAGATGACACTGCAACTGTTGTTATAGTTTAATGTTCATTTGCTTGAGTAAACGGTTTAGTTATGGTCAGGCGTGGCTCTTAACATCAGGCGAACGACTAAACCGTCTCCTCATTTTCTGACAAAAAAATATGCATCTAGTACAAAAAAACAAAAGTATATAGCCGTATATTAGCCTTAGCCGTACATTCCTGTAGTTACTTACTATATTCACCGTGACACAATAAATAACTTATAAGGATACAAAAAAGGTCCTTCCCGTGGGAGCTATCGCATCCTCACGCGATTTGATTGAATCGCGTCACGGCCGGCGCACGCGCATCTTGTATGACGATGAAATACCTATCCTGTTTTTGTACAGAAGAAAAAAAAAACACGAATTCAGCCAAGTAGTTAAGTAAATATAATATACCTGGCTTTATGACGTTTCAAAATGATGTTTGTAATACTATTGAATAAAATAATTTGAATTGAATTGAATTTGTGTAATTATCTTTATATACCACTTAAATGAGGTTAGGTTAGGTTAGAAGCGGTTACCGCAGCCTATTGATGCTTGCAATACCGAGGTCACTCGCGCGTTGCTATCTTGAGACGAACCAAAAGTCGGTGGTAGTATTTCCCTGGTCGAGCTTTATCACAAGGAACTTGTATTTACTACTCTTTTTATCATCATCATCATATCAGCCGATAGATAAGAGAAAAGTAGAGACCCCATTTTCAGGGGGGGGTGTACGAGTAATCAGTACGTACGTTTACTTATAAATAAGTCTAGCTAGAGGTAATATTTACTAGCAGTTTTTGTAAATGTTTGGTTTACGCAATGATGGCTGAAACAATTTGCATGAAACTTAAAATCTTGCAACAAAAAATATATAAATCCTAAAACATTTTATATGAATTTTGATGAGGACTTCCGCGAAAGGAAGGAAGGGTGAATGTTTGATGACCAAGCAGGATGACGTCACGGATGACGAGTGAGCACTTCAACTGATCAACATAATTAATGAACCGAATGCAGAGACTGGAATTCACCTCAATTTTGCCGTTGCTAAAACGTTATCATAAAGATTTGGGACTAGCAGGCCTATTTACAGTCCAATAATTGCATGCAAGAATTGTATGTCATATTGATTTTAGTGCAAAATGTCTCTCTCAAAAGTAAAATTGACTAAACTCAAAAGTCAAATTGTTCTAAATTGATTAAACAAGGCAATTCTTGCATGCAATTATTGAACCGTGTAAATGAACCGTCAAATGGTTTCAGTGTTGCCGAGAGTCACACTGGAGAAGTTAAGAACTCAATTAGGAAAAGGTCCGAAATTAATATCCATTAAAATTCCTTTTTTTTAATAGGTACTACTAGTCTTAGAGCAACGGTGGTCTAGTGGTAGTGACCCCGCCTTCCGATCCCAAGGTCGTGGGTTCAAACCCGGTCGTGCACCAATGGATTTTTCTGTTCGCAAAAATTATGTGCGCAATGCCAGTGTTCTCAAACGGTGAAGGAAAACATCGTGATCCAAGAACTACTAATTCAAAAAACATGTGCCATCCACCAATCCGCAATGGGTTCGCGTGGTGGATTATGACCCAATCACTCTCGCTTGAGAATAGGTCAGTGTCCTAGCAGTGGGAACATTAGAAGGCTGCAATGATGATTAGAGTCTTAACTTCACAAGAAATCGGGAACTTAATTATTTTGGGAGATACTCTCAACTAACGGGACTGCACGTAGAAATAATTGTTATTTTAATAACTTTTACCACCTCTCGGTAATTATAGTAATTGAGTGCTCTGGCCTCTGTAATCTTTATCAAGGGTGATGAGTGCTCAAATTTAAAGTAACTGTAATAAACATGGAATTAGTCTACTAGATAGGTAAATACTTAGGGCCTTATTCATAATTGAACTGAACGCTGTTAGCTAATGTGTCTTTGAAATACTCGTATATTATCATCATTGTGCATTGACATCGTATAAATTCCTTGCATAAGAATGACAAGGTAAGACAATACTTAGCAAGTTTAGCAAATTCCAGTTTATTTTATGGATAAGAGTTTTGCCCTTATTCATAAACGAAACGTATGTGAAGAAATAAAAATAATAATAAGTCCTTGTCATTCAAAACAATGAACAAAGACGATGGTAAATCGAAAGACACATTTAGCTAACATAGGTTCAAAACGTTTATGAATAGAGTCCTTATTTTTTTAGCATGAGCCTCACCTAGTTTGTAGTAGTAGTCGTTCCACACTGAAGCTTTATGCTGCAGAGGAATATCGAAAAAAAGCTAGGAACCCAGCCGAATTTGTTTTAACAGATTCTTCTAGGCTGGGGCGCGTGGAAACTGGCGTAATTTAATATTTTCATTAAAAACATTTTGAATTTTGTATTTTGGTCTTGCAAGCGGCCATTGGTTACGGTAACCGGTAACCATGATTAAACTTAATTTATATTCTGTTAAAAAAAAACAAAAAATGATGAATAAACATTTTAATATACTGATAAATAATAAGTTTATTCCTTAATACTAAAATATCTAACTTAGTACCTACTTCTAACAATAATTATAGGTAAATGAAATGCAAGTTTAAATAAAATAAGTACAAATATATCACTAGAAGTACATAGTAATCCACTTATAAGCAAGAATCGTATATAGTTGAGTTGATTCATTACCGCTTCGCTCATTAGGTGGATACTGGGCCTACGGATTTCATATGTCGCATTGCTTTTATTTGGGATTTAGCTGTTTTTTATTATTAGATTTTTAAAAATAATTAATTAAATTGCACAGTGATTTAGTATTTTCATTCGTTTTATTGTGGCTAAAGAGAAAACGGCATATCTACTAAGTTTTTTCATAAGCAACTAAACTAATTGTATACATTCAAAGAACTTCACCTATATCTATGTAGCTTACGACCTAAGTTCCACAGAGGGATTTGATTATTATTCATAATAAATCGGTGCTCGCATTCGTCCTTTTTATCAAAAAATAATTTCTATGTCACAAACAGAATTGTACCGAAAATGCCATATTTAGCGGACGAAAGAAAACTTTAATTATACCGGCTTATTCCATCCGCTTGTGCTTTTACGTCTAATAGCTAAACCGTTGTTTTTATTTTTACTAGTTTTCAACCTTATCCGCTTAAAAATAACGATGTAATTAGAATAGGTCGAGTTTATCTTAGAGCCAGATTCGTCGTCGCCGGTTACGTATCGTCGGCTACGTATCGTATACGTGAGATTGGTGTATGTATACCCAAAAATAAATAATGACAAAAATGCGACACAGTTATCAGAAAAGCAAAAAAAGTTTTTGCCTCATTTGTAACTTAACGTAATTAATTTAATTTAAAAAGTGATGTTAGAAGTGAACACGCAATAAAACTCAATACATTCGCAATACACTCTTACGTACCCTACTCTGGTATTTCGAAAAAAAAAACAACTTTTCTTCCCTCACATAGCCTATGACAGATGATACTATATTATCTCAGGTGAGAGATAATATACTAAGAGAAAAATGCCCTTTCCGCACGACTACAATATACCCGATAATACTATCTTATTATAACTATTTATAAATTATTTTTAAATCCAAGCTATAGTAGGTACCTACCTCATCTACCAGTGGCACGTTTTAAGCGTAATAATATATAAACTATATACCTACTGATCTCAAATTAAAGGAAAATAAAGGAAAAGAGTGAAATTATCGGCATTGGCGAAAGAATAGCCAGACTAAAATGGGAGTGGGCAGGTCGTATAGCCCGTAAAAACAATAATGGTGCTAAAGAGTTTTAGAATAAAGAGATAGTAAAAGATTAGTAACAAATGAGGTGGAAAAATGACATCAAGAAGATAGCAATCAGTTACTGGGTTATCCATGGCAAAAACATGAAAGAAGGAGTTATACCAGTTTACTAGAGAAGGTAGAAAATGACTGGGAGAGGGAGAATACTTGCACATGGTTTTTAATTATGTTAAGCAAGATAAATCTGATTAAATCTGACGTATTTGTATGCTTCAACAAAATTAACTAATCGTGATTAGCGAGTTAATCACAATTAAAATATTTTTGCTAGTTATTTAATCAGTTTTAGCCGTTTTACAATGTTTATCATGTAAATAAGACAATTATTGTAGAATAGTTTAGTGATCAACTAGTCATTAAAAATGTTTTATTATGAAACTTAATTTATTAATTATAATATCCGTGTGATTATGTTTCAGAAGCTTAAGTTTACGTATCATCTCAAAAACAAAATCAAAATTATTTGAAAGGTTTATACGAATAGATTTTACAATAAATTAAAAATAACCAATGAAATCTTTAAAATGCTTACCTACACCAAATACGCGTACTAGTCTAATCTTGATTAAATTATTATTTATTAATATTTAATATGGGCACATTCATATATCTTGTAATAAAAAAATAATGAAGAAAAAAAAATGGCGTAATGTAAGCTGCCTTGTATTTTGACAGGTTTTTTCTGGTTTCTCTTATTAAAGAGACGATTTTCCTTTTCGAACTTAAAAACGATAGTTGAAGAGTCGCCTCTTGACCCTCTCTTTTTTAACTAGTGCCTTGGGCAGTTTTCTCGGTGGAGACCCAAGAGCTTTGTTCCGATTCATAGGAGTCGCCTCATTTGTCTCTTTAATATCATTTTGATTCTCTTCGGGAACCATTTGGACTTCCATATCAGTATTATTTTCAGTTATATTCATATTATCGACGTTGTCATTAGGTATTGAAGACTCGCCTTTATTATCGTTTCCGTTTTCAATCACTTCAACATTTTCGTTGTTCTTGTTTTCCTGTACTATCTTACTTTCATCTTTTGCCTTTTCAATATTTCCGGTGTCGTCTTGGTCTAAAGCTTGCATTTCCCTTAAAGCGTTTCTCATTCCTTTAATGGCATTGTTTAATTCTTCTCTTATATTTTTGTATTCAAGTTTAATTTCTTTTTTTGTCTTTCTAGTTCTAGCGAAATCGGAGTCAGAACCAAACTCATCACTTGAATCTGAACTGGACGAATCTCCTGAATGTTCAGCAGACCATGAGCTGCTATCAGATTCTTGATCTTCTAACTGTAAATAAAAAAAAGTATTGGTCAAAAGTTTTTACAGCATGTTTTAAAACGTCCTAAGTGCGATGGAAAAAATCTAAGGCCTCTTTTATGCTTAAATATAATTTCAATTTTGTTTCGAGCATAAAAAATGGATTACCTCATGATAGATAGATAGATAGAAAATACTTTATTGTACAACTTAAAATATGTTTACAAAGGCGAACTTAATGCTAGACAGCATTATCTACCAGCTAACCTGTGGGTAGCGAAGATACATGATATGTAGGTAGTGCACATAAAATTTGATAACATAATGAATAGAGTGATGATGTTTTCTTTAGATGAAAATATCTTAAAAAATATTGCAAACTCAGGCTTTACATGAACCCGCCACCTTCCGTTTGATACGAAGATGCTCTACCAGGTAGCCCAACTGATTTCGGATAATAAAGTCTTTAGTGTTCCCCCCTCAAACCAATTTTTTCTTTGGCTATTTTACCTTACTTACTCGTTTATATAATATATAAAAATCATACACTTTCCACTTGGTGGCAACAGGGATCGACTTTTACCTACCTACAACAGGAATCGACACGGGTACGAACTAATCAATTCATCATCATCATCATATCAGCCGATAGACGTCCACTGCTGGACATAGGCCTCCCCAAAGAGCGCCATGCATTCACCATCCACCGACTTCCTGCGACCGCTTTAGTGTCATCGGTTCATCGAGTCGTAACTTAGTGGTACTTCGTTTTACATTTCGTGGTCGCCACTCGAGAACCTTTATTCCCCAGCGGTTATCGGTTTCGCGAGCTATATGGCCTGCCCATTGCCACTTCAACTTACTAATTGTAAGAGATATGTCGGTGACCTTGGTTCTTCTATGGATTTCCTAATTGCGGATTCGATCGCTTAGTGACTAATCAAATCAAATCAAATCGAATCAAACTACGATAGAAATTGACCTGGCGACAGGGATTATTTTAAAGAAAGTACCAAGGCTTTAAATAATTAGGTAGATCGTGTTATGGTCATAACTACATAAATTGTTTTTTTTTTTAAAGAATAAAAAAGGATCAAAGCAACAAACCTCTTCTTGATCATATGGATAAACTATAATGCTAGTAGGAAGGCCTGGCCTGTTCCCCACCCAATCCTCTCCAACAAGATGCCAGTGAACAGGACCTTCTAAAGGAACCCTGTTGTCATAGTCAAAATTCCAATGGATTCCTCCTCTGTAGATCGTTGGCGTGTCATCCATAAAAACGTTGGTGAAGTTGTCGTCTTCTCCCTGAGTCTTCGCGTTTTCTAGAGCTCTGCCATCGTTGAAAAATGCACGCCTTTTCACAATGGTTTCTGATGACAGCTTGCGTACCTTGCTTCTCTCGTTTTCATAGGCGGACTGCGGAAGAATATAAAAATTAATTTAGACCTTTTGGCATTTTGTGAAGAAGCCTAAAATCAATGGACATGTTAGTCGCCTGACATACCTTGTAGGCGTTTCCTGGCTCTCTGTTCCTCTTGCGCATGTTAAGAGTTCGCCCAGTTGGTTTCATTCCCACCCACTCTCCGGTATTACCCTTCTTGTACCATTGGATAGGTCCATTCAGCGCTATTTCATTCTCAAAATCAAAATTCCACTTCATCCCTTTGAGAATGACTTCATTCTTCATGTTCCGAGCGATGTACTCTGTTTTAATGACTCTGCTAAGATAATCCTCGCCTTTCCATTGATCTGGTTTTTTTGGTGCCAGTGCATCTTCGGAGAACAGCCGCCTCCGAACCTTCGAGTTGACAGGGAGCTCTCTTCCTCTAGTCATCACGCTTTGCTCTGCTTCGTCCTGTAGAAAGAAACAGATGTTTTTACTTTTTGCGTTCAGCATTAATGAAAATGAAATTTACTGAACCGAGCTGGATGTAGTCTATAACGAAGTTAAAACTAGAGTTTAGAGAAATAATTTATAATTTATCTGTGTAATGGAGCAATTTTGAACCCAATGTCATAAAAAAAACTTGAAAAAAACTAAGTGATTTTGATCCCACGAGAATATTGCATTATTCACTCATCTCAAGTATTTATTGCGCGATGTTTACGTTCGGCTATCGTCCGTCATCGGTGCCGGTCATTACGCATATCTTTGTTTGTAAACTGGCTTCGTGAGGTGAGGATTGTTTGATAAACATCCGATCAAAGGGGTGTTGTTGCAATTCCAATTTAAATAGATGCCTGACTTTTGGTTAGGTTTTGGTATTTGATACCACACTAAAGGAATACTTCGTCTTGTCTTTGGAATGTCTTCAAGCTGAAGGCATCCCAAGGATTATGTCGAGCAGGCATTACTTGTTGGCTCAACTGATAGAGCATCCGCGTATCAAGTAGAAGGTTGCAGATTCAAGTCTCACTGATTTTATTTTGGATTTCATTTTAAAAAGAGATATCTGACATTTTTTCTCCGTATCATTGGTTCTTTCTTGCTTAAGGAAAAGCGAGACTCAATTCCGCTAATTTTCCGACTCGCACGAGCAGTTGAAATGCAGGACTAACCAAACGCTATACTTCTTTAATTTGTTTGATTCGAGCTCTTACTTTAATAGCTTTTTTATAGCTTTATCATCACGTCATAAATTCAGTATTTAACTTTTTATACCATAAAATGAACATTTTATGTAAATGAAAGAACTCCTAATTACTTCATCTGTGGCGAATAGAGATAGGATAGATATGGTTTTACATAATTGTTACGAATTATTCAAATGAAAACCTTCTAAGGACCCTTTTTGGATTCCAAAGTGAGCTGCAAACGTAATTACAATTAATATCTCAATAATTTGAAGGTCTCAGTGGCGCGGTGGACGTGTGCCCAGAACAAGCTAGAGAAAGCTGAGAAAACTAGAGTTCGCCGGTTCGATCTCTGATGCGGGACAATGTTTGAATGATCTGCAAATATTTGATCACGGTCAGGTGTTTTATGTATCAGTATTTCTAAAAAAGGTAGGTTTAGTTTCCTATGTGAGAAAAAGGCATAGTATAATAAGTATAAAAGTATTCTATCTGTTATAATGATTCTTATGCAAATTTGGCTTCGTTTGGTCTAGATGACACTGTGCACAAAAGTTTTCCTATGTCCGTTTTTATTTTGAATTAGGTGCCTATCATATTTTAATAAAAATATTAGAGCAAAACTAAAGTCACTTTTATCGGTATTTGGCCCTCAATCCAATCCTTCACGGCTCGTAATGAGTACCGGCTTTACGAGTACATCTAATTCCATTAGATTCGAATCTGTTATTACATTGTCTAACTTAACTGAAGCATTTTAACTACGGTACTTTAATTATACTCTTACAAATTGTATAACGGGTATATTATAATATCGTTAACTAACACGCAATGAACAAAACTATAACGTTCTGTTATGCATCCAAATAAGATTACTTTATATAAAAAGTAGGTATTTAAATGAGTTTTACTCTAGATTATTACAACAAAAGTGGGAAGCAAGCTTACAGCCCACCTGATGGGTAAGCTGTTACTGTAATAGACATTGCAATAAAGGCATTTGGCGCTGCCAAACGTAATTCGACGTAAATTGATATACTCATGCCTTCGAAACAAATTTAGCAGCCTGGTATTGGTATAGTCTGACTCTAGTGAGTTTTATACCCTCAGAATAATGACGCTAGTTTTTTTTTTTATATATAACTGAAGTGTACTGTAAGTGTAGTTACTTTCCATCTAACGTCTCAGGGTGGTAACACGCAAGTGATATTTATGATGTTGCATGCGTACATAGGCTACGGTAACCGGTGACCATCAAGTAGGCCGTATGCTTGGTTGCCACTTTAGTGGTATAAATAAATAAATAAAAAGTGGCAACTAA